>OW386288.2:117250037-118568162 GCA_936432065.2 Rutpela maculata
ATCAGAAAAGCTCTGGGGAGCAACAGTTTTCAAAAAACCATTTTTTTTGAGACACCCTAACACACACAGACATTTTTCAAAAACCACTTTTTTGGGTTCCTAGGACCTAAAAACGTAAAGATTTGATGTTATCTCTATTTTCAATTTTGAACCAATTTTAGTAATGTCCCACAATTTTGTGGGGAGGTTAATATACAGAGTGGGCGCTCTAAATAACACTTAATTTTAGTGAATAATATAGAGGTGGACGTTCTGATAAGATTTTAATTTTTTCGTTCAATAAAAAATTGTAAATAAACTCATTTTAGAGCTTTGTAATTTCTAAGCAGATTGGAGTCATGAAAAGGAATTTAATGTTCTCGTAGATATATTTTCACTTTCTATATTTCATATAGAGACTTTTTCGCTTCTTGTGAAATCTTATAACAATATTTGTTACTATAATTAAAAGAGATAATTAGATAATTTCTTATTTGGTGCAAACTCCTTCAACCACACTGTATATATAAATAAGTGTCAGCGAACTGAACTTTCCCGCACTAAGTTCAATAACCTCGAAATACAATACAAGCTTATAACGCCGCACTTTTATGAATTTCAATCATCAGCATTTCCTATTGATAATGCGTATAAAATATTATAATCTCAATAATCAAAATGAACTTGTGAGCTTTAAAATTCTTCGGATGTATCCCTCATTTGGAATTCTATATTTTGACGGAGAAATCTTGGGGTTTGAAGATTTTATCGCAGTTATCTTAAAGAAATAAAAAGTGTCGCTGGAAAATCACTTCAAAGAACTTCAAATACAGAAACACCTTAAAATTAGATAAAATACAAATGTAGCGTGTCAAGTCAACGGAGTCTAAAGATCTGATAATATTGAAGCACCTCCATCCGCGAATAGATTGTTCGAGTCGATAAAGCAGGTATCTGAGTTGCGGAATCAAATCATTTGCTCGACGGACATTAACTTGCATAAAATATATCAAAGGCGCTTGAAAGCACACGTCATTAACTTAATGAGCTTACTTCTACCCTCTCTCTGTAGAAATTCAGAGACGAGCAGCTCGTTTAAAATATTACCGAATATTGAATTTTTCCCTCCGGCGACATGGCAGCATGTTACCCCGCTTGTTTTAGTGTCTGATGAATTTTTGATGTTTTTTTGAGTAGGTAATTTCTACTGGTCATATTGCATTATATTAAATTTTCAAGATCCATGATTCCACTCGGAAGGAAATAAGAGAAAATTTACCCTCTTACGTTTTGTTATTGAGGTTCATGTAGGTCTTTCTCAAGTGATACGAAACATTTTAAAAGTTTCATTCACAAATTCTCAGACTACTGTCTGATATAAAAATGTATAAGTAAATCTTATAATTAAATTCCAAGGATAATTCACAGTAAAATTTATGATTTTATCAAAAACAAATATTTCTTTACAGTTAACATGTCTTAGTAAGTCACCTGAAATTCAAATTCAAATATTTATTGGTCCTTTTTGATCATTTACATGATATAAGACAAGTCATTAAAACATTGAAACACTATTTTACACAGTAGTTAAATAATATAAAAGCTTATACTAAAAGTCAAATATAGTGTAATACACACAATTGTATAAGACGAAGACAAAGTATACTGAAAAAATCGGCAGCTACTGGAAGCGGCTGGAACCTCCCCACACGGTGGATCCTTATCAGCTGTATTTGGATATTACATCGGAAATCAGAGCACTGAGCAAACAGATAAATTACACGTGACTTTGGAGCCATTTATTTCATCAACAAATATCGAACGAACTGAAGCGGACTACAAGCAATCTGTTAAAACATAACCTCTCATGTTTGTTTATGTTGCATGTTAATCAATTGCCGGATATTATAAGGGTATTAACAGATAACGTTTCGAAGATTTTGTAAAATATTGGATAATGAAAAAAAAATAATAACACAGAATTTAGCCCAAATGACGCTCTAACCAACAAGTCAATAACATTATGGACTGTTCAAGCAGACTACGCATGCGTCAAATTAAAATCTTCCTGCTCGATCAAAAAGGTCGAGCAAGTCGAGCTTCGTCCGAGGCCTTTATTTTGTAATATTCGAACGTTTAAGATTTAGCTCAGTTAACTCGATTTGCAATGAACGATTGTGACGTGTCCCATCAATCAGACGTAATATCCGAACACGGCTATAAACAATTATTACCTTAAAAAAAAAAACAACTAAAATAAGTTTTGACATTGTCAAAAATATTTGGGTTGGTAACCTTTACGACTGTTGATTTTTAGGTTATGAAATATATTTAGGGACATAACATGTTTAAGTTTTTCAAGTTTATTCACATTTTTAATGTTTGACTACGCATTTTCAGCTTGGAGCCACAGTGACTCCGAGCAGATAGTTAAAAAACTCATGCAAATAATTTTTCTATATAGACCATGTTAGGATGACGTCACGATAAGTCGACCATATTGCCTGAGGGATAACCAAACTTTTTATTCCAATGTAAACAAAGAAGTAATCTCAGTTTTAAATGTGAAATAAAAATAAAACCATCTTTTTTTGCGACAAGGTGCGATTGTGAGATAAGGTTTATTTTGAATGTAAAAAAGATTAGAAGAAAGGTAAAGAAATCACTTTCTGGCAGAGTCTATTGAATACTACATACGGATAATATAACAAGCTTATCACTGAAATCTAGCACTTAGTTATTTAAATGTAAACTTGCCTTGCCCATAACAATGAATACATTTGAGTTTATCTTTCTTGCACAAACTTCTTGCACAAATCCGGCCTCATAATATTTATATGCTTGTAAAGATTTGTATGCCTTTAACTGCTGATCTGCGAAGAAGCTGTGAGTCGACACTAAGTAATTTACCATATTAATTACGGACACACAAGGTAAAATAGACAAATCTGCAGAAAGGTCTCCAGTCTCCACTCCAAGGGTGTATGGGTCAATATTGTCTATTATTTTGATTTTCTCATCGTAGCGACACTTTACATCACCCATAAGGGTTGGATAATATTCACTATATGACATTATTACGAAAACACACACAGTTTCTCAAGAAAATCAGAAAAAAATATATAAAACCACGCAAACTGCGTTTTGTTGTCCCTCAAGCAAAATGTCAAAATTGTCAAAACCATGTGACCTAAAAATGGTTGATTAATAAAAAAATATATTGCTAATTACAGGTTAGATTTCTAACCCACAAAAAGAGTCCTATTTTATTAGGACAAAGTATTTAGGACTTCATAAACATTACACTGTACTAGATTTTAGTTGAAAGTACGGGAACCAGGCAGAAATTTTAATAATAGCTACGTAATATTCTTAAATCTTAAGAAATATATATTTTTGAGGTTAGCTGTGGCGTCACGTACCATAAGCTATAAATCAACATTCACAAAGGTTACCAACCCAAATATTTTTGACAGATGGCAAAATACGTTTTCCCCTAACAATAATACCAATTTTTTGGATGCTGTCATATGTGCACATATAACGAATTATTTTTAATTTTTTTAACGAAAACCAAATCGAAAGGGTGCAAGTGTGATATATCGTTGAAATTGGAATTTATACTGCTTTTTAATGGTTCAATTACAAATTCTAAGTAATCATAAAATAAACAACTTGTGCCAAAATGGCACTAAACGTAATCCGATCTCAACCAAAACCTTTTCAGATCTTCTGGAGCACTAAAGAAATCCTCATGTAAAAGTTTCATCCAAATATGTTTAGTAGCTTCGTAGCTATCGTGCTAACACACAGGCATTAGTCACAAACCACTTTTTTGGGTTTCCGGGACCTCGAAATCGTAAAGATTTGATGTTATCTCAATTTTCGATTTTGGATTAATTGTAGTAACCTCCCACAATTATTGTGGGGAGGTTAATAAACACAACACTATAAAAATTAAGTTCGTAGGCAAGAGCACTTAATAATTTTGATTATTGATACGGGAAACAACTAAACGAAAACCCCGTTCATTGGTAATGGGTGGTAGGGATGGCCATCTTTTGGAAAAACCATATAACTCTTGGTGGGCAGCTTCCCTGCCAGATGTGGCCGGAGTAGTGTTCATGGTGGATCGTTTAAGTTTGAGTTGATATATTTTGTTTTATCTTCTGGCCTCGGCCGATTTTTCACTAAATCGGTCGGGGAAGTAAGCTGTCAAATTTTTGGTTTCAATGTTTTTCTGGGGGAATTTGGTTTTTGACAGTTTTCGAAAAAATGTTTTAGGTTGGTACCAATGTCTTAAATTATTTTTAAGTTATGTAGCACTATTTTTAGGTTATGTTGCCGGAAGAATTTCCGGCGGGATGGCGGAAGTAGCGGAAATAGTTTTTAAAATATAATGTCACTTTTAAAGTTTTATTGGAAAAAACTCACCGAAAACGTTCCGGTGAGATTGCTTATACTTGTAGGGCTTGTGAGCGGTTCACGAAGGCTTCTCACACCTTCCGTGGGCTTTATGAACGTCGAAAAAACTTGTAATGCCTCGATGCACTTGACACTCAAATTTACTAAGCATACAGTCTGCACGCTTTAACACACTAGTCTATTGAACGTTAGGTTAGACCACAGAGTACAATAACTATACAGAGGCGAAGGCTAGCCTTCCCGCCAAAACCAAATTTGTATACTCATCGCCATTTCTTAATTGTTTAACAATCAACCTCACTTTTATCTTGACACTGTTGATGTTTATCGTGTTAAGTTTGGATTTGTGAATTTTTTTTTCCACTCATTTTGGAATATTGAAAACATTAACCGAGAATTAAAATTCTCATAAATAAAACCTAGTGTACAACTCAATTGAAAATAGGCGCCAATTATAAGCAATTCAAATCGTAATATTTTTCAATCCAACTCGAAATACACTGTCTTTTCAGTGTATCCTTAAATGGGGATCTGCACATGACGTCATAGCTAACCTCAAAAATATATATTTCTTAAAATTTAAAAGTACTACGTAGCTATTATTAAAATTTCTACCTGGTTCCCATACTTTCGACCAAAATCTAGTTTGTCACAATAAAATAAAACGCATTTTGCAGGTTAGAAATCTAACCTATTAAAAGAAATAAACAACATATCTCTCAGTGTAGACCAGGGTGTATTAAATAGGTGATGCGACGACAACCCTCACAGTGGCTTAATAAGTGCTTACTTCGTACATATTGTAAAAGATGGCTCAACTAAGTTCTCTCATTACTTACGCATAGATAGATAATTTTATAGGTTCTGTGCATACGTACATACAGTGTTGCATACATTCCCGGCTTCTTGTTTTTGACAAGAGTCCAGTGACATCTGACATTAAGTAGCTAAATTAGAACATTGAAAGAATATATGTAACACTACATGCAGTATTGCACGTGTCGTCACAATTAACCTCAAAAATATATATTTCTTAAGATTTACAGGTATTACGTAACTATTATTAAAATTTCTGCCTGGTTCCTGTACTTTCAACCAAAGTCAAGTTCAACGTAATATGTATGAAGTTTTAAATAGTTTGTCACAATAAAATAAGACACTTTTGCAGGTTAGGAATCTAACCTATAATTAGCAGTCTATTTTTATTAATCAACAATATTGAAAAATTATTTGCGTGAATTTTTAAATATTTGCTTGGAGCCAGTATGGCTCCAAGCTAAAAATGCCTATACAAACATTAAATATGAGAATAAACGAAAACACCTTAAAATTTGAGGTTATGTTAGTTATACGATGCACATGCCCGGGTAATTGTAGGACCGTATTGCTCGCGCCATCTATTAAAGTAAATAGAAACCATGCACTTACGAAGCAATTATTATAATAGGAAATTGCCGGACCTCCTATTTAATACACCGTGGTGTAGACGCAACTGGTACGCAAGGTCACAGAAAACGAGCCATCAAAACTGAAAGGAACCGCCAAAGACTTCGCCTCTGTGCAGTTACTGTATTCTGTGGTTCCACTATAAAATATATTTTACACAAGAAGCGTGTTATTTGGTTTTTAATTTTTTTCACGGAAACCAAAGCTAAAGAGTGCAAGTGTTATATATCGTTGAAATCGGAATTTTTACTGCTTTTCAATGGTTCGATTACAAATTGTAAGTAATCATAAAATAAACAACTTGTTATGCCAAAACAGCAACAAACGTAATCCGATCTCAATCAAAACCTTTTCAGATCTTCTGGAGCACTAAAGAAACCCTCATGCAAAGTTTCATCCAAATCCGTTTAGTGGCTTCGCCGCTATCGTGCTAACAGACATACACACACACACACACACACACACACACACATACACACACACAGACATTTTTCAAAAACAACTTTTTTGGGTTCCTGGGACCTCAAAACGTAAAGATTTGATGTTATCTCAATTTTCGATTTTGGACTAATTGTAGTAACCTCCCACAATTTTATTGTGGGGAGGTTAAAATGTACGGTACAATATAAAATTTGTAAACAAAACAAAGTAAAAAGAAAAAACAAAAAAGAAACGGAACATATAGGTTCATGTTAAGTTGCTGTATATTAGTGGGCTTTAAATACAGAAAATCTCTGATACTGAATAATAACATTTTTCTGATAGAAACACTTTTAATTTTTTTTTTAAATAAATACTCTGATGTTTTATGTCGTCCGGTAGGCGGTGAAATAGTTTCGGGCCTATAAATCTTGGAGACTCACTTGTGATTTTTAATCTCGCACAAGGTTCATAGAGTTTATTTTTTTGTCTTGTATTGACATTATGGTAGTTACTATTTAAAATTAAACTATTTCTATTTCTAAAAACATATATACAAATTTCTAAAATATATAGGCAGTGCCTCCGTTGCCGGCAACGGCGCCCGAATGAGCTGCCGGTGACGGCGCCCGAATGAGCGGCAGTGACTGCGCTGCCGGCAACGGCGGCCGAATAAGCTGCCGGCAAAGGGTTGTTAGGTTTTGCCGCTATGATTCTGGTTTTATTTAATTTTCTCAATATTTTAAGGGTTTTTATTAAAATTCGACATTCTGAGTTATTAATATAATATAATAAAATATACAAACACAAAAATAAATAAATTTTCAATATTTGTAGTAAAAGTGTAAGTATAGGAACAGGGATAAAAATGTTAACACTATATTATACCTAGTATTGAACAAACACAAAATATAATGAATAAAAATAAATAATTCTTACTTTTTGTAACATTTATAAATATAAATACTAGTAGGTACTGAGTACATAAAACAAGTATAAAATAGTGTTTTTTTTTTTTTCTTTTAAGGCCAATTACAGTATTGCCATATCCCTTTGGGCGCCCTTGTTTTTTAATCTTAGTTGGCATTTTGATGTTTTGCAAAATATTGCGATAGTTTGTTGTGCTTTCCTGATTGGATGTACCAAGATCAATCTGTGGAGCTATAGAAAACAAAATGAAATACTCACATATAATCCTATATAATGCTAGTAATTCTTACCAATATCGCTAGGCTGAAGTTCATCTTCATAAGCATCCCCAATTTCGTTTACTTCGTCCTCATCCGTAAATCCAATATATTCAATAATAACTTCATTTTCACTTTGGTTTTGACTTAGCATCATTTTTTCATTATTTATTTTTGTGACATCCATAGTTTCTTCTACTTGGTTAATATTGGTTGTCATTGCATTTTTACTAACAGTTCCATTATTTTCGGTTTCATTTTGACTTTGTATCTTTTCATCATTACTCTTTGGAACATCAGTAGTTTCTTCTACTTGAATTTTATTAATACCAGGTGCCATTTCACTTTCACGAATAGCTTCTTTTTTAGGTTCATTTCGAATTTGTTGCATTTCTTGCTCATCACAATTTATTAAAACACCGTCATTATTAGTTTCTGAAAAATTCTTTTTTAAAATCTCCGTCAAAATTTCATCTTGCCCTTCCTCCCAATGCTTTATGATACACTTAATGACTTTAAGTCTCTCGGAAAAATTTGGTGTGGATACCTCACTACATAACTGAGCCATTTTTTTGCCTTGTTCATCCATAAGCTTAAATTTTCTGTGATTAGTCATATATTTAGGCCTTGCGTCTTTTATTTTTGCTACTTGAATGTCATTTTCATTATAATCAGTCACAAGTGTATTTTCCATTTCTAATTCTTGATCACTTTTATTGTTTCCATATTCCTCCAAAATCTTTTCACAATATGATCGGCTCCATCTACTTAAACACAAATTAACATCGAATAAGGGCAACGATAATTTAGATCTACAGTTAAAAATATGCCTACAAGGCAACTGCGTAGATTTTCTGAAAAGACATTCACAGCTTAGCGGCGTTACTTGTATTAACCCCTCAGATGTTACTGCCAAAAACACATTGTTACCAATGCTGTTGAATTCTTTGTAATTGTATGTTTTGAAAACGTTTAGTTGTGCCTCAACTTTTTCAAAGGCAAACGTTGTTAAATGTTTACGATATAAATATTCAGCAGAGTTTTTTTTGTATGGTTTTGCTAACTTTCTATTTAGCATCTGAGAGTTTTTCACATCTTTTCCAATTCGAGCACTATTAATGTAAGCAAAGAGATATTTTATGAAATCTTCCAATGGACTGTATCTGTTTATTACACTCTTTAATTTATTATTTATAGATTCTAAACGATTATTTGTTTTATTCGTAAAACACAAATTTTGTAGAGTTAAGTATTGAACCCATTGATTGGTAATGCATGCCCAATTAGAATCGTAATAGTTTTTTACGATTTCCGGGACCTTTGTTACCATTTCATCGTAAACTTTATTGTAATCTGATTCCGATAAGGAATACGCAAGTTTCTGTAAATATTCTTTGCTAATCTTCACATCTTCTGGGGTTAAACCCATTTTTTTACATGAAACCTCTCTGTTGAATATTTGAAATACATGGAAAAGACATACCATTAATTTTGCATCTGGAAAATGCTTTCTAAAAATTTTTCGTTCTGTTTTATTTTTATCGGACATAACAACTTGTACCTTTTTCCAAGCAGGATTTCGATTTTTAAATGCTTCTATAAAAAAATTAATGGACAGTTCATCCTCATCAACTAGTAAACACACTGCTACTATCTCACTGAAACCACTGCCATCTTCTATCATTATTATATATGTCGCTGTTTTAAGGTCAACTAAGCAATATGTACCATCAATGAACAACATTTCCGGAAATGCCTCCATGTATTTTTTCATCCTTCCATCCTGAAAGAACAGTCCTTTAAAAGTCTCCCCTTCATCCACTAACAATTGAACATCACTACAGTCATATGTATTCTTGAGCATGTTAACACATTCTTGGAAGTTTTTTCTCTCTGTTCTTCTGCTGATATTAGTTAGATCTTTAAGTGTAATCTTGCGCCCGGTCTCTGTTTTTATTTTATCCAGTATAATCTTTTTATTTGCACCAGCTCTTAACGATTCTCTTGCACGAACTTTTACACTTTCTGGAAGTTGTAGTCTTTGTTGCGAAAGGGTTGTAAAGTAAGTTTTAGAAGATGTATGGTTGTGGCTGTCTTTTAATTCCACTACACAAAGGTATTGTTTGCAGGCACTTACGCGCACAAAAATTGTTGCCTCACAATCTTCTTTATATGTCGTACATTTTCTTTTTGAATTTTCATTTTTGGATTTAAAAACCCTACCACCTTTAATGCATGCTAGTCGCATATGATAATATTTAAGAGATTTATTAATGTTGTCAACACTTTCGGGCGCTCGTTTTCGTTGATTTTCGATTGTTCTAGCATCTCGAATCCAAAATTCATTATTCACACTTTTCTTGTACACTATTAATGCACTATTGAACTCTTCATATGAAGAAAATTTGTCTCCGACTTTCATATTTACAGCTGGATACCTACTCGATTGCTGTTTATAGTTTATTTATATATTTTAAGGTTATGTAACTGTCAGCCGACACTGCCGGCAGCAATCTGTTTGGTTTTACAGAGGCCGGCGCCGGCAGCCATTGGTCTATTTTTCTGGTGCCGTTGCCGGCAGCGGAGGCACTGCCAAATATATATGATAGGTAAGGTAAGAATTTTACTTTCTATAAAGATATTCTTGCACGTGTGAGTACTCGGTATACCAAATATACATCGTAAGATACGCTTTTGGGCAATAAATACATTTGAAGACATAGTGGAGTTTCCCCAAAAACAGATACCATAAATTAAACGTGAATCAACTTGGGCATGATATAAAATAATAAGTTGTTCTCTTGATAGAACCCCCATAATATTTCGGAACGGATATACTATAGAAGAAACTTTGGATATCAAAGTTTCGCAATGATGCTTCCAATTTAGACAATCGTCCACATATACCCCTAAAAACTTAACACTTTCCTCAGTATTAGAAATATTTGTATTGTCTAATTTAAGATTTAACTTATCAAATTCCTTTCGCCTACCGTGAAATCTGATGACTTGAGTTTTTTCGGTATTGAGATACAGAGTGTTATCGGAAAACCAATTGTTCAAAGTATTTAAAATAGCATTGCAATTTTCTTCCAAAACATTATCAGATGGATTTGATATTATCACAGAAATGTCGTCAGCATACATTGTAAAATGTGCGGTTGATGGCGAAAAATCAATATCATTAATAAATAAAATAAAAAGCACAGGGCCTAAAATAGAGCCCTGTGGAACACCTACAGTTGAATTTAAACATTCTGAATTAACATTACATACGATGTTATCGTTTTTATGTTTTAAACTCACATATTGCCTCGGATCTTCGAGGAATGTAGTGATTCAATTTAATAACATACCATAATCAGATAATTTAGATATTAATAGACTATGATTGATGCAGTCAAATGCCCTGCTGAGATCGCAAAATATACGAACAGGACATTCTCCCGCATCAATGAATTCTAAAATTTTATTTAAAAAAGAATATATTGCCGAACCGATCGACATGCCACTAGAAAAACCATGTTGGTTTTTTGTAATCATTTTAAAAGTATCTAAGTAATTTACCAGACTATCTAAATAACAGTATTCGAAAATTTTTGAAAGTCCAAAGGGCACGGTTACAGGCCTATAATTTTCCAATAGTTGGGCATCCTTTTTCTTAAAAATAGGTATCACCTTTTCGATCTTTAGGCTATTCGGAAACGTTCCTGTTTCAAAAGATAAATTAATAATGGTTTAATAATGTAATGGATTACTTTTTTTATTATAAAACAGGGAATATCATCTGGGCCAGACGACTTTTTAGCTTTAAATTTTTTTGTTAATAAATTTAACAATTCTATTTCACTAAATGGTTTTAAAAACAATGAATGTGTCTGCTGAACTCTACTGTGTATATACGTATCGCAGTTTACTTTCGGTATTTGCCTAATAGTAGCATGCGGCGCCTCTATAAAAAATTCATTGAATAGTGAGGCTATTTGAGGCTCATCATATATAGTACCTTCATTATTTATAACAATATTAGAAAGGCTTTTATTTCTATTTGATAATTCAGCTACGACTCGCCAGCTGGTCCTTACTGGATTTTCAGAAATTATAATTTTATTTTGAAAATACGATTTTTTTTTATTTTTTATTAAACGATTATGATCTTTCTTTGCCATCTTATATGCCGCAGTCATGCTAGGGCATACTTTTGTTAACATAAAAAGGTCTTTTAATTTATAACTAGATACTCGAACTTCATCGTTTACCCATTTCTTATCTAGAGTTTGTTTTGCATAACATTTTTTTTGAGGAAAATGTAAATTAAAATAGTGTACAAAAATGTTGTTAAAATTAGTAAATGCATCTTGAATATTCGTAATATTATAGAGATTTTCCCAAGTTTCATTTTTTATAGCTGTTTCAAAACTATTTATTGCATTTTCAGTATAGCATCTTTTAAAGACTGACGTATTTTTAACATTTATGGTATGGTCCTTGTAACTTATATCAAAAAGTACAGTTCTGTGATCCAACACAGCATTATCAAACACAGAACATGAATTTTCACATTTGAAATTAACAAAAATATGATCTATTGTACTAAGGCTGGTATCTGTTACTCGGGTAGGCCACTTCACAGTGGTACTCAAATTAAAACATGACAAAACATTGCATAGGGTTTTAAAATCTTTTGAAGCATTGTATGAGTCAACGTTAAAATCTCCACAAACAATTATATCAATATTCGGTTTAACCAGATAATTTAACACATCAGTTATCTTATCTAAAAACAGGTTTAGGTCAGCAGAAGGAGATCTGTAACAGTTAACTATTATAGTAACGATCTCATTTTGTTTCCAACACACAGCGCAGGCTTCAAATTGTTTTTCAATACAGAACTCTTATATATCAATATTTTTTACTTCTACATTATCTTTCGCCCATATGGCAACACCCGCACCCTTAAACGAGGATCTACAAAAATGACTAATTAACAGATATGCACTTATATGCAATGTATCAATGGAATCTGAGGTTTCCCATGTTTCAGTAAAACAGAGAAAATTCAGATTTACGTAATCACAGATGTCTAAACATAAATTGTCAATTTTTTCACTATTTAAACTTTGTGCATTAAGTAAAAGAATATTGGGGTCGAACATCACATTGTTTGGTACTCCACCTTCTTTCGCATCTCTAAAAAACGTTGAACACATGCACCGTAAGGCCAAACCTCTGGGTTCATAGCCTTATTGAAATTATCTTCAAGAATTTTTACTTTAAAGGATGAATACAGTTCGGGGTGTTTTGGGTTAATGGATTCACATATCACTTCTGGAAAAATGGGCTTTAACAGAGCGGTTAAATCGTCAGATGTTGTTTGTGTGTCAACCCTGTACACATGTAATGTTACACTTTTTGGTACACCTCTTACAGATTTAGACTCTGTGCTACTTCCGTTAATAACCAATCGTCTATTACGTCGTTTTTTGACCACTTGTTGCCAATCGCCTTTCTTAATAAATATAAAAAAAATATGCAAAAAGTTATTTGAAAACAAATATGTAGTTTATAATTTATTATTTGTGGCATATTTATGATTTCGTATGTTTGTTGGGTATTTTGCCATTATAAAAATATTTAAAAATTTTTATGAAATAAACCCCTGCGCCAAAAGGATCAGACAGAGGCTGATCTTTATACTTTTATTACAAAATATCTCAGACCTAAAAAATATATAAACTGAAACAAAGATGTTAAATGATAAATACAAAAAATTATATAGAAGGCAGTTAACGTTTCGGAAAATATTTCTTTTTCTGTTATCCAAACTTTCACTTTTAAGCATGTCAAACCATATTTTCCGAAACATTAACTGCCTTAGATGTAATTTTTTGTATTTATCATGTACCATTTTTGTTTCAGTTTATATATTTTTAGGTGTGAGACATTTTGTAATAGAAGTATATAGACCAGCCTCTGTCTGATCCTTTTGGCGCAGAGGTTTATTTCATAAAAATTTTTAAATATTTTTAGAGTGGCAAAATACCCAACAAACATAAGAAAACATATGTACATTTATAAAATGGTGCTCCCGATTGGTAATTTCAGATGTTATATTTCTGAATATAATAAATGAGACTGACTGATATTTATCATGACAAAAACTGCCAATAATTACATTGTTGTCGTTAATAAACTAATTTTATTAATAAAGGTAATTACTTAAAAATATAAGATAGCATTGTAATTGGTACTATACAATGTGTAGATAATATGAACAACGCTACGAAAATTTTTTGAAAAAAAAAAAGAACCACCTTCAAAGAAGATAGCTAAGAATTAATTGTTTAATGAAATTTCATCGTCACTTTGCCAAGTTAATTGAATCTTATCACTTAAAATCCATATTGTAGAGAAATACGTTTGAATTCGTTGTTTGTTCATTTTTGCGCACATTTATACATGAACCTCATCTAATTATGACCTATAGTCGACTCGAAACTATACGGGATGTATCATAATGATGGTCCTTCAGCAGAATATAAAAAAATATTTCATGAAAAATCGAATAATTTGGGGATAATCGAATATAATAAAATTTAATGATATAATAAACCGCTGACTAAAGAATCACTACTTCTACATACAGATATCATATCCAAGTCTCTTATAATGAAAAAAAAATCGATATTATATTTGCACTACACTATGTGGAAATAAATGTTCATAGAGCTTTAATAATATAATATTTGAAATAGTCTACCCTAAAAACCCATGAAACGATATACCATATCGGTGGTAGAGGGTGATAGTGGGGGTAGTCGATGCAAAAAAATTGAATCTTTTGATTCTTGTACGCATTCTAGATTGTTTAAGGAGTCGCTTGGCCCTGAGTTGGCCAAAGGTCTGTTGTAAACGTACGTACACTAAATCACAATTTTATTTTTTACCATCTTTAATATTGGAGTGTGGGTGATAATGAGGTGGCTGATGCCATAAAATTTTTGGGACCTTGGCTTCTCGTGCATATATTAAATACGAATTTTATGAACTCTTACTTGCTTGCTTTATCTATTTACCCCCATTTACCCTTCAACCATTCAACAGAATAAGATCAAAATATAATCTAGCTCCAAATCTCGTTATACCTAATACATACGTGTACAAAATATCAAGTTAATATCTTAAACGATTCCAGAGTAATCGTGCGCACAATAAAAGTTGTAGACAGACCGACAGGCAGAATTTTTTTTGCTCAAATTTAAAATCTCGACATTTCATGACAATTTAACCCTATTTGAACAATAAAAATTTTCAATTTTCTTTTGCGTTACTACACTTCCACTGGATGTGCGAGATTTGTGAGGAAAATGGGAAACTATTTCACTTGAGCGATTATAAGGCTCGGCTATCGCCTCTTTTTGCACATTAAAAAAAAGTTACAGACCGACAGACCGACAGACATATCGGCAGATAGACATACCGACAGAATTTTTTTGCTCAAACTTAAAATATCGACGTTTCATGAAATTTTAACCCGATTTGAACAAAAAAATTTTAGCATTACTGTACTGCCACCATGTGGAAGTAAAAGCATAAATGCGTTTTAATCTTGATTGTCGATGTCTCCTTCGCTTCCATTTTGGGCAAAAACATTATTCTTATCTAAAACATCATTTACTTTATAGACCGTGGGATAGTGACAGATTTTTTTTTAACGTTTGGTTCCTATCTGGCCTTTTGGGAGCCTTTTGTGGCTGATTTGTACTAACCATTTTCGTGTTTATCAAACGGTTATCCAGGGCCCTTCAGCGGAAAACAGAAAAGAAAATTTCATGAAAATGAGCAATTTCAAACGTTTTGTTCCTATCTGGCGTCAAGTTAGACTTACGTTTTAAAGAAAAACATCCGACGGAAGCTTATCGCCAGACAAATTCCGTGGGCCGGAAGGCCCGAAATTTCAATCCGAAGTTGTATAAAAAAATGGTCAAAATCAAACGATTTGGTTCTTATCTGGGAATTGTATATATAGGTAAATAGATTATAATTATCGTGATATAACAAACGCTAGACAAATTCCGAGGGCCCAACAGTGAAAAAATTATTGTTCAAGTTGTCAACTATTCCGCGAAAATCAAACGATTTACATTCGTCGGGCATTTGTTTTTTGTTAATATTAGGCAATAAGTAGTTTCAATTTAATTCCCAGACGAATTGGCTGGGTCCCCTGGATAGCCAGACAAAAAGAAAAGCGCGAAAAAAATGCCGTTTCTCAAACGATTTATTCCTGTCTGGCATTTGGATTTTAAAAAGATATGTTAATAAATAAGTCATATTTCTAGTTCCAGATAAAAAGCTTGGGCCCAGACGTAGATATGTTGAGCGAAAGTATCGAAAAATCAAAAAAACAGTCGTGTAATGTAATGCATTTTCAAACGATTTACGCTCGTCTGAGATTTGGTTTTTTTTTAAAATATGTTAATAAACAAACCATATTTCAAGTGCCAGACAAAAATCTGGGGCGCAGCTGTAGATATGTCGCAAATTTTGAGGTTCTACAGTTGGCAACTTTTTAATCTTGGCTCCTACGCCAAAAGACTACTCCAGCTAATTTAAATAGAATAAAATTTGCTAAAACTCCTTTTTTTAATTTTTTTAATTCCGACAAAAATGAAGGAATTAGAGGGGGGCGGGATTTGAGACTTTTTTTTTCGGTAAAATTTCTCCATTTTGTCACCGTAATTAATCGGTAATTAATTGAAATCGATCTCATATATGATGTTCACTTAATATCATGTACTACTTTGACGTTCCGTTAATCTCGGTCCTTCGAACCAAAGTTTCTGAGAAAAATTATTTTTTTTAGATAAAACGTGTAATAATTTCCTACATTTCCTCGAATATCTCGATAATTATTGTTTTTTTCGAAAAATTTGTAGATAGCTTATGTAAAGAGAATTGATTGAGCTTTCCGACACTTTTTTTGTTTTTTCTCTTACATAAAGAGCAAAAGACCAAATATGCGGACGTCTCAAAGTCAACCGCCACCCAGTCTATTAATTATCTGTGGGTCCCCACGCGAGACTAGTTTCTCGATCTGACGTCACAGTGCTTTTCGTGAGGAGTAGCGAGGATTTCAACTTTAATTATTTATTGCAAAGTAAGTACTGCGATTTAAGAGCTGATGTTCAATGTGGCACGTTTTTATATATAAACACACACTTTAATGAAATACAAAAAAAAAAGGGCAAGTTCCCCATTAGCAAACGATAAATAAAAATTACTCCGGGACGAGCGGGGAGTATAAAAAGCAGCGTCGCTCGCAAGCAATGCATACCACATATGTTTCTACCACATCGCATCTTACGTGTCTTATGTCGCGTGCATTAAAATGAGAGAAGAAATCACTTTTGTGTGGTTGACTACCTACGCCAAGGGAGAATGAATCAGGTACGGACTTACGAGGACTCTCAGTAGTGCAGAGTTGTAAATTATATATTAATATGTAATAATTTATATTTGTCTTTTTGCTAGTATGTAACTTATTTATTGAAAATATTATTCGATCGAGGGATTATGAATGTGAAAGTGACAGTTATATTGATTCCAGTGATAAAGAAAATCAAATTCCAAATGAGTTTCAAGTGCGAAAAAAACGGCATTTCAAGGGCGGATCTGGAGGGGGGGTAACATAGCCGCGTGTTGAAAATAACAAAAATGTTTTTCCTCGAAAATTAAACTTGATGAGCGGGGGGGAAAAATCTCAATAAAAAATTATAAACACAACTAAATAGAATATATATTCAAAAATATAAAATAAAATAATACAAATTATGAAATTTTAAAATGAAAGTTGATTGTTTACGAAATCTTGGTACCCCCCATAAATCCGCGCTTGCGGCATTTAAGCAGTGACGCGAAACAAATTTGTTTAAATGTGTATAATACTCTTTTACAATGATAAGCTAATGAAATGCCAGGCGAGTGTGAATCGTTTGAAAATGCATCGATTTTTACACGACTGTTTTTTGATTTTTCGATACTTTGACTCAACATATCTACGGCTAGGCCCAAGCTTTTTGTCTGGGACTTGAAATATGGTTTATTTATTACCATATCTTTTTAAAATCCAAATGCCAGACAGGAATAAATCGTTTGAAAAAATGTTTTTTTTTTCGTGCATTTCTTTTAAGATTTAAAATATGTTTGGCCCACGCTTTTTGTCTGGGACTTGAAATATGGTTTATTTATTACCATATCTTTTTAAAATCCAAATGCCAGACAAGAATAAATCGTTTGAAAAAATGGATTTTTTTCGTGCACTTCTTTTAAGATTTAAAATGTGTTTGGCCCACTAAAAATGTCTGTGAATGATACAATACATTTTCGTTTTGGTTAATTTTTACAGAAAAAATCATTTCATATGAGAACCAATCGTTTGATTTTCGCGGAATAGTTGACAACTTGAACAATAATTTTTTCACTGTTGGGCCCTCGGAATTTGTCTGGCATTTGTTATATCGCGATAATTATAATCTATTTACATATATATACAATTCCCAGATAAGAACCAAATCATTTGACTTTGACCATTTTTTCTTACAACTTCGGATTTAAATTTCGGGCCTTCCGGCCCACGGAATTTGTCTGGCGATAAGCTTCCGTCGGATGTTTTTCTTTAAAACGTAAGTCTAACTTGACGCCAGATAGGAACAAAACGTTTGAAATTGCTCATTTTCATGAAATTTTCTTTTCTGTTTTCCGCTGAGGGGCCCTGGATAACCGTTTGATAAACACGAAAATGGTTAGTACAAATCAGGCACAAAAGGCTCCCAAAAGGCCAGATAGGAACCAAACGTTTAAAAAAAACTGTCACTATCCCACGGTCTATTAGTAGATTCATAACTATTGATTTTCTTTTTAGCTTGAAGAAAGCGTGAAGAATAATTTGTATTTCAATTAATAAAAAATATTTATATTTATAAACATAAATATTTTTGCAATGAGAACCTATGAATTATGAATCCATTAAATAGAAACACGTAGTTCAGCTACGTCACAGTTATTTAGATATTTAATTTTTTGATTTGAAAGTATTATAGCTATGGCAAATTATTATGTACTATTTAGTATATTGCCGAAGAAAAAAGTTATTAATGGTGGAACTGATTTCAGACTTAATTTGCAAATGTTTGTGTCAAATGGCTGCTTATTGGAAATTGTTCTCGCTAAGTTTTCCACTCCATGTCGATTTTTATCCGAAAATCTGATATAAATATAAAACAGCAATACTGCTTCTGCATGTGCAACAGGATGAAAAATCTCATTTACTATAAAAGAATGACATCAGAGAAACTTTAGAACATATCTCAATTCGTTATAATAAAATTTTCACATCTGAAAAACAAAACAAATATTGTAATGCCATAAATCTCCCCAGAGATGTGCCTTTGAGAATAGCGCACATAAAGTGTGACGTATAGTTTCTTGAATATAAAAAGGGAATATATTATTTAATTTTGATTTTGCTAAAGGAAAAAGTTTAGAGTTTTAAAGTTGCCGCAAAACTGCGTACGTGTTTGACAGCTGCTTTATCAGAATGTACGTTCTCTAGGGGAATTAAACATGGGGTTTGCAGGCAAAAGCTAACACTTTCCATTTAGATTCGCGACAATGGCACTGCCACGCGACTAAAATATTGAACTCAGTCTGTCCCACAAACTGACAAGACTAAAAGATTTGAATTCTGCTAGATTGTGTACGATGCGTAAGGATTTATGTAACTCTTATGAATTTTGGGAATTCTTAATAATCAAATTTTGTTATATTTTGTTTCATAATTAAGGTTTTTATAAAAGAAAAAAAAACGGTGAAGGCTAAAAAGTTATCAATACGCAAATACAAAAACGAAGAATATTTGATCGGCTTATCGGCGTTACCACATTTGGTAGATATTTATTTCTTTTTAGTAGAATTTTAAGGATTTTTTTAAAGTTTGGTAGGTAAAATTTGCTGGTAGATTTCTGATAATAATTATCAGAAATCTGCCAGCAAATTTTACCTACCAAACTTTACAAAAATCCTTAAAATTCTACTAAAAAGAAATAAAAATCTACCAAATGTGGTAACGCTGCTTCACAGCTAACCTCAAAAATAGCTTGTTTGGTTCCAAGCTAAAAATGAGTATACAAACATTAAAAATGAGAATAAACCTAAAAAACATAACAATTGAGGTTATGTTAGTTATATGCACATGTCCCAAACGTTATGGCGAGTGTTATTGTGTTTCTCTATGGAAACGACGTTTGATTGTTAAATTATATCTGTTTTATCTTCTTGCTGGTTTAAAATGAGTAGTGCTTGTGCAGAAAGACGTCACGAGTCGGTGAAGCGCTTTTTACTGGAACCCAATTTTTAACATTAAATATCTAATGATTAGATATATTTATGAAGCTGAAATTTTAACAGCTTTTCTAGATGATCGAATTCTACTGAATGCCGAAAATAATTATCGGTAACAAGCCCATTCCGCAAAACTTTCAAAATGTCTGTCCGTCTGTCTGTCCGTACGTCCTTCCTTATGTCTTTATATCTGCTTGTCCATCACGTTTCTTGTAAGCACGATGACTTATAACAGTACCATCGAATTGAAATTTCAAAAGTAAGTTGGTGTAGATTAAAGTAAAAACATCATTTTTTTCCAAAGAATCAATGAGAATCGCCACGTTGGTAATGTTTGCTTCAACAGCTCAGACCTCAACAAGCAATCACAGAGGCTTCTAGTCAGTGGCGGTTCGTGGAATTCTGAAATGAGGAGTGAACACCAACTCGGTGGCACAGTGCTTAAGGTGTTAAGCTTGCGACCACGGGGTCCCGGGTTCGAATCCTGGCTAGGGTATGGATGTGTAGTGGCGTTTTTCTCGTGTTGCCGAGACGGTAGCCGTTGGCTGGACTGAGGTTGTGTGAGAGACAACACGGTCTAGTCGCTCTCCTCTCCTGAGTTCGAGTCTCAGCTGCGGCAGATGGCAATGTCGCAGAGAATGGGTGTTGTGATGTTGTCTATGTGTGTGTCCGTCCTGGTTGAGTGGTAGAATAGCCATCGGCTAAACTCCGCCAGGAATAAAATAAGGCGAAAATAAGGCGATTAAACAGATGGGCGAGAGCGTTTTATAATGCGTCGCAGACGGAAATTTTTCTGAAATTTCAAGGTCTTCATATTTTTCTAGCAATGCAAATTCCCGTAATGCTACACCCATATCGAATTTTCTCCAGAAAAAGTAAACCACACCATCAGAACAATGTATTTCTTACCTGGCTTCCTGTCAACCAAGAACATTTTGTATACCAGCTTACGTCGAATGCCCGATTTTGCTTTACAGTGCTGCCTTCATTTTGGAATAGTAGAGCTAACAGCTGAAATGAAGACAGAGTGGCAGTCTAACCAGACCGACCGACCGTGGAAGACGTACCCGTCCTTCCAGCCGAGCAAGTATTCGTTTCCGAAAATATCACCACAAGTCCAGCTACGTCAGCAGCAGTGCGCAGAAGAAAACCTACTGTAGCTTTGGTAATTTTGTTCCAGAGCCCGTACAAACAGCCAGACAGAAAGATAAGTCAGCTTACCGTAACCAGATCGACCAGACGTGCTAGGGAGGAAATAAGAGTGAGAATAATAAAATAGTAGGTAAAGACTTGGCTGATATTAGGGATTTGTACTATTCGTCATTTTTACTGTTTTACTGTTTTCACATGTTCTCTGGATATTCCAGACTCTTTGTTTGTCTGGATTCGTCGTGGGCATATAGTTTGTGTTCCTAGGATCCCGGACTCTTTGTTTGTCTGGAGAAATCAAAGCGTATGCCGTATTGGGCGTCCAACGTTGCAGACCTGGAGTAGGAGACCATCTAGCCTGCCGTTTTGCTGGTGTGTCGGTTAGCTCCTGTGTTCTCTAGGGATTCCAGACTCTTTGTTTGTCTGAGTTCGTCATGGACATAAAGCTGGCGTGCCTGGGATCCCGGACCCTTTGCTTGTCTGGAGAAATCAGGGCGTGCGCCGTATTGATCATTCAACGTTGCAGATCTGGAGGACGAGACCATTTAATCTGCCACTTTGCTCCTGTGACGTTAGCTTCTATGTCTCTGGGTATTCCGGACTCTTTATTTATCTGGGATCCCCAAACTCTATATTTATCTGGAGAAATAAGGGCGGAAGACGAATTCATTATCCATCGTTGCAGACTTGGAGGAGGAGACCCATTATTCTGCCGCTTTACTGTTTCGATGGGTAACTCTTATATCCTCGGGGTATTCCGGACTCTGTGTTTGTCTGGGTTCGTCGGGGACACAAAGTTAGTATTCCCTAGATCTCCTTTGTTTGTCTGGACAAAAACAGGGCGTGCGCCGTACTAACTTTTCAACAATAAGGGTACTGTGTATTAGCCTAGTGCAAATATTTTTCTATTATCCGTTGTTTGCTTGCTCCTTCCTAGTATCTAACTACTGTCTGTAACCCAACCGATTCCGCCGCCTGCTTTGCTGACCTGTCACCTCCTGTCATCCAGCACCGTTAACTGTTCCGCAACATCCTAATTACTGTCGTTACGCCGCCTTGCTTCCGTCTGTCATAGTAACATCACCGTAGTGTAGTAAAACTCGTACTGTCACCGTAACCGTCATCGTAGCACAAACCGTAATATCATCACCACTATATCATAATATATCATAACCTGGGTTTTTTCTGTGTATACAGGTAGTTTTAGTGTAAATATAGTTGGTATTGTAGAGTATTACTCCAGGCAATAGAGAATATTACCTGGAAAAAATAGGAGGATTTAGTTTTATAAGCTTACCTTATGTTTTTTGGGTCGCTGATTCCGAATTTTTTATTTAACATCAAAAATTCCCTCTGAAATCCCCTCAAATTTAGAAAAAAAAAAACAAAAAAATTGTTTTTTTATTTTTTTATCTTTTTTTTTCGTTTTAGATAAAAAATACCCAGATATTCAGAAAGCAAACAAAGTTTATAACAAAAAAGGTCCTTTGACATTTTGACGTACGACGAACGGGAGGGGAGCGAGTGGGTCCCGAAATATGCGCTCATGTTTCGAGGCGTGCTAGCGCTTCCCCGCTCGTTCAATGTTAAAATGTCAAAGAATCTTTTTTGTTGTAAATTTTGTATGCTTTCCGAATTTTTCCTAAATCGAAGAAAAAAAATGATTAAAAAAAAGCGATTTTTTTTTCTATAAATTTGAGGGGATTCCAGAGCCTATCTCCAGGACTACCATGAATTTTTCCAGGTAAGGGGGCTTATATGATCTCTAATGCCTGGAGTACTCCAGGCATTATAGGATTTTACCTAGAAAAAGTAAATAAAATTTAAAATAAATAATTCATAAAATTAAATAAAATTTCCTACAATTTTGTTCCTATATTTGGATAGGAGTTACCGTTTTCCAGATACCACTGTTACAGTTTTCGAGATAAATGTCTGCAAATTATAATATTATTATTATTATTAATTTTTTTCAGTTTATTTAATTTAATTTTTATGTTAATAATATAAAGTTATATTTTACGCCTTACAATAATTGTCACAGTTATTTCCTCTAACATATGAATTTCAATGTTTTCTTAATTTTGGACTCATTTATCTGGAAAATGGTAATTCCTATCAAAATATTGTTTGTATAGGTACAAAATTGAAGAAAATTTTATGCACGTTGTTTTTTGTGAAAAAAAGTTTTTGTCCATCTTTTTTAGTTTTTGTGTTAAATGACAAAAACAATATTGGCAACTCTGTTATATTATGTGAGTATACTTTGATGTACGTAGTATATCTGACTGACATTGTTACGTTTCCGCTCCTCCCGATGTTGTTGGGTGGAGTGAACGCCTGTTTGGAGCCTTCAGGTTCCCTCGTTATCCCCGGAACAAGTCCCAAGAACGACGTGACAACCAGAAGAACCCCGGCTCTCGGCTAGCTACTTGTTTAGAGATAAGCGTGAGTTTTCTTACCTTTAGGTCGACCTTGTGGCTCTTATTTTATTTAGGGGAAAGTACACTACACATTTTTTATTTGACACCTGTCACACAATTCGTGTCTGGTAAAAGGAGGGCTTAAAAATGAATTTAATCTGGGGCGCCACCTGCAGCCTTAGTAGAAATTACTAACCCCCTTTTACCAGGACGAAAACTCCTACAGGTAAATTTAGAAAGGATAAACTTTTGATTAAAAAAAAAAAATAATAAAGATTGAAAAAAATAATTGTGATAAAATTTATTATAAAAGTGTTCAGGTCGATATTAAAATTTACGTGAGCAAATTACATAATCATAAATGTAAAAAAAAAGAAATAATAGCAATTTCAAATGTTCAACAAAGTTACGATCAAAAATAGTTATAACTGATAAAATGTTCCAAATTTCAAAAAGAGATGAAATGATAATCTTAATTATATAGAAATGTACAGCTATAAAACAAGAACGAAATTTATGCTGATCAAGGACCTCATGGCCTGCATAAAAATATATGTAACACCAGGTGGATGTTAATAATTCACCAATAATATTTAACACTACACAAAACTCTCACCGTGTCCTAAGGTGTCTCGTTAGACCTGGTGGACCACGTCGACGTCTCGATGCTTACAGCGTGAAGACGTTGGCAAGAAATTTCAACCTGTGCTTGATTGTCGAAATAGTTCGGCTTAGTTGAGTAAATTTAATTTTACGAAAATGAATCTCTAGGAACTGAAGTTTAATTGGCTTCTTTACAATAGGAAATGTTTCCCTCCTGACATGTGCTCCATGTGGAAGAATATATCAAATGAATCCAAGAATTTCTTTTTATTAAATCTTCACAATTTGATTGATAGAAAAACTAAATTCTCCTTATGGACTGAATTCCAAATAAACATTGTTTAATTTGTTTCGGCAAATTAAACCCCCCAGAAGTTTTTAATTTCATAAATCCTTCTGTTTAAACAAATGGAACTTCATCAAAAATTTGAGTACTAATTTTATTTTAGTACTTATTCTATTTTACTAATTATTTTAATTTAGTAATTTTAGTTAATAATTTTACTTAATAATTTTTATTTACTTTTACTTAATAGTTTTACTTAAGCTGCCAGAACTATAACGCCATCATAGGAAAGAAGGAAACCAAAATTAGATTTTACAAATACTCACATGGTCAATTGAACAAAAAAATGTATAGCACAGAAGGTGCCTATATGTTATAAAAGAATAATAATAAAACTAATTTACCTCAAAATCTATTGATGCACTAGGTAATTGACGATACAACAAAATTAGACAAAGTCTCGGAGATATCGCAGTTGAGTCGCACAACTTTCATTGACAGTTCAGAATAGTAAAATGAATACCAATTAAGTTTCAATTACAAGGAAAGCTAATATGGTTTAAAAAACAACAGTTCTGTCAAGCGCTTTACGCCATCTGGATTTTGGTAGTATTATTAATATTTAAAGTAATAGATTAGTAATGGAAACTAATGTATTGTTTGACCACGAGTAAATGTAGATCCATAAAGAAATCTATGGTAACCTTGTTTCTTAATTAGTACAATAAATATTTAAAAAGAGGGTGTTGTATTGTAGAAATATTTAAGTATACAAAATGAGAAGTTTTTGTGATGTGTTTTACAATAGTACTTATTATTAAATGAACGGTAAAATTTTGTAACTTACTGAGTGATACTCAAAATATGGTCGGAAATAAAATAGGATTTTTGACTACGGCAAAAATTGTAACAGGTATGTTACAACATATTCGCCTGCTAGGCCTCACATTCTGAACTTGCTGTCAACAGGCTGTTTCAAGATCATCCTCTGGTGGTATTTAGTATTTAGCGCTTGGTCCTATGCTGCCATTATTAAGATTTCCCTTTCAGTCTCGAGCTGTTCAAGTACTTCGTAGTCGCCTTATTTTCTACTGCTGATCCGTTGAGGTCGCAGAAGAATTGTCTATTCATCAGCTTTGCGCAGAGTTGTTCTATTTTCTTGTTTCCAATGCTGATTTTAAATTACTTTTTGGTGTCCTGGTCAGTGGTTTCGATTACCAGTTTTTGCGCGCTTTCTTCTGCATGAAATACAAATGTTTGTTGTCTTCAGCTACCACCAGCCGTGTGAATTTGATTTATCACTATTACTGATATGAATATTATTATTATTATTATTATTATTGTATTTATTTTTCAGTATTGTATTTATTTTTCAGTATTACTTACAAGGAGACAAAACTTCTTGGAAACTACAACAAAATTTTCTAACGGGTTCTCAATGTTACTTTTTTATTCAAACGATTACATCTATATATATTCTATTCTGTAATTTTGCAATAAATCTAAAATCTGTTCCTTTCATTAAAATCAACTAATTGACGTGCATTTTTTAGTACTACAAAACAGTCATAAATTTTATTTGGCTTGTTTTGATGTACTGTCAATAAAATTATACAATTAGAAAAAGATAAATAGAACATAATACTAGTTGGTTTAAGATAAACCGTACCTATATTTATTTTGCTCTTGAAATACTCGTATTTATACTGTATGCATTTATTATAAAAGTGTTCATTGTCGTCGCTCTCAAATATTAGTTTATATAATTTTGATATTAACATTGTATTAATTTCAGATTTATTATAAAAGAGTTATTTAAGCTACAAGGAATATAATTACATTCGAAGGAGATTCTTTATAAACCGAGGCCTATAATTTCTTCCGAAAATGTTAAATTTCTATGTTAGGCTAGGATTTCGCAAAGTGAGAGGGAAATATGCGTTTATTTTCGGTTTATTATAAATATTTAAAAAATCATAAATGATATAATCTTTAAAGTAATTTCAGATACTTCCCATTGCTCTAAGGAATACAACCATATATAGTTGTTATCATAAATTATGTATATAGGCAAATGCCATACTTTAATAATGAAATTTAATCTACGGGTTAAGTGTAATAGCAGACGGTAAGCCGGTTGGCTTACTGAACTGAACTTCGCCCATTCTGAGAATACAAATATTTTTTGATAAGTATTGTATTTGTTTTGAATAAAGACATATTATTATTATTATTATTAATTATCTTTCTCAATTTTTTGTTTGTATTCAATTTTGCTAAAAACCGATAATTACTAGTTGTTAAATATCTGAAGTTTATGTATTCTTCTATTTGTGCTGTATTGTTTAAATAAGTTGTCAAATTAACATTTGTATGGTTTAGATGAAATATTTTTTACGATACTTGTTTCAAGAGAAATAATGCAGCTGCATTTCTGCATTTAAATTTGTTGCTGTGCAACTTAGATATACCGGTTGGCTTGGCCGAAGGGACACTCTAGTAACTGAATGGGCGAATGAATTTTTCTCAAATATGGTGTAGTTATATGGCATGAAATTTTCAATTATATAAATTTTTAGACCCACCTTACATTCTTTTTTGCTATTATTATTATTACTTACTTACTGGCATTCAACGTGCAAACTAGTCTTTTCGTCTTTGACTTTCTTAAAAATATCAAGCATTACATCATTGCGGTGTTCATTTGCTTTTATTAGGCCGTCTGCGTCGTCTATAGCTTTGCTTACAATTACGTCTATCCCTTCACTGAGCAGTTCTTTAGAACAAAAACAATTATTTTCCATTGTTATCACTAAATCACCAACTAAATCAGAAAATACTTCACAATTAGAGTGCAAAGTGTGGGGGGAGGGTAGTGGTGGTAGATGAAGTAAAAAGAAAATTATTATTGCTCTTTGGTACTTGTACCAACCATTCAGCGTAATAATATCAAAATATAATCTACTTCCAGATCTTATTTAAATACATATTTGTACCAAATTTCAAGTTAATATCTTAAACGGTTCCAGAGTAATCGCGCGCACATTAAAAGTTACAGATAGACCGACCCAAATTGAAAATCTTCATTTCATGATATTTTAAGCTTATTTGAACAATAAAAATTTTCAATTTTTTTTTGCGTTACTATACTTCCACTAGGTGTAGAAGTGAAATATTGTGAGAGATATGTGAGAAAAATTTGCAACTTTCGAATGTGTAAAATTATCACCCCATTTCCTTACTAATTTTGCAAATAGCTATTATCATTTACTATTAACATAATGCAAAGTTAATAAGTTGCTTTATTCCAATATTTCCCAGGATGATATTTATAAATTTATAAATTGGTTATTTGTGTTTATGACCTAACCTTAGGTAGTTCGAAACTTCGTAAAGAACTTTTAGTGTCTTCGATTTTATAAAAGCTGTCGAAGTGTAGAAGATACGTTCAATAAGTCGTTTGATTTAAAACTTTGTCGATTCGCGTGCCCTTTGTTTTACTTTTTCAATTCTTGCCATTGTATTTTTAAACTTTTTTATTGGAGAAGCTTTGGACAGGTTTTAATTTTAAATTACTTATATACAGTTTAATAAAAAAGCTTTACGTGTTTCACAATTTTCCTGACAGGTATGCTTTTTAGAAGACCTATTTTTAAAAAATAATGTTAATACTTGATACGTCTTCTTAGGTGTGCTATGTTTAAATAAAGTGTATCACCATTATTTACTTTATTTCTTAAAGAAATAATATTTTTAACAAAGTAGATTCACTGTAAAAACGCAAATCAGAAGATACTTTCGTCTGAATTGAGTCGTGGGTCAGTCGTAAAAAGACAGTGGCGAACCAATGTATTTTTTCTGTTAGGTATTGATTGAATAAAAATTTAAGTCAATATTTTATCTGTTTTATTTACAATGAGAAACTAGGGAGATTCGAAATAGTAAAAAATATTAATTTATACAATTTTGTTCTTTAAATAATATTTCACAGTGAAACTGATTCCTCAACACGAGTGAATCGTCTGTCGCTTCTTTGATATTTATTTGATTTTTTCAAATATACAATCGGACAAAAATATTAAACAATTATTGAAGAAAAAAATTGTATAGAAATCCGTTTCAAAGCACGCTGAACCCAGATATCGAATACAAAATGTGTGAGCGCGTGCGTAAGAGTGCAAGTTCTGGTTGCTATTAAAATTAGGTCATATCTGTCATACAAAGTAGTCTTCAGAGGCGCGTAAACTATCAGGTTTTGTATAAAGTATGCTTTGTTATCATTTTGCAGCCAAATGTTATAAAGATTTATAATTAAGCGCCTAAATATACGGAGATGCACAAGATATCGAAACTGTCAATATATAGTGTGTCTTTAATGTACGAATGAACTTTATGTAGATTAGATAATATATCAATTTTATTTTAGCATATTCCTAAGGTATTCTTGATAAGACTATCACGAAACCAATCAAAGTTCCATTTGGGCGTTGCCGTATGCGAATACCTCTGAACCCCCTGAATACCCTTTGAACAATAAAAATACCACGTAAAAGGGAAAAGTGAAGTACTCAGACAAAACAATCAAATATTTTTCGCATTAGGTCATGCGCGACTGCAATTTCCCCACGTTTTGTATCTTTGGAGACATGTTAGCTTCTTAATAATAGAAAACGGTAGTGAATATATGTCGTATTACCAACAAATCATTTTCTAACATCAATATACGGTTATTAGCAAGTAAACGTTGTAGTAAGGCACGGGAATAATTATTAGAACAACTTTTACTGTGAGTCACGTGTATCTACTGACATTGCGGACAACCTCCCATTTTAATGTTAATTTTCTGATGATGGCGCAACAATATTTATTTATTGTTATTTGTGAAACGTTCAAATGATTCAAATTGAAATTTAAATCACTTGTTGGTTCATGTAGTTTTGAAAATTTGTCTGAAGATAGTGAAAAATTGTTTCAATTTGTTGTTTAATAAAATAAAAACCATAATTGACCCACACCACGTAGTTTCAGGTTCGGATCCCAGTCATAGCATTAGTATTTTTCAGAGGAAGAATTTAAATTCAGTATTGCAGACTAATTACGGTAGCTTCCCAATTTTTATGGGTGGGGAGACTTAAATGGGCTCATTAATTTTTATTTTTTGATATTTCGAAAGTACACCTTGTAGTTAGTAAATGTGCAAAATATTATATATTTTTTTCAACTCTTTCTCCCTCAAAATAAAAAATGAAAATAGAGCGTGCGAAAACGCGGTGTGACGTAAAAACAACTGCAGAGGTCGACCGCTCGACTGGTCCCATATGGTTTCATATGGCAAGCACAACAAACAAGCTACAACCGCATGCGCATAAAACCAGTCGTGCGAGTGCCGTGACGTCATCCGCGCCGAACCGTTTCAGATATGTTACGAATTGGAAATCAAATACCTATTACAGTTAATATTAACGCCAGAGGCCTAATTTTTTCAATAAATACTTACGGAAAATGCAAAAATAAATTGTAAATTAAATATCACTAAATGAGCCCATTGCCATATAAAAACTAAAATTGAGACGAAACCGTTTAAAGTTCTAGAAACACGAAAACATTTCTGTGCGTAAGTATGTAATTGGATATGATGGCACCGAAACTAGTAAACCGATTATTATAAAATTTGGCCTAAGGGCGATATAGGCATCGTCCATGAGCTGAAAAGGGTTTTGCGCAGATCGAGTGCCGTTTAGAGTTATTTTTCAAGATAATATTTATTTATAACAATAAAATTGGACGAAAATTATAGAAATTTTTTAATGATGAAATTCAGAAGCGCCTAAAATGGGTGTCCCATTACACATTGTGATTCTTGACGTGACTTTTTCATAAAATAGAAGACTTTAAATTATTATCTTTTTAACATATCTAGTATTCAATTTATTCATTTTGCCATTAAATTAAATTAACCACAATTTCAATTCCCGGTGTAATATTAAGAGTAAAACATAAACATTTGCGTTTTGGTACCGTTTCATAACATAGATCCTAGAAAGCGAAATTTGCTGATTTTAAAAGTTACTACAGATATAAACTTATGTATGTAAGTATAAAATTGTTATTTGTTATATTCTTTCACAATTTTTTGACCGCATATTTTTTACTAGTCTGTTACTGCTATGATTTCAATTCATGTTGATTAAAATGCCAGGCGGTACCAAGATATCACTTGAACTTGTTCGTGATTTTTTGAAATTTTTGTTCGAAATGATCTTTAACAGGTTAACTGCCAAGACTAGTATTCCTTGCAAACGTTGTGCTGTCCTATGAAGCCAGTGCTAATAGGCGCATGTCCTTGCATTTGGGTCATACAATTTATTTCCATAAATACAATTCTTATCTTTACATTCTATAGTCATGGATCCAGCAAAAAAGATTTCCAAAGATTTTTATATTACTGAAAATTGATTATTGAAATGTATTTGTATTCTCATCGCATTTACAGGCCTATTTAAGATTTCTTACTGATTTTTATACCAATGGAAAGCCAATTCTTTCTAGATTCACGCACTGCCTAATTATTCTCCAAATTGTTGTTAACTAATGCTATAGAAATTGTTTAAATAAAGTCTACCCGAAATGTGCAGAGTGAATGCATACCTCTATGGTATAAAATCTACAGAAAAGAATGGGGCAATTTTTAGAGAAAGAATTTTCTGCTGTCTGCAGTCTTATAATGTTTGTTACTGATTACTTGTTATAACGAAAAAAAAAAAAATGACAAATTTAAAGATTAATTTACTTGTGAACAAAAATTATAGCAGAAATTAAACTTAAAATATTCACGGGATAAAGAAAACAACGTGCAACTAAATAAACTTAAATTTACATCTTGTGCATGAAAAATAACAATATCGAAGTTATACAGGATGTCCCATAAGTAATGATACATATAGAGCAATGACAGATTCCTTACGTAAAAATAACACGATTTAACCAAACTTTTCTTAGTCCAAAAGTTGATATTAACAGAGATAGAGGGTGCCAAAGTTAAATTTTTGTTTTTTTTAATAATTTCTTTAAAAATTGAAATATTTTAAAAATTTGGTGATTGGAGATTTTTTGAGGCAAGAGTTTCAAATATATTCACACTTTTGCTATTATTTGTAGAGGACGCCATCTACGGTAGTTTGCGTGTCGTTTATATGTCATATATTTTTGGCGAGTTTTTTTTTTATAAAAATTCCCATTTTCCTGTCTTTTTACGTAAAAAAGGTATACCTTCTAAATGTCGCTACGAGTAACCGTTTTCGAGATATTTGGTTTTAAAGTACTCAATGCCACCAATTTAAATAAAATAAAATATATAATTGTTTGATTTACAGAATAATTGCTAGTGAAGCGAACAGTATAAAATTAAATCCTCTTTTTTCAGATTTTTAAAATTTATTACATTCCAATACTAGCAATACAAGTACGAAGAACAATGACTTTCAAATAAATAAACTTAAAATTTGAGAAACAGTTTTTATTTAAGTATAAATTTCATTTAAAAAATAAATAAATACCAAGAATTAATAAAAAAAAGAGATCTGTGTTCGGTAACAAATGTTCGAAGTAGCTTCCGTTTACTTCAATACATTTGACGATGCGTTTATTAAAAGACCGCCTTATTTTAAATAATAAGTGTTTGTTTTGAAATGATTCGATTGCAAATCTAATTCTCTGCAATAATTCTTCTCGATTATTTATTCCATGTTGATACACAAAAGATTTCATGTACCCCCATATCCAACGGATTAAAATCGGGATTCCGCTCAGGCCAAGGCATATTGCTCCCACGACTATCCAGCGACCAGGAAAATTTGTATTTAGGTAGTTTCTGACCTTTATAAAAAAATGCGGTGGAGCTCCATCTTGCATAATATACATATTTTGTTTTAAATATAGTGGTACATCATCCAGTAACTCGCCTAGCTGACTTTGTAGAAAATTTAAGTATAATGCACCGTTTAAATTAGGTGGTAACTCATACGGTCCAAAAAAAATTATTATCTAAAATTCCACACCAAATGTTTATTTTAAAATCATGTTGAAAGCGGTATTCGGATACTAAGTGCGGATTTTCTATGTTCCACGCATGTTTGTTTCTAAAGTTAATGCACCTCTATATGTAAAGGTGGCTTCGTCCATAAACAACTTTATTTAAGAACATTGGATCTCTGTTTTGCTGGGCACAACAGAAACGAGCAAACTCTAACCTGGCTGGAAAATCGGCCTCCGGCAGATTTTAAACAGGCGTAAAATGGTACGGATAAAGCTTTCTTGATGAAGAATCCTTGAAATCCTTTAATTATTTACTCCAGTATCAGCAGCCATACGCCTCATATTTATTTTTGAGTTTTATGCAACAAGGACCAAGATTTCCTGCTCCTGTTCAACAGTAATACTTTTTGGGCGTCTCACGGTATCTCGTTTGGAAAGAAACGAAACAGTTTCCCCCAATCTACTGTAAATATTACGAAATAACTTAAAATCCGGCTGCCTCCTATTTGGATAAACCAAATGTCGACGATGAGCTTTGCGTACATTAAAATTTTCTTGCGCGTATAGGCAAACCATATCGTTTGAAAATAAATTATGCCTTGGCATTTTAAACTTAATTTTGTTAGATATTTTTTAACAACACACAAAATGCTGACAAGCAACAAGTAGGTTTGACAGATATTAATTTTGAAAGCTCTCTTATTGTTTTTGTTTCAATCAAAGCCTACTTTGAAAAATTGTACATCCCTAAATCATAATTTAAATTGGTTGCATTGAATACTTTAAAGCCAAATATCTCGAAAACGTTTATTCGTAGCGAAATTTAGGAGGTATATCTATTTTACGTAAAAAATACAGAAAAATAGGAATTTTTATTTAAAAAAAAAAGATTCGTCAAAAATATATTACATATAAATGACACGCAAATTACCGTAGGTGGCGCCCTCTACAAATAACAGCAACAGTATGAATACCCTCGCCTCAAGAAATCCCCAATTATCAAATTTTTGTTAAAATATTTCAATTTTTAAAGAAATTATTTAAAGAAAACCAAAACAAAAATTTAAATTTGACACCCTGTATCTATGTTAATATCAACTTTTGGATTAAGGTAAGTTTGGTTAAATAGTGATATTTTTACGTAGGGAATCTGTTATTGCTCTATGTACCATTACTTATGGACACCCTGTATATTTAAATTTACAAATACTTAAACTAACCTGTCCTTTTATTCTCACAGTATCAACCGATATGCATTACGTATAAGTAACAAGCCTAATAAGAACGTTTCGTAGATGTATTGTAATCACAGTATATAGTGATGCAGGTCCACTCATCGACCAGAGCATGCGAGACGTTCACTTATAAACTCAAAACGGAAGCGGAAACAACCGAGCGCTGTATAAAAATAACCATATTTTTACAAATATAAAGCAATTCAGACAATTCTTTTACTAAAAACTGCTTCATTCTATTCTGCAGATTTCATATCATAGAAGCGTGCGTCTATCTCTAATAGTTTCAAAAATGCCTCAATGCTGAAATTTACACAGAACATTTCGGGTACGCTTTGTTTAAACAATTTCTAGTGGGCAGCACCTGAATCTAGAAAAAATGGGCTTTCCATTGGTTATAAAATCATTAAGAAATGTTCAAAAATAGGCATGTAAATTAGGTGGGAACGCAACATTAATACATTTTCAGTAAAAGAAAAATTTCGGAAAAAAAAAATTACGCCATTTTGCAATTGCTGCCAGAATGACACCCTCCCCACTTAGATCCGCAAGGTCATTTCAGATCATGTACTATATCTTCGAATGCACACCCTATGGTCGAATTTGTCAGAGATTCCCGATTGCTACTAGTAGGTAACCAATCACAACCTTTTGACATGTGTGTTGTATATTTTCAGCGGAGTACCTGAGTGGTATGGTAGACAAAATTGTAATCACCTGATTTTAGCTCGTTTTTACTTGATAGTTTGATATTTTTTTATGCGATGGTAATAGACACTATGTATTCTAGTTCTACTTGATAATATCGTATTTTAGTATCTTGAAGATAATACAATAAAAGTCGTCATTTTAAAAATGTAAAGTAGTTGATTTTGAGGATATTCCGTGTGATAAAATACTCCTAAATATTGATTTACATAAAAATTGCTATTAATTCAAGTACTATTAGCGTTATTTGCAATGAAATTTTTCGGATTTATTGTCCGTAGCGACCTGAATATCCTCCGTTTTTATAAAGCTTAAACAAGAAATATGTTCTTTTCATCCGACACGGTTAACGTAATGTTTTTATTTCTTCTTCTTTTCTGGGGTGTAGAGCATAAAATTAGTTGCTTTCACAGTCTTAGAGCATGCAAGGAGGTCGTTTAGAATCCAGCGGATATGACTAAGGTGTCTCTACAACTTACACCATTATGAAAACTTCTATGGAACTTTTATAACAAAAAATGGAAACGAAATTATATCTCCCTGTCGTAAATAAAAGGAAAAAATTGGAGCATTAAGTTTATTTATTTTAATTGCAATTATATTAAGCACTAGTAGAATCTTTTGTCCTTGTCCTAAATATGTTTGTAGGTAGCGGGAGATTAATGTTGCAGTATTTATTTTGGGTTTAATGAAATTCCTTAAGTACTGATTAGGAAAAGTATTTAATAATCATTAACTACATCCAGGGTAGGTTTGTTCTAAATTCCATTAGTGTTTTAAGAGTTGCCGAATGTCAGTAAATGCTATTTTAATAAAATTTCAAGCCAAAATACTACCGGGTGTCACTAAAATTAGGTGCTTATCCCGTTTTCTATGCTGAGTAAAGTTGTTTTTTTTTCCCAGAAAGATTGCGCCCATTATGCGCATCTTTGCGCTCCAAAATAATTAGCTAACGCGCTATTTGTATTCGAGTTATTAACGTTTGAAGGAGAGGGATTGGGGGATCAAGTAATAGTCTCAAATTATAAAGAGTAGCAAGTGCACTTTCTGTGGTCATACTATGGGTATAGATAGGCTAAAATAAATGTGTTGGCTTTATTAAAATTTCACAACCAGATTCTTCGCACTGCTCAAAAAAATATCTACAGAAATAAACATCATAAAGCTATGGCTCTCGCCTCCTTGTCTAACTCATAACATAAACTTAAATAGACTATATATTTCCCTCATTGAATAATTTGTGGCTCTATAAAATTTCTTGTCTATAACCTAGGTTCATTCGTTTACATAGATCTTCAAGTCTTGGCTTAAATATTGTCTTTGTCAATATATCTGTAACTTGAAGTTCCTAAAGTAATATTTGTAGCATTACTTGTATCTGTTGTTTCTTTTTGAACAGTTATATCCTTCTGCGGTCTATCGTCAGCTTTCCACTTTAAACACTGTCTCAAGATATGTTCAGGCATCTTACAGTAGTGGCAAGTTAGATTCCCATATTTTATATCTTTTCTTTCAGCGACCATGGCTTCTTAATTCTCATCACTTTTGCAAGAATACACTTTTTCATACATACATAACTTATTTTTGAGATTATCAATTGTTCTCTCTGATTTTCCCAGCAGCATCCAATTTGACTTAATAAGAAATAGTCTTGTGATAAAGCGCCCAAGATCTTATATATTAACAAAAAACCAGGTAAATTACATTGACACTGACCATTAGCTGACAATTTTTCCTTACCAATTTCAATCTGTAGTTCATTCAAGAGATTTTTCAATTTTGCGTGCAGCAACATCATCTGCAGGTTGTTTTTTTATAACTAAAGAATTCTGTACACAAATCATAAGTTTTGTCTTTAGAACTTCTATCATGCAACCTACATAATTCCAGCCACACCTTCCTAGCAGTTGAAAATCTCATTACTTTCTGTAGGGTCTCTTCAGTCATATTCGTAGTAAGAGCAAGAAGCGCATTACTATCAGCTTTAGAATACTTAGTCAATTGAGTTTCATATTGGGTTTTTTCTTCTATGGGTGCACTGGACTCGACTGGACCATGTGGCACCATTCTACCTTCAATAACCTCTATTGCACCCGTGATTCCTAGAAACATAATGCATATGTTGTACTTCCACGTCGACCAATTAGTTTTTCCTTCAAGTAGACTTATCTGAAACTTAATTGACTCCATGATTTTTCTTACAAACGTAAATTCAAAAAATCATAATTACTTATCTACTCTAGCGCTTCTGGGCTCATAACCTCTTTAAATTTAAGGTTTAAGCTCGAGGTAAATACTTCTAATTAAGAAAAATCTCTTCCTCTGGAAACTTTTAATATAACTTAATACAAAATTACTTAAAATGTCAGTTCATCTTTTTTTATCAATTAATTTAAATCAACATGCACCTACTACAACCAACAACAAACTAAAAAAATGTATAATACATAATCGTGCGGTAAATAAACTTAAATAGACTATATTATATTTCAACAGTTCAATGGTTCAAAATGTACATATACTCTCACTTCCAATGTATACGTGATGTGCTATGACATTTTTTGAGAGCAATAATTGCCACTGTCTAAATATTAGTTTTGCTATTTTATTGAGATTCTCTGGCATATGTACCTTCCTCCAAAAATAAAATTCAAGCGATCAACAAAATAAAGAATTATATTACTGGGAAATAACGTCTACGCCCCTGGCTTTTGATTGAACATTTCAGTACCCATATTGTTTCAGTAAGATGGATGCGCATTTGTTCTGTCTGTGTACGTCATTTTGAAATAGTCGCCTTATTGAAACATTCAACTTTGGAGACATTTAATGATTACCAAAATCTAATTGATAATCCCTCCAAATACTATTTTGCTTTCCAAATTATACCAAATTCTTAAATTATGGAGACTGGCACAAGGACTAAATAGCAAGATTAGCAATTTGCCAGTTAAGCACAATCTATACTAACAGAAATATCACGAAACGCAAAAAAATCAGACTTGCTAAGACAATAATTTCTTCCATCAGTTTTTAAGGGCCTGAGCACGACCGGCTTTAATGTGAACAGGCCAGTATATGGAAATGTGGCAACGTGTGCTTCAGTCCCCGTTTTTGGCAAAACTAAATTGTTGTGCAGTAATCTGTCACGAATAAATTGGCATTATAATACATAAAAAGTGCCTCTCTGTTGGTGTAATTTCACAAATTGGGTTTTATAAAGTAAGTAGTTATCATTTTAATTAATTATATGGGTATCTATCGCACCGCTCGCACCTGAAATCACTTTTTGTGAGTCAAATTACGTTATAACCTTACTTTTTATGCAAGCTATATTTTTAATTCAATTCACTTTTACTACCAAAACCAATAAAATAATTTTAATTCATTCTAGGTCTGGGGTCTGAAAACAATAACAACATGCCGGATAAATGTTGTGTACCTGGCTGTACAAGCAATTACAGTTCTTCATCTGAAGGTTATGTCCGAGCCTTTAGATTTCCCAAAGAACCAGACAGAACTGAGGAAACAGTGGCTAAAGAGTATTTCAAGGAAAAATTGGCAGCCTACAAAATATTCAGTAGTGTGCATAAAACATTTTTATGACAGTGCAATATCCAAATCTGAACGATACAAAGATGCTTATGGTGTGTGGAAGGAGAGAAATGGAAAAGTTTATGTTAGTGTCTGGTGCAGTGCCCCGTGTAACGTAAACTTACCCTCACCCACCAGTTATCGCTGGGGCGATGATGAAGGAGAAGAGATCGTGTGCGATGTGCATTTTGAGGAATATGAGGATTGTTAAGCTGTTTGTTAACGACCTAGGTTTTTTAAATGAATTGTAAGCAAATAATTTATTTTGTCATAAAAATATTTTCATGTAATTCTTTGAATAACTCTCTTCCATGTAATTTCAAGTATAACCCGTCGATAAATCACTCCCCAGACCAGTTTATATATGAAAACATTAAGGTTAAAAGGGATGGTTTTTGGCCGCTTCAGGGGGTTGCGGCGGTCAAAAATTCTTCCACCACTTCCATCGTATTCAGCACCCTCGAAAACGGAGGGCGAAGGTAATCTCGTCTTTGCACGAAATATTTACACTATTTTTTCCTTCATTACATAGATTATTAATAGGACTGACAGAGTTTAAGATTGCAGCGTTGCCACATCGTACACTCCGGCCTGTTCACATTAAAGCCGGTCGTGGCCTGAGTCTTGAAGAGTTAGGGAGACAGACAGATATTAATACTTTCGAGATTTGGATCTGGAGACGTTTGTTTTGAATTCCATGGACAGCCCATCCTACCAACTCCTCGATCCTAAAGAAATACGTCTTCAAAAATTACTGCAGTATAGTATTCTTCCGAATCCTGCCATTTTTGGGCAAGATAAACCGGAAAAATAATAATATGGGAAGGTTATTGATACAGAGAAAACCAGATGCCAAGATGCGAGGAGGACACTATACAAAACTTTGGGCTGATGTCAACCGATGGTATTCGAGCACTTTGGTAGGCTCTATAGGGAACTCTGACAGATGGCATGTCGCTAACAGACATCCCATATAGTACCTGGGAAGCCAACTAGAAAAATGCATAGGTATAGGCGTTATTAATAAGAGGAAGAGCCTGGGTCAAACTGCATGAAGTGACTTTTAGCTCAGAAAGTCACATTGTAAGGATAACAAAACATTTTCGGAAACGTAGAAAAATAAAACGGACACATTTATATCTTCTCCCAAAACTAGTTTCGGGTTTTTTTATAGACGATTGAAGGTTGTTGGGGAAACCCCAACTCTCTTAATTTTAGTAATAAATACTTTTGAGGGTGTGAGTGTCAGAAAAAGAAACTGTTAAGAAAAAATAATTATTGTTGTAAAAAACTATTAAGGAAATAGAATAAATTGTTAATATAATCCAAGACCAAGTTTTAATATAAGAACATTTCCCTGTTCCTATGGGAATATAATAGCTGCTGCTGAAAGTTATATTGGAGAGCTTTCGGAGCGTGGACTTTACAACCTCTACAGTCAACAAAGGTGTTTTCTACTTTCCTGCACTGCTAGCATTGCCAGCATCATTGTCAATGTGAGTTTTGTATTTATGTTCCTTGTCATATTTTTACTTTCCTTTACGATAGTAAAGTAAATATGACATTACCTACTTTTTGTTGAATAATCTGGGCAAAAATTTTTTCATACGGGAAGTGATGTTGCAGATCTCAAGAAAATCGACAAATGGCAATAATTAGCTAAAATTTCTCATCTCAATAGACGCCTTTTAGCAGGTCAAAGTAGATTTTTTTGGAAACTATGCCAACAATTGAATTTAACGTCTCCGACGACGTATCGCACTAAAGGCGGAAAATACGGAAATTACGCCAAAATTTGAAATTCGTAACTATGCCGAAATTTGAAACAAAAGAACGCTTAACATATAATAGGCCTAAAAAATTATGTGAGTTAAAAAACTAACAGGCAAAATATTAAGTACCAAAGCGAGGAAGGTGCAAAAGGCGCCTAAGTTCAAAAACGAATTTTTAAAGAAAAAAGATCGATTTTTACCTTAAGTATAATTGTATAAATTCATTCCATCCGGCGGCTTAACCATTGGTCAGGAGCAGCGGATAGCCCTTAGAACCGTTTTGATTTTTTTTTCTTGGTAGAGATTGCATATTTTTTATAGAGTGGCCCAAGGAAGCAGTGTACCACAAGGTTAAGATTTGTAACTAAATTAATTTATATTTAAATTGCACATTTGTGTCCCTCTGCTTGTGAATATAGTCTCCACATAACATATTTTTTTGAAAAACTTCATTTAGTTTTAAAAATATTTCAAATTAAAAATCGTCAAATTAAAATAGCCTCCTTTATATAGGTATAATTCAAACTTATTATTTATAAAATCATATACTTACAGTACCTAGAGGGTGTAGCTTATGTGTACAGGTAGATGAGACACAGTGATAAGTCAGTTAGTCACTCACAGTCAGTGGTATTTGTTTTTTAAATATAGGTATACACTTAATATTGTGTAAAAATAAACAAGTTTAAAGATGTTTATTACTAGTAACTTTTTCTTAGAATAAGATTTTATGTCATTAAAAGTAAAATAGCATCTATATTATTAGCAAAATAATAATATATCTTCTTGATAGTGAAAACTGATATGATAATCATTATGTACGATTTCAAAAATACAACTTACCGTTTCATTTTTATTCCTCTCATTTCAGCGCTTATATACTGATGGTTTGTGTTAAAATACTCCATTGTCATAATTAAATCCACCTCTGGTGGATTAGACGAATCTGCTTTTAAATAACTGAATTCACACATAGTAAGAGATCCTACGTCTCCTTGTGATAATACAAACACTGACTTGCAATTGCGGATGCGGAAGATTATTAAGCGAGGTAGGGCTGGGAAGAGATTGACGTCAGCGATTCGACCGCCTCAGCTTATAAAGAATTTAAAGCAGTATACTTCTGGAACTCTTATCGGATCGACCACAAATTTTCAGTGTAAAAATTATTTAATAATAATAATAATAATAATAATAACAGGTCTTTATTTAGGGCGAAGTTCGCTTGTAATACGCTCTTCCACTTAACCCTTGAATTTGATAATTACTTCGCACAATTGTAATAACAAATGCAATATGAAATTTGACTAAATGTTCTTATTATATGAAAGTAAATAAGAAATTTAGAAGTGATTAGAGTAATTACCCGTGTTTAAAGATAAGACAAGTGCATCGCAAGAAGGCACTGAAGAGAGCACTAAGCCATCTACGATAGGTTATACCTCGTCTTTTACAGGACTCCGGTCCTTGGTGATCTCATAAAAAATAATAGAGCCTCACTGGAAGTAGATAAAACCATCCTACGTTGGCGAAGGAGCGAGTTGGCGCCATTAGTAAAAATAAATTTAGTCGCGCCCTTCAGGCGACGGTAAGTTCTTCTACAGTATCACCTCTCAATACTTCCCTTAACACATGTTTCACAAACTCGAAATCAATTTGGTAACTAGCTTTATAAACTGCAGTTGGTGACAGATTTTTGGTTGTGATTTGACTCAGCATGCCGTTCATTATGATGCCTATATTCTTATGACAACAAGTAATGAATCAGAGTCATCCAAGGTTCTTCATTCTATGCGTTTTGGTACGATTTTAGTCAGACTGCCAAGCGTTTTAAAATGCAGTTCAAAGTAAAAAATTTATCGGAAAACCATCGGCAAAGCGTTAGCGTAGGCCCAAAGGGCTGTTACCGTTACGTGAACTTGTATTTGAATAGAGAATTTTTCCGCATTTCCGAACAAGCTGCGAATGACAAGTATATAAGTTGTTGTCATAAAACTGCTGAAAAAAAATATGGCATACCGTTTGCGTATGTCCAAGTATACTATACACTGAACAAATCGTGTAGTTTTATGGAACATATTACGTGTATACTGTACTTGGGCATACGCAAACGGTATGCCATCTTTTTTTTTCAGCAGTTTTATAACAACAACTTGTATACTTGTCATTCGCAGCCTGTTCGGAAATGCGGAAAAATTCTTTATTAAAATAAAAGTTCACGTGACCGTAACAGCCCTTTGGGCTAACGATATGCCGATGGTTTTCCGATCATTTTTTACTTTGTACTTCATTTTAAAACACATGGCAGTCTGACTAAAATCGTACCAAAACGCATAGTTTACGAATAAATGAAAATTCACTTTTCCAAATGAAGAACCCAGGGTGATTCTGATTTATTCCTTGTTATAAAAATATGCGCATCATAATGTCATCTGAAAGGCAAACTAAGTAAAATCACAACTAAAAATTTGTCATCAACTGCCGGTCTATTAGCAAGTTGTCATGAGCTAAATTTAAAATTAAAAATATGTCTGTCAAGTCAGGAGGTCAACTTTGAAGTAATATTCTAGGAGCCAGTGCCGAAAAGTGAAAAATTTATCAAACCACTAGCCGAAGTGGTTTGATGAGTGCGCGCACCGCAGCGTTCAATGAGAAAACTCTCGCCGACTGTATCAATGCAATCCTTTCACCTGCAACTACAGTCAAACCGAAGAACCTAGTGGTTTGATTACGTTGAAATACGTTCAATTTTTCACAGGCCCGCAATATAAATTGCCGGCCCTTAAGGCCCATATTCACAAGAGACAAGTTTGCTTGTTTGGACGAATACTATCATCAAACCACTTCGATCAGTGGTTTGATACATTTTTCACTTTTCGACACTAGCTCCTAGAATATAACGATCAAAAAAGCAATAAGTACTTGACCGTGACCGAAACCTGTGGAATTTTGGATACATTAAAAAAAAATCGTGCTATATATCACCAACCGCAAGGCATTACCTTATTTGCTTTTGTTGCAATTTATTTAAAACCAACCTAAACGTATTGACTTGACTAATGCATGACACTGGGGCAAGTAAATAATAAAACTGGTATGTGTATTTACTAACATTTAATATTAATAAATGCAAAATAATGGCTCATAGACGAATATTTTTTCATTGTTTAGTCAAAATCATTCCATATCCCGCCTAGATAATGAAAATAATTTCGCATGAATAGATATTAGCATGTAAATTTCAATTTGCCCTATTTATACGCAATGTTATTTATAATTATTGAAATTAATTCCGAAATTAAACTGAAATAGCTCCAGGGTAATTGCAGATAGTAATTTGTTATACGCAACATTGCAAGTAGCCTCCAGCTAGAGCTCAATCATAAACCACGACCATGTGACACTCTATCTAACTCCACTAGACAGCTTTACAGCGTTCTTGCAAATAAAAATGTCCCTGAAATTCAGCCGCAGAGTCGTCTGTATGTATGAGTGAGTATCTCGGAACATAAAACAAATTTAAGAAAACATTGTACAAAATTGGTCCATTGGGAGCATGTATAATTTACTATATAATTTCCTGTTTTTTATGAACACCGTAATAGTGGATGCGGTAGCTTTTGTTGTTAGAATCGCGAATCTTTTTCTTTAAGGAAAAGACAAGTAAGAATAAGTGTTCCAAGTTTTTACTTTTTTACAAAATTGCTGTCTTTATATTTGAAACATAGGTGTAATCGTAAACATTAGGCAGGTAAAAAAACTGTAATTCAACAATCTCAATAGGAGATTAATCAGAAAGGTCTTTTCTCTGATACAATAAAACTGTGGAAAACTGGGAGTATTATACTTCGCCTTAAAGTGAACATTTGCGGAAAATTTATTCAGACCGAATTCGTAAAAAAAAAATCATAACACCAATAATATACCACATGTTTATAGACAGGTTATCAACACAATATTCATTTTTACAAAGGACCCCGCAGAATCCTTATGGGAAATGGCTTTCGGTCAAATTCTTTGAAACTCTGGATTCTGGTAGTCCTTGATGAGTAGATTAAAAGTCTCCATGGGCACTAAGTCCTAGAAACTCATTTGTTTTGAGATATAGCCCTCTGAAGTTGGATTTTACGTGCATAGTTAAATCCTTTGGCTTTCGGTCAAACTCTCTGAAACTCTGGATTCTGGTAGTTCTTGATGTGTAGAATGAAGGTTCTCAAGGGCACTAAGTCCTAAAAACTCATGGTTTTGATATATAGCCCTCTGAAGTTGGACTTTATGTGCATTCTGCCCTTTCCGATACTGTATATAGAAAACAACACATGAAAAAGTACAAAATTTGTGAATTTTTGGTTGGGTTTTAAGTTTTTTTTTTCACTTCGACCGCTTATATCTCGAAAACGAAAGGAGATATCGACTTGCCGCTTGCGTTGTTCGTTTTTTCTCGTCGAAATCTACGTTTGGTCATTTTTTTGACTCGTTTCGGCCCAAAAAGCTTCAAACCTAACGTGATCAAATAGTTTTACATCATATTTTGTCAGAGATTGAAAAATGAAAATCCGCAATCGTTCACCTAAAAATCGTAAATAATTCATGGGTACATAAATCGACCAGAAAATGAGAATGATGTAGACGGCTATTCGATGTCTCTAAAAGTAAGCGAAATATGGGCCGAAGAAGTAGAAAATCCTAGGAAAATCGACCCCTTGACATTTCAACGGTCCATATCTCGAAAACGTGTGGTTTGCTCGTAACGCCGCTTCACTGACATATTCTGATGTCTGTTTTTTATAGACACAAAAAAATGAGTATTACGCGGTATTTAAATGTTTTAATTATACCTACCAGTGGTATTAACATTTCGAAATTTTAATAATCTTATTTGGAGGCGCAAAATTACATGATTGCCCTGGGCGCCAAAGTTTCTATCTACGATGCTGACTACAAGTACACTTATACACATTTCAGCTATATCCAATGGATTCCTTATACATTTGCTAATGTATTGGAAAAGTTCCAGAATTTATATTCAAAACAATCAAAAATATTTTCATTTATAAAGATAAGATCGTGAAAATCGCAATTTCTTATCATGATCTGATTGATCATATTTTCGAAGAAATGCATACAAGTAAATGAATTTGTGTTTGAACATTCGAAAAGTATACTTTTTTTCCGAAATAGTGATATTTTATTTTCTCCAATGGGTTAAGTTCTCGGCAAGTTACAGTTACTAAAACTTAATATTGTACATACATTTTAACAATTCTCAATGAAGAAAGAATTTTTTTTAAGGGTTTTTATTTTTTTCTATATTTTTTATTGCTATGATTAAGTTCGGGCATGATAATATATATAAGTATATTTTTCCCATCCATCCTTTGCTTGTACTGTTTAAAACAAAAAAGCATCATTTTCTACAATTTCCATCTTTTAAATGAACCAACACTCATATAGATCGAACAAATTCTGATTTAGTGATATGCGTCGGTGTCACAGTCATGCGCATTCGAGAGCACCCACGCATGGATATCGCTCCGAGTTATAACATTACACTTGACTATTTTTTTCCGAGAAAACGGTGGCTTTAGCGATAAATTTTGTTAGAACATTTTTTGTTCATGAATGGTCTATCCATCTGTATTTTTTATTTTTTCCTAGTTTGACTTAATTTCAAAATTTTGAAAAAATGGGTGAAAAAAATTTTTTTTCACTTTTTTTTATGTTCTGCATCCGAGCGATATGTAAACTTTTCAGGATATTATTCTATACATTTTCACGAACTCATTAAAAAAAATTATTCGTTTTGCAAATTTTTGTAGGTAAATACCTTCATCGACCGGGGTATAATCCAAAGGCAGTTTATTGTTGTGGTTGCGACGCATCTTAGAGTCTTATTATACCTGTTCATATCTTAGATAGATTCCTTAAAATTGATTTTAGGAAAAGAAGATTTCACCGGGTTAAAGTTCCACGTTCCAACTTACAGACGGGACTTCTCTGTTAAGGTGCTTGCATAGGTAATATTATCCTGTAATTGGTATCTCCACCCATCTCAACTCTTTCTCATTCAGTTTGAGACTACCTTTGAGGTAACTTCCTCTCTATGTGTTTCAAACGTATTTAATCAAAAGTATAGAATGCTTTTAATCTGGTTCCCTTCACCTTACTATGGATTATTCTCTGTTCATTTTCTGATTACTTGTCTGATTGCCTTAATAAGCAAACCACATGTGAACAATGTAAATCACTAATGACACCCTTCTTGACGAAAAGGTCTGCGTTTGCATTAGAATATAGCCTATAAATGAGCAAATGACATTAGTAGGCTTAGATGATGTCGATCATACACAATCATTGGAGTTTGGTAACTGGAAGCATTTGGTTGATCTTCTCCCATAAACCTCTTCAAGTTCTTCTTCTATAGTCCTGCTCAAGTTTTTGTTATATTTTTGAGTGTCTCTTTATATTCGCCCCAATTCCCAGTGTGTTTTGCCTTGTTGAAATGTTTCCATGTTTCTCCTCTAATTTACGGAGCTCCCGGTTTCACCAAATTACATCCATATTTGTAACATTTTGTTTTACCGGGCACATTGTCTTATATGAAGTTATTATGAGTTTTTATTTGTGAGTAGGCAGTTTCTACGTCTTCATTAATCTCTTTGACATTACCTAAGCCCCCAACTGCTGACATTAAACGTTCTCGATGTAGATCCCAATCGGTCAGTTTTGACATCCTCTGTTCTTTGAAGCTTGCAGCTGCATATAAATCAAACCGAATATGGTGCGGTCCGATGCGTCTCGATCTTTTTGGAGCTGTTGTCCCCTCTGCGCTTAGGTTCTACCTGATTGTGGTATACACACTGGTGTGTGCTGAATCTTGAGGCCACATTTTGACGTTTCAGCATTTGCTGTTGTCTATTTTTACGGATAATGTTACGTAATTGAAATGAATTTTTGTTGACGATAAGAATTCATGATCAATTTCTCTCTAAGCATTTGAAGACGTAGAAATGAACCAAATGATTATGTCTAGTAATTTTGCCTCTTTTACTATATAGGTTTAGTTGCCCAACTTCACGCGTTGCGTTGGAAGATTCGCTCAAAAAATGGATAATTATTCTCTATTATAACGGCAGCAATAGTCATATATTTTGGGTTATGTATAAGTCGGTAAAGTAAAAATACACCAGAAGCTCGCAAAAAAATGTTATCTGAGATTTTCCTTCAGTAACTGTTAGTGGAGGGGTTATACAATACACCACAAAAATCCGTTCTGGGGAGTGCCGCAACTCTCCCCCAGAAAACCATCCCTTTGGTGAAAAAAGCCTTATTTTACTGATAACTCGTTAACTGTTGAAGATATAAAAAAATTGCTTATCATAAAGAAGAAAGCTTGGACTAATTTCCTAAAAAAAAAAAAAAAGGTCATATTATAATTTTGTTGTATATGCCATGGTTTTCGAGAAAATCGATATTGAAAAAAATTCCAAAAATTGCATTTTTAATGCTCGCGAATTTTCGTTTATTTGAAATTTATTGCGCGCGGCCTATAGAAAAAACTGAATTGCTCTCGAAAACCATACAAGCTAGGAAGAAAAATCAAAATGGGTATTTAAAGGGGATATAAAATACTCTCTTGTGTTGTCATTTTTGATGGCTATTGATATTTATTATTATATAAAAATAACAATATAATATAGTTATCTCTTAATTTCTTGCGTCTCTAACTATTCACAGGCCCATAAAAAAACAAGCTAAAAACGTACTCTTCGCCTATTCACTAAACTTTTTATATAATTGTTACACATTCTATAGGATACTCTTCGCAGTTTTTTGCAAATAATGTTAGTTTTAGACATTTTTAATTTTATAGTACGAACTTAGTTGATAAAAGACTAAGTAAAAATTAAAAAAAAACATACAACCATTTGGATTTCGAACCCGGGACCCTTAGATTCCGAGTCAAAAGCGTAAAAACTACACCACCACCACCACCTTACACTTAAAAAAATGTAAATTTCTACATTATAAGACACGAGCTAAAATCATATTTTCAATGTTGTATATTACATTATGAAATATATATTTGTAAAATATATAAATATTTCGATATTAAAATGAAATATCATTCCACCAGATTTCTATTCAATGACAAAAACATAAAAAAATTGAAAAAAAAAATTCAAATTTAAATCATTAATAACATTTTTATTTACTGATCAATTTTGTTCAAAAACAATAGGGTTCTTCCCCTAGGTAGCACTAACTTACTGACCAAATTTCAGTACGATCGGATTTTTCTTTCTTGAGTTATCGTGCTTACAAGAAACGTGACGGACGGATAGGCGGACGGACAGACGGACATTTTGAAAGTTGTTCAGAATTCGTTCACTAACACAATTATATGAAAATTTTTAGTCTGCGAGCGATATTTACGGTTTTAGAAATGTGCCGATCAAATACAATATACTCTTCATTTTCGATTTGCGAAGAGTATAATAACAGACTTTAATATAAGTTATAAATGCATTATCTTTTAGTTCAATGCAGAAAAAGTTAGGAATAAAAATGTTCACATTTACAAATTTGAACTTTGAAATTTTGACCAATTTTTTATTTTGATTTTGCCAATATAACCATTTTCATATAGGTAACCCAAAGTTTGGCCGTTTTTCCTCTCTTTTCAATTTCCTCCATTTTATTGAATAATTTTTTGAGCTAAACTTTCAAGATGTTTGGGTCTTTTTTTATTTTTAGGAAGCAATAAAAAATTGGCCAAAATTTGGCTAACTTCAACATGCTGGTAAATTTGTAAATGTGAATATTTTTATTCCTAACTTTTTCTGCATTGAAGTACTACCTTGAACTAAAAGATCATGCATTTATAACTTATATTAAAGTCAGTTATTTTTTAGGGGCCTGTGAATAGTTAGAGGCGCAAAAAATTAGGAGATAACTATAGTATATTGTTATTTTTATATACTAATAAATATCAATAGCCATCAAAAATAGCAACACAAGAAATTATTTTATATCCCCTTTAAAACCCATTTTGATTTTTCTTCCTAGCTTGTATGGTTTTCGAGCAATTCAATTTTTTCTATAGGCCACGCGCAATAAATTTCAAATAAACGAAAATTCGCGGGCATTAAAAATACAAATTTTGGAATTTTTTCAATATCGATTTTCTAGAAAACCATGGCATATACAACAAAATTACTATAGGACTTTTTTTTAGGAAATTAGTCAAGCTTTCTTTCTTATGATAAGCAGTTCTTTATATCTTCAACGGTTAACAAGTTATCAGTAAAATAAGGCTTATTTCACCGAAGGGGTGGTTTTCTTTTTTTTTTTGGGGGGGGAGGTTGAACGGATTTTTGTGGTTTTGTGATGTACTAACAGTTATTGAAGGAAAACCTCAAAATAACATTTTTTGTGATGGAAATATAGATAATTTGAAATTAAATCACTGAAAATGACATTTGAAGACTTCTTCTTGATCACGTCCTTCAATTTATTTTGCGACTCATGCATCCCCAATAAGTGGTTCAGACTCCACTGTAAACTCTAGGGCCTCATTTCTCTACCTAATACAAAATTCTGGATTTTTAAGATGTTACCTCGGTGACTTGAGAAGCGGTTAAGAAAACAGTAAAAACTATTTCTGTTGTTGACAATAGCAATTCGTTACTAACTTACTAAGTGACTGAAGACGTAAAAATGGTCCAAATAATTCTGTCTAGAAATTTAGACTCTTTTACGTCTAGCTTTGTCAATTCCGGCTTACATACAACAGTATTGGAAGATACGTTGAGAGACAAGAGATAAATAACATAGCTCTACAAAAAAAAAAAAAAAAAAAAAAAAAAAAAAAAAGATTTTGTCCTAAGGTTCTGACCTAACTTTTCTGAAGTATCTTGATGCGTTGAAGATAGTTTTGGGCACAAAAAAATGTTTTATTTTGTCAGTTTTTCGCCACCACTCCCTTATATCCCCTAAAAAGAGAAACTGACTCGACAGAAAATTTTGTTTTGTCCAAAATTGACTTCAGAATGGAAAATATCCTGATAAACTAAAAATTACTAAAGTAATACCTTGTCACAAAACAGGTAGTAAGTACAATAAAGAAAACTACAGACCACTTTCAGGCCCATCTATATTTGCCAAAACATACGAAAAATTAATGTATGGTCGTCTTGTTATATATTTCACAAACATAGCTTTCTTAGTGGAAAATCTACAAATACAGCTCTAATCAGTCAAATTAATGAAATAACCGAGGCATTAGGTACAGGGAACAAAACAGCGGCAATATATTATGACTTGACGAAAGCATTTGATATAATAAACCATAGTCTCTTGCTTGGTAAGCTGATGGCTAATGGTATAACAGCAAGTATGTGGAAAAAATCATACTTAGAAAATACAGAACAATTTGTACAACTGAAGGGTACCCAAAATATACAAGTGGAAATTTGTAATCAGCCAGTGAATGATATGAAAGACTAGTGTAAAAATAATAATCTGATACTTAATCCATCTAAATCTGTCATGATAGATTTAAAAAAAATACATTGCAAACAAGGAAATAAAAATATATTAGTGAAATCAGATAAAAAATAAATTAGAGTAGAGTCATCTGCAAAATTTCTAGTTGTGGTGATTGATGCAAACTTAAAATGGACACAGCATATAGAACATGTATTTAAACACTTAAACACTGCACCTTATGTCATATTAAACCTAATACAACAGGTAGACATATATACGCTCTTATTATATTATTCTACCTTTGTACATACGAAGTAGACTGACATATGGTATTATAATATTGAGGTCATTCGCATTTATCACAAAAAAGAATAATAAGAACATCGTGCATCAATATTTGTTAAATTGGGGATAATGAGCGTTTATTCTCTATGTATGTACCAAGTATTATGGTATGTTGTACAGAATATTCACGAGTTTGAAACCAATAAGCAAATAAATACGGGAATTAGAACTAGAAATCGGAATAGATTAACTGATAATATAACCTTTTACACAAGATCCCCAAAATATGTATATATCTGTATAAGTATTTATAACAATCTTCCTAACTACATAAAAAACGAAAAAGTGCAACATAGAGCAAAATCAAAATTAATAAACTTCTTCACCGCCGTTATATATATATATATATATATATATATATATATATATATATATATATATATATATATATATATATATATATATATATATATATTTATTTAACGTCGGCCTATTTCCGCTACCAGGGCCTATCACCGACGCCAGGAGACGAGCTACCCCCAACCTGGAAATTTTGCCAAACTTCTTCCCTCAAGAAGAGTAGGGATCTTTTACTTGCCTAACATTTAATAGACAAGGGACCGCCTGCTTTACATCCCCTCCGAAGGATGGTATATCCACTACGTAATCCTCGTCTGAAATTACGTAACTTCCGCGTATACACTGATATACAAGCCGCTAGAAGGTGGGACGAGAACGCTGTATTTCCCAAGATGGGTCACCCATCCAAGTACTAACCGCGCTCGACGTTGCTTCAACGGAATATCGACTGACATTCACATTGAAATCGCCTCTACGCTCGCCCCATATTCACCGCAGTTCTATTCGGTAAATGAGTATTTAAACTAAAACTTTAATACAATTCACACCGTTGTATTAAAGTTCTTGTACGTATTATGCAGTATTTGTTTTTGTAAAAATTATGATATTGTATTATGTTAGTCTAAAATGTTTTGTAAATTTTTTGTATAGTTTGTGTTATACTAGGTATATTATACAACTGTAATTACAATGCTGTAATCATATATAATGATTTAATTTAATTGACGTGTCCAAAAAAATGTTATATTTTTAAAGAATGAATAAATAAAAAAAATAAATAAAAAAGACGTTGCCCTGTTTAGGGGCCAAAGGGGGGCGGTAGAGGGAAACTGACGCGATAGAAAGTTTCTTGGTGTCCAAATTTGGCTTCAGGTCTTCAAAATTTCTCAGAAAAGTTAGATCAGAACTAATTCAGTCTCATTTGATTTATGGCATTATTGGTTGAGGTGAAGCTAATAACAATTAAAACAACAAAATTAGAAATTCTTCGGAAATGGTTCTTAAAAATTATATACCAAAGAAATATTACCTCTTCAACATATATTTTATATCAAGAAAGTAAAATTGATTACTGCAGACAAATGTATCATCAAAGTATATTACTATTCCAATTAAACCATACAAATCAGTACAAATTATTTTAATATTTATTTTTTTTATTGGTACCCTATTTTGCTTATTTAAAGTACGCCTCAGAGTGTTTAAATCCAAGTTTTAAAAACGCGCGTGTTTTAAAGTTACCATGGCAACATCAAAGGTAAACAAGTACAACTCGTTCATCTGTATCTGTTACCTTTTGCTCTTCCATCCATTTGAAGAACTTGTCGTATTCTTTTTTATAAGCGTCCTCCGATTTTTGCGGTATTAACTGCGATTCTGCTTTTCTATTTAAGTAATCAATGTTAGAACTCATTTTAAAGCAATATACGTTCAGTGACAACTGTAGTGACAATAATTAATCCTATGTGACAGATTGCAAATTAATATTTGTTTTCTCATTTTCATGACACTGACAGGTATCCTGATGTCACATCACGAATTCAACCATTTTTTTTTTAACTGTTTAACGTCGGCCTATTTCCGCTACCAGGGCCTATCACCGACGCCAGGAGACGAGCTACCCCCAACCTGGAAATTTTGCCGAACCTCTTCCCTTAAGAAGAGTAGGGATCTTTTACTTGCCTAACATTTAATAGACAAGGGACCGCCTGCTTTACATCCCCTCCGAAGGATGGTATATCCACTACGTAATCCTCGTCTGAAATTACGTAATTTCCGAGTATACACTGATATACAAGCCTCTAGAAGGTGGGACGAGAACGCTGTATTTCCCAAGATGGGAGCCCATCCAAGTACTAACCGCACATTCCTAATTCTTATTTTCATTTTTTGTAGTAATAATACCAGTATTTATGATTTCAAAGTGTACCAATAAAAAAAAATAGAGTAAAGAATTCGTGGATAACTGGTCTTTAAAACACTTGCTCTATTTCGAGCACTCCGGCTGCGCAGTCGTGCTCGAAAAATCGCGCGTGTTTTAAAGACCTTAATATCCACTTATACTTTAATGTACTATTTATTAATGATATTTATGTTAAAACAGTATTACCTATTTCTTGTTTAAATAACTATTATACTATTATTATATTGTGTGATTTCCTTTTTGTTCTTAATAGTTATTCTTATCGACTTCTTTATAAAATACCTCGAAAAATTATTAACCTTCCATATCGAATATTTTATAAAAATAATTTTATCTATTTGAATTTAGTTAATATCTAACGAAAATATTTTAGGTATTTCTTACAATACGTAATAAACAACCTTACACCTTATACAATGATAATTTTCCACTTCATACAGATTACAGTTGTATTGAAAGAATTGCCAAAGTATTACAAATATATGTGTCTCTAGGTTAGTAGGTCTGTAAATTAGTGTGCGTTATGATTTAAAATTAACTCAGATAGGAACTAAACAAGATTACCTCTAATATAATGTAATGTTCAATGAGTGCAGTAGGAAGCCCATTAACTTACACAAAATCATCTATTTATCTGTAAATTGGCGGTAGAGTTGAAGTAAATTCTCCATGTTAGTACTCCTTCAGTTAATAAACATTAAATTTTTATTTTAACGGTACTCAGATTTAGCTCCTTTCAGTTTAAGTTTGCCTTTCACGGCCGGCTTTTTGTCTTTTTAATTAATCATTTTATTTTTAATTATTTGTTGTTCAATTTATATATATGTGTGGAGCAATGCTTTCAGTAAATAAATAACAACATAACATTATGATATCTTTGCTGATTCAGTTGTCCAAAGATTCAAAAAGCTTCTCCAGTCTTCAGAAAAATTTCAAATATTTCTTGATAAGGAGAATTTACTTTATAATTCTGCTGATTAAGTTAAAAATTACTATTATAAATGATTTGGAATAGTATTTTTTACAGTTTTAATAGAATTAGCACCGAAGTTCTCACCCAGTGTGTAATATGTTTTTTCCAAAAGTATAGCTCGTAAATTATCTTTCAGGTTTTTTAGGGGTAGATTTGTATGTGCCTGGAAATTAAATATACACTTTGATTATACATATAAAATAATACATTTTTTTGTACGTATGTAGTATATGTATTAATATTTAACAAATCTTTTTCATTCCTTGTGTCATATGAATGAATTCTGTCATAGTCAGCAAACAGAGACATACATTTTACTACAAATATCATGACATAGTTTATATACTGGTTTATTAAGGTAAGTACTCGTTGTTCTTTAAATATCGGTTTATTTAATGATGTTTTTTTAATATTCAGTACATTTCTGAGACATTCTTTCTGCAATAAAAATATTTTATATACAAGGTGTTGCATCTAAAAGTCCTCGGGTCATTATCTCGTAAAATAATAAAGATATTTGAAATTTGTATATTGCAGATAATTACACAAAAAAAGGTCTTAAATAACTGCAGTTAGAATTGTGCCTTCGCAGTGCACAGAGATGGCGCTGCGGTGAGAAATTATTTTTCGATGGCTTGAACCTTGAAACATGATTCACATGATTAATGAATAGGTTGTGAATAATTTTGATTATGTAAAAAATTTTGTAAATACCAGCCGTTTTGGAGCTACATGAATTTTTTTCTCCATTTTTTCGTCTCTGTAAAGAGCATAGCCGGATAAGTAGAGTGAAATGGCCCCCGGCCCTATCTTCATTGAAGGAAGGAATATAGTTAGCAATAAGTGAAGGGAACAATTTTTCAAAATATTAACGCAAAAGGGTGGCGCGTATCACGGGGTGACGAAGGGAATGAAATCCAAATGACCAATTTTTTGTGTCAAAACGCAGTAACCGAAAATTTTGGAAAAAATATGTGTTAGACAAGTATTGGAGAGGATTCTCAGAAAAAAATTTCGGTCAATTTAGGAATGAACTAAGGGCGAGAAGACATCGGTATACTTTTCAAATATTTTTAAGTTATATATTTAGTTTATATTTTCAAATATTTTTTTATATTATTATTTTTCAAATATTTTTTATATTTTTTATTCCCCTCGTTGCACCACATTCAATTTTTTTCGTAACGTCTACTTTCACCCCCATATAACATATTTTTTTCGCAGCGTGGTCGGATCATTACTTCATAGTGAAAAATAATCACGTCCGTGGTCTTTCGAGACTAGTAGTCTATGTAATGAAAGCAGAAAGAGTATAAATATTTCGTGCAAAGACGATATTACCTTTCCTTCCAGTTTTCGAGGGTGCTAAACACGATGGAAATGGTGGGAGAAATTGTTGACTGCCGCAACCCCCTGAAACGGCCAAAAACCACCCCTTTTATGAATTCCTTTATGTTTTCATATATAAACGGGTCTGGGGAGTGATTATCGATGGGATGTACTTGAAATAAAATGGAAGGGGGCTATAGAGTAAGTGGAATCCAGATAGCAGGCCATTTCACTTAGGTATTATAAGCAATGTAGGCTGTCGTCTCAACATTGACATTTTGTGATATTAATTCTAGGATGTACAGTACTTCGCCACGTTCTTGCAAGCTGGTCAGTATGGGATTTCCAATAAAATCTAACATCTATTGTGATACGCAAAAAGATCATTTGAGACACAGTGCCCAAAGAAATACTACCGTAATTAATACTTTTACTTCCACATCCAGCGGAAGTATAGCAATGCAAAAAAGATGTAAAAGTTTTTATTGTTCAAATAGGCTTGGAATGACATGAAACGTCGAGGTTTTAAGTTTTAGCAAAAAAAATTTCTGTCTATCTGTCTGTCTGTATCTCGGTCTGTAACTTTCCTTGTGCTCACGATTACTCTGGAACCGTTTAAGATATTGACTTGAAATTTGGTACACAAATTTATTTATTTATATTTTGATGGTCTTTCGTTGAAGGGTTGGGGGGAAAATTGGGGTAAATGTGGGTAAATAGGTATATCAACCAATAAGAGTCAATAAAATCGATATTTAGTATATATAAGAGAAGCTAAGGTCTCAAAAAAATGTTTGGCATTAGCCACTAGCCATTATAAAAGGGAGTGAAAAAACAAAATTTTCATTTATTATGTGTACAAGAGTCAAAGGCCTCAACATTTTTTTTACTTTATCCATCCCCCAAAAGAAAAAAGTGGTGTGGCCTGCGGACCATACCAGTGTTCTAATAATGCTGAGCGATAGTACAGTTACCGAACTTCAACCAAAATGACCGACCGCGCCAATTATGCTGAGCGATAAGACCAAACACAATAGAATTTCTTTGAGAGCTTTATTACTAGCACTAGTCATATTACTTTCAACTTAATGATGTTTTAATTACAAAGACCAATGTAGAACTGATTGTGTTGACAATCTGTTCAGTATTTATACAAAATATGTTATCAAGAATGTGGTTATCAGAAAGTTGTTTATTTTTGATAACTAGATTGGAGAAATCTATATTAGTAATATTGTTATGCCTAAATGTAAATAACAAGTAATAAAAAAAAGAAAAAAGGTATAGGTGTGTAACTTCCCTTTACGTATTTGGACTCTCTGAAACCAAATCAGAAGTTATAATTGTCAGATTCGCTTGTTTTTCACCTCTAACTTCAAAGAACACCCTCAAAACAAAAAAAAAGTGGTCTGGCCTACGGACCAGATCAGTATATCCTTATGTATTTGGACTCGCTGAAACCGAATCCGAAGGATAGACTGATCTGGTCTGCAGGTCAGACCACTTTTTTTTTGCTTTGGGGGTGTTCCTTGAGGGGTAAAAAACGAATGAATCAGTTTCAGAGGGTTCAAAACCCCCCAGTAGCTCCATATCTGCATTCCCAATATTTTAAAGTGTGAAAAAGTGGAGCCGCTGTCTTGAAAGTATCTAAATTTGAGAAATTTACAGACAACCATTTCTTGGCTTTAGTTTCGCTGTAGATTGCTAGAGTGTTTAGGTTGTTTATATCTCCATCACTACAAATTGAGGTTGCATCATCCGCGAATAATACACAAGGGTCAGGAAAAAGTTCAAAAGTTCAATATATCGTTGCTGTAAATGTAAAAGAGTAGATGCCCCAGAACAGAGCCTTGGGGTATACCATATCTGACTAGAAGAATATTCAAAGCTTGATCATTTAAAATAACTACTTAGAAACTCGTGGTCCATAATACCTCAACATTTTTAATAACAGCTCGTAGATGATATAGTCGAAGGCCTTGCTAAGGTCACACAACGTTACAGACATAGGTTAATGCTCCAGATCATCCACAATTTTAGGTACTGCTTAAATTATCGATTTATTTTTGCAGAAGCCGAATTGGTTTTCATTTAAAATGAGTTATTTTGAAAGGAGTTTTTCAACCAGCAAGTATAATGGGTAAGTCGAGGGTATTATATAAGATATGCATTAACGGTCTTAATATTGATCCCTGTGGGATCCCTCTCTTTATTACCAGATCTTGCGATTTTAATAATTATTCGGTGCTATATGTTTCCATAGCACACTGCACTCTGTTACTTAGATAAGATGTTAATGATTGTAATATATTACCACTAATTCCAAGCTTTTCTATTAAAATATTTAAGTTCATATTATCAAAATATTTTGGTAAGTCTATTCCTATATACACTGTATGTTATTTTTTATTCAGTATTAGTATCGCAAATCAAATATCGGTAGCGCGTTTAAATATCAATTCCACTTGAAACAACAATTATTTCGTGTTTCGTTACATAATCTGTTATGAATTTAATAAACAAAAAATATTTTTATCTAGTCTTATTCTCCAAGATATTATATCCACTTAAAATTTTGATAAAAAACAACTTAAGAACGATCGTTTTCTATTCACTTTGAGTCCCATTACCATGTATATCATATTGTTTGTTTCTGTTTTGTGTCTATCTTCAAATACGTTAGCAACATACGAAATCAATGTTAACCAGTTTTTAACAGGATTAAAAGATGTATCTCCGAGGGATCTGTCTGATATCGTAAGTTTAATAGTTTTGTCTTTAAAATATTTGAATGAAAAATGTGTATTTGCCATCTGATTTAATCTACATTTAAGATAAGGAGCTATTTTAAATCTTATTAAGAAAGTTATAAAACTTATTTTAGAATCCAGATTTTAAAACAAGTATTCCTTTTCAACATTTTTTTGTATGTTATGCATGAATTATTGTGCGTTTGATGATGTATAAATAGCTTATCGTGAGAGAATTATAAGAATAATTTTCTGCTTCTGTCAGTTGTTATTATAAAAGTAATGGATAGGACTGTAATCATATAATGACGTAAATGATGCTGTACATTTTTCTATTCTGAAATAAGTTTAACATTTTTTCCTTGGATTAACATTAGTATTACAAATTCTCTGCTATAAATTACACCTGATTTGTTTTTGATATGGAGGTTAAAATTCAAGTCCAAAATCCAAAAGTCTGAATTTATAGATCTAATAGTACAGTAACTAGTACAGTAACTTTGGAATAATGTCATATGCAACGGATTTCGTTTATTTTTGGAACTTAATAGTAATTGCATCAAAGATAAGTTCCTCTTCGATTAAAAAAAAAAAACAAAAATATTTGAGCTGAAAAAGAATCAAATTTTAAGAAGAAATGCCTCTCTATTTTCACATAAATTGATAGTCTTTAAATTATGACTAGATAATTTTGATTTTAGCTTGAAAAAAACGTATTTTGTATTATATCGAGCGAAAACATGCTAGAGACAAATAAGAAAGCTAGTAAATTGAATTTCGTATTGTTCTAATTTCTATAGATTTAATGGTTTCGGAGATCTGGAAGTATAAAAGTGGCGTCCGAACGTTTATAAGACGAGGTATTGATCTTAAATATTAAATATCTCAGCAACTATGCCACTTAGGCCAGAAACGCTGACAACCAAAATGAAAGACTGTTAATTAGAGTTCAAATGATTTTTTTCCTATTTCTATAGCATACAAAACAAAGAAGTTATGAAAGAAATATTGTACATTTTCCTATTTTTTTAATAAAAACGTCACCATTTTGTTAGTACAGGTAGTCAGTAATTAAAAATATATATTCCCAAATAGTGTTCTTCATTAATATATAGTAGATGCCCAAATTTTTTCGTCAGGCTACAGCGCTTGGTGTAGAATAAAAATGCATTTCAAATTGTAATGGGATTTTAGAGAAAACGTAACATTCTTGTTTCTCTGCAAATATCTCGATAAATATTAGTTTTAGGGAATATATCGAAAATGAAGCTTATAAACTGAGAATGAATTTATTTTTTTTATATATTTGTGTAGGGTTGATAGTTTCAGAAATATTTCATTTTATATATAGCATCCGACCATTTTTAGGATGAAATATTTAGTTTAAGGTGTTAAATATTTTAGAAACTGTGACACTTCCATCAAAAATTTTGAGGAACAAAATTAAAGGTAATTAATCAATATTTAAGATAATTATTTATTTATTTCTACTTCACAAAAAATAAAGAAGTCATGGCCGATAAAATGTGCGTTTTCACATTTTTTTTACAACATGTTGCCATTTTGTTATTGTAATTGTTCAGTAATTATTTTTTTTAAATGCTGTTTTCGTTAATATGTAGCATCACCTAGATGTTCAATTTTTTTGTCCATTTAAAAATACTTGTTTTAGAAAAAAAAATTCCATCCTCCATACTACAGCAGCAATATTTAATTTTGACCTCAGATTCGTAATCAACGATACCAAAATCATAACTATCCTACGTTTCAAAAATAATTTAGTAATACTTTTTCAAGTATGAATATTTAAACTTAAGGGTGGTTTTCATCCATTTAGGGGTGGTTTTCACCCCGGACCATATATAAACTAAAGACAACACCTTTTCCTATAATAAAAACATATAAAGAAAAAATATCATTAGGTACATATGGAAATATTCCGAAATTTTACACATTTTTTTTACTGTACTATAAACCAAGTCTAAAATACAAATTTGCATTTCCTCAGTAAAACTACGTAAATAAAATGTTAAGTTTATTTATTGAACCACTTTTTTGTGTTCAGGGGATTTGGAGACGTGTAAATCTAGAAAAAATTAAAAATCGAATTTTTGCACGATTACAATACTAAGTACGTATATGGGAATTTTTTTTTTTTTCGACAATGTAGTTCCACGAGGTCCTTATACAGTGTGTCCCACTTTTCACGGTAACACCTTTGTAGTTTAGTTATTAGTCACCCAATTTTAATTAAGTTTGGATGGGTATTGATCAGCTATATCCAGAATTTAACAACATTTTGATTTTTGGTTTTTGAATTACGGCACACTTAAAATTAACTATTTTAAACATTAAATAATCAATAAATTAGTAACGAAATATTTTTCGAAAAAAAGTCATTCTTTATTTTCTCTTTAAATTCGTTTTTTCTACCAGCCCATATCATCGATATTTTAAAATTCGGTAATTCTTAATGCCCGAATAATTTATAGGTCTGATGACCCAAAATTTTTCAATGAAAATTCTTGGCCTTCGAAATTTGAAAGTTTCGATGACATAGGATAGTAAAAAAGTGAATTTGAAGAGAAAATGAAGAATGACTTTTTTTCGAAAAATATTTCGTTACCAATTTATTGATTATTTAATGTTTAAAATAGGTAATTTTAAGTGGGCCGTAATTCAAAAACCAAAAATCAAAATGTTATTAAATTCTGGATATACCGGTTCTACAGCATGCTGATCAATAATATTGCATTAGTTTTTCAACAAAAAAATGTCAAAAATAATTTCTCGAAAAATCGGTTAAAATTGGGTGACTAATAACTGAGCTACAAAGGTGTTACCGTGAAAAGTGGGACACACTGTATATTCACATAAAATTATAGACGATAGAATAGAATGCGCGCTTATCCACAAAATTAGATTTACAACCTTCAGGTCTCCGTAGCTTCCTGAACGTTTTGTTTTCTATACCAGTAGTAAATTAACAAATTGTCAGGGGTGGACAAAAAGGGGACTTTAGGAGCTTAACCAGGGCCCTGGATGCTGAAGGGGCCCCCGAACTGGGGACTTGAAAACAGACTTAAAAATCAAATACTGTACTGGTTAATAGTCCAGGGCCACGTAGCCGCAAATTGTAGATTATTATGTATTACTTTTGCAAGAATCCTTCGTTTAATTGATATTACACTAAATCTGCAGGGACGCATAGTAGTGAGATGAACTGTCAATAGTATCAAGAGTCACATGTAATAATAGAGCGACGAAGAATTCAATAAGTATTTGTAAAATTTATTTTGAATTACTTCTCCTACAATGACTGGCTAGTTGGTATGATACCAGTACCATTGAAACTTATACACACACCTCTTCCAAATTCAGCCGCCAATATAATTTGTGTCTGATCGCGTGCATTTATCACTATCCTTTTTTTACAAGTTTACTATAATATATAGTTATTTATGTACGAAGGGTCGTAAGTGCACTTTTTTTTGTCGAGAATACAGTTTGCAATCCGAGGCCCGTAGGGCCGAGTGCCGAAATAAATTTGGGAAAATTTTCCCTTTTATTTAACAAGAATTGAATTAAATGTTTTAAATTTATGGAAGTAAATCCAGAGAAGACTTACTTGTAATATTTTCTATATCCAACATTATTTTCAAAAATGTTCAGAGCTATTATAATAATATAATTTAATTTATCTTGACAGTAGTTGTCATTTGAATAGAAGCCGAGTCCTAAATTTATTCTATTGACGGTTGCCAAGGATATTCCGAGCATCGCTACCTCTGCTATTAACAAATATGGAATCTTACTCAATTATAGTTTTCTACTAGATTTTCTCAAGTTTTTTTCTAGTTTAATGATTCATGAATATGACGAAAATATAATATGCACCGTAGGTCGTACAGTGCGATTTTTTGGTCTTGAATACTTGCAAACATCGAGCCTACGGGCCTCGGATTGCAAAATGTATTCTCGACCAAAAAAAGGGCACTTACGACCCTTGGTACATAAATAACTATAAACCAGTTTCTACTGGGCGGGGGTCCTGTACTATACTTCCATCTACAGGTCAGAGTTATTAGATAATTTTATAACAATATTATTTACTGCTTGAATTATCAACATCATCAGATCAGATCTAAGTTAAATGTTGATAAGTATAACAAATGAAAGTGCATGGCAATGCCTCATTCCTTTTTTAATATATTTTTTAGATAACATATTTTCTAGAAATCGGTACATTTTAGCAAGAAAAATGTTATAATTTTGTCTTATTTCATCATCTGAAATGTATTTATATTTTTTTTATCTATGTTAATGTAGGACCTCGAGAATTTTTTTTTTCGGGTATCGTTATAGAACATCCCAGAATCGATCTAAGTCGAAAACTAAATAAAAATTTCGACTTAGGTAAAAATCAGTTAAAAAGACATTTTATACATAACTAAACAAAAACAGACAAACAAAAGCCCAACATGTGACGCCCACGCCTAGAAATTTTATGCCCAGGCCATGGGAGTGAAAGTATATTATGGTCATGGAAAAATGTACCGAAAATAAAAGTATAATTTTAGTTAAAAACTGAAGTACATTATACTTTTTCAAAAGTGCGCCAAAGGTGGAAAATAGTTTTACGGACAAAGAAAAAGAAACAATATACTTTTTACGAAGTACACCAAAAATGTACTTTGAAAATATTTATGAATATTTTTAACTTTTTAATCGCCTCACGAAACACAATGAAAGAGGAGATGCAGTCATTGTAAATATCATTCAAAAGAATGAATATAAAATTTTGATGCGACCGACATACTGAAAGGGCGAAATCGACAAATGTGGCAAAGGCGCGTAGCGTCTATAGGCAATTACATGGCAAAAAATAGTAAAAATGGACAAGGCCGGTTTCTCGAATAAAACAAATTTGGATTTATACAGAAGCTCTTAAATTGGATGATTGCGTTGGATAATCAGTAGAAAGCGATAGTAGGAAAATCAAATGCAGGTCTTTCCAAATTTATAGAGAAAACTGCCTTGTGCATATATAGGACAAAAAGCCATTTTGCCAAACAGTCGCTCGAAGGCGAACTCGTGTCACGTCCCCTATATTGAACCTATATGAGGACCGGTACGTCGCGAGACTGAAGAAAGTTGCAAATTCATATATAGTTTGAACCCATATTGAATTCCATTCTCGTGAATGATAAAATCACGATAAAAGAACCTTAAAGCTAATCATAAGCGACTCAAAAAATTTTATGTAAAATATTTTTATATTATTTCAAATAAGCCACAATAAAATCCCAAGAATGCTTTCATCAATTTCTAGAGAAATTTTGTGAATCTTTTCTACCAAATCGATTGTTAGAGCACGCTCTACATTGTATGGTAGCATTATAAAAACTCGCTAGAAGAGGCGGTCGACCTTGCCCTACTTGGGGGAGGCAATCCTATTCAAATTATATGATTTATTAGATACGATATTTTAAAGTACTTATTGGAAACCTAAACAATAGATGGTATTATTTGAACGTTTGCATTTTATTGATTGTATGACTCGTTGTAAGTCTCATCCCACGAGGGTTTTCTTTTGATAGGCCGGAATTGAGTAAAATGTGTGTCTCAGGACACCAGAAGTTTGAATCTCAATATCCCGGTCACATTGTGAAGCTCGAGAGTAGTTTTTTTATCAAAACAATTAATCTTTAAGCATAAAATACATTACCATTAGATAAATAAGTAAAATTGCATCGAGAGAAAGACCATTTTCTTTTATTGGAGAAAGCGTGGTTAGTAATCTACGGTGAGTGCAGCTTTGGCCTATTTCTTATCTATCAAATATCTCTTATTTCGAATCCGCCTGGGAGTGGAAGATCACCTAAGAACAAGGAAGAACGCGACTAGCGCCCTTAATAAATAAATTTATATCACGTCACTCAGACGCTGTGTACTAGGCTCTTTTACAGTATCTCAGCACCCATTTGACTGATTTTGTAAAAGCTAATATGGCGAAATTTTCAAATTTACTCAAGTAAAGGCCACGGTAAATAATACACAAGCATTTTTCGTGTATAAGGAAAAAACAGATATTCAAGCCCATTCTAGTTTAAATTTTCGTGCAATATTATTCGCTTGAAAGATAGGGTAGCGTTGCAAACAGTATGTACTGTCGTGAACAAAAAAAAAAAAAATAGGACAACTGTTTTTTTCTAATGTAAATCTGTCCGTATTTGCGCCCTTGCAACGAATTATTACAAATAACTGACAATGTCACAAAACTTAAAGTTAGATGTACACATAGTACACAACTAGATTTTAGCAAAAATACGATATAAGACTTGTCCCATTTTTTTTTGCGCACGACAGTACATACTATATATTAATGTAATATAAACACAAGTCATACTTGACACTAATTGAAAATAATATCGATTGTAGCTAATTAACTAACTAACCCAGTATGGTGCGAAATATTAAACGTTTAGGTAATGCAATCGAAAATCAGAAAGTGCAATGGTGAAATTTATGGAAACATGTATGTTTGAAAAGGGGCACAGTAAATGTTCTTTTAAAAATGTTAAGTTCATTATTATGATTATAAGACAAGACTATTGAAGTATTTTATTGCTGTTTCTATAATACAAAATTACACTGTTCCAGTTTCTCCAATATATCAACTGTTAGAATAATGACTACTTCCAACACCCTGTATATTAAGTTTTATTATTTACTAATTTAAAGGAATGTACATTGTATAATATATCTTTGTGTAAATGATCTAGTGTAAACACCTGTTTTGTACAATACATATTAATAGATAATTTATTTATAATTAGAATTCAGATATCTAATCTAAAATCATTTCTGTGCGAGATTAAAATGTTTAATAAAAATATATGTCAGAATATGTAGTATACAATGATATATGGTAGTATCAAAGAGTGAAAGTGAGAATCAGATGTTCATAATCATCCTGCATTAATCCTGCAACCAGGACATTTTCTCATTAGACTTTTTTTAGATGAAAAAAACAGCTGCCCAAGGAATCACTACTTCCACATCCAGATTCTCTATCCAAGTCACTCGCAACGAAGAAACTTTGTATGTGGAAATAATTGTTTATGGAACTTTAATAATATAATATTTGAAATCCTCTACCCCAATCAATCAATCAATCAATCAATCAAAACAAATTTATTAGTATTAGGGATTACAATAATGCGCCTGGGTCAGATCTCGGTTCAAAGCCGACCGCACAACCACGTCGCGTAGCGTCGTGGTGAATATGCGGTCGGATGAAGCGGGTCTGGTCTCGGCTATGACAACGGATCAAATGGAAGTTAGAGCTCCTGTTTGAAATATAAAAACTTAAACCGAACAACTTGTAAATATAACCATGAAAAAGTTTTAAAATACTTAAGACTACTTAAAGTTAAAACTGAGTTCTTATTAGGGCGCGCACACGCGCATTGTTTTTTTAAAAAGATCGGGTTGCTGGTACGGGGAAAAACTCAACGAAAAAACCCGTTCGAACCAATGACGACATTCATCCGATGGTCTGTCTGCCTTCGGAAAGGTAGGGTGGAAGGGAAGTTATGATTTAAACGGTTTTGGTTTGCAAGAAGTTATTGGTCGAGAGGGGATTTAGAAAAGAAACAAAAAGGACAAAAGAACAAAAATTAACATAACTAACAAAAATGAGACGAATAGAGAGAATAGAAAGGGGTTTGAGGGGTTTGAGGTAAAAGGTGGTGAAAAGTAAAAGGTGGTGAAAGGGGAATTGTGGTATAGGCTAGTGGGGCTAAGGAAGCTGTCGAAAGATAGGCAACGCCTGGTATGGTAATGGGTGTTTCAAGTTGAAAAGTATGGCATTATGCTGTCTGATTCGTGTAATGTCGCGAGTTAGCGGACTATCGCCCAGTTTGAATTGATAGAATTTTTGCGATATATTTTGGACGAAATCCGCTAGTGGGGTTATGTCGTGGCAACGTGCGTAGAGATCTCTGGGGGAGGTGTACCTACCGGAGTCTGAAATGAGGTGCATACATTTATGTTCTAAAACTCTAAGTTTTCGCATTGTCGTGGCCGGGATGCTGCACCACACCGGCGCTGCGTATGTGATGGCCGGCCTGATCACCATCGTATACAACAATTTTTTATTAGTCCTGTTTAGTCCGCTACCCCGCGCCAGGAGCGGATACAGACTCCTGGACATGGAGTAGATCTTTCGTATAGTCTCGTTAACGTGAGTGTTGAATGTCAGTCTTCTGTCCAAGTTCACCCCCCAAATACTTCACGCACATTTTGATTGGAATTTGGCGACCCTTGATCGAAATTGGTGTTAAAATGTGGTTCTCTGTGAACCGGCGTGGGAAGAGTATGGCCTCCGACTTTTCGGCGTTGATCCGAATCTTCCACTTGTCGTAATACGCCGTGACATGAGCCATGTGCGCCTTTAGCAGCATGTTCGCCGCTTGTGCATTGTGCGAATGCGCGTACATGGCCGTGTCGTCGGCGTACTTGGCAATGTTCGTATTCGAAAACTTCGGAAAGTCGGAGACGAATAAGTTGTATAACTTGGGTGACAGGCACGAGCCCTGGGGGACACCCGCACGAATGTCCCGCCTAGTTGAAAGTTTGTTATTCACCCTGACCTGCAGTGATCTGTCTGTCAGAAAAGAGTGAATTAGTTTTGTGATATGCGTAGGGAAGTTCAATGAGTTGAGTTTGTGGAGTAAGCCCGGGATCCATACTGTATCAAAAGCTTTCTCAATATCGAGCAGCACTATGACGGTACTTTTTCCGCAGTTGCACTGCACTTTGACGTCATTCACGATCCTGACGACCTGGTGCACAGTGCCCCTGCATTTCCTGAAACCAAACTGACATTCATCGTCGATGTGGAGTTCATCCTGGGCAGCGTCTAGTCTGACCAGGATGACCTTCTCCACCAACTTGGTGATCGCCGACAACAACGGGATCGGTCGATAGCTGCCGGCGAGTTTGGCGTCCTTGTTCGGTTTCAGGATCGACACGACCACGACGCACTTCCACTGGCTGGGCCAGTGTTGTAGCCGCAGGATCGCGTTGACAATGTACGTCAGTTGTACAATGCCTTTCCGCGGAAGATATTTGAGCAGTCTGTATTCGATACAGTCTGCCCCCGGGGCCTTGTCATTGGGTAAAGTCCGGACAATGCCCATAACTTTCGAGGGTTTGGTCATGACTTTTGAAAATTCTCGTCTCGTCAATTGGATGTCATGACCAATTAGTTCGTTAACGTCGTTTTCGATGCGGTCGTGTGCCGGATTGTTCGGTATTCGTGCGTTATGTATGTCCGCAAAAGTCTTCCGCTTTCTGGGCGTCTGTCATAGCCGTCCGTCCGTTGGCGTTAGTCAGCGCGGGTATGGCCTCCCGCGTATTCCTCATGGCTCTCGACAGCTTCCACAGCGAGTTGTCTTGAGGATTGAGTGCTTCCAGCTTCTCCCGCCATTTCCAGTTTTTGGCGGTGTTGATGGCGGTCCTGATACGCCGTTGCAGTCTGCCCATCTCGGCCCTAGCGTCGACATCACGATTCCGCTGCCAAAGCCGTCTCAGTCGACTCTTTTCATGGATGTCTTGTATGAACGCCGCGTCGAGTCGGTCTTTGTAGGGATTTATGGTAATCGTAGTTGCAACACTCTGCTTGGCGTCCTGCACTATCCTTGTGAACTCGTCCTGCACTATCCTTGTGAACTCCCCCACCACATTTCCAGTTCGGCGGGTGTGGTGATATTGTTTGCAAGTGTCAAGTGTGTATTTATATGTGTCTTGTAGAGACGCCAATCGGCGTCCCTATAAGAGGTGACTTTTCGTGTAATGTCTTCCCTCGACATGTTATCCAACTCCAACAGATTTGGATTGTGGTCGGAAGCGAGCTCCTCTAGCGCCACTGGTGGCGTGGAGTTTCTCACACCCTTGACCACGATGTCGAGGGTGGTGGGCGTTGTGCTGTTTTCCGGAAAATGTGTGGGATTGTCCGGATACTGCAGCACGACATTACGATTACTCACGTAATCGTACAGACGGTTACCGTTGGCGTTGTTGCGATGGCAGTTCCATGCCTTATGCCGAGCGTTAAGGTTGCCTATAAGCAAGCAGCGTGGGCTCGCGTTCAGTAAATTCTCAAGGCAACCCGCCGTGAACCCATTCGAGGGCCGGTTATACGCGGCGACGATACTCATGCCGCCTTTCAGCGTCACACACACGTTCTCCAAGGAAGAGTTCCGTAGACAACGATGCGCGTGGGCAATATCCGACTTTATGAGTATGGCTACACCGCCCCTCTCTTAATGTCTGCCCTATCTTTTCTAATGGTCCTGTAAGCTCGGACGCGTAGCTTGTCCCTCTGTCGAGTTTTGTCTCATTCAGAAGCATAATGTCGATTTTATGCCTCGTCAAGTAATTGATTAAAAAGGGAATTTTGTTACCTATACCGTTGGCGTTCCATGAAGACATCTTTAGTCTAAAAGGCATCAGTAGGCAGATCCCGGAAGAAGGCCGTTACCACCTGGAATTTATCGAAGGCGCAGGTGCAGCCCTCGAGTTGATCGTTAAGTTCGTTCATCCGTACCGGTAACTGATCGATATTGACCAACGAGGCCATCCTCTCCGTCGAGTTCCGGAGCCGACGTAGTTTGTCCATCCCGGATCCGGAAGGGTTTGTGGATGGTGGGCTTTTTCGGTCCGTTTGCGATGGAGGGGACGGTCTCGCCAGTTGTTGTTGTTGCTGGTGCTGCTGCTGTTGGGGAGGCTGCGTGGCAGACCTAACTTTCTGGGGTTCTAGATGGGGCAGGGGCAGGGGTTGGGACGACTGTGCTCTCTTCTGCGTCCAGGCGTTGACCCCAGTGGTGCCGCCACGTATGTCATCTGAAGTGGGGGAGATACTCTTGTTGATCTTACGTCCATGGCTTCCAGCTTCCTCCTGTACACGGTGCAGGCGACGCTGTTGGCCGTGTGGCTCCCGCCACAGTTGAAGCACACCGCCGGTTCGTCCCGCGGCTTGGTGCACACTTTCGTCAAATGGGGTCCCGCGCATTTCACGCAGTGAGGGCTCGCGTGACAATTAGACGTCGCTTGCCCCCACTGTTATCATCTGTGACATTGTATAATGCGTTTGTTACTGACTTGTCGCTCCCATCTGACGGAGGTGTGGTCCAAGCAGTGGACTCGGGCTTGCATCTCCCTCAGCGTCACCTCGTTTGTGGTAACCACCATATACAGGGGGTTTCTGGTGCCTCTCATGTTGTGGATTTCCTTCACCGTTACCTTGTGAACGTTATCTAGCTCATCCTTTAGATCTTTCATATCCACCTCGTGATAGATGCCCCGGAGGACGAAGGTGTGGGACTTCTCGTCCTTCGGTAATCTATTTTCCCCATCTCAAGATACTCGTTCATAGCCGCCCAATCGCTTTATTTGCCAGCCGCAACATAGTTGAATTAGCTGAGTGCTTCCACATATGGTCGCCCCTCAGCTTGCCCTTTAAGTCGTTGACTTTTTTTTGTGGTCGTTTAATCTGCCATGGATCACTATTGGGGGGTTTTTAGGGGCAGGCAGGCTCTGCTTCGGCAACTGGCTGTGGTGGCACCACGTCTATGTCTTCGTCAATCTTCACTGGTCTTGCGTGGCGGTTGGCTACTTTTATTGGTGCTGCCTCTAGTGGCGGCATGGCGGGCCTCGACGATCCCGGATGGGTGAATGTCGGGTTGCCCATCTCCGGGATCGCCAATTTTCGCTTCTTGTTCGTGCTTGCGTTTAGTTTGAAAATCGCCGCCATCTTTTCTTGTTGCGCGCCTTTGGGTGTGAGGGCTGGGCGCGTTATCGGCACCGCTTTTACGCTTTCCGCGGACTCCGAACCGCTGTCCATATCTTCATCGGTCTTCTTGACTGGTGCTGGTGCTGGTTTGGTGCGTGCATTGGCTTTCAGCTGTGCGGCTGGCGCATCTCTTTTCCTTTTTAGGGGTTTCCTCACTGTGGTTCTCCTGTCGAGGGACATGACCGATGTGTCGCTGTCGTCACCCGACTTCTTGATAGGGGAGGGGGGAGGTAGGACACCCTTTGGACCAGTCGCACATCTCCTGTTGCGCGGCCGCTCTATCAGTTGTTGTTTGGCGCGGGCTCTGGCTCATTTTAATTTTAGCCTGTAGCATTCTCAAAGCCTCGACCGGTCGAGGGGGGGGGGGGGGTCGACGGTTTCCGGCTCTTTTATTTTGGCTCGGCTGTGTTATGCGAAACGCAGGTATCAAAATTTTTGGGATTGGTACTCTTCTAGGGGAATTTGGGTGGTCTTTTTGGTTACGTTTGCCGGAAATATTTCCGGCAACTAACCGGAAAGGGGTTTAGAGTTTTTATATCAATGTCACTTTTGGTTTATTTTTTAGAAAAACTCACTGTGAGCTCAACTAGGGGCTGCCTCCAGCCCCACGGGCTTCTGGGGGATCGCTAACGATTTGGGCAGCTACCACACACTTTATATACAACTTTTTGTACAAAATAATTATATTTTGACGTTCACGACAAAATAATGATATGTACCCGGTGGCACAGCAGCCATCTCCCCTCTACCCCAAAAACCCATAAAACGGTACCCCACATCAGTAGTGGGGTGGGGGTGGTGATAGGGGGGTGATAGTGGGGGTGGATGAAGTAAAAAAATATTTTGAGGTTTCTGGTTCTTGTACATACACTAAATCACAATTTTTTTTTCATCCCCTTTAATAAGGGGGTGGGGGTGGTAATGGGGGTGGCTAATGCCAAAAATTTTTTGAGATCCTAGCTTCTTTTGTATATACTAAATACCAATTTTATCGACTCTTAACTGCTTGATTTACCCATTTACCCCAAATTTACCTCAATTTACCCCCAACCCTTCGGAACCTCTTCGTCGGAACAACATGAAAATATAATCTAGTTCCAGATCTCGTTAAAGTACATACGTGTACCAAATTTCAAGTCAATGTCTTCAACGGTTCCAGAGTAAACGTGCGCACAAAAAAGTTACAGACACACCAACAGACAGACAGACAGGTCGACACACAGACCGACAGACAGACAGACAGACAGACAGACAGACAGAAATTTTTTTTTTCGCTCAAACTTAAAATCTCGACGTTTCATGGCATTTAAGCCTATTGGAACACTAACAATTTTTAAAAAAAATTTTGTCGTTACTATACTTCCACTGGATGGAGAAGTAATTATTTTAAATTTGTAAGGCATATGAAAGTGTCGTAGATTTGAGTAATTTAATTAATATAGAAATATCCGAAAAGTGCACCATTGGCTAAAAATAGCAACTATTAATGCGTCATATATATTTTTTAGAAAGGATAAAATTATTTTCAGTTCTGTATTTCATTATGCCATTCATTATATATTGACACCACCTTTATTTCTGTTATTATTGGAAATAAAAAAAAAGTTTGGTATAAAAGTTGTATATAATATAATAAGTTGTATATAATATAATATATAAGTTGTATATACATTGTGTCCCCAGATTGACTTTCCGATAGGTGTAATATACCAAAAAAGAATTAGTACGGCTTTCGGTTCCTTCAGTCTCGGTCTGCTTGACGTAAAATGGATTTTTACCAAATTTCAGTTAAAATGGGATCTAACTCTCTTAATTTTGCGGCAAAATTCTATTTGGATAAAATATTTGGCATTGAAAGTTAGAGACATATGCCAACTTTCATTGCATTTGAATCAAAAAATGCACACAGATGACAGATAAAGAAGAGAACTGAAGATTAACACACCAATGGATCTGCGAAGTAATGGAAGCGAAGGAAAAGGATGATCGTGAACGTCATGGGCAAATGAATTTGCCCAGATCATGGAAGATAACAAACTGAACACCGAAGGCAATAGTATATTGTGTATCTAGGTGTGAAAGCGATACATTCCCGGACGACGATGCAATTGTTGGCCGAGGCGCTAGCCGAGGCCAACAAGCATCGAAGTCTGGGAATGTGCTTTCACACTGAAGTACACATACTATTTTTTCTGAAATCACAATAAATACTATTTTAAAAGTATAAAAATCAAAAATATAAACATTTAAAAAAAAATTTTCTGAAATAACAATCAATACTATTTTAAACGTATAAAAATCAAAAATATTAGCATATTAAAATATATATAAAAAACCGTACGGGAATGTTACTTCCCGGCCTAGGCCGGGAAGTAACATTCCACTACGGCTTTGTTGATCGTTGCTTGGCAACGGATCTTTTCCGGTCTGTTTTCTGATAGTTTCCTAGCAACGGACTGAAATACAGGAATTGTGCATTTTTCGCTCTAAAATCGCGCCGAAAATGTAGACATTCTCGATCGATTTCAGAAAAACTTTATTCCAATCGACGAATGCCAGATGTGGTGGTACCGGGGAAATATTTATGATTATGAAAAAGGGCAGAGGTTTTAGCCGGTTAAAGTCCTATACTACTTGTCGCGATAGATACTAGGCGTTGGTGCTCAAGACGAGTTTCAGCTCCCAAAAAAAAAACAACTATTTGCCCCGTAGCAACTAAAATTATAATACTTTACATTAAAGTTATTGGGAATTATATATTGTTTATAATATCATACAATTGCATAGAATATTCTAGTGTTGAAGGTAGAACATCTTCAGAACATGTAAATTATAACAGACATACTTATTTATAGTGAACTCTTAGTTAAATTAGCAGCAACAAATTACAATAATTAGCGGAAGTCTCTCTAAGCATCGGATTGGTGATTTTAAAATGTCATATTTATTGACTATATTTATTTGCTAAAATAACATAACTTAATACCTCTGTAATGAAGCATTCTTTAAATTCCTGCTCCATTACTAAGATTCCGGATTTACACACGGCACCAATGTGCACACGGCCCGCAAACCTACCCATCTACCGTCTAGAGGCATGGATTTGCACACGACACTAAATTATACGCAGTTCTACGTCACCAGTAAGCGAGGATTCTCGGATATAAAAGCCGGCCACAAATCAACATAATTCGGAGAATGGATAATCCTGCCAATCTGTCTACAGCGTGCTGAGCTGGACATATTGCAGTTTTGTGCATCTCCCGACGCAAACACGACGGAACGAATGCAATCTGACCCTGGGAATCCTACAGCGTGTTGAACTGGGACCCCCTCGAGTCGTTAGTCATTCCCCGGCGCCGTTTCGCCGCCAAAGCCAGAGACGCCGCATCGCAACCGTTACACTCTCTCTCTCTCTCTCTCAGATAATAGAAAATGTTGTCTTGAGAACCGTAAAAGATACGGATATATAACCTGTACCTGTATGTTATGTAACACTGCCACACATTACCTGTTTGAAAAAGTAAATAAATTGTTTATGTCTTTATTGGGCTGTCTTATTAACTAATCTGGACCCTGATTAATCTCCGAACCAGCTACCCGACAAGAAACCGTTACACCTCTTAAGCCGTTAATACTCGTATTCATAGATAATACATAAACCCCGATTAGGACAACAACATATATAAAAGCTAAGTAATTCTGCGATTTTGTTATTATATTGTTATACATAGAATATATGAAAGATTGACATTTGTTTATTATCTATAATAATATTTATTTTTAATTAATTCCAAAATTAAATAATTAATTTTTGTTTGAAAACATAACTAAATATAAAGTTTTTTACTAATTATTATTATTGTTGTTGTTGTTATTTGACCGACGTTTTGTGACCTATACATCATTCTAATTAGCTTATGTTTGATGCATTGTCGTCTGATCTGGTTTCCTGCATACGACCTCACCAAATAGTGGATTCTGTAAGTCGGAAAAAAACCCGAAAAATCCGACTATTGTCTGATTCAACCAAAGTAGTTTTCCCCCTCCCCCGTTTTCGCGGATACTGAACACCGTGGCGGTGGCAGGATTTCTCGTTGAGGTGGCCCACCCCCGCAAACGGCCAAGAACCACTCCCAAACGGGGTCAAACGCGTATTGATTATGTTTCACGGAATCTAACTTATTGGTCCCCCTTTTTCGAGTATGCCAGTTATGGGGAGAATTCTGGAACGTGTGCCTGACATCCACCCACTCCCTCAACGGCCAATAACCACCCTCCAAAGGGGTGAGAAAGCGCTCTCATCATACCACTGGACAAAAAGGTTCCCCTCCCTCGAGCATGCCGAACACGGAGGGAACCACGAATCGAGTGCTTGACACCCGTTCACCCCCTCAATGGCTAAAAATATCCCTTCGCATTTTCATAATGAGTGTAACTGCATGGGTTCAAAAAACGTAAAAAATAAATTTAAAATAAAAAAATAAATAAACAAATTTATTGTTTTAATTTGCCCGGGATTATGCTGAGTACGCACTCTCGCCCCTTTGGAGGGTTATTAATGGCCATTAATGAGGGTGGGTCACCCCGGGGAGGAATTCCACCATCACCGCAGTGTTCAGCATCCTCGAAAATGGAGGATCACCAAGTAAGAGTCCCTCAACCAATTATAATACGCGTTAACCCCCGTGTGGGAATGGCTTTTGGCCGCTTGCGAGGGTGGGTTACTCCAACGAGAAGTTCTGCATCCTCAAAAATGGGGGATTACCAAGTAAGAGTCCCTGAAACTATTATAATATGCGTTAACCTCCGTGGGGATGGTTTTTGGCCGGAGTGGGTCACCCCAACGAGAAATTCTGCCAACACCACGGTGTTTAGCATCCTTGAAAACGGGGGGAGAACTAATCTGATTGCAGAAGACAATAGTCGGGTTTTTGTCGGACTCACACAATCCACTATTACCACAACTCATACATCTACATTTATTTACCAGATTACGATATTTAATTTTTCTGCCTTAAGGTTTTATAATTTTTCTTCCATTTCTTTTACGCATATAACTTTTATATTTCTGTGTGTATTATATTTTTTTGGTAAATCAATTATTACTATTATTACTATTTATATTAATCAAAGTTAATATTATATACTTATTTTATTCTAAATTACAAAAAACATAAGTTTTGCAATCCGTCTTGCTCTCTATATTTTGAAGATGTTTATTAATATATCAGTAGGTTTAAAACAATATCTTTTTGTGTTATTTAGTCATCTGAATTATCCTTGGTTTTATTTAAATTTTGAAACAAGAATGAAATAAACTGATACACCTACTTCCTAGCTTTAACACTGCGAACTTCACTAAGAGAAAACCGTTCCATGTTTTTTTTTTATAAAAGATGCCAACATAAATATATCCACAGTGCACAGTGGGCCACAAAATCGAAAAACCTGGTCAAGATGCCAAAATTGTATTCAAAGGAATATTTCTGTAGTCATAAATATTCAGGTCATTACGTACCGCACTCTCTTTAGCCGATTTGTCCATTTTATTTTTTTTATCACGTTTTTTCAATTTTTGCACCCCCGCAAATATTTTTTTATGATTGATGTACCTACTCATTCTTAGTCGATTTAACCATGTTCAGAATTTTAGACAGGCTTTTCGATTTCTGGGCCCACTGTGCAGTGAGTAAATTGTCCGATCGTCCGTTTGCAAACTTTCATCGGTCGTTTTGAAACAATATTTACACATCTAAAGCCTTAATAATTAATAAATTAGCACACAATAGAATTAGACTGCATTCTAGTACAGTGTGACATATGACAAGCACACCCGCTCATGTCACAGTTAATGGCGGCGTGTAACAAGAATAGCTTAAATTATGCAGACATTAATATCTTATATTTAATCAGCTAACGTTTGTGTTATTTTCCAAATTAAATTTTTATGTAAGTTCCTTATTGTAATTCTATACATGCTTAGAAATATTAAAGTTATGGTATTACTGCACGCTACTTAGTTGGAAGACTGCTAGCTAGGTAAAATTTTCGTTGCAAATCTTGCAGCTGTCACATTTGCTTATACGCACTTCCATGCGGTTTTATTTTAATACACTCCACCAAATTCCAGTTGCCTACAAGTAAATATTTTTAACTGATTTTGAAACTTGTTTTTATGCGCTATCGTATTTATATGAAATCGTTGAATATTTCCTAAAAATTTGTCTTATTGAATCTAAACCGGGGACGAGTGCATATTCCTTTTGACTATACAAGCATCTCGATACGAAAAGTTAAACAACCTTAGTTACGGTTAGAACTTGGAAGAATGTCATCCAGAGAAACATAGAGACCTCGCCTCATTATTTCAATATACTGACCATCCCTAGGAGATAATACCTATCTTTTTGACGAGAAGAGGTTCGGTCAAATTCGTGGTGTGTTGGAGATTTGCTTTAGTCGCGGAAATAGGCTGACATTAAATCAATGATATTGAAACTACTATTTTATTAGTTTCATTTCATTAGATATTTTAACTCGTCTTTATTACTAATATTTGTCATGATTTTAAAATACTTTTTTGTTTAACTAACTAATAAATTGAATTGAGTTGAATTTATATTGATAAACTAAAATAAATAAATACATTACATTACTTATAAGTTTTTTTTTGCTATAAAAAATATGTAATTTATAGGAAAATGTCCTGACAGACTATGGTTATCCCTTTGAAAATCACCAATTGACCACTGAGGATGGTTATATCTTGTCACTACATCGAATTCCATATGGCAAAAATGAAGACAGCCAGACCGAAACGAAACCAGCAGTATTGATAATGCATGGCCTTTGTAGTAGTGCAGTTGATTTCTATATACTCGGTCCCGAACATTCACTTGCATTAACGCTTGCTGATCAGGGTTACGATGTTTGGTTGGGAAATAACAGAGGGACGACTTATTCAAGAAATCATACCAGTTTGGATCCTGACACAGATGAAGCCTTTTGGGATTTCAGGTAAATAGAAATTCATTCTCACTCAGAGAAATTTGAAATTTTCACAATAGACGATTTACCGAATATCAGTCCTCTACTCCCAGTCATTTCTGAGATATAGTTGTTTGAAAATTTACCCCCAATAGTCAAATTCATAATGACACGACGTACTAAACTAGCATTCAAATTTGATTAGTTTTAGTCCAATTAGGCAAAACGATGGGGCTTCACTGTAGCTATACATTTTGGCACGATTGATCTAAATAACCGAATTTTCATAGATTTTGGTTTTTCAAGTTTGAATTTAGGGAGCACTGAAGATCCTTGGACAAATATTCATACATACATGTGAAAGGATAAAGGTTTTGAGAATCCAAAAAAGATGTTTTAAAGGAAAACTAAGCAACTTGCATGAAATGGTACCTTGTAGAATACGAATAAAAGCTAATATCAAAAATGTTTAACATTCCTATAAAACTGAACGTTCTTATCATAGATTTTGTGTTCATGTCTCAATTTCTATTCGGATAGTAAGTTAATATTAGAAAAAATAGCAGGAATATTTCCGTTTGGAACTTGTACAGGCAAGGTGGGTAGTTTTCAGAAGTAAAAGAGTTCCCAAGGTGTAAGTGATAGCCAAGAATAGGATTTTGCAGAATGAGAGGGAAATATGCGTTTATATTCGATTTATTATAAATATTTAAAAAATCGTAGATGGTGTAATCTTTCAAATAATTTCAGGTACTTCCCATTGCTCTAAGCAATACAACCATATACAGTATCATAAATTTTGCATATAGTTAAGTGAAATTAGGAACTATTTTCATTGACAAACTACAATATTCAATTACAACAGAAATGTACAATAAAAAATATATATAGTTGTATTCGTTAGAACAACGGCAAATATGTAAAATAGTTTTAAAGGTTATGCTATGTTTGGTTTTTTAAATATATATAATAAATGAAAAATAATCGCATATTTCCCTCTCACTATGCAAAATCATATCCCCGACCTCAAAAACACTTCTTAACATGCCACTCTACGGATTTTTTCGTGAAATAGTTGGTCAGAAAATGTTATGCTCATTGATAATATTCTATACAAAATTTACTACAAATAAGGTTCTATGCATATTACTGATAGGCATAATAGTATGTCGGGTACACCAAAGAAAGCTGCACTTTTTGATTGGAATGTGACACTTCGCTTCAGAAGAAGACCACGACAAGATGGTAGAAACGTCAAGCACTCAACCAAGTCTACGCGGAAGAAGACCCGGAAACCAGCAGCCAGAACGTCTCTCTTATCTCGCACACGTTTCTTCAGATTAGTTTTTAAGTAAGTATCCCAAGAAATTTGCATTTTTTGCATGGAACCTCTCAGCATCATTCAAAATTTTGACTTTAGATTCCGTATCACAGTATTCTTCAAAAGGCCGTGAAAATTAAAAAATATTTGTTTTTTTGAAAATTGTGTAGAGATAAATGTATAGGGACACAAAAGTGTCCTCACAAGAGCTTTCAATCAAAAAAAAAAAAGAAAATCGAAATCGGACCATTAGAAGCTGAGATACAAAAAAATTTAGTCCGGCTAAGGCGGCCATTTTTAATGGCCGCCATTTTGGTGTTCTACACGGATTTTTAAGTGTCTCCCTATCTGGAAAATTGCCTATTGGTATCAACTATAACCACAGAAAGTGGCGCAATCCAATCAAAAATTTTTTGGCTTTTTTAGCCACGTACCCGACGTATTATAATGGTTTTCGTGCAATAAGCGATCAAACTAGGAGGTTGGACCTCGACTGGCGCGCGCTTCGGATATTCTCAATATAGTAGGGCCATGTGTACTGGATGTTACGTTTTCACTCCTCCCGGTGTTGTTGGGTGGAGTGAACGCCTGTTTGGAGCCTTCCGGTTCCCTCGTTATTCCCGGGACAAGTCCCAAGAACAACGTGATAACCAGAAGAACCCCGGCTCTCGGCTAGCTTCTTATTTAGAGATTAAACGTGAGTTCTCTTACCTTGGCTCGACCTTGTGGCTCTTATTTAACTTAGGGGAAATTGCACTACACACTTTTTTATTTGACACCTGTCACACAATTCGTGTCTGGTAAAAGGAGGGCTTAAAAATGAATTTAATCCGGGGCGCCACCTGCAGCCTTAATAGTGATTACTGACCCCCTTTTACCAGGACGAAAACTCCTACAGGTAAATTTAGAAAGGAATAATTTTTGATTCAGAAAAAAAATAAAGATTGAAATAAATTGTGAGATAAAATTTATTTTAAAAGTATTCTGGTTGATGTTAAAATTTATGTGAGCAAATTTACATAATCAATAATGTAGAAAAAAAAAAGGATTATAGCAAATTCAGATGTTCATCAAGGGTTACGATCTAAAATAATTATAACTAATAAAATGTTCCAAATTTCAACAGAGATGAAATGATAAACTTAATTATATAGCAATGTACAGCAATGAAATAAGAACGAAATTTATGCTAATCAAGGACCTCATGGCCTGCATAAAAATATATGTAACATCAAGTGGATGTTAAAAATTCACCAACAAAATTTAACACTACACAAAACTCTCACCGTGTCCTAAGGTGTGTCGTTAGACCTGGTGGACCACGTCGTCGTCTCGATGCTTACAGCGTGAAGACGTTGGCAAGAAATTTCGACCTGTGCTTGATTGTCGATATAGTTCGGCTTAGTAGTGTAAATTTATTTTTATGAAAATGGATCTCTAGGAAATGAAGTGAAGTTTAATCGGCTTCTTTACGATAGGAAAAGTTTCCCTCCTGACACGTGCTCCGTGTGGAAGAATTTACCAAATGAATCCAAGGATTTCTTTTTAGATAGAAAAACTAAATTCTCCTCATGGATTGAATTCCAAATAAAAATTTTAATTACTTTTACTTCTAAGCAGTTCGACTTATATTTTTACTTTTATTTATACTTTACTTAGAGTTTTCTTTACTTTACTTAATTAAGCTGCCAGAACTATAACGCCATCATAAGAAAGAAGGAAACCAAAATTAGATTTTACAAATACTCACATGGTCAATTGAACAAAAAAATATATAGCACAGAAGGTGCCTATACGTTATAAAAAAATAATAATAAAACTAATTTACCTCAAAATCTATTGATGCACTAGGTAATTGACGATACAACAGAGTTAGACAAAGTCTGGGAGATATCGCAATTGAGTCGCACAACTTTCATTGACAGTTCAGAATAGTAAAATGAATACCAATTAAGTTTCAATTACAAGGAAAGCTAATATGGTTTAAAAAACAACAGTTCTGTCAAGCGCTTTACGCCATCTGGATTTTGGTAGTATTATTAATATTTAAAGTAATAGATTAGTAATGAAAACTAATGTATTGATTGACCTCGAGTAAATGTAGATGCTTAAAGAAATCTATGGTAACCTTGTTTCTTAATTAGTACAGTAAATATTTAAAAAGAGGCTGTATTGTAGAAATATTCAAGTATATAAAATGAGAAGTTTGGTGATGTGTTTTACAGTAGTTCTTATTATTAAATGAACGGTAAAATTTTGTAACCTACTGAGTGATACTCAAAATATGGTCGGAAATAAAATAGGATTTTTGACTACGGCAAAAATTGTAACAGGTATGTTACAAAACACGTACACTTTCTCTATCTATTGAAGGAGACAGTGCTAGCATCACATTTTTGTTCCTTTTCAGGTAGTCCAGTTCACTCATAATTTCACTAGAAACGAAGCAGCTGTCTTTCGTTACCCACTGGCGTCACTGCCGTTCAGCACATACATTATTTAGAAACAATACATGTTAAAAAAAAATTTGCGCCAATCTGTCACTCAACGAAGCATATTTAGAACTCTTAAATTAAAGTGCATCAACTTGCTGAAGATACAGATTCAGCAGCAAACAATTTCAAAGTCGATAAAGACATTATTCAAGTCAGCTCAATACAACTTTTTCAGTGAATACTACCGTGCACCATACATTATCCAGAGAATTTATATTTCTGCTTTAGGTGTACGAACTCGCTTCTATAATACTCTCCTTATATGACAATAGTCTTCTTGATGGTGGTTTGCCTCATTTATCGCATGGTGTGGCTAAAAGAAAAGACCTTAATGAATTTCTGCCCACATTTTCTTTATTCGCAGGCCGTCGCAAGCAACATGTCCATAATGCTATTATTGTCTTTGACGATGATTCCAAACTATATCTCATAACAGTTGTAGGATACCAGCACTAACGTCATACTTACCTCCAAGTTTAAACATGGCGCCGATAATTTTGGCAATCACAGTTATGCAGCTGGAGGTTAATTAACAACGTTCTGTCACATGTATACACTGCAGTGGCACCATCCTCAGCTTCTATTTTATTATTGATAACCTGCAACTATAGGAAAGGCTAAGGCTAAGTGATCTAGCTGAGCAAGAATAGGGTTGCGTTAAACGACTTTGTGCAGAAAACTTTTCAGTTCTGTACCATATGCTGGTAGGCCACACTTTGCTAACAATATACGAAGCGCAATATGTATAGAATCTTGATTGTGGTAAATTTTATCTAGAATATTTTCAATGAGTAAGAAATTTTCTGTGGAACCAACAATTCCATGGGAAAATGCAAAAAACCGTCTTGAGAATCGTTAAAGGTGGTCTCCCAGGAGGAAGTACACCTTGCGCTCTGGAAACTTTGTCTTTCTTAAAAGTCGTGTCCTAGAGCGAACAGTTCCTAAAAAGCAAAATATTATAATTTAATTCCTCTATACAACATTTGTTTGTGAAAGCATTGTTTTCTTAAAAAGCGAAACTCGTTTCCTTTAAATATTTAGCGAAAAAAGTTTATATAATTAACAATTTTTTAGCTTCCACGAACTTGCGATATATGATGATACAGCAATAATTGACCATATACTAACTATGACGGGAAATACACACATTTCTTATGTTGGTCATTCTCAAGGCACAACACAGTATTTCGCATTGGCGTCCTTACAACCGGAGTATAATGAAAAAGTCAACGTTATGATTGCATTAGGTCCAACTGCATATCAACAGAATGTAACCAATCCAGTAGTACAAATAATGAAGGATTATTATACAATATTTGAAGTAAGTACTTTTCTTGTTTATTTCATTTCACCTACAGGGTTGGACAATCGTAAAGATTAATAGTTGTAACTTTGTCAGCAGATTTACAAAGGAACTGCTTATGATATAGCCTTTTTATACATGGGCACAAACGGGTACCATTTGAAATTTTTTCGACAGTGACTCTAATTACGTCACCAACATTTTTTTTAAATTTTAGCCTATATTTTTTCTTTTTTTCTTATCTAATTGTTAATCCTGTTCTATATTACATAGAAAATAAATATACTTGATTTCCACTTACACAATAATTATTGAAAAATATTATTTTGCAGATAATTCAGCAGATAATTCTCAAAGAAATTATTCGCTCCCTCCATATGCTATTGATCTAAGACTGATCACGTCAGTATCAACAAAACATGTCCCCAACGAGACATTTAATCAACGTCATTTGTACACCCTATATGGTTTCTTTGAGAGTGATCTGCCGAATACCCAAAATAATATGTTTCAATACATGGGGAAATTATTAAAAACATTAAAAATTGTTTTACTAATTTAATTCAAGCTTCACAAAAATGTTTAAAATATTTGAGTAAGAAATTTTTATTTTAGTTTTATTTCACCCTAAATTTTTCCTTTAAAATAATATTTTTCTGAATGTGCTTCCCAATATTGTAATTGCCAACAATTTGGCAATAATAATATTATACAAATTAATTTTAAAAATATTTTTGAGACTATGCATGACCCTGTGACTTTCATTCTATTAAAAATTTTTATATTTCTATGTTTTAACATTGAAAATGTTTGTATAAGGCACAGGTTCAAAGTTTTATCCAAGGCCGCCGACACGAATGTGTCGAGGTCAGATGACGTAATACGCAGCGTTCGAGATTCGAGTGGTAACAGCTGGGTAGTCTTAGGGCGTTTTTTCACTGGCCGAAACGATACCGATTTTTCGTCAACGACACCGATACAACGATATCGGGGCAGCACAAACATATAAAATTATATGGAACTCTTTTTCACTTGCCGATACGGACATTTTGTCGGCGCCGTGTTATTATATGGTATTCATCAGTATCGGTACGACATTGTCGGTATCGTATCGGCCAGTGAAAAAACGCCCTTAGAGCCGCTGAACTCGACAACGGTGTCGATTAGAGAGGATAGGTGGGGTACAGAGAAAAGAGATGGGTGGTACTCGTATGACTCGTATCACTGGTAGCGGTACGAAACATGCGAATTTTTTCTCGATACCGATTCGTTTGGTACGAATCGTTAAAAAGAGTCGAATCGCCCATCTGTAATATAGATAGCGCATCCCTCGGCCGCCGGCGAGCGACGTGTAGAGTAGAGTGGAAGTGGACGAGTGGAGTGTTCAGTTATAATACCGTACTCGCTTAATGGACTAGCTTGATAGGACGATCGGCGCGGTTATTTTGTAGCTATGGATTCTAATAGTTATTTATGTTATAAGGATCATAATGGCAGCGCTCGAGTGGCCGTGAATATGATGTATGATTGTTTATGATCCAAATTTCCTACAAAATATTATCTTCTGGCACATTTTGACACTGAAAATGATGTCTATAATTAAATCATTTTGACACGTCAGAAGATAAAATATCATTATGTTTCATATATGGTGTTATCATTTCCAATGTCTCCAATGGTTGTAAGGATTGCGAAATCTGCGAATTATTATACAGATTATCCTACAACTTGTGAGTAATCTATCTGGAACGTAGATTTTAGGTAAGATTAACACCATACGTTCACATATCTTTTTTCGATAGGATGCACCCTTACTGAGATAATCACCCCAGAATACAGAGTAGGAAAAGCGGTTTTTCAACAATAGCCTTTTTGGCCTCCTCGATCACCTGAATTGAATCCTTTAGTTAAAGTTTAAAGTATTCAAACCAGGTGATCGAGGAGGCCAAAAAGCCTGTGGGGATATTCCAAAGAGCTGGTTCATTCAACTTCAGTAGAGACCACAGAGCAACTGTTACAACAAATCACGTTTCATTGTGATGAAATACGAAACAATGCTGAGATATTATGAAGGTATCAAGGGTGCAGCAGTCCTCTATTCTTAAGAAAAATAAAATGCAATGCAATAATAAAAATAAAAATTGCTTCTCATAGTTCAACTGCGTTTTTTCTCAAAGACTGTTCACTTCAGCGATTTCATTAAATAATACTTTTTCTTCTTATGCTTTAAAGAAAAACATCTTACAGGACTTGAAATTTATGGTAAGATATCTTGAATGTAGTTCACCTCCGGCCTCCCTTATCTGTTACTAATACCATAAATTTAATTATCCTAAGGGCTTCATTTAGAATAATGATAACCTAAATTAGATCAAATTATATCAAGCAGTAAAAAAGTTATTATTGAAAAAACCAGTTTTGCCACCCCGTATTTAGGAATGAATATCTTATTAGGGGGGGTATTCTATCGAGAAAAGTTATATGAACATATTGAATAATATATATCTAAAATTTACACTATATAAAAATTGCCCACATGTTCTAGGATACCTTGTATAGATAATATTAAGCGTACATATGATTCTGAAACTAAAATTTATGTATTTTCATGTCTCAGATAAATGCTTAGCAACAAGTTTAAAGGAAAATGTTGGGTATTAAAGTTTTTGCCTTTTTCTGCAAGATTTTAATAAATGGTAAAAATCATAGAATAAAATTAAATTAGTTTTCTAATATATTGAGCTAGTTAAGATTCAGATTCAGGTTGGAAAAGAAGAACTGGCTAATTCACCTTAAAAATCGCGACTCCCATGGATCTATTATGGTGTTCCTGTTCAAGAGCTTAGAATTCCTTATCCAACTTTAGCCTTTTGTCTCAGATTCCACAATCTTGATAAGGGTATAGTTGTGTAGTTATCTACCCTTGGTTTCTACTGACCAGTAAGTTGGAATCTCGGCCTAACCAGGACCTCACAATGACTTAGAACATCTACTAAAGTTTACTCTTCGTCTTGACAGATTCTGCATGTCGCGTCCTCACCATTCCAGAGATTTATTTAGTACCCATTTATTAATGAACCGCAAAAGAGTTCGTATCACACTAGGGTTTTAGACGCGCTTTCTTTGGCCAGTTCATCAGCCTTTTAATCTCCGTTATGTCCCTTATCTCCTGGTGCCCACGCCTCGCTCACTCTGTCCTGGTTTCCTAGGTCCATAAGGACATGCCATGCAATCCCGTATAATACCCTAATCCCGTAATACTGTGGTGTCTCTTCCTAGACTTATCGGTATTTTTGCTTTTGATCTTATCTTGAGCTAGTCTCATTAGAGAATGAAACGAAACTAATTTGTTACAGGTTGTAACCTTCACGAATAGTGTTGGTGACCCTGTAGGTCATCTTTGCAAAAGGTGTATTGATTCGCAGCAAAATGCTCCAAAATTTTCGGGTCAGTTTCATCTTCTCTAAAATTATTATTATTTTTTTTAAACTACACCAAACAAACAACAAAACCAAGTAATCAAAACGATACCAAAAACCTGTTTACAATATAGTCATAACAACCATGGACACAACATTATGCCCTCATCAGATTACAGTTCGGTCTTCGCGATAAAATCACAGCGATAAAATTGCCATAAATTCCCATACAGGGTGGACCATTAATAATAAGCCATAATTCGAGGGTAGATTCTTTGGACCAAAATATGAGGATATAACTAAACATGCTTTAGTAAATTGTTGCCGTAGAAAAAGTAACAGGGTATCAAAATTGTATTTTTTTTGCAATATCTCAACTACCTTTTGACCGGTCTTCTCCCAATTTGGTAAGGAAACGTTTTTTAAGCTAAGAAACAATAATTTATGTATCACCTCACGCCAGCCCATGGAGGGCGCCTCATGAGCTATACCTGATGATGAATATTTTTTTCTCTTTTCTTTGCGAAACGTAGTGGCACTTTTGACTAGAAAATCTCATGCAGCGGTAATTTCTACGTAAAAAAGGCACACTTGATAAAACTTGATAATTCCAACCGTTTTCGAGAAAACTGCTGCATAGATCTCAAGAATTCTTTGAAAACAGACTCAATTTGTTGAAAAATTTGTTTTGGTGACGTCTTAGTTATGTCATTTACGTACAATTTCATTAGTTTGACAGAACTAAGACGTCAGTGGCACTTTTGACTTTTCTAGTCAAAAATGCCACTACGTTTAGTAAAAAAAAAGAGAAAAAATATGCACCATCAGATATGGCTCGTGAGGCACTCTCCATAGGCTAGCGTGATGCGATACATTACATTTTTATTTCTTAGCTTAAAAAATGTTTCTTTACCAAATTGGGAGAAGATCGGTCAAGAAGTAGTTGCGATATTGCAAAAAAATAGAAAATAAAATTACAATTTTGAAACCCTGTATCTTTCTCCACAGCAACAATTTACTAAAGCATGTTTGGTTATATCCTCAAATTTTGATTCAAAGAATCTACCCTAGCCTATTATTAATGGTCCACCTTGTATATTTATTTCTAACTATCACACTTTGCAATTCATTTGCTGCAATTCTTAGTTATTAACTGTTATTACCAACATTAATACTTAAAGTTACTGCAATATAAATATTGTAGTTTATTTACTAGCATATTTACAACCATAACTAACCGTTATTTTATCGAGTAGACTTTAAAACAGTTTAAAATAATGAATGACGTAGAGAAGAGCTGTGTAGCATTGATAATAACGGTAGCTATTATCTATTATTACTTTTGACTATGAAACCAAGGACGCGGTGACTTGAAAAGTAAAATAGCGAATGCGAATAAAAATTGTGGGAACATTTGTTTCTATCCTCTAATAGTACCTTAAATTTTTGTTAAATTATCGGTGGTGTGCTTCCTTATTTCTCTAGCATGACTGACTGATTCTACCCTTCATTATAAACAAAATGAAGGGGTAAGAAGCAAAAAGATATAAGTACAAAAAATTAAATTTGCAGGAAACTAGCTTTAAAGTTTTTACATTTCTAAAAAAATCTTAGTTAAATATTTCTTCAGCAATTGATAGTAAAATCTGTATGAATTTGAGGTTTAATAGTGAAATTTTGAAAGTCAGTATAGTTTTTTCTTAAATGCACTTATACCATTTTGCCGCCAAATTAAAAAATAGAAAACTACTTGTTCCATTTAATGATTTATTTGTTTTTTTTTTTATAAAAAACGAAAATTGGTAACTTAAACAGTGGAATAAATCTCTCTTCTAAAAAGATTATTCGTCGTAATCAGATTGCAACATTTCTCTGTCCTCGTCTTCTAAACCTCCGTTTTCTAGCACCAGCAGCATTTCAATAACATAGTAATTTCACCACCTCATAGATTGCGTTAATCTATAGAAAATCACTTGTATCTTTTTCCTACCAATCAATTTGGGCTTTACGTTATCCAAATCTGTAACTAACTCATTATCGGAAAAAAATGCACTTGTACTCTTTTGCCTCTCACCTCTTCAAATACTCATTGGGCAGATTTAATATATTAATATTTCAAAACAAAAATGTGTTGATTTATATAATAAATTTTCTTTATTACTGATGATTATTTATTTGAAAAATATTTTAAACAAGTCATTTGTGCCAAACCATATAATATAAACCATAACCAAACAGTAAATAGTTCCACTAATCAGTGCACTAAAGTTAAGATGTTAGTTAGACTACACAAGGAATGCCAATAGTGTAATATATATTGGTAACACCATAATTGCTATAAAAACAAAAAAACCGCTGCCCAAGGAATCACTATTTCCACATCCAGATTTTCTATCCAAGCCTCTCAAACGAAAAAATTTTGTATGTGGAAATAATTTCTTATGGAACTTTAATAAAATAATATTTGAAATCGTCTACCGCAAAAACCCATAAAACGATATCCCACATCGGTAGTGGGGTGGAGGTAGTGACAGGGGGTAGTGGTGGGGGTGGATGAAGTAAAAAAATATTTTGAGGTTTTTGGTCCTTGTACCCACACTAAATCACATTTTTTTTCATCCCCTTAAATAATAGGGTGGGGGTGGTAATGGGGGTGGCTAATACCAAAAAAATTGTTGAGACTTTAGCTTCCCTTGTATATACTAAATGCCAATTCTATAGACCCTCGATTTACCTATTTACCCATTTACCCCAATTTACCCCCAACCCTTCGACGGAATAAGATGAAAATATAATCTAGTTTCAGATCCCGTTAAAGTACATATGTGTACCAAATTTCAAGTCAATATCTTCAAAGGTTCCAGAGTAATCGAGCGCAAAAAAAAGTTACAGACAGACTGACAGACAGACTGACAGACAGACAGACAAATTTTTTTTTTGCTCAAACTTAAAATCTTGATGTTTCATGACATTCTAAGCCTATTTGAACAATAAAAATGTTCAAATTTTTTTTTGTCGCTACTATACTTCCACTGGATGTGGAAGTAATAGAGCATATTCTAATTGATGCAACTCGGTTGCAGTATCAGAATTGCATAGTGTGATAGTAAAATATGCTGCGATATCTTTGCCGTACGCGGCGGCTGAATTTCACAGTCTGATGTCTTTTTGTGTTTCTATTAATTTTGCCATTTTAAAATTATTTTACTGAAATATCAAATACTTTTTATTATCTTTTCTTGAAATTAAGTCCTTCTCAAGCTACCTCAGGGTAATATAGTTCACACTTTGCTCCCTTGTGCAAATAACTACTATAACGGATGCAAATTTTATCTTTTTAAACAACCTGACTTGGTATAACGTAGAAAATTTACTTTATATTTCTTTCAGCTTTTAACAGATTATATGAATATCACTGAGGTATTGCCCCATTCAGTAATATTATCAACAGTTCTTACAGTACTGTGTGATGAAGCATCAGGATTGCAAGAGCTTTGCGTTGGGTTGCTTTTTTCTGTTGTTGGCTTTGATCCGGACCAACTAGATAGAGTAAGTTCTCAGTAAATTTTTATTCACGTATTTATTAATTATTCTTCTTTTTAGGTCACATTACCAAGAATTTTCGAAAATTTCCCAGCTGGAAATTCTATTAAGGAATTTAAACATTTCCTCCAACAAGTCAAATCAGGTAATAATGTAGGCAGTAGGAACAATAATCAATTCTCACATTCTCGTATTTGTAATAAATCGTCAATATCTCACAATAGTATTTTAGTCCAGAAACAGAATATTTCCAGGACATATAGTCAAATTTCAAGCCGATGTCGAGTGCGAGACTTGGAAGCCTATAAGCCATGTAAATTACTTATGGTGTTCTTTAGCTTTAGCATATATTTGCTTAAATTTATATAATAGGGAGATTTCACAAATTTCTGTTTTAACGAAAATCGTTTTGATTCATAATGTGGAAATATGTGGCACACAAAATTTTAAAAAATCGTGTTATAAATATTTCAGTATTTTCCGTTATAGCAAGGCTAGAAAACAGCGCCTAGCACTGAGACTTGCATCAGTGACTTCAGTGAGGCCTCCGTGAGGCCTCCGTTTCAGTACCATCGTCGGGCATTTGTTTATTACACGCTAGGCGTAGTCAAGGCGTTGTTATTAAAATGGCTTCAAGAAAGTAGTACTTTGCACCAGGGTGTGAAAATACAACTTATGCAGTACTCGATAAACTATTTGCGTCGGTTCCAAAATACAAGAAAATGGCTCCGAGACGTTCATTATTGGATGTTTCTTTTGTTATAAAAATCATTTTAAAGAGAACTTGCGAACTTTTCGTACAATCAATATTTTGAATGTCTTTTGAAGAAAGCAATATATTAGCTTGAACCACAATATTTCAGTTATAAAAGCCTGGAATGATATTTTGAAATTAACCGACATATTTCTTACTATTATCGAGATATAACGAAACTGTTTTACATTATTTCGAATATCTTGTAAAATTCCCATTTTTAGAGGGGAAAATGTCAAGAATGACAAATTAAATTTGATCTTCTTTAATCCAATCATTTTTTTGTTTGTATTTTCGCCCGCCTTGGCCCGACCCAGGACAGATACTACAACGCTGATATCAAACGCAAATATTATTCCTGCAAACGTTTGTTTGATGAGAAAAAACTAAAAAGCAATATTTTTGGGTAAATTTTCTGTTTTAAGATGGTATAGTTCATTATGTTCACATTGACTTTTTTACTTTTGCATTGCTTTTTTTTTGAGCTTGAATTTAAACAATTTCTTATGTGCCTATAAAGATGTAAAATTTTGGTACCATTCTTAGAGATCCTAATTTGCATTACATTCATCTCACAAAAACAAATAAAAAATGATTTTTTCTACGATTGTGCTGAAAGTCAAATTTTCTAACTTCAAAATGAGTGCAGAAAATATTACTTTGCCGCACGCCGTGCGGCAAAGAATTTGTCACACGCCTTGATTACATCTTCACGCACCGGAATAAAATAGTGTGTTTACCTTAAAGAATTTTATATTACTTACTGGTAATAACAATTAAATTCTATAAATGTACATTAATTACACATGAATTGCAATTACAAAGTTAAATTTTCTTACTTCAGAATGACAGCGGAAAATGTCACTTTAAATAAAATCTGACAAGCAGCAAATTTAAAATTTTGGAAAGACTTTAAAAAGGGAAATAACTTCACAACCGTAGAAAAAAATAGTATGTAACACACGTGTGGCAAGCTTCATTGCAAAACTCGTATGATAGGAACACTCGCTGCGCTCGTGTTCCTACTTTCATACATCGTTTTGCAATGAAGCCCTTGCCACACTTGTATTACAATCTACTATTATCAACTTTAGTTTACCTTTCTTGGATTTTTTTCTCAGAAATCAGCATTTTAAAAGATATTCGCAATAAAGTAATAATTAGTACGATTACGTATTACTAACTTTCTTTCGTTACCTTTATGTGACTTTTTCGGAAGAAACCATTAATGGCATAATATTAAGTTTGTAGTGTACAAAATTTGAGCAAAACCTTTAGAGACTCTTTTAAGAAAATCCAATTTTTCATCTGCCCTTAAAATTAAAGGTAGTTCACTTAGAAAAAAAGTTTGGAGAGAGTTGTAAGAGGACTAGAGATATCAAATTAAAATGCTGTCGGTAAAAATGGTCGACTGTTTTATATAATGTAGAATTTTCAGTTTGAGGTAATACTCCAGGCATTAGAGAATTTTGCCTAGAAAAATTCATGGTAGTTCTGGAAATAGGCTTACTTTATGTTTTTTGGCCCGCTGAATCCAAATTTTTAACTTCCCACCAAAAAGTCCCCCAGCAACCCCCTCAAATTTAGAGAAGAATTCCCAAAAAATTAGTTTTTGATTTTTTTCCTTTTTTTTTTCGTTTTAGATAAAAAATAGCTATTCAGAAAGCAAACAAAATTTACAACAAAAAAGGTCCTTTAACATTTTGACGTAAGTCGAACGGGAGCGGAGCGAGTGGGTCCCGAAACATACGCCGAGGCTCATGTTTCGAGGCGTGCTAGCACTTCCCCGTTCGTCCAACGTTAAAATGTCAAACGACCTGTTTTGTTGCAAATTTTGTCTACTTTCTGAATTTTTAGGTATCTTTTTCCTAAAACGAAGTATAATATTGAGCCATATTCCGTGCTAGGCCTTCAATATGAAATTTCTAGGCTAGCCTTGAATCCAAGTTTATTCCTAGAAATTTTATACTTTCATGTTTTTGTTATTGTAGGTGAGCGTGATTTCATCTTGACTCAAGTATAAGAATTTTATCATTTGCATCTTAGCAACGTTTAGTTTCAGATTCTTATTTCTAAACCATTGATTAAGCATATTTAGTTCATCTTTTATTTCTTTTTTAATGTTTTTCTCAGGAATATCGCTGAACATTATGGAAGTATCATCAGCAAATTGTACTATTTGTTGATGAGCAATAGAGGGTAGTTTGTATGGAGAATGTATAATAGTGGTCCTAGAATGGATCCTTGAGGTATTCCTATTTTTATAATTTTCATTTCAGATTTTATAATAGGAATTATTATAAAAAATATGTTTTGTTTTCTTTGTTCTTAGAAATTCGCAAATTGATATAATTTCTAAATAGTTTAGAAAGTATTACTTTTGATTATACTATTTAATATTTACTTGATGTCTCCCATGCTATTATAAAAATACAAATATAAAATACGAAATTTAATTAATTTCCTTTAAGAACTTTTTAAGTTATCGTAGATATACTCTTAACAGTAGATGGATATACTGTCACGAACATACGGACAGATGAACAGAGATACGAAGGAATATGAATAGAATATACGGCCAGACAGGAGACAAAGAAATGGGACACGGGGACAGGCAGACTGATAATCAGACGCACGGACCGACCAATAGATAAAAAGACAGACATAATTAGAAAGGAATTATGATATATATCATGACTATCTGTACTATACTTTCTCATTCAATTACTTACTAACCGATATTGTGAAAAAAATGTTTTCAACAGCTTTATCTCGCCCCCTAATTTTGGATAATTTCCTTTATGTTGAAAATATTATTAATGCGCGTGTCAAATTTGGATTTGCCTATGAAAGAAATTATTTTTCAACCTCTCTATCTCATCCCCCGGTTAAAATCTTAAGGGTTTCGAATTTGCTTCTCTATTTTACAACTTTGTAGCCCGCCAATATCTGTTTGTACGCCACTATAAATTAAAATTGCACGTATAAACCTTTACTTGCGTTGTCTAGAGACTATTCTGGCTAGTTTCTTGTTCTAGTAGCTGGTACAAGTAACTATACTAATGTAAATTCGAGCATAGAACATAAAAATGAGCAAGAAGAAGTCAACAACTAGCAACAAAAGTGGACTTCTGATAAAATTATAAAATTTTTTGAATTATATGAAAAAGAGGCGTGTTTGTGGGGTGTGCATTCTAATTTGAATAAAAACAGAGAATCTCGAATAATTGCATATGAAGGGATAGCAACGACAATGGCGATTGGTGGCTTTGACAGTGCGAATGTTAAGGTTAAGATTCGTTCAATTAGGAATGCATATACCTTAGAATTAACAAACTTCTGGTAGGAACTTTGATGTTGTCTATTTTGGAATACGGAAGTAGTTTCAGTTTTGCAGATAAAGCACAAATATATATCTGTGGATAAAGCATTTCTCATTGGGGTGTCCTTCTTTTCAATGTATGATGTTATCCGTTCAAGAAGAATGTCAAAATGTTCCTTTGAAATCCGTAAATGGTTTCTGTAAAATCAGGATCTTCTTTTTACAATTAATTATTTTTTATTTATTTGCTTTTATCATGATTAGAGAATATTATTTAGGTATTATGCAAATCACAACTTACACACTTTTTATTTATTATGAAAAAACCTACTTTCTGTATATTGTTGCCCTAATCTGGGCACGCTAATATACTAGTCAGGTAAATACTTTAAAACACTCATTATTGGAGAATCAATCAAAACAACTACTCTTCTAGCTAATACTGACGAAGTATTGAATTACATGATAGGATTCTTAGCATTTTAAAGAAAAAAAAATATACTGAAAATACTTAAATCATTTATTCAAATTTAATCATTCACACTTTTTTATTTAATATGAAATTATCTACTTTCTGTATATTGGTGCCTTAATCGGGTCACGCTAATATACTACTTAGGAAAACACTTCAAAACACTCATTATTGGAAAACCAATCAAAACAACTACTCTTCTAGCTAATACTGACGAAGTATTGAATTACATGATAGGATTCCTGGCATTTTAAGGCAAAAAATATATTGAAAATGCTTAAATTATTTATTGAAATTCAGTGATTCACAACAATTACTAAACCATACATTCTATTTCAACTCTAGAAAAGTTGTACAAGTTTTTTCGAACTCGTTAGTTCTCATCAGTAGAGTATAGAAACATTCATTCATTATTTACAAGCCTATTCTTGATTTATTTTTACAATTAATTATTTTTTATTTATTTGCTTTTATCATGATTAGAGAATATTGTTTAGGTATTATGCAAATTACAACTTACACACTTTTTATTTATTATGAAAAAACCTACTTTCTGTATATTGTTGCCCTAATCTGGGCACGCTAATATATTAGTCAGGTAAATACTTTAAAACACTCATTATTGGAGAATCAATCAAAACAACTACTCTTCTAGCTAATACTGACGAAGTATTGAATTACATGATAGGATTCTTAGCATTTTAAAGAAAAAAAATATACTGAAAATACTTAAATCATTTATTCAAATTTAATCATTCACACTTTTTTATTTAATATGAAATTATCTACTTTCTGTATATTGGTGCCTTAATCGGGTCACGCTAATATACTACTTAGGAAAACACTTTAAAACACTCATTATTGGAAAACCAATCAAAACAACTACTCTTCTAGCTAATACTGACGAAGTATTATTAGGGCAACAATATACAGAAAGTAGGTTTTTTCATAATAAATAAAAAGTGTGTAAGTTGTGATTTGCATAATACCTAAATCATATTCTCTAATCATGATAAAAGCAAATAAATAAAAAATAATTAATTGTAAAAATAAATCAAGAATAGGCTTGTAAATAATGAATGAATGTTTCTATACTCTACTGATGAGAACTAACGAGTTCGAAAAAACTTGTACAACTTTTCTAGAGTTGAAATAGAATGTATGGTTTAGTAATTGTTGTGAATGACTGAATTTCAATAAATAATTTAAGCATTTTCAATATATTTTTTGCCTTAAAATGCCAGGAATCCTATCATGTAATTCAATACTTTGTCAGTATTAGCTAGAAGAGTAGTTGTTTTGATTGGTTTTCCAATAATGAGTGTTTTAAAGTGTTTTCCTAAGTAGCATATTAGCGTGACCCGATTAAGGCACCAATATACAGAAAGTAGATAATTTCATATTAAATAAAAAAGTGTGAATGATTAAATTTGAATAAATGATTTAAGTATTTTCAGTATTTTTTTTTTCTTTAAAATGCTAAGAATCCTATCATGTAATTCAATACTTCGTCAGTATTAGCTAGAAGAGTAGTTGTTTTGATTGATTCTCCAATAATGAGTGTTTTAAAGTATTTACCTGACTAGTATATTAGCGTGCCCAGATTAGGGCAACAATATACAGAAAGTAGGTTTTTTCATAATAAATAAAAAGTGTGTAAGTTGTGATTTGCATAATACCTAAATAATATTCTCTAATCAGGATCTTCTGTTGAACGTTCTGTTAATTGTCTTTCTGATGCACCCAAGTTGTCTCTACTTGCAATCCGTTGTTTTTTTTAACCATATACAGCCTCTTCGCTTACCTTTTAATTTATTTTCCACATCGATAATCATTTGTTGAACAATACTTCATAAAACCATGCAACACCTGCATTCGGAACTCAAAGAATAAGACAGGCCAGATAGAATTTAAAATTGACGTAACTGGCGCCAGTAAATTCAGGCATGTATAAACCCGGCATTACTGTCGGTAGGGTGTGAAAGAAAAACCTGCGTTGTTTTACCAAATTTTATATCTGCCAAAATTCCACAAAAATATGAGCATTTTCTTAGTCATTTTCTGTAAATATCTTTTTCTTTGCCAATATGCATTTAATTTTTTTTTCCATTATAATATAAAGTTCGGTTCTTCCCTTTCTCTTTAGTTAATATTATAAATAATAATAGTGCTTGTAAAAATATATAAATAAATATTTTTTATTGCTTATTTAGATTCCATTCTATCCCATTATAAAGACAAATATTCAATTTTCCGTATATTTTGCACTTTGTGTGAAAAATACACTAACATAATTTGAAAAAAATATTTTTTGTATCTACAGGTAGTTAAAGCCTTGTAAATTGTGCAAGTAACCTTCCCGGATATAATTGGGGCTCTGTTTTTACATTTTGATGTAGGGAACTCCAAAAATGTTCATCAATCCGTGAAGGTATACCGATTTTGGGTACTCCACTGGTCACCATGAACTGAAAGTGCAAGAAATGTACTTAATATTACTATTTTTGAGGAGACATCATAATGTATTATAATAACCTGCTGTGATCAACTCTTACAAAACAATACATTTTTTTGTAAAATCTCGGTAGTTCTAAAGTTAAAAAAAAAATCACACTTTTCTTTCACACTCTCTCACACTAACATGTTCCAAAATATAAAATCGTGTAAAACTATCTGTTTTTCAAATATATTATTTCTTAACTCCTGAAAACCACATATTAATGTCTTCTTCTTCTCAAAAAACGTAACTTTAAATTCAATGAAATAATTCGCTTGACCTGTTTCAATTGGTCAGCAGTTTAGAGATGAAATTAAAAATGTCTATACAACCACTGCAATGCAATGTAAAGTGCAATTAATTATGTTGTTTTTTATTTGATTTATAGAATTATATAGGTACTATTAGTAAGATGAAAAATTGCCTGAAATTACTGTGTCATGAAAGAGGATTTCCCCCATTTTTTTTAATTTGTCAACTAAGTTATTCCGTTGATTGAACTGACAATTAAAACAGTGCCGAGATGTTTAAATCAACTAATATTTTAATCTGAGTTTAAGCACTACAGCAGATATGAACTTAAATAGCTGTTTTCACGAACTACAATATTTATCTTTAAATCTAAATTGGAATTCGAATCTCTAAATTGCATCCCAGAGCACCATCAGCATATATGAGATTATTTTCATCTATGTATAATGTAAACGTACATGAAACATTGGATACATTTGTTGCATGCCAAAGAACTACGACTGGTTTAGCGAAACCTCAAATGGTATTTACAGAGCTTTAATGAATGAACGCATTGCACATAGTGGACCGAGCTAGAGCCCTGGGTTAGAATTTCAGCAGAGTCTATTTTGTTTGATACAAAGAATTTCATTCTCAAGTTTAAACGAATTAATTTGGCGATGCATGATTGTTGATGAAATTTTAACGGACATGACAGATATAATTTTCTGTTCGACTTAACATACGGTGTTTTCGCAAAGTGACAATAAATTCGGCTAAAAGTGTGCAAATTGCTTCTAGGAAAATCGCTCAGACATGGCAAAAAGTTCATAATGAATGCAATTTTCTTGTAAATGGCAACCTTCATTATTTCTTCGGATTTGAAAGAACGGATTTTTCTACATACAATACAATAACTATCGATGTACGTTGCTTGAGGAGATTTTTAAGAAAAACTATTTGGAAATTAAAAAATACCAACTGTATTAGAATTGAAAAAATTTCAAAAAGAACAAAACTAAATGTTCAAATTGCGTTCCATTGGCAACCTGAGAGTAGCCGAGATGACATTGGTTTTTCTTAATGCTTTCAGTAATGAAAAGCCGAAATCGTCCTCGTTAGAACGTTTTTTAATTTTTTTTCTTAGATGTACTAATGTTTACTTGATTATCATTTTCATGTGTTATTTGCACGAGCATTGTATTCGACTATTAGCTATTTTTCTAAAAATCATGAAATTAACTGATTTCCCTGATTGGTTTTGGAGACATAATGCGCACTCAAACAGAAGTAGTTTAATTGCTCAATGTAACTCACCCTGATCGGCAACCTCTTTACCAAAGCATGGTAAGCAGAGTAGAAAAAGAATTTAGCTAATCTGGGCATGTTCGTGATCTTTGTAGCTTATTCACTTATATATTATTATCGTCATGGATATAAAATAATAACAAAAATTATTGTTGCATGTTATACAGGGTAGCATTAAAGAACAGCAGAATAACTTAAAAAATACGAATCCTAGAAAAAAAACTTTAAATACAAAAGTTGTAGAAAATTTCCCTGGACATCTGATGGTAACCTTTAATTTGACCTTGACCATGACCTTCAGGGCAATTTGAAGGTCAAGTCGATTTTTTTAAATAGACCCCCTACTTTTAACCTCGGAAATGAAACGAGCGGAAAATTTTACATAAGAATATGACCTTCGGCACTTGCAAAATTGACCTTTAAAGGTCATCTTTACTTTACTCTTGATCTTCAACTTCAGCTAACTTGAAAAATACGAATTCTAGAAAAAAACTTTAAATACAAGAGTTGTAGGAAATTTCCCTGGTTATCTGAAGGTGACCTTGGTTTTTTGACCACGACCTTCGAGGTTATTTGAAGGTCAAGCCATTTTTTCAAATGGAACACCCTACTTTTAACCCCGAGTGGAAAATTTTACGTTTGGGTATGATCTTCGGCACTTAGAAAATTGAAGTTCAAGAGTAAAGTAAAGATGACCTTTTGAGGTCAATTTCGCAAGTGCCGAAGGTCATATCCGCTCGTTCCATTTAAAAGTAGGGGTTCCGATTAAAACCGACTTGACCTTCAAATGACCTTGAAGGTCATGGTCATGGTAAAATCCAAGGTCGTCTTCAGAGAGTCATGGAAATTTCTTACAATTTTTGTATTTAAAGTTTTTTTCTAGGATTTGTATTTTTCAAGTTATCCTGCTGTTCCCATACTTTTGAGCTATCCTGTATACCTATATGAATTTTAATATAAATTTTAAAAACTGGATTTCTCATATTTTATTATGGTGTATTGCGATATTGGTGACTCCGACATTGAACATCATCCATAATTTGATCTTGTAATAGATATATTTCAAATTGAACATCGCGCCATAAAAGTCATTAAAATGTCAAATCATAAAAGATGATGCAATATCCAAAGACCGAGGTATCAATAGTTTAAGGTATACCATATGCTGAGATCGTGCAACAAGTCAAGAATTCGTATTTGATATCTTAGAAAAGACAGGATTTTAGGACAGTTATAGTCCAGTAAACTCTAAGGTGGCGTGTGTATGAGTTGGTAACACGACGTACGATTTGATATGCGATGCGTATAAAGCTATCGCAGTGACATAGAGATGAACTAGTTGTGTGTGTGTCTTATTCTCTTAGTTTATATGATGAAGCGACCTTTGGACGCACCAGCTTAGAGTTTGCTCGACTATATAAACACTAAAATCCGTTAGATTTCCCACCGCAACACTAGAATTATTGCTAGATTCCCAGTCGCAACCCGATAGCTTGGACAATCCCAAGTTTATAGCCAAAAGACTGCATTTTTATTTATTTTGTACATGTGTAGGTCATTGCTCTGCTTATACATCTCCCTGCACTATTAAGCCATCTTATTAAGGTATCAATTAAGTATTTGCTAATTTTACGTGACATAACATCATTCTCATTATGAATGATCAATTTACAATTACTGGAAGAAGCTCAATCTAACGATTGTGAACTTTCCTATCTACTCAGTCAAGGATGTGCTATTTTTTCTTTTTACCGGGGGGGAAGTTATATGTAGCGTATTCACTTACATATTATTATCGTCTAAAATAATAACAAAAATTATTATTGAATGTTATATAGTGTGTCCCAGGATAGATGTAACAAGAGGTGTAATGGACCAAAAATTTTGGAATTTTGGAATGGTATTTAGGGGTTGAGTCCTGCTTGTTGTAAAACTAGAGTATACCAAAAATGACTTGATTTGGTGGTCTACAAGGGTGTTTTATAAGCAAAGATGTAAAAATCACCACTAATAAAGTACCTTTATTTTTCAAAATATGAAAAAATTCCACTGAGAAAAGTTATTTAGAATGCAATTTTATACCTCCATACCAAATTTCAGGAATATAAAATTATTTTTTTGAAACTTCCCATTTTTTGCGAATTAAGAGTTGAATTCATATTTAAAGTTGTGTAGGAGCAAATGTTAATCATCTCAAAAAGTACGCTATTGGTAAATAAAAAATTGAATATAAAAAATAATTTCTATGCAGTTTTAATTGAATGGTTCAAAATAAAATACTAATTTATTGAAAAAATGGAAAGTTTCAAAAAAATATTTTTATATTCCTGAAATTTGGTATAGAGGTATAAAATTGCATTCTAAATAACTTCTCTTAGTGGAATTTTTTCGTATTTTGAAAAATAAAGGTACTTTATTAGTCGTGATTTTTACAACTTTGCTTATAAAACACCCTGTAGAACACCAAATCAAGTCATTTTTAGTATACTTTAATTTTACAACAAGCAGGACTCAATCCCCAAATACCATTCCAAAATTCCAAAATTTTTGGTCCATTACACCTCTTGTTACATCTATCCTGGGACACACTGTATATTTGAATTTTAATATAAATTTTAAAATTTTGATTTTTTATATTTTATTATGGTTTATTGCCATAATCTTCCTAAATCTGGTCGGTCATCACCATACGAAGAAGACCAGCTCAATGTTTTGTTGACAGAGCAAGAAAGTACCCATTCCACACTTAAGAACATTACCTCCAATTGGAATATGGCAGAGTCCACTATCCACAAAATACTCAAGAAAGCATTTTTATAAGATATGCTTTGTTCATGACTCTCTGAGTTTGATGGGTAAAATTAATTCTGAGGACAACTGCAAGAACTTTGCAATAATAAAAATGACTTTGTAAAAAGAATATTTTCTTCATATTAAGCTACCTCTTTTAAATGGTCACTTATAGGAGCAAAATTATTGTTATTAGGCTATAGGGAATCCCCACTGGATGATGAAGTATCATACTGAGAACCTGCACTAATTGAATGTGAGGTGTGGAATACTTGATGAAAGAATTCTGAGTCCTTATTTTTTTGACGAAATAGTAACCGATGCGAGGTATTTGCATTTCCTTCGAGACACTGATAACTTTGAACTGGTAACAAGACGAAGTACCTTCTCATTACGCAGCCCCTGTTAAATGTGGTATTCCCAATCGGTGGATAGGAAGAATAAGTGCACTGAGTGGCCGGCCAGACCGCCACATCTGAAGCCCTTCGATGACATTCTATGAGTATATCTTAAAAGCAAAGCATGTGTGAATCTCCCAGTGAATGTGGAAGATTTAAAGAAAAGGATTCATCAAGAAACGCATCGCATAACACCGGAAATGATCGACAACATTCAAAAAGAGTTTATTAACCATCTTGGCTATTATCAGGCTGCGAATGGAGCTCGACTTGAACATTTAATGTAGTTGTTTTCGAAATTTCTTCATTTCTAGTACAGTTACTATTTTTAAATTTCAAGATAGTTTTTCTTAAACATTTTCTCATGCATTAATACTTATCGTATTATACAGTACGGTAAATACCATTGTAAAAAGATGCACACTTTCAAATTCTGTCAAAAATAGGTGTTACCATTTAAGAAAAAATATTGATGACGTCATAGCTTTGTGAAAGTTTTTTGTCTTAGAAAGCTAAATCAAACTTCATTTGTAAGGATTAATAAGTTAATGGATTGATAAAAAACTGCTGCCTAAGGAATCACTGTCTCCACATCCGGATTTCCTATTCCTTTATAGTAAAAAAAAAATTCTAATATATTTACACTGTATTATGTGGAAATAATTGTTCACAGAACATTAATAGTACAGTACCTAGAAGTAAAAAATATGTAAAATTTCGGAATAATGTCATATTGAACGGATTTATTTCATTTTTGGCAGTATGATAGTAAATGCAGTAAATGCTGCTATATTGTGTGGGGGCTTGCTAATTTATAGGGGGTGGATGCCACCCCCTGAGTGGGGATGGCATCCACTTAAAAAACATGCATATTTATTGGAGCTGAAATAGAATCAAATTTTAAGAAGAAAAGGTTCTCTGCAATTTTTCATATTAATTGATAGTTTTTAAGTTATAGCGACTTCAAAATTGCGATTTTAGTTAAAAAAATAGTAGATTGTAATAAAAGTGTGGCAAGGGCTTCATTGCAGAACGATGTATGAAAGTAAGAACACGAGCGCAGCGAGTGTTCCTATACATACTATTTTTTCTACAGTTGTGAAGTTATTTCCCTTTTTTAAAGTCTTTACAAAATTTCAAATTTGCTGCCTGTCAGATTTTATTTAAAGTGACATTATCTGCAGTAATTCTGAAGTTAGAAAATTTGACTTTGTAATTGCAATTCATGTGTAATTAATGTACATTTATAGAATTTAATTGTTATTACCAGTAAGTAATATAAAATTCTTTAAGGCAAACACACTATTTTATTCCGATGTGTGAAGATGTAATCAAGGCGCGTGGCAAATTCTTTGTCGCACGGCGTGCGGCAAAGTGCAGTCATTTTGAAGTTAGATAATTTGACTTTCAGCACAATCGTAGAAAAATAGTATATTGTGTATTTAAGCAAAAGCAATACATTCCCGGACGACGATGCAAATTGCAAACAAGCATCGAAGTTCGAGAATGTGCTTTTACACCGAAGTACACTTACTATTTTTTCTGAAATCACAATGAATATTATTATAACTTAAGGAATTTGTATTAATGCATAACATTTCTTCAGTACAATCTAACTGCTTACTAATAAATGCAATTTTAATGTGAGTTGGTTTGTCTACGTGTATTTATTTACTGTCTAAAATATACATAAAAAACCGTACGGGAATGTTACTTTCCCGGCCTAGGCCGGGAAAGTAACATTCCCGTACAGTTTTGTTGATCGTTGCTTGGCAACGGATCTTTTCAGGTCTGATTTCTGATAGTTTCTTAACAACGGACTAAAATACTGGAATTGTGCATTTTTCGATCTGAAATCGCGCCGAAAATGTAGACATTGCCGATCGATTTCAGAAAAAGGTATTTCCAAACGGCTTTCGTCAAGTATCTCGAAAAGTATTACTTTATCGAAAAAATGTTACAAACCAATTACAGAAAGTACAAACTAGGAATTAATTATATTTTTTATTTATTGATGTAGGATTAATAATTTCGGAGATATTTAAGTTTAAATTTGGCATCCAAGTGTTCATAAGGTAATTATTTAGAGTGAGAGTTAAATATCTCAGAAACTGTGACACCTACGTCAAGAATGCTAATAGGTAGAATAATAGGTTATTAATTAAGCTTTCAACTATTTTTTTATTTGTTTCTCTAGAATAAAAAACAAAGAGGTTATGACCGAAGCAATGTGCATCTACCCATTTTTTAATAACAACGTCGCCATTTTGTTACTGTAATTAGCCAGTAATTAAAAAAAGGAATTTCAAATATTGTTTCTCATTAATATATAGAATGACGTAGATGCTCAAATTTTTTGGTTTGTATACAGCACTTGCTTTAGAAAAAAATACAGATTAGACTATACAGGTATTTTTGATAAAACGTTTTTTTTTTCCTTTTCCAAATATTTCGATAAATATTAGTTTTATTGAAAAATGGGTAGAGACCAAAAATAGAGCTCATAAACTGATAATGAATTTCGCTTGCTTATTTATTTATATAGATTTAATAGTTTCGCAGATATGAAAGTTTACAAATGGCGTCCGAACGTTTATAAGACGAAAAATGCAGTTTAAATGTTAAATATCTTGTTGAAATTGTGACACGTACGTCACGCATGCGAATAAATGAAATTAAAGATAATTAATTGTGCTTTCAAATTATTTTTTACTGGTTCCTGTAGCATAAGAAATAAAGAAGTTATGACGAAAAAATGTGATTATTTATTTTTTTTTATATAAAAAGGTCGCCATTTTGTTACTCTAATTAGCCAGTAATTTAAAAAAAATATTTCAAATACAGTTTTTCGTTAAGATGTAGCATTATCTAGATTGCTCATTTAAAGCACTTGCTTTAAAAAAAAGCATTTTAAACTTTAAAGGTAATTTCGAAACACTTGGATACCAAATATAAACTTAAATATCTCCAAAAGTATTAATCCTACATCAATAAACAAAAAATATTATTAATTCCCAGTTTGTACTTTCTGTAATTGGTCTGTAACATTTTTTCGATAAAGTGATATTTTTCGAGATACTTGACGAAAGCCGTTTCGAAATACCTTTTTTTTTAAGCTAAAATCGCTATTTTGAAATCGTTATAACTTAAAAACTATCAATTTATACGAAAAATTGCATAGAAACTTTTCTTCTTAAAATTTGATTCTATTTCAGCTTCAATAAATACATATATTTTTTAAGTGCCACCCCCCTATAAATTAGCAAACCCCTGAACAATACAGCAACTTTTCTGTGAAGCATTTACTATTATACTGCCAAAAATGAACGAAATCCGTTCAATATGACATTATTTCGAAACCTCTAGTTACTGTTCTATAACAATATATCCGAAATCGTCTACTTCACTCCATAAAACAATATATCATACCGGTGGTAGAGGTGGAGGTGGTGGAGGTAGCTGATGCCAAAAATAATTTTGAGGCCTTTGATTCTTGTACACACTAAATCACAATTTAATTTTTTAAAACCATTTAATAGGGGGGGGGTGAGGGTGGTAATGACGCAAAGAAAATGAGGCTTTGACTTTTAGTACATACACTAAATTCAAATTTAATTGACTCTTACTATTTACCTTCCAACCCTTTTCCCGGAATAAGATCAAAGTATAATCTAGTTTCAAATATTATTGTAATTGTAGAGTGATCGTGAGCACAAAAAGACACACCGAGGGACAGAAATTTTTTTTCACTTAAACTTAAAAGCTCAACGGTTCGTGGCATTATGAGCCCATCAACTACGTGTATGTGGAAGTAATTATGTTAACTGAATGTATATAATATTGCAGATAATCAAATTAATTAGTATTCACGAGTATACTGTGATGGCAGTAAAATAAATTACACTAAAATATGTCTAGAAGTTATTTCTCTACAAGAAAATAAATCAAATTGTGGTAGGTTGGGAACCATACCATACCATACCATACCATACACAAATGCGTCAGTGTTAAGTCGAATTAAAGCGAGAAATGTCAGTTATCAAATAATTAACGCAAAATGGTGACAAAATAGATGAAGGCAAAGCTGGCTTTGTTTTCCTTTCTAAAATATCAGTCTCGAAGAACCAAAACTGCTTAATGAATGCGGGACTAAATAGAATGAAGAGTCGACTAATTCACAGAGAGAAACTGGTATGAGTTGCCATACAATGCGTATGATATAAATTAACTTAAATGCCTTGTGTTTGTAGCATTTACCTGATCTTGTAGCTTTCTTCAGGTTCGGATCTACAATCTCCAGTGATGAGTGGTCCTTAAGGTATCGATATAATATTTGAAGTTTTTGTTTGCATGCACACGACCGAAATATAAATAATAAATTTTGTACGTCATATTAACACATATACTTCAATTTACTTGTTGCTAGATAGATACATAAAAAAAACTTAGTTGGAAAATGGAAATAGTACACAGAGATTGCAAGCTGTGTTTTCTGAACTTCATTATTAATAAATGAATATTAGAATGAATGGCGTTAAGATTAAATATATTTCTTTATGTTTATTTCATAAAAAACATTGTTTTAAGAGTGTTAATATTATAATAATCTGTAAAATAAATTAACCTATAATTTTGTAAGTGAAACTAACGAAAATGCATTTTTAGGACATTTTAGACAATTCGATTATGGCATACTTGGAAATTTTGCTAGATATAATCAAGCAACTCCGCCAGATTACGACGTTTCATTGATCACAACCCCTGTAGCATTATATTATGGACAAAACGACCTGTTGGTGGGAATACCTGTAAGTACTTTTTCTACAACGTTCGGAAAATAGTCACTTCTAAAAGCAAAACGAATGGGGAAAGTCGATAAGTCCCACACTGGTGTGGGAAAGTCAAAATCAAATTGATTAATTGATTGGCGCGCTCTTGATAGTTCGAAAATGTCACATTATAAATGCAAATTCTATTTTAAATGTCATAAGAGTTGTGTTTTTAAAACGTCATATTTCCCACATGCCTTATCGCCCGTTCTGTAATTTTTTTGACTCATGTAGGAACACTAACTTCCCGCACTTGTTACGAAAATAGCTATTGATCCAAATTTTTAAACTTGCATGCAGCAGAACGAACAAAGAGTTCATAAAGAGTTACATTAAACGTCTAAATAATGGATGTGTTCTGACATTCAGTTATTTCAAATCATATAGATAGAAATCTCACATACTCTTACATATTCAAACAAGTCTGTATCTATCGGATCATATAATTTTATTATAGCAGCAACTTTGGCATATAAGGTGGATCAGAAATAGAGGAGTTTTAAATACTTATAGTTGTTGTATGGCTAATATTTGAGACTCCTACGATATTTTTAATCAAAATATTGCACTAAAATATTGATTTTTTATAAAGCACAAAATGTTTACCACCTGACGTGGAACAGAGAAGTAAATGTCAATTCCTGTGGTCACACTAAAAGAAATCCTCAGCGAGACTTAAGGCAAACACACAAATTATTGTAATCTTGGAAAATATACAAAGTTACTACAAATGAAGTAGATTCTTTTAATGTTTCATAAAACAAAAGTTGTCTGTAATATCGACATGCGTTTTACATTGTTACGTTGAGGGGATGTAGCTAAGATGAATATAAGCACTGCGAAGAAATCATATTGTGTGCTTGAACTAGCCAATATGAACCCCGCAGTGTCCAATGTCCGTCATTTTTTACCACTAGGGTGGCCCTTACTTTTCAAATTTAGATTTTTTTGCGGTACTCCCCCAGAATCGTTCCATTTCAAAAAAAATACTCTGAGTAAAATTTTAGCTCGATCGGATTACGTTAATGGGTGCCGCAACGCCCCACTTTTTAGAAACTAGAATTCTTATGGGTTTAATGCGCCCTCAAATAAATCGATTTTTTTATCAATTCTTTGCGAGACATTTTACAAAAAAATAACAAAATAACCCCGAATATTATGTTTTATTAAAAAAAAACATCAATCCCTTACATATTTCTTGGACAAAATTTCTTTTTTTTAAGTCCAGAGATAGTTTGCTATAATCAGACACTACTTGGAGCACGTACTGTTTTTGCTCGTCATCTTTTGTCAATAAACTATTATAATCGCTGAATAATTTAACACCCCGTTACTATCCATCAAAAATGTTGTTACATCAGAACTCAGCTGAAACCGCTTTGTGTTGTTACTGCTGTCTTCATCTTCACTGCCTCGCCAAAGCTTCCACCAGTTTAATTTTTGTTTCTTGCAACAATATTGAATCAAAGAAAGATAAGGCAACTAGAGCAAGGTACCAAAAGCGATTTTTAATTTGTTGACTGTTGCTCGCGACAAGCCCGGATCCGTGGATTTATATTCATGAAGTTTTTTTAAAAAACACAAATCTTGGTTTGGAGCTAAAGTTGTCAGTGGTGCTAAGAACCAAGCTCCTAAATAAACTTTAATAATGAGAATATGAAATATTTTTTTGATCTGAAGTCATTAAATTGAGTTCATCCCGAAATAAAGAAATTTTAAGGTATAAATGGTTTTTGCCATACATCGAGCATGATGCATCGCTTCTGAAGCACAAGAGCATATATCTCGCAGAGAAACTTCTCCCAACAATATGAATGCTAATTCCAGAAACTCCCTAAAGTCTTCTCTGGGTTGATGTTCTGAATTTTCGAGAGTAAGCCGTATAAATTTCACCTGTATTTTGTAAGTGGTCGTAGATATACGAGTCTGAAATATTGGGACCATTCCTGTTGGAACCTTTTAAAAATTGGAACCAATGGACCGCAAATTTTTCCTCGAACGCCGCTCTAAGGACCAACTTGTAAATGTAGTGTCGGCAAGCAAGATACAGCAGGTCTCTTTCCAAGGACTGTTCTAGTGTAACATAGGTGCCATTGAAAACTCCCATATTGTAGCTGGTATCAAAACATATAGCTTGCATAATATTCTGGAGTACCCAATCGCAAAGAATTTCGTAAATTGCCATTGCTTGCACCCTTCCGATTCTAATCTGGGACTAATCTGGACTCTAATTCAGGAACTCCCAATAGTTGTTCTCCAGCTTCACTAGTGACGACCACAGGAAGTTTATCTACAGTTTTCTTCCCGGTTAACAAAGGGAGTAATTTCTCATCCCAGCAGATTTCAGTTCACATTAAATTAAATGCTGCTTTTAGATTCTAGGCTCGTTCTCTGGGCAATCGCCTCCTGTCACTTCAAGTTGAGGTTCTATACAATATCAATAAAGTTTTCTCCAAGAATTTCTCCGATGGTGAAAATCAGCTTAACGGCATCTCTATCGCTGATGTTGTACCTATCCAATACTGCCACTAACTTTGGTGTTAAAATTTGTCGCTTAATTCTTAACGGTCCAGGTTCCTCCATGGGTTCCTTCAGGTGTTTCTGGAACTTCCAGGACAGGATCATCCAATTCCATAGCCGAAGTTGAAGGAACTGGCATGCTTTTTCTGCTACTAGACGAGCTTTGCAGCTCCACCGTTTTTTCTTAAAAATAGAAAATGCGTTAATTAAATCCCTAATAATAAAGATTTCTTAATATGACCGTGCAAAAAACTCACTTTTTTATAACGTGCTAAATATAGTAACATCATAATTAATTTGGTTAATTAAATAACAAAAAGTTAATTCTCACCTGCTCAAAAATAGTTGCGTAGATAGTTATTAGTTTTTTTCTATGTCTGCTTTACTCCGTTCGCTTCTTAGCAAAGCTTGCCATTGTCGTTCTTTAATTCTTATCTCATCTGCCGCTACTTCCCGATCAAAGCCATACATGAAGCCCGGTCTGCTTTTTCCACGTTGTCGGATCGGAAATTGTTTGTCTTCCTCAATTGTCATCAATTGCAACGCTTCTGCATGTGCGATATTAAATAAATTATCAAATCTTGTCACAAGGTTTTCCTCTTCCCGTCGTTGGATTGGATTAGAAAGAGCACTTTTGCAGTTCTCTCCAATCATGGTAAAGGTTTTCCAACTTGATGATGCAGTTTTTTTCAACTCTTGTTAGGATTCTTGCCTTTTTTCCAAAAAACTAGTGCCTCTTTAATCACAAGCTTTGCTCTTTCACGTAGGTCTAACTTTATTTGTCTGAAATTAAAAAAATAATACACTTAATACTTTTTTATTAGATAGAAGTTTACTTTCAGTGATCGCATGGGTGTAATGTTCGAGAAGATAAACTCGATTATCATGATACTAAGTAACTTCCGCCATATCGAAATTAAATTATTGGAAATAATCAATGTAAAATAGCTGAATTTTACAGTCACTCATGACAGTAGGGGAGAAAAGGGCAGGTTCGGACACCTTTTTCAAATGAGTATGTTTGTTAAATGTTGACATAAACAGTTGCACAAACATTATTCAATACTGCTAGGCTTTACTTATCATACACCTTTATTAGATACAAAAAATACTGTAGGGTTTAAACAATATACACATATTTTGCCCCATGATGGGGGCACTATCGAACATGGCAGGGGCAGTTTCGGACAAGTATAAATTTCTCAAGACTGCTTCTTTTCAAAGAAAATTTATTAGCTTATATTCATAAAACATTGCTTTTATAACATTACTGAACATCGTAACTTACTTTACTTACTTACTACTTACTTTAAATTGAACATACGATGCCATTCTTAGAGTCACTGGTGTTGTCATAGGATTCAGTAACTTCGAGACAATGTCATTTCTGTTAACACATGAGATATCTCAACTTGTGGAAATGTGAATCCTTTGCTATACTTCCTTAAAAATGTTACTTCAAATTCTCCATTTTCTAATACTTCGATTACCTTTCCAATATAATGCAGGGATCACTTGTTTGTTACAAACTTCACTAATAGTCGCCGCTTATGATTTTTTCTAAAAGTTCATTGATCTCATCATTATCAGCTTCGAAATCTAAATCTATGTCAGAATCAGACAAATCATTTTTAAAGTGTTTAGTGTCATTTGAGGGTAAGTCTATATCAGAATCTGATGATGAAATATCATCTGAAACTCCTTTATTCTTCTCCTTTCTTTTATTTGTTATTTTTGACTGTTCTATATGTGTTTTCTTCTTGGTAGATTCTGCCACCAATTTTCTCGATGTGCTTGTTTTTTTCAACTTTAACGATCTGATTATTTCCAATTCCTCAACCCTTTCCTTTTCAGGAGTGCTGGTGTGGATTCTTGGTTTTCCTGATCTCAATTTCCTGTTGGTTTTTTTAGGATCAGCCTTTGGTAAAGGCTTTTCATCTGAAGATTTTACAATAGATTTAATAGAAAGTATTTTAACCCTAGGCTTGATAGCTTCATCTACTATTCCATTCAGCAAATCTCTTATCATTGCTTCTATGTCATCAAACTGAATAACAATGCTTGTATCAATAATTTCTGTAGAAGATACATTATCGTCGTTTTCAGGACAAGGACGATTTATAGCAAAGGAGGCAGAAAAATCATCATCTTTATAGACTAATGAGTTAATGGGCCATAACCCAGTGCTCTTGAAACTACGAATGATATTACAGGGAGTGAATGATTTTAAATACGGTGGAGCTGTCAATTTGGCAACATGATAAATTGTAATTGGTTTACCAGGGTTCGAGAGTATGAAATCATTAAAAGATGCCTTACATTTATATTTGAAAAGACCAGACTCCCTTGTCCAGAGGTTGCATCTTATGCGTGCAATGAGGCGGGAAAGACAGTAATACAATTCCGTGTTCTCTTACATACAATATGGCATTCAAAGACACGTGTGTCTCGTGATTGTCCATCAGCAGCAGAATCTTATTCGAAGGATTACAGTTTGCGTGTTTCTTTATGTGCTCCAATAATTCAAGAAATACGTTTCCCGACATCCAGCCAGATTTTTCAGCATAACCAACAGCCCCTGTAACAGCACCATACAAAAATTGATCATTCATTCTTACACGAGGAAAGATATAGAGAGGTGGAATTGCAGCACAAACAGCCGAAATTATTCCACACATTGTTACTAGAGATCCTCGTTCGGCAGATACACATTATCTTACTGCTTTTAAGCCTGTTTCTGCTATAAACCTGGGTGCTTGGAGGGCAGTTGTAATAGCAGTTTCATCCATATTCCATATACGGTCATGTGGAAAATTATATTTAGCTTGTACTGTCGCATAATTATTGAAATATTCTTCCACGTTGGCTTTATTGAAAGCTGAAGCTCTTGCTATACTCGTATTTTCGGGTTTGCGGTTAGAAAGCTTTAGGTGGCCCTTCATGAAAGATTGCATCCAATCAACTCCCGTTTTTTTTTGTCAATTTCCCAGTTTTTAGGAAATTTCTTGCCCAACTTTAAAGCATATTCGAAAGCCAGTTCACGACAAAGTTTATATGTCAAACCGTAACATATTCTTAAACACTTTTTGAAATATATCTCCAGCTCAGTTTCTTCCTTTCTGAAAAATACTGGCCGCTTGGCATATTTTGACAGAGTAGACTCTTCTTCCGATTCACTACCTTCATTATCAGAGTCTATAATGTTATTCAGGCGTTTCTAGGTTTAGTGACAGTATCGAATAGGGTAGATTTTGGTACGTTGAATTTAATTGCAGCAGATTTTAAAGACATAGTCTTGCTAATAATATTTTTTACTGCATTTTTCAAGACGGTGCTAGGGATTTCTGGCCGAGCAGGACGTTTCTTTTTGTAAGATTGCACCATTCTACAAATAATAAGGAATAACTAAGCGACCATGGAGCACGTTCAGACACAAAATACGGGATAGGTTTGGACAAAATGGGGCAGGGTCAGACAGTCCGAACCTGCCCCGTATCAATTTTCGGACCTGCCCCAGCTGTACATAGTAACATTTTATTCGTAGAGCTTCTACAAACACGTGCTATCATTATGATTTTGTGAGGTTAGGTACGTAAAAATAACCACTCTTTCTAATGAAATTATCAAATCTTACCTGAATTCCACAATTTGAGGTGTAGTAGATATCTCAACCTTATATCACTTTTACGTTTTTAACACTTTAGCATATAACTTTTGTATTTTTCAATTTTATATCACGGAACCCATCGACAATAATTTTAAATGGTAAGTGAATATACTTGCCAAAGATTCATTATTCTAGTGGAACATCTTGGCTGTAAATTTAAACTGTCCGGTGGTGCCCCATGTCCGAATCAACCCCCCTCCTCCCTACAAGAGACAGTAAGATACTGTTAAAACCGTACTCTCCTTACCACAACAAGCCCTTCCAGATAATTCACTGTTACTCTCTCTAGCAACGACCTTCGGCTTTCTTGGGAAAAGGGTCTGATAAACTATTTCATATTCGTTCATTGTAAGTTAACACCTGACTACCTATTATTTACTCCTTAGAAAATATCAATTTTTCACAATATGGGGTATTAGAAAAAATTCAGAATCTTGAGGGCGCTTGCGACATGTTTTCCCTTTAACCGATTTGACTCAGATTTTCAAGGGATTACTTTTTGGAATTGGAACCATTGTGGAGGGTGCCGCAAACGAAATTCGATAATTTTCTTTCAGTCAAGTATAAATGAGGACCACCCTATATGAACATGTTTTAGAAAACCACCACCTACCAGACGGTCAATATACGATTGGTATAAAAAAATTTAAACAACAGGGTGTTTATGTTAAGGCAAAAGCCCGGCAAGCCCTGGTGTGTCGGAAGAAATAGTAGAACGTGTTAGTGCTGATTACCTGATTACCAACGAAGCCCACAAAAGTCAATGCGAGTTTAAAACTAAAAATTCCACAAGAAACTGAAAAATTTTTCAGAAAAAATTTTCGTTAACATGGCATAGATTCTAAAATTTTTTCGTTCGTTTGCAGTACTTGCTTTAGAAAAAAAATGCATTTTAAACTATAATGAGATTTCTACAAAAAACGTAATGTTTTTGTTTCTTTGCAAATATCTCAATAATTTTACTGAAAAAGTGATGGATATCAAAAATAAAGCTTATACTCTGAGAACGAATTTGTTTTTATTGATATTTATGTAGGATTAATATATTTAAGTTTAAATGTGGCGTCCGAACGCTTATGAGATGAAGTATTCAATTTAAATTTTAAAAGTTTTAGAAACTGTGACACTTGCGTCAAAAATTCTAAGCAACAAAATTAAAAATAAATTAATCAAAGTTTAAAATGATTTTTTGTTTATTTCTGTATAGAGAAAACAAAGGAGTTATGGCCTAACAATATGCGCCTCATGTTTTTTAAAACAAAATGTCTCCGTATTGTAATTGTCCAGTGATTAAAAAACATTCTTAAAAATACTATTTCTCATTAATATATAGCATCACACAGATGATCAATTTCTTGTTCATTTAAAACAGTTGGTTTAGAAAAAAAAATGCATTCCTACATATTTTAACCTCCATTTTGACTTCGTAATCAGTGATCCCAAAAATATAAATATCATACGTTTCAAGAATCAGTTTTTAAAAATTAAATATCTAAATTTAGGAGTACTTTTCACCTATTGAGGGTAAGAGAAAATGTTGGAATCATATTGACTACAGTAATTACCTGTAAAGAGAATTTTCATTTTATACGACATTATTCCTAAAGGACCCCGCATCTGACCTTATGTAAAAGTATTTTCAGTCGAATATCATAAAACTGGAGTATGTTGTACTTCAAACGACGCTGATTAAGTTGAGTATATATCATGCATGTAGTTCTAGAAGATTGTTTTAAAACATTTAGGCAGAGACAGTCTTCACTGTGTTCCGCAACAATTTCACCGTCAGCAAGACGATTACAATTCAAGCATATCCGAGAACTGTTATCGTATTCAGCCGGAGATTTATATTTTTTCTAAAACGAATTAGAATTTAAATAACTTTCTTGTCATACTCATTAGGAATATGCCTTACACCTCGAGCCCATACTAGATTATCACAAAAATAGCATCGACTACTAGCATGCTGCTCTTGCTAGCTGAATTTTTCAAACTTTATACTTAAATATCTTGTAAACCCTTAACTTTAGCGGGTTGGGTCCAGTGAGACTTTTAATCGACATGGTTTGAAGTACAACGTACTCCAGTTTTATGACATTTGACTGAGACCACTGTTACATAAGGTGATATGTGGGTTATTTTTTCGTATTTTCTACATCTAGGTACTGTACTATGTAACGACTTTCGATTTATGTGATTTGATTTAAATTAATAAGTTTCTTTTTAGATCTCTTTTGTAAATTTGTCCACTAATCAGATTTTTTCTGTTGGTCAAAAATAAATAAATATACTTATCATTCATTTCAGGATGTAGAACGATTGGCTAATGAGCTGCCCAATGTTATAGAGCAACATTTAATTGAATACGAAAAGTTTAATCATGCTGATTTCATATTTGGAAAGGATGTATCATCCATGTTATATTTCTACGTAGTGAACGTTCTAAATCAGTACAATGGATTTGCTCCAATTACATCGACAACAACAACTACTACTACTATTCCTCCTCCTACTACAACAACTCGTACATCAACAATAACAGCAGAGACAACATCAGCCACGACATCAGCCACGACTTCAGCCACGACATCAGCGACAACATCAGCAACAACATCAGAAGGAACTGGAAGTACTGCAACAACAGACAATACGAATGGCACTACCTTATCGACTACTACGGTATCAACTACTCCTTCTTCAGCGACTTCGGTGAATAATTTCCTACAAATATGGTTTTCTTTTGTTGTGCTAATCACAATGAAATTAATTATATAAAAAACGTTATAGACTGTCAATTTTTGTTAGTTTAAATAAAATAAAGTGTTTTAAATATTTATACTCGTTCTTTTATTGAACTATGACAACATAGTTAATACTAGATATTAGTCGAATTTCAAAAATTGTTCGGGGAGAGGGCAATTTTTTTTTCGAAATGCAATCTGTATATTATAAGAAAGGTACAGTGAAGTTTCGTCTAATTTTGGAGGTGAGCGTTTTTTATAAATTGAGTTTTAATTTTGAAAATCGTGTTTTTGTCTCGTTATTTTTAATATCTCGGGTTCTTTTCATCGGATCAGGCCAAACCTAAAAATCAAAATGTTTGTAAATAAATGATAAACAAAAGCACATAGGTCTAAATCCCATAAGCCATTTTCTTTTTTTTGCAAAAAATAAAAACCACGACATCTAATATTATATAAACTAAAATTACTAAAAAAATAATTAATATTTTTTAAGGAAACTTGGTGAAATTCTACATAGTAAACTATTATGAAAAACTGTAAATAAAAATATTAATTTCTTTCCCTAAAGAACAAAATTTTTGAAAAATTCTTGAAACTTTATAAAAAAAACTGCCGTTTGGTCACATTAAAACTCTTTCTTCTGTAAATTGCAGCTTTTTGAACGTGCTTTACAACAGTGATAAAAATAAACTTTGGCCGGCACGGTGGCCTACAACCAAATTTAAATCAAAGTTGTTCCCACTCGAATTTTTTTTAACATATTCTTAGATGTATATAAAACCAATTTCCATGATATTTGAAATCATTCATCGTAGAATTTTTTTTTACAAATATTTTATTTTTTTGTTTAATGACACAGCCACACAAAAAAAGTTGTCTAGCATGCGGACCAAGCTAATGTATTTGAACCCGCTGAAACCGAATCCAAAGTCAGAATTGTCAGATTGTGATAGTAATAGTAAACATCTGTCTTTATAATAATGAAAGTGAAGGGGAAGTCCCCGTCAGTCTCTCTTGGTAGATACGTTGCTTTAAGCAGTTTTGGACATAGTCAAAATTTTTCAACGTCCTTGGCCCAGAATCCAGAACTACGCCGGAGTTTTACCTCAATTTTTACCTCAATTTTATATCGCCTCAGAACTTAACTTATATTCTCAAAAGAACAGTTAACAAGGGCTTACAGAATTATAAGAGTTGCAAAACCGATAGGTAAAACACAAAGTACTAAATCAAACTTACAATTATGTATTATTGTAAGTTTGATTCTGACAATTATAAAATAATAATAATAATAATAATAATAATAATAATAATAATAATAATAATAATAATAAAGAGCAAGACGAAGTGTGTCCGGCGATCAGTACCGAAGTCCAACAAGCACTTGTTGGTACTAAGAACTTTGCTGCCCCGGGTCCAGATGGCATAAACAACTGGTGGTGGAAGAAATTCCCTTCCACCCACCGCCATCTGGCCCGAGTTTTCAACTCATGGTTGAACGAGGGGCAGCCGATTCCGGACTGGTTTGCCGAGGGGCGTACTGTACTGATCCCCAAAAAGGGAAATCTGTCCGACCCGAAGAATTATAGACCGATCACCCGCCTCAATTCCTGCTACAAGATATTTACACGTATCTTGTATGCCAGGACATTGAGGTCAGTCGAGCCGGTCTACCGACAGATACACGAACAGCGTGGTGGCAAGAAAGGTGTGGCAGGCTGCAAAGAGAACCTATTGATAGACCGCTGTATTACACAGGATTCTGTACAATACAAGCGTAATCTATCAATGGTGTGGATCGATTACCGCAAGGCATTTGATACAACATCTCATGCACTATTATTACACTTGCTGCAATGCCTTGTGGTACCTGCCCCACTAGTGAGATGCATTGAACAACTGATGCCTCTCTGGAGAACCCGCTTCACCATAACATCTGGTGTTCAGCGGGTATCGACAGAGTTGGTAACTTTTAGGAGAGGAGTTTTCCAGGGTGACTCCCTGAGTCCTCTCCTATTTTGCATCTCACTGCTGCCGTTATCTGTTGGGCTCCGCCAAACCCGCGGATACCAATGTGGTCCACCCAGCAATCGGAGGCATAAGGTCACCCCACCCATCTATTTTATATGGATGACCTATAACGTTATGCCTCCGGAGAGTGCGAACTCCAAAACTCTCTAAGGGTGGTCCAAGAGTATACGCGGGCCATTGGCATGGAATTCGGGCTGGACAAATGTGCAGTCGTCCACCTCAAGAGAGGACGAAGCGGGATATTCCTTGAAGATGCGCAGCTCGCAGACGGAAGCATCCTACGACATCTGGATGCCGGAGAGACCTACACGTACCTGGGTGTGGAACAACATCACATCCAGGACGTGAAACAAGTTAAGGATACTCTCCGCGGCAAGTACAGACACCGGCTCCGAAAGATTTGGTCTTCTGAACTTTCGGGGAAGAACAAGGTGTCTGCAACTAATATGCTTGCCGTTCCGATTCTGCTCTACTCCTTCGCAGTAGTTAAGTGGACGCTAGAAGAGTTGCGCCAATTGGATAGGGATACCCGCAAGATGATGCATGTTCACAGGAGCATCCATCCTAGGTCGTCCGTTCCTCGAGTGTACCTCCCACGCCAACGGGGGGGCCGAGGACTCTTGAGTCTGGAGTATGCGCATGGCAGAGTAGCGCTGAGTGTGGCATGCAACATCCTCAGGAGCTCGGACCCACTCCTGCGGTTTGTGAGAGATCATGAAACTGCAGGAGTTGGCGCATTTTTATTTAAGGCAGCACGCAAGGCCGCAGATGATCTCGGTCTCATATTCGACTTCAGGCGAGGAGGCCGGCGAGGTGCTGATCCAGAATCAGTAACTGAGCTGGCGCCAAATTGTCTGAAAGCCCAAATTAAAACTGCCGAGCAGAGAAATCTGCTCAGGCAGCACGTCGATAAACCCATGCACGGCGTATTCTATAACAACATAGAGACGCTGGGTTTATCGACAAAGCTGACCTTCGCTTTCTTACGGTCAGCAGGGCTAAAGTCGGAGACCGAGGGATTCATTGTGGCCTGCCAAGATGGTGTTATTAATACTATGGTATACCGCAGTCGCATTATGGGTGTGGAGGTCCCTGACGTTAATTGTAGGACCTACTATCTGCATGTACGGTATATGCGACTTCGGCCTACATCCATAGACATAACGCGGCTCTACGAGTGCTGTACTACCACCTTCGGCACTCGTACGAAGTAGACCAAACACCAGTGCTGCCTTACGTCCCCGGAGAGATCGAATCTGTTGTCGAGAACGAGAAGTGCAGAATATATTGGAATTACTCGTTCCCGACGGTCAGGCAGATTCAAGCAAACAAGCCTGACATAGTCCTCCTCGACCACCAAACCAAGATGATGTATGTCATCGAGTTCTCGGCACCTGCCGAGACAAACATCATCTTGAAGGAGGGGGAAAAACGGACTAAATACAGAGATCTCCGGTATGAGCTCCGAGTGCTATACCCAGACTACTCGGTCAAGATGATCGTCCTGATAATCGGTGTACTTGGTGGAATGAGGCCTACGCTGCTCTCGGAATTAAAGGCCATACCAGCCTGCCAAAAGTCAGCCGAGTGGTTGGCAGGCCAAATGCAGAAGGCAGTTATCCTGGGGTCCCTCCGTCTTCTTAGGGCACACGAATCTGGAATCTACAGTCACTAACCCTGCGGGATGCGGGGAGTGGCTGTGAATAGTTCGCTGGCGCTTCTCCCGTGAGAATGTCGGAGACACGCGAGAACTGTCCAGCATCGCGCATGCGAAAAAAAATAATAATAATAATAATAATAATAATAATAATAATAAATAAGCAGGACGGGCTGACTTTCATCTATCAAGCCTTTGGTGAGTAGCGCCACCACTTACTCCAGCTGGGGGTGCAAAACCGATCCGGCAGCCCTAGTGCACCCGGGAGGGGAAAGCTCATTCCCCTCTGGTGTCGGTCGTGGGCTTGATGGGCTAACCACCCACAAGCCCTGACTTCTGGTTCCTGTAAACCGAAGAGAGGGCCCCCACAATCGACCTCGTCCGGATAGGGGTCAAGGGCAAGGTGGTGGGGCCCAACCGGATGGAGCGCCCGTTGACGACGAACGCTATGGACAAGGACGCTTTGAGTGGACGGATGAGCTAAGGGACGACCTTCTGCAATTTTACGAAAGAAAGCAGTGAGCCCGCACGAAGGGGATACATGGGGCGGATGCATGCTCTGTGGTGTGACAGGCATCCAGAGCATGGCGCCTTCACACCACAAAATCTGCGTGACTATGTATCCCATCTTCGTAGAAGGGGCTACGTGAGGGCTGCTCCTGGACGGTGAATGAGGTGGCCGAAAGACCGCCGCATTCACCGGTTGAGGAAGTGGTTCTCCTTGTTCCACCAGTACCAGAGGGGCTCAGTACCAGACGGGGGCTACACCACATAAAAGCCCCCGGGCCACAAGACCTGGCCAGAGTGGATGAAGAACTTCGTGATGCGCTACCAGAACGGGCTGACATCTGGCACATTAATTGTGCCGTGTATGCCGCTGTTCAACGCTTTTCTCGGACGGAGAGGCGTAATATTGCCTCCCCACAGGAGAGGGCAGAGCGGCGCATATAAAAGATGGAAGCCAAGATCCGGTCGGCGAGGCAACACGCATCCCGTATCCAATGTGTGATGGACTACATGGCGGCCAATAGGCCGTTTACGCCTAAAGTGCGTCGAATAGCCGCCAACTTAAGACGCGTCCATCACACACTTAATGAGGCAGTGCTGCGAACCACCAAACAGCACTGTCTCGACAGGATACGGATGCTAGTGGTTTGTAAAAAATCACTAGTGAGGCGGGCGAGGGGGCTGGCGGAAAATAAACTCCGCCAAAAGCCCTCGCGCCTTTTCGAACCGCCTCCGCGTGTTGCAGAGAATCTGCCGACTGTAGATCAGGTGGAAAATTTCTGGAAAACGCTTTACGAGGAGAAGCTTCCACTCAATCGAGACTCTCCGGCCCTTGCACACTTTGAAACCTTTTGTCAAAGGTTTCAACAACCACAGGAAGTGTGCCAACCAATAACCCCAGAAGAGGTTCGAAGAGCTCTCGAGGGCTCTAAGAACTTTGCTGCTCCAGGTCCCGATGGGATAAATAACTTTTGGTGGAAAAAGTTACCGAGCACCCACCACCATTTGGCCAGAGTTTTTAATGCCTGGCTAAATGGGGAGCAGCAAATTCCTTCTTGGGTGGTTGAAGGGCGGACAGTGCTAATCCCCAAGAACGGAGATTTGTCCAACCCAAGGAACTACCGACCGATAACCTGTTTAAACGCATGTTACAAGGTGTTTACGCGCATCTTGTACATGCGAGTGCTCCACGCAGTTGAACCGGTTTACGAACGGATATATGAGCAACGAGGGTCCAAGAGAGGGTCGCTGGCTGCAAGGAGAACCTGTTGATTGACAGATGTGTTACACAGGACTCCGTGCAGTATAAGCGGAACCTCTCCATGGCCTGGATTGACTACCGCAAGGCATTTGATATGACATCGCATGAGCTTATTGTTCACTTGCTTCGATGTCTTGCGGTACCCGGTCCCGTAGTGAGATGCATCGAAGAACTGATGCCGCTCTGGAGGACTCGCTTTACCATTACATCGGGTAACGATAGAGTCCAGACGGAGTCGGTAACTTTCAGAAGGGGAGTATTTCAGGGAGACTCCCTCAGCCCCCTTCTGTTTTGCATCTCATTACTGCCATTGTCCGTTTCGCTCCGGAAAACCCATGGATACAACTACGGTACCCCCGGCGATAGGAGGCATAAGGTCACCCATCTGTTCTACATGGATGACCTTAAACTTTATGCCTCCGGAGAGAGGGACCTACACGAGTCCCTCAGGGTGGTACAGGAGTACACGCAGGCTGTCGGCATGGAGTTCGGGTTGGACAAATGTGCACTGGTCCATCTCAAGAGAGGACGATACGGGAACTACGGAGAGGACGCGCAGCTCGTGGACGGAAGCATCTTACATCATCTAGATGCCGGAGAGTCGTACACTTACTTGGGTGTCGAGCAACGCTCCACCGAAGAAGTGGGTGTAGTGAAAAACGCTCTCCGCGGCAAGTATCAGCACCGACTCCGACAGATCTGGTCCTCAGAACTGTCGGGGAAGAACAAGGTGTCTGCTACCAACATGCTTGCCGTTCCGATCCTACTCTACTCCTTTGGAGTAGTGAAATGGACTCGAGAGGAGTTGCGTCAACTCGACGTAGGAACCCGCAAGAAGATGCATCTCAATAGAAGTTTGCATCCTGAATCGTCCGTTCCACGGCTATACCTCCCACGACATCGGGGAGGCCGTGGACTCTTGAGTTTGGAGAGTCTCCATAATAGGATGGTTCTGGATGGAGCCTGTAAGGTTATCAGGAGTTCGGATCCCCTCATCTGCATGGTCCGGGACCATGAAATTGCAGGAATAGGAGCATTTTTGTTTAAGGCAGCACAGAGAGCAGCCGATGAACTTGGTCTCTCCTTCGAAGTCGAGCGGGTAAATCCCGACTCTGTCACCGAGTTGGAACCTGCTCGACGAAAAGCCCAAATTAAAGCTGCAGAACACAACATCTTTCTGCAGCTTCACACGGATAAGCCAATGCATGGAGTTTTCTATAAAAATATAGAGAACCTTGGCTTATCCGAAAGGCTGACCTTTGCCTTCTTAAGGTCAGCCGGGCTGAAGTCTGAGACCGAGGGATTCATAATGGCTTGCCAGGATGGTGTATTTAACACCCTCGTCTATCGTAGTCGTGTCATGGGTATAGAGGTCCCTGATGTCAGCTGCAGGGTCTGCCGCAGGGCGCCAGAAACTCTTATGCACTTGCTGTCGGCTTGCCCGACATATGCAGTCTCGGCCTATATCCAAAGGCACGATGGAGCATTACGAGTGCTTTATTACCATTTAAGGCACTCGTATGGGATAGACGAAACACCAGTGCTGCCTTACGCTCCGGGGGATATTGAGTCCGTTGTGGGAAATGAGAAGTGTCTAATTTATTGGAACTACTCCTTTCCCACCGTCAGGCAAATACAAGCCAACAAGCCTGACGTAGTACTCCTCGACCATCAACTCAAGACAATGTTCGTCGTGGAGTTCTCGGCTCCCGCGGAGAACAACATTGTCTTGAAGGAGGAGGAAAAACGGACAAAATATCGAGATCTGCTCTTCGAACTCCACAGACTGTATCCAGACCATACTGTTAAGATAGTGGTACTGATTATAGGAGCCCTCGGTAGAACGAGAGACACACTGGTTTCGGAACTCAAGATCATACCGGCATGCCGAAATTCGGCAGAGATCTTAGCCGGCAGAATGCAGAAGGCCGTCATTCTTGGTTCATTACGTCTGCTCAGGGCACACGATTCCCGGACCCAGTAGTCACTTACCCCACGGACGTGGGGAGTGGCTACCGGTACTACCAGCTCCCCTCTGTGAGGGTCGGAGCCACAGAGAAGGGTGACTGGTTTTTAGCTCGCTAAAAAAAAAAAAAATACTAATAATAACGCTTTTCTCGGCTGGAGAGGCGTAATACTGCCTCCCCACAGGAGAGAGCGGGGCGGCGCATACAAAAGATGGAAGCCAAGATCCGGTCGGCGAGGCAACACGCATCCCGTGTCCAATGTGTGATGAACTATATGGCGGCCAATAGGCCATTCACGCCTAAAGTGCGTCGAATAGCCGCCAACTTAAGACGCGTCCATCACACACTCAATGACGCAATGCTGCGAACCACCAAACAGCACTGTCTCGACAGGATACGGATGCTAGTGGTTTGTAAAAAATCACTAGTGAGGCGGGCGAGGGGGCTGGCGGAAAATAAACTCTTCCGCCAAAAGCCCTCGCGCCTTTTCGAACCGCCTTCATGTGTTGCAGAGAATCCACCGACTGTAGATCAGGTGGAAAATTTCTGGAAAACACTTTACGAGGAGAAGCTTCCACTCAACCGAGACTCTCCAGCCCTGGCACACTTTGAAGCCTTCTGTCAAAGGCTTCAACAACCAAACGAGGTGTGCCAACCGATAACTCCAGAAGAGGTTCGAAGAGCTCTTGAGGGCTCTAAGAACTTTGCTGCTCCAGGTCCCGATGGGATAAACAACTACTGGTGGAAAAAATTTACTCAGTACCCACCATCATTTGGCCAGAATTTTCAATTCATGGCTAAATGGGGAGCAGCAAATTCCTTCTTGAGCTGTCGAGGGGCGGACAGTGCTGATCCCGAAGAACGGAGATTTGTCTGACCCAAAGAACTACCGGCCGATAACCTGTTTAAACGCATGTTACAAGGTGTTTACGCGCATCCTATACATGCGAGTGCTCCACGAATTTGAACCGGTTTACGAACGGATATATGAGCAACGAGGGTCGAAGAGAGGTGTCGCTGGCTGCAAGGAGAACCTGTCGATTGACAGATGTGTCACGCAGGACTCCGTGCAGTATAAGCGGAACCTCTCCATGGCCTGGATCGACTACCGCAAGGCATTTGATATGACATCACATGAGCTTATTGTTCACTTGCTCCGATGTCTTGCGGTACCCGGTCCCGTAGTGAGATGCATCGAAGAACTGATGCCGCTTTGGAGGACTCGCTTTACTATTACATAGGGTAACGATAGAATCCAGGAGTCGGTAACATTCAGAAGGGGAGTATTTCAGGGAGACTCCCTCAGCCCCCTTCTCTTTTGCATCTCACTACTGCCATTATCCGTTTCGCTCCGGAAAACCCATGGATACAACTGCGGTACCCCCGGCGATAGGAGGCATAAGGTCACCCATCTGTTTTACATGGATGACCTTAAACTTTATGCCTCCGGAGAGAGGGACCTACACCAGTCCCTCAGGGTGGTAGAGGAGTACACGCAGGCTGTCGGTATGGAGTTCGGGCTGGACAAATGTGCACTGGTCCATCTCAAGAGAGGACGATGCGGGGACTACGGAGAGGACACGCAGCTCGTGGACGGAAGCATCTTACATCATCTAGATGCCGGAGAGTCATACACTTACTTGGGTGTCGAGCAACGCTCCACCCAAGAAGTGAGTGTAGTGATAAACGCTCTCCGCGGTAAGTATCAGCACCGACTCCGACAGATCTGGTCTTCAGAGCTGTCGGGGAAGAACAAGTTGTCTGCTACCAACATGCTTGCCGTTCCGATCCTTCTCCACTCCTTTGGAGTAGTGAAATGGACTCAAGAAGAGTTGCGTCAACTCGACGTAGGAACCCGCAAGAAGATGCATCTCAATAGGAGTTTGCATCCTAAATCTTCCGTTCCTCGGCTATACCTCCCACGACATCGGGGAGGCCGTGGACTCTTGAGTTTGGAGAGTCTCCATAATAGGATGGTTCTGGATGCAGCCTGTAAGGTCATCAGGAGTTCGGATCCCCTCCTCTGCATGGTCCGAGACCATGAAAGTGCAGGAATAGGACCCTTTTTGTTTAAGGCAGCACAGAGAGCAGCCGATGAACTTGGTCTCTCCTTCGACGTCGAGCGGGTAAATCCCGACTCTGTCACCGAGTTGGAACCTGCTCGACGAAAAGCCCAAATTAAAGCTGCAGAACACAACATCTTTCTGCAGATTCACACGGATAAGCCAATGCATGGAGTTTTCTATAAAAATATAGAAAACCTTGGCTTATCCGAAAGGCTGACCTTTGCCTTCTTAAGGTCAGCCGGGCTGAAGTCTGAGACCGAGGGATTCATAATGGCTTGCCAGGATGGTGTATTCAACACCCTCGTCTATCGTAGTCGTGTCATGGGTATAGAGGTCCCTGATGTCAGCTGCAGGGCCTGCCGCAGGGCGCCAGAGACTCTTATGCACTTGCTGTCGGCTTGCCCGACATATGCAGTCTCGGCCTATATCCAAAGGCACGACGGAGCATTACGAGTGCTTTATTACCATCTAAGGCACTCGTATGGGATAGACGAAACACCAGTGCTGCCTTACGCTCCGGGGGATATTGAGTCCGTTGTGGGAAATGAGAAGTGTCTAATTTATTGGAACTACTCTTTTCCCACAGTCAGGCAAATACAAGCCAACAAGCCTGACGTAGTCCTCCTCGACCACCAACTGAAGACAATATTTGTCGTGGAGTTCTCGGCTCCCGCGGAGAACAACATTGTCTTGAAGGAGGAGGAAAAACGGACAAAATATCGAGATTTGCTCTTCGAACTCCGCAGACTGTATCCAGACCATACTGTTAAGATAGTGGTACTGATTATAGGAGCCCTCGGTCGAACGAGACACACACTGCTTTCGGAACTTAAGATCATACCGGCATGCCGAATTTCGGCAGAGGTCTTAGCCGGCAGAATGCAGAAGGCCGTCATTCTTGGTTCATTACGTCTGCTCAGGGCACACGATTCCCGGACCCAGTAGTCACTTACCCCACGTGAGTGGGGAGTGGCTGCCGGTAGTACCAGCTCCCCTCTGTGAGGGTCGGAGCCACAGAGAAGGGTGACTGGTTTTTAACAAAAAAAAAAAATAATAATAATAATAATAATAATGGGGATGCAAAACCGAACCGGCAGCCCTTGTGCACCCGGGAGGGGAAAGCTTATTCCCCTCTGCTGTCGGTCGTGGGCTTGTTGGGCTAACCACCCACAAGCCCTGACTTCTGGTTCCAGTAAACCGAAGAGAGGGCCCCCATAATCGACCTCGTCCGGATAGGGGTCAAGGGTAAGGTGGTGGGGCCCAACCGGATGGAGCGCCCGTTGATGACGAACGCTATTGACAAGGACGCTTTGAGTGGACGGTTGAGCTAAGGGACGACCTTCTGCAATGCTACGAAAGCAGTGAGCCTGCACGAAGGGGATACATGGGGCGGATGCATGCTCTGTGGTGTGACAAGCATCCAGAGCATGGCGCCTTCACGCCACAAAATCTGCGTGACTATGTATCCCATCTTCGTAGAAGGGGCTACGTGAGGGCTACTCCTGGACCGATGAATGAGGTGGCCGAAAGACCGCCGCATTCACCGGTTGAAGAAGTGGTTCTCCTTGTTCCACCAGTACCAGAGGGCCTCAGTACCAGACTACACCACATAAAAGCCCCTGGGCCACAAGACCTGGCCAGAGTGGATGAAGAACTTCGTGATGCGCTACCAGAATGGGCTGACATCTGGCACTGTGCCGTGTATGCCGCTGTTCAACGCTTTTCTCGGACGGAGAGGCGTAATACTGCCTCCCCACAGGAGAGGGCGGAGCGGCGCATACAAAAGATGGAAGCAAAAATCCGGTCGGTGAGGCAACACGCATCCCGTATCCAATGTGTGATGGACTACATGGCGGCCAATAGGCCGTTTACGCCTAAAGTGCGTCGAATAGCCGCCAACTTAAGACGCGTCCATCACACACTCAATGAGGCAGTGCTGCGAACCACCAAACAGCACTGTCTCGACAGGATACGGATGCTAGTGGTTTGTAAAAAATCACTAGTGAGGCGGGCGAGGGGGCTGGCGGAAAATAAACCCTTCCGCCAAAAGCCCTCGCGCCTTTTCGAACCGCCTCCGCATGTTGCAGAGAATCCGCCGACTGTAGATCAGGTGGAAAATTTCTGGAAAACGCTTTACGAGGAGAAGCTTCCACTCAATCGAGACTCTCCAGCCCTTGCACACTTTGAAACCTTTTGTCAAAGGTTTCAACAACCACAGGAAGTGTGCCAACCAATAACCCCAGAAGAGGTTCGAAGAGCTCTCGAGGGCTCTAAGAACTTTGCTGCTCCAGGTCCCGATGGGATAAATAACTTTTGGTGGAAAAAGTTACCGAGCACCCATCACCATTTGGCCAGAATTTTTAATGCCTGGCTAAATGGGGAGCAGCAAATTCCTTCTTGGGTGGTTGAAGGGCGGACAGTGCTGATCCCCAAGAACGGAGATTTGTCCAACCCAAGGAACTACCGACCGATAACCTGTTTAAACGCATGTTACAAGGTGTTTACGCGCATCTTGTACATGCGAGTTCTCCACGCAGTTGAACCGGTATACGAACGGATATATGAGCAACGAGGGTCGAAGAGAGTTGTCGCTGGCTGCAAGGGGAACCTGTTGATTGACAGATGTGTCACACAGGACTCCGTGCAGTATAAGCGGAACCTCTCTATGGTCTGGATCGACTACTGCAAGGCATTTGATATGACATCGCATGAGCTTATTGTTCACTTGCTTCGATGTCTTGCGGTACCCGGTCCCGTAGTGAGATGCATCGAAGAACTGATGCCGCTCTGGAGGACTCGCTTTACTATTACATCGGGTAATGATAGAGTCCAGACGGAGTCGGTAACTTTCAGAAGGGGAGTATTTCAGGGAGACTCCCTCAGCCCCCTTCTGTTTTGCATATCACTACTGCCATTATCCGTTTCGCTCCGGAAAACCCGTGGATACAACTGCGGTACCCCCGGTGATAGGAGGCATAAGGTCACCCATCTATTCTACATGGATGACCTTAAACTTTATGCCTCCGGAGAGAGGGACCTACACCAGTCCCTCAGGGTGGTACAGGAGTACACGCAGGCTGTCGGCATGGAGTTCGGTTTAGACAAATGTGCACTGGTCCATCTCAAGAGAGGACGATGCGGGAACTACGAAGAGGATGCGCAGCTCGTGGACGGAAGCATCTTACATCATCTAGATGCCGGAGAGTCATACACTTACTTGGGTGTCTCCACCCAAGAAGTGAGTGTAGTGAAAAACGCTCTCCGCGGTAAGTATCAGCACCGACTCCGACAGATCTGGTCCTCAGAACTGTCAGGGAAGAACAAGGTGTCTGCTACCAACATGCTTGCCGTTCCGATCCTACTCTACTCCTTTGGAGTAGTGAAATGGACTCAAGAAGAGTTGCATCAAAACTCGACGTAGGAACCCGCAAGAAGATGCATCTCAATAGGAGTTTGCATCCTAAATCATCCGTTCCACGGCTATACCTCCCACGACATCGGGGAGGCCGTGGACTCTTGAGTTTGGAGAGTCTCCATAATAGGATGGTTCTGGATGGAGCCTGTAAGGTCATCAGGAGTTGGATCCCCTCCTCTGCATGGTCCGAGACCATGAAAATGCAGGGGTAGGAGCCTTTCTGTTTAAGGCAGCACAGAGAGCAGCCGATGAACTTGGTCTTTCCTTCGACGTCGAGCGGGTAAATCGCGACTCTGTCACCGAGTTGGAACCTGCTCGGCGAAAAGCCGAAATTAAAGCTGCAGAACACAACAACTTTCTGCAGCTGCACACGGATAAGCCAATGCATGGAGTTTTTTATAAAAATATAGAAAACCTTGGCTTATCCGAAAGGCTGACCTTTGCCTTCTTAAGGTCAGCCGGGCTGAAGTCTGAGACCGAGGGATTCATAATGGCTTGCCAGGACGGTGTATTTAATACCCTCGTCTATCGAAGTCGTGTCATGGGTATAGAGGTCCCTGATGTCAGCTGCAGGGCCTGCCGCAGGGCGCCAGAGACTCTGATGCACTTGTTGTCGGCTTGTCCGACATATGCAGTCTCGGCCTATATCCAGAGGCACGACGGAGCATTACGATTGCTTTATTACCATCTAAGGCACTCGTATGGGATAGACGAAACACCAGTGCTGCCTTACGCTCCGGGGGATATTGAGTCCGGTGTGGGAAATGAGAAGTGTCTAATTTATTGGAACTACTCGTTTTCCACCGTCAGGCAAATACAAGCCAACAAGCCTGACATAGTCCTCCTCGACCACCAACTCAAGACAATGTTTGTCGTGGAGTTCTCGGCACCCACGGAGAACAACATTGTCTTGAAGGAGGAGGAAAAACGGACAAAATATCGAGATTTGCTCTTCGAACTCCACAGACTCTATCCAGACCATACTATCAAGATAGTGGTACTGATTATAGGAGCCCTTGGTGGAACGAGACACTGCTTTCGGAACTTAAGATCATACCGGCATGCCGAAATTCGGCAGAGGTCTTAGCCGGCAGAATGCAAAAGGCCGTCATCCTCGGTTCATTGCGTCTGCTCAGGGCACACGATTCTCGGACCCAGTAGTCACTTACCCCACGGGTGTGGGGAGTGACTAATAATAATAATAATAATAATAATTATTATTATTATTTACTCTCAAATTACATATGACACATAAAACATAAACTTAATTAATGGAAAGCATGCAGTAAATAAATAGTAGATATGGGGTATATTACCCCATTCCATGCTACTTTTGTGAAATTAAGAAAGATAAAAAAAATGCAACCACGTGTGAAACAGTAGTACTAATAAGTAAATATTCATGAATACTATTAAACCAAATAATTATTCCTAAATTAATCTAACACTAATTCTTCTATACAGATTCTTAAAATAGAAGCCAACTTATTTTATTGTGTAATGTCCAAGAAAATTTTGTCAGTATGCCTATTGAGAGATTTATGTTTTTTTTTTTCTTTACTATGTTGTATATTAGGGGTAAGTATTTCTTAAATCAATAAACTGATGGGCACTTTGTCTAGGTAAGTTCTATAACCATTTCCGTATCTTATTTTTAAAATTATCAAATGAATTAAAAAAATTTATATTAGCAGGGAGTTTGTTATAAAGACGAGGACCAAGGTAAGTATGACACCTTTGCGCCATAGTTTTTGTGACTTTGGGGACATAGTAAGAGTTATCTTTGTATCTTGTACAGTATCGATGCTCAATTTGGTTTTCACGTTTTAATTATTTTTGTTTTAGCAAGATGGCAGAACAGTACAATTGGGTTGTTGACGAATTTTCAAAAATGGTGAAATATGGTAGTGGAGGACTTAATTTAGTTATATATTTAATTTGGAAGAACAATTCTTAGCGAACATATTTTAAAAAATTGTTAAACTTCGACTATTTGAATATGCCGCGAAAACGGTAGTGACATCATAACGGCAGTTAGATGCGAACTTATAAGCAGAACAGATGAAGACGAATAAGTTGACATTGCTGACAAGAAAGAAAATAACCTCATATGTCAAAAGTAAATTTGACGTTTAGCTAGCAGTGATTGATGTTTGCAGTTATTGTTAATATTTTTTTTACAAAACGACCAAGGCAGTATATGCGTAAAAGCTAATTCTAACATTCTACTTGCGGTAGATATATTTATGGTCAGCGAATTTTTAAAAAGAGACGATCGTTTTGACATTGCAATGGTTGGAAGTGCAAAAGCTGCAAGGTACTTACGTTACAGCTGCTATAGACAGTACAAACTATTGTAATTTCTGCAAGAACTTCCTTTATCATATCTTATTAATATTACATAATATGTCTAATATGTATTTTATTATTTAATTTAGATGAATTTTTTAACTATACTTTGTATTTTATTAAATATTTCCTTTTCATTGTTTTATTTCCTATTGACTATATACATGCGTATCTAGCTGAAAACAACAAAATAAGTTTTTCTACTAAAGAAATTATTTATTATCCATTGATACTCACTTCTAAGAAGAGTCAGAATGAGACTTACGAAGATATCAAGAAAGGTAATAAATAGGTAAGTACTTTATGCTAGTATCTATCTAAGCAATAAACAATGATATGTATTTATAACACACATAATTCAAAGGGCATTTATAACTACAATCCAACGCATTCGTAGCCATTTCCGACTGATTGTGTTCACCGACTTTAGACGACTTTCACAGTTTGTTTCATATAGTTCTTCAAAGGCGAGTTTTTAAATTTCCTTTCTTAATTTATTGATCATCCTAGTATTATGGGGCGTCTAGGGAGCTTCATAAATAATCAATAGCTAACAAAAACAATTACACTTTATTCCAACATAAACTAGATAAAATACATAAAAGCAGATTAAAGCCATATCCCTCCTTTTAGGAAGTCAAAGCATGAATAACATTCTAATCTAGAGCCGTTAAGAATACAGTAATACACCCTGTTTTATCCACCAGTTTGGCGGGTAATTTAAATTTGTAACAGCTAGAACGCCACACAAGTCTTGTAATGCGGCCGTTTTTCCTACAACATAAACCCATATTAAAAATCAAATTCCTACATTAAGATACAACTTACCACAAATAAAACGCTTAGAATACATTGTAGTTTGTTACTTTACTTGACATTGAAATGGTCTCCACAATAAGAAGACTTGGTCCTTCTCTGGTGGCTTTGAATCATTCATTATTACGTTCAGCGTTTATTATTGGAACACAACAGCTTTTCTGGTGAATTGGTGTATTATTTACACAGTACGGCAGAAAACACTATCTGTACTTACAGGAGTACATCTGTACTCCATAACTAGATGCTGTTAAACTATATCGAATTGTAACCTATGAACGTCAGTTGAATTTGACGTTAAATATAATGTCAGATTAAACTGTCATGATTGTCTTTTTTCTCCGTCGCTATCAGCGAGTTTCTAAATTAGTACCCGTTTCTCAACTAACTTCTCTACAGACTGCCGTTATTATGTCATCTCCGTTTTAAATGCATGTATTTTTGTAATTAATATTATAATATTATAAGACTTTCTTTTCAACTTCTACATGTTTCTTATGATTTTTTATGAATAATTGTTATTGTTTTACATAGATTCTCCTCAAATTTTAACTTAGTGCAACAACCCAATTGTCTGATATCTAGAACGTTCGCCAGTTGAAATAAATTATCAGAAGGGTAAGTTATCTCTTGATATACATAATTTTTAAGACCCATTTTTGCAACGTCTCCACTTTCTTTAAATGACTGTTATAAGCCCCTCCCCAAGCTAGTATCCCGTATCTTAACTGGGACTCAACAAAGGCATAATACATAATACGTAACTGTTTGATGTTTAATAATTGCTTAAAATATTTGAATTTAGCTAGTAAACTTCTAATTTTTTGAGTTAAAAAACGTAAATGTTTATCCCACCTTAAGTTGCAGTCGATTGTTATACCTAAATATTTAATTTCATTAACTGCTGGAATTTAAAAATTGTTACCATCTTGATCACTGATTTTTAACGGAGGTAGCGGAGTTATTTTATTTATAGAGAATGGTACATATTTTGTTTTATTAAATTTAAGAGTTAGAAGTCTCAATCAAACCATTGTTTAATTTTTATGAAGTCTTTTTCAACTTTGTCTAGCAGGGTTTCCCAGGAATCACCAGTGTACAGGATTGTCGTTTCATCCGCAAAACTAACTATTTGTCCCGAGGAGTCCTGTTGGAAAAGATTATTTAAATAAATATTGAAAAGGATGGGACCAAGTACTGTCCCCTGTGGGACACCGTACTTTACCTTTCTTATATCACTTATGCAGTCATTTACTTTGACTCATTGTTCCCGATCAGCTAAGTAGTTTTCCATATCCTACTTTGTCCGTTCTACGCTTTCGTAGTACCGATTTTATTTGTCGCAGGAAATCTTGCCTTATGTTGACAATAAGAAAGACACAATCGAATTAACATTTTTGTATAAATCGTGTTACCGACTTTTTTAAGAGTACAATGTAAGAATTAATGTTTGGATATAAAGGTTTTAATATGATTAATGGTAGCCCAGACAAAAGAGAACATTGTATAGTGAAACCTACAAAAACTTGCAAAATTAATAATTTTTTTAAATAAGTTCATGAAAGTGTATAGAATAATATCCTGAGAAGTTTACATTCCGCTCGGATGCAGAACATAAAAAAGAAGTTAAAAAAAATGTATCTTTCATCCATTTTTTCAAAATTTTGAAATTAAGTCAGGGTGGGAAAAAATTAAAAATACAGGTGGATACACCACGTGTTTCTGAACAAAAAATGTTGAAATAAAATTTATTGCTAAAGCCACGGTATTCCTGGAAAAAAAATAGTGAAGTAACTTTGTCACTCTTCGCGGCCAAATGCACGGTTAAATCCATACTATATGGAACTTCTAAAAATTCTTAGCTGTTCTAACGAGTAAAATAAAGCTTTTTTTCTCTTTCTGATTACACATTTTTAACATTTTTCTTAGTGAATAGGAGGATAAATAGTGAGTATGGAGGGAAACTATATAATTATGAAAGCATACCAGACACCACACATAACCGCTGAATCGTTCGCATAAATTTTTACGTGACTTTACGGTATTGTATTTTTAATAGGTACACCAATCCACATTTCAGTTATATCCAATGGATTCCTGATACATTTGTTAATGTATTAGAAAAGTTCCAAAATTTATATTCAAAATTATCAAAGATATTTTCATAGATCGTGAAAATCACAATTTCGTATCATGATTTGATTGATCATATTTTCAAAAAAATGCATACAAGTAAACGAATTTGTGTTTGAACATTCGAAAAGTATGCATTTATTCCCAAATAGTGATATATTTTTTCAATGGGTCAAGTTCTCGGCAAGTTACAGTCTCCAATATATATATATATATATATATATATATTGGAGACTGTAACTTGCCGAGAACTTGACCCATTGAATATATATATATATATATATATATATATATATATATATATATATATATATATATATATATATATATTTATCAAAAAAATTATCAAGCAAGGATATTAAAATTATTTTTTGAATCCACGTTACTACAACTTAATAAACCATAATAATCATGAAGTGTACATACTTTTTAACAGTTTGTAGTAGGCATATTGCCGCCTCATAAATTATAAAATATTTTTACTCAAGCGTGAATGTCCGCGGTAGATTTAAATATATTTCTTAAATTTACATCTTAAACAAGCACAACGGTATGCAACCAGAGTTACGTCTAAACTGTCCTCAAGGTAGCTGGATGTTCTGACTTAACTTTAAGAGTGGAGAGGGTAAAGAGACGATACGATTTGAATGCGATGAAAGGGAAATCAGAACGATTAGTTTTCCGTTACTTGAAGTTTAGAATTTCGATTGCTCGCTAAACTTTTGAAAAGTGATGTATCTTCCTTAAATTTCTCCTTAAAGACTTCAACATCGAAAGGGTTGACAGCCCCTCTTCTTGAACATGAAGCAGGCCTAATTATTTTCACCGGTTTAATCCGTAAGTAATTTATAAAGAAATATTTTTTTTTTGTAACTTAGATTTGGCAACGGCCATATTACAGCAAGTCACGCTTACACTTTATTTCTTTCCAGGGTTTTAGTTTTGGATGCAAGTTTTTATTATAAAAATGCAAATCTTCTAAATTTGGGAGCAAGTTTTATCAATTTTGGGATGCACATCGTAGATATGCAATATTTTTAACGTCATATTAAATTTTGGGTTGGAAACATTAATTTTTTTTAACCATCCCATGGGGTTAGTTTTCTTCTGTTCTACGTAATTTGAAGATAAAAATGTACCTATTAGTCTAAAACAACTTTTTATGGAGGACGCGACGATAGTATGGTTGGATAGTTGGGATTTGTCCTTATGGAATTTCTGGAAGCGTCGAATATGGTACTGGGAACTTCTTAACTTAATCTCGGGCTCATCCATAAATCAACGATTACGTCACTGTGGATTGGATTTCACCATCATCATCCCTTATTTGGAGTCACTACCTTCATTCACAGAAAATTCCAGATAAGTGTCGCAAATAAAATTTTTATCTAATGTTTTTTTATAAATACCTCATAATTTTATGCTTTAACATTTTTTTAGAGTTCTTTAATGTATCATGTTGCAAATATTTAAAAAAAAAACTATTTCCATTTTCAATTTTATTCTTAACATGTTTGAACGAACAGTTAATATTTTCTATTTTTATTAAGGTATAAATTATCGGCGTAACGTCTGATTAAAATCAAATATATAAAAAGTTCTGTAAAGACTTTGTGATCACAATTTCTACGAAACGCTTAGGTATATTTATATAATAAATTTTGACCTTTAAACACCATATTGTCAGTTCATGCTTTAGACAATATTTTAAGTAATATCTATATAACATATTATTGTCCATTCGATTTCTTCTTTGTACATAACTTCGTTTAATATTAAGGCCTCAGTTTAGTCGTTTTCTAATAAAAACACACCTAGTTTGATTGATTTATAATAAAATCAATTTTATAATCACATTGTTCACTTATTTCAGGTATTTTGATACAAACCAAACTATACAAAGTATTTAGATATGATCTACTGAATTAATTATTTAATCTTTAATAGAAAGTTGAACGTCTTTTAGTAATATTTAAAGGTACTAATTTAATTTTTACTTGTGCGAAATTTGAATGATTAATTTACACTTTTTTTTACAACTAGTACTTTCTTTAAATTTTGATTAGTTTATCTTTCTTGTAATCAATCTTCAATTTTAGTATAAATTACAAATATATAAAGATTGGCGCTTTTCTAGGAAAATTATCTTTATATAAGTGAAATTAACATCTCTTTAAGAAAAATTATTAAAACATCTATCATTTATTAATTTCTATCTACCAAACACGTAAAACTATTTGTAAAGTGTTTTCTTACCTATGACTCATCTGCCGAGTCTCTGAGCTACTAGGGTAGTAACATTTTTTCTTTAAATAACATAAAGTGCAGTAAGAATCTCAAACACTTAATGAAAATTAAAAATTTATTGAACAGCGAAGAAATAATGTTACAAGTTCCAAATGAAGAAAGAATTTTTTTGAAGGACTTTTATTGTTTTCTATATTTTTTATTGCGACGATTAAGTTCGAGCTTGATAATATAAATATATATACACAGTGTGTCCCCGGATGGAGTTGACAAGAGGAAAAACATCTCTATTATTGATTTTACGAAGAGAAATCATTCTTTTTAAAACATTCTGCTTGTGGAAAAAATGAATTTACGATATAAAAATCTTAGATCAGATGTACCGGGTGTTAGTAAATTCCTCAAGAGAGAAGTACCTTTATTTATTATTTTGGACAAAATGTTTATAAAACAAAGTTGTTTATAATCCAAAATAAAGCTTAAATACAACTTGTGAAGTCTAAAGTTTGACTTTTACATTTATGTCAGCTTATATTTTTTTACAAACATTAACATAACATAATAACATTAACTTCAACGATTGTGGAAAAACAATTTATTCTACATAGCCTCCTCCAACCTCAACACATTTCTCCATCCTTTTAATAAATTCACCATAGACCTTACAAATAGTTGAGGGTACATTCACTTCATTCACCGCGTCTTGTATTCGTGCTTTTAATGTTTCTCCATCATGCGGCAGGTCATCTGCATAAACTTTCTGTTTTAAAACACCTCACAGAAAAAAATCCATTGGTGTAAGGTCTGTTGATCTTGTAGAAAAATTAATTGTAGCATATCTTCCCATCCATCTGGCCCCGAAGTGATCCGTCAACCACTGCCGTACCAAAACTGAGGAATGAGCTGGGCAACCGTCTTGCTGCCAAAAAATGTTACGCCTTACTTCCGGTTGCAGAGTGGCAATACAAAGTTTTCCAAAAGGCCCAAATTAACATGCTGATTTAAATTTTCTTCTAAGAAATATGTATCAACGATTCGATCATAAAAAATCCCACACCATACATTTACTTTTTTATAACGTTGACTTCGTTTGTGAATTACATTGTTTGGATTTTCAAAAGACGAATAACGACTGTTTTGTGATGGGACGTGGCAATTGGTACAAAATGTTGCTTCGTCAGTAAAAAAAAAACATTCTGTGAAATACTTCTATCTACGAGGTAATTCTCACCGACCCATAAACAAAAATCCAATCGCTTCTCTTCATTTCCATTTTCAAGTGTATGTCTGAACCTTGGCTTAAACGATCGAACTTTGTTTTCCATTTAAATTCTCTGTAAATGACTTTTACTAACTTCCAGTATTTGTGAGCGTTTCCGTAAAGATAATTTCGGGTTTTATACCACTGAATTTATTGCCAAAAGTGTTGCTGCATCTTCTTCATTGTACTTTTTCTTGGGTTTTTGACATCCAATGCAGATCCAGTTTCATTGAATTTTTTTACAAGTTTGCGCAATGGTTGGCGCGATACCGTTGTGTTAGGGAACTTTTGGTGGAAAAGGTTAATTGCATATCGATAAGAGACGTCTTCAATCCCATAACATTTGATCAAATAAATTCTTTCTTGTTTGGTAAACATTTTTTAAATGATCAACAGAACACTAATAAATGCAGATGTAAGATAGTAATATTCTACACAATGTCACAATGACGTTTGTCAGTTCAATATTATCGTTTCTTAATTTGAATTCTTATTCATATTAATAAATTCAACGTAAAAAGATAAACACAATAAAAACAATAAGTCAAAATTTAGACTTCATAATTTGTATTTAGGCTTTATTTTGGCGTAGTGAGATATTTTTGTCACTCCACTTTTTTCCCAGCCGCTTTTATCACTCCATTTTCCCCACTGAGCTTTTTTCCCACTTCTTCTTTTTCACACTGCCCCTTTTTTCCCACAAAAATTTCAAAAGCCCCTCAATTGTTCGCGGGTTCGTGGGAACGTTTCTTAACCTCTTCCTTTGGATCGCCTTCGTCAAATTTGGCCTTTCCGGGAGTTGCGAGAGCACGCCCGATGGAACGTTCTGCAGTTCGATCCTCAACAGTTGTGCGGGAGGCGCCTCCGGGTGTTCTTCGGCGTGTTTTTTCAATCTCGATTTGATTTTTGCAGCTTCCACTTCCTCAACATTCGGGGCATGGTTGTTATGCGGCGATTGTTCTATGCCTTTTATGACTTCAATCACCTAGCGGGATACAATATTATTAATACTTAGAAACTTTTTATTGCAATTCACAATAACGTACTTGACCGTGTGTCATCATAGAGGGAGTGACTGCACGAGCCCCACATTCTGGATACAATTTACATTTCCAGGAGACACGTCCATTTCTTTCCGTGTGCTTGTAATACAAAAAGCCGTCGATGTTCAACATGTAATTTTTCACAGACTGCACCAATTCCACAACCATTTTTAATTTTCAATGAAATGAAATTAAATTTGAAATGAAATTTGTACGGAATGAGATACTAAATGACAGATACCAAACTATTTACTTCGTTGCCTAACAAAGTCAATAACTACATTGGGTACTACTAGAAAAAAAATGACAAACACATAGTGGAAAAGACAACCGTGGAATAAAATGACCTGTGGAAAAAAAAACTATGAGAAAAAATGGCCAGTGGAAAAACCAGAGTGACAAAAATGTCGTACATTCTTTATTTTGGATTATAAACAACTTTGTTTTATAAACATTTTGTTCAAAATAATAAATAAAGTTACTTCTCTCTTGAGGCATTTTGATGTTTTCTTAATTTATTAACACCCGGTACATCTGATCTAAGATTTTTATATGGTAGATTAATTTTTTCGACAAGCGGAATTTTTTTATAAAGAATGACTTTTCGACGTAAAATCAATAATAGAGATGTGTTTCCTCTTGTCAACTCCATCCGGGGACACACTGTACATCTGTATATTTTTCCCATCCATTCTTTGCTTGTATTGTTTAAAACAAAGAAACATCGGAAAGCTACAATTTCCATCTTTTAAAGGAACCGACACTCATATAGATTGAACAAAATCTAATTTAGTACCATGTAATTAAGTGCGTCGGTGCCACAGTCATGGGAATTCAAGCGCGCGCACGTATGGATCTCGCTCCTAGTTATAACGTTCTTTGACTATTTTTTTCCTGGAATACCGTGGCTTTAGCGATAAATTCTGTTACGACATTTTTTGTTCATAAATACGTGATCGAACCATCTCTATTTTTTATTTTTTCCTAGCTTGAATTAATTTCAAAATTTTGAAAAAATTGATGAAAAAATTTTTTTTTCACTTTTTTTTATATTCTGCATCCGAGTGAAATGTAAACTTTTTAGGATATCATTCTATACATTTTCACGAACTCATTAAAAAAAATTATTCAACTTGCAAGTTTTTGTAGGTAAATACCTTCATCAACTGGGCTGTAGATGATATTATTAAATATTAAAAGTAAATGAGAATGAGTGTATGGATGTTAAACTGAATTACAAGAAATGCAAAAGTTAAATTACTTACTTTCAACTTGTTTCCGAATTAGCGGTTGCATAATTAAGTTCTTCAAGATTAAACCATGATACTGGAGATTGTAAACTATCGATAAAATAAATTCTATTTTTAACGAGGTCAACTTGGAAACTGTGAAATATGTTCTGATATAAAATAAGCAGAATCATTTATTTTTTTCAGTAACACGTACTATGAAACCAAAACAGTAATAATATTCAAAAAATAAAGCTAACTAGACTTAAGTTCATTCTGTTATAAAAGCGAAACATATATTTTCCAAATAAGGTGAGAAGAACAAAATATTTAATTTTATTAAATATTAATAAATATAATTCAGACTGCAATGAGGGGGTAGGCTAACTCCATATATTCTCAAAAATATGTCTAAGTATGTAATATGTTTACTGGTCATATTTTCTATCCACTGACCGGCAAACAGAACCGCCACCATTCAGGGCCGGATTATCCATAAGGCTAACTAGGCTAGACTAGGGGCGACAATGCGTGAAGGGGTGCGCGCTAGGGCATAAGGGAGGTTGCGCGCTCTTTGCGCTCTCTGCTCATTACAAAAAAATATTTTGTTTCCCTTCCGTTAATCAATTTTCATTTTTGAGGAAAAAAATCCGCTCATCAATTTTGAAACCAGGACGAATTTTTTTTTCTTCATTATGAATAAGAGGGCGCAAATATATAAAAAGCCCAGGGGCGCGTCAATCCTTAATCCGGCCCTGCCACCATTTAGATTTAAGCATACTATTTCTTAAAAACTCTGTCCAGGCGTTTATTTATCCTTTATGAATATTTACTAGGAAGATTAGGGTGCCCCTTATTTTTGAAGTTTTAATTTTTGGGGAGTGCCGGGCGGAATTTTCTTCCATTATGTTTATAAAAAATCCCACCAATTTTTAGCTTAATGGAATATAAGTAACATGTCGCGCTCGTGGCCTAAAATTTTCAAAAATCAAAAATTAATTTTTTAATTTATTTTATTTTATTCTTAGCCCTACATCATTTTTTAAAACAGTTTACTTTTTGGAAATCATATATACATGTTAAGTTATTAATTTATTTATTGTTTGATTCGAGAATACAAAGTTTTAAAACTAGTCCATAATCTAAAGTTCTACATTTCGAAAGTTTTCTGCAATACTTTTTTGGTTGTCTGAGGATATTTACGGCAGTAATCTTGGACAGTCCAAAAAGAAAACCAAAGGAACAAATACATTAAGAAAACGAATCTTGTAGAAAGTTTGGAAATATCAATGAAAAAATGACCCACCTGCAATAAAAATTGTTTTTATCCTGGGATTTTGTAACTTTTTCGTTAAAATCTTGAATTAACTTTATTCCCCGTTCGACGAAGTCATTTACCAATTTTAATTCTCCAATGACTAGCTGTCCTTGTTTATACTCATTAGAATTTTTCCATTCGGATGTATGCAAATGTAAAAAATCTATTTTAAATCGGTGAAATAAATTGATTGACTTATTACTAAGTAATTTTATTAAAATTTCATCATCAGAGTTTTAAGAATTCGAAAATGTCTTCTATCCTCTTTGGCAATTTCTTAAGATTAGGTATCTTCTGTTTCATCTTCAATTTCATTTTCATCTTCTACATTTACTGCCTCTTCTAAAATTTTTTGTGCTATCTTTAATTTTGTATTTTCTGTAATCGAGTCATCAAGCGACACATTCATCAGTCAAATATTACAAATGGTTCACAAATTTCCCAATAGCTACTTCGGCGATATTTTTATCAATTTCTTTATACTGATCTAATTCTCGCAAAAATTTTATATCCATTAGTGAAGCAGATATTGCTTCTGACGCATAAATCCAGTATTTTACGTATTCTTTTACAATGAAGCATGTTGTTTGGCAAAGTTATTTTTCCTCGCCTTTTGTTAAATCGAATTCTGTTCGAAATAAAATGATATTTAAGAAATATATGGCTTTTGCCATCCACCTGGCCATATGGTAAGCACCCGGCTTTCTAAATTCTCCTCTAGCCTCCTAGGAATATTATTACGAGATTCAGATAGTCTTCTCGTGGAGACTTCTTAGAAATCGCATCATTTATACTTTCTAGAATAGTTTCAGTATGATCGCTAACAATTTGTTTAATTTGAGGGTTTACCACAGCTGGAACGAAATTTTGAACGTTGATTCTAGACCAATAATTTTTAAATGTTTTAAATAATGAAATATCTGGTCCTGAAATAGTATATTTGATTTGTTCAAAAACTGTTGCCAAAATAATTTCGAAAACATGGTAAGTGACGGCAACCACAAAATAATATATTTCTTTCAAGTTTTTGTTCTAACAGCGCACAAGCGCCTTTAATTCTACCCGTATTTTAAGCAGTGGTGTCAAAACTAAATTCTTGTACCTTTTCTACTAAATCCCAAGATGCGCATTGAGGGTAAGTGGGGCAAATATTTCTTTAAATTATTTTTCACAGTGATTATTATTTGTCTAAATCTTACTGAATATAAGTGGGAATAATTATTTTAAGAAATACGTAGTCACATACATAATAATCGATGCCATTTATTAATTTCTTGTTTAATTTCAACTAAGAAAATTCTGTAATCGCTTTCTCCAGTCACTCCTAGCTACCCGGGTGATGTCATTTGTCGGGTTTCATTGATAATTTTGTATGCCTCTTTTATTAAAAACACACCACAGATAGTAGACAACCGCCAAATCCATAGCCAAGGCTGTGCGGAAGGGGGTTACACATTTGAAAAAACGCAGACATACATCCACACCCACCGGTGTTGTCAATACCGGGGCTGGGGGTCGAACCCAGAGCGCGATAGGCAGTCGATCAGTATATTCGCCACTCAATACACCTTAACCGATTGAGCTACCACGCCGGTATACTACAAAATCATAGCTAATTAGAAGGTTCTGTGGATGTTGCGATAGAAAAGCATTACGAATACACTAGCGCATAGATTCTCATTACGTTAGACGCCAAGCGCGACGGGTTAACAGTATTCGATTGAGCTAAAATTTGGTAAGACTTATTTTTAGATCCATTGGAATAAAATTATGGCCGGCACTCCCCAAAATCTGAGAAAAAAAATTTGGTTACCTATATAATGATAAGGGGCACCCTAAGGAAGATATTATTTTACAATATTTCACCATTTACAGCAGAGTATCAATTAAGGGACAAAATCTAGTGAAAATAAGAAAAAACTTAATGTATCTATGACATTTAATAAGTTCTCAAGTAAATATCTTGAAGATAGATATGATCCAGTCCTCTAATAGGGCCACTCGAAGCTTTTTTTTTTTCACCCACACGGACTGCCCATGGCTGGAATGGGTCTGAGTGTCAGACTCTAACTGACTAAAACCCCTCCTCCTGCGGCTCGTCTTTAAAAGAAACACTCCGAGGGCACTACTGCCTCCTGGCCTTATTGTGCTCTCCCTGTCTTAGTTTACACTGCTCATTTTAATATTTCCGTATCACTGGCAAGGTGATACAGGTCTGAAAATGGTCGAGTTTTGATGGTTTCCAGGTCTGTTTGTGTTTTCCCGTAGATATTATATCTTCTGCGGCCCAACGCCTCACAGTAATGTATTCTACAGTTTCTGGTACCTTACAGCATAGTCTGCAGTTAAAGTCGCCAGCAAACTTCCCGATTAAATACAGGTACTTCTTAACGAGAAAGTGTCCGGTCAGAAGACCCTTTATAGTTCTCAATTGGAACCTGTTCTTTGTGAGCAGTTCCTCAATTTGTTTTGAACTTGGTCCATTGATGAGTGTTTTCCCATGTCGATTTCTTGGAATCTTTCTCCTCCCCTTCCTCCAACAGTGGTTGTGTTTACTCTTGACCCAGTCTTTGATTATCCTTCTGGCTGAGCTTTTTGTGATGCCCCTTTTTCGTTGCCCTCTACACTGGTCTGTCCCGCACCCAGAGTAGTCTTCTCACTCACCCAGAATTTTCAGCTTTTAGTGGCAGTTCAAAACCAGTCTTGTTAAAACACCTTGTTATAGGCTAATGCCTTAAGTGGCCTTAAGTGGCACCTGACTGTCTGATGCAATTGAGATCTGCTGGTTCACATATTGTCGTTTGATATTCTCGCGTACATACTCGAGTTTAGCCAGAATTTCTGTCTGAAACACAGTGGAGTGGTGTCCAAGAGAGAGACTTATACTCACTCTTGGTCTTTCACCATGTATTCCTGCTCCAGCTCCTGGACCCGTCGGTATACCAAGCCAGGCCTTTGCATAAAGCATCAGGAGCACCTGTCATCCAGCCCTTCCTATCTCCAATGGTGATAGTGAAGGGCTTATTGAATGTAGTTTTTGGTATCATGTTGTCCGACCTTATACTCATAGGAGGATCCGCTTCAATGTCTATTATTCTCATGTGCTCCGAATTGCCTCCGAGAGGAGTCGGGTTCTGAGAATTTTATAGCCTGTAAACTCCCATTCTGCCCCCCCCTGAATCACAAAACTGAGTGGAGGGGGGTATTATAGAGAGTCTCACTCGAAGCTTAGTTTAGTGGTTTGGTAGTACTAAATAATCTCTAACTGCTCTTCTCAGCGTATCTCATATGCGTTCTCTAGGGTTTTTTGGTTTGAACTATGTGCGGGACAAATATTAATCTTTGATCTTCTTCCAAATATCTGCTTATACATCTCACAACGTCCAGCCGAGCATAATCGTGCATTAAAGGAAGTTTTCTAAAATAAAATTTTTCAAGAAATTTCGTTTATGTTTCCAGCAGCGATTAAAGGCCCCCTATATATAAAAGCAAGATCTATATGGACTTCAAACGATATGTCCATCTATGCCACCTCTACTAAAACTTATTCTTTTTGACATTCTAGCAAAATATAATAACCTTCCTGCCAAAGTTACTATTGTTCGTTTCTTTGCTGATGGATGCTAGGGATATAATACATAACATTTTTAATATTATTTACTCTTTTCCCATATGCCCCTTAAGATGTTTAAATTGCAATTATTATATGTGTGTGTTAATATTATGAATTATAGAACTAAATTTTAATTGTTGGGAAATAGATCTATCTATCTATCTATCTATCTATCTATTGGAATGCTGAAGGCTTCAAAAATTTGCACCAAAACATATTACTTAAATTGAACTTATGTTTCCTGTGGTTAATATACCTTCTGATCGGGTGTTCAGGTTAATCGAAAAAAGAGGAAAAATTTCACCATTGCAGATCTGGAATATTATAAAATAATTAGAAAGTTTCCCAATGTCCGTGTAGCAGGAAAATACTGTGATACTTATAACTGCTAAGCACGTTATAATCATTAAACTTCCAGAAATTTAGCATTTTTTTAACCGTGCCAAAAGATTTATCTTGAGAAGGGAGAATAACAACATTACAGTTTATGGTGAAGTCAATTTTATAAACAACTGTACATCTTCAAAAACTATTATAAAACGAGGAAATATATATATTGTTGTTATTAAATTCTGATATTATGATAGTGGGAAAACCTATAGAAAGAGGAATTTGTGACGCATTTGTTGAATGAGCATTATGGAAACGAATGGATATTATTTACATCTAGTTTCACCAAAATCTTTTACAATATCTGCCAACCATATTTGAGACCATAATACCTCTGAAGTTTAAACAAGAAAAATCTCAGGATAATTTTGAAAATAGAAAATACTACATAAATTCTTTTGCTAGATTTTTTGAAATTCAAATGTATGCCTTAGTAATTCATATTAATCGCAATTTGTCATTTTAGTACATTTCATTTGATGAGATAAATGAATACAGCAAGAATATTCGATACATACTTGCATAATACATACTAAATTTGATGAATAATTGCAGCAAAATTACGGAATTACCACATATAAATATTAAAATTATTGGCACAGATAATGACCTAGAAACTGATGCATATAACTGTCATATATTAGCTTTCATGGAAATGCTTTATATCGAACGGAAGTGGAACAACAAAATGATATTGGCCTAATAAGTGACAATTAAAATAATCAAAAAATGCATTTCAATAAACTACTCCCAACTTTATGTCTAAATGATTTAATATAGAATAAAATCTGTACATTTTAGTTTAGTTTACAAAAACCATTCCTGAAAGAGTGATGAGAACTACATACAATATGGAAATTAAATATGAAAATGATGCGTAATATTGAAAAAGTATGCAGAATGAACTAGAAATTATGAAAATAAAATGATATACCTATGAGCTGAAATGGAGGTCAACGGAGAAGAAATCATCAAATATTTTAAAGAACATCACCTTCGGCACAAGTGTATTTGACAAATACAAACTTTAGAAAAATGTCTTAAAAGAAATTTGAATTATATATTTTTACCTACATCAGCTCGTGGTTTACAACCATGAAGAATAAAGACCAGAAGCAAGCACACCGTGCTTTTACTATATCCATAAAAGTGGAAGAAAGGAAGCAGACGTAAGATATCGCAGTTCTCACAGTGAGTATATAGAACGGGAGAATATGTGATAAAATATTAACAGGGAGGAACTGTGCTACTGGTCACTGTGTTATTGCAGATGGACGTACTACCACTCATCTGAAGGATGCGATTAAATTTATTTTTTTACTAATGGTGCCAAGTTGATCCTTCTCTAACATAGGATGGCTTATCTACTCTCAGTGGCGTTCGGTTAGGTTTATGTGAGACACCAAAGACCGCCCAAATAACACTAATTAATCTATAATAACTATAAAATCATCTATATCACGATTGTATACGAATAAACGCTTTATAATTAAAGTCTGAGAATGTTCTTTCAGCATCTATGCAACCACTATATACCAAGAATAGGCGCAGGTTCATAAAGCCTTTTTATCGTTTAAAGGTCACAAAAAACAATACTCATACAACTATTTAGCTCCCCTTAGTAACATTCTTACAGTATTTATAAAATATTTTAAGAAACTCTTATAAAGGCAAAGAGCCGAACACAAGTTCGTTTACACTCCTTGATATAAGTACCTAACTATTTTGTAAAGATATTGTTTATTTTCCGAAACGTTAACTGCCTTCGATTTAATTTTTGTCATTATTATTTAACATTTTTGTTTCAGTTTAAGTATATATTTTTAGGTGCGAGATATTTTGTAATAGAAGTATCAAAAACCAGCCTCTTCTGATCCTTTTGGCGCAGAGGATTATGTCATTAAAATTTTAAAATATTTTTGCAGTGGAATACCCAACAAATATAAGAAATTATTTTATAAAGGTTCCCAAATTAGAAATTTTGTTGCAGGTTTTCATTGTCGATGCATTATTACCATATAACTGTTCTTGGTTCAATAGCTCAAAGAGATTTCTCATTTTATACCAGTTTTATCTAAGAATTTATAAATTATGGAAAGATTCAATTGTTGTTTCGACATATTCGTTTTGTAACTAAATACATGTACATTTAAATTTCAATTTTATGAAATTACTAAAGCTAAAATTCACTTGCGATTGAAATTTTACTGTCGATATATGTGTGACAAGATATTTCAAAAATTAATAATGCGCCACCGAAATTCTTCAAATTAAGTAGACTGATCAAGATTTATGGAAAAAACTGTTCTACCTTACATCTTTAAAAAAATATGGTGTCTGAAATAATACAACTCCAGGTCGAATTAAACAGCTTTTACAACAATATTTGTTGTATAACAGCTGTTACGAAGCTATTTTAGTTACATAGAGACTGTTGTAAAATGCCTTAAAGAACAATTCTGTTCAATTGACGGTAATTATACATATTCCAATTCTTTTGTCTTATAAATACTATGACAGATTGTTTTATAGAACTATTTAACTCATTACGTAACCATTATATAGCGACAAAATTCGTATGTAGCATAAAAGCTAGTGGGGATTATCATATAGAACAATTCAACTCGCTATAGAGTTATTATATATCTAAATATTCTTCTTTATTGTATAAAGACTGCCTCAGGTTTTGCTATAAAATAATTCAGCTCATTATGCAGTGACTATACAACCGCAAGCACCTTTAGTTTATAGAGACAGGCTGCGGTTTAGTTTAGAGAACAATTTAGCTTCTCACGTAGCCATTACATAACCACGAAGCTCGCATAATAGTACAGTAAGTTCTCGTATAGAACAATTCAGTGTATTGCACAGACATACAGTTATTTGGTTAGTTTGGCGGTACTTATATAGATACGTATCATATAACTGTCTAGAGTGTCTAGGGAGAGCAAGGGAATTTCAATATTTCCACTAAGCAGTCAAGTGGTTACAGCAAAACTTATTATCGTTGAGCTCTCTGGGTTTTCACTAACATTTCCATTACATGTCTGACTCATACATCAAGTCTTACTTTCACTTTATGATGAAAGTTTCCACTGTGGCTTCATTTTTTCCATGTAGACATCATACCGATTATTCCGACGGTATCGGAAACTGTATATCGAGTGACGTATTTCACATGTTATAATAAGAACAGTAATTATTTTCCTCACTTGCACAGTTGTATAAATATAACTATTGCAGGCGAAATGCTGCAACGACAAACTTTCCACTGTATAAAAGTTCCTTAATTAGTCACATAAAGTTTCTGTATAACCGTTTTATAATTAGTTAAAATACGTTTATATTACTTGGTAATACGACATTAAAAGAGCAATAAACAAATTTTATAATAGCTCTTTAACCAACATTTATGTAACTCTTATAAAATAAAAAGTACGCGTAATTACTTCAAGCTCTACAAGAGATACATCGGGAACATTTTCAAGGGGATAATACAGCCTTTATAAAATAGTTTTATAAATATGTTGTAAGCACATCCTTAGGCCGTTTCTAGGTCGCCAAATTGTCACAGGGGCGTCATTAGTTTGCAATAGTACTTTAATAAAACATAAAAGAACATTTTTCCACCACTATAAAATAATTAAAGGAAAATTCAGTTGAATATTAGTCCAAGTTGGACATTATAACTCTAATCACTTTTTAAATTATTAATCACTTTTTTTTAGAATGTCTTCCATTAATTTTCATGTTTTGACCGATATCCTAAATAACAGACTTAAGGAACTAATGACAATCCCTTTACTTTCAGTTGTCGTTCATGAACACTCGAAAACACGTAATAAATTAAACTTAAAGTACAAGAAAATTGAAGAGTTCGGTAATACCATCTATTGGAAATAAAGTTCTAAAATGTATACAAATAAAAGTGGTAAAATCCCTATGTAGTTAACAAATTAATTTTTAGATACCTGCCTACTAGGCACGGCAAGGACAGAGGCCTAATTTAGAGGGTGTTATCGCAACTACATGCGATGGAGAATAAGAGTATCGATCGACTGGCACAAAAAGATTTAGAATTTTATGCTATGTCTATTGAATTTGAGACTGACGGCAACCATATATTTACTTAAATTTTGATTTGCTTAACTCTAAAAATTCCAAATATGTGATTTTATCATTCATAGAACTAGGCATTCGATAATTGCGCTTGTTAAAGCTTTATTTAAGTTGTATGAGACTTTTCTGTCTCCTTGCGAAGACATACAGATAACATTCAACCCGAAAAGAGTAGAGTGTCGAGGGTGTGCTTTCGACCTACCCCCATGTAAATATCCGTATAAGGATTTTCATGTGCTAAGGAACTTCTAATACTTCTCCAAAATTCAAAATGCGCCTTCCAGCATTGGGGAGTATCTCTGTGATAGCAATCCACTGCTCCTATCCCAAGGTCAAACCGCCAGATGGACTTAATTTATTTTTATGGTAAAACCGGTCTTGGCAATATTTGCTTATTTTTGTCTAAAATCAATTTGGAGGTTATGAACCTTTTGCACTTTCCTCGATAACACTTTGTGTTTCACTTATTAATTTTACAACTTATATAATTTAGTAGTTGGTCAGATTTGATGTTAGGTTCAAAGTAAGTCTTTGCTAAGGGTTCTTTCGTGAATATCTCTTAAATCATGAAGCGACTTAAAATCCAAGTGAAACTTCGGCATAGTTCCACTTTCTGTGCAAAGGACGAAAACATTTCAGCGTATTTGGTGCCATACATGGTTAAAGAAATTCAGCACAGTTTCGACTTCTTTGATTTTAATGTCATACGTCTTCGGAAATGGTAAGAATTATTTTCTAAGGTGAGAATAGTATATTGTGTATTTAGGTGCGAAAGTAATACATTCCCGAACGACGATGCAAATTGTTGGCCGAGGCGCTAGCGGAGGCCAACAAGCATCGAAGTCCGGGAATGTGCTTTCACACCGAATCATGATACTAAGAAATAGAGATACGCTCTCACGCATATCTCCCCTTAATGCAGTTCCCGCTGTTACGTCACGTAAAAGTCAACTAGTTCAGTGGTCAATTTTTAGTTTAGATGTAAACTAAAATTACCTTAACCGAAGTGTTTAGAACCTTATCCTTCGATAAAATAACAAATTACGACTCTTGGTTGTTCGATACGAAAGATAGAGCTAAAAATGTGAGAAAATTGTAAAATAATAGATACAATTACTTTTTCGTTTAACTCGCTTTAACTAAAAAACGGGACAACGAGTTAATCTCAAATTATTACCGTGTGATGAATGTATATTTATTAATAAAATGTGTTAATATGAAGGTCAAGTTTTAATAAATGAAGAAAATATGATTTTTTTTTTCTAAGGCTATGTCTGTGAAAATTTACAGGTAGGAATAGATACCAAGTATATCGAGGGCATATGAAGATAAAGGATGGAGCTAACTTTTTTATTTGAAACTTTTTTTTCTAGGATTAACAGTTTTAGAGAAAATTGCAATTAAGTAAACGGAACCCCCTCGCGACGATACAGTGCAGAGAATGCGGTGTGAGAACTAATGTACGTTAGTATTGTTTAATGAAATCGAATTCAGATTTTCTTGAGATGTTTCAGCAAATCAATGAGGGTTATTAAATATTTGTAATAATTACCATGAGAGAACACATTGATATATCCCGCGCTATTGAATTAAGTCATACTGCGAAAACGCTATTTTGTAGATGCAAAATGTTTTTCATAATAAAAACATTAAAGAATCCGGCAATTTATCATTTATCTCTAAATAACAGAATAAATATTTCTCATGCTTGACTGTCTATTTTCCTGAATAACGTTAGATAAATGCACTGTTTCATAATTAAACTAATTAAAGTAGTATATTATTTACTACTACTATTTATTGTGCTTAATTAAATGAATTAAAATTTGATATTAAATAAAAACAAAATAAATAGCTTACTTACACGTTGAAAAATCAACGGTGCAAAAGATCATATGTGCTTGCACCAATTATTTTGGAGGTGTTTTCACAAACATTTAAACCCACAAGGGCCTTATGCGAAATGAAAAGTACTGACAAAAGCAGTCAGAATTTTATGATATTAAAAAGTAAAATTGCCTGCAATCAGCTTTCTCGGTCTTATATTACGGTTTTCGAAGTATTTTAGGTATATTTTTAGGTAGATGGTCGCCGGCGCGGGCTCGATCTGAAGTTGACTAGAAGGTGACGCTATGCGCATAGTAGGTCGAAAGCTGGTACTCGTACCGAGAGTATCTTATATTTCATAGTAACATGACACCGAAGTACAGATACTATTTTTTCTGAAATCACAATCAGTATTATTATAAATTAAGGAATTTGTATTAATGTGTAACATTTCTTCATTACAACCTAACTGCTTACTAATTAATGCAATTTTAATGTGAGTTGGTTTGTCTGCGTGTATTTATTTACTGTCTAAAATATACATAAAAACCGTACGGGAATGTTAGTTTCTCGGCCTAGGTCGGGAAAGTAACATTCCCCTGGGATTTTGTTGATCGTTGCTTGGCAACGGATCTTTTCCGGTCTGTTTTCTGATAGTTTCTTAGCAATAGACTAAAATACTGGAATTGTGTATTTTTCGATGTGAAATCGCGCCGAAAATGTAGACATTGCCGATCGATTTCAGAAAATAGTATATATTGTGTATTTAGGTGTCAAAGTAATACATTCCCGGACGACGATGCAAATTGTGCATAGAAGTCCCGGAATGTGCTTTCACACCGAAGTACACATACTATTTTTTCTGAAATCACAAACAATATTATTATAAATTATGGAATTTGTATTAATGCATAAAATTTCTTCCATTACAATCTAACTACTTACTAATAAATGCAATTTTAATGTGAGTTGGTTTGTCTGCGTGTATTTATTTATTATCTAAAATACACATAAAAAACCGTACGGGAATGTTACTTTCCCAGCCTAGACCGTGAAAGTAACATTCCCGTACGGTTTAGTTGATCGTTGCTTGGCAACGGATCTTTTCCAGTCTGTGTAGTTTCTTAGCAATGGACTAAAATACTGGAATTGTGCATTTTTCGATCTGAAATCGCGCCGAAAATGTAGACATTTCCGATCGATTTCAGAAAAAGTTAATTTTTCTCAGTATTCCCATAAAGTGCTTGCTCATGGTATCTGTTTTTCATGTTTACAATAGTAATTTTTTTTTGTGCTTTGGTGTGCAATTCAATCTACGAGTACTCTCCAGTGTTTCGCATTTGTTCGCAAAGGTAAGAAACTGGATCCATTTAATCGCTTTTCGAAATATTGCTAAAGGAAAGGAATCTTACTGTTGTGCGTGACAGCAGTTAAGACTCATGGGGCCAGTCATAGATATAACATGTTTAAAAGTGCATGGAATATTAGGTTAAGTTAGTAATGTAATACTAGTACATTTACAGCTGAACATATCGATATATTTACGCATCCTGGTCAAAATGCATTAAAGTGCCTAAAGACGAAAACAAATACATAATCTAAAATCAATATAATTCCTTTCATAATTAAAATTTACAACTGCATATTAACTTCACGATTTTGCGGCTCTATTTTAATAAATTCACTATCGTTCTAGGAAATATTGACCTTTATCTTGAACTTTAATAAAGGTAGACTTTTCAGTCCATTAGGCAAAGAGTTACACATTTTTGCAGCATTATACGTGAAACACTTGTGAAACATGGGGGTGTGAGATGCTTCGGAATGTGTATGGTATGAGTAGAGCAAATATTAATGGTATATACAGTATGACGGCAGGTGAGAACATTTTTCAGATAGATAGTAGAAGTATTGCTAAAATTTTTTTCTATTAGGAATCTTTAACCATATATTTAAACTCAACGTCTCTAATTTTATGAGTACGATCATATTTCTGCCAGCTAAATATAAACCTACACCAAGAATTTAGTATTAGTTATATTCCTGCCTTGTGAACATCCAAACAAGGTCCTTACAAGAGTCGCTGTGATTAAAGTTGGATAGGTCTAGCGATTCGGTAAGGATTTTTTTTAATTTAATGCTAAAAATAAATTTGTTAATGAGAGAAATTATATTTAAAATGGCTAAATTTATTTCATTGAGAAAGTATAAAGCTATGTCCAATAGCGGTTTTAGTAGGAATAGGCTGGACATATTGTTTTCAGATACAGCTGTATGACTATTGTTGACAAAAATATAAACACCGATTTAGTAAGGTTAGTTAAATTTTAAATTGTAAGATGTCGATGTATGTTTTTCATTTCAGAATCGGTTAAAATTTTCTCATTTGCAAATACATGACAATAACAGTTACCGAACGATTTTACTATATTCGTTGTATAGTAAGTTAATATTCTCTGATATTGATGTATATTCTTTGTGCAGATCGAGTAATAGTACAATTGAAATAATTATTTTCGACGACAACACTACTGGAAATTTTATTGTTGATTCTCATGTATTATGACCTCCTGATTACGAAATATTTACGAATAAAAATTCCTGGTGCGTCAAAAGTTATTTGCACTTTTTGGCGCGCTTTCATAGATCTTCTATATACTAGTAATCGAATGGGAATTTTAAAAATACTGACTTATTTGAAATAGAATGTTTAAAAGGTATAGACCTGCCCGATATGTATAATGTATAGGTCAATTCGCCATCTTGGAAAAAATAGAAAACACCAAATATGGTCGAAAAAATCAAAATTGAATATCTTCTTGATAAGAAGAAATAATCCACCAAAGTTGGCAAAAATAAAACTCATCTATGATTAAATATAACGCAGCAAAGCCGGAAGATGTAAGTCAAATATATGGGGAACGAAATAAAATTTTTAATTCTTCGTCAAGTACCAAAGAGGCATTGTGCGTCACTTTTTTTGGTTCTGGATCCTTGTACCTAAGAGTATAAAATTCAATTTTTTATTTTCAAAAATGCATTTTCTTTAACCCCCTCATAATACATAAGAATCAACAATAAAACTTCCAATGGAATGTTGTCGTTGAAAAGAATTAAATCAATTCGACTGTATTATAAAGGTACGATTTCATATGATCCATGTAAGGTTTCAAAAATAATAAGATTTTAATTTATGAACGTTTACAATATGGTGGATAGATAGATCCTTCCTTCTTATTATTAACAACGGCTTGACTGACATTTTATAATCAGTTAGTTATTCTGGTTAATATCCATTTACTGTAAAGTATGTCTGACGACATCAAGCTCTCTGTCGCGGTTGCCTGTTAGGTGCATAGCTTCACCAAAGCTCTTTCCCATGAGCTCCTCAGTGACATCAGCCCAACGATTTGGAGGACGTTATCGTCATCTCTTGTCATTTGATTTTTCCTGAACTATCAACCGTTCAATATTGTTATTTTGCCGATTGGTATGGACAAAAAATGACAGAATGTAACGAAGCTCATTTTGGCAATGCACCCACGAAATTTATTGGGTATATATCCTTTAAGATATTACTTATAAAAATTCGCAGGCTATGATAAATATTTTTATGCAACTTCGCAATAATAAATACTGCAGTGAGAAACCGTCGATTTCTGTACATCGCCAAGTAATGAAAGGCATGCGCAAGTAGCATTTATGCTATCCAGCGTCCGCCCCTAAAGACATTCAGTCCAGCTCCGGTAGTCAATTTGGATAGATGTGTAGCGGTGACTCCTGAACCATGACACTAGCCACAAACGTAAGTGAAAATATTGCAAGTCCATTGTTTTCGTTAAACTAGCCGACGTCACTTGATACTTGCACGGATAATGGTTTGTCAGTTATCCCACTCCCAGAACTCTGGTGGACAGGGGATAGATGGCAATTGAAATTAGAATGAACGGAGAGTACCAAATGGGCTCCACGCCCGACCAGACGTACCTAGCAGAATCCAGGTCCAAATAATGAGACAGCAAATTTTCAGAGGCTGAAACCGAAAATAATTACAAAGTCCGCTGTATTGAAATATTTTAAATTCCGCTGACATTACTTCATACTTGTACGCACAGTGCGTGGTCATTTCCTCATTTGACCTTCGTTTCAAGCTAAGAGAGCTAGCAGTTGGAATCAAGACAGTGTGCCAGTTCCCCTGGAAGACGTGCAACACAGGACCAGCAAGTAATTTTTATTGAAGACTCGTAGTGTGTGCATATGCATGTGGCTCCCGCCTTCTTCACCTACCACGGGTTGTGCTATCATAGAATGGCGTGCTTCTTGTGAGCTGGCTGGTATTTTTGGTTTGACTCTGTGTAGTCTTGGATTAACTGAATAGGCATGTTATCATATCTATTATTACACAAAGATGATCTACTGGATCTTTGCTGTTTTTGAATTTGTTAATTGTATTCCCAAGTTTGTTTAATATGTCTTTGATGTTGACGTTTTTTAAGAAATTGAGGATTTCTTTAAGTGGGTTAATATTCTCCGTTCCTAGTTCCTCTGAGGTAGTAAGTTTTATTGAAGAAGTAGCCTATTGAAGAAGTCGTACAAGTATCCGTACTCCGAAAATATCACAAGTCCAGCCTACGTCATCACCGGTGCGCAGAAGGAAGGAATAGAACTGCTTTGGCCATTTTTGTTCTAGAGTCCGTCCAAGCAGTCAGCGAATACCGCAGATCCGACCAACCGACCAACCATAGAAGACGTGAGGCGAGAGGAAGTGAGTAGTAAGAGTAATAATAACTAGTGGAAGCATTATACTCTTCGCCGATTTACTGAGCTTTTATATAATTGTTACATATTCTATAGGATACTCTTCGCATTTTTCTTGTAAATAATGTTAATTTTTGGACATTCTAAATTTTGTTATACCAACTTTGTTGTGAAAAAAAATATATGAAAAAAAAATCACGATGTGAGGATCGAACCCGGGACCCCTGGATTGCGAGACGAAACTATTGCCGCTACACCACCATTCCTTATTACTAAAATTGTTAATGAGTGTAATATATACCATTAGAAAATATATTGTGATTATTAGGAAACACACAATAGTAAAATGTATTAAAAAAAAAATAGTGATAGGAAATAACATTTCGCAAGGTTTCTATTTATTGCAAACCATAAAAAAATGTAAAAAATATTTTTTTAAATTTTAAATTATTAATAACTTTTTTATTTACCAATCTATTTTGTTAAAAAACAATGAGGTTCTTCCTCTAGCTAACACTAAGTTACTCTCCAAATTTCAATACAATCGGATTTTTCTTTCTTGAGTTATCGTGCTTACAAGAAACGTGACGGACAGACGGACAGACGGACGGACGGACGGACGGACGGACGGACAGACGGACAGACGGACAGACGGACAGACGGACATTTTGAAAGTTGTTCAGAATTCGTTCACTAACATAACGATATACAAATTTTTTCTCTACGAGCGATATTTACTGATTTAGAAATGTGCCGATCAAATACAATATACTTTTCGTTTTTGCGAAGAGTATAATAATAGGCAGCGACTCGACTGATATTAGGGACTCGTACTATCATTTTTATTTATTTTACCGTTTTTACTGTTTCTCACCATTAACCGTATATCACCGTCACTGAACCGTAATTAAAGTCATATCACCGCCTTGCTTCTGTCTACTGTAGTAACATCACCATAGCTTAAACCACAGCCTGAGGTTCCTGATCATCTGTAGCATTATTCACTGCGTACCTAATATATGGACTTTTGTAGTACCACTAAATAGTTTAAAGTAAATAAACACTTTTGTAATCCAAACGGTGTCTTTTTACCGCTGTATATGTGAAAGTCTAATTTTCCCTATTTGACCCACTGGAATTTACTTTTTCTTCACTGTAGTTAATCTAGTCGTAATGTACCAGCTATTTAAGAGACGTGGCGTCCCCCCACGGAATAAAGGGAACTGGCGCCCAAGCAACCGATCCGTAAATACCGCTGTTGATAAGGTGCCGAAAGTGAAACTTCTTAGCCTCACAGGAAAGTACGTTGCAATAATTCAGGACAATACGAATGCTTTAGAGTCTAATAGTATAAAGATGGAAACTTCATCATCGTCCCAAGATTTAACCGGCATTTTTGATACATCAGAGATCAGCACTGGTCCCATATAATTTGTGGGAATCTGACTCAAATAAAAGTGAAATGCCCTCTAACATGGGGTGGTTGGTAATTTTGCTATACAAAACCAATTCGTCTAAATCAGATGTAATTGGAAGATTGAATATTTAATCTAGTAGTTATGCTTTTCCAGCAAGAGTATTCTAAGACGAATTTATCACGTTAAGTATCGATTCACAACTAGCTAAGAGAAAAACAATACCTTCCTTTCTCTAGTTTAGATAATATAATATTTCTTGTGATGCTGACGCGTATTAAATGCTAACGAAGCAAGGTAACTAATTTAATGAGAGGAACTGGTAAAAATAACACATTGACAAATCGTTGAATTTTGATTTGTTCGAGGAGTGTTTCAACGTAACTCCTTTTAATTAATTTTGTGATTAAATACTATCAGGTACTTAAATATCACATGTAAATATATTATGGTAGGTACTACATTTAAATTTGCACATACTTGCAGCTTCCTTCCGTTTGTAATTTCCGTTTTATTTTATTTCGTATTGGTACACCTTATAGTAGGAAAATTGTAATTTACGAAAGCATATTTGCAGGCAGTCTTGAAAGGTAAGGAGTGCGCTGTGTGGCCGCTCTCGTCCCATCAGGTGGTCATAAATTCAAGAAAGTGGATATATGTATTTCGGAGTTGGTTTGATTATCGACTCATCATTTTCAGCACTTAGGAAGTATAAATAGGTGACTTGTTTATGGTAGGAAGATCAGAGTTTTTAAAATGTTGCTCTTATATTTAGTTGATTGACAATTTTTATTGTGGAACGAAAAAAATTAAGTTTTAAATTTTACTTACGGCTAGTTACCGAAAGTTGCCTATGTATTAGTATATTGTTTCATCAAAAGCTTCAATTTTCTTTTAAATCATCTTCACAATGAACGCAAAAATTTTACAGATTTTTTAAAAAATATATACAAAACTTAAAAATATCGCTTTGATAGAATAGAATATTTAGAATAGAATATTTATATATTTATATAGGTTAACAAAAGATACAATGATTAATTTTAATATCTATAGGTATAAATAAATAAATGAGTGATTGCTTAGACTCGTCAGAGTTTGTGGGTGATGTTATATGACTTTTATAAATGTATTCTGTATGACATAAATCTAATTAGGTTAGTAATTGTTAAAAAATAAACCATTAATACCGACATAAAAACTCCTGGGTCACTTAACTACTGAAGTAGTGCAACGCAATAATAATTGCACATTTAGAATTTATTTATTTGGAACATTTGGACACTGGATCTGCAAAAAGTATTTCGTTGAATCAATTCATCTTTCAGAAAGAGAAATACGGCACATCTAATATAGCAGCTATAGAACGCGACGTTGTAGTCGTTAACGCGGGTTAAAAATATATGTTATGTAATATTGTTGGGTTCCATAGTATTGTACCGTTGGTACCATAATATTAATTTTTGTATTTGGTCTCTAAAATAGCTATTTTACGGACTCATTTGAGTCCGTAAAATGAGTTTTTTCTGGACTCAATCCCAAAAAGTTGCTATTGTAACTTTTGAGGATCATTTAGGTAAATAAGGCAAAATGGTTCATACAACAATTAAATAACTTTATTTCATCTAATGGGTAAAACAATATGACTTAATTATTAGGTTTATAAGTTAAATTAATAATAATCAAATGATTATGGCCCAAAATGAAAATTAAATGAATAATTTTGAGCACCTTCAAAACTATAACCCCCAAACGAAATACCCGAATCCGAGGGTATCGTGTTAATTTCTTTTAATGTTGTGGTAGTAGCTTCGGTCCTAACCGATATTATGTTACTTCTCCCCCATTAACATTATGCACACTTTTTTCTTCTTCTCAATTGATTCTTCTATATATGACTCTGCCATTGAAGACGACCTGAAATTAGTTATTATTTAGAATAAAAAGACAATAATATTGTGAAAAACTTGCTTCCGTCCTTCTAGCCATTTCAACAGGATTAAATCGACGTCAGCATCTGCCGCAAGAGACGCAGAACTTCGCCGGAGGCAATGCCCTGTATAGTCTGTCAGGTTCGGTAGTTAAAGAAATTCAGCAACGATAGAGGGCATTTTCCCAAAATAATAGATTCCTACACGTTGTGCCGTACATTTTCTCTTACGATGGGAAATAAAAAAATAATCGTGTTTAACATTCACTGGTCGTAGTTGAACATATTTCTGGTACAGTTCCATGGGATTAACAGCTTCACCTTCAGCTACCACGGGAAACACTCTCTTAATGTTGGTCTTCGTATCGGGAAATGTTATAAGAAGACATAGTGCGTCTTTTTGGACAATATTTTGTATTTTTTATGAATGTAGCTCTTCGCGCCTGCATGCACCACACACGCCAATGAGAACAGCAACCTGCGAAATTAAATATAAAACTGATCCATGTCATTAAAGTATGATTTTAAACTTACTTTGATTGATAAATACTTCTTATCGTCTGCATTTATCAAAAATATATTAATTTTTTGGCGCGTCAAAACTTTTGACTTTGTGGGCTCGTAGCCTTCTGAATTTCGCCTCAAAAAAGCTATGACTCTGACGAATTTGTTTATTTCTATATTTTCTTTGACCTTTTATTATCGAATATTTTGATCAGAGAGCAGATGGTTTTACTTCTTGCGACTGTAATAGGAAAATACGAAAATAGTCACAATAATAATTTACATAATGTTATTAATATCGAATGCATAATATCGAATAGCTGCACTTACCTTTTCATGTAAATAGTTTAACATTGCATCTTCATCTACAATTACGATGTTGTTCATTTCTTTCCATCGAATGAATGCTTCATATTCCTTTTCATAAATTTGACGACATTTCACTGGAAATAAATCTAAGACAATTTCTTTCGCTTTTTCAGCTATAATGTGTGGATTATGCATTTTATACCGTATAAAAAGAATGCGTCAAATTTATTTTGTTTACATTAAACAATCTGGTTCTGGATCAGAAATTCAAATATGTTTTAGGGACATTTAACAGAAAAATGTTGTTTGTAACACACGTACCTAAAATCAGTTTTTTGGGACTCATCGGCTATTCCAGCTACGATTCGTCCCAAAAAACATGATTTTAGGTACTTGTTACAAAAATAACTAATGGTCATCAGAACTACACGTGTATGCAAAATTTCAGCTGGATATCGCAAAGTGGTCTGAAATTCCAAAAAGCTGGCAGAAAATAAAGGAAAAGTTTGTATCTAGGGACTTTTAATGGTTGGAATAGTTGTAGCATCTGTTGTGTAGTTAATAAAGGACAGATTTTTCTGTAGGTATGCTAATACTATTCATAAAAAAAATAACTTAAGTAAATTAATTCTATTCAAGTTCAACAGTAAGAATAAAAATCATAACGTAATTACGTATATTTAGATAATTGGGTAAATATATTAGCTACAACTAGTGCTATAATTAAGTATAACTAGTGCCATAATTTACAATTTTTCTTATTACTTCCACATCCAGTGGAAGTATAGTAACGACAAAAAAAAATTTTTATTGTTCAAATGTCATGAAACGTCGAGATTTTAAGTTTGAGCGAAAAAAATTTCTGTCTGTCTGTCTCTGGAATTGTTGAAGATATTGACTTGAAATTTGGTACACATATGTACTTTAACGGGATCTGGAACTAGATTATATTTTCATATTATTCCGTCGAACGGTTAGGGGGTAAATTGGGGTAAATAGGTAAATCAAGCAGGTAAGGGTCCACACAATTGGCATTTAGTATATACAAGGGAAGCTAAGGTCAAAAAAATTTGTTGGCATTAGCCATCCCCATTACTACCCCCACTCCATTATTAAAGGGGATGAAAAAAAAAATTATTTAGTGTGTGTACAAGAACCAAAAACCTCAAAATATTTTTTACTTCATCCACCCCCGCTACCACCCCCTATCACCACCCCCACCCCACTACCGATGTGGGATATCGCTTTATGGGTTTCTGGAACAGACGATTTCAAATATTATGTTATTAAAGTTCCATAAGCAATTATTTCCTCATACAAAATTTTTTCGTTGTGAGAGACTTGGATAGAAAATCTGGATGTGGAAGTAGTGATTCCTTGGGCAGCGGTTTTTTTAGGAGTAGATACCACAATTTTCAATTGACCATAAAGACGCCAGTAGGGGGAGATGGGGTAGATTTATATGATTTTTTAAAAACAATTATAGAAAAATAACTATATGCAATTTTGAAGTAAGCTTTTTTTTGTTTAATCCTGTATTTATTATTGTTTAATACCAAGGAGCTTTATTATGTAATGTTGAATGAAAACACAAAAAATCGATTCAAAATGTAATGTGGACATTCGTGTCAATGTTCCCTGCACTGGGGTACATTTATACCCTTTGTCGGGTGCATTGATACTGAATATATAAGTATATTCAACTGAAGCAGCCATTTAATTCCGCTTTTTGAATCGTTAATTATTTACTAACTGATGGTTATCAACCGATGAAAACTTACTAAATACCTAGAAAATATAAGTTAGATTTGTTACACAAATCACTTTTAAAAAACACAAGTCACTTTTAAAAAACACATAAACTAAGAATTTTAAAAATTAAACCCGCCTTTACATGTTGTCATTGAAATTAAGGAAATCGGAAGATAAATATTAAGCATTGAGGTATTGTAAATTTTATTAAAACATTCGCTTATTAACACCTAGACAAAATTATATTTTGTAAGGTTTTCTGCAAATTCCAGTAATGACATTGACCTTTTGGTACCAGATTCGTTGACAAGAGTAAGCAGTCGCATAATATCATCAACAGAGGCGCAATGTTCATCAGGAACGTCGAAACTTAAAACTGGCAGGTTTTTTTTCTCATGTAACTTACTTTAAACTCCATGGAATTATATTTTTCTATCACTTTGGCTACTTAGTGACATACAGATGTTTTCTTCTCGAATTTTATTAAAATTAAATCTCCACATTTAATGCTCTCACCAGATGGTGGTAAGTCACATTCTTCATGCATTTCATCTATCGCTTCTAGTTCATCTGTGTAATCTGAAAATTCTTCATCTGTCGATATCATCTGTAAACTTTCTTCACTAGTCTCACTGCTGTCGCTTTTCGGAACCTTCTTTTTAATTATTTTCCTTCCAGTTTTTTCTTTCAAATTAGAAAGTTCATTTATTGCAGACTGAGATTTCTTTAACATAATTCTTGCTGCTTTTTCTCTTTTAGCTATGTCCATTTGATTAATTCTTTCTTTCTCGGGTGTGTCAGTATATACTCTGGACTTTCCTGGTTGTCTGCCTTTATTAGAACGTTTTCTTTTGTTTGCTTTTGGGAAAGGTCGTATATCTTCAGGTAAAACAAAGGTCGAGATGGTTTGTAGGCTGCTGTACAAATTCTGAAGATTTAATTTAATTAAAAGAGAATCATCTGCTGATTTTTTGTCAGTGTTTGAGGTAGATGGCATGTTGCAAGTTGGTTCAGAGTTCGGAATAGCTGATGTAGGTGCTGGTAAATGATTAGTAGAAGATGGGGCCTCGGGACACACGTTTTCTTCAGTTGGATTTTTCCTATCTGTTACAAAAGCTGTCAAGAAATCATCGTCAGAAAATACCGTCCTATTGAATGGCCAGATCCCAGGTTTTTGAAAGCTTGAAGTAATATTTTTAAGCGCAAATGATTCAGAGAATGCAGTTTTGGTAAGACTTGGAATGTCATAAATGATAACTGTTTTCCCAGGATGGCTCAAATGCCAGTTGTTGAACGCTATTTTGCATTTTGATTTAAAGAGGCCAAACACTGCAACATCCAGAGGTTGCATTTTGTGGGATGTATGAGGATGAAATGATAAAAAAACGATGCCATTATCACGAGCATAGTTTATAGCACTTATAGAGATATGTGACTCGTGATTGTCCATTGTCAATAAAATTGGAGAATCTTTAGTGCATCTGGTGTTTTTTTGAATGTGTTTCAATACATCCAAAAATAATCCGAATTTATCCATCCCGTTTTAGAAGCAAGGCCGATGCTACCCTCTGGAGCACCATTAATGAAATAATCTTTAACTTTTGCTCTTGGAAAATATATACTGACGGAATAAAGGTACCAATCGCAGAAATTGTAACAAAAAGCGTTAAAAGTTGGCCACGTTCGGCAGATACGATTTGGCTAACCTGACGCTGTTTTCTGTCTGCAAAAATGTTGTTGAGTGTTTTGAACTGTCATTACAGCTGTTTCGTCAAAGTTATAGATTTGTGCCGCTTCAAATTTATAGCGTTTTAGGACATTTTCATAATTGTCAAAAAATTCCTTTTATTGTGTGCTGATTCAATGCATAAGCTCTTGCAGCACTCGTCTTTTCTGGGGTTCGTAAGCTCAAAGTGGAATGCCTTGAACGAAAGCTGTAGAGCCAATCCTTACCAGCTAATTTTTTTGGGTTCCAGTTAGACGGATATTTGCAATTAGGGATTGCGGATGCATACTCATATGCCAGCCTCCTTACTGACTCTAAAGACAATCCATAAAGTATCTTGCTACACTTCACTGTAAAAACTTGTTTCGACGAATATTTTGATGTATATTTTCGAACTGGCACGGAGTCTTCATGTGATTAAGTCAAACGTCGAATTTTTTCTAATCTATGTTGTAGCGTAGCCTTTTTTGATCCATAGTTTTCTGCCGCCTTCCCTACTGATTTGTAACGGCTGCAATCACCAACTGTACTTTCGATTCATCGATGTAAGCCCGATTTGTTTTTTTAATATACTTTCTAGGCATTTTTGTCTGAAAAATTAAAAGAAAACAAGTGTTAAATAATTGACTGAAGTTAGTAACTGGTAGTTAGTTTATTGCATTACAATAGGGGTACAATGATACGTATAAATGTATACCATTTGCATTCGTATCAAAGAACCCCACACCTACAATGCGAGGTTAATTTTTAGTATTAAAAAAGTTTACAAAACATGTTAGAAACGGAGCATAATTAAGAAAGAACAATAAGTGAACTTACCTCGAACGAAATTTGAGCTCGATCAGAGAGATATTTCTGCGTGAAAGACGAATTTTACTAACTTTACTTCCTTTTATTACTTTTAGAGCGATAATCAAAAAGGAGAGATAAGCTAGTCTGTCTGTTTTTACTTTTTATGTAATTATATTGGTCTAATATTAAAACTTTGCAATGCAATATAATTTTCTAATAGTTAATAAATCTGAACCATTATATAATAAATCTATCGGATAAAAGTAATCTTTTTTAAAAAATAATTTAAAAAGATCTTTTTCCAATTCGTCTAGCGGGTTTAAATGTGTTTTATTTATGCCACCCCAGGCTAGAACACCGTAGCATAATTACGACTGTGTATGTCCATAATATGTTAATTGTTTTTCAGTCAATATGTTTTTTTTATTGTTTTTCTACATGGAAGTTCCATGATAGGTGGCAGTCAAGAATAACTCCAAGATATTTTATTTTCAGAGCTATTCCTTCGATGAGGATGTTGGTAGTAGATTGTGGAAGATGGCTTTCATAAGAACAAAATATTTTGCCTTTTCTATATCAATTGTAGAAATATGATTATCGAACTAGTCTTTTCTGGTATTGAGGTTTTCACTTACAAGTTGCACTAGTATTTCCTAAACTCGTCCACTGAAAAATATTCATCTGCGAGCGATATGATTAGGCCATCTAATGATAGGTTAAGCAGCTTAACTATATACTGAATAAAATTGGGCCTATTACTGTGCCCTGTGGCACGACTAATCGTGAAAAACGTAATAATTGCCACTTTTCCAAATAATCACTTTTTAAAAATACCTTCCAGAGCTTGATTTCTTTAATTACCTTTTACATATTCTGTTATTTAAGAAAATTGTTTGCGAAAACCCTCATAAATTTTCGCTTTACCAAATTAACAACGCCCTTGAATATCCATCCCTAAAAATGAGAGAAACCTGCCACTTTTTAAAAAGTACCTCTTAAAACCCACCTTCGAGGTTGAATTTTTTAAATTATTTTTCTCGCAATACGTTTGTCCTTAAAATGAAATTCAAATTTTTTGTGGTTTCGACTCATTGTGCAAAGTTAAAAACTTACAGGTGACATTTATAACCTTCCGTTTTTTAAAGTCTGATACAAATAGTAGGATACACTTCGCAGGAACATCCTTGGTATATGGAACATCTGCTATAGTATATGGAGATAATCAATAAAATCTACCGTTTAAGAGCCATCCTCAGAGACCCGTGGCTCCGTTAGGACACACATCTTTATAGAAACTTCTCTTCTTACTTATACGCGCAGAATCAGCTTCTAACAGTTATTTCTCTACACCATGTACACAATTTATGTATTCAAGTATAAAGAAGTAACATGATAATTCACTGGAGACAGGTTAGGGCATCTCAAATCAGCTTTACAATCTGCGTAGGTTTAGTTTTTATTCTTAACAGCCCACAAAAATTATAGCCGCATAAAAATGAACCATCTATTTGCGGCCCGTATCCTCCCCGGACCATATTTCAGGACCGAAAGCGACCCGAGGTGGACAGTTTATTAACAGAGTGCTTTGCTAAAAAATCTAAATAACTGTAATTATGACTAAGCAGGGTAATTTCATGCAGGATCGAAAACATTTTAGGCAATTACGTTTTACTTTACTTTAAATTTAGACTACATTTGAGTAGTAAAATTAAATGAAAATAGCTTTAGGCAGAAACATTCTCGATGAAAAATTTTATTTGGATAAAGAATTCCCATGTGCCAGAATGTAACAGTTGATTTACGTTTCTCGTTTTGCAAATAAATGGTAATATATTAAACGTTCGTTACGTTTTTTAAACTGAAATATCTCAATAAGCACAGAGTGAGTTAGAAGTAAGCTGTGATTTCTACATCTTGGCCTAGCCGAGTGTAAGTACAAGGTAATTCAAAATAATTTATCCAGTTTCACATTATCATATCGAATTAGGTTTCCAAACATAATCAAATTGTCCAAGTTTGTTTTCAGTAATTATAAGTGCTCGATGTGAACTTCATGGGTTACACGCGCCATTTCGAGACCACATTTCTGCCATACCTCTGGTTCAGCATGCCGTTTACCACTGTTTCCAGAGCTCTACGAATGCGTTCTTTGAGCTCATTTTAACGTTGTGTACAACACTTTATCTTTGACGTATCCCCATAAAAGTAAATCTCAATGTGAGAGATCAGGTGACCGAGGCAACCAGCTGTAGAGCACCAAGTCTATAGGACCACTGCAACCAATCCAACGGTGAGGAAGCACCCTGTTAAATAAATCGCGAAGCTTCATTTTTCAATTAGGCTGCGCTCTGGCATATGAAGACGTGGCAAAGCTTTATAAATGGAAAGACGTCAACTAAAATCACAAATGAAGAATGTAAAGGGGAATCTACGTTCCGTGATTTTGCAGAAATTGTCACCTCAAGACTAGAAGAAACATGGCAATCCCGACTGTACAAATGGTGAAAATTTTTTATTTGTAGTGTAAAACTTATTAAAATCGTACAAAAAGTTGTCTGAAGGTTAAAAGATTTTCAAATATAGAGCTGACGACTGATTGATATTTCTTCTTGCAAATGTAAGGAATTTACTCAGTGCATATGTGCTAAAAATAGAAAAATACTAATGAAGAACTAGATCTTTTTAGGCTACCAGCTTTGTCACAAAAAATGAACATAAGACATTTTGATCTTGCCACGAAAAAACAATTATAAAAGATTTAAAAACCGAAAGTTACGAATTTGTATTGAAAGTTTTGCTTCAAAGTTTCGAATGAGCCAAAGCCAAATTAACGAAAATAATGAAAATCAATTTTCATTTTCCATCATTTTTTTAAATTTTATAAACTACTTTGTGTCTGATTTCATATCTACAATACGGAAATATTCATTGTAGGCCCTAGGGCATAAAACAACATTTTATGCTTTAGGGCGTAAAAGAACCATTTTATGACCTCAAATAAAGTTATAAAATATCATGCTATGACCGGTCGTACATTTTTTTTTTGAGTAGCTATGGACCACCCTAGTAAAGCACCTTGTAATAATGGTAGATTTGTAAACGAATTTATAAACATGATAATACATTTTTTCTTTTTTTCCACTAAAACACCCGGTATTAACAACTATTTATGTTTTTTTACGGGCCGTACTTATTTTACTGTCTTGCTTAACTAGAAAAGGCAGCGACATTGATTTATAGTTAAATCCTAATGGTAAATAAAAATAAGTGCAGAGTGGTGTAATGTTTTAAGGCCGTTTCTTTTCCCGGATAATTAATCTTTTCTATTACTTCTTCAGAGTTCTTTCTTGTTTTAGTTATATTTGACGTTTAACTTTTGAGCAATATGAAAAGAAAACATTTACGTTGAAAATAATATAATACCTTGGAGGCATACTTTTTGAATTGTTGAATCTCGATACTGGTGAAGGATTAATATATTATTTTAAAGTGTTATTATTTAGACGCAATATTCTTATGTTAAGTTTTAGTAAACTCAGTTATTTAAGGGTCTCTAATAAATAACAAGAATGTGTATTTACAAAATTTTAATGACAGTTATAAATTACAGAGAATGCTTGTAAATATATATGATTATTATGAATATTGCAACTACTTTTAATTTAATATAAGTAAACCTAGTGGAAGAAAAATTATCAGATGTAAATCATGGAGAATTTGTTTACTGAATGCGTGCTAGAACGAATAAAGTTATAGTTGTTACCCATGGTTCTAGCCAGCTCTATAATAAGAAGTCAAACGTGCGGTTAATAAAATGCAGATTCAACTATGTGCAACTTATCTCAAATATAGACACTAAATACTTCATTCTTCGCAATCTACCCACCATGACGTAATGAATACACTTGCAAATTATATAATTCTGTCAAAATCTGGGAGTATTGGAGGTTTCCCATAGAGTATTATTGCCCTAAATTCCTCTATTAGCCGTCTTCTGTTGAAGAAAGTTATTACAATCTAGATAGGTTTGCTGAAAGATTAGCTTCTTTACGCCACACTTCTTTGGTTCAGTATCATATGACAGACAATGCTTAGAAAGCGGTCAATCTCAAAGTCATTAAAACTAGCTTGTTGTCCACATATCTCTCATTATGAAAGCTCTTTGATGTCGGGTTCACCATAAAGCTATCCATTACTGGACATATTACCCATAGATGTGAAGAATCTGAACAGGAGAGTTGAGATTGTGTTCTCGGAATCTTGAAGTCGTGTAGCCCGTGATATTCTAGGAAATACCGTGCAAATTCGACGACGAATGGTTACCGTCTGCCAGTCGGTAATCGGAAAGACTATATAAGTACAATTTTTTTTCTCTCTGGAACTTTTTGGTATGGTGGGGGGATAGGGAGGGAGGGGGACTTTTTTTGAACGAATGGTTACCGATATCTGTCCCCATAGGTAGTTAGTATATGTACTTCTCATACCCCAATTACGCTGGCAGACGAAACTTCAGGTCGGCGCGCGGTAACCGGAAATTAAAAAAATATATCTTTAGTTACCGGACCAAATCTGGCGCAAATTTTTTTTTCAAAACTTTAAATTTCGACAAAAAATATCTAAAACTGAAAAAAACGTCTGCCCAGCCAGCTTATGGTTCACAAGGTACTAAAGAACACTAACCTCGGCTGGCAGACATTTTTTCCAAATTTAGCCCCCCAAACCACTCTTTGAAGGGTTAAACTTTTTTTTTTCAGTTTTGCGCGTCTGCATTTTTTTTATTAATATAAAGAAATGTCCTTTGGATATGTTATTACAGCAGGAAATATGAAGAATTTGAGTTTTTGATTATCTTGATCCGTTCATAATTAATAGAGTTATTAACAAAAAAACAACTATTTTTCAATCGTGCTTTGCTCTAAATATTGCTCCAATAGGACTGTCATTTTTTGGTTTCTAAAAATCAATAAAGGATGCAATTATGATATGCAAGTTTCATTTTCTTTTTATTTCAATGGTTTCTCAGTGTTTTTGATTTTTCAAACCAGCCGCCGAGCGCTCCGATTTCAGCCTCAAGTGGCACTCACTGCGCTGCTGGTTCACCACCACCTTTTTGCTTTTGCGAACTCTTTCATCTTCGAACTACCTATGTAGCGGATTTCTTTTACACTTCTTGCTCGACATCATATGTTACTTATTCAACATCCAACCGTTTACCATCATATGCTCATCCCACTTTCCTTGATATCGAAAGATAATAGAACTGCAAAAGCAAGAGATCAAATGAAGTCACTTAAATAGAAATTACCTGAAAAAAATACTTCGTTTACATTCTCATTGAATCCTCAATTTAGATTCACTAATTTGTTTTTATTGAATACCCAGAATCACGGGGTTATACGGCTAAGTTTTATTGTTCGAGAGCTAAGGAATCACGGGCTACTCGATTTCAAGATAGAGAACACAATCTCATCAATTTCCCTATTCAGATTCTTCACATTCTTCTATTATATTCCCAGAGTTATACAGTTACGGGTGTACGGGGTTACTGGATTATGTAGTAGAAGGGTTTGCTGCTGGAGCGTTATAGTATTACTTGGTAACAAGGTAACAAGGTTCACAGGGCACAATTTAATTGAATGTGTGAGTAAGGAGTCATCTGGTTTCTTTGCTTCAATACTGAAGCACCACAATGTTATTAGGGTGAAGTTTTAAAGTTGAATTACTTTTGGAGTCTGATTTGAATGAACTGGGTAAGCTATATTACGATGAACTTTTTCAGCGGCTCAAAATACAAGGGACAGATGTGGTCAGTACCCCAGCACAGACCACTTTTTTGTGGGCCTGTGTTATGTAAAAGACCTCACCAAAACTCTTTTTCATTAGCCCCTCTGTGATATCAGCCCAAAATTTTGGGGAGCGCCTCTTGACCTGTTACCATCTGGCTTTCTTTGAACTATCAACCGTTCTATATTGTCCTCTCTCCGGTTGATGTGGGCAAGAAATTATATGAAGTATTCATCCATTAATGCAATGGGCTGTCCAAGAAATTGGTAGCAAACGTCTCCAGACCCACATTTTGAAAACATCAGTAAGCACTTTATCTACTTCTTTAACGGCCCATGTCTCAGAGGCTTAAAGAAAGAGGAAAAAAACTAGGACGTTAGAAAGTCTCTTCTCTCAATTTTTGTGCGTTTCATGTTTTGCTCAACTTACAAGTTGCTGATCTACCTATCTGTATTCTTCGCTGAATCTCATATTCATAGTTGACAGTATTATCCACAAAGATTCCAAAGTATATAATCTTGTTTACCAATTCATAGTCACCTCTCCGTCTGGATTTACAATAATGTTTTTCTTCATTTTGTTGCAAAAAACTTAAATCTCAGTCAGTGCTTATTGTCTGATATTTCTGGCGAGTGATGACGGTCTTGGAAGCTTAGATCTTCAAGCCAACTCGATGTAAGTCGGAAGATAACTGCGAAACTGAGATATGAAACTTTTCTCAGATTATGTCGCGGCCCATGTTGTCTATTTCGAAGTTCTTAAAAATTCAGTCCAGTAAAATATTGAACAGTTTAGAGGAGATTATGTTTATACCTTCATATTTTTGTCGATATTTCTCAACAACTCAGTCATGTTCAACTCGGTGATGTTCAAAGGTTTTGATATATTTTTTCATGGCTTATATTGTGTCAGTTGCTTTTTGTTATCTTTGTTATATATTTTAATTGATTGTTGTGGCTATAGTAATCTGTACTTGAGTATTTTTCCTGTATCTGTCTTCTTCAGGTCATAAGTTGTTTTGTAACTCTAGTGAGTTTGTTATTATACTTCTCCGTTTTTGGACAGTGTCTCATCTAAGCTCCATTGATTGATTTGGTATTTATGTTATTAAGATTTTTGAGGTTCATCTAGTTTATCTTTCTCCACTTTTCTATAATTGCTCATTTATATTTTCCTTCGCGTTCTCTGCTTGCGTCCATATATCTCAGATCATATTTGAGAAGCTTGCCTTAGATGAATAATTAATTGCCTTTGCCACTCCTTAAGCACTTCCGACTGAAAATCTATTTCGTTATGTAATATATTGAATTTGTTGTTTTCGCTGGTAGTCACAAAATATATTTCGCTCCTAGTTCACTCACTAAAACTGGCTGTGTCCATTTTCTTTGTTCAAGGGCTTGGAAGACTATAAATATTGTGATACAAAGGAAACTGCGGAAACAGATTTCCTTTTTCATTTCTTTCTACACAGACGTGAGAGAATTCAGTTTCATATTGCTTCTTGCTAAGTTTGGCGTTGAAATCTCCAACTAATATCATGCAGTTTGTCTGAGTTTCTGACGCTGCTTAATTTATGACTTCTTAAAAGTTTTCAGCTTCATCTAAATATTAAATAGTAAATTCCGGTGCTTATACACTTTGAATCCGGACTACCGTATGAATTCTACTCCTCCTACTACTTCTTGACATTTGCAGCGGATCTGTGCTCTGCTCTTCTTCGAATTTCAATCATTTGTATGATATTTCCATGTATTTGGTTTAACTCTTTAACTTTAACTCTTTAACTCTTTAACTCTTGGAAGTGTTCTTTAATTGTAGACGGAGGTATGCAATTTTCGTCACTGATGAGCATGCACAACTCCAGTAATTCTTAGCAGCCTCCCCCCTTGTCTTTTTTGACCGCCACCGTAGCCAGGAATCACTGAGTTGCCGAGTGCAGAGGGCCCTACTTAACGAGCTGACATTTCATTAAATAAGAGAATTTTAGCCGTACATTATTATATTGACCAATGCGGGTTTTTTCCTACAACCCAATCAATGTTATCATAGATGTGCACCTTTTACATAATAAACTAAAGGTAAAGAACAGATTAGAGACTCATTAGTGAAAGTTTAGTCTATCAATTTTATCTCAAAAGTCATTTTTTTAAAATTTCAAAAAGTTTTCTTCGTTTAAATTTATATCAGAGAAGAATGGTTCAAATAGACAATGCGTCGCACGTCGCTTAGAATAACACACAAGATATTTTTCAAATTTGCCTTCGATAATTGAATTCAATCAAGGTTCTCCACTGCCCAAAATCTACAATACGGCAAATGTAGACCCGTTGCGTTGCTACAAATATGTTTTTTTAAGTTTCGATGGTAAAAATACCTGTAGGCTCACAAGTAATACCGTAACCTTACTTCCCTGTCACCTTCCAAAGTATGCTGACATTTTCTTTTATATGATTTTATTTTATGTTGTTTGTAATTCCTTCAATTTTTGGAAAGCAGTTAACATTGTTACCGAAGAGGGACCTAATATATACTTTTAACGAAAAAAAAAAAAAAATAATAATATATACTAAACGTTGAAGGAATATAGTATCTGCAATCTAGTCGTCGCTATTATCAGGAAGAAAACCCAATATATTTTTAGTTCAAAAAAATAGGATTTTGATCCAGTTAATAAAATTCAAATTGAGAAGCAAAATTTGTGCAAATACCTTTACATATTTTTTTACTATTAGAACAACGTCTCTTCAAGTACAAATGACATATTTCTTATTTGTCAATTTTAAAGAATTTGTAAAGGTATTTACACGAAACTTCCCTCTCTCTTTGGCATACTTTATTAATTATTTTTTTCTGTAGGATGGTCACTCTGTATCTTTTTTTAATTAAAATTATGACGATATTTCAAATATTCTTCATTTTCCTCTGTAGTTTCTGATTTTCTAAAGTTTTCCATTAAAATTCCATCACAGTTCCCTCTCGATAATTATGTCGACTACAGTCCAAATATTACTTGCATCATACTTTCTTAATTAATTATTTTTTTAAGTGACTACCCTGGCTATTTTTCATATTTTTTTTCCTTGATAATTTTATTAACTGCATGCGAAATATTAACTCCCTCTGTCATATTTTTCCATTATTTCTTTTTAGGTGACCACTCTATGTATTTTTTTCATATATGTCTTCTTTGCATTTATTTTAACTACATGTGAAATATTATTGTCCTAGGTTACATTTCTTCATATTTTTTGTAGCGTGATCTCCCTGTATATTTTTTATATTTTTCTTTCTTGATAGTTGTGTTAACTGTCATATTTTTTTCAATATATATATATTTTTTGAGTGACCACCCTGTATATTTTTATATATTTCTTTCTCGGCAGTTGCGTTAACTGCATACGAAATTCCGTCCTCACATTTTTTTTATTATTTTGTCACGGTGGCCACCCTGTATATTTTCCTCCTTGACAGTTGTGTTGAATGCATGTGAAATATTTTTATCCTCTGTCACATTTTTTTATTATTGTCTAGGGTGACACCCTGTATATTATTGTATATTTTTCTTCTTGCAATTGTGTTAATTACATGCAAAATATTATTGTACTGCGACACATTTTTTTCACCTGGTATATTTTTTGATCTTTTTCTTCTTTGACTGTTGTATTAACTACATGCGAACTATTATTGCTCTCCGTCACATTTTCTCATTATTTCCTTATGGTGACCACTCTGTACATTTCTCTTCCTTGGCAGTTGTATTAACTATATGCGAAATATTACTGGCTTCCGTCACATTTTTTTCTTAAATATATTTCTCTGTATATTTTTCAGGAAGTATATCCCAGTTCTTCGTTGTCACTAGCATCAACTACCTACCAAATATTATTCTTCTCTGTCAAGTGGTTTTGTAGATATAGCACCAACAGATGGACTGACATAATTAAATGCCTTTAATTTTCGTAATCTATATTACTCCAGGCGAATTAGACTTTTGCTGCCAAAAATTGTGCTCTACGATAAATTTTTTCTTTATTATGTTTATTTGGACGTCTTGAATAACACTTGGTAGTTATGCCACGAAACACCTGGAGGATTTCGTGAAAACCGCGTCGGAAGGACGCGAAATCCGCGAATTCGCGATTAACTCAGTTTCTGTGGCCCAAACTGGAACAACACCTATTATAGAAGTTGTACATCTGTAAATTCTTCACCTTAAAGGTCCTATACATTTTTTTCGTACGCCTAACCGTTTTGGAGATATGACGCGGACTATGCGAAAAATGCGTTTGGTTCCGCCAAACATCTTTCGCACCACATATTTTCGCAATTATCTTGCATTCTATGTCTGAGAATGAAAATTAAATATTGCTGTTATAGAGCTTGGTGATTTTTATTCTCTACCAGAATGTCTTATAGATTTTATTTACATTTATTTACAGTGAATAAATCAAAAAATGCATTTGTTTCTGCATCAACCTAGAGGTAGAATGCTCGGCGCGCTTATTTTAGATAGTTCCCCAGGAGGCCTAATTCACGCCGGATCTTAAATTAGCCAATATTTCCGACTCCTTCGGTATTTGAAACGTTATCGTCCAATGACAAATCGTTGTCATTATTTTCATTCGGACAAGATTCTACGTTGCCCATTTGTGACGTATACTTTCCGGTGAGGCCGGAAAGTGGTCACTTTTGACACCTTAGCAACGGTTCGGTTGCTCGGTCGCCACCTTTATAATTTTTTTACGTATCTTAGCACAGCCTGTTGCAGTAGGGCTGGAGTAGCTACAGTGGAGAAAAACAGAAAATTCCAGTGGGTCAATTGGGATGTAACAGACTTTCACACACAAACAGTAAAACGCATAATTCGGTAAACAACATCTATTTATTTCATACAAGCTACAATATCAACTCTAAATTAGTCTAAATCTACTAATATATACCAGACAGTACCTAGGCTATGATATGACTATCGTGCAGTTACGATGCAGTTACAGCGGTCTTACTTATGGCAGGCGGAAGCGAAGCAGCGGTATAATGTGGACTCGAGGTAATGGCGGTGAAGGATGGTCAACGGCGCGAAAATGACAAGGTGACAGGTTGTGCTGCAGGTGACGAAAAGCGGTTAGGTTAGGTACAGTCGTCGGATGCCAGGAAGGAGCAAGCAAACAATAACTAATGCAACAATAAGAAAATGGCTACTCTAGATGTCAGGCTTGGCTAATACCATGAACCCTAAAGCTGGAAAGAAATGTATGATTAGTTAAGACAAGACGGCGTTCTGCAGCTCCTAACTTGAAAACACTTAAAAATAATAATATAGCTACGACCCGATTTTTCTACATTAGCAGATACTACGAAGACATCGGGGACGCTTTCTCTGTGCCCACAGGGTAAGCGCACTAGCACATATTACGAATACCCTGGGTACACTGGAGTCAGCCACGCTAGCACGACTGTTGGCACCTGGATGTGAGCTCGTACCCTGGACCTGAAATTGGGTGAGCGTCTTGCTTTCTCCGCATTAGCAGATACTACGAAGACTCCAAAACGCTCTCTCTATGGACACAGTTTGCGTGCACTAGCATATATTACACGTACCCTGAGCACACAAGAGTTACCAGACAGCAATTAGAATTAAAGGACCTGATTTCTCCGCATTAGCAGATACTACGAAGACTCCAGGAACCTTTACTTTATGACTACAGGGTACCCGCACTAGCAAATATTACGGATACCTTGAGGACACAACCAGTAAAATAAATACAAAGACAAATAAAAGTTCACAGTATCAGCCAAACCGCCAACTATTATAATTATTACTATTATTCTTACTTATATCCTCTAGTTGCTCCTGGCGCGTCTGGTTGAATATGGGGCGGTACACCGACTGAGTTCTGGGTTGGCACGTCTACCTGCTTCGGAAGCTCGTGAGAAACTTAACTGTCGGTGTCGCTTTCAATAGCTAGTCGGCTCATAGTGGGAGAAGTGAATGCGCGTAGGCAATGAGCAGTGTAGACGGCACTTGTGAAATTTTTCGTTACAATGGATTTTACGGACTTTACGGTATATTTTAAGAAATATTGACAGAGTCCGAAAAATTGGACTTGAAATAATTTACGGAAATATTCACTTACGCTTGACGGCTGGTCACGTGTGGGCACCTCTGCTCGCTGCTACTGCTTTGGATCGACTGCCTGATGACACCGTGAGCGCGGACGGTCTCTTGGCGCTGTGCAGGTGGGGGTTTAACGCGGGAATGTAGTTTTACGCGGTAATAAATTGTTCGTAGCCGGTTGGGTTTAAATAAGCAAATACAAAAATTAAATAACAATATTTATAATATGTAAAAATAGAGTACTTGTTTGGGAATCGGAATTTGCTTCATTACACATTTCATCATTCATAGCAATTATAGGTGCGGATTCAAGCAGGAGTGACCGTGGCAATGGCCACAAGCTGTTGAACAACTCTGTCCTACTTTCCTACAGCTACATTTTCCTGCACAACCCTTAGTACAGTAGCAAAAAATTGAATTGAACAATATGTCTGGTGCTGGTGGTAACTGCGTTGGTACTGGCTGCAAAATATCATTCTTCCTAATCCAGACCCACTGCGCAGGATCAATCTCTTTTCCCAACTAATTTTGAACTTGATAATATTTAATTTTCATTCTGAGACATAGAAAGCAAGATAATTACGAAATATGTGGTGCGAAAGAGGTTTGGTGGAACTAATTCCATTTTTCACTTAGTCCGCGTTGTATCTCCAAAATGGTTAGGCGTACGAAAAAAATGTATAGGACCTTTAGGTAGAGAATTTACAGATGTACAACTTCTATAATAGATGTTGTTCCCGTTTGGGCCATAAAAGTTAATCATAAGAGTTAATCGCGAATTCGTGGTTTTCGCGACCTTCGACTCGGTTTTCACGAAATCCTCCAGGTGTTTCGTGGCGTAACTACCAAGTATTATTCAAGACGTCTAAATAAACATAATAAAGTGGGGCACGAATTTAGCACAGAGGTCAATTTTACAACTAAAACGCCTGGATTTTATACTCTAAAACATGAAAATTCGGAGAAATCTCGGAGAGTTATTTTTTCACGATAACAATACTTCCCTTCGGTAAACGAGGAAAGTAAAAAGCCAATTTTGATGTTACTTTTGTTAAAGGAATCTTGATATTCAGGGGAAAAGTTTAGACATATCCATATCAGGAGTTCTTACCTTTTGCCGCAAAAATGTCATTTTTTCGGAATAAGTCTTCAGAAATAAAATATTTTCCCATTTAATTGACCTTATTATTTAAAGCTGATACTGAAGCCAGCGAAAAAATAAACATTAAGAGAGTTCGTTTAAAAATTATATAAATATTTAGTAGGTTTGTGCAACAATTCTACTTTAACTGCATTCAAAACTATCTCCATGAAATATAGAAGGTGGTTTTAAATCGCTGATTTAAATAATAACAATATTGTTATTAAATTTGGTGTAAATTTATTTGGTGAAGTTCTGAATAACTCTACGTACTCAAATTTTATACAAAAAGTGCTACTAGTAAAATATGGTCATTTTGATCTTCGACAAAATTGTAGCAGGCTGTGCTTTTAAACCTTGTAAAATCTAATAGACTCCGCAGACCCACTTTTCAAGTTCTACAATATAAAACAAACCCGGTCTGAAATGAACTCAAAATTCATTTTTTATGGGGGTGGTTTTCACTCAGATTTACAATATCGTAAAAAATCGTTAATATCATTTCGTCAATTTCCGTTCCGAATGAAAACTGTAGCAAGCCATGCTTTTATGCCTTATGACATTTAAGAGACTCAAAAGATGCGTTTTATGAGCTTTACGATTTAGATCGAACACCAAATAAACTTTTACGATGGTGATACCAAGCAAGCAAAATTGGGGGACCCTGTATAAGAATTAAACAGTGTTAGTAATAAAATGATGTCCATGTTCTTAGCTTAATTTCTGTTTCCATATTAATCAAACCTTTATTCAAACTTCATATATGCATTTAAGAAATGTGATTGGTAAGCTTCTTTCAACGCATGCCTCAATAAGCCATGAAGCACAATCCAATCATAGATGTAATATTAATCTTGGAAATCAATGAACTCCAAACTACGACTAAATATGGCTAAGCCTTTTAATAATCCAGTGCAGTAAAACTAAAGTTTGTGTTATAATCAATAAAATCTATCATAAATTATTCACAAACGTTTCCAATGCATTCAAATGAATTCAGAATCCTTGGCACGTCTCTCACTTGTTTTATTTATTTTAAAGCACGTTTGTCAGTAACAATATTTGTTAAATCATAACAAAATATTGGCAACGTGCAGAGTTAAGTGCACTAACAATAAAAATGTGCTCCAAGATTTCACTGCCCATAAAATTTGTGAAAATGTAAATTTTATCCGCTAAATTTTATCACCATCGTAAAATGTTACCGTGGGATGTCTGAAGCTATTTCCTTATTGTTGTTCTTTATTTACTTATTACACTAAACGTATAGCTAGAGCTCTGCTAAAACGATGAAATCACCAGTTTTGTTAATGGAACTGAAAGAGCAAATTTCATATTTCCGTTTGCAGCATTGTAGTAGCATGATAACAATTTGCTAATAAGTCTGCAACGCTGTCGATTTTTACGTTATCATTATTGCACACTGTTGAATTCAACAGTTTCAACTCTCAAATCATGAATAAAATGTATAGTGCCGGTATTTCACATAAAACATATATAGGATGTTCCTGTCGCAGAATATAGCAAGTGATCAAAATAATAAAATAACAATTTTTCAAAAAAGAGTTAGAAAGGTTTTCAGTCCCAAAATATGTTACATCGTCAGACAATAAAAATAAGCTAAACCGATTTTTGTCACGAAAAATCCAAGTATAGTCCAATAAATGAATACCCAAAAGGGGACTGTAGAGGATATTGAGAAGGGGAGAATTTTCCTCTTCGGGAATATGTTGGGGGTACTTAGGAGGTAAACATACAGAAAGTCCCCGAAAAAGGTAATCTATACAAAATAAAACATAATTGAATTTCCTACAAGAAGGTCTATATTCATTTCCTTCCTATGTGTTATAGTTTATGAGATATTCGCTAGCCAAAATAGATAATTAATAAATAAATCAGTTAGGTATCTGAAATTTTTCCAGTTCAAGAACACGGTTTTTAAAATCACTAAGAGTTATTTTCATACGGCGACAAAAGCTTTGGACAGACGCATGGGGTGATGATTGGATAGTTTTATTCATGTCGAATGGCCAATTACTAATCTTTAACATAACTTTTGCAAACTGAAAAAATCGGTAAAAATATTTACCCAGAACTTCCCTCTCTGTTTCATACTCTTATGCATTATCTTTTCTGTAGGATGACTACTTTTTTTTAACTAAAAGTATATCAGGTTTTGTTCCTGATATTTAAATAGTAACGACTACATTCCAAATATTATTTTTCTCTAAAGTTTCTTGATTAGTTATTTTTTGTAGTAACCACCCTGTATAAATTTTACTAAAAGTATATCAGACTAGCTGATGCCCGCGACTTCGTTCACGTGGAATTAAGAACATTGACATACTAACCTATGCCTATAAAGAAGTACTACATACTCACTGAGTACTCCTATAGTACTCAGGAAGTACATTCGAGGGAACCCAGTGCACATCCATGGTACCCGGGGAGACCCACTGCGCATCCATATTACTAGGGGAAACATACTGCGCAACCATGGTACTCGAGAAAACCCACTGCCCATCCATAGTACTCGGGGAAACCCACTGCGCATCTATATTACTCGGAGAAACCCACTGCACATCCACTTCATTCAGGGAAACCCACTACACATCCATTTCACTCGAGGAAACCTACTGCGCATCCATACTACTCGGGGAAACCCACTGCATATCCACTTCATTCAAGGAAACCCACTACGCATCTATTTCACTCGAGGAAACCCACTGCGCATCCATTGTACTCGAGGAAACTCACTGCGCATCCATAGTACTCGTGGAAGCTCACTGCGCATCGTAATTTGTTGTCTCTTTTTGAAAACCGTTGCATACGTGTCTCTGTATTTCCTCAGATAACCCATAGCTGGAACATCACGTTTCTGACTTGCGCGATTTTAGACCATCAACCACACCCGTTTTCATCCCTTCAAAAAGTGAAAATCGAAATTTCTTACTCGTGTCTAATAGATTCCAATAAAGAGTATTTCTGCTAAATTTCACGCTACTATCCGTTTCCGAAAAGAGCTCCCCCTCCCCGTTTGGGGGTCTCTTTTTGAAAACCGTCGAATACGTGTCTTCTTATTTTCTCAGAAGAGTCCATCGCTCGAATAATCACGTTTCTGACTTACGCGATTTCAAAAATACTACCCCCGTTTTCACCCCTTCAGAAAGTGAAAATCGAAATTTCGTCTTACACGTCACAGTAGGCTAGAACCACCTTTAAATGAAATATGCATGCACTCTATCAATTCCTACAAGAAATGGTAGCTTTATCTGTCCTGAAATGATGAGTTGAGAGATGTCTTGAGAATGATGAAGTTAGATTTTTTAGCCGTTACCAGGCAACCTATATACACTGTGTCCCAGCATAGATATAACAAGAGGTGTAATGGCGCAAAAATTTTGGAATTTTAGAATGGTATTTGGGGATTGAGTCCTGCTTGTTGTAAAACTAAAGTATACCAAAAATGACTTGATTTGGTGTTCTACAGGGTGTTTTATAAGCAAAGTTGTAAAAATCACCACTAATAAAGTATCTTTATTTTTCAAAATATGAAAAAATTCCACTAAGAAAAGTTATTTAGAATGCAATTTTATATCTCTATACCAAATTTCAGGAATATAGAATTATTTTTTTGAAACTTCCTATTTTTTTAATAAACTAGTATTTTATTTTGAACCATTCAATTAACATTCCCTTGGCCGTTTTCTAGAAAATTCATTTTTAATAATTTTTTTTTGAAAACTGATTTTTTGCATTGGTAAGCTTGTTAAAATGTCAATCAAAAAAGTAAAATTAAACATTCCAATACAAATTTAAACTTAAAGCAAGTTTGGGGAAACAACATTCAAGAAACCTTCATGCTCGACAGCCCCAGGCGTTTTGATAATAATCGGGTTATATAAACTTTCCAAGTAGGTACAATTTAGACAAAATCATTAGATTTATTCCTATATTGTTTTGAATGACAGCAATTTTGGTCTACCAATATATCCATAACCAATAAATAAGATTACTATTTGCGTAACTGGATTTGCTAGGGAAATACGAGCACCTCTACTGGCCGTTTGAGTAGACTTTCCATTCTCGAAGGATTACGTAGTGGGCGAAAACACGTGTTGTTCACGCATATAGTTCGTGTCGATCATTTCGCTCAGTCAGATAACAGGCGAGTATGAGAACCATACCACCGCCAATGAAGATAACCCACAGAAGAGACATGATGATCACCGAACCACTCACCCACTACCTTGCGGGTACCTGACGAAACACCCTCCAGTACCCGTAGTCACCTAGCTCCGTGCAGACCAAAAGTGCTACCAAAGCACTTAAGTCTGCACTTCCTCGAGCTACATAGCTCATACCTACCGCCTAACCGATGATCCGAATGGCAGGATGTCAATTGACATTCTGCGTACCGGTAGTCAATCCCAGCCAAAAATACCCCAAAGTTTCCGAACATACAGATGACTGCCCCAGGAGTGACAAGCTGGTGAAGAAAGATCATCAAGACAGAAGATAAAGACCTTAGCCAGCAAGGTCCAACAAGCTAGGACCCGGGGAGGTGTACCAAAATCATTCACACCGCTCACATTTGTGAGTGGAGTTGATGTGAAGTAAGCTCGCCCGCCCTGCATGTGGCCGATCCAGGTCTACAGAGATGTACTAGGGTAAAGAGCAGTAGTCCTGCTCGACCCTAGACATCCGAAATCGTCATCACTGCCAAAGAACATTGTGACCATGATTGAAATCAAAGATCATGAAAAACGCACGATGAAAATAGATATTGTCTTTGTCTATTGTGTAAACGTAAGAATCCGGGATTGAAGAAGATAACTGATAGGTTGTTTGAAATACGTCCAGGTATTCAGAGACTTTAAAAATGTTGTAGATTCTTGTTTTTATCAATGCAAAAAATCAATTTTCAAAAAAAAAAAAATTAAAATAAATTTTCTAGAAAAAGGCCAAGGGAATAATTTCGGGGTTTACGGGAATTGTTTCGGGACAGATCAAGCTACCATTTCCCGTAGGAATTGAGAGAGTGCATGCATATTTCACTTAAAGTTGGTTCTAGCCTACTGTGACGTATCTAATAGATTTCAACAGAGAATATTTCTGCCAAATTTCACGCATCTAGATCTAATCGTTTCCGAAAAAGACACTAAAATTTCACCCCCTTTTGGATAGAATTTTTAAAAATCCCTCCTTAGTGGATACCTACGTCAACTACAGTCCAAACATTATATTCACCATAATTATTTTTCATAGTGACCACCTTACATATTTTTCATAACTTTCTTTCCCAACAATTGAGTTAACTACATGCGAAATGTTATTGCCACCCGTCACATTTTTTCATAATTTTTATTGGGTGACCATCCTGTATGTTCCTCATGTTTTCCTTCCCTGACAGTTGTGTTAACTACATGCCAAGTATTATCGCTCTCCGTCATATTTCTTCATTATTTTTTTTATTCATTATCTTTTCTCTTCAACAAGCTAGGACCCGGGGAGGTGTACCAAAATCATTCACACCGCTCACATTTGTGAGTGGGGTTGATGTAAAGTAAGCTCGCCCCCCCTGCATGTGGCCGATCCAGGTCTACAGAGATGTACTAGGGTAAAGAGCAGTAGTCCTGCTCGACCCTAGACATTCGAGACCGTCATCACTGCCAAAGAATATTGTGACCGTGATTGAAATCAAAGATCATGAAAAACGCACGATGAAAATAGATATTGTCTAAGATAACTGATAGGTTGTTTGAAATATGTCCAGGTATTCAGAGACTTTAAAAATGTTGTAGATTCTTGTTTTTATCAATGCAAAAAATCGATTTTCAAAAAAAAAAATTTTAAATAAATTTTCTAGAAAACGGCCACGCTAATAATTTCGGGGTTTACGGGAATTGTTTCGGGACAGATCAAGCTACCATTTCCCGTAGGAATTGAGAGAGTGCATGCATATTTCACTTAAAGTTGGTTCTAGCCTACTGTGACGAATCTAATAGATTTCAACAGAGAATATTTCTGCCAAATTTCACGCATCTAGATCTAATCGTTTCCGAAAAAGACACTAAAATTTCACCCCCTTTTGGATAGAATTTTTAAAAATCCCTCCTTAGTGGATACCTACGTCAACTACAGTCCAAACATTATATTCACCATAATTATTTTTCATAGTGACCACCTTACATATTTTTCATAACTTTCTTTCCCAACAATTGAGTTAACTACATGCGAAATGTTATTGCCACCCGTCACATTTTTTCATAATTTTTATTGGGTGACCATCCTGTATGTTCCTCATGTTTTTCTTCCCTGACAGTTGTGTTAACTACATGCCAAGTATTATCGCTCTCCGTCATATTTCTTCATTATTTTTTTTATTCATTATCTTTTCTATAGAATGACTACCCTTTTAATACTTTGTTTTAACTAAATGTATATCGGGTTTTCTTCCCAGCAATAGTGACAACTACATTCCAAATATTATTTTTGTCTGCCATTTCTTAATTAGCTGTTTTCTAGAGTGACCACCATGTATATATTTCACTAAAAGTACGTTAGATTCCATCTTCGGTAATTGTGTCAACTACAGTCGAAATATTATATCCACCATAATTATATTTCATAGGGACCATCTTGTATATTTTTCTTGCCTAACAGTTGAGTTGACCACATGCAAAATATTATCGGTCACATTTCTTCATATTTTTTTTTTTTAAATTTTTCTATAGGTACTTTTCTTTGACGAGTGTGTTAACTACATGTGAAATATTATAGCCACCCGTCACATTTTTTCATATTTTTTTAATGTGACCACCCAGTATTTTTCGTCCTCTGTTACATCGTGTTATTCTTTTTCGAGTGACCGCCTTGTATTTTTTCTTTCATATTTTACTTCCTTGGCAGATGTGTTATCGTCACATTTTTTATTTTTTTTTTAAGGGTGACCGACCATATTTTTCATATATTTTTCTCTTTGACAGTTATGTTAACTGTGGTATTTTAGCCTTCGTCACATTAAACAATAAAAAAATTTAGGGTATATATTTTTTTTATATTTTTCTTTTTAGACTGTTGAGTAATGGTGTGCTAAAAATTATCGTCCGTCGCGTTTTATTATTATTATTTTTTTTTTGGATGACCACATGTATATTTTTTTCATATTGTTCTTCCATTGACAATTGTGTTGCCCAACATTACTGTCTTCCGTCATATTTTTTTTCCTTACTTATACTTTTTATGGGGTTCACCCTATAGATCTTTCAACGGAAGTGTATCCCAATTCTTCGCAGTAGCGTTAACTGCCTACCAAATATTATTCTTCTCCGCCAAGTGGTTCTGTGGATACATCGCCAACAGACAGACGGACAGACAGGCAGATTGATGGAATTAAATGGTTTTAATTTTCGTAATATTCATACTCTGAAACGTGAAACTTCGAAGAAATCTCGGAGGGTGATTTTTTTTAGATTACAATACTTCCTTTCGGTAAGCGAGAGAAGTAAAAACAAAAAATGAGCACGATGATATCTCAGTTGCGATAGCTCAAAGGTGAAGGGAAATCACTTTATACTTATTGGGTTATATGCCGTTAGCACGTTTTGCAAATAGACGGAAAAACTCGAATAGCTCATATATTGCCTTAAAAAATACAATATTTTATGAAATATATTGTTACTACCAATCCCAATGGTTTCAACCTCCAAACCCAAATTTGTGAATATATTTTTCAGATAATTATTTGAATATTCTTGTGCTAGTTGACTGGCACCATTACTATCACCATTGAATGCAGTTGCGGTTAAATATCCTCCACGAGATATGTTCCCACTTGTTATATTTGTTATTAGGCCAGTCGGCAGAAGCGAAAAAATTCCTCAATTATAAAAAAAATGAGAAAAAGCTGGAAACAGTTTTATTTGGACACAAAATATAATATATATAGTTTCCTACAATGAGGGTGTGTTGCTGTTTTTATTGTCTCCTTTACTGTTTCTCTCCTTTTCAGTTGGTTCGTCAGATATATTCCTAGGTATTTCAGTTTGTTCGTTGTTCTTAGGGAGTAATCACCTATTTCGTATTCTTCTCCACTGATCCGACACTCTCTTGTTGATGGGTCTCCATTATTAGACTTTTCAGTCCAGATGTGTCTAGATGCGGTTTCATGTTTTCTAGGAAGTTGTGCGACGATTAGGAGGTCATCGGCGTATGTTAGTACGATTGGGGTTCTCAATGTTTCCGTGTCTTAGTTGAAACTTGGTGTTTCCCTTATTATTGTGTTTTGTATTACTTGGTTTAAGACCGTGGTGAATAGTCGGGGGGATAGGGAGCATCCTTGTTTGACTCCTCTGTTCGTTTGTCTGGTTTCCGTCATTTTTCCGAATCATTGTATGGTAGTGGTTTCATGAAGGCAAGCCTTTATTATCTTGTTTATTAGATAGTGCGGTACTCCTTTATTATATAGGGTGTTGGCTATGGCCTCGTGACTGATGGTATCAAATGCCTTTTGAAGATCTATAGAGACTATGTGCAGTTTTATCCCTTCTCTCCATTTTTTTCCAGTATTCTTCTAGTGGTGTACATGTGGTCGTCCGTTGATCTGACTTTGATGAATGCTGCCTAGTAGTCTGGCGGTCTTCCAATGTACTTCTCTAGTTACTCGAGCAGGAATTGTGCGTAGTATTTGTATCCTATGCTGCAGAGTATTATTCTTCTATAGTTATCTACATTCTGTGGAGAGTTGGTTTTTTGGGAGGGCATTTGTATAGTCGTGGTCCATTCCGTAGGCAGAGGTGTGGTTTATGTCCATACTCTGTTGATGACTTCTAGGGTTTGCTCCTTTAGCCTTTCCGTACTCGTTGTTTATTTTGTCTACTTCAGGTGTGGTGTTTCTTCTAGCTCTGGCTATTATTTCTAGCGGTTAGTCTTTTAATGGTGGCCTGTCCAAGGGTCAGTGGTCCGTTTCTTTCATTAGTTTTGTTCGTTCTTTAGTTGCCTTCTCTTCTTCCTCCAGCTTCTTAGTTCAATGTTGCATTGGTATGTATCTTCTTTTGTGGGTACTGTTGTTTCTTCTATATTTTTTCAGATATCTGAAGGTTTAGTTTAGTCGTTGTCCTGTTGGGAGTGTTTCTATATTTTCGAAGAATGATCTGCATTTTTCCTCGTCGTGGCTTCTCTCCGCCTCTCTTTTTTCCTGCAGTGCTTCTTTTAGCTTTTCGTTTAAGTTCCCCGTCGGTTGTTGTTTGCCTGTGGCCTTCACCTTTTTAGCTGTTCGTACTTATTATTTTTTTCCTTTCTTGTCGGGCTCATAGGTGATCTGCCCCTTTTTAACGTTTTTCTTGCTGCAATTTTTATTTTTGCGCCCATTAATGTTCAGTCTAATTCTTCTCCTGTCAGTTGGTTTTCTATTTCTTCAGCGTATTTCTGAAAAACTTCGTGCTATAGTAGAGAACTATTTCAGGTACTGTGTGGTGTTCTGTTGTTTCCTTGACTTCTTTTATTTCCAATTTTGCGTATAGGATTTGGTCTGTATTGATTTCTGCTGCTCTTTTTGCTTTAGCGTTCTTGATCCTTTCTCTTATCTCTCTGCTTACCAGGATATGATCTATTTGTGGGATTGAGCTTCCATTACTCCAGGTATCAATAGCAGGTCTGGCTTTTGCTCCATGTGTTTCTTATTGTTAGGTCAACCAAGTGTGCTAGATTTTTCAGCGCGTTTCCCTATTCTTTAGACCATGTATTGTGTGCAGTAAAGTTTTTCCTATGATGCTTTTATCCTCCTCCGTCTGATCGTCTTTTCCTATATGTGCGTTGAAGTCTCCTAATAGTATGATGGGCGTTTTTCTTTTTTCGTTTCTTCCGGTTTCTTGAGTCAGCTACCTGAATACCCTTCCTGCTCTCTTGTCTGGGGGTAGGTACGTGGACTCCCATCATGCGGATATTGTCCTTTCCATTTTGTATGATTGACGTGGCTATGTTTTCGTTTACATTTTCCGTCCTTATTCCGATGGTGCTCTCTTGTCTGGTTACCCATGCAACTCCTCTGCTGGTCTTTTCTTGCCCCCTCCTCGCTTACTTGCTATTTGTAATTTTGTGTGATTGGTGTTCCGTGTATGTATACATGCAAGGCCTCGTCGATTTTTTCCCTTTTAGCTCTCTTTATGCAGCCTCCGACGTTCCATATCGCCAGAGTTATCCAATCAGCTGGTGCTTCCTGACTGTGTCTCTCTTCCGTTCTTTGCGATATTTGGTACCTGTTGATATTCGTCACTTCCTCAAATTCTAGGCGGGGCGTTATTGCTCTGCTTGGGGAATTTGTTTCTTCTCATTGTTCTAGTTCGTTTCTTTTCTGCGTAGTGATTACGCTGTCGTAGTGATTTCTGTTGTTTCCCTGCTTTCTGTACACAATATCAATTGGTATGTTGTCGTCTTCTTGTTGTATGTTGGGGTGAAAAGTTATGACCTCCTCTTGATGTATTATTATTGTCCTCCTCTTCAAGTTTGCTGTTGCTGCTATCGTCTCCTGCCCGCTCCGAAAACCGTCTCAGATCTCCGATGAACGCCTCTATCTTTTCCTTGTTGGTGCTCTGTTAATTGTAGCGGGGTTCCAGTTCGTTGATGGCTGCCAGCATGAACGAGGTGAAATAATCTGTATTGTTTCATATAGTCCGCTACTTGTTTGCGTAGATTTTTCATAGCGTTGGTGTGTGCCGGGGTTGTTATGTTTTCTCCTTCTAGCTGATGGGTTAGTGCTCCATATAGACAGTTCCCGTCGCCGTCGATTTTTTGTACCTGTGGCTGATGTGTCTTCGTTCTTACGTTTTATAGTGGATACATTATTTTTGTGTTTTCTGGAGAGTTATTATTTCTTGCTTTCTTTTTGCTTATTCTTACGGTCATAAACTTTTTATTAAAATTCCTTAGCCTTATCAGTCCCATACCAGACGTGAAGAGTAAACAGTCAGTATGTTTTTATAGCATGCGTGAGATTCTTTAAATTTTCATGGCACTGAAACCAAGCTAATGGGCAAAAATTTTAACCAAATTTTTATTATTTTTAAATTGATTTAATTTGGCGCGGTGTACTGTTACTCTAATGATACGCCCCTGGTAGTCATATATGTATTTGCTGTAAGAGAATTGTTCTTTTTTCTAACTTATTGCCTGACCTGCGTCAAGTCTGTTTATAAGATTCTTTAAGTTGACTACAAGCACCTAAGGTGTAAATAGTTTAAGTATAAGTGGACTTATCTTCATTGATTTATGGCTTCCTTTATGGACCTTCGGGTCGGATAGTCTATATTTGTCAACTGTTTTCACTTTTTTACACTGCACTGAAAGATTTGATATTAGCAGTGATCACTTAATTGTTGTTATTCTGATACCACCACCATGTGCAGAATTTTTCACTTGGGCCAGATTATTACCGGATTTTTTTTTCCGATTTCAAGGGACGTTTCTATTCACCGTAAGGTTTCTAAACGAACCCTGTTTATATACAAAATGAAGAAGACAAAATTCTTTAAATAATATAAAACAAGTAATTAACGCAACCGACACCACTACAATTGCAAAAACAAATTCATTGCATAGACAACCGGCATGCGCTAGCAATATAGGTCTGTGCCAAAATCATCGCAAACGGTACGGATCTGCAGATCATCAGCAAAGTCTTCAAAGATCCGGACGCTCTCCCAGACTTCGTCGATATTGCAGGACAGAAATGCATTTTGGCTCTGTAGGGGGCAAAGGGCGCCACTCACGAATGGCTAGATGAGTTGTTTCAAATGTTTCGCGAAATCCGCCGCGTGAAACAAAATGAACTTGGCGTCCTTGCCGCCAACAAAAGCAGTAGCTTTCGAACATTCTCCTCGCACATATCATCAAGTGCAAACGTGGCATGGGAACGCTAAAATTCCGCAGATCTGGGGCGAACAAATTCACAGAATGGCTTGCTTCCAGTCAGGACTAAAAAAGATGGAGGATGATGATGGAAGATGACGATGCAAAATTCGAAAAGTTCTCCGACAAAGTTCCGACGGATTCCGAGACAAGTGATTCAGAATATGAAAGCGACACAGAGAAGCGAAACTTAGAAGGAAGTGTTATACATTTAGCCCAAAAAACGGTAAAAAATAAATGGACGTGTTTCATTAATGTATATTTAAATAACAATTATTATACAATCCTTCATGTATATTTAGTCAATAATAAATTGACAATATAATTTAGTAGACCCAGTAAATCATAATGTCATTATTATCAATACTTGCAATGAGGTTCTCGACTTCTCGCGCTGTTAGTGTTGCAGAACCCTCCAGAATCGACAAGTCAAAGACATAATCAAAATTCGATTTAGGCAAAAATTTCATTTAAGGATATTTTTAAGAGTCTGCAGAGGCACAGACCAGTCCATAAGGATCGTTATGAGTTCTATAAGCCGTTAGAAATGACCAGGTGAAAATTCGAAGAAACACCGAATTTTCACTTAGGAAAATATGTTTTGGTTCAGGATATGAGAGCGAAAGTATATAAAAACGAGGATTTAAGAATAATATATTTTTTCAGAGGTGCAACAAAGTTGAACTTAGAAGAATAATAATATTTTTGAAAAGTACGCCAAAATTTCACTTGCAGATTATTTTATCAAAACTGCGTCGAAATTTGGCTTGAAAATTAATTTATCAAAAGTACGCCAAAATTTCACTTGCAGATGATTTTATCAAAACTGCGTCGAAATTTGGCTTGAAAATTAATTTATCAAAAGTACGCGAAAAAATGGACTTGAAGATTAATTTTTCAAAAGGTACCCCGAAGCCAGTTTAAAAGGTACTCCGAAAATGTACTTTGAAAAATATTGAAATATTTTCCATTTTTATTCCTCCACCAAAGACATTGACCATTGAGGTACGGTCATTGAATGCCCTGTTCTAAAGTATGAGCATAAAATTTTGACGATGCAATGCATCTAAGAGGCGAAACCGACGATTTTGGTAAAGACGGCGCGGCGTAGCGCCGATAAGCAAAATTTGATAAAAATCAATTCACATGCACAAGGCCGGTTTATCGCATAGAAAGAGTTTGGAATCACTCAGCGGCTCGCAATTCGGTCGAGCGCGTTGAGTAGTCCATATAAAGAGATGGTAGGAAAGCCAATAGCAGGGCTTTCCAAATAATAAAGTTATAGAGGAAAACGCCTTGTGCATAAAAAACCATAAATTCAATTTTGCCTAAAAGTCACTCGGAGGTGGATCGTTGTAATTTTGCTAATATTGAACAACTGCATAGGAGCAAGTAAGTTGTGGACTAATCGAACGCCAAACAAACTTATGCAGTCATAAGTTCTCATGAATGTGTTTGAGTACGTGAACCGCCACGATACAAGAACATTAAAGCTAAGTGGTCTCTAGCAAAACTAAATTTATTTAGTAAAACTTTTTTAAGTTAAAATCAGCCAGCCGTAATTATAAAATTACAAAGAGTCTAAGACTTCTCTAAAAAGCTCGCATTTTGATTTTGAGAAGGTATGCATGAATCTTTTCTACCTAATCGATCGTTAGCGTAAGCGCTCTCGCTTGTGTGGTCTGAAAGCCGTTTGTCTTAATTGGGGAAGGCGCGATTCTTACAATAAGAATTTTGCAATAACCCCTTTTTGTATAACCTTATCTGTTAAATAAACGGATTCTTTGAACTATTGCATCTTAATTGATCTTGTCTTGTTGCTAGTCTATAATCCCTGGAATTTTCGTACCGAAAATCGGATGTGTCGAGTTACTGCACCACACTCGACCTTCTAGTTGTAGTACGGAGGTTTGATAGGGATTTTTTTATGCGTTTTTCTCAGAAATCCTCGGGTGTAGAGTCCGTTATTAGCAGACAAAAGCGTGATCTGCACGACAAAAGTTAATCTCACCGAAGAGAAATTCTTCAATCGGGATTTTTTTATGCAAAAATTTAGCTTTTCCAAAGGTACAAAAACCTAAATCCAGGAATTCACGGCCAGAGAGAGCGCCGTTAAAGATCTGAGGTAGTGCAGCCTTGGTCCATTATTCGGCTATCTTCAGTGCATCTTATCTCGACCCCGCCTGGGAGGTAGAAGAACGGGGTAGCACGCGACTGGCGCCCCCTGAGAAATAAATTAGTGTCGCGTCATTTTGACGCCCGGTAGTGCGTTCTTCTACATTAGCTCCGAAATTATTGCTCTTTTATTAAAATGTCTTTTATAAAAAACTTTTTTGTGGAGAATTTTGTCTTCTTCACTTTTATATATTTTATATTTTTTACTGTAAATTCTTCTGAAAATGAGAAAATTGCGAAAAACTCATTTTTGTATTTATTTCGGAAAATTTCGAAATATTCCGGTCCCCTCTCAATGTAGAAAACTTGACATATCATATTTTCTTTCCAAATGAGGCGATGAAAACAGTTTCTAGCTTTTTCCTATTTTTGTTTAGTCAGAACTTCTGCCGACTGGCCTACATGCAGATCTGGGTTGTTTTATACATAATTGATCGGGTATTTACAAATTGTTATACTAATTTAATTTGATTTGATTTGATCTCATTTACCAGCGTGCGTTAGGTATTGCTGCCACTCCCTAGAAACATATAGCTTGGCTGGCTACATCTACGCTGGGTTGGATTAAGGCCATGCTTATTGCCAGCAGCGAGTACCACATGACGCATTGTAATGGAATGTGGGCTGGGAAATGTAGGTACTTGTAAGGTGCGTTGCAGCATTTTGTTGTGAAGGAACGGTTAAGCTCCTCTTTTCTTCCATTTCCGATTCCGACAAAACATATATCCTTGCGATTTCTTCATGGTATACCTAGCTTTTTTCTTGTCTTTCTTTCTCAGTATTCTTGATCCTTTGCTAGATTTTTCATGATCCTCTCAATTATTGTTATCTACGTGTAGCATGGTCTCCTTATTTTTAGGTTGTGACTGTTAACAGTAGTGCTTCCTTCAGCAAATGTGGACTTCTCTGGACTTGTTCCTGATATTTCTTTGTGCATGTTTCTATCCACTTCGTAATTGTCTTACCTCCTATTACGTTGCCATTTTATGTCGTTGCTTTAGTCCTAATAGTTTTGCAAGTAAGTGGAAGATGTCTTTTCAGTTCTTCTCAATCTTCTTCTGTTGGCTTCTGTCGTTGCCACGTTTTTGACACCGTATGTCATCGTTAGCTGCGTGATAGCATGTATTTATACTCTTTTTTAATCTTTTTGTTCTTTTCTCGTTGGATCCATAGGTGATTTCTTTCTTGGCGTTTTTCTTACCGCGATTTTTATTTTTGAAGTTATTGTTGTCCAGTCTTATTCTTCTCCTGTTAGTTGCATTTATATTTCCTCGCAGTATTTTTTTTGGATGTATTCATGCTGTAGTAAGTGCATATTACAGGTATTGCTTATTTCCTCTACGTATTTTCTCTTTTCGTATTTCCAGTTTCCCATATAGTATTTTGTGGTCTATGTTGACTTCTGTTGTCCATATTTTGTCTATTTGTGAAGTTGAGTTTCCATTGCTTTAAGTAGCAAGACAGGTTTGGCTTTTTCTCCACATGTTCTTTTGTTGTGCGTGCGTGTTTTCTTAGAAAATACTATTTTCCTGAAAGAAACCTGTATCACGCATACCTCCGTTGAAGTGCTGTCATAATTCAGTCTCAGCACGATATACCAACGATGCGTCATTGATTATTTCGGTTTTAATTTAAATTAAATTCGTTTGAATATTTCTAATTAATCTAGCATACCATAGATGGCGAGCACTAGACTTGTTCTGGCATTTTTCAGTCTGGTTTATACTCTACACTTTTAAGTTCAGCAAATCATAGAACAATAAATTTCAGGAGAGCTCGTTGAAGCCCATTGTTTAGCCGTTCGTTTCTCAACATTAGCAGATGCGTTTCGCCTTCCCAGGCTCCTCAGTGCCACAAGGTAGAGAATGAATGAAAATACAAACACTTCAACCAGTACTCCATATTTTTCCTGTGGAGTATAGCCACTAGACACTAACGATGCCATTTATAAGATGGTAAAGATTGTTCAGAAATAAATGTTTTACAAGTTAGACTATTAAAAGCCATCAACTATAACTGCGAATGCAGATTACTAACCTCTGAAACAATCCAAGCGCAGTGCCAAGATGTTAATAGTTAATCTAGGGTACCATAGATGGCGAGCACTAGACTTGTTTGGACCTTTTTCAGTCTGGTTTATACTCTACACTTTTAAGTACAGCAAACTATAGAACAATAAATGTCAGGAAAGCTGGTTGAACAGCCATTGTACAGCCGTTCATTTCTCAACATTGGCAGATGCGTTTCGCCTTCCCAGGATTCTCAGTGCCACAAGGTAGAGAAATATCGAAAATACAAACACTTCAACCAGTACTTCATATTTTACCTAAGTAAGTAAGTAAGTAAGTATATTTATTATCCAAAAAGACCATACAAATGGCATAGGACTAGTCAATTCGACACAATCAAAATGTAAAATGTTTAAAACATTATAAGTATACAATATCAGATTAAAAATAAAGAATACAAAATATAATACATAGGTTAAAAAAACTATACAAACACATAATAGTAAAACAACAAGAAAATCATAGTAAAACAAGAAAAATAATCCCAGATAGACATTCAATGTATCAAATAATATTAATTTGTTTCATTTATTAATTTAGAAATTCATGTATGCTGTAATAAGACTTTTCATGTAGCAGATGTTTTAATTTGCTTTTGAACTGATTAATATTATCGATGCCTTTTATTTCAGGTGATAACTTATTATACAATTTTATTCCCATGTATAATGGATTTTGTTCGCATGTCGTCAATTTATGACCTGGCATTACCAAATTATCACTTCCACGAGTGTTATACTCGTGATTAAAATTATTTGTGGAAAACAGATTAATATTAGTTTTAATATATATCAAAGTTTTCAGAATATATATGCTAGCCAGTGGTAAAATTTTATATTTTTTAAACAGACCTCTACATGACGTCCTCCTAGGAACATTTGCAATATTTCTTACTGCCTTTTTCTGCAGTTTAAATATTCTATCTGCATTATGTGAAATTCCCCAAAACATGATGCCATAGGACAATCTAGAATAGAAATGTGCATAGTAATATGACAAAACTGTTCTACCATTAGAGATATGTTGTAATCTATATAATGCATAACAGACCGGAGTTAACTTTTTAGACAAAAATTCTGTATGAGATTCCCAATTTAAAGCATTATCTATAAATATACCCAAAAATTTTGAAGAATTAACTTGTTCAATTGATTTTTTATTAATTTTTATCAAACTACTTTGAGATACATTAGTTACTCTTGGAGTAAAATTAATAAATACGGTTTTTGAAACACTTAAAAATAGTCTGTTTTCTTGAAACCAGGTAGTAAACAATTTCACTTTATCCTGTATTTCATCTTTTGCTTCACTTACTGAGTTTTTACAGCTTAAGTAGGAAGTATCATCAGCAAACATTATTAGATTGTTATCAGGTATACACAGTGGTAAGTCATTGATATAAAATAGAAACAGCAAGGGTCCTAACACAGATCCCTGTGGGGCACCTATCGATACTTCCTCAATTCCCGATTTAACTCCATTAACTTCCACAATCTGTGTCCTGCAGGAAAGGTACGATTTTAGCCAGTCATGAATCTTCCCTCTTAAGCCGTAATATTCTAATTTATTAAGTAACAGTCTGTGATTTATCAGGTCAAACGCTTTACTAAGGTCCATGAAAAGGCCCATACTTCGCATGTTCTTATTTAAGTTATCATAGAGTTTTTTTTATAAAATCCATAATTGCCGTTTCTGTTGATTTATCTTTGAGAAAACCATGTTGAATTTTAGAGAGAATATTATTTTTATTAGAAAATTTCAGAATTCTGTTATAAATTACTCTTTCTAAAATTTTGGAAACAGTTGATAACAAAGCAACCGGGCGAAAATTATCTAACAAAGTACTATCACCGTTCTTAAAAACTGGTATTATTTTAGCGTTCTTTAGAACTGCGGGAAAATGACCATTAAATATGGAAGCATTAATTAGAAATGTTAACGGCTTCACAACCAAATTAACTGACCTTTTTAATAAATTTGAACTGATACCGTCAATACCTGCAGAGTTAGAGTTCTTTAAATTATGAATTATATTCAAAATTTCGGTCTCAGTTACTGGTTCCAAGAATATCGTAGGATAATTAATACCCAAATTAAATGTATTATTACCATCACCCTGTACAGTTAATTTTTCATTCAATTTTTTCGGTATATCTATAAAATGAGTGTTGAAATGTTGAGCCATATGCTTATGATCTGTTATCACATTATCTCCAATTTTTATTTTTTGTATTTTAGCTTTTGTTGTTGATTTATTTAGGTTATTATTAATAATTGACCATACTGCTTTACTTTTATTAGATGCCTTGTCATAAATTCTATCATTATGTTGTCTTTTTGCAGCTCTGATTACTTTTTTGTACAGTTTCTTGTAACACTTATAAAATTTAATGTCTGCTTCATCCTGGGTTCTAATTTTTTTCTCATACAGCATTTTTAACTTATTAGCAGATATTCGAATACCTTGAGTAATCCAACAATTTTTACGGTTTCTATCACGTCTGTATTTTTTTAGTGGGAAGCTAATTTCTATTTAATAGTTAAACGTGTCAATAAAATGTTGGAAACCATCTACAGTATTTGCATTGTATATATCACTCCACGTCTCTTTATTCAAGTGATAAGAAAATGTTTTGTAATTATTATCATGTATTAATCGCTTATAGTCATAAACATTTTGGCTATTCAGGTTCTTGTTGAAATTATAAGTAAAAATTTGACCAGTATGATAAGAAATGCCATTTTTGTAAATCTTGTAACTACAATTGTTATCAAAATTTGTGCAAATGTAATCTATGCAGCTATTTAAATTGACAGAATATCTCGTGGGTTCACTTAATCTCATGTAAATATCATAAGATTGAATTATGTCAAGTAATGCTTTTTTGCTATTAGATGCAGATAAATAATCAATATTCAAGTCACCACAAATGATTACTTTACAATTTTCTTTACATATATTACCTAATAAAGCATCTAGCTTGTATAGAAAATGGTTTATATCTGCTGCTGGTGATCTGTACATAGACAATAGTTTAATTATATCATTTCGCATTTTTATTTCCACGCCACATACCTCCATTATTTTTTCTTCACAAAACTGATTAATATTATTTAATTTCTTGATTTCTAAGTTTAAATTCTTATGTAATATCATAACACCCCCGTTTTTAAAATATTTGCGACAAAATGCTGCTGATACATGATAATTACTTATTTTAAATGTACTTAGTTCTGTATTACTAAGCCAATGTTCGGTTAGACAAACGATATCTACATCCTGCATTTTTAAAAATATCTCGATTTGTTCAATTTTATTTTTGATTGACTGAACATTTTGGTGTAATAATATTAATTTTATCTGTCATAGGATCATATTTATATTTATGCTGGCCATTACGTGAGATTAATTGCTATCCATTATTTATTGATTTTACCTTCTGTTTTTGAAAATTCATTTTTTTTAAATATACAGGACAGTTAACGTCATAAATAGAGTGATTTACATTTAAATCAAGATTGAGTTTCACCTTAGCTTCAATACAATTATAACATTTAACATATTCTTTATCACAGTTGTCACTACTATGACCTTCTTCAGCACATCTCAAGCATCTAGAATCACGATCACAATTGTCAGAATTATGATTAAAGCCAGCACATTTAAAACATCGATGAACGTTGATATATTCAGACACCCTACATATGTCCCAATTTATAAATAACGAATTTTCGTCTAGAATTTTCTTGGATGTTATCGGATCACATTCAATTATCGCCATATAATTTTTCTTCATTTTCTTAATCACTTGAACGTTTATATTTATTTGGTCATGGTTTACAAAAGAATTTTGTTTCTGTATACAATTAATGAGTTCCTCTTGAGTAACGTTTTCAGAAATATCAACTATTTTTATACATGGATTCTTTAACCCGGGAGCTTTTACTTGATATTGCCTACTTAATTTCTTTTCGGCGATTTTTTTAATTTTTTCTTGTTCAATTTTATTTTGACATCTAATTAAAACACCACCCTCTTTTGTCTCTTTCAACTGTGTAATACCTACTTCTAGGGCCGATGGCTTTATATTTTTAATGACAGCTTCCTTAGTTTTCTTACATTCCTGTTTGCTTTTTGGTTTTATTATCACGACTTCACTGGACGTGGACGTTGCTTTAGCATATGTTTTAACTTCATTTCTATCAAATTTATTCAGGATAACGTCATTACTGGTAATTAACTTATTATTAATGTCACTAATTTTAGCCATAAGTTCTTCCTTCACATCATCTATCTTATTATTTATTTGCATGAAGATATCAACATAATATAAATTTCACAGAACTATTTAATTCCCGAACTATTTTCCACTATTTGCAACTCCTTAGCTGAGACATTAACGCATTTTGGATGATAGTATTTTTCACATTTTCCAGAACATCTTATATTTCCTTCAACCGCAGTTAATTTATTGTTACACTTCCCACAATTATCCATCAACAAATTTGGTCAACTACTCTCTTGTTTGGAGAATTAGCACACAGCTTTGTCTTATCTTATTAATTCATGCTCATAAAATAATGTAAACAACTAAATGTCTATGATCTTTAAATTGTAGAATGCACTTACAATTCACCGTTGCAGAAGATGGTACACTTATTACCAGCACTACTTTTATATTATTTGATAATTTGAAAAATTATTTGACTATATTTCCACTAATAAAACAATAATCTTCACAGAACTCGTAACTTTAGGACCATCAGGAACTGTGTGCCAATACTACTCGAGTATTGGAAGTGGAGTATAGCCACTAGGCACTAACGATGCCATCTATAAGATGGTAAAGATTGTTCAAAAGTAAATGTTTTACAAGTCCAGTGCTCGCTATCTATGGTACGCTAGATTAACTATTAACATCTTGGCACTGCGCTTGGATTGTTTCAGAGGTTAGTAATCTGCATTCGCAGTTATAGTTGATGGCTTTTAATAGTCTAACTTGTAAAACATTTACTTCTGAACAATCTTTACCATCTTATAGATGGCATCGTTAGTGTCTAGTGGCTATGCTCCACAGGAAAAATATTGAGTACTGGTTGAAGTGTTTGTATTTTCGTTCTTTCTCTACCTTGTGGCACTGAGGAGCCTGGGAAGGCCAAACACGTCTGCCAATGTTGAGAAATAAACGGCTATACAATGGGCTTCAACCAGCTCTCCTGACATTTATCTAATAATTATGAAAAATCGCACTCGAAAAATGCCTAAGAAATTTATATTAACATCATACTTTAAGAGTAATGCGTTATTGATTATTACGGGTTTAATTTATATTAAATTCGTTTGAATATTTTTAATATTTATGAAAAAAGAATTTACTTGAAGGTTTAGATAAGCAATGTATATGACCATACTTTATGAACAATGCGTTATTGGTTATTTCGGGTTAAATTTAAATTAAATTTGTTTGAGTATTTAAAAAAATTATGAAAAATAATTTACTTGAAGGTTTAAATAGGAATATTATGGCCATATTTTAACAATTTATTGCCCTGCCATAAATTTGTCGACAGCTGTCGACTTTTCAAGGGGGCATAAACATTTCTCGGTTTGTTCCTAAAAAAATTTTCTGAACTATTATTTCAGTTTTATAAAATTTATAGCATTTATAATAACGCAAAAAAATATGCAATACCGCAAAATATTTTCTTATTATTAATACAAAATACAAATAATACGTTAAATGTTAAGAACAACACTTATGGTACTAAACATGCTTTTGTTGTACTATTTGTAGGAAAAATCCAATTCTAGTGACCAATATAATACTTGTTCAATAATAGCGACCTCAGCAGTATAAATATCTATGCATTATTACTCTAGTGAATTTCAATTGTTGTTAAAGAGTCATATTTAGTAATATTATTTTGCGAAATAAATAAATTGACACAGAGTATGACAGTTCTCCTTAAAGTTTTGTTGCTAACAATTTCGTATATTTCTTGTCAAGCTACGTGTAGTACTTTTAGTTATATAATTTTTATTTATATTAAGCAATGATACATTTTATTCCATTTTTTTTTCTGTTTTTCTGGAGTCAAAGAAAATAAATTTCAAGAATTGAATTGATGTTCCAAGGCACTTTCTTTATATGTGATTTAACATAATTTGATTACACTATGACTGCTCTCCAAAACTAAGTAGAATTAATTTCAAATGAAATGGATTTATCTATGCTTATCGAACTGCTTTTATCGTAAATAGCTACCTGTATTCCATTTTCTATTTGTTCGCCAATTTCATTTTCTTTAAGGCGGTTGAGAGACTCGATCAGAGATTTGAAATCAGCATAACTATTTTATTATGTTTGTAAATTAGATATTAAGACAGTATTACTTCCACATCCAGTGGAAGTATAGTAACGACAAAAAAATTTTTAAAAATTTTTATTGTTCAAATAGGCTTAGAATGTCATGAAACGTCGAGATTTCAAGTTTGAGCGAAAAAAAAAATTCTGTCTGTCGGTCTGTCGGTCTGTCGGTCTGTAACTTTTTTTTGTGCGCACGTTTACTCTGGAACCGTTTGAGATATTGACTTGAAATTTGGTACACATATGTACTTTAACGAGATCTAGAACTAGATTATATTTTCATCTTGTTCAGTCGAAGGGTTGGGGGGTAAATTGGGGTAAATTTGGAGTAAAGAGGTAAATCAAGCAGGTAAGAATCCATAAAATTGATATTTATCAAAAAAAATTTTGGCATTAGCCACCCCCATTACCACCCCCACCCCATTATTAAAGGGGATGAAAAAAAAATGTGATTTAGTGTGTGTACAATAACCAGAAACCTCAAAATATTTTTTTACTTTTATCCACCCCCCACTCTCACCCCTGTCACCACCCCCACCCCACTACCGATGTGGGGTATCGTTTTATGGGTTTTTGGGGTAGAGGATTTCAAATATTATATTATTAAAGTTCCATAAGCAATTATTTCCAGATACAAAATTTTTTCGTTGTGTGACGGATAGAAAATCCGGATGTGGAAGTAGTGATTCCTTGGGCAGCGGTTTTTTTATTTTAAATGCAAATAAAAACATGAAAAATTAACATAATACTTAAAAATTACTGCAGGTCATATGAATTTTTCTGACAATTTATTATAGGTACAGTTGTTGAATTTTGGAAGAAATATGTACATAATAAAATTAATAATGAAAAGCAGCCACAGTGATCCAGTACCTCTACTTAGTTAGGTTGTACAGAAAATCATATTATAATACACATGTATTTATATAGAAATGTGTCACATAATGTGTTTCAAGAGGTTAATATTATCTACACTGACTTTTTCGAGGCACTTGAATGCCTCATCCTCGTTATTACTTCCACATCCAGTGGAAGTATAGTAACGACAAAAAAATTTTAAAAAATTTTTATTGTTCAAATAGGCTTAGAATGTCATGAAACGTCGAGATTTCAAGTTTGAGCGAAAAAAAAATTTCTGTCTGACGGTCTGTCTGTCGGTCTGTCGGTCTGTAACTTTTTTTGTGCGCACGTTTACTCTGGAACCGTTTGAGATATTGACTTGAAATTTGGTACACATATTTACTTTAACGAGATCTAGAACTAGATTATATTTTCATCTTGTTCCGTCGAAGGGTTGGGTGGTAAATTGGGGTAAATTTGGGGGAAATAGGTAAATCAAGCAAGTAAGAGTCCATAAAATTGGTATTTATTATATACAAGAGAAGCTAAGGTCTCAAAAAAATTTTGGCATTGGCCACCCCCATTACCACCCCCACCCCATTATTAAAGGGGATGAAAAAAAATGTGATTTAGTGTGTATACAAGAACCAGAAACCTCAAAATATTTTTTTACTTTATCCACCCCCCCTCTCCCACCCCCTGGCACCACCCCCACCCCGCTACCGATATGGGGTATCGTTTTATGGGTTTTTGGGGTAGAGGATTTCAAATATATTATTAAAGTTCCATAAACAATGAGTTTCAGATACAAAATTTTTTCGTTGTGTGACTTGGATAGAAAATCCGGATGTGGAAGTAGTGATTCCTTGGGCAGCGGTTTTGTAATATAGAGCGAGCGCTAGAAGGAAGTGAGTATGCAAAATGTGAGGACCGCATTTTATCAATGGATATTAGCTGAGAATCGTTCAAAGATTAATAATCCGGATCTTGCCGTTCCATTGTTTGGTCCAATTTTTTTTTATCCCTCCTCCTCTTATCTACACAGGGTGGACCATTAATAGGCCATAGTACAAGGGTAGGTTCTTTGAGTCAAAATATGAGGATATAACCAAACATGCTTTAGTAAATTGTTGTAGTGAAAAAAGATACAGGGTGTCAAAATTGTAATTTTTTTCTTTCTTTTCTTTTGCAATATGTCAACTACCTCTTGACCGATCTTCTTCCAATTTGGTAAGGAAACATTTTTTAAGCTAAGAAACAATAATTTATGTTTCATATCACCCTAGCCCATGGAGGTCGCCTCATGAGCTATGCCTGATGATGAATATTTTTCTCTTTTTTTTACGAAACGTAGTGGCACTTTTGATCAGAAAATCTAATGCACGAGTCATTTCTATGTAAAAAAGGTATACTTGGTAGAACTTGATAATTCCAACCGTTTTCGAGAAAGCTGCTGCAAATATTTCAAGAATTCTTTGAAAACAAACTCAATTTGAAAAGTGTTTCTAACTATTTTAATTGTTCAGTATTTAGGTCAAGGTTTCCCAAAGATACAAGGGCTGGTTGTACAAAATCCTCCGTTGCAACTTTCAAACATTCTATTTTACTACCTAATCTACTGGTAGTATCGCAACCACTTACGGAATATATAATGCTGGCAAAATATTACAAATGGTTTTACAAAGGAATTCAGCAGTTGAATGGCATCCTAGAAGATGTTTCTTTTTATAAGAACCGTCGAACCATAGGCCTAGACAACAAATATTTGCTAGTTCTTTCCAGTACTAAATCGCCAAGATGAATACATTTGTATCAGCACTGAAGATAATAACATGGGCAGAGTGAATTCTTACTGCGTGAAATATGTAACAAAACATTCTTGAATCAGCTTCTCAGTGGTTTGATTTTAATATCTCACAAAATGAAGACCCTTGTAGCTTGAAACATTTTGTTGAATCATCGAATCCTCCACAAATCTACATCTCGCAGTCTCCTTTTACTTATGCATATTTTGGAGCAGTAGTGCAAAGATATTGAACAAGTTGTAATCTATTTTGAGTGCTTGAAAAGAAAGCTTTACAATCGGTAGGAATTTTTGTTGAGTGACTTAAAATATATTACCTATACACGACAAACGCGAGCCTTCAACGCAACATTTTTGTGTCGATTGACGCAGAATCACACTGAACGGCTAGACGCACTATGCTTACCGTAGGGCGCGAGGAGGGAACGGCAGGTTACTAGAAGGGACCACCGCAGCAGCCGGCAAGATGAGTTTTTCCATTATTTAGGGTCTTAGACATAAGAATCTGAACATACTTCCCGGCCCTCACATTTTGCATACTCAACTACTTCCAGCGCCTGCACTAATAGAAAAGCTGAATAAACTCAGATTGGCATTAGCACTATTAGATTTATTCACCTCATATTTTTAGAAAATAGACGATATTATGCAGAATACCGTGATTTCAGGACATTCGATGTCCTTGTTAGTTCAAGGTTCCCCAGATAACATTTTTATTAATGACATTAAGACAAATCTTGACTTCCAAAGCTTATTATGTGCAGATGATTTAAAAGTATATAATGTAATAGAAACTGACTGGGATCGTGACAAGCTTCAAAATAACTGAAGAAGGTAAATGATTAGTGTCTACTAAATCATTTACCTCTTAATATATCTAAATGTAGCGCGTTTACATTTTCTAGAACCCGCAGTCACGTCAATTACAGTTACCATTTAAATAACCAAGTTTTGCAAAGACCTGATGCAATTAAGAATCTTTGTGTCATTTTAATAGAAGCTAAAGTTTCAGTTACTTTCTTAAAACCTCTGTTTAATAAATTTGTTACGTGTATATGAATATAAAATATCTATCACAATTTTTCGATATAAAATTGAAAAATAAAAAAATAATCTATTTCTCACAATCAATCTTTGTTTATCTTTGGTTGTTTAGTTTCATATTTTTGCAAATAAACAAACTTACGGGAAATATTTTCACCAATTTTCTTTGAAATTTTGTTGCTAATAATTCAATTTTTTTGTTAAATACGTGTAAATATTTATAGAAATGGCGAAAATTACAAAATTTACAATTTAAAGTGCTTCTTTACATGAAGAAATAACTGGTTTTATTCCATTTTTTTTATTTATGAGACTCCAGAATTAAAATAGAATAAATTGCAACTTTTGATGCCACCATAAATTTAACTCTTGATTGAAACATAGAATGTGTTACTATTACAAGCTTATCATATTATTATAGCATATTGCATTTAATTGACATATTTCTAAAGCCTTAAATTTTGTACGTGAGTACCGAAAAAATTTTCATATCATTTTGTTAGTGAATGAATTCTGAACAACTTTCAAAATGCACGTCTATTCGCCCTTTCGTCCGTCAGTGCATCCGTTCGTCCTTTCGCCCGTTCGTCTGCCTGCCTGTCCATCTGTCCATCCATCGCGTTTCTTGTAAACACTATAAACAAAAGTCCGATTATATTGAAATTTGGTCATTAAGTTAGTGTCAGCTAAAGGAAAAATCCTATTGTTTTTAAATAAAGCCGACCATTAAGTAAAAAATTATTAATTATTTGAGTTAAAAAAAAAATGTTTTCTTAATTTTTATATTTCTATATCTGAAGGGTAAATGATAGTATCTCCAGGTTTTGTTAAAATCGAGTTAATACTTTTTATCTCATATACCAGGAGCATAAATAATTGAATAATGTTAAATGATCTTATCTCCGCTATTACTGGTTCCTAAGATACAATGTTTAGAAAAAATCGTATTGGCAATTCTCTTTGAGGTAAAAAGTCGTATCTATACTAAGAACGATTTTTGCGTAGGATTTTCACCAAAACCAGTTTGGTAAACAATTGTGACTCCACTCCATGCTTTTATTATGTGTTAGTGCTAAAAATGGCATCGAGAGGTAAAAAAATTAGTAAATCTTGCATTAAATGCTACTGAAAGAGATGAGTAGAAATTACTTTTAATACCTAATAATTTTTTTGTAAACAATGGCATTAAAGTTAGATTATATTAAAAATTAAAGTGTTTGTAAATGAAAAATGTCTCAGACTGTTTATAAAATAATACGGTTTAACTTTTAATAGTAAGTATCTCCAATGGGATTTAACAGAAAAAAATTGAACAATTAATGACAAGTTTTAAGCAGATCATTCTCAATATAAGCTGTTATATTGAGAATGATCTGCTTAAAACTTGTCATTAATTGTTCAATTTTTTCCCGCTAAATCCCATTGGAGATACTTACTATTTACCACTAAGCCTTCAAGTAATATCTAAAATTACCTAACATATCTTGTCTGCAACTCAAAATGAGCAAAAAGGATCTTATTCAGAATGAAATCTGTGACAAAAATTTTTTCACCCCCTTTTATAACGGGGTGAGGGTAGTAATGGGGGTGGCTAATGCCAACATTTTTTTTGAGACATTAGCTTCTCTTGTATATACTAAATAGCAATTTTATAGACTCTTACCTGCTTGATTTACCTATTTACCCCCATTTACCACAACCCTTCAACGGAATAAGATAAAAATATAATCTAATTCCAGATCTCGTTAAAATACACATGTGTACCAAATTTCAAGTCAATATCTTAAACGGTTCCAGAGTAATCGTGCGCACAATAAAAGTTACAGACCGACAAACAGACAGAGATTTTTTTCTTTGCTAAAACTTAAAATCTCGACGTTTCATGGCATTCTAATCCTATTTGAATGAAAATTTTTAAAATTCTTTTTTGTGGGAAATAGACATTAACGCCTGCAAGATGGTGGTCTAGTGGTTACGCTTTAGATTCGAAATCCGATTGTAATGGGTTCCAGACACACTAGGAATTTTCAAAAATAACTTCGAAAATCACCTGCAACAATTATATAAAAAGTTCAATAAATCAGCGAAGAGTATGAAAAGAGTACAGCAGAATAAGCATAGTAAAATGGCCCCAGAAGCGTTTGGGCCTCATTCGGTATCAGTAGATCGACAATAGGAACAGAAATGTTTTCCTCGAGTTTTGGCCCCCCCGTCCGTCATCACGGGTAACCAACCCCTGTACCCTAATAAACATGACATTTCGTTTTAATTTTTTATCTCTGCAAGTTGTGCGTTAATTATTATAAAAAAACCGCTGCCCAGGGAATCACTACTTCCACATCCAGATTCTCTATCCAAGTCACTCACAACGAAAAAACTTTGTATGTGAAAATAATTGTTTATGGAATTTTAATAATATAAAACGATACCCCACATCGGTAGTGGGGTGGGGGTGGTGATAGGGGGGTGGTAGTGGGATGAAGTAAAAAATATTTTGAGGTTTCTGGTTCCTGTACATACACTAAATCACAATTTTTTTTTCATCCCCTTTAATAAGGAGGTGGGGGTGGTAATGGGGGTGGCTAATGCCAAAAATTTTTTTGAGACCTTAGCTTCTCTTGTATATACTATATACCAATTTCATGGACTCTTACCTGCTTAATTTACCCATTTACCCCAAATTTACCCCAATTTACCCCCCAACCCTTCGACGGAACAAGATGAAAATATAATCTAGTTCTAGAACTCGTTAAAGTACATATGTTCCAAATTTCAAGTCAATATCTTAAACAGTTCCAGAGTAAACGTGCGCACAAAAAAAAGTTACAGACAGACCGACAGACAGACAGATCAACAGACCGACAGACAGACAGACAGAAATTTTTTTTTTCGCTCAAACTTAAAATCTCGACGTTTCATGACATTTTAAGCCTATTTGGACAATAAAAATTTTAAAAATTTTTTTGTCGTTACTATACTTCCACTGGACGTGGAAGTAAAAACAGACGATGTACGACTAATTTAAATGCATCTTAGGAAAAAAAATCAGCTGATTTTGCTGCCTCCTTCGAATAAAAAAAAAATTAAATATTAGAATATTTAGAGAATATTATTTAGGTATTATGCAAATCACAACTTACACACTTTTTTATTTATTATGAAAATACCTACTTTCTGTATATTGTTGCCCTAATCTGGGCACGCTAATATACTAGTTAGGTAAATACTTTAAAACACTCATTATTGAAGAACCAATCAAAACAACTACTCTTCTAGCTAATACTGACGAAGTATTGAATTACATGATAGGATTCTTAGCATTTTAAAGAAAAAAAATATACTGAAAATACTTAAGTCATTCATTTACATTTAGTCATTCACACTTTTTTATTTAATAGGAAATTATCTACTTTCTGTATATTGGTACCTTAATTGGGTCACGCTAATATACTACTTAGGAAAACACTTTAAAACACTCATTATTGGAAAACCAATCAAAACAACTACTCTTCTAGCTAATACTGACGAAGTATTGAATTACATGGTAGGATTCCTGGCATTTTAAGGCAAAAAAAAAATTATATTGAAGATACTTGAATTATTTATTGAAATTCAGTCATTCACAATAGTTATTGAACCTTACATTCTATTTCAACTCTAGAAAAGTTGTACAAGTTTTTTCGAACTCGTTAGTTCTCATCAGTAGAGTATAGAAACATTCATTCATTATTTACAAGCCTATTCTTGATTTATTTTTTACAATTAATTATTTTTATTTATTTGCTTTTATCATGATTAGAGAATATTATTTAGGTATTATGCAAATCACAACTTACACACTTTTTTATTTATTATGAAAATACCTACTTTCTGTATATTGTTGCCCTAATCTGGGCACGCTAATATACTAGTTAGGTAAATACTTTAAAACACTCATTATTGGAGAACCAATCAAAACAACTACTCTTCTAGCTAATACTGACGAAGTATTGAATTACATGATAGGATTCTTAGCATTTTAAAGAAAAAAAATATACTGAAAATACTTAAGTCATTCATTTACATTTAGTCATTCACACTTTTTTATTTAATAGGAAATTATCTACTTTCTGTATATTGGTACCTTAATCGGGTCACGCTAATATACTACTTAGGAAAACACTTTAAAACACTCATTATTGGAAAACCAATCAAAACAACTACTCTTCTAGCTAATACTGACGAAGTATTGAATTACATGGTAGAATTCCTGGCATTTTAAGGCAAAAAAAAATATATTGAAGATACTTGAATTATTTATTGAAATTCAGTCATTCACAATAGTTATTGAACCTTACATTCTATTTCAACTCTAGAAAAGTTGTACAAGTTTTTTCAAACTCGTTAGTTCTCATCAGTAGAGTATAGAAACATTCATTCATTATTTACAAGCCTATTCTTGATTTATTTTTTACAATTAATTATTTTTATTTATTTGCTTTTATCATGATTAGAGAATATTATTTAGGTATTATGCAAATCACAACTTACACACTTTTTTATTTATTATGAAAATACCTACTTTCTGTATATTGTTGCCCTAATCTGGGCACGCTAATATACTAGTTAGGTAAATACTTTAAAACGCTCATTACAGAAAGTAGGTATTTTCATAATAAATAAAAAAGTGTGTAAGTTGTGATTTGCATAATACCTAAATAATATTCTCTAATCATGATAAAAGCAAATAAATAAAAATAATTAATTGTAAAAAATTAGAATATTTATTTTTTCATGAAAATAATGATTCGCATACACAAAACTTTTACCAAAAATGCATTGTTATGAGCAATTTATTGTAGATTTTTTTCAAATCTTTTGGAGCGGTGCGCCATAATTAAAAAAAAAATAAAAACTGTTACGACGCATTGTTTAGTGGTGCTTAACCATTGAAACTTTAATTCACACAAAAAAGTGGTCTATCCGGCAGACCAGACCAGTGTATCCGTATGTACTTGGATCCGCTGAAACCGAATCCGAAGTCAGAATGGTCAGATTGGCTGCTTTTTCACCCCTAACCCCAAAAAACACCCCCACCCCAAATGGTCTGTCCGGTGGACCAGACCATTATATTCCTATGTATTTGGACCTGCTGAAACCGAATCCGAAGTCAGAATTGTCAGATTGGCTCGTTTTTCACCCCCTACCCAAAAAACACCCCCAAAACAAAAACAAATTGGCCTGTTCGGCTGACTGTACCAGTGTATCCTTATGTATTTTGACCTGCTGAATCCAGATTCGATGTTAGAATTAACATATTGGCTCGCTTTTCACCCCTAACCCCGAAAAACACCCCCCCTCCAAAAAAAACGAGTGTGTGTGTGTATGTATTCTTATGTATTTGGATCCGCTGAAACCGAGTCCGATGTCAGAATTGTCAAACTGGCTCGTTTTTCACCCCCAACCCCAAAAAACGCCTCCAAAACAAAATCAAAGTGGTCTGTCCGGCGGACTATACCAGTGTATCCTTATGTATTTTGACTTTCTGAATTCGGATTCAGTTTGGCTCGTTTTTCACCCCTAACCCCGAAGAACACACCCTCAAAAGAAATGATCTGTCCGGCGGACCATACCAGTGTATCTTTATTTATTTAAATCCACTAAAACCGAATTCGAAATCAGAATTGTCAGATTGGCTCGTTTTTCACTTTTAACCCCAAAAATCAACTCCAAACCAAAAAGAAAATGGTCTGTCCGGAGGACTATACCAGTGGATCCTTATGTAATTTGAGCTGCTGAATCCGAATTTGAAGTCAGAAGTGTCAGATTTGCTCGTATTTCACAAGGAACCCTAAAGAACACCCCCAAAACAAAAAAAGTGGTCTGTCCGGCAAACTATACCAGTGTATCCTTATATATTTGGACCGCTGAAATCGAATCCGAAGTTAGAATTGTCAGATTGGCTCGTGTTCACCCATAACCCTCCCAAAAAATACCTCCCCCTATAAAATGGTCTGCCCGGCGAACCATACCAGTGTATCCTAAAGTATTCGGTAAGGATACACTGGTATGGTTCGTCGGACAGACCACTTTTTTTATTTTAGGGGTGTTTTTTGGGGTTAGGAGTGAAAACGACCCAATCTGACAATTCTGACTTCGGATTCGGTTTTAGCGGATTTAAATACATGGTATGGTCCGCCGGACAGACCATTTTTTGGGAGGTATGTTTTTCGGGGTCAGGGGTGAAAAATGAGCCAATATGTCAATTCTAACTTCGAATCCGAATTCAGCAGATCAGAATACATCAGGATACACCGCCGGACAGATCACTTTGTTTTTGTTTTGGGGGTGTTTTTTGGGGTTGGGGTAAAAAACGAGCCAATCTGATAATTCTGACTTCGGATTCGGTTTTAGCGGATTTAAATACATAAGGATACACTGGTATGGTCCGCCGGACAGACCATTTTTTGGGGGGGGTGTTTTTCGGGGTTGGGGGTGAAAAACGAGCCAATATGTCAATTCTAACTTCGAATCCGAATTCAGCAGATCAGAATACATCAGGATACACCGCCGAACAGATCACTTTGTTTTTGTTTTGGGGGTGTATTTTGGGGTTGGGGTGAAAAACGAGCCAATCTGACAATTCTGACTTCGGATTCGGCTTTAGCGAGTCTAAGTATATACCAATACACTGGTCTGGTCCACCGGACAGTTTCAATGGTTAAGCACCACTTAACAATGCATCGTAACAGTTTTGATTTTTTTTATTTAGGGCGCACCGCTTCAAAAAATTTGAAAAAAATCTACAATAAACTACTCATAACAATGTATGTTTGGTAAAAGTTTTGTGTATTTTCATGAAAAAATAAATACTCTAATTTTTAAATATTTTTTTTTATTGGAAGGAGGCAGCAAAATCAGCTGATTTTTTTTTTCTAAGATGCACTTAAATGACATGTATATCGTCTATTTTCTTCATAATAATTAACGTACAACTTGCAGAGATAAAAAATGAAAACGAAATGTCATGTTTATTAGGCGACGGGGGGCTAAAACTCGAGGAAAACATTTTTTTTCCTATTGTCGATCTACTGACACCGAATTAGGCCCAAACGCTTCTGGGGCCATTTTACCATGCTTATTCTGTTATACCCTTTCATTCCCTTTCAGTTCCAGTGATCATTTTTTTTTAACGTTACTCTCGGAAACGGGGGGGGGGGGCATCCACCCCCTATAACTAGCAAGCCCCCACATAATATAGAAGCGTATCTCTGATGCATTTAGTATTGAATTTTAAAAGAAAATAAAAGGAAAATGAAATTGAATCGATATGACAATCTTCTTAAATTATTACCTCTAGTTACTTTAATAGTGCCGATCAAAAAATTTACTACTCGAATTTTCGTCGGGAAAATCGACTGAAGGTCTTTGCATTTATTTTTATATATTTAGTTGTAAAATTAAGAATAACAGACACATTTTTATTGTAAACATTTTTGCCTTTTCTGGTTTTGATATTATTTTGCAAAAAATACAAATTATTACTTTTCTGGAAAAATCCCCATTTTTCGTCATTTATGTAATTATTACGCAAGTTCCTTTATCCTACGCCAGAACTAAAAATCCAATTACGTTGAATTTGGTGGATTATTAGCTCACTGCCACGTGATAGTGCATCAATTCTTAGATAGAACGTATCCCGATACTTGAACGGAGTGGACCACTTCTGTCACCTGCACGGTTCCCAGATTTAACTTCACTGGACTTTTGGATGAAATAACGTGACTACAATGAGACAATTAAAAGACGTGTTCAACTGATCGCCAAAAATGGAGCAAGCTGCCCTACAATTATAAAAAATAAAACTACAAGGACGACTTCGGTTGAAATAAGAAATAGAGTGTTAGAAATAATGGATCGTATTTCGAATACAAAAAATAATAAAATTTTTTAATATAAGAAGTAACTTTTTTGAAGCTATGGCCTTCTTTTTCTTGAAAAATCCAACACATTTAATTTTCGATTAAATAGAAAATTATTGCCGATTGATATTTTTTGCCTTTTTTTAGTAACTGAAAAAACTTAAAACTTAATGAAATGCATGCAATGATTGTAATAACTAGAAAACTTTTAAAAAAATATCTATATAAGACTTTGAATTTCCGACACTTTAAGTTACCATTACAATTTTTTTCCTAGATTACATAAATGATGAAAAATTGAGATTTTAAAAGTATAAAATCGACATACCTGTAGATGCCAAGTGACCCCCTGTACCTCCATGTTTAAGGTCGGCATCACTTTACCAAACACTCTGTATGATTAAACAAGGTTTGGGAATATAAAAGTAAAAATATTTCACTTATTTCTTTGATATTATTTTAAATAGTTATTTTAAATATTTATTCGCAAATTAATTTAGTACTTATATGAGAAAGTGACCATTATTTAATTCTGAGGAGATTTTAGATATTGTCACAATGTTTCTATACATTTTGAACTAAAATTGCAACAACTTTGATGAATTTATGGCTTCACAACCGCACATTCAATTACTGCGTTATTTCCTCACGGTGTACTGGAAGTAACATTTTCATTTGCACATTGATTAGAACCACACTCAATACTTCAGACTAATTAGTAAAATCTCATAAAATATTTTTTTTTAATTATAAAGAATATATTATTGATATACATTTACCAAAGACAATTATCTTACAAGTAATGAGGAGTATTTTAATTAGAAAAATTGTATAGATTAATTATTAGATATCAGGTAGAGTAATCGTAATTTGAATTAAATTATTAAACAGCAGACCCATAAACTATTTGTATGTAACAGTAACTTTCAAAGGTCGCGTCATAAAAAATGAAGTTGTAGAGTACCACACTTATTGTGAGGTATGTCTCCCCAGTGAACACGGATACATACCTGGTATGTTTCTCTTACGTAATCTATTCAACATGTTATATCCAAGGATATTGGATGTATGGTAAATGTAAGGTACATGGACCTTAAAATTTCAGCCACAAAAAAAGTTATAGCCATGTAATGGCAACATAACTTGTAACATACTCATATGTGGCAAATATATAACATACATGTAAAAGACATATATTGTATTTCAAAATATTTACCTTAAAATATGTTCTGATGTTACATGTGTGCTATATAACATGCAATTTCCGTGGTATATGCACAAGGGGGTAGCAAATATTATACAGGGTGTCCCCAAATGGGGTTACCTATACCACAAGTGGACCTAAATTTTAGTTTTTCGACAGTCACTATAAAAAATTTTTGTTTCTTATAAAATACGATGTGTTAAGAAAATGTACTTTTTTATGCAGGGCGCTCAAAAATTTCAAAAATATAAATTTTACCCAAGAGCAAACTACCTTTATTTTTCTCATTTTTAAGGAAAATGCAATTTGAAAAAATTGTTTATTAAAATCTTGTTTAATACGTCTTTTTCCCCAATGCCTCACCTCAGTTTCGTATTTTTCCGTAACGGATACTAACAAATTTAGGATTATGAAAGAAAAGTATTTCAAATGGCTTTTTTATTAAAAATGAAAAATAAAGGTAGTTTACTCTTAGGCAAAATTCATATTTTTGGAATTTTTAAGCGCCTTGCTCCTTCATAAAAAAAATAATTTTTTTAACATAAATCGTATTTTTTTAAAAATGCGGAAATTTTTATAGTGACTTTTTGTCCAAAAATTAAAATTTAGGTCATTTGTTGTATAGCTAATCCCATCCGTGGACACCTTGAACTACTGTTACAATATGGCTCAAGTAAGGAAAAACTAGATGTAAAAAAAGGCCGATCTAAAATAAATAATTTTTATATTCATAAAATACATATATCATAATAATATATTAATCAAAGTCATACAAGAAGGATACGTTCATTTATATAATGAGTTAATCAAAAATAAACCAACTGCCAAATTAATAAAGGAACTAAATGCCAAATTGCACATTCTCTAAACTATATAGTTTGGTTTATTACAAGCAAACTTTTGGTTAACAGAAAACATAGAAGATAACATAGCTGAAGAAAAATAACATATGCAGAAAAAGTTAGCTGATTGCAAGCTATGTAATAAGGTAAAATAAATAAAGAAAAGCCTGACAGTATACATGAATCATTTTCATTCCGCTATAAATTACGAAGAAATAAACATTAGCATGATTACTATAGAGACAAGAAAAGTGTATAAGTTTTTGGTAAAACAGAACAGCTTTATCTTACATTAAAAGCTTAATGAAGTTTGTTCCAAATGATGCTCGGACTTTACAACATTTAAAAACTGTGGATTTTGAGGGTGACGTTGAAGGCTACAGTAACACTATTGATTTTGATATAGACGTAAACGAACAGTAGAAACAAATATCGCAGGCATATTAATGAGAAGTACGACACTTTGCATTTTCTAAGTGTCTATACACCTACATACACAAAATATACTATTTTTGAAAGTCGAGTTATTATATTATCTATATATTAAACACAGGTAATTTTTAGTTTTATTACTTATTTACTCTAGTGACTGAATAACTGCTTTTTTGAACTATATATTTAACATCCGAATAAAGTTTGGTTTAATGTATGGTTATCCAAGTTTAATTGTACGAGATATCAACTAAAATTCTGAACGAAAATAGTTACTTAATGAAAAAACAAGAATTCTTCAATTATTCAAAAAGGAGCTAAAAATTTATTAGAAACAAGAAGAATTCAACAAACGTGACAATAATATTCAGATAATGACGAAAACAAATTTCCTATATAAAAAAAAATTTTACTTACAGACAAACCTGTCAGCATGAATTTGCAAGCAGACTAATACTTAAAACTTAATTATCTTAAAACTAGTTTTTGGCGCCTGGTTTCCTTTTTCCATACATATCTCAATAAATTACGGTACAATAGCTGCTCCAGCTTCTTGTTTTCTCTCTGTAGCCTTTGCTTTGACAGTCTGAACCACTCACTAGCGATGTTCTCAAATTATTTTTCACAATGTGGGAATGTTTCGTTAACAGCAGCTAGAACAATAGTTTATGACAAAATTTTATAACTTTTTTGTGTATTATTTACTTAAGAGCAATTTCTAACTTTTTAGAAATTCTTTTTGTCTTTACCTATTATAGGTACCACATCGTTGCCCAAGGACTTTGTTTCCATTTATTACTTATATAAATGTGTAATTTTAATGATTGTGATTATACAATTTAAGCTACAATAAAGCACCTATAATTTTTCTGTGGCTTGAGCTTAGTTAAATTTCATTTGATTTCAATTTCACGATTGAGAAACATGTCAATAAAACTCCAACAACTAGGTACCTAATAAGCGACTTAACACTGCACCGAGGTGCTAATGATTTACACTTCTACGTACTTACCTACAATAGTTTTGATCTCTGAACTTGATTCCACACAAAAACAAAGACGATATTTTTAACATGTTAAAACGCACGCTAGAAGTCACGCTGCACCTCCTTCAGGGTCACTTGTGTTAGGTTAGAATATTAGGATTAGGTTATTTTGTTAGGTATAGTTAGGGATATTTGAGTTAATTTCGTATCCTTTTCACAATACAGAGTGCGAAAGAGATGTCCTATAATAATTTTATAACCAGATTTACCGGGAAATTTAAAACGTCACAATATTAAAATGTTATCCAACTGTATGAAGATACGGGATTATCAAACTAGTTTTTGATCGGCGAGTTTTATTTTTTGTTATTAGATCCATAAAAAAAATAAAACGGCCGGTAACACTAATCACTATTTTAATAAATTTATAGAGTATTTAAACGAATAAGTCATCAAGTATTATATTGGCACAATTACATTTTCATTACCACTTAATGGCAACTGAAGACATACTTGTTTAATATCACAAGCGTTAATTGGTAAAAGAGCTTCTTATTCTCATTGGGCATTCTATTATTATGTTGATTAAACTACACTGGTCACTGATGTTATAACCTAACTATAGCAGCACACTCACTACTACCACAGAAGACCTATAGGTCTTCTGTGCTACTATACCAAAACAATATACATAATATATATACTTAACCAAACTTTTTTGACATTCCATATGTAAACTAGCTTGTTTCACGTTTGTAGTTTACCAAATTACATGATTAAATATATATGTGTAATGTAATTGTAGAAAAACTTAAAATGTCCATGATGATCACAAAATATATAAATGTTATATCTGGTGTAAACATATAAGATGGGTTGATGTGTAATATGTAGCAATTATCCAAATATCACATATTTTAATGTTATTATTTAACATACAAACAATATAACTTTAAACGTACATACTGATTACAGAAATACATAAATGTTATATAGCTGATAAATACACATAATACTTGTTATTGTAATGTAGCAGTTACTTAAAAATCATATATTTTAATGTTATTATTTAACAAACAGGCAATATAACTTAAAATCTACGTGGTGATAACAGACATACATAAATATTATATGGCATGTAAATATACAAAATACTTGTTATTGTAATGCAGGAGTTATGTAAAAATCACATATTATAATGTTTGTATTTAACAAACAGGCATGTTTGTTAATAACTTAAATGTATATAGCATTTGAAGATGGTTTATATAATGGAGATATATTTGGTAATATGGTGTGTGTTACCTTGACAATCTCTCTTTGGTACGTAACAGCCATATGTGTGTTCACTGGGTCGCTTATTTTTGGGCAAGGAAATTAACAGTAATAGCAACAAAATGAGTGTTTTTACTTTTTCTTCAAGATCTTGAATACTAAGCGACGGTTACCCTGTACTGATGTGAAAGTATGAAATTATTTTTCATGAAAAGTGGGTGGAGGTTTCTCGAATAATAAAATAGCGTATTCTTTAGCTGTAGGATTGTTGCTCTCATCGCGACTAAAATTCTGCAACTTGCTTTTCTGCGTAAATTACGAGTGAACTGGACTGTTCTCTCTTAAACGAGAAAGTATAACGTCACTTTGTGACGAACTCTTATTTCACTTGTAATGATGTATTTGTTCTGTATTGCGCTAAGTACATTAAGTACATGGGGATTAAAGGAGGATGAATGTTACCGATGTACTGTATGATTGCCAATGGGGTACTAGGAGGCCTTCAGAATGATAAAGAAAATGCCCAAAAAGAACGTCAACTTCTTCACATGACCATTCCTTTCGGTTTAATAAATCTGAAATAATAACTTTTCACAGAAAATTCACCGGCACAAAAACACTAACTAAAGTGAAACTAGACGACCGATAAATCACAGAACATAAAACAGCAAAAACCATCAACAGATCTTACACCCTCACTAAATTATACCCCTTGGTTAACGGACGTAGTAAATTATTAATAGACAATAAAATTAACTTATATAATGTATTATTTAGACCAATGCTGACCTATGCCTGCGTGGCCTGGAACTTTATTTCGGACACGCAGTGCATGAGGTTGCAGCGAACACAAAACAAATTGCTACGCCTGTTAACAAATTCGCTACGTTACATCACCATACACGACTTGTATAAGCTCACGGATGTGCAAATGATACAACCTTATGTCAGCCAGACAGCACAAAAATTGCTAACTTATAACATAACACATTCAGAACTGACACAAAATATAACGTACATTAGAAAATATTACAAAGTCAGACATACACATAAAATTTTACATGAACGATTGCCAATTTACGAAACTCGACGTGATGAATAACAACACTCAAAACCTCACAATCAACGACTAATCCAAAATACCACCCTACAAACCCTTGATCTCTCGCTGAAAAACATGGCGACAAAATTAAGCGCATAATGCAGCACTTGCTATTTTCTTGACTTAACAGAAATAGGTCTTGTGCAGGTGACTCTATAGATCTGAGAACGTATCTGCCTAATGGCTACTGATTGAATGTTTCATAATATTGGAGTTTTTATGGACTTTATATCATACTAATTGTGTGACAATCCGAGACAATATCAGTTTTTATAAAATAACGTCGATTGGAATCTTTTAATCCTAACGTCCTCTGGCTGTAGGACGTTAGGATTAAAAGATTCCAGGCAATTAAAAGAAATGATTTTACTTGGGCTTTCCAAGCATTTTATTAGTGGTAAGTTGTTACATGTTAATGTAAAGAAGTGCTTGTGATAACAATAACCGCTGTAAGGCAAGTAATAAACAATTCGTGTTAAAAAGTAACACCATATTGGTTTGCTACCATTTGTAATAAATATTTCTTGTGTATAAACTTTAGTTGAGCGAAGGTGGAGCTGGTGCCGAGAAGTAAAGAAATGTAATAGCCGAAATTGTTTTAAATGAGGTACACCCCAAGCAAGATTCGTAGAGAATAAGGTTCTTTCGTATTCAGCTTTAGGCGAGATGCGAGTGCAGTGATGAAGATTAAGACTATCCTTGTTCTTCGAACGCGCAGTAGCGGTGCAGTTATCTCTTTCTAGAAGGACGGTGCATACTGGGCCGAAATATAGCCAGAAGTATACTATGATCTGTAGTGTTATATTCTACAACTTATCCTGATTACCACCATGCAAAACGGTGACTCAAAATACGAAACCTCAAGCGGGTCATTGCGAGCTCGTTCCAGTTACGAGTTCTTCGCTTAATTATTAACATTACACAAATCCTTACAATATTTTGGATCAGGCTCTGCATCTGGTGTGATTTCACACCAGCTGCCCATTGGCTAATGACATTTTTTGATGGGGATCGTGAGTTACGAGGCAACCTTATACTCTAAATATCTTGCACCCCGAAAGGAAAATGCGCAAGTTACGTGAAGATAACTGATGAAGTGCATAAAGTTAAGGAAATTCAAAGTACAGCTGTCATTGAGTGATCTGACAAAAGAATTTGTTGTTTTAAAGTGTATTTTGTGGTTTTTTATTTTTTACAATTAATTATTTTTTATTTATTTGCTTTTATCATGTTTAGAGAATATTATTTAGGTATTATGCAAATCACAACTTACACACTTTTTTTATTTATTATGAAAATACCTACTTTCTGTATATTGTTGCCCTAATCTGGGCACGCTAATATTCTAGTTAGGTATATACTTTAAAACACTCATTATTGGAGAACCAATCAAAACAACTACTCTTCTAGCTAATACTGACGAAGTATTGAATTACATGATAGGATTCTTAGCATTTTAAAGAAAAAAATATATTGAAAATATTTTAATCATTTATTTACATTTAGTCATCACACTTTTTTATTTAATATGAAATTATCTACTTTCCGTATATTGGTACCTTAATCGGGTCACGCTAATATACTACTTAGGAAAACACTTTAAAACACTCATTATTGGAAAACCAATCAAAACAACTACTCTTCTAGCTAATACTGACGAAGTATTGAATTACATGATAGGATTCCTGTGTAAGTTGTGATTTGCATAATACCTAAATAATATTCTCTAAACATGATAAAAGCAAATAAATAAAAAATAATTAATTGTAAAAAATAAATCAAGAATAGGCTTGTAAATAATGAATGAATGTTTCTATACTCTACTGATGAGAACTAACGAGTTCGAAAAAACTTGTACAACTTTTCTAGAGTTGAAATAGAATGTAAGGTTCAATAATTGTTGTGAATGACTGAATTTTAATAAATAATTTAAGTAGTTTAAATATTTTTTTTTCTTTAAAATGCCAGGAATCCTATCATGTAATTCAATACTTCGTCAGTATTAGCTAGAAGAGTAGTTGTTTTGATTGGTTTTCCAATAATGAGTGTTTTAAAGTGTTTTCCTAAGTAGTATATTAGCGTGACCCGATTAAGGTACCAATATACGGAAAGTAGATAATTTCATATTAAATAAAAAAGTGTGATGACTAAATGTAAATAAATGATTAAAATATTTTCAATATATTTTTTTCTTTAAAATGCTAAGAATCCTATCATGTAATTCAATACTTCGTCAGTATTAGCTAGAAGAGTAGTTGTTTTGATTGGTTCTCCAATAATGAGTGTTTTAAAGTATTTACCTAACTAGTATATTAGCGTGCCCAGATTAGGGCAACAATATACAGAAAGTAGGTATTTTCATAATAAATAAAAAAGTGTGTAAGTTGTGATTTGCATAATACCTAAATAATATTCTTTAAACATGTATTTTGTGGTGTTTAAAAACTCAATGTTGGATTGTTTAATATTAAAAAACTATGAAAATGGTCTAAATAATTCAATGAACATATAAGTAGTGTTCTAATGAGCCATGAAATTGTCAAATTGTAGCTATAAAAATGCCATTTGAATTATGTATATATTATAATCATGTATTTTTTGTTACAATATAGATCTTTCTTTGTACCTCTGTAAGTTTCTTGTTGATTCTTCTTGAGTACTAATGGAATCATGGATAATATAATTGGATATTTAGTAAGTAAGTATATTTTATTTTACTTTCTGTTAGATGCATGTAAATAGAAGTTCAACATAATCGACTATTTCAATTTACTGCTAACGATAGTATTGATAAATAAAATGTATAATAAAAACGGAACATATTTAATAATAATAATACAAGAGATAGTTACCAATTAATTACATGAAAAAAATTTAATACATGTTAGATATATTATATAACATTTATAAGAGACGATAAGAAAAAGTTCTTGCACAAATTACAATTGTTTGTATAGTTCAATCTATGGTTATATCATAGGCAATGGAAGACATTTTGTATACCTTTTTACATATTTCAAGTAGTTCACAGTACTTCACAGTACACAGTTGTTTAACTCATATGGTATTTTTCACAAAATTCATAACAGTTAACTCTTCGATCATAGCCACCGTTTACTGCTAAAAAATTGAAAGGAAAAACTGGGTAGTCAACGAATTTTGTAACACTAGTAACACAGTTACAATGAGTACTAAAGTACTGAAGAATCATCTGGATCAGCAATAGTCCAAGAAGAAGATGCTAAGCTAAGAGTTCATAACCTGAAAAATAAAGTATGTTAGCAATTATTCATGAAGCAACATTTAATTAGGTAAGCATATATTGAAAAAAAGGGTTGCTCATTGATAACTAATTCTTACTAATTCTTACCGTTGCAAAAAGCTTTTATCCTATAAATTTCTTGGAGCGTACTTCTTTCACCCACAAACAAATAGCTCCATGATTTTTGAATGCCTTGAACTCATCCTTTTGTCTATGCATTTCTCACAAAAACCAAGTAATTCACAGTATCCTTAGGTGAAATATTATGAAATACCCCAATATTTGTACTGTAGTCATGATTTCTCAAAATACAAGGGATTTAATTCGATGGCACCAACTTTTTCCATATACCTAACCTCGACATCATGAGACGATTTCGTAAAATGTAAACTTACCTTCATACTAACAAACAAAATTCACCACGCGAAATAATTAAGGATAGTTGTGGATGTTAAATAATCGAAAATTAAGTTTTAAATTATCACAAAACCGCAAAATATACTTTAAAACGATACGTTTAATGGGCATGTTACCCGATGACAGCTGTTTTAATAGAGTCTCAGAATCTATGACGTCAGCGCAAGCGGCCTATAGGGTATTTATTAGATTTTCCGTATAAGCTGACCATTTACTTCACATAAGTCAACAAAAATTGAATTGAATTATGTATATATTGAAAACAAATAACAATAAAAAAATAAGAGAAAATAAGATAATTGTTCTAACATTAAAGCTAAAACGTCTGAAGTTTGCCTGCCACGGTACCTGGCCGCTACGGGGTTTCGTGCGGTTTAACGTGTTATGTTATTCCGTAGTCGTAAACAAATAAATCGAAACATTGCGAATAAATGAAATAAAATTCTTATTTAAAATATGTTAATAAAGATTTTTAATTGGTAAAAAATTGGTAAATTACGAGGGAACTGGACTGTTCTCTCGTGAGAGAGAAGCTTCACATTTTGGCTAACTGTTATTTCGCTTGTGGCTTGGTATTTGTTTAGTATTTTGTAGTTATCTCTGAAAGTAGAGTCTGAATCTGTATCTGGATTGTTTGGCGGGGGGTGCACTCAGGCCTCATAAGCGGCCCCATTGTGCTGCCCCCGTAAGTGGTGGCATGTCCACCGAGCCTCTCATTCCTCAAGCCAACCAACACTTGTGATGTATTCGAGGAGAAATGCTAGCCATACTGGGCCAGAAGTCCCCCAGTTTGGATCCTCTTTTCGTTGAGAGAGCAGGACAGTGACAAAGCACTAGGGATTGCAATTTACCGGAAGTTTTAATAGCCGGAAAATCGGTAAATAAAAATGTAAATAACCGGTTAACCGGTATTTACCGGTAATTTTTAGAATGGATTATTAGGGTGGCGAAAATGGCAATTGTTTTTTTCCATGTACAAAATTATCTAAATTTAACAAAAAACATTTTTTTATACGTATATTTAATATAATGAACAAACAAATGGTTTTTCATCAACAGTAAGATCACAACAGCTTTTTTTTATCGGATAAATTTCACTTTGTAACGAAATAATTTTGCCAAATCAGTGATTTTATAAGAAAAACTGACATGAAAAAATCGCGAGCGATTTTGTCAAATATCAGTTTTTCGAGCAAAATTACTGACTGGCAAAATTTTGAGTTAAAAACAAAGGACCCCGCACACCATATAGGGGGATTTCTGCCTCCAGTCAAATTTAATCTAACCCACGTAAAAATGTTCTTTTGAACTCCCTGAACAAAAGTTCAAATGCAGCCAGGTCCGAAAAGGTCTTCGTTTCGAGATATGGAGCCGTAAAGATCGTTCCAAATCCAAAATCGCCCAAAGTTACCTTGTCTTAATGACTAAATTCTATTGCTGTTTCCATAGAAATCAATAGTAAAACAACGAAATATTAAGTTTTACTTCACACTTTTTTATTTCTTTTTCACTTGTTAATAATGACATTGTTTTGATTCATTGAATTTCCTACTACCCAAGAACGAGTATGTTATTTTTTTTAAAATATCGGCATTTTTTGAGTACGTGGACACGAATTACTGATAGAAATTGTTTAGGTAAGTTTACCACAGAAAATTCCATAATCATAGTTCAAATAAAAATCAATGGACCTGATTAAATTGCCCATTTAATGGGCATTTAAAATAAAAAACATGATATACTCTGAAAGTTCAGATAAAAAAAGAACAATTCTAATCCTAGGAAGCTCGGAGAATAATAATGCACCATAAGATTTTGAGTCACAGAACTTAACAGAAGTTTTTTATTTAAAAAAAAAAGTATCACAACTTTATTCTTGAATTGAAAAAACTGTAGCGAAGCCTTTGAAGACCCACGGTGTCATTAACATGAGTAAGAAATATGGTGTTATTTAAGAATTAATTATGCAGTTCTAAATTTCCATAAAATCAAAGCCAACTTTAATTTAATTTTTTCAATTTTAAAACGTATATCTGTTAGTCGTCTGATATTTGTGCATAGAATACCCCAGCTGAAGATGCCCTTCTTCAATCGATATTGGTGGGTCAATAAGTTAATAAGAATTGGTAATAACATAATTCTAAATGTATTCCAAGGATATTTGCGGCAGTGAAATATTCAATTTTCTGTCGTAAGATATTGTCAATGTCTCTCTTGTATTTCTTAGGGTTTGGTGTTTGGAGTTTATTTTTTATAATATTATTTATTTATTGTTAAAAGTGCTCGGTGTTGGGACAATCACTCTGTATTTAGTGAATACTAGTCAGTGACATAAATAGAAACGTTTAATACGTGACATATCGTAAGTTCAGAATTTACCGAAATAAACGGTAAAAAATTAAAATAACCGGTAATTATCGTCATGTGTTTTTTGTCCTAATAACCGGTTAACCGGTTAACCGGTAATGCAATCCCTACAAAGCACATGCTCGGCAGTCTCGTCATCCAGATTACACCCTCTACACTTGGGGTTGTCTATAACTCCCAGTGTATGGAGGTGTTTGTTTAGTCTGCAGTGTCCTGAAATGCGCAGATTACTCCTGGACATCCGGAGACAGTGTTTTCCTAGCTTACGACTGGGTGTGGCCAAAGCCATTCTGCTATGTCTGCAGCTGCTCAGACCACCCTAACTGTCCGCATGGCGTTTTGAGTGTATAGTTCTTTAGCAGGGAACTGTGGACTGAATCTGAAAGAGCTATTGCAGGTTCAGGACCATGCAGGGTGTTCTCAGATCCCTTGCGGGCTAAAGCGTCCGCTTCTTCGTTACCCTGAATTCCGTCATGTCCTTTCACCCAACGGAGCTGGACACTATTGTTTTGTGCGAGCACAACTAGGGCCTTTCTAATTTCCAGAACCAGCCCCGAGCCTGTCCTACAATTGTTTAGGGCAAGCAGGGCTGCTCTGCTGTCCGTTGATATGCGCACCATTTTACCACTGGTTTCGTGGTTTCTATTACCGCTGGCAGAATCCCTACTAGTTCCACCCTGGAAGATAGTGGCATGTGTGCCTAGCGGTATTATCGAATGTAGATCTAGGTCTTCTGATTAAACCCCAGCTCCTGATCCACAGTCCATTTTTGAACCATCGGTGTAGATTGATATGTCCGGCTCGCCATTACCGGACTCATTCAAACTTACCTCAAAGTTCTTGTTGAAGTTATATATAGGGGGGATACGGTCAGTTTCCATTCCCAGAAGAAGAATTTGTTTTGTAGCCCTGATACGGGCATGTCTCGTAGCCGTGCCCTTAATATACCATTGGCATACAGATCGCAATCTCAGAGCAGTCCTCAACGCCACCTCCTCTATGTACAGATTTAGAGAGAGCATGCAGAGTATAGTCACCATTGCAGCTGTAGGCGTCGTTTTCATCGCACCAGTAACACAGAGACATGCCAGTCTTTGAACATGCTCCAGTTGAGATGCTGCTGTTTCTTGCCTTCCTCTGGGCCACCAGACTATGGCTACGTAACAAAGCATGGGTCTTATCACAGCAGTGTACAGCCAGAGGGAGATTCTGGGTGAGAAACCCCAGGACCTACCGACCGCCCTGCGACACTGCCAGAATGCCGCACATGCCTTGTTTATCTTAACTTCCAAATGTCTCTTCAAATTCAGAGTGCGATCAAGTGTGATTCCCCAGGTGCTTGACCTCACTCGCTAAGTGGAGTTGACTGCCCGATAATTGGGGCATTCTCATATTTGGTAGTTTTCTTTTCTTGGTGAATAGTACTAGCTCAGTTTTCTGGGGGTTAACCGAGAGCTTGTTCTATGCACCAATTATCGACCAACTTGAGGGCTGTTTGCATAAGTTCGCATAGCAGCCCTCAAGTTTCCATTTAGCAAGATGGTAATGTCATCTGCGTAACCTATTGTGAATAAACCACAGATATTGAGGCGGTGTAAGAGGCTGTCGGTGACCATAACCCACAATGGGTGATAGGACGCCACCCTGTGGACAGCGTCTATTGACCATGCCTCTAGTCTCTATGTTCCCCATGTTTATTCGGACGGCTCTCCATTTGAGCATGTGTGTTATCCATTCACTAAGTGTGTTGGGAATACCATGGATTTGGTGGGCTATCCCTATACTCTCGAAGATTGTTTTATCAAAAGCACCTTCGATATCAATAAACGCTCCCAGGGTAGACATTTTCATATCCGCCGATCTCTCGATACGAGATACCACGGAGTGAAGTGCCGATTCTGTTGATTTTCCTGGGATGTAAGCGTGTTGATTTGGATACAGTGGATGTAAAACTAACACTGTATCTCTAATTTCTCGATCACACAGTCTCTCCAGACCTTTCAATAGGAAGGAGGAGAGGCTGATGGGCCGATATAATTTTGGTAGGGAGTAGTCCGTACGTTCTGGTTTGGGTATGATTATTACCTTTATTTCCCTCCACTTCACCGGGGTGTATTTAAAAGCAATGCACGCCCGATAAATATGCACCAGATGGTGGTGTATGCATTCCAGCCCCCACTGGAGTAGAGCTGGAAAGACACCGTCTAGACCCGGTGATTTAAAGGGGAGGAAGGTGTTGATCGCCCAGGCTACATTTGCGTCGTCCACTGTCCCATTCGCAACCTCCCAGTCAGCTGCAGTAGCGACTGGGCCAGTCCATACAGGACGACACAGTGCTGCCTGGAAACATTGTTTTTAGCAGGAGTTCAGAAGTTTCAGAAAGGTTGGTTGTAAAGGAGCCATCCTTCTCGTTTCATGAGTCCTGGTTGTTGTTGAGGATCTTTGGAGAGTATCTTATTGAGCCGAGCTGCTGAGGCAGTAGATGCAACCCCGCTACAAAAAGATCTCCATGACGCTCTTCGACCTTCGCGAATGGTCTTTTTGTACAGCCTTTGACTGTTCTTGTATGCCTCCCAGTCTTCGGCACTTTTAAACTCTATCGCTTTATTGACAAGTTTTCTTGTCTTGTTTCTCAGCCGGTCGAGTTCTTTGCTCCACCAGGGTGTTGCATGCCCCGTTCTGACTTCTCTTAAGGGACAAGAGTCCTCATAACTTGAAACGAGGGCTTCCTGTAACTTAACCACGTTACTATCAATATCCTCTATCGTTTCTATGTTATTTGTGTTGAGGGACCCCAGGCGGCTAATAAGAAGTTCTTGAAACAGTGTCTTATTTGTCCGCCTAGGATTTCGGTAGAGGGTTCTTTCTACCAACCCCCCTTCCAAATTAAATTGAATCCATCTATGATCTGACATGGAAACTTCCGTAGATACATGCCAGCTCTTGATGTGTTTTGAGATGTTTCGAGATGCCAGAGTGATATCAATCACCATCTGACTACGCGAGGTAACGAAAGTGGCTTCGCTGCCTCGATTGAGAATCTCTAAATTAGTGGTTGCCAGGTATTCCACTACCGATTTTCCTCTGTTATTGGTATATTCGCTGCCCCATAGACATGGTGCGCATTGGAGTCACCACCAATAACGAGCTGTAGTTTAATTGCCTCACAGTACTCTACCAGCCTCACCATCTCTTGAGATGGGCGTGGTTCTACCAAGTCGCTTGGGAGGTAAAAAAACGTTATTAAAACTTGTTATTTGCCGTTGCCCAAATCACAGTCCAAGCTCACTGTTGTCATATCCCGTGAGCTGAACTGTGGTGTGAGACTAGCTTGTATACCCTTTGGTACATATATACATGTCCTGGGTTTTTCTGCGGAAGGCAGATAAAATATTATTCCGTTCAATTTGCCCAATCCAGCAACCGTGGAGTTGATTATCCAAGGTTCCTGGATAAGGGCTATAATGTTTGGTCTACTGTCGAGGGAGAGGCATATGGTAGCCACTACCACTCGACAGTGTTGTAAATTGGCCTGGACGAAGATCAGCCGACTGGGCGAAGCCATTTGATCAGCTGGCGTTCGCTCCAGGGCGATCCGCAATGGCGTTGACTCCTGAGGGCCCCGCCGCCACAACGGCGCCCAAACTTTCGGGCACCTCCATGGCTTCGGGAGCAGAAGGAGTCGGTATCTCAGCCGCGTCCGAGGACTTATGCAGCCTAATGGTTAGGGAGGTGAATTTATAATTAATTCGTTCTCCCTTCTCATTTATGGCTGCATGGTTCTCATCCCCGACACCGAAAATGAGCAGCCGGCCTATCCGTTCCTCCCTTACGGCATCGTGAAAACGCAGTCATTTATTTACGTTAGCCCAGGGGTTCTGTGCCTGCAGGCGTCGCATCACCACCTCGGTCTCTTCCGGTACTCCCGGAATGAACAGGGCCGCTTTGCTCAGCCTGGGGAGCTGACCTACCTGGACTACGTGTAGGTTTGCCTCTTCCCATGGGTTGGGGTTCTTTGCAATATTTGCCGACAGCCACTCCAACGACCGCTCATCTCCGCATATGACTCTCAGAATCTCCCCGGAGAAGTGCATGCCTGGACGGCGCAGCCGGTTGATCGTGGTGGGTTAGTCACGACCTCCCGTTTAGGTGGAAATCCAGGCCGAAGTGGCGTGTTGCCCTGCCTGGCTAGGTGAGCTCAACCACCAGGATCCCTTCATCCCACCGTACGGGTCCCCACGCATGTCACAAACACGCGGGTGACCATAGAATACCCCCTCCAACTCGGTCACTAAGCGGAGAGGGCGTTCAGCCTTAGTCTGGATCCTCCTCCAGAGCCGGATCCACGCCAGCCCCATAACCTCGGCAAGGTTCCGAACGCTGAATGGGGAGTAGAGTAAAGTAGAGTCTTGTGCTACATTAAATGTATAGGAATTATAGGAGGATGAATATTGCCGATGTACCGTATTATTGCCAATGAGGTACAAGAAGGCATTCAGAATGCTGATGAAGATGCTTCAGAAAAACGTCAACTTCTTCACACGACCACTCTCCTTCGGTTTAGTATATGGGGCTTTTATTTAATAAAATTCTAGACAATTGCTCAGATTAGCCATCCTGGACAGCTATTCTGTATTGATGTGAAAGCACATTTTTATAAGACAGTGGACGGAATTCTCTTGAAAATCAAAATAGCGTATTCTGATTAGTATCGCTAGATCATCAGCATATTCTAGGCAGTGAAAGCCTTCCTTTTGCGGAAATTTTCCATAGGAGTTCATCAATAAGGGATGCCCACAGCAGTGGAGATAATACTCGTTCTTGAGGGCAGCATGTACTCACTTTTCCTCAATGATAGCCTCGCCTAGATTGGATACTATTATCCTCTTTTCTAGTCTGACTTTAATCCACTGGCAGAGTACTGTTGGGATTCCTCTATTTAAAAAAATATTCATCTAAGTAGTGACCATTGCATGTGAGGAGGAGGCAGTGCTCTGAGGCTGCATCAAGCACTTAAATTTAGACCAGGCGACCTGGTTGGTCATTTAAGGTTTTTTTTTTTTATTTATTTATTTATTTACGTATAAATACATTTACATATTGTGATACTAATCCTAAAAGGAGCTAATCTAATTTGAATCCATAACCAAACCCACTGACTCAATGCCAATCAAGTACGACTTTGACTGCCGCTTGATGTGCTGATTTAAATCCGTCAGGCGAGCAGGGTCGAAGTACTGTGGTTGGAGAAACAGTCAATCATCTGGTACATAGATGGATCTAAGATGGACGAATGGGTTGGTGTGGGCGTAGCGATTCCTAAATGCAGGCTATCTAAAGCCCTTGATAACCATCTTCCGGGCAGAAATCTATGCTATAGATTTGTGTACCCAGGAATGCCTTAAGAGGCTCTCGAAGGGCAAAGATCTATATACTTTCAAATAGCCACGCAGCACTAAAGGCCCTCAGGTCCTATACCTAAAATCGCCTGGGAATACAAACAATCCCTGAAATGATTGGGAAAAAGTAACAAAGTTACCTTGATATGGGTGCCAGGGCATGAGGGAATAGAACGCAATGAATGAGCTCTCAGTCTTGCAAGAAAAGGGGCCATTTTTCTGACCCGATCCGTTCTATAGTTCATCTAAATGCCAAATGGGAAATGGGAAAAGAAACAACTACTGGAGGAATTCTTCAGGCCAAGAACAAGCGAAAAGGCTTATAACCTATTAGACAAAGAATGCCACAAGGCTTCCAGAACTCGAAAAGTCCGACCTAAGGCTAATCACAGGCCTTCTAACTGGCCACTGTTCCTTAAGATATCTCAAGAACATCGGCATGGCAGAAAATGGCAAATACAGATACTGGGAAGCTGCAACTGAGACTGCGGAACATATACTTTGTGAATGCGAGATACTAACCCGCATTAGACTAAAGTACCTAGAACACTCGGAATTAACGCTTGAAGGCACAGGGAAATTAGCTCCCAGAAAAATCACAAACTTTGCAAAAAGTCTTGGAATCCTGGGCAACAACTAGTTGTAGGGTAATTCACAAATGATCTCTTAAGTCGAGGTGAAGAAAGGCCATCTCGGGGCTAAGTGAGCAATCTACAAGTACATGATGAACGTTGCTTAACTATGTGTATCGAAATACGCGTATAGTTAACATGCCTCCACGCCTCCACTCCTCCAATTTCAGTCTTATTTTACCGATTTTTTTTTATTTAAATAGATTTCAAAGTATTGCTACTTTGAAATAACGCGGCACAGCTTTTGAAATTATTGACGTGCAACCAGGTAGTATTATGAATATTACATAAACACATCTTTAGCTTTGTGCATTTATTATGCATAACACATAGAACGTTTTTTATTCAAATCAGTATGCTTCAGATAAAAGATTTACGTTACAGCTTAAACTTTATAACCCGCACGAGCACCAAAATGTGCTACATTATATTTTCCCTATCTAAATTTAATATATTTTAGCCTTCTTGTATACTCACATATATTTCGTTTTATTCATAAAGTTGATGTTAACATAATGAAACATCAGATTTGTGAAGCAAGTTGGGTAATTTAATATTGAGTCCAGAATGCCCATCTAGAGACAAGAGAACTTGTGTGGCAAATGACGCATTTATCCAACTTTACGACCTTGGCTGATATGCAGATATGAATTTAAACGGGACGTTCACATAAGGGCCATCCAAGCCACCTGCGACTGATGTCTGAAGCCAATGAATGCAACGTATGTGAAATATTGGACGTTTTTAAGATATGAAAAAATGGAATTGGTTGTATCGTAAATAAGATGTTATGTAATATTTGCTATGCTTCCATATTCTTTATGTTATTAGACGAGACGCTGTTTATTATTTGTGTCAAAAATTAATTAAGGCAGGCTATATTTTATTTTTCATTTTATAATTTGGCCGCTTAACAGGAATGCGATTTTCTAAAAACAGAGCTGCAGGAATTTATAATAAATGGTGATACGTGAATACATAGGAAAATAGCAAAAAAATAAATAAAAATAAAAACGAATGTTTAAGTAATTATAATAATAATAATAATATCTCTTTATTTTCAATAAGACTTGTACAAACAAGTATACAGAATATTGTCAATATCTAAAACTACAGAAAGAAGCTGAAAAAAAAGAAAAACAGCAACACAATATTTAAAAATCTTGGTATAAAAACATATATATGTATGATATATCATGATAAAACTATTACAATAAAACATCCACTAAAAATCTGAGCAATCAAGATACTCTGACACAGAATAAATTACATTATTTAATAGTAATTTTTTTACGGTTTTCTTGAATAAATAAATATTCGTTATTTCTTTGACGGAAGTTGGAAGTTTATTAAACAATTTTATGGACATAATAAAAGGTCCTTTTGCAACCATGGTTAAGCGGTGTTGTGGTAAGTTTATATTATTATTTATTCTTAAACTGTAGTGCTCAGAGCCATCCCATCCCGCCTTTGAACAAATTTGTCAGGGTTCGTTTTTATAAAAACAACACAGTGTAAAATATAAATAGCTGTAATAGTTAATATTCCAATCTCTTTGAAAAGTTGCCTGCATGAGAATTGAGGTCCCTTAAAGGTCATCGTTCGTATGATTTTCTTTTGCATGATCAATATATCAGTAATTCGAACTGAGTTTCCCCAGCATATGGTACCGTAATTTAAACAGGAATGAATATAAGCAAAGTAGTACAATTTCAGTATGTTCAGACTTACTTTAGTTCTAAGTTGCCATAGAACAAAGCAATGTGTGGTAAGTTTTTTTATTATCATTTCTATCTGATGGTTCCAAGATAGGTAGTTTGGAATCAATCTGCAACCCAAGAAATTTAATAATGCTCGTTTGTTGCATGGTGTTATGATCCATTTTTACTAATAAACTTTTTTCTAGCTCACGAGTTGTGAAAACCATTAATTCAGTTTTTAAATTATTGAGAACTAAACAATTATCTTGGCAATATTTTTGCATGCTAGTAACAATGCAATTTGCATTTTGGCTTAACTCACCGAAATCTTTTCCGGAAACAGAAGCAGCGGTATCATCTGCAAATAACGAAATGTAGCAATTGCTTAAACTTTCTGTAATATCGTTAATGAAAATTATAAAAAGTAACGGCCCTAAAATACCCCCCTGAGGCACGCCAATGTTTATTGCAAGAGCATGTGTATGTAAGTTGTGCCATTTTGTCTTAAAGTTACTTCTTGGCTTCTGTCACTTAAATAAGATTTTATCCAAGTTAGTGCTGCCCCGCGTATACTATAGTTATATAACTTGTTTGCAAGAATTGCATGATCCACAGTATCAAATGCACGTTTTAAGTCGAAAAATATGCAAGCAGTGATTTTACTGTTGTTTAAAATTGATAAAATAAAATTATATATGTATAGTACCGCATCTTGGGTTGAGAGACCTTTGCTGAAACCATACTGTTGTTTAGCGATAATTTATTCTTTCTCTAGGAAGTCAGATAGTCCGATGAAGTATGCCCTTTCAAGGACTTTTGAGAAAGCTGATAACAGTGCAAGTTTTTTATACCACAGAATAGTTATCAATCAGAATACAATCTCCTATTCTACAGTCAAAATTCGAATTATGATTGAAATGTCTTCAAATTGATCTAAATATAATACAGTAAGTGAAGCTGTCGCAAAAAAAAACAAAAAATCTGATAGAGAATCAAATTATAAGAAAGAAAGTTCTAATACACTTTTTTGCTAAAATGCATATTTTTCGAGATATTGCGAACTGAAAATTGCAATTTTCACCCCCTAAAATCAGTATTCCTAGATATTTTTTTTTAGTTTTAGGACTTTTATAAAAAACTGCAAGGGTATAAAATTATAGCTTTTACGAAAACAAATCGAATGTTTTTTTTCTTTTTCTTTTCTTCGATGTTTAGTTTTGGAAATATGTCATTTTCAAAATGGCGCCGAAACGTTCAGACAAAATTTACGACGTTAAAATCTAAAATTACTCAAAATCTGCAACTATGAGAAAAATTTCTATTCTTGTAAAAATTAAAGATATTAAAATTTTCTTTCGATTGAGACATACTACGAGCTTTTATAATGAAAATTAGAAAAATTACAAGCAAGGAAGTAGCGCATTAAAAATTTAGTCTTATTGCTCTAATTTCTTATTCATCCAAAATTTTTAAAAATCCTTCTAGATATTGTTAATGCATATTATTACCAACATGCCAATATTTTTTAGAATTTTTAAAATAATTATTTTAAATTAGTTTTTAGAAATTGCTCAGAAAATGTTTTTTTTATAAAAAATTGTAAGAGTACCAAAATGAAGCTTATAAAAAAGGAATAGTTCGTTTTTTTTAATTTTCCTACGACAAACTGTTCCAGAGATATAAAGGTTTAAAGATGGCCCTTGAGTGCATACGCAAGAAAATTATGTATATAAAATTGAAATATCTCAAAAACTATAAGATTGATAAAAGCATGATATAAGAATAAAATGAAGCTTATCAAAAAACGAAGAGTTTGGGTTTTTTTTTTTTTTTTCTACGACAAACTGTTCCAGAGATATGACAGTTTGAAACAATGTAGAAACTTTTCAGTTTGTACGCGCATTTTAAATGTCTATAGAAGGCAGAGTAATGAGCAATAGAGGTCTATTTTTCAAAGAATACGCAGAGAAAGCGGGTTGCATTGCACTTCAACATGTTTAGAGTGTAAATTAAAAATGTTATTTTTAATTTAATGTTGTATTACTTTGATTTATCTATAACAATCTGTATTTTTAATAAAATTAGACATATATACTCTTTTGTGGCCATTATTAATCCACCAATTTTTTTTTTATAAATTCAGAACTCATAATCATATTCAGCGACCTAAAAACGTAAGTTTATGGATTTTCGTGAATTTATTGGTAACATTAAAATATTTATTAATTTTTCAGTATTTAAGGATGATTTTAATACTTAACATTTTCGTTTTTCCTCTATTTTGACCTCATAATCCTATTTAGTGACCTCAAAACCATAAGTATATGGATTTTCGTTAATTTATTCGTAAAATTAGAAGAAATATGAATTTTTTAGCTTTTAGAGGTAGTTCCCACCCTTAAAAATAAAAAGCAGGTAATGCAACAATATAGATTTTCATGTACATATTTTATAAAGCATATTGCAAAAAAAAATAAGGAAACTCCTTTCATCGTTTTCGGGCCGGGAATTTTGCCCAATTATTTTGCTGCTTCGCCTACTGTACTAATAACTAGGAAAAAAATAATGCAAAAAATTTTGTGTATCAGGTTTTTAAGAGGAGTACCGTAAATCCGAAATGATGGTAAAATTCGGGTTTTGCTTTAAAGGTCTTCAAAAACGCCTTTAATTACATCGGATCCTCTCATTTCCTCTTTGGGACAGCTGCTCCCAAAAAGAGTACATCTCTGTGACCTGAAGTATTGTCTTTACTGGATACACCATGAATCCATGCATCATCATTTGCAGAAGTAGAACCATCTGCCTATCCAGTAAGTACTGCAACATCAGAAACCGCTTCATCGGAAGATGAAATTGATAATGACGTTCAGTTCAATCATTGAAATTAGTAGATGCATGTTTATAATAAAATTGTGTTTATTTATACCATCTATGGTACGTTAGATTAACTATTAACTAAAAGCATTTAGGTAATTAAAGAAAAATATTAAACAAAATATTATATGTCAGGGGTGGTTTGTAGGTGTGCCAAAAATTGGAAAAATTGACACACATTCGGATTATACTTTAATTATCTTAGAAATCATTCAAATAGAATGAAAAATAATAATGACAAAAATCCTAAGGGGTGGTTTTTGGAGGGTGGAAATTTGATCAATCTCCTACAAAATATGTTCCTTTTTTTCTAAATGGGGGTAAAATTTGGGGTAAGCAAGACAGTTAAAAGGGTTCAGAGAAACTTTTTCCATTTATATGCGAATAGGTGTAAATAAAATTAAGGGTATAAACATAATTTTATTATAAACTTGCATCTACTAACTTCAGTGATTGAATTGAACGTCATTATCGCTTTCCTCTTCCGAAGAAGAGGTTTCTGATGTTACAGTACTTACTAGAAAGGCAGACGGATCTACTTCTGCAAATGATGATGCTTGGACTGATGATATTTCTAGTGAATACAACACATTAGGTCATAGAGATATACTCTTTTTGGGGGTTAGCTGTGGTAAGGAAGAAATGAGTGGATCCGATATAATTAATAATCGGTTTAATAGGTCTTGATTGGCAGATACTCTAGAAAATTTGCGCGTATGCATTTCTCTAAAATTCTTCAAATCTTTATATCGTGACTCCTGTGCTTCCTCAGATAATTGTCAAAACGGCAAAATTGTTTACTTGATTGTTGTGGAGCCATGCAACAGGATTTTGTGTATTGAAACCGGTATGTAGCATATAACATATAACTTAGCAGTTTCTAAAGCATATGTGTTAAAGGCTTCGGAATTGACGACCTATCCAGCAGATGGTGTTCTTAGAACTACGTTAAATATTTTAATTAATGTCTCATCAATTCCAGTTATGGAAGCAGATCGGGAAAAATCTAGTTGTTCCCCTGCAACCTCATTTTTTCACGAAACTATTTTTGTATTCTTCTTTTCTGTTCCTCAAATACTGTTTTATTTTCTACAGCACGCACTTGCCAATTTTTAAGATCTAGTCTATAAGATGTGTGTAAAAGATATCCAAAAACTTCTATCCATGCATGAAAAGACGAGAGCACAAACTTCGAAGATCCTTCATTTACTTCTTTTTCAAGAACTTTTTCTATGTTGTTCATCTCTTTGGGAATTGTCTTTTAAATATAACATGTCTATGCTGAGGAAGTTTCCGAAATCGCGTTGCAAGGTTTGCCATTAATCATTGTCATTGCACGAACATACGGCACTGAAAATTCTTTATTCTGAACTTTGCATTTTGTATTGACAGGTTCTGCATTTGATTTTCTACGCAATTTTTTTCTTGTATAGTTAATTCAGTTGTCTCTTTATGGAACTGATATCTGACTGGTCGGCAGAATCTATTTGAAGTGGATTTTGCCATACTATTTTTTTTTTGTTTTTTTCGTTTTCTGAATATAATTGGACATAGCCCAGGGATGTCAGAAATAAATCACCACCGCTTAGACCAGAGCCGGAAAACTTCTGTTTATATTCAAAATGACCCGTACTTCCATCGCAACCCCATTCTATAACCAATACTAAACTAGCACCATATAGAGTAGATATTTAGCTGCAAATCAACTATACGGTTTGTCGTATGGTCAAGAAGATCCTGAAGTAGAACTTCTGCTGAAGTCTCTGTTACATTTGTTTCCTCTTTTCTGGGGTAACAGCGAGACTTAGCCTTTCGAAGTTTGTGATAAAATGGATACATATTTGCAAATTGGGCCTTTCCATTTGAATCTACGTCAATCGGTCGCAGGAAATTAGTTGTGCGACAATTGCATGCATATGCCAATTGGACGTGGTAAAATAGGACGCGTATTACATTAGACGCGTTTATTAAAAATGACCATGTATACAAACTATAACCTAACCCAACCTAACCCAACCTAACCTGTTAAGAAACAGTAATCACTTAAACATATCACGAAAACCTACTACCACAGATATAGTCATCCATTATAATATACAATAATTTTGGCGAAATAAACTTTCGTACTCTAATATATAGCCAACTAATCATAAGTATTTATACCCAATTATTTTGTGAGAAGGAAAATGGGTGTAATATATTTCTTTAAAGAAATAAAAAATATTCTTATTTTTGTTTACTAAAAACCTGATATATATGCATCCAATGTAACACGCGTGAATATTGAGTCAGCAATAAGATTCGCCGCATGGGATTTTCCTTCATGCTTCAAGACTACTTGTAGCCGAAGAAAGTTCTTCAGGTTCATAACTGGCAGAAACCCGATCAGCTTTTCTTCGCTTAGTTCTTGAACTACAATCTGAATAGAGTAGTCTACGACGTCCACGACTTAATCCACTTTCAGAAGAAGTAGATTGTAGTTCTTCGCTGGCATCATGGTCTCCGAAAAAAATGTCTTGCTTAACCAGGTTTCACTTTTTTCTAAAAACCTCGGAATATAATTGAAAACCGCTTCAGTAAACGGAACTGCTGAATTTGGAATTGATTTTCTTCAGTCATGTTGCAGACATTTCATTATCTTTATTCCGATAATGAAACAATAAATATTCAGTTTGAGAAGAATGTACCCCGCCCCTTTTTTGATACAAAGTATCAAAAAGACGCCTCGTTAAAATTTCGATTTAACGAATTTTTAGAAATAAACGTGTTAAATGTTTCTACATGTGATAGGAAAGATCTATGTATTACAAAATGTGTTTCATTATAAGGGTACCGAGCGCATTACTTCTAAACTCTTACCATTAACGGAAATTCGCTTTAACAAAATTTATTTTTCATTTCAGAACTGACACAAAATTGAAGATGTTTCAGAAGGTAAAAAAAATTAGAGTAAGTTTTATCAAAACTTATTTGTTCACCGTGACCATTTTCGAGTAATAGGCTCAGTACACTTATAAAGCAATAAAAATTTAAAAAAATCTATTAAAAAATTTTGAAATATAGAATGAGTAGAAATCGCAGTGAGTTAGTATACAGTAAAGTATCTTATTTGAAGGGCTCTAACAGGTAGAAATTTTACTTGGTAAGGTTAGGCTTCTAGGAAAGAATGCATTAGTTATCTCTTTAAGTATCTCAGAAATTTGAAATAAATATTTGCACTTTCATAAATATCGATTTTTGGCCATTTTTTTCGCGTTTTTGGCCAACTGTGTATTGGCGAAACGCATCTGGATGTGCTCAAGCCGAATTGTACCAAATTGTGCCAGTATCGGATTGCCTGCAATTTTAGCCATATTATTGCAAAGCTTACTACAACTAACTATAGTAAGCTGTAAAAGAGATGGTGATATATACATAAGAAGTAGATAGGTTAGGTAAATAATAAATAAATATACTTCTCTCTTTTGCACCTTGCTATAGTTACTATGTGCAATAAATTTATATATTTCGTTTTATTGTTTTACTGCTCTAAAAGCATTTAAGAATATTTAGGATTTAATAATAATAAAATGGTTTAATTTCAGGTACTTTGGTTAACTACCTACACAACTTGAGATGTCTTGAATCAAAAAATTTACCTAATTAATTCAGTGTGTACGCCTGGGTTCAGGAATTAGAAATTTCTGTTCTTTTCATTAGAATAAAGGTTTGAAAATAATTGAGCAAACTTACCTACACCCATTTCAATTGCTGGGGTCGATATTAAACCTTTTTGAATTCATAATAGTGTTTTCGATCTTGGAGCACTCTTTTCTTCATTTATTGTAGAGGGAAGATTATAGTTATGATCGTCTTGCGTAGAAGGCGATTCCAACATCAAAAATATACTTAGCATAACTTGAGTTTTCACACGATTTCGAAGATCATTTGTAAATATACATGTCTCAAAATGATCACTGATGTGGCTTTTATGCAAACTACACACCCTACCTAGTAAGTCACCTCTGTGACCAACTATAGCACCTCCGATGAGAGATACGCTGCTATTTGTTTTCTATGCTGTGTCTATAATAATTCCTACCAAAGAATATTTTGAATTTCTCATCCACTGTAAGAAATTATTCACTACTTCCATAACAGTATAACCAACATATAAGCTCTTATTCTCACTAGAATCAAGTTATTTAATGAGAATATCTTTTATACCACTTGTCAAATCTTCCAGTTGGTTACAAGCAGCTCTTGTTCTAACGTATGATTTCTTGCCTTCAACTCTGTTACCCATATTTTCTTGCCACACATACACCATTCTTATTGTTCGTTCTTCCAGTAGTATGAATTTTCTGTCACGTTTTCAATTTTTTTCATGTGTGAACATAGTTTCCTAGAGTGTCTATTTATCATTCACTTTTACTATATAAATTGATGAGATTTTGAGTTTCTGTTCTAGAATTATATCTGAAAGCTCTTAATCTTCTCTCAGTTTCACTTGCAGCACAATTGCCTTGGCTAATCCATTCATTATATCGTTATATCCAAACTTACATTCTGTGCTAATTACCCTTCTTCCCATTATTCTTATTCATGTCGTATTTAGTCTACTATTTCATTCCTAGTTTCTATTGTGTGATATATATTTAATTTTGTAAGAAGCGTTATATGCTGAAAAATTTTTTAAACTTTTTATACTAAGTTCCTACAGTTTATTTTGATTTTATTATTTCCTAACTTTCCACATTGGCTATCATATTTTCTGTAATAGGAAATATAGAGCGGGCGCTAGAAAAAAGTGAGTATGCAAAATGTGAGGATCGCATTTTATCAATGGATATTATCTGAGAATAGTTCAAAGAGTAATAATCCGGATCTTACCGTTCCATTTTTTGGTCCATTTTTTCTTTTGCCTCCTCCTCTTATCTACACAAGGTGGACTATTAATAATAGGCCATAGTTCAAGGGTAGATTCTTTAAATCAAAATATGAGGATATAACCAAACATGCCTTAGTAGATTGTTGCTGTGGAAAAAGATACAGGGTGTCAAAATTGTAATTTTTTTTCTTTTTCTTTTGCAATATCTCAGCTACCTATTGACCGATCTTCTCCCAATTTGGTAAGGAAACATTTTTTAAGCTAAGAAACGATAATTTATTCACATCACGCTAGTCCATGGAGGACGCCTCATGAGCTATGCCTGATGATGAATATTTTCTCTTTTTTTTACGAAACGCAGTGGCACTTATGACTAGAACATCTCATGCAGGAGTCATTTCTACGTAAAAAAAGGTACAATTGATTGAACTTGATAATTCCAACCGTTTTCGAGAAAACTGCCGCAAATATTTCAAGAATTCTTTGAAAACAAACACAATTTGCAAACCGTTTCTAACTATTTTAATTGTTCAGCATTTAGGGTAAGGTTTCCCAAAGATACAAGGACTGTGTGTACAAAATCCTCCGTTGCAGCTTTCAAACATTCTATTTTACTGCCCAATCTACTTGTAGTATCGCAACCACTTATGGAGTGTAATGCTGACGAAATATTACATATGCTTTCACTAAGGGCATCCTGTGTTTCTTTTTATAAGAACCGTCGAACCATAGACCTAGACAACCAATATTTGATAGTTCTTTCCAGTAATAAATCGCCAAGATGAATACATTTGTATCAGCACTGGGGATAATAACATGGGCAGAGTGCTCCGTGAAATATGTGACAAAACATCCTTGAGTCAGCTTCTAAGTGGTTTGATTTTAATTCAAGTACCTCACAAAATGCAGACCCTTGTAGCTTGAAACATTTTGTTGGATCTTCCAATCCTCCACAAATGTACATCTCGCTCGCAGTCTTCTTTTACTTGTGCATATTTTGGAGCAGTAGTGCAAAGATATCGAACAAGTTGTAATTTATTTTGAGTGCTTGAAAAGAAAGCTTTACAATCGGTAGGAATTTTTGTTGAATGATTTAAAATATATTATACATATACAGACACATAAATACGCGGCAAACGCGAGCCTTCAATGCAACATTTTTGTGGACGCAGAAACACACTGAACGGCTAGACGCGCTAAGCTTACCGTAGGGCGCGGAGAGGGGACGGCAGGGGACTAGAAGGGACCACCGCAGCAGCCAACAAGATGGGTTTTTCCATTATTTAAGGTCTTAGGTATAAGAATCTGAACATACTTGCGACTGGTGCAACAGATGGAAGGTAACCATCAACGTCGAGAAAAGCAAGGCGGTCCTCTTCAAGAAGGCAAGAAAACAAAACCCCACAGGTCACGTTTCCATGTTTGGTGAAAACATCCAATGGTACGATACCGCCAACTACCTTGGCGTGATCATGGACAAAGGCCTAACATGGAGACTGAACACAGAAGCCATCGTCAAAAGGCCAGGAGGACGAGAGCTCTAATCTACCCGATGACGGGCAGACAGAGCAGACTCAACCTGAGGAACAAGCTCACGCTTATCAGGTCACTCATCTAGCCCCAGTTGACGTACGCTTCGGTAGCATGGGGCTGCCAAGCGAAAGGCTACCTCCAACAGATCCAGAGAGTGGAGAACGTTGCCCTCCGGACAGCAGTCAACGCACCCTGGTTCGTGCGCAACGAGGACATCTTCAGGGACTTGGAGTACACCCCAGTCACCGAAATCATCAAGGAATGAGCCAAGAAGATATACGCCCTTGCCGAGGAGCATGGAAACCCGCTGGTCAGGGAGGCTACTGACTATGACCCAGCTGACGCTCCGAGGCATAAGCGGCCGAAAATGCAGATCCTGGATAACGGGTGAGTATAAAACATACCACCGTCCGATGAAGCCACCCCACGGAAGAGACGGGACGATCACCCAACCACCCACCCAAGACCCTGCGGGTACCGGGCAAACAACCGTCCAGTACCTGTAGTCCCCCTAGCTCCGGGCAGACCGAAAATGCTACCAAAGCAGTTAGGTCTACCCTTCCTCGAGCTACACAGATCATCTTTACCCTACCGATGATCCGGATGACAGAATGCCAATTGGCATTCTGTGTACCGGCAGTCACTCCTGCCAAAAACCCAAAATACCCAACTGACCGATGACTACCCCCCGGGGGGGACAAGCTGGCGAAGAAAGGCCAAGACAGAAGAACGCCAGAAAAGGCCTTAGGCAGCAGGGTCCAACGAGCCAGGACCCAGGGAGGTGGGCCGAAATCATCTGCACCGCTCACATTTGTGAGTAAAGTAAGTTCGCCCGCCCTGCACGAGGCTGGTCCCCGGTCTTCAGCGATGTATTAGGGTAAAGGGCAACAGTCCTGACCGGTCCCAGTCATCCGAGACCGACATCTCTAGCCAAGAATATTGGCGCGGTCCTCACATTTTGCATACTAAACTACTTGCAGCGCCTGCACTAATAAGTGCAGCCCAAAAACGGCACAATTTAAAAAATGTTGAAAAGAAAAGAAAATCTATGTCTTCCTCTAATGTTTTCATAGGTTTTCTGACTTTATTCTTGCAAAGAAATATCTACAAGAACGTTCCTAAAAGGGGCGAGATAGACTGAAGTAATATCCTGAATTTTTAGTAAAACAGTACGGTGGACACTTGTTGGGGGTTACCAGATTTTGCTATAGTAGTGGATTCAAGATACATTTTGAATGAAATCATTTATCTGCAGCAATTTTATTGTTTTACTCTACTTACTGTATTGTAATAACAAGTGCTATACGCAGTTTTGGTTTAAACATCATTACTTCTTGTAAAATTTTAACAACTTATTTTTCAACACTGAAATTTTCTGCTATTGTCCTCATTATCTCCGGTCCTAGTAATTGCATCGCAAACCTAAAAATAGAAAATTGTTCGTAATAAAATTTTGAATAAGAAGGCCTATTAAAAAACTTTCTGATAATTTGTTAATTTGTAAAAAATAGAAACCGCCAAAAACTGCCTCTGTGGCAATTTAAGAAATATAACTTAATAATGCATTCATTTTAACGGAAGTTGGTGGAGATATACGCTTTATTGAACTAAACCCTGGTGCCAAATTTTAGCGCAAAATATTTATTCACACGGTTAAAAACCAATAATAATTTCGAAATTTCAAACGCTTATTGTTTAAGTGCATCGACTCGTAGGAGGGCAATTCTTTTCTTTTTAAAAATGTAGGTTTTTATATGTTTTTACAATGGTATTAAAAAAAACTCTACTAAGGAAAAAATTACAGGTCACTTAATAATAAATAAATCGACATTTCCTTTAATTTAAAACTAGGAAAAGTAAGAAACACATCAAAAACGATTGAAATAAGTTTTTTAAATAACAAACGATATCATTGGTACCAGTGCACAGTGGTCCCAAATTGAGTTTTTTTGGTTCAAAAATGGCTAGAGAGCGCAGATCTCGTCGGAAATTAACATTTTTTTTTTAATTAAAGCTAACCGAAATTACAACAAATCCTCGGAGAACAAATTTTGAAAAAAAAATCCTTTTTCATTAGATTAAGTTAAAGGCCAAAAAAAAATGGTTAGAGAGCGCAAATCTTATCGGAAATTAACAATTTTTTTTAAATTAAGGCTTACCGAAATTCCAACAAATCCTGGAAGCCCGAATTTTGAAAAAAAGATTTTTCTTTTTTATTATATTAACACGTTCACCGCCAATAAAAATTTAGGATCTTTTCCAAAGGCCAAAATATATTTTTCCAAAATCATATACAAGAAGCGTTTCTTAGAGTCTCTTGTATAATTATTAATTGTTTTAGACGCAAATTCACCATGACTCAAGGGTCGAATTACTGGCCTCTAAGGTCTATTTCATCAAGAATAGGTCGATGACTCAACACTTGAGTCGTACAATTGAGTTAAATTTTTTATGAAATAAAATAGAAGCAAGACTGGCTAATGTAGTAAGTAGATGCACATGACCCAACAGTTGAGTCATCGGCCACTGATGTAGGCCGTCATGACTTCACAGTTGAGTCATCGGCGGTGAACGTGTTAAGTTGAAGGCCAAAAAAATGTTTTTAAATAATTTTTGATATAACTTAATATAATAAAAAAAGAATATTTTTTTTCAAAATTTGGGCTCCGAGGATTTGTTGGAATTTCGGTAAGCTTTAATTTAAAAAAAAATTTTCATTTCCGAAAAGACCTGGGCTCTCTAGCCATTTTTTTGGGCCTTTAACTTAATATAATATATAAAAGGATTTTTTTTTCAAAATTCGAGGATTTGTTGGAATTTCAATAAGCTTTAATTAAAAAAAAATGTTCATTTCCGACAAAATTTGCGCTCTCTGGCCATTTTTGAACCAAAAAAACTCAATTTGGGACCACTGTGCAGCGGGACGAAATTGGCGAAATGTTATTAGCTATTTAATGCCGGTGCCACTGAATCGCGCTCACATCCCTAATGAACTCCTAATTTGACACTCGAACTGCGCTCACTTTGGTTCAGTGTTATAGATTTCACATTTTCCAGACATGTCAATTTTCATTTTTAGTTAAGATAACACAATTTTTCCAAATTTATCTCATATGTAAAACAACGTTTCCTATAATAATTGTTCATTTGTTGGATATATTTAAAAAAAAAGTAAACATTAGACAGGCATAACAACATAAAAATATTAAATTTTATTGAGATCGTACGCTTAATAAGCAACCACGATAAAAGTCTCGATAAAAGACGTGATGCTGTTAGACGTACCATGAAGCAAAGGGAGACTGAGCAAAACATATAATAATGTCTATTATGACTTGTGGTATCTATTCTCATATGTAAAACAACGCTTTTTATAATGATTGTTTTTCTCACAGAGTTAGACATGGGTGATAGGCAGGGTTCAAATTGCACCCACCATGTTGGGCCCGCCATATTAGATGCACCATGTTGGATCCGCCATATTGGATACGCCATATTGATTAGGTTAGGTCCGGTTCACTTTTAAACTTTGAATGAAAAGATTCACATGCATTTGTGGTCTTTAAAATACTTGCTGTTTTTGCAGCCCATATTGTCGGTGGAAATAGAGAGTCACTTTCCACTAAAAAATGTATAAACTGATCCACTCGACTGTCTTGTGGTTTTTCGCTAATAAAATCTTCGTTAATTAGTTTGTTAGTTTGTTAGTTTGTTAGTTTGTTAGTTTGTTAGTTTGTTAGTTTGTTAGTTTGTTAGTTTGTTAGTTTGTTAGTTTGTTAGTTTGTTAGTTTGTTAGTTTGTTAGTTTGTTAGTTTGTTAGTTTGTTAGTTTGTTAGTTTGTTAGTTTGTTAGTTTGTTAGTTTGTTAGTTTGTTAGTTTGTTAGTTTGTTAGTTTGTTAGTTTGTTAGTTTGTTAGTTTGTTAGTTTGTCAGTTTGTCAGTTTGTCAGTTTGTCAGTTTGTCAGTTTGTCAGTTTGTCAGTTTGTCAGTTTGTCAGTTTGTCAGTTTGTCAGTTTGTCAGTTTGTCAGTTTGTCAGTTTGTCAGTTTGTCAGTTTGTCAGTTTGTCAGTTTGTCAGTTTGTCAGTTTGTCAGTTTGTCAGTTTGTCAGTTTGTCAGTTTGTCAGTTTGTCAGTTTGTCAGTTTGTCAGTTTGTTAGTTTGTTAGTTTGTTAGTTTGTTAGTTTGTTAGTTTGTTAGTTTGTTAGTTTGTTAGTTTGTTAGTTTGTTAGTTTGTTAGTTTGTTAGTTTGTTATTCCTTAATTTTTCTGTATCCCAATAAAAAAACACAGAAAAATTAAGAATTGGCCACAACCAATATTTAGACAATATTTAGTTATTCCTACTTTTAGTACCTGGGAGCAGTGAGCGCTGTTCAGTATGGGAATAAAGTATCTGATTTTAATGTGTGCGCAATTCGAGTGTCCCCATTTAATGCTAATTAATTTTATGAAAGGTAAACTTTTACATACTCTATATCTCTTCTCGCAAATGCATAGCTAGTATATAACTCCAATGTGCATATATTTTCCAGACGTTTTCTAAAACGATAAAATATCTGACACAAATTTGAAAGAAAAATAAATGTATTTTATATACTTCAGTGTTCGAAAAATAGATTTCAAACTAACAGAAGCTTCACTTGATAGCATGGCAAGTGAATCATGATATCTCGCTAAAATATAAAACACTTCTCAATACAATGAACGTCTGCTTTTGTTTCACTGTATCGGTCTCTATCGACCAATCAGCAAACTCAATTCAAAGGGTTCTTTAGGGCCTGCTTTGTCAGCTAACACAGTTTACCATTGTCCTATCGCGTATCGTTAGAATTATAAATTCGGCCGAGTGAGTGTATGGATTATGATAGCACAATATATTACCTGGCAGTTCAAACACATACGATCTTTCGATGTAATATGGAATCAACCATTAATTTGCACATAATCACATTCTACTTTTGAATAATTAGAAAAGCCGAGGGAGCACAAATTTAAATTAAAATTATGCAGATATAATCTAAACTGTTTACATGAAATACAAAAGTTACATTCCAAATTCGTGTATAAATATGATTATGATAATATCTAAATATTTTATCTGTTTATGCAGCCGCCCAGAATAATATGTGGAGAGTTACCATAATACACTGTCAAAACAAGGTGTTAATTAATTTAAAAAATGGAACATGGCCTCGATTTAGAACTGCACCTTCAACCGCTTAAAATTGATTAGTTTACCCTTCCTAATTTTATTATTAATTATTACTTATTCATTTATTTTTCGTATGTTATTGTTATGTACAAATATGATCAAAAATAAAATTAAATATCGCTGCCCAAGGAATCACTACTTCCACATCCAGATTTTCTATCCAAGTCACTCACAACGAAAAAAATTTGTATGTAGAAATAATTGTTTATGGAACTTTAATAATATAATATTTGAAATCCTCTACCACAATAACCCATAAAATGATACCCCACATCGGTAGTGTGGTGGGGGTGGTGATGGGGTTGGTAGTGGGGGTGGATGAAGTAAAAAAATATTTTGAGATTTCTGGTTCTTGTGCACACACTAAATCACAATTTTTTTTCATCCCCTTTAATAATGGAGTGGGGTGGTAATGGGGGTGGCTAATGCCAATTTTTTTTTTTGAGACCTTAGCTTCTCTTGTACATACTAAATACCAATTTTATGGACTCTTACCTGCTTGATTTACATATTTACTCCAAATTTACCCCAATTTACCTCCCAAACCTTCGACGAAACAAGATGAAAATATAATCTGGTTCTAGATCTCGCTAAACTACATATGTGTACCGAATTTCAAGTCAATATCTCAAACGGTTCCAGAGTAGACGTGCGCACAAAAAAAAAAGTTACAGACCGACAGACAGACCGACAGATAGAATTTTTTTTGCTCAAACTTAAAATCTTGACGTTTCATAACATTCTAAGCCTATTTGAACAATAAAAATTTTTAAAAGTTTTTTTGCTGTTACTATACTTCCACTGGATGTGGAAGTAAAAATACATAATTATCCATAGAAATAAAAATTACAAAATTCAGAACTTTATCCGCTTTCTCTCGCCAAAACTGAAGCAAACCTTCAGTTTTATTTCCACTTGCTTTTATACAGGGTTGAAATAAAGGTCACATAAAAATGCCGTTGAAACATTTTTTTTACTTCAAAAGAAAATCGCATCAATCACGAGGGTTGCTAGCCATGGTACATGTACATTTACACATAATTTATTATTTCTAATAGATAATTTAATAGCGGATCAATGGTGTCGTGGTGTAGTTTGTAGTTTGCTATTCCAGGTAATTTCTTGATGCGCAGTGATGGTCAGTCTCAAAAGGTAGATTGTTCTTTCTCACGCTGTGCATTTCACCTTTTTCCTCATCAAACATAATCGTACACATACAGACACAAAAAATACATAACCTTTATTTGTCTAGCATAACGAATAGAAGTTGCAGTCGGGCGTGGCCGACTACGAATACCTATTTGTTTAATATTTTGCCTGCTCACGGCACAATGCAGTTGAAATGTGCCACTGAGATTAAGTAATAGTCTTACTGAATATAAACATTTATACTAGATATATAAAATTGGTACCGGGTGTCCCATTATATTCTGACCCTTCTAAAACCTATATAACTTTTGAACTAGTTGAGATAATGAAATGGAGTTTTCGCCAGTCTTCTTCTAATTTTGATAAATTATTTCCAGAGTATCCGTCTTTTTTGTTCACTTCTGGTTTAACCGGAATTGACACAGCGTATTTTCGGGGATAGGGGAACTTTGTTATCTCAAATGGAACACCCACAGTTGGAAAGCCCATTGTTTTCCCTTTCCTTGCCTTTCCTTGTCACGAAAATTATACAGTGTGATGGTTTTATAATCTTTTAAAGTGAATACTGCGTTTTATCGAAATGTTATGAAAAAAATAATGATTCACAAAGTAGACTATGGAAATAAAAAGACAACATCACTTGTAAACATCAATTCGAAGACTACTGTTCATAATGTTATGAAATTTGTTCTAAAATTGAATGCTTATAAAATTTAGATTCATCAAGAATTAAAGGAAACTGATTTTCCAAAAAGATTACAATTTTGTAGAGAAATGCTTAATTAACGTAGAAGAGATAGGCATTTTCTTGATACGTTAATCATGTCAGACGAAGCATCATTTCTCTTAAATGGCAAGGTGAATAAACATAATTGTAGAGTTTGGGCATCAGAAAATCCCAGAAATTTACAACAGTATGTCTGCTCCTCTCCAAAAGTTACAGTTTGGTGTGCGGTATCAAAACAAACAATTTACGGTCCTTTTTTTAACAATCTAATTGTCAATGCCGCATCATATTTGGACATGTTAGAAATTTTCTTTTATCCTCAACTTGAACAGGATAATTTGTTGACAGTCTATTTCCTACAAGATGGTACTACGCTTCATTATGCTATGATAACTAGAGATTCACTGAATGCCACTTTTGGAAATCGCTCGATAGGCAGAGGAGATCACACAATATGGACTCCTCGATCTCCAGAACTCACAGTTCCAGATTTTTTCATATGGGGGTATGTGAAAGACAGGTGTTATAGCCCTATGCCACAATATTTAGAACAACTTAAGGAAAACATTCGAAATGTCTTTATCAACATTATCCCCGAATAGTCAAGTAGAAGCTACGACAACTTTGTAAAGCGAATAAATAAATGTATCCAAGTTGATGGGCACCATTTTGAACATTTTTTTTAACTAATGTGTATTATTTTGTTTATTTCCTATTTGTTTAATAAATATCCTGTTAGAATTTGTTATATCGAGTTCCATATGTACATTTTCAATATTAGCAATTGAAGTCACATGCAATTGTCAATAAACTAATTTGACTTTGTGAGTCATTATTTTTAATAAGGGGAAATAATGAGCTTTCCAACTATGAAAAAGTATACAGAGTGTTTCATTTGAAATTACAAAATTGCTCTATTGTCGAAAATACGCCGGAAGTGTGCAAAACAAGACGGATACTCACTAAATAACTTATCAAAATTAGAAGAAGACTGGCGAAAATTGTATTTTATTAACTCAACTAGTTCAAAAGTTATATAAGTTTAAAAGGGTCAAAATATAAATTATAAATTTATCAAAAAAATTGAACAGTGTATGTTATAGTATGAGAGTATTAAGGAAATATGTTAATGATGGGACAATGAGAATAATTTATTACGTTTCCTTCATTTCAAAATTAAAATTTGGAATACTATTTTGGGGTAGTGCGGCGGATATAAATAAAATATTTACTTTACAAAAGCAAGTTATTCGCGTTATTGATAATAGTTCAGTAAGAGAAACATGTAGAGGTAAATTTAAAAAAAAATAGAGTATTGACAGTGTTTGCAATATATATTTATGAGTGTTTAGTTTTTAATTTTAAGCATAAAGACAAATATGAAAAACAACAAATTAGTCATAGTTACGACACTAGAGGTATTAATAATTATAATTTTCCTATTCATAGACTGAGTATGTATTCAAGTATGAAATTTTTTAATACTCTTCCAAATAAAATTGAAAATATAAAAAATTTGAAGTGTTTTAAGAGAGAAATATTTAATTACTTAATTGAAGTGGAACCGTACACAATTACGGAATACATTAATTATAGAAGATCCCATTTATAAAAACCATTATTGTAAGAAACAGTATGTAAAATAATAGATTGTGTTAGGATATTTAAGAGTTTGTTTTTATTAAACTCTACAAATTTTTGTTAACGTTTTTCAACCCACTGTGTCTGTATGTATGTATTGTACATTGTGGCTGTTTGAGAATAAAGGTATTATTATTATTATTATTTTTTTTTTAGCGAGCTAAAAACCAGTCACCCTTCTCTGTGGCTCCGACACTCACAGAGGGGAGCTGGTAGTACCGGTAGCCACTCCCCACGTCCGTGGAGTAAGTGACTACTGGGTCCTTGAATCGTGTGCCCTGAGCAGACGTAATGAACCAAGAATGACGGCCTTCTGCATTCTGCCGGCTAAGATCTCTGCCGAATTTCGGCATGCCGGTATGATCTTGAGTTCCGAAAGCAGTGTGTGTCTCGTTCCACCGAGGGCTCCTATAATCAGTACCACTATCTTAACAGTATGGTCTGGATACAGTCTGCGGAGTTCGAAGAGCAGATCTCGATATTTTGTCCGTTTTTCCTCCTCCTTCAAGACAATGTTGTTCTCCGCGGGAGCCGAGAACTCCACGACGAACATTGTCTTGAGTTGATGGTCGAGGAGTACTACGTCAGGCTTGTTGGCTTGTATTTGCCTGACGGTGGGAAAAGAGAAGTTCCAATAAATTAGACACTTCTCATTTCCCACAACGGACTCAATATCCCCCGGAGCGTAAGGCAGCACTGGTGTTTCGTCTATCCCATACGAGTGCCTTAAATGGTAATAAAGCACTCGTAATGCTCCATCGTGCCTTTGGATATAGGCCGAGACTGCATATGTCGGGCAAGCCGACAGCAAGTGCATAAGGGTCTCTGGCGCCCTGCGGCAGGTCCTGCAGCTGACATCAGGGACCTCTATACCCATGTTATTATTATTATTATTATTATTATTATTATTATTATTATTATTATTTTTTTTTTTTTTCGCGCACGCGATTCTGGACAGTTCTCCCGTGTCTCCGACATTCTCACGAGAGAAGCGCCAGCGAATTATTCACAGCCACTCCCCGCATCCCGCAGGGTCAGTGACTGTAAATTCCAGACTCATGTGCCCTAAGCAAACGGAGGGACCCCAGGATCACTGCCTTCTGCATTTGGCCTGCCAACCATTCGGCTGACTTTTGGCAGGCTGGTATGGCCTTTAATTCCGAGAGCAGCGTAGGCCTTATTCCACCGAGTACACCGATTATCAGGACGACCATCTTGACCGAGTAGTCTGGGTATAGCGCTCGGAGCTCATACCGGAGATCTCGGTATTTAGCCCGTTTTTCCCTCTCCTTCAAGATGATGTTCGTTTCGGCAGGTGCCGAGAATTCCATGACATACATCACCTTGGTTTGATGGTCGAGGAGGACTATGTCAGGCTTGCTTGCTTGTATCTGCCTGATCGTCGGAAACGAGTAGTTCCAATATATTCGGCACTTCTCGTTCTCGACAACGGACTCGATCTCTCCGGGGACGTAAGGCAGCACTGGTGTTTGGTCTACTTCGTACGAGTGCCGAAGATGGTAGTACAGCACTCGTAGAGCCGCGTTATGCCTATGGATGTAGGCCGAAGTCGCATATACCGGACATGCAGATAGTAAGTGCATGACCGACTCCGGCGCCTGACGGCAGGTCCTACAGGTAATGTCAGGGACCTCCACACCCATAACGCGACTGCGGTAGACCAAGGTGTTAATAACACCATCTTGGCAGGCCACAATGAATCCCTCAGTCTCCGACTTTAGCCCTGCTGACCGTAAGAAAGCGAAGGTCAGCTTTGTCGATAAACCCAGTGTCTCTATGTTGTTATAGAATACACCGTGCATGGGCTTATCGACGTGCTGCCTGAACAGATTTCTCTGCTCGGCAGCTTTAATTTGGGCTGTCAGGCGATTTGGCGCAAGCTCAGTTACTGATTCTAACTCAGCACCTCGCCGGCCTCCTCGCCTGAAGTCGAATATGAGACCGAAATCATCTGCGGCCTTACGTGCTGCCTTAAATAAAAATGCGCCAACTCCTGCAGTTTCATGATCTCTCACAAAACGCAGGAGTGGGTCCGAGCTCCTAAGGACGTTGCATGCCACACCCAGTGCTACTCTGCCATGCGCACACTCCAGACTCAAGAGTCCTCGGCCCCCCCGTTGGCGTAGGAGGTACACTCGAGGAACGGACGACCTAGGATGGATGCTCCTGTGAACATGCATCATCTTACGGGTATCCCTATCCAATTGGCGCAGCTCATCTAGTGTCCACTTAACTACTCCGAAGGAGTAGAGCAGAATCGGAACGGCAAGCATATTGGTTGCAGACACCTTGTTCTTCCCCGAAAGTTCGGAAGACCAAATCTTTCGGAGCCGGTGTCTGTACTTGCCGCGGAGAGTATCCTTAATGTGTTTCACGTCCTGGATGTGATGTTGTTCCACACCCAGATACGTGTAGGTCTCTCCGGCATCCAGATGTCGTAGGATGCTTCCGTCTGCGAGCTGCGCGTCTTCAAGGAATATCCCGCTTCGTCCTCTCTTGAGGTGGACGACTGCACACTTGTCCAGCCCGAATTCCATGCCAATGGCCCGTGTATACTCTTGGACCACCCTTAGAGAGTTCTGGAGTTCGCACTCTCCGGAGGCATAAAGTTTTAGGTCATCCATATAAAATAGATGGGTGACCTTATGCCTCCGATTGCTGGGTGGGCCACATTGGTATCCGCGGGTTTGGCGGAGCCTGACAGATAACGGCAGCAGTGAGATGCAAAATAGGAGAGGACTCAGGGAGTCACCCTGGAAAACTCCTCTCCTAAAAGTTACCAACTCTGTTGATACCCGCTGAGCACCAGATGTTATGGTGAAGCGGGTTCTCCAGAGTGGCATCAGTTGTTCGATGCATCTCACTAGTGGGGCAGGTACCACAAGGCATTGCAGCAAGTGTAATAATAGTGCATGAGATGTTGTATCAAATGTCTTGCGGTAATCAATCCACGCCATTGATAGATTACGCTTGTATTGCACAGAGTCCTGTGTAATACAGCGGTCTATCTTTGCAGCCTGCCACACCTTTCTTGCCACCACGCTGTTCGTGTATCTGTCGGTAGACCGGCTCAACTGACCTCAATGTCCTGGCATACACGATACGTGTAAATATCTTGTAGCAGGAATTGAGGCAGGTGATCGGTCTATAATTCTTGGGGTTGGACAGATCTCCCTTTTTGGGGATCAGTACAGTACGCCCCTCGGCAAACCAGTCCGGAATCGGCTGCCCCTCGTTCAACCATGAGTTGAAAACTCGGGCCAGATGGCGGTGGGTGGAAGGGAATTTCTTCCACCACCAGTTGTTAATGCCATCTGGACCCGGAGCAGCGAAGTTCTTAGTTCCAACAAGTGCTTGTTGAACTTCCTCGGTACTGATCGCCGGACACACTTCGTCTTGCTCTCCCAACAGAGTGTTGCAGAGCTCCTCGAAGCGTGCTATCGCTGGAGTGCCGCTGTCGAATGGACTCGTAGTCTCATAGATTCCCTTCCAGAATGCCTCGACAGTTCCAACAGACGGCGGATTTTCGACAACACGCAGTGGGTCTTGGAACAGACGAGAGGGACTTATTTGGAACAGATGGTTTTGTTCCATGGCCCGTGCTCGTCTGACCAAAAATTTTTTGATGACCATGAGTTATTATTATTATTATTATTATTATTATTATTATTATTATTATTATTATTATTATTATTATTATTATTATTATTATTATTATTATTATTATTATTATTATTATTATTATTATTATTATTATTATTATTATTATTATTATTATTATTATTATTATTATTATTATTATTATTATTATTATTATTATTATTATTATTATTATTATTATTATTATTTTTTTTTTTTTTTTTTTTTTTTTTTTTTTTTTTTTTCGCGTGTGCGATGCTGGACAGTTCTCCCGTGTCTCCGACATTCTCACGGGAGAAGCGCCAGCGGATTATCTGCAGCCGCTCCCCGCGTCCCGCAGGGTTAGTGACTGTAGATGCCAGATTCGTGTGCCCTAAGAAGACGAAGGGACCCCAGGATAACTGCTTTCTGCATTTGGCCTGCCAACCACTCGGCTGACTTTTGGCAGGCTGGTATGGCCTTTAATTCCGAGAGCAGCGTAGGCCTCATTCCACCAAGTACACCGATTATCAGGACGACCATCTTGACCGAGTAGTCTGGGTATAGCACTCGGAGCTCATACCGGAGATCTCGGTATTTAGTCCGTTTTTCGCCCTCCTTCAAGATGATGTTTGTCTCGGCAGGTGCCGAGAACTCGATGACATACATCATCTTGGTTTGGTGGTCTAGGAGGACTATGTCAGGCTTGTTTGCCTGAATTTGCCTGACCGTCGGAAACGAGTAGTTCCAATATATTCGGCACTTCTCGTTCTCGACTACGGACTCGATCTCTCCGGGGACGTAAGGCAGCACTGGTGTTTGGTCTACTTCGTACGAGTGCCGAAGGTGGTAGTATAGCACTCGTAGAGCCGCGTTATGTCTATGGATGTAGGCCGAAGTCGCATATACCGTACATGCAGATAGTAAGTGCATGAGCGACTCCGGCGCCTGACGGCAGGTCCTACAATTAATGTCAGGGACCTCCACACCCATAACGCGACTGCGGTAGACCAGGGTGTTAATAACACCATCTTGGCAGGCCACAATGAATCCTTCGGTCTCCGACTTTAGCCCTGCTGACCGTAAGAAAGCGAAGGTCAGCTTTGTCGATAAACCCAGCGTCTCTATGTTGTTATAGAATACGCCGTGCATGGGTTTATCGACGTGCTGCCTGAGTAGATTTCTCTGCTCGGCAGCTTTAATTTGGGCTATCAGACGATTTGGCGCAAGCTCAGTTACTGATTCTAGTTCAGCACCTCGCCGGCCTCCTCGCCTGAAGTCGAATACGAGACCGAGATCATCTGCGGCCTTACGTGCTGCCTTGAATAAAAATGCGCCAACTCCTGCAGTTTCATGATCTCTCACAAACCGCAGGAGTGGGTCCGAGCTCCTGAGGACGTTGCATGCCACACTCAGCGCTACTCTGCCATGCGCACACTCCAGTCTCAAGAGTCCTCGGCCCCCCCGTTGGCGTGGGAGGTACACTCGAGGAACGGACGACCTAGGATGGATGCTCCTGTGAACATGCATCATCTTGCGGGTATCCCTATCCAATTGGCGCAACTCTTCTAGCGTCCACTTAACTACTCCGAAGGAGTAGAGCAGAATCGGAACGGCAAGCATATTAGTTGCAGACACCTTGTTCTTCCCCGAAAGTTCAGAAGACCAAATCTTTCGGAGCCGGTGTCTGTACTTGCCGCGGAGAGTATCCTTAACTTGTTTCACGTCCTGGATGTGATGTTGTTCCACACCCAGGTACGTGTAGGTCTCTCCGGCATCCAGCTGTCGTAGGATGCTTCCGTCTGCGAGCTGCGCATCTTCAAGGAATATCCCGCTTCGTCCTCTCTTGAGGTGGACGACTGCACACTTGTCCAGCCCGAATTCCATGCCAATGGCCCGCGTATACTCTTGGACCACCCTTAGAGAGTTTTGGAGTTCGCACTCTCCGGAGGCATAAAGTTTTAGGTCATCCATATAAAATAGATGGGTGACCTTATGCCTCCGATTGCTGGGTGGACCACATTGGTATCCGCGGGTTTGGCGAAGCCTGACAGATAACGGCAGCAGTGAGATGCAAAATAGGAGAGGACTCAGGGAGTCACCCTGGAAAACTCCTCTCCTAAAAGTTACCAACTCTGTCGATACCCGCTGAGCACCAGATGTTATGGTGAAGCGGGTTCTCCAGAGTGGCAACAGTTGTTCAATGCATCTCACTAGTGGGGCAGGTACCACAAGGCATTGCAGCAAGTGTAATAATAGTGCATGAGATGTTGTATCAAATGCCTTGCGGTAATCGATCCACGCCATTGATAGATTACGCTTGTATTGTACAGAATCCTGTGTAATACAGCGGTCTATCAATAGGTTCTCTTTGCAGCCTGCCACACCTTTCTTGCCACCACGCTGTTCGTGTATCTGTCGGTAGACCGGCTCAACTGACCTCAATGTCCTGGCATACAAGATACGAGTAAATATCTTGTAGCAGGAATTGAGGCATGTGATCGGTCTATAATTCTTCGGGTCGGACAGATTTCCCTTTTTGGGGATCAGTACAGTACGCCCCTCGGCAAACCAGTCCGGAATCGGCTGCCCCTCGTTCAACCATGAGTTGAAAACTCGGGCCAGATGGCGGTGGGTGGAAGGGAATTTCTTCCACCACCAGTTGTTTATGCCATCTGGACCCGGGGCAGCAAAGTTCTTAGTACCAACAAGTGCTTGTTGGACTTCCTCGGTACTGATCGCCGGGCACACTTCGTCTTGCTCTCCCAACAATGTGGTGCAGAGCTCCTCGAAGCGTGCTATCGCTGGAGTGTCGCTGTCGAATGGACTCGTGGTCTCATATATTCCCTTCCAGAAGGCTTCGACAGTCTCAACAGACGGCGGATTTTCCACAACACGCGGTGGCTCTTGGAGCAGACGAGAGGGACTTGTTTGGAACAGATGGTTTTGTTCCATTGCCCGTGCTCGTCTGACCAAAGATTTTTTAATGGCCATAAGTGCTCGAATCCTATCTAGACAGTGCTGTTTGATGGTTTGCAGCACTGTCCGATTTAGAGTGTGGTGTTGTCGTCTTATACCGGCAACTATACGCCGAATTTTCGGCGTGAATGGCTTAGCTGCCGTTATATACTCCACCACACTCTGGATTCGAGACGCGTGTTGTCTCGCCGATTTGATTTTTGCCTCAATTTTTTGTACGCGCCGCTTAGTCTTCTCGACCTTACCCAACACGCTTGCCAGGCGTTGCTGGGGGACGAGTTGTCTAGCGGCTGCGTACACGGCACTGTTGATCTGCCATATGTTGGCATCTTCTGGAAGTTCATCATCGAGTAACGAATCCATTCTTGCCAGGTCTTGTGGCTTTGGGTTAACCCTGGTGTTAAGGCTAACCCTCGTCCTGAGGGTATCATCGGTGTACTCTAGGTGATGTTGTCGTTCAGCAGGTAGTTGCCGCGGTGGTGATGCGGCTGGCCCTTGTTCCTGCTGACGGGGTGCCCTTTCGTAGCCCGTTCGGCGCAGGAACGATACCTGATCTCTTATGTGTTGTTGAGAGAAGGCGCGGTACTCCGGGTGCATATCGCACCACAACCGGTGTAACCGCGCCATGTACCCCCTGCGTCCGGGTTCGCTGCTCTCATAGCAGATAAGCAGGTCATCCCGTAGTCCCCTCGTCCACCTAAAGCGTCCATGTACAGTAGCATTGTCGTCATCGTTAAGACCGTCCGGTATGGCCCCTCCCACGTGTCTCCGACCCCCATCCGACTGGGGTCTATTGTGAGGGGCCCGTTCTCTGTCGCGGTCGTGAACCAGAGATTTGAGTCCTCCTTATTATTATTATTATTATTATTATTATTATTATTATTATTATTATTATTATTATTATTATTATTATTATTATTATTATTATTATTATTATTATTATTATTATTATTATTATTATTATTATTATTATTATTATTATTATTATTATTATTATTATTATTATTATTATTATTATTATTATTATTATTATTATTATTATTATTATTATTATTATTATTATTATTATTATTATTATTATTATTATTATTATTATTATTATTATTATTATTATTATTATTATTATTATTATTATTATTATTATTATTATTATTATTATTATTATTATTATTATTATTATTATTATTATTATTATTATTATTATTATTATTATTATTATTATTATTATTATTATTATTATTATTATTATTATTATTATTATTATTATTATTATTATTATTATTATTATTATTATTATTATTATTATTATTATTATTATTATTATTATTATTATTATTATTATTATTATTATTATTATTATTATTATTATTATTATTATTATTATTATTATTATTATTATTATTATTATTATTATTATTATTATTATTATTATTATTATTATTATTATTATTATTATTATTATTATTATTATTATTATTATTATTATTTTTTTTTTTTTTTTTTTTTTTTTTTTTTTTTTTTTTTTTTGTGAAGCCAGTCGCCCTTCTCTCTGTCTCCGATGCCAGAGAGGGTACGCTGGTACTACCAGAGACCACTCCCTACGCCGTAGGGTCAGTGGTCACTGGGTCCGCGAATCGTGTGCTCTGAGCAGGCGTAACGAGCCAAGGATAACGGCCTTCTGCATTCTTCCGGCTAAGATTTCTGCCGAGTTTCGGCATGCCGGTATCGTCTTCAATTCCGAAAGCAGTGTGCGCCTCACCCCACCTAGGCATCCTATGATAAGAACCACTAGTTTAACAGTGTGGTCCGGATAGAGTCTACGGAGTTCGAAGAGAAGATCTCGATATTTAGTCCGTTTTTCCTCCTCTTTCAGAACAATGTTTGTTTCCCCTGGGGCGGAGAATTCAATGACAAAAATTGTCCTAAGTTGGTGGTCGAGGAGGACTAAATCAGGTTTATTGGCCTGTATTTGCCTGAGGGTGGGAAACGAGTAGTTCCAATAAATTAGGCACCGCTCATTCCCCACTACGGACTCAATATCCCCCGGAGCGTAAGGCAGCACTGGTGTCTCGTCTATCCCATACGTATGCCGCAGATGATAGTACAGCACACGTAATGCTCCATCATGTCTGTGAATATAGGCCGAGACAGCGTATGTCGGACAAGCCGACAACAGGTGCATAAGTGTCTCCGGCGCCCTTCGGCAGGCCCTACAGTTTACATCAAGGACCTCTATACCCAGGACATGACTTCGATAGACGAGTGTGTTAAAGACACCATCCTGGCAAGCCATAATGAACCCTTCGGTCTCAGACTTCAGCCCAGCTGACCTTAGGAAAGCAAAGGTCAGCTTCTCAGATAAGCCCCTGTCTTCGATGTTCTTGTAGAAGACTCCATGCAAGGGCTTATCTTTATGCAGCTGCAGAAATTTACGTTGCTCTGCTGCTTTTGTATGGGCTTTTAGCTGAGCGGGTTCCAGCTCGGTGACAGAACTCGGGTTTACCCGCCCAGTGTCGAAGTCGAGACCAAGTTCATCGGCTGCTCGTTGTGCTGCCTTGAATAAGAACGCTCCCGTCCCTGCGTTTTCATGGTCGCGAACCATGCAGAGAAGGGGATCCGAACTCTTGATGATCTTGCAAGCTCCATCCAGAGCCGACCTGCTATGTAGATACTCCAAACTCAAGAGTCCACGGCCTCCCTGCTGTCGTGAGAGATATAACCGCGGAACGGACGATTTTGGATGCAAACTTCTGTTGAGATGCATCATCTTTCGGGTTCCTACATCGAGTTGGCGCAACTCGCCTTGTGTCCATTTCACTACCCCAAAGGAGTGTAGAAGGATCGGAACGGCAAGCATGTTAGTTGCAGACACCTTATTCTTCCCCGACAATTCAGAAGACCAAATCTGCCGGAGGAGGTGCTGGTACTTGCCGCGGAGAGCGTTTTTAACTGTTGACACTTCTTGAGTGGAGCGTTGCTCAACACCCAAGTATTTATACGTCTCTCCGGCATCTAGGTGGTGCAAGATGCTTCCATCCACAAGCTGCGCGTCCTCTCCGTAGTCACCGCATCGTCCTCTCTTGAGGTGAACCAGTGCACATTTGTCCAAGCCGAACTCCATACCGGCAGCCTGAGTGTACTCATGTACCACCCTGAGAGATTGGCGTAAATCTCTCTCGCTGGAGGCATAAAGTTTAAGGTCATCCATGTAAAACAGATGGGTGACCTTATGCCTCCTATCTCCGGGGGTACCGCAATTGTAACCACGGGTTCTGCGAAGTTCAACGGATAACGGCAGTAGCGAGATGCAAAATAGAAGGGGGCTGAGAGAGTCTCCCTGAAACACACCCCTCTTAAACTTAACCGGCTCTGTTTGGACTCTGACATTACCAGATGTTATAGTAAAGCGAGTCCTCCAGAGCGGCATGAGTTGTTCTATGCATCTCACTACGGGACCGGGCACCGCAAGACATTGGAGCAAGTGAACAATTAGCTCATGAGATGTCATATCAAATGCCTTGCGGTAATCGATCCAGGCCATAGAAAGATTCCGCTTATACTGCACGGAGTCCTGCGTGACACATCTGTCAATAAGCAGGTTCTCCTTGCAGCCAGCGACACCTTTCTTAGACCCACGTTGCTCGTATATCCGTTCGTAAACCGGGCCGCTTGCTTGAAGTACCCGCATGTACAAGATACGTGTGAATATCTTGTAACATGCGTTTAAATTTTAGTTTTATTATTATTATTATTATTATTATTATTATTATTATTATTATTATTATTATTATTATTATTATTATTATTATTATTATTATTATTATTATTATTATTATTATTATTATTATTATTATTATTATTATTATTATTATTATTATTATTATTATTATTATTATTATTATTATTATTATTATTATTATTATTATTATTATTATTATTATTATTATTATTATTATTATTATTATTATTATTATTATTATTATTATTATTATTATTATTATTATTATTATTATTATTATTATTATTATTATTATTATTATTATTTTTTTTTTTTTTTTTTTTTTTTTTTTTTTTTTTTTTTTTTTTTTTTTTTCGCGTGTGCGATGCTGGACAGTTCTCCCGTGTCTCCGACATTCTCACGGGAGAAGCGCCAGCGGATTATCTGCAGCCGCTCCCCGCGTCCCGCAGGGTTAGTGACTGTAGATGCCAGATTCGTGTGCCCTAAGAAGACGAAGGGACCCCAGGATAACTGCCTTCTGCATTTGGCCTGCCAACCACTCGGCTGACTTTTGGCAGGCTGGTATGGCCTTTAATTCCGAGAGCAGCGTAGGCCTCATTCCACCAAGTACACCGATTATCAGGACGACCATCTTGACCGAGTAGTCTGGGTATAGCACTCGGAGCTCATACCGGAGATCTCGGTATTTAGTCCGTTTTTCGCCCTCCTTCAAGATGATGTTTGTCTCGGCAGGTGCCGAGAACTCGATGACATACATCATCTTGGTTTGGTGGTCTAGGAGGACTATGTCAGGCTTGTTTGCCTGAATTTGCCTGACCGTCGGAAACGAGTAGTTCCAATATATTCGGCACTTCTCGTTCTCGACTACGGACTCGATCTCTCCGGGGACGTAAGGCAGCACTGGTGTTTGGTCTACTTCGTACGAGTGCCGAAGGTGGTAGTATAGCACTCGTAGAGCCGCGTTATGTCTATGGATGTAGGCCGAAGTCGCATATACCGTACATGCAGATAGTAAGTGCATGAGCGACTCCGGCGCCTGACGGCAGGTCCTACAATTAATGTCAGGGACCTCCACACCCATAACGCGACTGCGGTAGACCAGGGTGTTAATAACACCATCTTGGCAGGCCACAATGAATCCTTCGGTCTCCGACTTTAGCCCTGCTGACCGTAAGAAAGCGAAGGTCAGCTTTGTCGATAAACCCAGCGTCTCTATGTTGTTATAGAATACGCCGTGCATGGGTTTATCGACGTGCTGCCTGAGTAGATTTCTCTGCTCGGCAGCTTTAATTTGGGCTATCAGACGATTTGGCGCAAGCTCAGTTACTGATTCTAGTTCAGCACCTCGCCGGCCTCCTCGCCTGAAGTCGAATACGAGACCGAGATCATCTGCGGCCTTACGTGCTGCCTTGAATAAAAATGCGCCAACTCCTGCAGTTTCATGATCTCTCACAAACCGCAGGAGTGGGTCCGAGCTCCTGAGGACGTTGCATGCCACACTCAGCGCTACTCTGCCATGCGCACACTCCAGTCTCAAGAGTCCTCGGCCCCCCCGTTGGCGTGGGAGGTACACTCGAGGAACGGACGACCTAGGATGGATGCTCCTGTGAACATGCATCATCTTGCGGGTATCCCTATCCAATTGGCGCAACTCTTCTAGCGTCCACTTAACTACTCCGAAGGAGTAGAGCAGAATCGGAACGGCAAGCATATTAGTTGCAGACACCTTGTTCTTCCCCGAAAGTTCAGAAGACCAAATCTTTCGGAGCCGGTGTCTGTACTTGCCGCGGAGAGTATCCTTAACTTGTTTCACGTCCTGGATGTGATGTTGTTCCACACCCAGGTACGTGTAGGTCTCTCCGGCATCCAGCTGTCGTAGGATGCTTCCGTCTGCGAGCTGCGCATCTTCAAGGAATATCCCGCTTCGTCCTCTCTTGAGGTGAACGACTGCACACTTGTCCAGCCCGAATTCCATGCCAATGGCCCGCGTATACTCTTGGACCACCCTTAGAGAGTTTTGGAGTTCGCACTCTCCGGAGGCATAAAGTTTTAGGTCATCCATATAAAATAGATGGGTGACCTTATGCCTCCGATTGCTGGGTGGACCACATTGGTATCCGCGGGTTTGGCGAAGCCTGACAGATAACGGCAGCAGTGAGATGCAAAATAGGAGAGGACTCAGGGAGTCACCCTGGAAAACTCCTCTCCTAAAAGTTACCAACTCTGTCGATACCCGCTGAGCACCAGATGGTGAAGCGGGTTCTCCAGAGTGGCAACAGTTGTTCAATGCATCTCACTAGTGGGGCAGGTACCACAAGGCATTGCAGCAAGTGTAATAATAGTGCATGAGATGTTGTATCAAATGCCTTGCGGTAATCGATCCACGCCATTGATAGATTACGCTTGTATTGTACAGAATCCTGTGTAATACAGCGGTCTATCAATAGGTTCTCTTTGCAGCCTGCCACACCTTTCTTGCCACCACGCTGTTCGTGTATCTGTCGGTAGACCGGCTCAACTGACCTCAATGTCCTGGCATACAAGATACGAGTAAATATCTTGTAGCAGGAATTGAGGCATGTGATCGGTCTATAATTCTTCGGGTCGGACAGATTTCCCTTTTTGGGGATCAGTACAGTACGCCCCTCGGCAAACCAGTCCGGAATCGGCTGCCCCTCGTTCAACCATGAGTTGAAAACTCGGGCCAGATGGCGGTGGGTGGAAGGGAATTTCTTCCACCACCAGTTGTTTATGCCATCTGGACCCGGGGCAGCAAAGTTCTTAGTACCAACAAGTGCTTGTTGGACTTCCTCGGTACTGATCGCCGGGCACACTTCGTCTTGCTCTCCCAACAATGTGGTGCAGAGCTCCTCGAAGCGTGCTATCGCTGGAGTGTCGCTGTCGAATGGACTCGTGGTCTCATATATTCCCTTCCAGAAGGCTTCGACAGTCTCAACAGACGGCGGATTTTCCACAACACGCGGTGGCTCTTGGAGCAGACGAGAGGGACTTGTTTGGAACAGATGGTTTTGTTCCATTGCCCGTGCTCGTCTGACCAAAGATTTTTTAATGGCCATAAGTGCTCGAATCCTATCTAGACAGTGCTGTTTGATGGTTTGCAGCACTGTCCGATTTAGAGTGTGGTGTTGTCGTCTTATACCGGCAACTATACGCCGAATTTTTATTATTATTATTATTATTATTATTATTATTATTATTATTATTATTATTATTATTATTATTATTATTATTATTATTATTATTATTATTATTATTATTATTATTATTATTATTATTATTATTATTATTATTATCATTCTTTTCGCCACTTTCAGTGGGTTTAAAAAAAATATATATCATCGGCTTTTATAGCAAGATGATACATTATTATTACTATTATTATTATTTTTATTATTTTTTTGTTAAAAACCAGTCACCCTTCTCTGTGACTCCGACCCTCACAGAGGGGAGCTGGTAGTACCGGCAGCCACTCCCCACACTCGTGGGGTAAGTGACTAATGGGTCCGGGAATCGTGTGCCCTGAGCAGACGTAATGAACCGAGGATGATGGTCTTCTGCATTCTGCCGGCTAAGACCTCTGCCGAATTTCGGCATGCCGGTATGATCTTAAGTTCCATTATTATTTTTTTTTTTTTTTAGCTAGCTAAAAACCAGTCACCCTTCTCTGTGGCTCCGACCCTCACAGAGGGGAGCTGGTAGTACCGGTAGCCACTCCCCACGCCCGTGGGGTGAGTGACTACTGGGTCCGTGAATCGTGTGCCCTGAGCAGACGTAATGAACCGAGAATAACGGCCTTCTGCATTCTGCCGGCTAAGACCTCTGCCGAGTTTCGGCATGCCGGTATGATCTTAAGTTCCGAAAGCAGTGTGTGTCTCGTTCCACCGAGGGCTCCTATAATCAGTACCACTATCTTAACAGTATGGTCTGGATACAGTCTGCGGAGTTCGAAGAACATTATTATTATTATTATTATTATTATTATTATTATTATTATTATTATTATTATGGGGCACCCTGTATATCACCTAATCTACGTAAAACTTGTTCAAACCTCAAAGACACTGTATATTATAATTCCGATAATTTGTACATTTTCGTATTCATTTGTGCTTAAACAAAAGCGTTAGTAATATTTTGTTCTTAAATTTAAATGAAACAGGCGATCACACTTTACGACAGATATGACTTAGTTTCAATAACACTATTCTATTCTATTTTAATTAATTGAAATAAAAACTTTGAGTCTAACAGAAGTTACCGCGTTTAATGCGTATTCGGCAACGGCCAACTTCAACTTATAATGGTTTAGTATTAGTCTTATTAAAAATACCTTAATAACATTTTACATAAAATTCGTTCGTTCGTTATGTATTTTTATATTTTTAACTCCATTCTTAATCAAAAACCTTTATAACATTTTGCTCTAAAATTATAATAAAATAATTTATATATAATATGATAGTTAATACATCTGTGGCGATCACCCTGTATGACGAATATAACCTAAATTCAATATTGGGTATTATATCATGCTATATATTCTGAATTTAAAATAAAAAAAATTAAGTCGGAGAGAAATGTTCGTGTTAAATAGATTTTCGCGGTCGTCAACGCCCGAGTGCAACTTTTATTTGTTTCGCAATTGTCTTATTAAAAATATTTTATGATATTTTAAGGCAAAATTGATACATCAACCAACCTACAAAAATTTGGTTCGAGGTTTGAGGGAGACACTGTATATTTGAGTTTAAATGATATCTTCTACAACTTCATATTTTTGTGTGCTTAATCAAAAACCTTAGTAACATTTTGCTCTATAAAATTCGAGGGGTAAACCGCAAAAAAATTTTGTACACCACAATTCCTTTCAGTTTAAACATTCCCGCAATTCCTTAGAAGTTCCCTCAATTCCTTTTAAATTCCCTCAATTCCTTGGAAATTCCCTCAATTCCTTGGAAATTCCCTCAATTCCTTGGAAATTCCCGCAATTCCTTGGAAATCCCCGCAATTCCTACAATTCCCTATAAATTCCTGTAATTTCCCATACTATAAATTGTACGTAGAAGTTTACAATTCTGCAAAAAAAATTGCGAACGTGTACGTAATAGAATAATACATCATTTGTCATACTTTAGTACTGCAAATATGTTCAAGAAAATTTGTTGAACAACACATCACGACGACGAGAAACTTTCTAAGCAAAGTTTCAAACCAATTAATAAAATTAAACTCTGTTTAGAATAAGTATGGGATTGTATCCCCCACAAAGAGCTTTTTATCCCAGTATAGCACTATTGTGATATATATTAAAAAGTAATAGCATCACACATTCCGAAAAAAACAAATTATGAGAAATTATTTAGCAATGTTTTTAGCTACGTACAAACAGTTCGAGTGAATATAAATCTTCGATAAATCTTAGTAACTATGAGTGTATGACAGGGCACATATTTGACAAAACCTTGTAGATATGCCTGAGGGTAAGCTATTAAAATTAAGGATCGATGTTCCGATTGACAGTTCCAATTCCATTAGAATTGAACAGTGCAAATTCGAGTGCAAATAATTAATTTAGAAAAATATTTAAAAAATAAAAGTAATATATTTAATTATATACTACTTTTAAATACCATCATACCGTTTCGTATAAATACATATTAAAATAAAAAACAAAATTCTGATTTAACAAAATAATAAAAGACAGTATAACTGCAAATTGAAATACTTTTTTTGCTAAAAAAAAAGGAATATCTTCTTTGGATTGATATTTAGAGTAATACCACGAGAGCCCACCTATTAGTCGCCATCCTAGCTAGCTAGCTAGCTAGCTTAAGAAGCTTAAAAAGCTTGTTTGTATCTGTCCAACAGTGACGATATTTCTTTTCTCTCTGTGCGGCTACTTGCCAACTTAGGATCGTTGACTAGTACAAAAATGGAACACATAAGCTGGAGAGTCAAAAACTGGTAGGGATGTTTATCAAGTTATTTCTCTGAACGACCGGCTACGGGTCATGGCAATCCGGGTTGCAGCGACGCAGGGGCAGCCATTTTTGTTATATGACTCAAATAATTTTTGAATGAGACGCTTTCCCATGACGTCCAATCAAAAAAGTTTGAGACAAAAGTTTTTCTACATAATGGCATTACGGGGTTTTATTTTTAATGAAGTTTAATGGGGTATCATGTTTTTATAACCTAATAATCAACCTCACTTTTTTATAGTGGATTTCAATTCTACGCCAAAAAATATCAATCTTTTGCTCTTTGCAATTTTTTACTCCGCGGCCAGTTTGCGCCAGAAATTTTTCAACTTTCAATAATTTTTTACGGCGAAAGTATACGCTCTAGAGAAAATTGTAAAAGAAAAAAGTTGTTTCTTTTTTATGTAGAATATACATGTATTTTTTCAGATTTTTGTTTTTAAAAAAATGTTTTTGCCAAAATTAAAGAAAAAAAAATTTTTTGCGAGAATAATCTCAAAAAATTGAGGTACATTCTACATAAAAAAAGAAACAACTTTTCTCTTTTGCAATTTTCCCCTAGAGCGCATACTTCCGCCGTAAAAAATTATTGAAAGTTGAATTTTTGGCGCAAATTGGCCTTGGAGTAAAAAATTGCATAGAACAATATATTGATATTTTTATTTATATGATTATATAAAAAAAATATGTTACCCCATAAAAACCCCATTAAGCCCCATTAAAAGTAAAACCCCATAGTGCCATTATGTAGAGCTCCCAAAAAATGTTGTAAATGCTGACCTTAAAAAAATAATTTTTGTACACATTTTTATATTTATTCTGCGATTTTTCGGGAAATAAATTATGTATTGTATCATTATCTACTTGTCTTCATTCTGGTGGTGTACATATTAGTTCATTTTCACTAACCGAATTCATCATTTTTGACACAATTATTACTTAACTTGATTTGAAAACGTGGAAACTATTCAAACATGATAAATCACGTTCCTCTCCTCAGTAATAATGGACCGTTCTATTTCACCGTATCCGAAAAGAATTTCTTGGAAAGAAACACCTTCGTGTCACGCGTTACGTCGATTGGACAGGCTAGGCATGAAGATAAAGGTGATTAACTCTGTACCTAGTGATTTATAATAACTCACTCATTATAACTCACGCTATTTGTTTATGGATACTAGTAATTGTTCAAAAGCAGTTCATTAATTATTATATAACAAGAGTATTTTTTTTAAACTATTTAACGTCGACCTATTTCCGCTACCAGGGCCTATCACCGACGCCAGGAGCCTAACCTGGAAATTTTGCTGAACCTCTTCCCTTAAGAAGAGTAGGGATCTTTTACTTGCCTAACATTTAATAGACAAGGGACCGCCTGCTTTACACCTCTCCGAAGGATGGTATATCCACTACGTAATCCTCGTCTGAAATTACGTAACTTCCGCGTATACACTGATATACAAGCCGCTAGAAGGTGGGACGAGAACGCTGTATTTCCCAAGATGGGTCACCCATCCAAGTACTAACCGCGCTCGACGTTGCTTCAACGGAATATCGACTGACTGATTCACATTGAAGTCGCCTCTACGCTCGCCCCCCTAATAAGAGTAGATAACAATGATTACACTTCATGAACTTTAATGTTTGGAGCGAGATATTTGATGTTAAAAATCGTAAATACGACATCCTATAATAACTAGAAGTCCTCGCTCAAAACATAACCTAGCCAATGGAATCTATTGGTTAACGAAAATCCTAATAGCGATACATAACAATAACTAGTGAAATAATTTTGTAACAATTTTTGTAACAACCTAATCAACTTACATTTTATATATTCATAGAACAAAGAACACTGAGAAAAACACTGCACGATATCAGCTCGTGTCTCGTACCTCGTGTCACAGACTGCAATGGTAATACGAAACTTTATTTTATTATTTCACGCGCTGACGCAAACCTTTCCATAACACGTCGCAATCCCTTAATTCCTTGTAATACCCACACAATTCTTAGCAATTCCTCGGCAATCCCCGAAATTCCTCGCAATTCCTCGCAAATTCCTCGCAATTCCTTGGCAATTCCTAAAATTCCTCGCAATTCCTTAGCAATTCCCGAAATTCCTCGCAATTCCTCTGCAATTCCCGCAATTCCTGAGGTTTGTACACCAAAATTCCTCAGCTGTTTTCCCCTCGAAAATTATACTAAAATATAGTTTATATAAAAGGTGAGCGTTTATTCATACCTCTGACGATCGTCCTGTAGGACGGATATGGCCCATTTGGAAATATTCTACCATGCTATTTGGTAAAAGTTTCAAATTTGAAATAAAAAATCGGCAGCTACGGAAATCGGCTGGAACCTCCCCATCCGGTGGATCTTTGAAGCCGAAAAGAGCACTAAAAATATGAACGATCTAATTTAATTATGTTTTTTTATTTATTTTTAATATATAATTATTTGTGGACAGCTTCTCTGCCAGCTGTTGCCGGTGAAGTGTTCATAGTGGACCGTCTCAATTTGACCTGATAAATATTATTTTTATATTCTGGCCTGGACCGATTTTTCACTAAATCGGTCGGGGAAGGTTGTTGTTTGGTTGCTTGTCACTAATATCAAATGTCAAACTGACAGATACCAAAAGATTTCAGAAGAAAATTTCACACCACATTTTTTAACCAATCATAGGCTTGTTTTTTGTTAAGTTACCATGGCAACCCAAAAAATTTCCGGAAATTTTTTACATTCTGTCAAATTAATAAGTGGAAATTTTTCTGTCAATTAAAATGTCAAAGTAAAGACGCGGGAGTTGGAGTGCTTTTAGAATTAAATTTATTTGGCGACGCAAAAGAGGATATTCACGAGGATATTATAAGTACACAAATTAATGTGTTTTAGAACCTGGAGCCATTTTTGTGATATATGCTCATGCACTTTATTCTTATGGCTGATAATCAAATTTCGTTATGATTAGAATGTAAAAATTAATCTAATTGACGTCTGTAAGTGCGGCAGCCATTACTATCTTGTTACCTTTCATTATCCCATGGCCGCCTAGAAGTTGTTAATTATTGTCTCTGCGACAAGAATGAATGCATTCCCTGTGCTCGCATTTAAGTAATATCAGAAATAAATGATGTTCCACCAATTTTAGTAGATCAAAGTTAATAAAAAACGGAAATATAATATGTTTTTAAGTTATTTATAAAAAGTTCATGTAACTAAACTTGGAGAATGGTATGTTATTTCACTAAGAAATTTCGTATTTTATTAAACATATTAATCTTGAAGTAGGTGGGTACTTCAGAATAATTATCAAAAATAAATGATGTTCCACCAATTTTAGTAGACCAAAGTTAATAAAAAACAGAAATATAATATGTTTTTAAGTTATTTATAAAAAGTTCATGTAACTAAACTTGGAGAATGGTATGTTATTTCACTAAGAAATTTCGTATTTTATTAACCACCAGTTGTTATTCCATGACCCACTATAATGAATGAATTTTTGTCATTCGTAATAAAAATGTTCAATTTTGGCATAATATTTATAAAATAATGGTGTGAAATTTTCTTACCGAATATCCCACGAGTTTAAATTAATATCCGGAAATTTTTCCTCGTTCATGAATATTTTAAGAAAATTATCCCTCGCCTGCGGCTCGGGATAATTTTCAAAATATTCATGACCTCGAAAAAATTTCCGGAAATAATTTAAGCTCTAGGGATATTATAAGTGAATATTTTTTGACCGCTGTCAAATTTTTTGTCGCTAATCTCTGTTAGTTCTAAATCTGTCAAAAATTCTGGTTCTACATTTTGCTGGGGATTTTAATTTTTGACAGTTGTCGGAAATTTTTAGGTTTGTATTGCACTTGGTTTGGCTATTAGGATATGTTAATGTTTTTTAGGTTGTGATTGCCGGAAATTTTTCCAGCATTGTGCCGGAAATGGATTAAAGTTTCTCAGACTTTTAATGTCACTCACTTTTAATAGTTTTGGGTAAAAAGCTTACTTTACCTTCAAAAGTAAAATACAGATACTACAAAATTGCTGTTTACGGTTTGCCTACACTTATATTAATAAGCGAAAGCATATAACCTAACATTATAACAACATGAATATACTCAAAATTAATAATCGCTTTGAATTATCATATGCCATTCTTCTATTTAGGCCCGGTACTTTCATCTCCAGTTAAGTCTATTCTATAGATAGGTCCCATGGAAACAATTATTAACACAATTGTGCCCAAGGAAATTATCTGGAGAATAGACTTAACTGGAGATGAAAGTACCAGGCCTTAAAGTTATAACTTTCAAAGTGCCTTCATATTTGTATCAATTACTTATCAAGCGATGTACTACTCGTACAGCCAATCTTCGTAACGTAGAATTGTATAAAATACCTTTACATCACGCCGCAAAATTTAAACGATGTTTTGAATATATATCATGTGTGTTAATAAATTCGTCGATAGATATATTTAACAAACCTACAGTAGTTACTTGGAAGAAACATTTGACTCACATGACATTTGAACAAAAGGTTGTGTTGTTTGTAGTGACAAATGTAAGATGAGAGTACCCTCAATCAGGAGAAAAGAGATGACAATATAACGCACTGGATCTAAAAACGGATGTGTGCTATCGTTATTAGCTAACAAGTTAGTATATTATTTATTAAAAAAATCGGACTACAGAAAAAAAAAGTAGTTATATAGAAGGTCTAAAATCAAATTAAAACTCAAATTAATTGAAAAGTACATGAAAGTGTATCTCGCTCGAGAACGGTATAAAACCGTAAATTTCGTACAATCAGTGTCACATGCGAATTATGAATTATTCAATACTCTTCAAGCTATCTTTCAAAACCGGTTTAACCGTTTAGTCTCTACCAGGTAACATATTCAAATACATACATACAGACAGACACACAGGTGAATACATAAGCCTCCTATTGACTTCGTTACAATATTATGTAAATATAAAGTATCCTGAAGATACAGCAGCGGAATCATCTGAAAACTGAATAAAAAATAAAGGTAATAATACGTAACCAAACTGGTTGCTAACAGCCTAGCACGCAACGCAGCTATAAAAAACGAACACAGTATAAGTTAATCGGGAAAGGAGGATAGTGATGAATTGAACTGTCAATAGTGTCATTGAGCAATGTTGAATTGATGAGCCTTCCTAAAATTTATTTTAAATTACACCCCCTCCAAATTTACAAGCCAATAAGATCTATTGCACGCACTGAACAAATTTATTTATTACTCCTCCTTTGGCGATTAAGATATAGTTTAAATGTGATAGCTTGCACTGTTATTTATCCAACCTCCCTCCTAGAGGGCTAGTGTAATAGTTGGAAGATAGCAGTGAACACCGAGAAAAGCAAGGCGATACTCTTCAGGCAGGTAAGAAAAGAAATCCCCACAGGTCACGTCTCCATGTACGGCGAGGACATCCAATGGCACGATACCGCCAACTATCTTGGCGTGATAAAGTCCTAACATGGAAACAGAACACAGAAGCCATCGTCACGAAGGCCAGGCAGACGAGAGCTCTCATCTACTCGATGGCGGACAGACAAAGCAGACTAAATCTGAGGAACAAGTTCACGCTTATCAGGTCACTCATCAGACCCCACCTGAGGTACGCCTCCGTAGCCTTGGACTACCAAGCGAACACTTAGCTCTAGCGGCAGTGAAGAATGTCGTTCTCAGGACATCGGTGGACGCACCATGGTTCGTACGCAACGCAGACATCTTCATGGACTATCTTCACCGAAATCATCGGGGAGAAGATATACACCCTTGCCGAGGAGCATGGGAACACGTTGATCAGGGAAGCAACTGACTACAATCCAGCCGAAGCTCCGAGGCACAAGAGGCCAACGATACAAATCATGGATAACGGGCGAGTGTGTGAACCATACCACCACCGATGAAGAAAACCCACAGAAGGGAAACGACGATCACCCAACCACCCACGCACAACCCTGCGGGTATCGGGCAAGCAACATTCGGTACCTGTAGTCACCTAGCTCCGTGCAGGCGAAAGTGCCACCAAAAGCACTTAAGCCTGCACTTCCTCGAGCTACACAGCCCATCTCTACCTCAACGATGATCCGGATGGCAGGATGTTGATGGCAAGATGTTAATTGACAGTATGTGTACCGGCAGTCAATCCCAGCCAAAAATACTCCAACCTAACAGACCGATGACTACTCCCGGGTGTGACAAGCTGGCGAAAGAAGAACACCAAGAAAGTAGAGCGCCAGAAGAGAACGGACTTAGCCAGCAAGATCCAACAGCCAGAACCAGAAGTGGTGGGCCGAAATCATCTACACAGCTCACATTTGTGAGGGAGGGTTGTTGTAAAGTAAGCAATGCACTAGGATAAAGAGCAATAGTCCTGCTCGACCCTAGTCATCCGAGACCGTCATCTTTGCCAAAGGATATTGGTGCGTTATTTATTTCTAGCTGCTAAGCTACCAGAGATCAACTTGATTGAGCACTTTTATTACCAAAAAGGACTAGATAGAATGGACGGTCTGATGAAGTCATAATGTAGTTTTCCATATGAATGTTTCAGCGCTTGCAGCGAGTCGGGTACTTAACTAAATTCATCCGCTGACGGAAGGCTACTCAACTACAGGAATAGTTCTGGTCTTGTATTATGGCAATTATTCCTATAATATAACCTCTAATTAAAAATGAAATTCATATATTAGTATTATGTAATAATAGCATATCACTAGTAAAATGATCGGAACAGCCCTGAAAAATATTTTCTTTTAATTGCTTTCAATCAGTTGATGCCTTTTAACCCTGGTTGTAAATCGGGGATATTTTATAAGAACTGACGTCTCGGGATCCCACAGTTCCTCAGTTTGTAAGATTTGTTATTGGTCTTTGACATTTTTTCATTAAATGTGGTACTTTTAGAGTTCCGAGATACCTGCTTTCTCAAATTAAAATCACAACTATAAAATCGGTAGAAGTTAAGGACTATCAACTTATTGGAAAAATTGCATAGAAACTTTTTCTCAAAATTTAATTCTCTTTCTGTTTTGATGCCTTTTTTGTACCACCCCCTGAAAAGGAGTGTAATCCACCCCCTATAAATTAATAAGCCACCGAATAATACAGAAACGTATTTTTTATGCATTTACTATTAAACTATATAAAAAAGCGATACTTCATTCATGTCACAATATTTCTACATTGAAATCTCTAGTTACTATTATTAGGAGACAATAAAATATTTTCGTTTCCATAATAATATATCACTGACACAAATGTTTATTAGACCGTGCATTTTTTGATACATTAATAATGAGAATATAATTGCGGATAGTTCACCAGTGTATAGTTCAAGAAATATTTTAATACTTCAAAGAAGAGCATATCTAGAATCCGGAGAATATTACGGGGCATCTGAACAGAAGCTTATCATTCTGGTAGTGATTGCAGTTTTATCCTGAAGGCAATCATCAAAACACAACGAAGGATTTTTAATTTTCCGCAAAAATGAAAATTTTTTATAGTCTATATTGTCTTGCTTTCTCTGAATAAAATAGATAAAAGGGAAACGATAACAATGAGTCAGCTGAATACCACGTTTTCATTTATTAAAAGTAAAATTAAATTTAAATTTAAATTTAAGTACTTTCATCTGATAATTGTTTTTTACGACTATATATTAAAATGTGAACCGAAATTATTCTTCTATAATAACTTTTTTCCCATTCATTTTAGCTAAAATTTTAAAGAACAGAAACTGCACTCGGGCGTGGCTGATTGCATATACCTATTTGATTAACAATTTGCTCGAATATGGCACTGACACTGAGATCAGGTACTCAGCTAATACATTTCTTATTCTTATTATTCAAATAGGTATTCGCAGTCGGTAGTTCTTGATTATAACTTTCTCTCATTTCATAATATTTTTCTTCTTATTCATAATACCTTGTCAGACGTTTTGTGATCCATAAATTATGCCAGTTGGCTTCCGCTTGCTGTATGGCACGTTTGGCACCATCTGCCGCGGTTGCCTGTTAGGAGTAAGACGAGGGGCAAACCGCGAAGGAAATCTGAGGAAATCTGGAGGAAATCTTAGGAAACTCGAGGAAACCTTAAGAAATCTGAAGGAAATCACAGGAATTCTTTTTTCTGATTCCTCCCTCCACCCTTCTTCAAAAATTTTTTATCAAATCTCTTTTGATTCAGATCCTTGGTGGCATCAGCTCAACGCTTTTTTCCCTGAACTATCAACCGTTTTATACTGTCCCCTCTCCGGTCGATGTGGCCAACAAATGAGAGGATCCAGAAGAACATGATGCTAGAGAGTCGCTTTTGGGGAAGTATTTCTTAGAGAATGAAGCTATTAGTGTGCTGTCCAGATTCGTAGCAAATATCTCCGGCGACACATTGTTACCCAAACAGCCCTTGTTTCAGAAGTGTAGAGAAAGACTGAGGAAACTATGACGTTAGTAAATCTGATCTTTGTGCACTTTATCACATCAGATATTCCTCAACGGACAAACTGATATTTATACCATCTGTATTCTTCGCCGAATCTCATATTTTTGGTCGTCAGCATTGTCAACAAGGTCTCCTAGTAGTTTATCTCCATGTAGTTTACTTACTACCTGTCATTTACTCTTAATGTGTCTGAGTGATCTGAGTTCTTCTTGTTATAATTTACCTAAATCCATAATCAGAACGTATTATCTGAAGCCAGTACAAGAGGAGTATGGGATCATCCTCATTTACTGCAGCTAAGGTGGTACCATTTGTAAATTTGAAGTTATAACATTGGTATGATAATAATTTACTTAAAGTTAGCAGGGATAAAACTCAGACGATGATTTTTTTTCCTCAAATAATTCGTTAATGGAGGTGAAAGCGTAAAGATTTTTGAAGCTATTTTAGATGATTCATTAAGCTTGTCCTCTTATATTAATCAGCTGTGCAATAAAATATCAGGATATGTATTTCTTTTACGCCAACTAAAAAAATTAGTGAATAAGGAAACACTATTGAATGCATATCACGAACTTATCCAGTCGCACGTGAGCTATAGTATTATCCTCCGGGGTAACTCCGCTGATGCTGATAACATTTTTGTGTTGCAAAAGAGAGTAATTGCCGGTGTCCATAGAGAATTGTAGGCCTTTATTCATTCAATTTAAAATAATGTCAATTCCATCTCTATATGTATATTATATCTTGCAAATTCATCGCAACAAGAATTCTTATTCTACTCACGCAAATTATCACGATTACAATTCTAGGTCAGCAAACTATCTGAAAATATTAAAATTTCATCTCACAAAATCGGCAAGAAATTCGTGAGACCTAAAATTATACAATAAACTCCCGAAGAGTTTGAAAACACTTGAATATAATAAGTTAAAGTAAAGTACCACATTCAAAAACAATGTTTTTATTCAATAAACGAATATATGAACACCTCAGTAGAACATAGCTAATTGCTTTTAATTTCTTTTAATTTTTAATCTTATTCCTCTTCAGTTTTTTTAAATCACTATTAATAGATAGATCATTGTAATTTAGAGAATATAAAAAAATATATGTACAATTTTCCATGTGACCTTTTTTACCAAATTATTTCATTGATTTTTAGCTTTTATTTTTTGTTTTTTTTTTTTGTCTCTGTAAACTACTAGAGTTTATTTCGAACCCGAACGACCTACTTTACTCTATATTGGAATTTTGATATATAGAGCAACTTCGTATTTTTGCGTGTCTCATTAAAATTCTTAACAATATTTTTTACTTTAAAATTGTAATAAAAGCTTTTATATAAAAATATATTATGTAGTTTATGGTCCAATTTTAATAAGAATTATTTTACAATAATATTTTACAAAAAGGAAACTCATATAGATGTCTCTGGGGGTAGAAATAGGTAACAATATGTTTGTTGGATTATTTATACTAATTTAATTAAATCAAATAGGTGTAATAAATTGGAATATAAATTATTGACTTTAACTTTCCGGCCAATCGAGAATGTTGTTTTATTTCTCGATGTCACAATTTGATTATAAGTCATTATTATTTTAAGTTATTAAAATTAATTGTCATTAATGGTACAGAGTCACTTAGAAAACTGAATTGCTGCTTTGAGGTCAATGGACAAGAAGCTGAAGATGTCCATTGCCCATGGATGTTAGTCCACGAAACAGCTATTGTACGTCTAAAGCAATTATTATTTCACCAAAGTAGAGTTTTCTTGAAAACTCTACTTTGATGAAATGATGAAAGAAAACGACAACATAATGGCCGATGAATGTTAGAGCAACACAGTAGCTACAGGCGGAACTAAGTTTCTAAGTTGAGGTTTGTAGATGACACTTCCTTATTTCCACTTGATCGTGTAGATCAACAATAAGAATGTGGTTTAAATGTAAATTACAACAAAATGAAAATTATGACTGTAGACTGAGTAATTGAAAACCACTTAAGCACATTAAGGATTAGTGATTCGTAAGTGTAAGATGGTATCCCTTGGAGCCTTTAGTGACGATACCTGCAACTACGAACTATCAGAATTGGACGAAGGATACAGATCAGCAACTTACCAGATGTACAAAATTTAGGGTGACAGAAATATTACTAAACTCACAAAGACTTGTTTGTATACAGACGGAGTATTTATACTTTCGAAATGTGGATATAAATACATATATGTATTCCTTAGACAGGTCATTGCAGCAACATCTCGATTTCCCAAAATTACTCTTCAGCACTATTTTATTCATTATATTATTCCGCATCCTTCCATAATTTGGCATAAGTGCCGTAGAAAAGGCACAGAAATAATTCAGGGATAACCAGAACGGAGGCAGAGAAGGGGATGCTCTTAATATGTTGTGATGTTATCAGGAGGCTGATGGGAAAAAACTTTAGTGATTATATACGCTTAATAAGCAACCTCGACAGCTAAAGTGATGCTGTCAAACGTGCTGTATAGCTAAGAGGTGTCAACCAGAATAATACATGTATGATAAAACGTCTGTCAAGACGCAAGTAAGATGATTATTTTTTTCTCAGGCCACTGTATTAACCTCTGCAAGTCAATCTCTATAGAAACACTGACCAAGTATTCCCTGACTTAGATAACTGTATCGCCAGTATAAGTGATAACCAATACATCTGAAAGTTAAACAAATGAGTTTGTAAGTAAATTACGAAAAACAACGGACCTAGAATTGTACTACATACTTTTATTTTTTTTATGTAGCCGACAATAGTGAAGTATTTTAGCAGCTTCTGTTTTCCATATTAAGAATATTTAGGACAATTACGTTATAATGAAATCTCATCGTGCGTTAAATGATTGTTATAAGAGTATTATATAAAGTAAACGTAAACAATTCATAAAATACCAAAGATAAAGGGTGAACTTTCAACAAAAACCGGTGGGAATGTTAATTAATAACATAACGATCATTTTGGATGAAATATTTAGTAAAGATTTAGAATGACACTATAACCATATTACCTTAATGGCAAAGAATAAAAGACGCCCCCGCTTCTGTTAAAAGTTAATCACTTTCGCTTAGATGATTCTTTTGTAACCTTAGCTCAGTCAGCTATAAACTACTTAATCAATCAGACAATAAGAAATGTCACGCTTTTCTCTCAATTTATTGGATGGAATCAATACATACTTACTAACAAACACCTTCTACAGGTAGTGCACATTTTTAGACTCTTATTATAATGGAGCCTGCCGTTCTTCAAAATACAACGTACTATTGACAAATATTGATTTAGTAGCAAACATATAAACCATTTGGTGTCATTTTAAGGGAATATAAAACTATTATTTTGCTTATTTTTACCCTTCGCAGTAATAAAGTGTAAATAAATGTCTCTAGTACAGGCAAATTTCTCATGTCGCTGTAGTAGTCGTCAAATTCTGATTAACTTTAAAAATGTCTAGTTGTATTATAGCGGGCGTATATCTGCCAGCCTACTCACCTGACTGCTTCTCCAAAACCAATAACCTAAAAACATCTGTAAAGTATGGAAATACTACAATTCAATTCCCAATCACTTTTAAATCCTCGGTATCCTATTGGATAGAAAACAAGCATTTATTTACAAGCCGCATGCAAATATATCACCAATAATACTAAGAAATGTTTCAATCACTGAGACCATACGTAAGACTACATTAGGGACTCCCACTTACATGTTTGAAAAGTATTTTTGGAATATAAAATTCGACTCCATTCAAACTCTGTGTGTAGTTTCTAAAACTACTCTCATATATACTTGGAATTTATAAAACCATACACATTAAAACTTCTAAGGAAAACTAACGCGAAATAGCTCTTTGGATTGGTTGATTGATTTACCAGCGTGCGGTAGGCATTGCTGCCACTCCCAAGTTATACAGCTGGGCCTGCTACGTCCACGCTGGGTTGTACTAAGGTCATCCTGGGAGGCGTAGTTATTTGTGAGATGCGTTACCGCATTGTGTCGTGAGGGAGCGTTTAAGCTCCCCTTTTTGTGTTTTTGGTTCTGGACTTTTGCCTCTTCTGAGTCTTCCAGTGAAATATGTGTTATGTCCTGAGATGGAGTGTTTATGTTCCTCTTTTTGTATTTCTGCTTCTACAAATCTTCTTCTTCTTCTTCTGATTCCTCCGTTTCTGATTCTGGTAGCGCATATATCGCTGCGATTCATTTTTCCCCTCGCTTTTCTTTCCCAATTACCTCTACCCCACTCGCTTTAACGATCCTGGTCCGCTTCCCCGCTGCTTTGCCGACTAGGATGTGATCTAATTTTTCGTTCCTAGAATCAGTATTCGGTCCTTTTTTCTTGCGTGTAGATACCATTTCCTTGTGAAAAATCATATGAACGTTTCCAGCCCTGCTCCGGTGATGAGTTCTGATGGTTGCTTCTTTGTCCTTTTGGCTCCATAGTGCATTGATTCATTGTCTGTTTCTGTCCCAGGTGTACTTCTTGTTTTCTAATAATTCTTGGTGTTGGCTAATTTCTTTTCCTTGTCGAAATTTATCAAATGGCCGGTTTCTTCTGAGTGTTCGGCAACTGCTGATTTTGTAGAATTTTCCTTCTTTGTATTGTTATTGTGTTTTCTTAGTCTGGCGTTTATATGTCGATTAGTTTCTCCGATATAAACTTGTCCGCAGGAACATGGAATGCTATATACTTCTGGTGTTTCTGTATACTCCTTCTTCTATATACTCCTGTTGTCTGTTGTGTTTCCTGCGGACAAGTTTATATCGGAGAGACCAAACGACATAACATAAACACCAGACTCGTTTAACACATTAGCAATATAAAGAAGGGCAATTCGACAAAATCTGCACTTGCCGAACACTCAGAAGAAACCTGTCTTATGATAAAATTCGACAAGACAAAGAAATTAGCCAACACCAAGAATTATTGGCCAAGAAGATACAGATAAACCATTGAAATAAACAAATATCCGAATAACTGTAATGGTGACACCGGTCTACAATTACCAATAACGTGGAAGTTAATGTTCCGCATGAGCAATGATCCGCGACACTCCTCCTGATAACCTGTATAAATAGAGGAGCTCAGTCTAGCAGAGATCACTTCGCTTCAAAGTAAGGCCACGCCAAGCACCTAATCAAGTCTATGCGAAAGAAGACCCGGAAACCAGCAGCTAGATCACTAGCTCCGCGGAAGCCTTAGCATGTTTACCATCTTCAGGGTACCGAAATAAAACAAGATTATGACATATACCACGAGACCCCATCCTAACTGTACCTGCAACCCCCCCCCCCCCCCCTTGGGGATGTTTTTCATAAAGATTAAAGCCTAAGTAACAATTTTAGACATGTCTCAAAAATTCAAAAGTTTCTTGATGTGTATTGTCCCTTGTCCTATAATTGCTAAAGTGACATTATTACCTAATATCACGAAGTTGTCACTTTCGGTTTCTTGAAATGTAGAAAAGAAATCTCTACGATTTGTCATGTGAAAGGACGCACCACTATTCATAGTCCATGAGATACCTTGGAACATATCCATTTCAGAATTAACAGCAATGGCAATCGAAGAGCCTGATATGCTGTTCTGTTGAATGGACGACTTTTTCGGAGACTCTCTTGCGAAATTACCCTTTTTACGTAATCGATTAACTTCGATTTATAGCTTTTATTTTTGAACTTCTTGCTGATTCTTATTTTTTAACGTAACTGATAGGGCTGATTCAACATCCTCACTTTCTGCCAAACTTGTCTTTTCATCCAGAAGATGAGCAATTAAATTTTCTACTGTTTGTTTTGTTTCATCAAGTGAAAGTCAGGCTTGTCTAAAGCTTTTAAATTTAGGAGAAGGATTACTTAAAACTTTTGTGATAATTGCAGTAGCGCTGATAGTTTCGCCACTTTCTCTTATTTGTCTATCTAAATTTTCTACTTCAGCTATGTATTGTGCTATAGAGTCATTTGAGGTCATTTTGTACTGATAAAGTCTTTCGAATACCCACATTTTATTTGTTTCTGATTGTAAATTGAAATTAGTTTACACAAAATCTCTTTTGAGGATATACAATTTTCAACGAGAGTAATTCGATCATAATCCAAAGCGGAGGTCAAAATGAATATCGCTGTAGGATCTTGAGTTTCCATTTTATACAAGCTATAACTGTGTCTAATTTTGTAGAATCAACAATTGGTTTCATTGTACTACCACTTTTTTTTTAACTGTTTAACGTCGGCCTATTTCCGCTACCAGGGCCTATCACCGACGCCAGGAGACGAGCTACCCCCAACCTGGAAATTTTACAGAACCTTTTCCCTTAAGAAGAGTAGGGATCTTTTACTTGCCTAACATTTAATAGACAAGGGACCGCCTGCTTTACATCCCCTCCGAAGAATACACTGATATACAAGCCTCTAGAAGGTGGGACGAGAACGCTGTATTTCCCAAGATGGGGGCCCATCCAAGTACTAACCGCGCTCGACGTTGCTTCAACGGAATATCGACTGATATTCACATTGAAGTCACCTCTACGCTCGCCCCATGTACTACCACTTACAATCCAAAAAATACCTTTTGACTTTAACGCACAAGTCAACTGAAACTTCCACTGAAGAAAATGATTTCCATCAAACTTATTGATGAAGCCCAAATCAACATTGTTAGCCATTTTACACAAAAATAACTTTTCCGATGTAACAGATGATAAATAACTGACTTGAAATTTGAAACTTATTCAACAAGAGCGATTATCTCAATTGGCAGCAGATTTACGTTCCTGGGCCCAGAACCTATTAAAGTTAATAAAATAGCACTACTTCTGTAACTTTATATTCGTAGGCAGTTCTACACCCAATAATATGAAGAGAAGTTCATATAAACGGGTGTCCGGAAATGCTTCCTAACGGAGCTACGCCCCTCCGAAGATGGTATAAAAATATAGCTTTTTAGAAAGCCCTCTTGCATAGCAATTCTCGAGGTGCTGGTTCCTGGATTAGCAGCTATCTATTTCAGGACCCTTTCCTCTACTACTACGGTTCGAGTGGCGCGATGTCTCTCAGAGTCACTTAAATTCTTTTTGATAGTTCCTCTTTCGCGAAGCCTGATATGTAAACTGAACTGACCAAGGTCTTGTCACAGGGTCATCACTGAATGATTATTCATAAAGCCTACGCATTTCGGAAGCGTTCCCGTTGGCCTTACCATACATGAAATGCATATCCACAATTTTTTCAAAGAATAGTGTTCCATTTTTCAGCCTTTTTCAGTACTTTACAGGTTTGACGGCAAAATTTCATCAACAATCACATCTCTATGTGGTTGAAACAAGCCTGTTTTGATTTTTTGAAGGCGCAATTGATCAATCGCCCTTTTTACATCGAACTTTTAAATCAGGTTTCAAAGGAAAACGATACGTTTCAAGAATTTTCACCGTGAGTACATTTTCTCTAAAAATTCGTCTGAAAAATCATATTTAAAGTCAAAAGTAAAAGAAATGTCAAAGCAAAGAAATTATGGGCATTTTAATTAGGAACCCCCCACCATGTTGCACGCTCCTGGTTGATGTTCTCATTTTCATCAGCACTAAATAATTTCTTATGATAAAATTACCACACGTACGAGATTTCATCACTCTAGTGGTAGTAGTTTTTAAAATAATTAAGAAAAGCAATATTTTTATAACATCTTCGGAGGGGCGTAGCTCCATTTGGAAGTATTTCCTAATCCTCATTCTTATGAGCTTTTCTGCATATTTTTTGGTGTAGAACCACGCATCAAAATATTCGAACGTTATTTCCGGACACCCTGTATATGATTAACACCGGATCCTCCGCCATTTTCTACAAAACCGGGCAGACTAATATTGCTATGAGAAGATGCCAGGGCGGAGCCAAAATGCGCGAATATTTTTACCAGCAGCATAGCTTTATCTGGGGTATAGGGATGTGTAATTGCAATAAAAGTTTCGCGGTCAAGGAACTGTGAAAATGGAGTAGATTAAACTTGCCAACGAGTAACCTTTGTTCAGGAGAAGTGTAAGAATAGTAAGTTCTACTAAACTTTGTCTAATAAAGTTGTTTTATTATTATTATTACCGTCGCCGCTGGTCTACTGCAGGACACCGCCGCCACTGGTGTTGACATTGAATGTCACGTAATTCTTTCTCATTGGCTTAGAATGATGGAGCGCACAAACTCGTTTCTGCTCATATTTTTTGCTGGCATCTTCTCATAGTAAAACTACTTTATGTAATGCAATATTACACACACAAAAAAAAGTGAAAAGTGGTTTGTTTCTGATACTCTATTTAGTGCACCCCATGTATTTCGACGTGCTTAATACGAAGCAGTTGTCCGTTTAGCTCCATTACCCACCAATTTTTAGTATATCACGATTATGTTTTTTTAGGTTATTTTCGCGATTAACCAGAAAATAGTGGGTGATGGAAATAAACGGACATCCGATTCGAATTCAGCTCGTCGAAATACATAGGAGTTGAGGAGTCAGAAATGCACCACTTTTTTTATTTTGTGTGCCTGTGAAATCATTACAAAGTCAATTTAACTATATATACCGGGTGACAGAGGGGATATGTAACACCCCGTAGCATGTTTATTTAAAAAGGTACTATGTTGAAATTTGGTAGGCTTATATAATGTGTGATTATCCTTTTTTTAGTACAAACAAGAAATTTTTTCCACTTCCGGTTTCACCTTAAGTGACATCTACTTTGTTATTTTAAATGGCACCCTGTATATATTTTTTTCCTCTCTGATTCTCTTTAAATTTTTCTTTTCAACTATGTATAGCAAGATGGCATTCGTTTTTAAAATGGCTACGGAAAACCATTTAATTGAATTAAGTCAAGTTGGCTATGGTATGAAATGTAGTGGTAATTAATGCTTGGTGTGCTGTGATATCAAAAGAACACTGGTAAACAATTTTGTGTCATATTTGTTTTGTTCTAATCAGTAGTCGAAGAGACTTTGTACAATTTTTATATTAAACAAAAATCTCTAGACTAAATCTCCTAAATTATAAAAACTAAGATAGAAACACTAATTTTAAATTTTATCCATTTGTAAAATATTTATTCATATTTCACTTTTACCAATTAGATGGCCCCTGAGGTCACTGGATCTTACGCCACTTGATTTTTTCATATGGGGCCATCTCAAGGAAATAGTTTATAAAACTCCACTGTGAAATAGGCAAGACTTGGAAATGAGAGTTAGGGTAGCAATAAATGACATTACTGAATTATAGTTAGAAAATGTGCTTAGAGGTACTGTTACAAGAATTCGACCCTGCAGGGAAAATAATGGCCAACATTTTGAGAGTGTTTGAAAATAATTTTATTTAAAAGCAAGTAAAATCAGATATAAGAATGAATTGTATTGGGTAAAAGTGAAAGATGAATACATATTTTACAAATGGGTTAAATTTAAAATTAGTGTTTCTATCTTAGTTTTTATGATTTCGGGGATTTAGTCTAGAGATTTTTCTTTAATATAAAAATTCTACAAAGTCTCTTCGGCTACTGATTAGAACAAAACAAATATGAAACACAAAATTTTCTACCAGAGTTCTTTTGATATCGCAGCACATTAAGCATTAATTACGCCACATTTCATACCATAGCCAACTTGACTTAATACAATAAAACCGTTTTCAGCAGCCATTTTAAAAATGAATGCCATTTTGCTATACACAGTTGAAAAGAGAAATTTAAGTGGAATCAGATAGGAAAAAAATATATACAGGGTGCCATTTAAAATAACCGGTGAAACTGGAAGTGGAAAAATTTCGTGTTTATACTAAAAAAAGGACAATCACGTATTATATAAGTCTACCAACCAAATTTCAAAATAATATCTTTTTAAATAAACATGCTACGGAGTGTTACATATCACCTGTGTCACCCGGTATATATATGTCAACTACAGTGAAGCGCTCAAATTAATCATAAAACATATAATACGGACGGACACGTATTATATTATATTATATTATATTATATTATATTATATTATATTATATTATATTATATTATATTATATTATATTATATTATATTATATTATATTATATTATATTATATTATATTATATTATATTATATTATATTATATTATATTATATTATATTATATTATATTATATTATATTATATTATATTATATTATATTATATGGGTCGGTAGACCAGTGTGTTAGCGCGTCTAGCTTGCACTCTGAGCGTACCTAGCGAAGTGGGTTCGAGCCCCACACAGCGAAAAAAATTTTCATAGGAAATTTTCCCCAAGAAGTGGTTCGGATTCCACCATAAACTGAAGGGCCCCATCTCCTTTACTCAGACAAATCTAGATCTTCTATACTTAAGGGGGTCATTGAGGTGACATGGAAGGCGGTTAAAAACACATTTAAAAACACAAACACATTATATTATACTACATTACATTACATCATATCATATATCATAATATATTATATTATAGAGTATACATACCTAATTTCGTGCTCATTTTTATTCAATATTGTTATTATATTAGGCAAGAATTTTAATGTGTTCAAAATATCAAGTCGAATTATAAAACTGTTTCAAATTAACTTACCATGAATTCTTTATAAACTGTTGGTAAAAAATTACGTGAAGTCTGTGGAGAAATTACATTATGTAAAATACAAGGCGAGTCTGAATAAAATTGTAGCTATTGACCCTCTTGGAAAGGATCGTTGCATAATAGAAAAATCCATCTCTATTATCCCAAGAAAATAAAAATAAGAATGCAATCAGACGGAATGATCTTGCCGTCTTAAAGGACTAAAGTGCATGAGATATTCATGTAGGCGCATTGAATTGTAAAAGATTGGGGGGCGAATACTCGACCCTGTTACATATGTATTGTTACTGAATTGAATGTTTACACGAACAAGTTCTCGCCTCTCCGTATGTGATAATGAATTTGTTAGGGAATTTCCCAGACACTTGATTGTTGCATTTGTTTGATTTCTATTTCTGAATTATATATTACCTTAATCAATTATTAGTTCATTCTTTAAACGCTAAAAGTTTCATTAATATACATACAAGTATATAGAAACATGTATAAGTAAAAACAACCGATTGGCATAAAACATTCACTAAAAGTAGGGGGGGGGGGGGGATGTTAGAGAACATCCCATGATTCATTCAATTCATTTAAAGACAATTTAGAGCATAACATACAATACTGAAAGGCAATCAGAACCGAAAACTGGCACAAAAGGACTTATATACTAGGGTGGGTCACTCTTTGTATGGAGAAAAAAAAATGTCTGATTTTCACCGGGCACAGCAAGAAAAGGGTGCCAAATCATGTTTCTAAATCACATATAAAATTTGGTAACAATCTGATATTATTTTTTGCCTCCGGATCGGCCTTGAAAATTCACGATATTGAAAAAAAATGCATTTTGTGAAAACATTACAGTTTGGTTAAAACAAGTTTAACAAACATTATTTACAAAATAAAATGCAATTTTATTAAACACATTTGTTTATTAATACAGAAAGAATACAAAGAAATACATAAATATAATAATAATAATAAGTTTAAGCAGTAACAAAATCTTTCTTGCTGTCGAATTTCGGCATCACTCTTCGAAACTCTATCTGCGCTTTAATAAAGCCATCTCTCTCAGATTTACTACACACAGTACCTGAAGCTTCTGTCACAATCTTCACAGCTCTTTCAACTGCTTGTGTATGACACGGCTGCTGTAGGAAACTTATTTCACCTTCGGCTTTTTGTTCGACAAACGATTGAATATCTTCGTCAGTTAGAGTTTTTAATATTGGTGGCTCAGTGACATTTTCATGCCAATCAATAAGGTCGATGTAAGATGATGCATCAAAGTTTATTTCTGGAAGTCGGAAGAGTCTGATTCTATTTGTTGTTTTGTTGCGGGCTTTTAGAATCCGACGGGCAGCTAATTCTCGAATGTGTCTTTGGGGTCAGTCAATATTGCTAGGAGTAAATTCTCGGGATGAGCGAAATAACAGTTTCTTTCTATCACAGAATCGATTTTGGTTTTGAGTTCAGTGGATAAGTATCTAGATGCAGAGATTAGCTTCCACAGGTGACATGCTCCATCTTTACAAGTAGGATGAGTTTTGACAGAAAACCAGGGCGGAGCGTAAACTTTGACGATATAGGTTGCTAGAATAATTAGGTTTTCAGAAGGAGCTTTCATCGAGACATAGAGTCGGAGAATTCGGTTATACCGCATAAGCCATCGGACATGGACATTTTGCCGGGAGATTTATTTCTTAAATCTTCAGGAAATATGCCTGTTATTACCGCAGAAACTATTCTGTATAAATACTTTTGGTCTGTACTAATATATTGAATGTTTAGCTCGGGTAACTCTGATGGAATAGGTTGAAACTGAACAACAGGCTTTGTTTCACCGCTTTTCAACATTTTGCCAATTGTTCCTGAAAACGTCTGGGATCTCGATGTTGAGTCATCAATATGTATGAACAAATGTCGCAATGGTAATTCGTTCATGTGCAGCAAGCAGAGTATCCATTGTAACGGTTTATTCATTCTTTTTTCTAGCAAGCTGATAATACTTCCATATTTCCCGACGTTTACGTTCGTTCCATCGCACCCAACTGCCAACAAAAATTCCATAGATTTTCTTGCCTCCGAGAAGTAATCGGCGATTGTTTGTTCTATGCACTTAGAAGTTCCAGAAGTTGGCGCGATATACCCCAGGAACTTCGATTCCGGTTCTTTTATCAAAGAAATATGTTCTTCTAAGATGTTCTGTCTGTAATTTTGTCCGTCTTTTTCTGTGATAGTTAAAGTCTTTCCGAACGTCGAAGTATCGATCGATTGTAATGGCAGACCTATTTTCAGGAATTGTCGTCGCGGTTTCCAATTGTTTTTGGGGCACGTCATCACGATCGGATTCACTAAATGAGGAAGAAATTGAAATATCGAGCTCCTCTGTACTTTCTTGTTGAGGCTTACGTAGAGATTTTTGCCTTAAAAGCTTCCTTTTTAAAGTATTCCTCATTTGATTCGTTGTAACAATATCTATGGTTCCTATCATGGTTTTTCTCGTAGTACTTGGTCGATTAAAAAAGCTCTGTTCTAGGATAAGTACACTTATTGATTTCCTTACACTTGCAAGATGAAATATCAAACAGTGCTTTACTACTACGACGAAACTCTTCTAATTTTTTTTCTGGTATTTTAGGGTTGGATTTCAGTATTTTTACATTTTAAATGATATGCCTGTAACATTGCTTTTACTTGTTTGTGTTCGACGATTGGAATCGAAGCTTTTGTCCATATTTCTTCAATTCTTGCTACCACAATAGCCTCTAACTCTTTATATGTTGGTTATTTTTTAGTTTCCTCATCATATTTTATTTTGTGTCGGGTACACTCGTAAACTTCATAACTTCTTCGTAAGTTGGCCACATATTGTCTTTAATATCACATACAACGCCAAACAAGGGACATTACCAAGCGTTACGAGTACGTTCCATACTTCAAACAAGCACAACACGACGCCTGTACTAATTAACCCCAGCGGTACTGCACTGATTCACGGTTGGCACATCTCGCGCAAAGCGTAGTTGACGACTCCCAACACCCGCACCTCACTCCTTCAGTTATGATAAAAACAACGTTTATTGATTTTATTTACAAAATAGGCCAAGATTGCTGTCAAATATAATAAGAAATATTTAAAAAAGTTGAATCTGAAAACTTTTATTTCAAACTGAAATTTACCTCCAAAACGATCATTTCTCGAAATTTTGACGGCAATCCGGAGGCAGTTAGACTTATTAGAAACGAATAATATTTTACACACGTCATTTCGACACCATTTAGCACCCTTTTATCGCTGTGCCCACTAAGAAATAACAAATAAAATAAAAAATTACCCACTCTAAATTTACCTCTAAAACGATCATTTTTCGAAACTTTGACGGTAATCCGGAGGCAATTAGACTTATTAGAAACGAATAATATTTTACACACATCATTTCGACACCATTTGGCACCCTTTTATCGTTGTGCCCATTGAAAAATAACAAAACAAAAAAAATGGCCCACCCTATTATATACGTTCATTAAGACGTAAGAGACAACCAGTTGAAAATTTGAAGAAACACCGAATTTTCACTTAGGTTAGGAGAATATGTTTATGTCCAAGCCGTAAGAGTATATTATGTACCTGGGAACGTATACTGAAAGTAAAAGTATAACTCTGGTTAAAAATAAAAATTTGTATGGATTTTTATGGACAAGGAAAAGGAAACAATATACTTTTAAGAAGTACGCTGAAGATATTTGTGAATATTTTTAACTTTTTAATTGCTTCACGAAATACAATGAAAGTGGAGATACAGTAATTGTGGATATCTTTCAAAATGATGAATATAAAATTTTAGCCGTGCGAAGTACTGAAAGGGCAAAACCGAAAAATGTGGCGAAGGCGCATAGGGTCTATAGGCAATTATTTGGCAAAAATTAGTAGAAATGGACAAGGCCGGTTTCTCGAATAAAACAAATTTGGATTCATCCAGCGGCTCGTCAATTGGACGAGTGCCTTCGAAAATCGGTAGAAAGCGATAATAGGAAAACCAAATGCAGGTCTTTTCAAATGACAAAGTTATAGAGAAAACCGTCTTGTGCATAAATAAGACAAAAATCCATTTTGCCAAAAAGTCGCTCGAGAGCGAATTCGTGTCACATCCCCTATATTGAACCTATGTGAGGACCGGTACGTCGTGAGACTGACAGAAAGTTCTATAACTCATACATAGTTGAACTCATATGAAACTCAGTTCTTGTGAATGATATAACCACGATAAAGAACTCTAAAGCTAATCTCAAGCGTCCCAAAATTTTAAGAATAAAATATTTTAATATTATTTCAAGTCAGCCACAAAAAACCCAAAAATGCTTTCATCAATTTCTAGAAAAATTTCTAGAAAGTAAATCTTTTCTACCAAATCGATTACCAGCGCACGTTCTCCATTGTATGGTACTATTAAAAGCTCTCTAGAAGAGGTGGTCGACCTTGCCCTACTTGGGGCAAGGATTCTATTCAAATTATATAATTTATTAGATAGGATATTGCATAATTTCATTGTTCTTATTTTAAACCTAATCAATAAATGGTATTATTTGAACGATTGCATTTTATTGATTAAATGACTTGTTGTAAGTCTTATCCCTCAAGGTTTTTCGTTTGATAGGCCGGAATTGAATAAATTGGGTGTCTCGTGATCACACAAGTTTGCTTCTCAATACCCCGTCCACATTACGGAAGCTCGAGAGGGATTTTTTTATGAAGACAATTCAGAGATCTTTAAGCATAAAATCCAACGCCATAAGGTAAATAAGAAAAAGTGAATCGAGAAAATAAAGCGATTTTTAGAGAGAGTTGTTAGTAATATACAGTAGTACAGCCTTAGCCTATTTATTAGGTTTCACATATCTCATACACTTTATTGAACCCGCCTAGGAGTGGAAGACCACGCACGAATAAAGGAGAACGCGACTGGCGCCCTTAATAAATAAATTGGTATCTCGTCACTCAGTCGCGGTGTGGTAGGTTCTGCTACAATAACAAGTTCTGTAAAATACGCAGCAACTGCAGAAATGAGGGAAAATATTTTCAATTTTGCGATTTCTTCAATAAGGATTTTTGAAATGAAATAAATCTATATTCGTCAAGTGAATGTTTTTCGTCCTTTACTCTGTATGAAAACAAGATAACCGTTTCTTCTAGTTTTTTAAATTCCATCGGCACTGTAATCGGCGCATCATCTTATGCATTCTCCTTTTGAATATTTGAAACATTCATATATGTACTTTAACAGCTTCGATGAACAGCAATTGTAGAGCATTCTTCTGTAGGTAGCCCAACTTCAACCCCCGTATCTCAGTCAATACTTGTCGTACAGAGGTCTAATTAATTGAAGGTATTTGACTCATTTTTTAGCAAAATAATATTAAGAAAAAAAAACAAAAAAATTTTAGAGATAATTTTAAAAATGCATTATCCCCCCCTTTACACGCCTAAAAATCACACTTTTGTACTCTTTGGATCTAGCGATTCATTGGTCTTTTAATATTAAGGGTCATTTTCTCACAGGGAAGCTATTTTTAAATATTTGGTGATTCAATTTAATACCATTGGTTCGTAAAAACGTAAAAACGAGAAAATATAGAAGTGATATTCGTTTATACTTTTACACATAAATATTTAGAAACTTCTATCTTCATATTAGTGTACACAGACGAAATATAAAGTATTCGTTGCATATATGACACAATAGTAGAGGGCTAAATACTGAAGCCCGTGCGAATTCAGAGGTGGAGAGGTGAGCATATATCATATACGCCTCAAAAAAGCTAAGAGGAATGTTACTACAGTTTTTTACGGTCTTCGAGTTTTAATTATTATCTGAGGAAATTTTCATGGTATGGACCTGTGAAAAACTGTGGACCAAAAAAGACATTCATTGCTTTTACTTCCCTCGCTTACCGAAAGGCAGTATTTTTTTGTAGATCGTCCGCTAATTTTTTAATTTAAGCTCGAATCCATCGTATATTACGACCAGGGCAAGAAATGTGTATTTATAAAAAAATAGTTTTGCATTAAGTCCATCAATCATGCAGGGGAATAACTAATGTTGGTGCTGTATGTCGGAAATATTCATCTTAATAGCTACCGTTAGATACAAACGTTTCCAGGAACCAGTTGCTCGAGTCAAGCTGGAGGTTTCTATTGTTCAGCTTCCACCAAAGTTGGCAGCAATTTCACAATACTACAAACGAGTTCATATTTAAGTGCAAACGACCATCATTTGCTCATCTCACCAAGAAGTATCGCGCACGTATCATCTGGCAATCAACCTTGGAAACTCACCAGGCATTGACGGCATCTATCCCGCCCTACTGCAATGGGGACTGGATGAACTATTGCCGCACCTGGTCGGAGTATTTAGGGCGAGCTTGGCACACCTTCATATTCCAGAGATATGGAGAGAAGTGAAAGTTGTGTTCATTCCAAAGACAGGGCGGATGGATTATACCACCCCCAAAGCATATAGGCCTGTCAGCATATCCTCGTTTCTTCTCAAGACGATGGAGAAGCTATGTGAACGATACATGAGGGATGTCGTAGTGAAAGACAACCCTTTGCATCCCAACCAACACGCATACACATTGGGAAGATCCACCGACACCGCCCTCCATGCGGTCGCTAGTCGAATTGAGAAATCCCTGGACAATAAAGAGTCCACCCTAGGTGTCTTCATAGACATAGAAGGTGCGTTTGATAAAACCACCTTCCCGAAAATCACGGCAGCCCTAGTGGAGAGACACGTCCCCACGATTATGGAAAGCTGGATATCCAGCATGTTCTCCAAGAGAGCTGTACAAATCAGTGTGGGAGACGCTTCTGTGCGAGGAATGGTCGCGAGAGGCTGCCCGCAGGGAGGTGTAATATCACCACTGCTATGGAACTTAGTTCTCGACAGCCTCTTGCGCCACCTCAACTCAGAGGGTTTCCACACAATCGCCTACGCAGATGATGTAACAATACTGCTCAATGGAAAATTTGAAGGAGTCCTCTGTGAAAGGATGCAGGGGGCTCTAAGGATAATTGAAAAATGGTGCAGAGAACACTCGCTGTCTGTTAATCCCAGGAAGACGGAGATGGTTCTCTTCACAAGAAAAAGGTAACCAGGAGCACTGAAAGCACCAGTTCTCCTGGACACAACACTAAGTTTCGCATCAGAAGTGAAATACCTTGGGGTAACCTTTGACGCCAAACTAACATGGAATCTTCACTTAGACAGAAGACACATTTCTTATGAGCAGTGTCGCAGGACCGTGGGGAAAACCTGGGGAATGAAACCCAAAGTGGTCATGTGGATATACACTGCCATCATAAGACCAATGATAACCTATGGAGCTGTGGTCTGGTGGCCTAAGAGTAAACAGACTACAGCGAGAGCCAAGCTCAGCCAAGTGCAGAGAGTTGCCTGCCTAAGCATAACAGGAGCTATGCGAACAACGCCAACGAGAGCAATGGAGGTAATGCTGTGTCTGCCACCACTGGATCTAAATCTAGGAGAAGTGGCCTTAATAACAATGGCACGTCTCAAGTCCGTTGGCCTATAACCAAATGTAGGCTGTGGGGAGGCCAGAAGTCGCCTGTGGAATGAGGCTGTCAGGAAGACGCCTCTTCTACAGGCATGCACAGATGGTATCTCTCCCCGATTTGTCTTTGACAGACCCTACACAATACAGACAAATAGTGAAAACGAGATCGCTGGTGAAGGTGTGATAAACATTTTCACAGACGGATCAAGGAAGAAGGATGGGGCAGGATGTGGAATATATTCCAGAAGCCTGCAAATCCAATATAAATGGACTATGGATGAGCGAGCCCGCATAGTACAAACTGAACTGGCGGGCATAATCATAGCCGCAAAAGAGATTGTCCGCAGACAAACTACGGGCAAAACAATCAGGATCTACACAGACTGTAGACAATCACTACTAGCCCTGAGAAGTTACAAAATAACCACAGGAGAAGTATGGGAATGTCATCAAGCACTTGTGGGTGCCTCCAGTACGAACAACATCTCGGTATGCTGGGTGAAAGGACACGCACAGTGCTGTGGCAACAAAAAAGCCGACAAACTGGCCAAGAAGGCAGCAGGCCAACCTATCTTTGGACCAGGCCCGGCCAGTTTGTTACCGATTACGGCGACAATACAATTAATTAAGGAGAACACCCACAACGAATTTAAGAAGCTGTGGGGTGAAACAAGCAGCTGTCAGCTTGCTAGGGAACTACTCACGTATCCCAACAAGAAAACAGCAATGGACTACCTGGCAATGACCAGAAGGAATCTACGTTTTATAACAGGAATCCAGACTGGACACTGTCCGCTAAGGAAACATCTATACAATATGAGATTAAGCGAAACACCTCTTTGCAGAGGTTGTGAACAAGAAGATGAGACGGTTCAACACGTACTCTGTGACTGTTCAGCCGTCTCATCAATTAGAGAATCCATCTTGGGAGAGCGTTGGCCTACCTTGGCCAATGTAAGGGAGATGCCCCTAGGCAACATCACCACCTACTTCGAAAGAAGCTCGAAAGCTTCGAAAGAAAGAGGCTGGAGGCCTAGGCGAGTGTCTGCCTAGAGGGAGGATGTACAAGGGGTCCAATGGGGCCTAAGTGCTGCGGTTTTTGACCGCCCTCCTGCTAATTCCATACTCCATACTCCAACCTAGGAAACGGTTAACTGGAAGCTGTGGATTATCTCATGTCCGATGATGTCGTGAAGATCATTGTTGTGTTTCAATAAAACTCGCTGGTTTTAACCAACGCGGACTATATCACATCAGATAAATAAACAGACTTTATAACAATTTTAGCAATACTTAAATACAAATCTGTGGCTTGGAGCTAAAAGGGCCAATGTCAAAAATTTACAATTTGAGGAAATGAGGTTTAAAGTTTTTATGGAAAATTATATTATTATTATTTGTGTAAGTTATTATGATAAAACGGCCAAAGTCTACTTTGGGCTTTCTAGAAACGAAACATACTTTATCAATACAGTCTATGTTACAATTGGCCCTTTTATCTGTTTTACAAAACTTTTTTTTTTCAAGATACAATCTGTACGAATGTAGTTTGTTGGTGTCAATAAGTCGTTTTAAAGAAAAAGTGACATTGGCCCTTTTAGCACCAAGCCGCAGAAATATTAACTACATAAGATGCTTTTTTGACAGTTCTCAACGACTTGCTGTCACAGCCTTCCTTTCTTAAAATATACAAATTAAACCAGTAATTAAACCCAACATGCCGCCATGAAAGCATATCTTTCAATGCACTAAAATCCCAACTAAATTCCCTATGAATATATTAAGTATATAAATGACTAAAATTCACTTGATTATAAACTGAATAGGTAAACAAACATCATGACAATTTAATCAGTTTGTTCTAAGTTCCGTACCGGGCGTCAAAATGACGCGACACCAATTTATTTCTCAGGGGGCGCCAGTCGCGTATTACCCCGTTCTTCTACCTCCCAGGCGGGTTCGAGATAAGATGCACTTCGGTAGCCGAGTAATGGACCAAGGCTGCACTACCACAGATCGGAAACTACGCTCTCTCTGGATCCGAATTCCCTCGTTAGGGGTTTAGGCACCTCTTAATTTCCTGAATTTTTGCATAAAAAAATCCCAACCGAAGAATTTCTCTGCGGAGGGATTAGTTTTGGTACGCGGAAATCACGTTTTGGTCCATTAATAACGGAATATATTTCTCAAAAAACGCATAAAAAATCCCTATCAAACCTCCGTAAAGCAACCAGAAGGTCGAACGTTAATACGAATTAACTCGACACATCCGGTTTTCTATACGAAAGTTCCAGGGATTATAGACCGTCAACAGGCCTCAAGATCAATTAAGAAACAATAGTTCAAAGAATCCGTTTATTTAACAGAATTGGTTATACAAAATTCTCAAGATAAGAATCGTGCCTTCCCCAATCAAGGTAGTGACTTTCAGACCATACAAGCGAGAGCGCTCACGCTAACGATCGATTAGGTAGAAAAGATTCATACATACCTTCTCAGAATCAAAATGCGAGCTTTTAGAATCATTTCAGACTCTGTGTAAATGAATAATTAAGGCTGACTGAAATTAACTTAAAAAAGTTTTACTAAATGAATTTAGTTTCGCTAGAGACTACTTGGCTTTAAAGTTCTTGTATCGTGGAGATTCACGTACTCAAACACATTCAGAGGACTTATTACTGCATAAGTTGAGTGGCGTTTGATCAGTCCACGACTTACTAACCCTTATCACAGTCGTTCAATATTATCGATTTGGCAGCGTCTCACCTTCGAGCGACTTTTAGGCAAAATTGAATTTTTGGATTTTTATGCACAAGGCGTTTTCCTCTATAACTTTGTCATTTGAAAAGCCCTGTTATTGGCTTTTCTACCATTGCTTTGTCTGGACCACTCAACGCGCTCGACCAAATTACGAGCCGCTGAGTCAATCCAAACTCTTTCCATGCGAGAAACCGGCCTTGTACATGTGCATTGATTTTTATCAATTTTTGCTTATCGGCTCTACGCCGGCTTTGACAAAATCTTCTATTTTGCTTTTCGGATGCAGTGCATCGTTAAAATTTTATGCTCATACTTTAGAATTGGGCTTTCAATGACAGTACCTCAAAGGTCAATGTCTTTGGTTGAAGAATAAAAAATAAAAAATAATTTAAATTATATTTTCGTGGTACTTTTTAAACTGACTTTGTGATACTTTTGAAAAATCCATTTTAAGACCAATTTTAGCGTACTTTTGAAAAATCGATTTTCGAGCCAAATTTCAAGGTACTTTTGAAAAACTAATCTGCGGGTGAAATTTTGGCGTACTTTTGAAAAATCGATTTTCAAGCCAAATTTCAGGGTACTTTTGAAAAGTTAATCCGCGGGTGAAATTTTGGCGTACTTTTGAAAAATCGATTTTCAAGCCAAATTTCAAGGTACTTTTGAAAAGTTAATCTGCGGGTGAAATTTTGGCGTACTTTTGAAAAATCGATCTTCAAGCCAAATTTCAAGGTACTTTTGAAAAGTTAATCTGCGGGTGAAATTTTGGCGTACTTTTGAAAAATCGATCTTCAAGCCAAATTTCAACGCAGTTTTGAAAAATTAGTCTGCAACTGAAACTTTGGCGTACTTTCGATAAATCGATTCCTGGGCCAAATTTTGACGCCCTTCCAAAAATATTATTTTTTAAAGTCCAATTTATGGTACCTTTCAAAAAGTATATTATTCATAAATCTTTGTCATTATATACTTCTACTCTCATATTCTGAACCAAAAACATTTTTCCTAAGTGAAAATTCGGTGTTTCTTCAAATTTTCACCTGGTCATTTCCAACGCCTTATAGAACCCAAAACGGCCCTTGTGGACTGATCTGCGCCTCTGCAGACTCCCAAAAATGTCTTTAAATGAAATTTTTGCCTAAGTCGAATTTTGATTATGTCTTCAACTTAGGACGATTTTGGAGAGTTCTACAACATTCTCACTAACACAACACGACACGTATTGTCACTGCCAGGATCTAACACTAGAACTCTCGCTAACTGTCACTGTAAGTTTTTGTTGTTGATTATCCCCTCTTTGATGGGATCAGTAACACTATGCCACTTATTAAGTTGCTGTAATGGGGTTATTTCATAATTTGTATTTACATTAAATTTGCATTTTTTGACAAATAATAACTCAGTATATGTAACGGCAATTTTTTTTATAGACGTTAAATAATTTTAAATTCAATTTATAATTTGAAAATAGTTGTTCCCGCTTGCGCAGTATAGTTCAAACAGTAAATTTGTGTGGCAGTCATGAAATACAAACTTCACCATTACCATGTTGACACGTGTGACAGACATTTTGTTTTGCCGTTTTCGCTACATTTCAAAAAATGCCACTTTTGATTCATTCGTGCCGAGCCGAATTTTCGATTTGTTTTGTGCAATTTACCATGCGAATCAACTAGAACTCTTCATCTTTGCCTCGCGGCATCGTACGGCCCTCTCGCAGGTGTTTTTCGAAAAATATGAACATTTTAAGATTGCATGATTTTGCGCTATTTTCGGTTCCGAAATGCATGCTTTTCTTTAACTATTTTTCGCCGATATCTCTGAAACGGTAAGAGCTAGCCCAAAATAAAAATACCATAAAACGAGTTCGTTTCGTTACGAATCTGTTGGTTCCATCAGAATTTTGATTTTTTTTTTCGTTTCGGAGATATTTACTGAAATATTTGGCGAAGTCCGGCAAAAATCGCACATTTCTTGTTTAAAATGTTGGTAACTCCTTAACTTTGGCTCCTAGATCAAAAAAGTTGCTCTAGCGAATTTTTTTTTTTTAACTGTTTAACGTCGGCCTATTTCCGCTACCAGGGCCTATCACCGACGCCAGGAGACGAGCTACCCCCAACCTGGAAATTTTGCCGAACCTTTTCCCTTAAGAAGAGTAGGGATCTTTTACTTGCCTAACATTTAATAGACAAGGGACCGCCTGCTTTACATCCCCTCCGAAGGATGGTATATCCACTACGTAATCCTCGTCTGAAATTACGTAACTTCCGAGTATAACACTGATATACAAGCCTCTAGAAGATGGGACGAGAACGCTGTATTTCCCAACATGGGAGCCCATCCAAGTACTAACCGCGCTCGACGTTGCTTCAACGGAATATCGACTGATATTCACATTGAAGTCGCCTCTGCGCTCGCCCCTTCTAGCGAATTTAAATAGAACTAAATTTGCTAAAACTCTCTTTTTTATTTTGTGTCTTGCGACAAAAATGAGGGAAATAGAAGGGGCGGAAATGAGAACTTTTTTCTCGGTAAAATTTCGCAATTTTGTCACCGTAATTAATCGGTAATTAACTGAAATTGATCTCAATTATGATGTACTTTTAATATCATGTGTTACCTAGGCTCTCCATTAATCTCGGTCCTTCAAAGCGAACGCTTCTGGGTTTTTTTAAGATTCACATGCACTTTCTAGGAAAACATGAAATTTCTTCCATTTTCCCAAGAATCTCTCTAATTATCAGTTTTTTCAAAATATTTGTAGACCAATTCTAAAGACATTTGATCGAGCTTTCCGACGCCTTTTTAATTTTTTCTCTAGCATAAAAAACAACAGTTGTTGCCGAAAATATGCGCCTTTTCGCACTTCCTAAAATTCATACAATATTTATTTACAAACTGGAAAACAATAGAAGTCAAAGAATTAGTATTACATTTGGTATTGACAGGGCAGCAATCTAAGCACAATAAAATTACCATTGACGTCACGCGTTAATAAAATATAAAATGAGTAGTGTAGTTTGTGTGGATTTATGAATAATTAACAAATATCAGAGTGATTTTAATTGCTATTACGTTATCTTCGTATATTTTACTGTTCAAATTAGTAGGTATTTTTAAGTTTCTTACAAACATGAAATGACCCCATTGCGCCAAATATTCCCGTGACCATTTGTTTCAAAAACTTTGTACCAATTGCGTCATTAGATGATATCGGTTCAATCTATATGGATTACGACCCCTAAAATCTTCCTGGGGTAAGGCTGCCAATGACGTACCAATCACAAAACGTCCGGGAGTTAATACATTCACATCATCAGGATCGTCAGAGAGCGGAGTGATGGGACGCGAATTTAAGCATGATTCAATTTGGACTATAACCGTGTTAAGTTCCTCAAATGTTAATATTTGAATTACAACAACTCTAATATTATACTTCGTAGCCTTAACTGCCGATTCCCACAGACCACCAAAATGTGACGATTTTGGTGGAATCAAATGCCACGTAATAGACAATAGCTAAAAATGTTCCGAAAATTCCGATTGGGTTTTAACATTTCGCAAAAACTTTTACAATTCCTGAAGTTCGTAGTTGGCTCCAATGAAATTTGTCTGAAAAGATATAAATCTCTTAAAACGACTCAGAAACGCTTGCGTTGCTAAATCTCCAACCAACTAAAGGAGCACCGCCCGCGCCCGTGTAGCAAAACATACAAATATACATAAGTTTGCCTTAATGCTCACGTGACCTCTAGTTTTACTAACCTTTATATCGAAAGGACCCGCAGTTTGTGAATGGCCAACTTGGTATGACTCTATTTCTCACCCATAATATGTGTTAATTCTCGTGGACGTACTCTAAAACAGACTACACAATTTTTCAACACCTCTCGAACTGTTCTACGCCCTGATATAGGCCAGTACCTCAACCGAGTATGTGCAAGGCAAGCTTGGGGCCCTGCATGCAGTTGCTTATAGTGTTCATGAATGATTATGTTTTGTGTTAATCTGTGTTTGCTAGGCAAAATCACAGGATGTTTTTGATAATATTCAGGTTCAGATTAAGCCAATCTCCCACCTGCTTCCAAATACCCCCTTTATTCAAAAAAGGATAAAGTGAAGAAAGCTTACTTGAATTTGATATGATGCAATATTTCTCTAAAACTCGAACTTAATAATTGTGATTAGAGCATCCTGCAACTCATTTACCGTTAAAATTACAATACCTCGTTCTGTTTTATTAACCTTATAGTTTTTACTAAAAGAAAAGAGTATGCGATAACTCTCTGCAATTTATAAAGACTAGAATATCTCTCAAATAAACCATATAACGTATTGGTGGCTAGCGCGTGACGTACAATTTTTCGTTCTGGAACTACTTGCATACTCAAATATTTCGACTAAGGCCAAACATTCTCGTCTACCTTGAGCCAGTCCGGACCGCACCACCAAAGCTTACACACACAGCTCATCACAATTCATACCACTCGATATTACATCTGCTGGATTCGTTTTCTAACTCACATGAGTCCATTTATACCCCTGAGTAAGTTATTGAATTTCTGAAGTTCTGTTTAACACGAATGTGTTCCATTGAACAGGTTCCCCCGCTAACCACGAAAAAACTATATATGAATCACACCATTATTGAATTCTACTAAAATTCAAATCTACTGCTTCTACAACAGATTTTGTTAACCTTGCCAAAACAGAGCTCTGCATAGCTCAAGTCTAGGAAGAGACGCAACCTTTAAAGGAGCGACACGAGACGTAGAACATAATAAATTATTAGTTAGTCTTATTTATATTATATCTAAACGATGTACTTCTAATCATCACTTATGTAGGCGATAATGTTTTTACGCCGGCGATACTTGAGATGATCTCAAAACCAAAGTGAAACTTGTTATGCTAAAGAAGAAACAACGTTTTGATCACTTTTAACTTCTCCAAAACTCCAAACTCCTACCTTTGACGGAACAATAATTAAAAATCACCAAGAAAACATTAAAACTAAATTAATAGTTTTGACACTTAAAAATTTATATTAAGTACAGTCTACTACAAATGAACTTAGAAGACTAATATCTAAATGAGTATAGTTAAAAACTTATTAAAACCCAAAATTTGATATTATCCTAGTATGTGGAATTAGTTGAATCCATTTTAAGATATAGCTTAATCAGATGGAGTGGAGTTGGGGAAACTTGAAATCACTACTTTATGTCCAGAAAAGGATTATAAAAATGATACACAACAAAGCTAAGGCATGGACTTTATATTTGCCATAAAATACCAACAAAAAATGTGTATGGAGATATGGCTTTAAATTATACCCAACGTAGAGCATAGGGGCTAATACTGCAAAACTTCCCAAAGATGTCATAGAGTCAAGACTACTGAAAATGATGCAGTCGAATACCACAATTAACGCCCGATATACAATTTTTAAGAGACAAGTAAAAGAATGGATAAATAAAATCGCAATGAAATTATATTCAAGGACAATAATAGCCCATTATAAATAATGTATAAAAAGTACAAAAAATATTTTATGTTCGTTATTTTAATTGTTTGTTATAATACAGATACAATTAAAGAGGCTCGCACAATAGTTCTTTACCAATAAACTTTTGCCTGTTAGTTCGTATTTAGATTCGTATTTTATTCTAATTTTGAATATAAATAAATAAATTACACATTAAAAGTTGCAAACAGGACACCTCCTTTTTTGCATTTTTTTTTAAATAGTTTAAAAGAATGATTTAACAAACATATCCTCAACATAAACATAATATATATCCTTATCCGTATTAAACATGTTTCAGAAGAACGTAGCCAATTTTAATATTCATTTAGCATTGTCTACTCAACTTAAACATTCTCAATTCCAACAAATATTGAATTACAAATTAAATTTTGACGCCAGCTATTATATTTCTTGTAAAATTAACTTGTCCAAAGTTCTGATGGCAAAGAAATTATGCATTCCGAAAGTGTGCCGCTGAAAATTACATATTCAAACATTATACGACAAAAAGAAAAGTATTTGGTAGGAAGTTGCACAATCAAAAACTGGGATCGTAATTTCCCACAGGTAGCAAGAATCAAATGTCGAGTGAAACGCATCAACGTCAACCGCAGGCATTCTTCCCCCTCCAATTACCCACTAACTCTTGTGGTGTACACTTTGAGTTGGATGGCGCGTCTACGGCGTCTCCGACGTCGGCACATGGTTCGCGGACGTCGTTGAGTGCGAATCGTTGCCACGGCGGGCGAGATATTTACGCGCTCCTCACGCACATTTCGCGGCCAGTTTATTAACCCCTTTCATTAGGTTCCTGGATTTTGTTTCCGTTGTCTTCACTCAAGGTTGGTTATTACTTAAAGCTAAATTGGCACTAAGTGGTTTGTATTTGTTATCCAGAAATTGTTTATTTTTACTGAAGTCGGAATTTAATCTACTGAGATGTTTTTTATTTACAAAACAACCCCCCATTGTTATCTCCGTAAGTAAGGCTGGCTTATAATTTATGAAATACAGATTCTGCACATAACTCAAGTTTTTAAATAAGTAATGTTTCATCTGGCTTCTTGGTTTCTCATTCTGGAGCTGTATTTTCATTATAAATTCATATTCACCGAATGAATAAATTTGCTTTCTGTTCTGAACAGTTCAGGTTTTTAAATTTATTCTTCTACGTTCATCTAATTTTTATATTATTCTATTTGATGAGGAACCTACAATTAATAAAAATAATGTATTTTATGTGGATCCCGGTTCGTCGTTGTCGAAATATTAATATTTAGTTATGACCTGCTGCTATCTTCGTTCATTTTAGTCAAAATATGGCATTCTTAATTTAACACTTACTTTTATTTAGAAAATTTTGTCATACTAAATAACAACTTTATGTGTTGTTTTTATCGCAGAAAGTTGTAGAACTGTTGTAGAAAAGAAATCATAAAAACATATTAGTAATTATAAATTTTCAGAATACAAGGAGAAATATAAGTAACAAAGAAATAATACTTTCTTGCAATCATGATAAAAGTTGACACACATTAAGCAAAACAAAAAGTCTATTTATGTAATATCAAGTCAAGCCAAGTCGTTGAACTTATTTACTTATACTTTAAACCTTTCGAAGTTCTCATTTCCACGGATATAATTTTGCGCAATATTATCTTTTTTCATTTTTTAAAAGCTGAAAAGTAGAGTAGTAGTAGTAGTAGTAGGTTTATTTTATATATCATATTTTTGTCAAAAAATGCTTTTATAAAAATTTTAAAATTAATATAAATTAAAATTAAAGATTTGCTGTCGAAAAAGTTAAGAATCGTACAACATACAACTTACGTATTTCATTTCAATTTGATTCATATTGAAATTTCTATTCATATTCATAATCGAGATCCATGTGTACGATTTAAGGATAATATTCGTGTACATATTGCACTAGTTCTCTCAAGGACACAGTCCCATATTTCGAAATCGTTCACCAAATTGGTAGGTAATGTAAAATAATCCTTCATGTATTCAAGTATTGTTCACCATTACCATGTTAGAAGTGTTTTAATAACGGTTAAGTAATTTCGTTTATTTTATATTATTGACTAAATCTGATAATATAATGATTAGGAACGTATTTAGATGTTACACTTATGTTTTCCATACTAATGCACCATTTTAACACGATGTTTGTAAACATCCCATGGTCCAAAATTTTAAACGTTACATATATTATATAGCTATTTATGTAACTTAGGCGTGGTAGCAATTTTTGTTAGTTTTCCAAAATACCAAAGTTGAATAGAAAGTAAACAAGACAGATCAGCTAAGTATAACAATATCTCTCAAGGGTATTTGCGATGTATTATGAATCTCAGTTAAATATTTACTTTAAAAATTTTTTTTTATTATTTCTATTTTTAACTGGCGAGTGTGTATATAAGGAGAATGCTAAAGTTCATTATTTCAATAAGGAGCCACCCTGGTAAAATAAAAATGTGAGTACATGCGTTCTGTTTGCGAGGTATCTAAACGTATATATCGCTTTCATGTTACTTTTATTTTGATACACAGAATAATGTAAATGGAAAATAATATTGTTGTGGTAGTAAAAATGTTCATGTATTTTATAATTTAATAATCATTGACGTGCTTCTATTATATTTCGAAGCAAAAATTGAGGCATGATAGTCATGAACTTTTCTATTAGAACATTTATTTAATGTTTTACTATGAAACTCTTCATGTATGTTCTATCATGTCGAATGCATAGTTTTTATGTTAACCTACATTTATTGTCGTTTATGATTCTTGATTGCCTGTTTCTTAAAATAATAACAGAAACATTTAAACTGAAACCTGTTTTAGAGTAGTCCAAGTAACGCTTTTTAAAATTGTACAATAATTTCTAATATAATTATATGGTCATGGTAAAAAAATGCCAAAATAAAAAAAAGTACATGTGAATCTCAATGTTTCAAAAGTCAAGCCATAACTAATTTATGAACGTATAGTTCAAAGATTTTCATTTCATAGTAACATAACGTAATAAGATGCATTTATGTATTTATTTACTTTCTAATTTCAAAATGGAAAAAAGTGTATTATATGTGACACTTTTTAATGAAAAAAAAAAAAAGTTTCTAACGAAGTGACGTAAAGTTAAGCCACAGAAAACACCCATTTACATTTTCAACAAGATCATACATAAATAAGGAATATAATTACTTTCACGACCATTTAGGATGTATTATGCATTTTAGTTAAATATTTGCCATATACGAATAATTTACGTTTCATTTTAACGGAGAAATATTGTGAGCGATCACCATTTAACAAAAACCATTGCTAAACACGGTTTCAATACATTAAAAAGAATGACAGTGGTAAAATAAAAATTGAAGCACACTCGAGTTTCTAGGATGTCTAAAGATATGCCGCTTCAACCTCATTTTGTTCTTGATATGAGAAATAATTAAATCGAGAATGATGTAACGGCAGTAAATATTCATTTATTTTATAATTCAATAACCATTGGCGTATTCTTATTATACTTCGAAACAAGAATTGAGGCGTAGTACTTAGTATTTTTTATATACAGGTCTTAATGATAATGAAACTGTTTTACATAACGCAAAGGCCAAGGCTATCCGGAAGGGAGTTACACATTTTTAAAACCACCGACACATCGACATTGTCAGTTCCGAGGCTGGGGCTCGAACCCAGTATACAATAGATAGAACAACCAGCATATTTGTCAAATAATACGCTTTAGTAGGACAATTAGATTTGTCGCTTTCAATTAGTGATTAATTTATGTCAAACAGTACCGACAATTTTAGCCGCTTCTAAACTAGGTAAAAAAATGCAATCATCTTAAAAATATTAGTACTATATATCAAATTATTATTTTGATTTTCCCTTTTCATCTTAATTTTGCTAGCTTACTGTGTCACCGAAATTCTGCATTTTTAAAATAAATATAAATCGTTCATCAGTGTCAGTGGCAAACAAAGGAGGATGTTAAAAAGTGGCTAATTTTGGCCTAAGCTGGGGAAAGTGAACACGGTTTTTGATAGCATTTTTCCCTTAGGATGCGATGATGTATTCGGTTTTACTGAAAGATGGTGGGAAAATGTGGAAAAGTTAACAAAATGCTTGAGAATTTAAACTTTTAAGATCTATAATATTTTATTCTAGATTGTGGTGGTTTATTTAAGTATTTTTCTCATAGAATATGATGCTCTACTTCGCATTGCCAAAAAATGTCAGGAAAATGAGGAAAAATTAAGAAAATGCTTAAAAATTCACAAATTGGAGCCTGTAATATTCAAAATTTAAACTTTTTAAGATTCAGAGCTTATTACGAGAAATTCAGGTGATTTTCTGTAGTATTTTCCGGGTATTATACGAGAGTCTACTCTCTGTTGCAGGAAAATGTTAGACAAATGCGAGAAAATTAAGAAAATGTTTGAAAACTCACAAAATCTTGTCTGCGACATTCCCAAGTGAAACGTATTAAAAACCAACATTATTAACTTGAGATTATAGTGATTTTATCTCTTAGTAATTATCCAGTAAAATGAGAAGGTTCACTCGGTTTTACGGAAGCATCCCTGGAAAATCTGGTTAAATCAAGAAAATGAATAAAAACCCACAATATCTAGCTTGCAATATACATAAATGAAACATATTAAGGCTAAATATTGTAAGTTTTTATGCACTTTTTTAATTTTTCCGAATTTTCCCGGGGATTTCCCGCATAGCTGTGTTAACCTTCTCTTTTCACTAAATAAGTACCAGAAACCACTAAAATTTCAAATTATTAACGTAGATTCCTAATATTTAGGAATGACGCAGACTAGATATTGTGCCACCAGACATTTTCTTGATTTTTATACATTTTTCTGGCATTTTAACGCAAAACGAAAAACATCATATTCCATGGGAGAAATACTATAAAAAAACCACCTCGATTTTTGGTTATATACTCTGCATCTTAAAAGGTTAAAATTCTGTTAGATTTTTTAAGATCTATCATATTTTATTCTAGATTGTGGTGGTTTATTTAATTATTTTCCTCATAGAATATGATGCTCTACTTCGCTTTGCCAAAAAATGTCAGGGAAATGCGGAAAAATTAAGAAAATGCTTAAAAAGTCACAAATTCGAGCTTGTAATATTCAAAATTTAATCTTTTTAAGATTCAGAGCTCATTACGCGAAATTCAGGTGATTTTCTGTAGTATTTTCCAAGTATTATACGAGGGTCTACTCTCTGTTGCAGGAAAATGTTAGGCAAATGCAAATTAAGAAAATGTTTGATAACTCACAAAATCTTGTCTGCGACATTCCCAAGTGAAACGTATTAAAAACCAACATTATTAACTTGAAATTATAGTGATTTTATCTCGTAGTAATTATCCAGTAAAATGAGAAGGTGGTTTTACGGAAATATCCCTGGAAAATCTGGTTAAATCAAGAAAACGAATAAAAACCCACAATATCTAGCTTGCAATATACATAAATGAAACCTATTAAGGCTAAATATTGTAAGTTTTTATGCACTTTTTTAATTTTTCCGAATTTTCCCGGGGTTTTCCCGCATAGCTGTGTTAACCTTCTCTTTTCACTAAATAAGTACCAGAAACCACTAAAATTTCAAATTATTAACGTAGATTCCTAATATTTAGGAATGACGCAGACTAGATATTGTGCCACCAGACATTTTCTTGATTTTTATACATTTTTCTGGCATTTTAACGCAAAACGAAAAACATCATATTCCATGGGAGAAATACTATAAAAAAACCACCTCGATTTTTGGTTATATACTCTGCATCTTAAAAGGTTAAAATTCTGTTAGATTTTTTAAGATCTATAATATTTTATTCTAGATTGTGGTGGTTTATTTAATTATTTTCCTCATAGAATATGATGCTCTACTTCGCTTTGCCAAAAAATGTCAGGGAAATGCGGAAAAATTAAGAAAATGCTTAAAAAGTCACAAATTCGAGCTTGTAATATTCAAAATTTAATCTTTTTAAGATTCAGAGCTCATTACGCGAAATTCAGGTGATTTTCTGTAGTATTTTCCAAGTATTATACGAGGGTCTACTCTCTGTTGCAGGAAAATGTTAGGCAAATGCAAATTAAGAAAATGTTTGATAACTCACAAAATCTTGTCTGCGACATTCCCAAGTGAAACGTATTAAAAACCAACACTATTAACTTGAAATTATAGTGATTTTATCTCGTAGTAATTATCCAGTAAAATGAGAAGGTGGTTTTACGGAAATATCCCTGGAAAATCTGGTTAAATCAAGAAAACGAATAAAAACCCACAATATCTAGCTTGCAATATACATAAATGAAACCTATTAAGGCTAAATATTGTAAGTTTTTATGCACTTTTTTAATTTTTCCGAATTTTCCCGGGGTTTTCCCGCATAGCTGTGTTAACCTTCTCTTTTCATTAAATAAGTACCAGAAACTACTAAAATTTCAAATTATTAACGTTGATTCCTAATATTTAGGAATGACGCAGACTAGATATTGTGCCACCGGACATTTTCTTGATTTTTATACATTTTTCTCTGCATCTTGAAAGGTTAAAATTCTGCTAGATTTTGTGAATTCTCAAGCATCTTTTTAATTTTGAATGAAAAATACTACAAGAAACCACCTGAATGTCGCATAATAAGCTCTGGATTTTAAAAAGTTCAAATTTTGAATGTTACAGACTCGAATTTGTAAGTTTTTGGGCATTCTCTTAATTTTTTCGCATTTTCCTGACATTCTTCGGCAAAGCCAAGTAGAGAATCATATTCTACGAGAAAAATAATAAAGAAACCACCATAATCTAATGTGAAAGATAATGGATCTTAAAAGTTTAACTTGTGAACATCTCAGACAGGACTTTGTAAATTCTCACGCTTTTTGTCAACTTTTCCACGTTTCCCCGCATTTTTTTCGCAAAACCGAATACACCTCCTTTTCCAGCACCTCTGGTGATAACAATTGTTTTTTAGAACGAACATATCCTGCTTTGAACTTTTAATATAGAGGGATAACGAAAATTTTTTCTGTTCTGAACTTTCTTCGCTCTCGCTTGGATTTAAATTTTATTCCTATTAGCCTATTCGAGGTTTCCACGTGTTTACAATAGATGTCGGTAAGGTCCTAGATTATAAGACTGACTTATTGTGGCCCACCGCTCGCAAATTCAATGGGAGTCCAATTTTGCAGCCTCAGTTTATTCCGCGTAGAGCTGATAAGCTTGAAACTAGTCTGCGATTGACGAAACTTGCCTACCATAGCAAAATTCCAGGAATAAATATAAATTCTTGACCGACATTTATTACAAGCAAATTTCCTAGCGTCTCTAGTCGCAATATCCACTGCTTACAATGCACATACCTTGCCAGGTTAGAGGGTAACAAATTTGTATACACTTTCTTCTCTCTATCTTGAAATTCAATTTTATTAATTAACTAAAATTACAAAAACCAAGACAATTTTTAGCAACTGAAAACCTAGTTGTTTCATTTCACTTTATAGTTTCATTCCGTAGCAATTACACCCCATTTCTTCCAATCACTTTCGACGTCTTGGTCACATGAATTGAGTAGATAAGACCACATAATTTCATATGGTACATCAAGCAGCTTGAAACACTTAACTAAACTAAAAAATTTAATTTTCAATATTCACAACGTCAAATTAAATGCAGCGCAGCTTTCATAATTTCCACGCGTGCTGGATATTTATTGTAACATATATTGCCTATATTAATTGTCTATGGAAAACTTATTAAAATAAATAAAATCTTTTTATTCGAGTTCAAAAAAGAGATTTTCTTCATATCTCCAAAACGAATACGCTTGAAGGTGGTGAAGATAGTTTTCACCAAATTAAAAAGTATAAGCTAGGTTATATTATGATCACGTTCATCGAGGACACATGTATAAACAAACATTCTAAAAGAGTTTCACTCATCACCGGCACCTCCGCCATTTTTTAAAAAGCGTCCAGAAAAACTTGTGATTTGACTTAAAAAAAATTATTTTGATTAAACGAGCACTAACAGTCGGCTTTACAATAGCAAGTTACTTTTTTGTTTGCTGGCTCTTATTTGTACAACTTTACAGTCCTCTGCGTTTTTCAATATAAATTTGAGTGATTATTTGGAAACAAGTTAACATGAATAAGGCTGGTAGTCCAATAATTATAAAAATTTCCATCACAAAAAATGTTATCTGAGATTTTCCTTCAGTAACTGTTAGTGGAGGGGTTATACATCACAAAACTACAACCGCGCAACCCCCCAAAAAAACACCCCTTCGGTGAAAAAAGCCTTATTTTACTGATAACTCGTTAACCGTTGAAGATATAAAAAAATTGCTTATTATGAAAAAGAAAGCTTGACTAATTTCCTAAAAAAAAGTCCTATTGTAATTTTGTTGTATATGTCATGGTTTTCGAAAAAATCAATATTGAAAAAAATTCCAAAATTTGTATTTTTAATGCATGCGAATTCTCGTTCATTTGAAATTTTTTGCGCGCGGCCTATAGAAACAAATGAATTGCTCGAAAACCAAACAAGCTAGGAAGAAAAATCAAAATGAGTTTTAAAGGGGATATAAAATACTCTCTTGTGTTGCCATTTTTGATGATATTGATATTTATTAGTATATAAAAATAACAATATAATATAGTTGTCTTGATTTTTTGCGCTTCTAACTATTCACAGGCCCATAAAAAATAACTGACTTTAGTATGAGTTATAAATGAATTATCTTTTAGTTCAAGGTAGTACTTCACTGCAGAAAAAGTTAGGAATAAAAATATTCATATTTACAAATTTACTAGCATGTTGAAGTTAGCCAAATTTTGGCCAATTTTTTATTGCTTCCTAAAAATAAAAAAAGACCCAAACATCTTGAAAATTTAGCAAAAAATTTTGTAACGATAACAAATGATTTTAACCGCCCAGTCACCATCTAGCATCCCCTTATATTTTTTACCGTCATATTCGGTTTCCACGCTCCAAAAAACCTTCTTTTCAAAGTTTTAGAACAAGTGCAATTTCAATCCCCTAGGGGGGTGGTAAGCGGGTGCTAGGGGAAAAATGGATAATTGAAACCTTTTTTTATCATATTCGGTGTCAGCGTCCCAAAATACATAGAGGTAGTGGGGTCTACCTTCTGGGTTTCGACTTTTTTTCTATTTTGTGTGCCTGTGTAATCATTGCAAAAAATATTCGAACTCCATTTCATAACAGACTGTACTTAAATATTGAATAAAAAATATCTGTTTGTCTCTGTGTGTCTAGGTAAGTATGTATGTGTATAGACCATTTCTTGTAAACACGTTAACTTTTGTTAGATTTAAAATTTTTGTATCAAATTTGGCACATTTATAAAATGGCGTGGTAGAATACTCCCTATTGAAATTAGGCCATACATGGCTCTCGCTAAAGGCGTATAAACAGTCAAGTTTATAGAAATTTGTATTATAATTTACAAAATATATAAAATATTGAAACTGTTTAATATACTTTCAGGTTCAAAAGAATTTCAGGTAGATTAAGATGGTAGATTAAGATATATAGCGATTTTGCTTTAAAGAATCATTGAGGTGTCTTTATTAAGACTATTATGAAATGAATGAAAGTTGCAGTCGCTACCGAATGCGAATAACTATTTAATATATATTATATAAAATATGTAATATTATAATTTTACAGGAAACTGTTACTAAGCGTCTAAACATAAAAATGCTTGCATCGCTATTCATTGATTCAATACTTTCAAAAGAGCCACCCTGATGAAATTAAATTGTGAGTACAAGTGTTACGCACCAACTTTTCAATTAGAGAATTCGTTTTTTATATTTAATATAATTGGTTGGGGCGCAGTAACCAAAAGCCATTTAAAAAGACTAGATGCTCTGCAAAAGAAATTGAAAATCTTGCTTAATATGACAAATACATATTAATATCGGAGCTATTATTTTCTGAAGATAAAATGCTGGATCAGAGGTAAATATACTTTTACACTCATTATTATTGGAGAAGCAATCAAAACGACTACTCTTCTGGATAATACTGATCAATATACAGAAAGTAGATAACTTCATATTAAACAAAAAAGTGTGTGTAATACCTAAATAATATTTTCTATTCATGATAAAAGCAAATAAATAAAAAATGATTAATTGTAAAAATAAATCGAGAATATGCTTGTAAATAATGGGTGAATATTTCTATACTCCACTGATGAGAACTAACGAGTTCGAAAAAACTTGTACAACTTTTCTAGAGTTGAAATAGAATAGGTTCAATAATTGTTGTGAATGACTGAATTTCAATAAATGATTTAAATATTTTTAAAATATTTTTTTGATTCAAAATGCTAGGAATCCTATCATGTAATTCAATACTTCATCAGTATTAGCTAGTAGAGTACTTGTTTTGATTGGTTCTCCAATAATGAGTATTTCAAAGTGTATGATATTAGCGTGACTAGATCAGAGTACCAATATACAGAAAGTAGAAAATTTCATATTAAATAAAAAAGTGTGAATAACTGAATTTAGATAAATGATTTAAGTAGTTTCGATATATTTTTTTTGCTTTAAATTGCTAGGAATCCTATAATGTAATGCAATACTCTATCAGTATTAGCTAGTAGAGTAGTTGGTTTGATTGGGTCTCCAATGATTAGCATATTAGCGTGACCAAATTGAGTGACCAATATACACATATTAAATAAAAAAGTGTGTAAGTTGTAATTTGCATAATACAATACCTAAATAATATTTTCTAATATACTATATCTTCTCATACGGCTATTGGCGATGTACATGACGATGTATTCGAGTTAAATATTTACGAAGAATATTAATTAACTGACGAGTTTAGTATTTAACACAAATGCTTGCCAAAGTTCATTGATTCGATACTTTTAAAGAAGCCACCCTGATGAAATAAAATCTAAGTACACGTGCCGTGTTTGTGGGATGTATTGAGGTTATCATATACCACTTCTACTTTATTTTGTTTTTGATATAGAGAATAATTTAAATAGAAAATGACGTTGTTGTGGTAGTAAAATATCCATTTAATTTATAATTTAATAATCATTGATGTATTTTTATTACACTTCAAGCTAAAAATTGAGGCACAGTAGTCATTAACTTTTGTTCGTTTAACATATTGATATGTTATAGAATATATCTATTTATGTATGTTCCTTTATATCGATTGTATATTTTTTATGTTAATCTCTCTCCCTCAATATTGTTTATAAAGTAGGTTCGTTTCTATTTAAAAATTATAACAGAAACATTTAAACTAAAATCTGGTTCAGGATGGGCCGAGGAAAATTTTTATAAAGTTTACAATCATTTTTAACAAAATTATATATAATCGCCGTAAAAAGCAACACATAAGTATTATTAAAAGTTTATATATGAATATGAGTATTTTAAAAAATCTGATAAATATTAAACCAAGTGAAGTAGCAAACTTATTTATGCTAAACTTTCCAAAATTCTTACTTCGTTTTGGGTAAATTAACGTAATAGGATGTTATTACGTTTTTTAATGATAAAAGTCGAAAAATGAAAAGTACTTACGAAGTATATCTGATACTTTTTTATGAAACAAATGTTTCATAATCATTTTAAAACTAATATAACTTAAAAACAAAGAAAAAGCTAAGTTTTCGGCTGTGTTCACGGCTGTGTGCGATATATAATAATAATAATAATAATAATAATAATACTTTATTAATAGCATATGCTAGATTTCACATTTTACATTATTGTATATCAACGAAATTAATTCTATAAATAAAATTTGAAACTAATCATGTGGTATAAACTTAAATATTAAATAGTGACATTCGATAAAACATATTTATAACAAACATTTTTAAATAACATGAGGCTTTCACAGTTTCTTACAGAAATTGGTATTTCATTATATTGTTTAAATCCATTGTAGAATAGGTTAACGTGGCTATATCTTGTATGTACTGTTGGAATATATAAATTTTCTCTTGATCTTGTGGCGTGTTCATGAATGTTCCTCACGAAGGTACAATGTTCTGATAAATGTTTTGGCACTAATCCATGTAATATTTTGTAAATAAAAGTCATTGTATTTAAAGTTATGATTTGTTTTACTCCCAGTAACTTCGTAGCATCAAGCATTAATTTTATATTTGTGTATTTGTTACAGTTTAGAATAATTCGTAATGCTTGGTTTTGCTTCTTCTGTAGCATATTTATTTCAGCATTACTAAGTAGAAAAAGTATTGTTGAGCAGAAGTTGAAATGAGGTAAAATAATTGTTTATGTAGGGTTATTTTCGTCCATGTACTAAGATCTTTTCCTATACGTCCCAACAAATTAACTTTTTTAGCTATTTTTTTGGTAATATAATGAGCATGTCAGGAGAACGTTAAATGATCATCAATAATTACACCTAAATACTTGAATTCATTTACTGTGTTTACTCGGCTGTATTTACTTTTAATTACCATAAACTTAGTTTTGTCTGTATTTAAGCTAAGGCTATTCATGTCCAACCATTTTTCTATTTCTCTAAGCTCACTATTTATTAAGTTTATAGTCGAGTCTACATTATCACCAACTAAGTATATCAATGTGTCGTCAACAAATAGTTGTATGTTGCACTTTTTAACGCATTTCATAATATCATTTATGTATAGAACAAACAGATTAGGTCCCATAACGGTTCCTTGCGGTACACCGAATATTGTCTCTTTTGGTAAGGATGTATCATTTTTATATTTGGTGGTTTGTGTTCTATTTTCTAAATAACTAGTCATCCATTTCACAATGTTATGTCCAAATCTGTAATTTTTTAAATTCAAAAGTAATAATTGTTTATCTATTGTCTCAAAGGCTCTGCGGAAATCTAAAAAAACTACCACTATGATTTGTTTCTCATTTAAGGCGTTTTTCCAACTTGATAATGTTGTTTGTAAAGCAGTGTCGCACGAATTTAGTTTTCGAAATCCAGCTTGATATTTCGATAGTAGGTTTTTGGTTTCTATATATTCTATTATTTGTTCATTAGCAGATAATTCCAGTAATTTCTCATAGACTGGTACCATATTTATGGGTCTATGCTCCTCACATCGAATTGTTTTATTTTTCTTTTCAATAGGTATTACTGTTGACGTCTTCCAAGTGTCTGGGAATATTCCTGTTTCTAAACTGGTGTTTATAGCTTGTAAAAATTGATTGCCTATTGCTTCAAATGATAATTTTAAAATGTGTACATTTATGCCGTCTATACCACTGGGTTTATTTTTCATTTGATTTATAATGTTTTTTAATTTTTTTATTTCCAGTACTTTGAACTTTTCCATTTTACAATTGGTCTTCTCCATGTTGTTGAATCATAATGTTTATTTGGATTTAAATGTACCGTAATTTGTTCTATACCTTCCAGAAAGAGCTTGTTAAATTTCTCAGCGATTACTTTCTTATCTGTAGTTAGTTCGTTGTCAAAAATTATTCCATTATTGTTGTCATATCTCTTTTCATTTAAAAGTAGTTTTAGTGTCTTCCACATTTCATTTGAGTTTCCTTTAACTTCATCAATCTTTCTCTGATAATATATATTTTTTTGTTGTCTAATGAGTGTCACTACCATGTTTCTTTTACTTCCACGTCCAGTGGAAGTATAGTAACGACAAAAAAAATTTTAAAAATTTTTATTGTCCAAATAGGCTTAAAATGTCATGAAACGTCGAGATTTCAAGTTTGAGCGAAAAAAAAATTTCTGTCTGTCTGTATGTCGGTCTGTCTGTCTGTCGGTCTGTCTGTCTGTCGGTCTGTCTGTCTGTCGGTCTGTCTGTCTGTCGGTCTGTCTGTCTGTCTGTCGGTCTGTCTGTAACTTTTTTTGTGCGCACGTTTACTCTGGAACCGTTTAAGATATTGACTTGAAATTTGGTACACATATGTACTTTAACGAGATCTAGAACTAGATTATATTTTCATCTTGTTCCGTCGAAGGGTTGGGGGGTAAATTGGGGTAAATTTGGGGTAAATGGGTAAATAAAGCAGGTAAGAGTCCATGAATTGGTATTTAGTATATACAAGAGAAGCTAAGGTCTCAAAAAAATTTTTGGCATTAGCCACCCCCATTACCACCCCCACCTCCTTATTAAATAGGATGAAAAAAAATTGTGATTTAGTGTATGTACAGGAACCAGAAACCTCAAAATATTTTTTTACTTTATCCACCCCCCCTATCACCACCCCCACCCCGCTGCCGATGTGGGGTATCGTTTTATGGGTTTTTGGGGTAGAGGATTTCAAATATTATATTATTAAAGTTCCATAAACAATTATTTTCACATACAAAGTTTTTTCGTTGTGAGTGACTTGGATAGAGAATCTGGATGTGGAAGTAGTGATTCCTTGGGCAGCGGTTTTTCTTTAAATTCATTCCAGTGTTGCTCGTTACCTGTTTTTATAGCTGTTTTATACAAATTATCTCTTTCTTTGATTTTTTGACCTATCTCATTCGTCCACCACTTTTTATTTCCCTCTTTATTTGTAATTCTTATCTCTTTTACTGGCGCATGCTCGTTTAATGTTTGAGTTAGATTAATTACTAATTTTTCGGCTAATGAGTCTCTATTAAACATTTACGAAGAATGTGTGTTTAATTTTAACCGAGAAGTGTAGTAAACAACTAGTATTTAACAAAAATGCTTGCTAAAGTTCAGTATTTCAATACTATTAAAAGAATTATAGTTGTGAAATAAAAATGCGAGTACGCGCGTTGTGTTTGTAGGATGTCTAAAGGCATCTCTTCAATGTTATTTTTCGTTTTTTGATACACGAAATAACTTAAATCTAAAATTATATTGGTGTGGCAGTAATGTCCATTTATTTTATAATTTAGCAATAATCACTGGCGTATTTTTATTACAAAAACTGAGGCTTAATACTTTATTTATATAGATATTTTTATATTCTTATAATGAAAATGAATGTATACTTTTACACAGAAAATATAATTTTTATATAAATCTGTTCATAAATTATAACAAATATAGTTAAATATCTGTAATAGATAAGGACAAAATAGTTGAATGAAAAGTGAAAGCCAAAAGGTTTGTTTTACAGGATAACTGGATATGTTCCTATTAACATAGTGACGAATTTATACCTTGTGTGTAGTCGCGGGCTAGGCATGGGGCGAAGAATTACAACATCGCGCGTGCCAGCTGGCTGAAATGAAATAACAGAGCTGGAATGCTCCATCGACGGACGAATTTACGGCTGACGGTGTTGCCAAATCTCTCGCGCTACGTGAATGTACATGCCTAATGGGAAATTACACGCACGGTATGAACCATTACTGACAATTGTAGACATTAGTATGTATGCTTTTGGAGGGCAAAATATTTACTAACGTAATATTTTGTCCAACTTCTCTATACATTTCCTTAAATTTACAGCGTGATCTACCAAGATATGCGGAAAATAAAATGGTGTTCTAGTCTTCATTGTGGGAAAGTCCTTTCAAAATTTTAGAGTGTTCTGAGGTAATTTAGTATATTAAATTATTAGTAAATTTGCGAAGATACACCACTGTTGTAGAGTAGGTCAGTATTAGGGCTACGAACTTACTTGTGAAAGAACATATTGGAGTTGTTTACATTTCCTTAATTGGCACAAAAACTGAAGCCGGCGAGTGTGGTCAAAGCACAGATCAAAGTGCCGCGTTTTGGCTTTTGGTCGAACAATCAGGACACCGGCGTGTTAGTGACAGATTTAAGTAAATATCTCTTATATCTACTTGTTGTTTCAGAGTTCACTACCATAGGGTCAATGTCTTTTCGATTTATTTCGCTATTTTTGTACTGTGATTTGATTAATACCAAAAAGTCCCTTCTACCATCTCCAGCTTTGCTGCGAATAGTGTCAATCCCAAGTCTGATAAAGTGATATAGTTGTACCGCGTTACGTCAGATTGGTTAGTCATTGGCGGCGCATTTATACAACAAAATAAGGTCATTTTTTTGGTCATTTTTTTTTAATTTCATTTTTTAACTCCTTTCGGTGGGGACAACCTACTGTTAAATTTTACGTATGACATGGTAGATCACGTTGTATAAAGAATAAAAAACCCGACTTCAATCAACAGGTATTCTCCGGACTAATGCCCCGCTGAGCAATGGATTACAAATTACAAGCCTGGCCGCGTTAAGTGCAATACCTCTGTATTGTCACAAAACGCTAAAGCTTCCATTGAAACACCAGCCGAAAGACTTATTCCTACTCAAAGGAGCTCTCGCGCCAGCCACTTCACACCGCTTGCAGACTGCAGTTCCGAGAAGTTGGCTCTCGTCAATGCAAGGTAGGTCCAGAATGGCTGTAACGAGACCCTTCATCACTCTTGTGTAGGTTGTAACAAATTGGTCAAATTCAGAGTCAAATTTATTTATTTTTACTCAACAAGTAAAAACAACTTAAACTTCAGTTATTTTTTATCGTGCCCTCAAACTTCATATTTATAATTAATAAAACCGGTTACTCATAATTAATAGCAGGGATGCCATCACACGAAAATTACTTTGTTGTAAACTGCGGTGTGCTAATGGTAGTGGAAGTAAGGAGTCGGAAAGTATACAAAATCATGCTAAAGTTATGAAACCCATTCCTCCCCCCGTTTTCGAGGGAGCTGAAAACGAATAACAGGGTGTAAAAAGTTTTTAGTCATACGCACCCACTGAAACGGCCAAAAACCACCTCTTTTTGCTTATTTCTCATATGACCTTTTTTCATCGACTATTTTTGCAGGGATAATTTGTTTTTTCATGGAGATATAAGAGATGGTGAAAGGTGATGTCAGATAGTAGACCGCAACCGAACTTGAGGGTAGAATCTATACTATCAGGAGGTGAAAAATGGTTTCTTTTTTTCCTTGTTAAAGACGTTTACCAGCACGTAGGTGGCTTATATCGCTAACGCGGGGTTTAAAAAAACAAATGCGCCTACGTAATTTTCAAACGCTGTCAAAACTGACATAATATTTGCTGAATAATATTGTTGACAAGTAAACTAAATTCAGATTTTACTAATAAATATGATCGTAGGTAAAGTATAGTACATAATTCGAGCTGTAAAGCAATTACGCACTCTTGGAAATACTCACTCGCCGCTACGCGGCATCGTGCGTAACTCTTCCATTCGTGCGTAATATGCTTCTTACAACACTCATTACGTAATATACTATTACAAGACATTGAGGCGCTTACAAAGAGAATTACATGGTTCATATTCCTTGAAATGAACATCACATTCAATGCTATTGCCCCCTTCTTCATCGCACGCATCATCCGTTTCCGATTCATGATCGGAAATATACACTCCGGGTATAAAATTTAGGAAGTTTACAGCATTATCATAACTATTATCATTGGATTCGTTTGTTTCCTTGCTTGGTTCATCATCTTCATCCTCTGACGCACAATTCTGACAAAATTTACCTTGACAAGTATTACAAAAAACCAGAGATGGCAATGAGTTTTTTCCCTCATCGGGAATTTTCCCAAAAATGAGTTTTTTCCTGGGAAAGTTAAAATGAAAAAATAAAACTGTTTTTTCCCCATTTTTGAATTTACCGCCAATTTGAACCCAACTTTTTTACTAAAAGTTGGATAATGTAAACGACACTTACAAGAAAAAAAAGAAACAATTTTACATCCCCTGAGAAGGTGGCGGTTGAGGTCTACTACCTGACATCATCTTTCACCATCTGTTATGTCCCCATGAAAAAACAGAATCCCTTCACAAATAGTCGATGCAAAGCTGTCATATGAGAAATAAGCAAAAAAGGTGGTTTTCGGCCGCGCATGACTGAAAACTTTTGTCACCGTGTTATTCGTTTTCAGTACACTTGAAAACGGGGTGGGAATAGGTTTCATAATTTTAGCAAGATTTTGCTTTTTTTCGAGAAAATTCCCACTCCTTTCTTCCACTATGATACCTTCTGTTAAACTGATCTACACGGTCTAGCAGTTTCTAGATGCGCCGCTGACGTCGTTAAACTGTTCTCAAGAAATTGTTAAATTGCACTGTGTTCCAATTCGAACCGATCAGGGTTAGGGGTAGGCAACTTCTGTAACTAAGCAAACAGTAACCAGTAAACATATAAAGAGAAGAGAATGGCATAAAATACTAAAATTAATTAGATATTAAATATCTTAGGCAGCAATATGTTAAAATGTGCGCCACCTGCAATATTATTGTGCTCGCGTTATATACACGTTTTACAATGTTTTACTCCTTGGATTAAAAATCTTTCAAAAATGTTTCATAAAATATTTATTACAATAATAGGGCGATAATTCCTATCATACATTTTACTTACCAGAACTCTATCTTAAAATTGATCAGGGATATTAAAGGTTTAAAAAATTTTGTTTCTTATAAATGAAATAGATTTGTTATAGTCCAGTCAACGAAAGAGTTGTAGAGAACATGGAGGAGGGGAGAATTTTCCTCTTCAGGAATGTGTTGGGAGTAGTTAGGAGATAAACCTACTAAAAGTCCCCACCCCTAGCCCCGCCGCACAGTGGGAAAAATATGCCCATTTTTGGACAAAAATCTGCCGACAGTAGAGATTTCAATAAAATTAAATAAAAAAAATGGCAAATACTCTTAAGACATTGTACTTTAGAGTAGTACAGTGAATGAAGGTAAAAATCAACTATTACCTCCGATTTCGGTGAACCTCCATCGATTTGCATAAAAATTTGGGATTGAGGATATTTTACCCTTAACTTCAAAAGTGACATATGCTCGACTTGCGCTTTTTGCATTTTAGGGGTGAAATCCACCTCTTTTTTAAAAAATGGGAAAAAATGCAGATTTAAGCATTCTGGCGTAAGTAATCTCGTTTAATTAGATGAAATAAATATTTTTCAACACTTATATGCATGATTTATGATTTTAATTAATTTTTCAACCCTTTTAGCAACCACCCCTTAAATCGAAAATCGTGAAAAAATCATTTTTTGTATTTCTGAAATATGAAATCGCATATTAACATTACACAAACGGTTTGTTTAATGTTTATGATATAATTTTTGGTTGACTGTGATATTTCAACCCTTAAAAACCACCCCCTTAATGCAGAATCATTGAAAAAATTGGTTTCAAGAAACTTTAATCATTTGAATAATGAAATCTCTTTGAATTGAAATCTCATTTAGTGAGTATTAAAGTAATTATTTATTTATTGCGAAATTTTCCACCCTTAAAAACTACCACTTGTCATAAAAATAATGGAAATTTTTATCACCTTTAATAGCTTTAATTATTTAGAATCTTTTTTATTACTTATGATAAACTTTATTAATATATTTCAAACTTTATTAATATTATACTTTCCATATTCCCCAAACTACCCTTCGTGCACAAATTGATGAATAAGCATAATTTAACGTTAGAAACAATTTTTTCAGTGCTTATGTGACATAAAAATTTAATTTATTAATTAAGAGGAAAATGTATTAAAATAAATATTAAAATATATGAAAAGTTTATTCATTTTTTATTTAAATAATGTTTCATAAATTAATCAAATATTAATAGTACATTAAATTTAATTTTTCACTCTTCATCAGAGCTCTCTTCAGAAAATTAATAACACAAATTAAATAATTTTTAAGTGCTAACCACTGATAAAGAGTGTATTTTACTCCGCTTTTGGAAATATACTGAAATATTCAATAGACACACAGCATACTAGAAAGCCCCACTATGTTTTCGAGCAGATGTTCAGAACTCCTTTCACTTTTTCTATCTTCAAAAGAAACATACACACACTCACACATGTATATTTTGTGAGCATGTACCTATCGACACGTCTACTTCTTACTATCTATCTTTTTTCCTATATATGCATACAAAATCTCTCCTCAAAAAATTTTTCCAAAAAAATGTTATTAGTTTTTTTACAATAACTCCGTTAATTTTTATATCAGGTTCATCAAAAAACCATTTGAAAGGTAATTTCAAGGGCTATAAAATCATATTAAATTTAATCTTTTAAAACCCTTATTTTTTAAACGATAAAAGGTTAAAGGGCCCCGGTTACATAGTTCTCGCAGTAAAATTTAGGCTTTAAACGTTTCTATCTCGGTTATTTTTTATCCTACAAAAATTAAAAAAAAAAAACTAAAATCTTTGTTAAAAAAAAACTCAAATTTCGTTCTGTATTGTTTTTTACGTATATCGAGTATTTTTGGAGTTATTATGAAAAGAAAATGAAATTTACAAAAATTTGAAAAATTCTGATTTTTTTAAATCATATTTTTTTTCAAAAATATGCATTCTAAACCGGTCAAAATTTTTAAAGTCATTACTTATGCCAAAATAAAGAAAGTCTTATAGGGATTACTATAAATTTTAATTTTTGTGGAAATGGCGTAGGTTTTATTTTTCACTTTTTCCTAAAAAATTCGAAAGGGTCCTCTTATTTTCATCATAACTAATTTTGATGCTATCAACTTCTTCTACAGCTCATTTGAATAGGTATTTCTGAATACTTTGAAAAGCGTTCAGTAAGTATATTTTATAAAATGCATCGTTTTCCCGTTATTTAAGCTTGAATACTTAGATTTGAGTACTCGCTGAAAAAAAATATACATTAAATTACCTATAGCTCACTTTGAATTAATATTAAAAGGTTTTTTAAGGAAGGAATTTATTTGTTTTTTTATTAGCTTCAATTTTGGTAATGACAACTTTTTTGTAAAAACTTATAGTTTTTGAGTTATTTATGAAAAACCGCTTTAAAACATGCATTTTTTTCACGAAAAATCAAAATTTTTGATCTTTAATAACTCAAAAAGTATTGATTTATTTTAATAACTTTATATAACAAATTTTGCTTAGAATTGGTCCCTCTATCGATTCCTGGGGTTATTTTTCATAAAATAATTTCCACCCTCGAGAAGGGGTGGCATCCACCCCCAGGGTAAAAGCGCAAGTTGGCACTATGTCACTTTTGTTTCTTGAGGTATCCTCTAACTACTCACAAATTTTCATGAAAATCGATGGAGGTTCAACGAAATCGGAGGTGAAAACCTTCAGTGACTGTACTAAGTAGTGCTGCGGCAAAGTGGCTTTGGATTAACCTAACCTAAAAATCGCGGATATTACTTCCATATCCAGTGGAAGTATAGAAACGACAAAAAATTTTAAACAAATTTTATTGTTTAAATAGGCTTAGAATGTCATGAAACTTCGAGATTTTAGGTTTGAGCAAAAAAAATGTCTGTCGGTCTGTCTGTAACTTTTTTGTGTGCACAATTATTCTGGAACCGTTTAAGATATCGATTTTAAATTTGGTACACATATGTATTTTAACAAGATCTGGAACTATGTTATATTTTGATCTTATTCCGTTGAATGGTTGTGGGGTAAATTGGGGTAAATGGGGGTAAATAGGTAAATCAAGCAGGTAAGAGTCCATAAAATTGGTATTTAGTATATACAAGAGAAGCTAATATCTCAAAAAAATTTTTAGCATTAGCCACCCCCAATATTATGTATTTATTAGAAATAAATTGAAATTTTTTTTGAAACCTATTCATAACCTCAAAATTTGCCAAAAAAGTCATTTTTTAAGTAACCTAAAATATTCCAAAATCCTGACATGATGGGTCAATTCTGAGTCCAGATTCGGATTCAGCGCGAAAAATTACTTCAGAAATGGGATAATGTTTGGGTTAAAACTGAATGAAGTAAAAAAAAATGGAGGCCTTTGGTTCTTGTACACATACTAAATCACATTTTTTTTTTACCCCCTTTTATAATGGGCTGGGGGTGGCTAATGCCAAAAATATTTTTGAGACATTAGCTTCTCTTATATATACTAAATACCAATTATATGGATTCTTACCTGCTTGATTTACCTATTTACCCACATTTACCACAATTTATCCTCCAAACTAGACAGAATAATATGGAAATATAATCTAGTTCCAGATCTCGTTAAAATACTTATGTGTACCAAATTTCAAGTCGATATCTTAAACGGTTCCAGAGTAATCGTGCGCACAAAAAAGTTACAGACAGACCGACAGACATTTTTTTTGCTCAAACCTAAAATCTCGACGTTTCATGACATTCTAAACCTATTTGAACAATAAAATTTTTTGTCGTTTCTGTACTTCTACTGGATGTGGAAGTAATATCTGCGATTTTTAGGTTAGGTTAATCCAAAGCCACTTTGCCGCAGCATTACTCTAAAGTACAATGTCTTAAGAGTATTTGCCATTTTTTTAAATTTAATTTGATCGAAATCTCTACTGCCAGCAGATTTTTGTCAAAAAAAAGGGCATATTTTTCCCACTGTGCGCCGCTTCAGGAGGGGAGTAGAACGGTTCCATTTTTCGATTTTTGATTGTTCGCTTATAATTCGGAAACGAAGCGTCGTACGGAAAAAGGTACTCTATACAAAAATAAACATAATTAAATTTCCTACAAGAATATTTATATTCATTTTCTTCCTATGTGTTATAGTTTGTAGATTATATTATCATTTTCCGTACGACGCACAGTGGGGCAAATAGCTCATTTTTTGGACAAGCGATAATTCCCAAGCCTGGAATTAATGAAATTTAATTTTTTTTTTTTTAACTGTTCGTTATTAAATTGCCTTTAATTCTATCGAGCCCGAATTTTGAAATTTCAAAATTAAAGGACTTAAATTTTGAAAGTAAATTAAAATTTTATCAAAAAATTGTTTAAAATTATAAAAAATTGTTACTTGGGTGTTTTTTTTGGTTTCTAATCTCATTTCTGGTCCCCGAATTTTGCGATTCAAAAAACTAAGATAGCGGATCCAATATGGCGGCCATAATATTTTTTTTAAATGAAGTGTACATGCACAAACTGTTAAAAATTGTTACTTAGGACTTTTAAGGGTTTCTGATCGAGAATCTGAAATCTAAATTACGTAATATCGTAATCCCAAATATCGAATCCAATATGGCGGCCATAATATTTTTTTAATTGACATGTAAATGCGCAAATTATTAAAAATTGTTACTTGGGGGTTTTAGAGATTGCTGATCATGAATCTGAAGTCCAAATTACGTAATATCGAAATTGAAGATGGCGGATCCAATATGGTGTCCGTAAGTTAAAAAAGAATGACAAATCAAGAAGGAAACTGTTAAAATTTGTTTTTCGTTTTGAAGTTACACTGAGAGTAACTTTACATATGTGAGCAATGTGATATATTTTTAGTGCATATCCAGATTTAAATATCTCATAAGAAAAGAGGAAATATTAATTATTTCATTTTAGCACATACTGGAAATGCAACCCTAGAATTCAAAATTACGAAATTTTAACTGCGGAATTAGAAACCTCTAGAAACTAATTTTTAAATGATTTTTGCATCTACGTCTTATTTTTTTTTAAATTCATAACAGCTAGATTGAATCCGATATTATGGTTTCCAAAGTGACGAAACTAAAATATCCGAAACAAGATTAGCGAATTAAGCCCCTGAGTAAAAAATTTTAGCAATTTATTTCCTAAATAACAATTTTTAATAATTTGCGTATGTACATTTCAGTTAAAAAAATATTGTGGCCGCCATATTGGATCCGCCATATTGAATTCGTCATCTTGTATTACGATATTACATAATTTAGACTTCATATTCATAGTCAGAAACCCTTAGAAACCCTGAGTAATATTTTTTATCAATTTGCGCATGTACATCTGTTTTAAAAAAATATTATGGCCGCCATATTGGATCCGACATCTTGGATTTCGATATTACGTAATTTGGACTTCAGATTCATGATCAGCAATCTCTAAAACCAAGTAACAATTTTTCACAATTTGCGTATTTACATCTCAATTAAAAAAATATTATGGCCTCCATATTGGATTCGCCATTTTGGATTACGATATTACGTAATTTAGATTTCAGATTCTCGATTAGAAACCCTTAAAAGTCCTAAGTAACAATTTTTAACAGTTTGTGCATGTACATTTCATTTAAAAAAATATTACGGCCGCCATGTTGGATCCGCTATCTTGCTTTTTTGAATCGCAAAATTCGGGGATCAGAAATGAGATTAGAAACCAAAAAAACCCCCAAGTAACAATTTCTTATAATTTTAAACAATCTTTTTATAAAATTTTAATTTACTTTCAAAATTTAAGTACTTTAATTTTGAAATTTCAAAATTCGGGCTGGATAGAATTAAAGACAATTTTATAACGAAGAGTTAAAAAAAAAAAAATAATTTCATTAATTCCAGGCTTGGGAATTATCGCTTGTCCAAAAAATGAGCTATTTGCCCCACTGTGCGACGTATCGTTTCCGAGTTATAAGCGAAGAATCGAAAAAAGGAAAGTTTCCACCCCCCTCCGCCTCTGAAGCGGCAGGGCTAGGGGCGGAAACTTTTAGTATGTTTACCTCCTAACTACCTCCAATACGTTCCTGAAGAGGAAAATGCTTCCCTCCTCTATGTTCTCTACAATCCCCTTTTGGGCATTCATTGACTATTAATGAAATTTTTAAATAATTTTAGTGGTTTGGTTAAAATTTCGTCTTTGCCAGGAGAGGAGTTAGATTTTAAACTGTTTCACAATTATTCGTACGTTCTAAAGATACATAACGTTCGTTGTTTTTTACAGATTTATTCTGAAGATTTTGATATATTTTATTATTCATCGGTTAGAACTCAAGATTTTTCTGAAGCGAGTTTCCGCAATTAAAGCAGCTGCGCTTCCTAATATGTTTGTGATATTATTTCCTAATATAAGGAGAAGTCACGATAGTGTTAGCTTCAGGTGTAAATGTACAGCGCGTATTGTGTAGCGAGCTTGTTTGGTCTATCGTTTACTGGATTCTATCTGCATCTCCGATACTGATAATGTCGATGGGTAATTTGCAGTAACATTTCGCCACGTGTGTAATTTTTCTGCTAGAAACTGTCCCGATTTCTGGTAAAAAGAGACACGGAAGTTATATTTTGTGTTGAATTTGTTGTGTAAGGTAAAAATATTTTTTGTTCAAATAGGCTTAGAATGCCACGAAATGTTGAGATTTTAAGTTTAAGCAAAAGAAAGATGTCTGTCTGTATATTTTTATTTTTGTTCAGGATTACTCTGGAACAATTTAAAATATCTACTTGAAATTTGTCACTTATGAATTATAACGAGAACTGGAACTGAATTATATATCAGTTATTTTTTATTTGAGAGTTGGGGGAAAGTAAGAGGCCATCATATACCAAAAGTGTGTAGAGAATAATATGAATGGGCCAAGTTTCTGTTAATTTTAATGAGAATTTGTAGCAGTTATTAATTTGCGTGTGTGATAATTTCGTATTTTCGTTACTGTCTGACTTATAGATTTGACATGTATACAAAATATATTCTGAATTTAAACGCCCAAAACGCAACAAAGTGATACGAAGCTTTATTCATTTTACTTCAAAAAAATCTTGTATGGATGGGCGTTTCTAGAAATTTTTTGCATAAAAAGAACACAGGCGCACAAAATAAAAAGTGGTCTTTTTCTGGTACTCCATTTGATAACCCAATATGTATTTCGACATGCTGAGCATGAATCAGGTGTACGTCTACGTCCATTGGCCACCATTTTTGGTGAATCGCCAAAATAACCTTAAAAAGCTCATAATTTAGGTTATTTTCGCTATTTACTAAAAGTTGGTGGGTAACGGACCTAAACGGATACCTGACTCGTATTCAGCTCAATGGAGTCCTATGAATGAATGAATGAATGAATAGTATTTATTTATCTAAAGATAAAACATTACAGTAGACATAATATAGGCACTAAGTTAGTGCATAAATTACAATTATATACAAATACGCATTCTAACAACTCCTATTTTTAACAGACATACTTAACAATATATACCTATGCTTACATTTACATATTTTCTTTCACGTACTTAATAAGTTTTGATTTGAATAAACCAGTACTATTAATAGTCTTCAGGTCATTGGGTAGAGTTATACTCAATGATACCTTTATGAAACAAACTATTGTAAGTGAGAGTTTTAGTTGTTATATTTACGTAACAGTTGTCTTTGTTTCTAGTATTGTAGTTATGGACTTCATTTACACTCACTACCCTTGAGGATAAATATTCAGGCAACTTCTTATTCAATGTTTTATGAACAAATAACATTGTTTGAATATACATATTCTTTTTTATATCCAGCCAGCCTAATTCTTCCAACATTATATTAATGCTTGTATATCGATTTGCACCCAAGATTATACGCATTGGTTTATTTTGTAGAATCTGCAGTCTGTAACAATTTACTTGGGATACATATATAACTGATGAACAGTAAGTAAAATGGGGTAAAATAATGCTGTTGTATAATGTTACATTTGTGTTTATGGAAATGTGTCTACTAATTCTATAAAAGTATCCTATTTTTTTAACAATTTTCTTAGAAATATAATCCACATGATTCTTAAATTTTAAATTTCTATCTATTAACAACCCTGGGTATTTAATTTCATCTTGAAAATCCAATTTTGACTTTTATTGGTAAATCACAAAAATTTTTATATGCCCAATCGGATCCTATAAACATACACTTTGATTTTGTTTCATTTATTTTTGGCCTTTAGACATTAAATTTGTCAGTAAGTCTCCTTAAATCTTCATTAACCGTTGCAATTAAAGTTTCATAGTTTTTATGACTAAAATAGATTAGGGTGTCATCTGCAAAAAGATGTATTTTACAATTTATTAAAACTTTACCTAAATCATTAATATACAGAATAAATAACAGGGGACCAAGGACACTCCCTTGCGGGACTCCACTGTTGTTACAGCGACTTTCAGAAAATTGTTCCTCATATTTAGTTTTTTGGCATCTAAATGATAAGTAACTTTCCAACCACATTAAAGTTGTGCCAGAAAATCCATACCTTTTTAGTTTTAGAATTAGAGTATGTCGATGAATTGTCTCAAAAGCTCTCTTTAGGTCTATGAAGACCGCACATATACCAAGTCCATGATTTATATCCTCTTTCCAATCAGATATTACAGACTGTAACGCTGTCTCGCAAGAGTGTTTGTCCCTGAATCCTGACTGATATGTACAAAGCAGATCGTTGCATTTTACATATTCTAATATATGATTATATACTACAAGTTCTAATAGTTTTTCGCAGAATGGTAACATATTGATAGGGCGCATCTCTTGTGCTAAGTTTGTATTAGGTACTTTTGGAACTGGAAAAATAATGGATGTTTTAAATCTATCAGGAACGATACCTTTTTCTAAACTAAGGTTAATTAAATTTCTTAAGGGATATCCTATGACATGAAAGAGTTCTTTAATTAATTTTAAATCTATCTCATCTATGCTACCGTTTTTACTTTGACTAAAGACAATTTCTTTCAACTCCTTTATTGATACTTGTTTAAATACAGTAAAAGTAGAGGAGCACAGGTACAGACCTTTTTTTTTTATGTGTGTGTCTGTGTAATATATGAATATCACCATTTCATCACCATTTTCTAGAAAATGGCATATGTAAATATATTACATAGACACAAAAAAAAGTGAAAAGTGATCTGTTTCTGGGACTCCATTGTATTTCCACATGCTGAATATGAATCAGATATCCACTTAGCTCCGTTACCCATCCATTTTTAGTAAATCGCGAAAATAACCTAAATTATGAGTTTATTTTAGGTTATTTTCGCGATAAAAAAATGGTGGCCAATGGAGCTAAATGGACACCTAATTCGTGTTCAGCACGTCGAAATACATATGGAATACCTAATAGAGTATCAGAGATAGACCACTTTTTTATTTCGTGTGCCTGTGGAATTAATGCGTTGCCCTTCATAAAGCAAACGATATCTTATATGGTGCTACAGTTACATGAGACTTGGCCTCTCTGCTTTTTAGTGATTATTTTGCTACAGTTTATTTGAGTTATGTTTTGGAAACTTACTATCGTGTAAATATAATGTGGAAATAATTAAAGCAAATAGAAGCCACTGCGCAATATTTTAGAAAATAAATATTGACGATATTTAATTAAAAATTCGGCATTAAATAAATTTAATTAACAACCCCATTATTTTAAGCACACGTAGAAAGAATTTGGTAAAACGCTTTGGCCTCTGGTAGTAGTAAAATGGTAATGTTTTTGAACACCAGTTGTAAATAAAATATGTAGCATTACTTAAATTACTAATTTTTTTATAAATAACTTCATTTAATAGTGTTACTTTAAATTTAAATTCCAATATATTTGAAAAAAAAAAATCAAACATTTTTTACTAGTGAATGTCGTGTAATTTCTACCCCTCACGTGGGACACCTTGACATCATTGATCTATCGAATACATGAAATTAAACGTCTCTAGATGGTTCAACATTCTTTCAGATTATGAAAAAGAAAACACGTGAATATCTTTTTATTAAAATAATATCAGATTCTTCCTAGCAATAGACATAGAAATAGTGACAACTACGTTTCATATATCATTTTCCTCTATCGTTCCTTATTTTTTAAAGTGACCACCGTCTGTGTACGGGGTGATTCGTGAGGAGAGGTCGTACTTTGCCAAAACATATTGAGGTGATCCTAAATCCTCATACAGTAATGGCTAAAGCAGCCCCATTTTCTAAATGCAGGGTGTGTAGGTATATATATATATATATATATATATATATATTTTTTTTTTTTTTTTTTGAAGAATTTGCCTTTCGCAATATATCTGTAATGCGTAAACAGAATCCAATGAAATTTTGTATTTTGGTTAGACTAGTCATTCACCATCAAATGCCTGATCTTAATAAAGTATCAGAGCAGGACCCAGAATAAAAATATTTTTAAATTATTCCTAGAAAATAACACTCTATATACCGTTTATTCAATTTTTGATATTGAAATATTAATTTACATGTAGAAAGATACTATATCCCATAAAAAAATATTTTAACATCATTTCATTGTTTAAATAAGAAAACTAAATTTTTGACGATTCATTTTTTTCTTTTTTAATGAGAAATTGAGAGAAAAAGGTCACTTTGTCACACAACTGTCACGGAAGAAAAATATGAAAAAACCGCTGCCCAAGGAATCACTACTTCCACATCCAGATTTTCTATCCGTCACTCACAACGAAAAAATTTTGTATGTGGAAATAATTATTTATGGAACTTTAATAATATAATATTTGAAATCCTCTACCCCAAAAACCCATAAAACGATACCCCACATCGGTAGTGGGGCGGGGATGGCGATAGGGGGTGGTAGAGGGGGGTGGATGAAGTAAAAAAATATTTTGAGGTTTCTGGTTCTTGTACACACACTAAATCACAATTTTTTTCATCCCCTTTAATAATGGGGTGGGGGTGGTAATGGGGGTGGCTAATGATAAAATTTTTTGTGAGACCTTAGCTTCTCTTATATATACTAAATACCAATTTTATGGACTCTTACCTGCTTGATTTACCTATTTGTCCCAAATTTACCCCAATTTACCCCCCAACCCTTCGACGGAACAAGATGAAAATATAATCTAGTTCTAGATCTCGTTAAAGTACATATGTGTACCAAATTTCAAGTCAATATCTCAAACGGTTCCTGAGTAAACGTGCGCACAAAAAAGTTACAGACAGACAGACAGACAGAATTTTTTTTCGCTCAAACTTAAAATCTCGACGTTTTATGACATTCTAAGCCTATTTGAACAATAAAAATTTTTAAAAATTTTTTTGTCGTTACTATACTTCCACTGGATGTGGAAGTAATATAGAGAATAATCATCATAGAAAAACCGCTGCCCAAGAAATCACTACTTCCACATCCAGATTTTTTATCTAAGTCACTCACAACGAAAAAATTTTGTATGTGGAAATAATTGTTTATGGAACATTAATAATATAATATTTGAAATCCTCTACCCCAAAAACCCATAAAATAATACCCCACATCGGTAGCGGGGTGGGGGTGGTGATAGGGGGTGGTAGTGGGGGTGGATGAAGTAAAAAAACATTTCGAGGTTCTTGTACACACCCTAAATCACAATTTTTTTTCATCCCCTTTAATAATAGGGTGGGGGTGGTAATAAGGGTGGCTAATGCCAAAATTTTTTTTGAGACCTCAGCTTCTCTTGTATATACTAAATACCAATTTTATGGACTCTTACCTGCTTGATTTACCTATTTTCCCCAAATTTACCCCAATTTACCCCCAACCCTTCGACGGAACAAGATGAAAATATAATCTAGTTCTAGATCTCGTTAAAGTACATATGTGTACCAAATTTCAAGTCAATATTTCAAACGGTTCCAGAGTAATCGTGGGCACAAAAAAAGTTACAGACAGACAGACCGACAGACAGACCGACAGGCAGACAGACCGACAGACAGACAGACCGACAGACCGACAGACCGACAGACCGACAGACCGACAGACCGACAGACCGACAGACCGACAGACAGAAAATTTTTTTTCGTTCAAATTTAAAATCTCGACGTTTCGGGACATTCTAAGCCTATTTGAATAAAAAATTTTTAAAATTTTTTTGTCGTTACTATACTTCCAGTGGATGTGGAAGTAAAAATAATGAAAAAATTGTTATGTGGGCTAATAATATTTCGTATATAGTTAACACAACTGTCAAAGAAGAAAAATTGAATGAAAAAAATTTCACCGGGGACGATAATATTTCACATGCAGTTCAAATTTTTTACTATTCAAATATTTATTCACAGTCGGCAACAACCGTCTGCAACGTTTCTTCGTTCAAGAATAGTTTTATTAAAAATACTTTAATAACATTTTAAAGTATGGTTTATATATTACAGTTTTGATATCTTATATATTTTCATAGTTTTGCGAGCTTAATCAAAAACTCTCGTAACAGTTTACTTTAAAACTATATTAAAACATATTTTACATTAAATATGATGATATCTTATATAAAATAAGACAGTTTGCACGTCTTTAGCGATTACCTAATATGACGGACAATAGGAAATATTCCACTTACCTATGCTATTTTACACATTATATCAAATTTAGAATAAAAAAATGGTCTAACGGAAGTTATCACATTTACAGGAAACTATCAACACACGCGTAGGGGCACGCAGATATTATCTCTTTGGCACTTGACATTACTGTGTATTATGAAACAGATTTCTGCGTAATATATTTTTTAAATGATGACCCTGATAAAAATGTCCTGTTACATCATACTCGTATCTATTCGATTAAATCAAATAAGCATAATAACAGAATGTAAATCGAAGGAGTGCTGAAATGGGGAAAGGAGCAACAGAAAAGGAAATATTTTAAATAAATCTTATACTGGCAAAGATAACAAAAAATCAAACTATAATAAAGAAGTTGTAAACAAGTGAATAAAACACAAAAACATAAATAATAAAAGTCATTATCAGTGTTAAAATTTCGACCATACTTGTGTTTAAATTTTCACATTATGAACCAAAGACCCAAGTATTATATGTTCTAAAAATGCTAACAAACTTAGTTCAAGAATGAGATTTAGCCGATAATGTATTTTTTAATTCGTTTTTCATTTGCCAAATTTTAGATGATTTATTACCAGAAATATATTAAATTCCATTCAATGAACAAACTCGTGAATTGAATAAATTTCTTTCGCTACAAAAGCATTTCAGATCTCTGATACCTGAAACGAAATTACTCATTAATACTTGAAATATATTTCATTTTCTTAATGTTGTAATAGAATGTAAAGTTGTTGAATACTTCTGTCTATTCAAGTAAGTAAATATGAAGTTATAATCTTGTAATAGCAGTAAAGTGAAATGAAATAAATTGCTTAATAATAGTAAGTTTTGAATGTGTTCTAAAAATTATATTTTTGCCCTTATTACCATTAGAGATAATCCCAAAGAGGCCGATATTTAGTATTTACAATGATTTAATTGGAGTCAGTTTGAATTTATTATCAATTTTTAGATATCTGCAGTAAATTGTGTGTTTTTTATTTATATGCCTTTCTACGCAAGAATAAACAACGAAGTTGTCAATATGCACCAGAAGTCAAATTAATATAATATTATAATTCAAAAAATATATAAATACGCCGACATGTGTCAGAATTTATTAAAAAATATATGTAGAAGTATTTACACAATACTTTTTCTCTAATGGCATATTTTATTTATTATTTTATTTTTCTTCTATTTTTTTAACAAAAATTGTATGAGGTAAAAGCGTAAATGTTATTTAATAAATTAATTGTGGTGTTCCTCAAGGTACGATACTTGGACCTTTATTATTTATTTTATATATTAACAACCTATTTCCTGTTGAAACTGATGGTCATTTAATTACCTTTGCTGATGACACGGTGATTATTATGAAGATGATCGCTGGATAAACCTAAAAACAAAAGCAGAAAACGATTTTGCTAAAATTAAAAAGGGGCTCGACTACAAATTACTGATAAACTTTGATAAAACCTATTTTATTCCCTTTACATCCTATAAACCACAACTACCTAATTATGATGTATTAAATATAAACATAAACGTCAACATTTTTTATATTTCGAAGTCGATAAGGTATCTTGGTATACATATAGACCAACATCTTCGTTGGGGTATACATATTACCGAATTACTAAAAAAATTACGCGGAATAATCCCACTTTTTATAAAACTTAAAGATATATTAGATTGTAAACAATTAATGATAATGTATAACGGTACGGTGGTGGGCTGCTAAATTTTAGTTTGTCAAAATTGGATGTATTTCAAAAAAGGGGTTCTAAAAATCATTTATAATAAAGACCATACTTATCCTTCTGATGCGTTGTTTAAAGCAGCGAATGTAATGGACATTCAACAGTTATTTTGTTTACACTAGCCATCAAACAGCATTCCGAAAATAAAACAATTCTATGCGAAGGATATCCACACCATACAACTAGAAACAAAGAATGCAAAAACTGTGGGTCAACGGGGTTGTTCCTTTTTAGCACCGAAAATAATCAATTTATTGCCAAATGAAACCAAAGTAATTAACGCTAAAAAAAATTTAAAAAATCATGCACGAAATATATTTTAGAAAATGAAAGAAATATGTTTCACGTTTTAGTTGATCTAAAAAAATATTAGTTTTCAATAATAAAACACTATTAGTATGTATATAGGAAAGTAAAATCAATGAAATAATACACCAACTCCTCAGATCCTATGTTGCTATAGCATATTTCTTTTCTTTTTTTCCCTCTTAGGTAACAAATATTTTTCTTCTAATTTAAAATAAATAAATGAATAAAAAAATAATTAAAACTTTTTCTGTACTTACGTCACTAATGCTTATATATTTTATTATGTTAGACACATACACATACATACATAGTTCTTAAGATAGTAAACAACTTAACAGCAGCAGAAATATTATTTTAAATATTAGAAAAATTTGACCAAAATCCGCTGCTATAGGCGGATATTTGAAAAAAAATATGTTAATCGCAGTATTTATATTAAATAGTTATTTGTTTATATTCTTGTATCCGTACAAGTATCTCAGAGATGCATCAGGAATACTTCTTCTTTAATTGTACATTAATGAATAGTTAAAACTATAACTTACGTGGCATTATTTATTATATATTATGTATACGTTTCAATTTATTTATGAGTAATGTATGAATAAAGATTATTATTATTATTTATTTATTTATTTATTTATTTATTTATTGAGAACACTGTTCAACAGGTAGATAACCCAATTATAGAACAGGAGGGTAAGCAAAAACAATAAAGTTAAGTGTAGGTACATTAAAAAAAAATGAACATACTTAAATATGAACATTAAAACATGTGGTAACATAAAAGAGAAAATATGGTCACAGACTTACAAACATAACATATAGACATATATAAAATACAATACAATATGAGCTAAAACAAACAAAAAAAAGTGTACAAGTATAAAAAAAAATTAATATTAAGTGAAAGAAGTAGATAACAAGATGGGAAGAAGAAAAACAAATTATTTAAGTAAAACTTTTTTATGTCATTAAGGCTGCAACTAACTAAATATATCAAGATTATTACCGGCTGCATTGCAATTGTTACAAGCTGAATATAGAGGTGAATGTTTCAGAATATTAGTGCGAGGTGTCAGTAGATAAAACGTTAAGTTCTCCCTAGAGGTTATTCTCGGTACGATGAAGTTCAGTTGAGATAATATTTCTGGACAATCTGTGATATTTTGAATGATTTTAAAGACAAATACATGTGAGAAATATTTACGCCTAATTTCCAGACTTGACATAGAGTGTCTCTCGAGCAAGTCCTGCTGCGGAAAGCCGATAGGTGGATAAACACCATCAGATTTAAACGACAAAAATTTTAAAAATCGACGTTGTACGGATTCTACGGTATTGATGTGCGTATTGTAATATGGAGACCATACAGGAGAAGCATACTCAAGCTTGGGTCTGACAAAACTAAAGTAAAGCAATTTTATTGTATCGCTGTTCGTGAAATCGCGACAATTCCGCGCTATAAATCCATATGTCTTAGTAGCCTCGGAGACGATGGTGTCTAGATGTGACGCAAAAGAAAGTTTTGAATCAAAGATAACGCCAAGATCGCGAAATGTTGTGGGACGAATTAGATTGACATTGTCAAGATTGTAATCAAATATTATGTGCGTGGATTTGTTTGAAAAAGACATTATGTTACACTTATTGGCATTTAAAGGCAACTTATTTTCCTGGCACCAGGCATTCAAGTTCTCCAGGTTTCTTTGTAGATGGAAACAATCCTCGATACCATTAACAACACTATAAATCTTTAGATCATCAGCATAAATGAGACAATTGACATCTAAAACATCTACAATATCATTGATGAAAATTATAAATAACAAGGGACCAAGTATGGATCCTTGTGGGACTCCGGACGTTGCAAAATATTCGCTCGACTTAAAACCATTAGAAACAACATATTGCTTCCTGTTATATAAGTATGACTCAAACAGTGTAATTAAAGCATCCGACATACCAAAGTAACTAAGTTTATGTAGTATCAAATTGTGATCAAGCCGGTCGAAAGCTTTAGAGAAATCTGTATAAATTACATCCGTCTGAGTCCGTGTATCTAGAGATTCAGCTATAAACTGAGTAACACAAACCAAATTCGTTACTGTAGAACGGCCTCGCATAAAGCCATGTTGGAAGACCGATATATTCGTAGAGACATGGTGATATATGAAATCGTGTAATAAAATTTCTAATGCTTTGCAAAAGTTGCAAATGATAGAAATCGGTCGAAAGTTGGTAATATCAAACCTATCCCCTTTTTTGTAAATTGGACACACTTTCGAGCATTTCCACAATTTGGGTATTTCACAGTTACTGATACATAAGTTGAAAAGTATTTTTAGGGGGTATGCCAGCACATATGCACAATCTTTCAACAGAAATGCGGGTATTCTGTCAGAGCCGGTTGTCATTTTGGGTTTTATTTTCTTTAGTGCAGCCGTTACTTGACTCTCATTAAATTCCCGTAAGTGAAAAGTTGAGTTAAAACTTGGTGCCTCTACCGGTCTCTTGGAGAAGGGAGATGAAGGTAAATAAGATTTACAGAAAAAATCAGCAAAAGCATTAACAATATCATTCGGGTCATCTAACTGACGTTCGTTATAGGACATTTGACTGGAAATGCTAGACGTTCCTTTTTTGTTATTAATGAAACCCCAAAATTTACATGGATCATTTTTTATATTAGTTTCAGCTGTTTGAACGTAAACCTTATAGGATATATTAATGTCCGATTTTATTCTAGATCTCAGTATTTTAAATTCGTCTAATGTACGCGTATCCCCGTTTCCCTTATATGAACGCCAAAGTCTAGCTTTTAACTTGATATTATTTATAATCCGAGAGTTGTACCATGGGGGATATTTTTTCTTGTTGGTAGCTGGGAATTTGGGTACACAGAGATCAATAATGGAGTAAAGTTTATCATAAAAACAACTAGTTGCTTCTTCCACATTAGAAAGTGTTTCGAGAAACTGCCAATCGACACTTGCGATTAAGTTATATAAGGCCGGGAAATTGGCTTTCCGAAAGTTATAACAATGATTATTTTCGTTAGCAGGAAAGATATTTTTTAACTTGGTACCAACATTCCACTGAAGGGAAATGTGCAATGCTGGGTGATGCATATCCTCATTTACAAATGGATCGACAGACCGTTCTACAGTACAATTTTTGTTATACAAAACCAAATCGAGGAGTTTGTTATTGTCGTTAAACACAAAATTATGCTGCGAGATATTCAGAACATTCAAAAAGTTGTTTAAGATAATAGTTTGACGGTCAGGCTCCGAGTCATTCAAATAAGCTGCGTATTTAGATATATTAAAGTCACCGATAATAAGTGTGTCGAACCCGTACAAACAATCTAGGGATTCAATTGATTCGAATAGTTTTTCATATTCCGAGACTGCAGAGTTAGGGGGCACATAAATGACGATTACATACATTGAAAACCGGTTAGATGTAATTTTCACGCATAAAATATCTATAGAAGGTATATTAGAAAGACCGACGGAACTAAGATCTAATGACGATGAGGTAAAGTTATCATGTACTGCAAGCAATACACCACCACCTCTGGTACGATTAGTAGCTAGGAAATTTCTATCGGAGCGATGAATATTATAATTTGCACCGAATAGTTCACTGTTGTACACAGACGAATCAAGCCACGTCTCGGTGAATGCAATCACCGAATATTTGGACATGCATGTGGAATTATACACATCATTTGTTTTGGTTTTGAGACCGCGAGTATTCTGATAGTAAACGGTGAAATTCGATAGGTAGTCATCGCTATCTAAGCTAGCGGGTAATACTCCTTCCGTGGTAGCATTGCTGGTGGGTGATGTGGATATGATTGGCGCGAGTGATTGCTATTGATTAGATAGTATATCACTCCTAAGTTTGTCACGGGCGCGAATATAAGCTGAACACTTCGCTTTATCCCAAACTGCATGATCAGTAGGCACATCAATATTTTGGATATTTTTTAAATTAGCACAATTGGTACAATGAGATACCTTCGATTTGCATTGTTTAACGTCGTGGTTTTGACCGCATAAAGGACATGAAATAGGCTTCTTACAGAATTTTGAGGAATGGCGAAATTCATTACATTTAAAAGATCGATAAACTTCAGCCGCATCAAAAACAGCACAACTGTCAAATCCTACAAACAAGTTACCAGCCTTAATGACCCTGTCGTATAAATATCTGTCAAGTTGTAAGATACATTGAAAAATATCTTTGTTTTTCCGTAAAGGAAAAAGCTTAATTAATTTACATTCAGAATTATTTAATAGGTCAGAGTTACATTTTATAATATAGTCAGCAAGTTGATCTTCAGCATATTTTTCAGACATTCCTACTATACGCACCCTAGGATGAACACCGTGCAATTCCCTGACCTCATATGATTGAGACATCTTTTCCTTCGCCATTCTAACGAATTTGTCATTATCCTCCCTATTTTTACACCCAATTAAAACACCGCCGTTTTTCAAATTTTTTACTTTAGCCAGCTGGAAGTCGGATTGAGAAGGATTCAAATTATGAGTAATGTCAGATTTGGTTTGGCTGAGAGGTTGCTCCAGATTTTTTGGCTGAATGATGATAGCAGGATGCGTATTATTTTTAAGAATATCAGAGTAACTGGTTTTTACGTCTTTGGCTGGTACCGTGACTTTGGCAGTCTTGGCTATATCAGATTGAATTGAAGCAATTTTTTCATTGACACCTGATAATGCACTCACAACTTTTTCCTCCAACAACTTACCAATATCTGCATGATTAATTGAAATGCAGTTTTCTAAGCATTCATTGCATTTCCAGGAGAGGCCTTTTATACTGTCTAACAGTACAACTAGATCGACAGTCTCAGTCACACATGTAGAGTGAGCATGCCTCTTGCATATCGAACAAGAAACGGTCGGCTTTCTCTTAGTCGCACCCGAACAAAAAACACACACAGACATGATTAGCTGTAACTGCAATGGGATGATATTATATAGTCTATTATTAATATAGGTCACAATCCTTAAACTGCAACATTTAACATTTATTTGTAACCGGCACTTGACAGTGTCCAGATGTTTACCTCTCAATAGCCTGTCCCTTTTTTATTGCACCAGCTACATAGGCCACTTATTTCCGTTGAACTGACTATACACTTTAATGCACTACACTAGATTAATTAATTATTGTTTATATCCTGAATCAAAGTCCTCTATTGTATAGCATCATTTTATGCGGATTTTTTCATATTACTGCTTAGGTAATTTAAGTCACATTCGCTGATGTTTATACCTTTCTTTTGCGAGTTTAACACTGGAGCGGCACGCCGCACACCCGACCTCCAGCGTGTCTTGATAATAATTATAATTGTTCATTAATTGTTTTTCTAATGTAACCTAACCGAATCTGTAAATTTGTCACTAAAAGTTATTCAGTTTATTCCCCAGCAATAGCGTCAACTTCTTGCTAAAATATTATCTTTCTCCATCTAGTGGTGTTTTTTCAGATATAGCGTCAACGGATAGGCAAACTTACTGATGAAAGTGAAAGACCTTAATTTTTGTAATATACATAATCTAAAATGTGAAAATTTGGGGAATCCGGAATACGATATTTTCGCAATTACAATATTATTTTTGGTAAGCGAAAAAGTAATATCAAAATTGTAACAGCTTTAGATTATAATTTTATTTTACAACACACTACTTAATAAAACAATTGGAACGTTAAAGGGTGGAATATATACGGTTATTAAACAATTATAATAAGTAAATAGGTCACATATTGTAAGAGCTGTTTATACGTTTATTTATTAATCTATTTATTTTAAATGTTAAGATTTTTTTTATCGTATCACTTGTGCTTACAATTTTATCGGTAAAATTTTTTCGGAAGCGCTGTTGCCTGATAATATAAAGAGTATAAATTAAGAGTATATTATCCCGCGCGCTTTAGCGGGAAGAATCCTGTTTGACAATAAACTGACAATTTACACGAATTACATTACCTTTTGGTAACTTAGGTTCTGAAAAAAATTACCGCACGAGCGGTATTTGGGGAAAATATTTCACGAATAAATAACGTACATAAAACATCTTTAATATTAAGTTTTGCTATTAACTGCCTCCAGACGTTTTCTTATAATTTTTTAGTGTTTACTGACCTTTATTTTCAATTTCATTATTTACGACACATAAAAATGTATTTCCAAACCGACTTATCTAATAAAGAATAAAGTAGGTATAATTATTTAATAATGGCAGCTGCAGAAACTTAAAAGTCCACGGAATTCGTCATATTTTAAATGCAATAACTATCAATGAACCAATATGCCTTGAACCATAGGTATTGTAATGCATAGACTGGTCCAAAACTGCTGAGATTCTTCACTGTAAACAGTTCTTAGATATGCTTCGACCAATTACATTATGCATAAAGACATAGAGGCCACTACCAATGTTCCGCCCTTATGGTCTTTTTTAAGTTGATCAAAGAGAAATGAAATACAGTTCTGGTACCGCCATCTAGTAACAGTAACGCTAAACGCTACGTACAAAGAATCGCCAGACACTGTAATGTATAAGAATTATTATATAAAGTGTTTATTGATATATATTTACTTATTTAATTCTTATTTTGAATTCAAGGAGAGTAAAAATTAAATTACGGTTGTTTAGTTAAGCAGAGGGTATTTATACTCTGAGAGTTGAGTTGGAATAAATGTTATGAATTATTGTAATGTAGGGTACAGTGCATATAGCTTTGATTTCCCAAATTGTATTGCTACTTTGTGATGGATTACCGTACGTAAGTACATTTGTGTTTAACATGAAATAATTGACTTGCCTGCTCGGTAAAACTCTGTATAACTTGATGGATAAAACTTAAAAGTACGAGTGGTGCTATTTACGGAAAATATTTCACAAAACAAAACGTCAAAATATTACCGCGATATTTGTCGACGCGTCCATACAAAAAATTAGAGTGATACATTTTTCGTATTGGTACTGTCAAAAGCCGATCTAGGTTAGTTTACCACTAATAATGACATTTGATTATCGCAATGAAAGATATTAAATAAATCATATTTTAAAGGGGTTCCGGATTCGAATCCTGGCTAAAATAAGGATGTTTATTAGCATCTTTAATATATTATCGAGACGGTAGCAGTGGCTTAGACCGTAGTTTAGCGAGGTAACATAACTAGTCACTGTTACCTCAACTGGTTTTGAGTCTCATCTGAGGCAAATAGTAATGTCGTAGGGAATGGTTGTTGTGTAGTTGCCTGTGGTGCATGTATCCTGATTGAGTGGTGGAATAGCTATGGCTAAACTCCGCCTACTTAGGATATCTGTTAGGAAATATCCAAGAGCAAGTTAGACACCATGTTTATTGAAGTACTAAAACTTAAAAAATCATCTTTGAACAGTCTAAATTGTCTGTATGTACATTATACATGTACATTATAATAATGCATATATACTAATAACTGATAAAATAATTTCAAAGTGTTAAAATTCTCTAATAGGCAAGAGTCTCTAATTAATAAAACAAGTTAGTTATGTGGTTGATTGGCTAGTAATTTTTGTGTAATAATTAAAAGAAATTTTAGCATCATATCTTACGAAATTTCTGAGGGCTTATGAGATTAGACCCATTCAATTAATAAAGGTAATATTATTTTGTTGAGGCAGAAAGTCGTTGCATGGCACGAATTAACATACAATGCTAAATTGGTTTTCAAAACAATAATAATTTATTGTATCGAGATCTAACTGTAGTGTTAAACAATCAATTACATCGGTTACTGACTATATTACATCTTCATATCATCAGCACATAGAAGGCAATTGATTTCAAGATCAGCAATACTATTAATAAATTAGTGGACCAAGTACTACTCCCAGGGGCACTCCTGACGTAAATATAAAGGCATCAGACTATCGATAAGAATATTATACAACTGTACATAGTGCTGCCTGTCAGTTCAATATAATTGTAAAAACTATAATAAGTTGTCAGAAACTTCAGATTTGCTTAATGTTATGAATGATTGATTATGTTAAAAGCTTTTGTGGAATTTGGGCAAATAACATTCACTTGTGAACAATCATCAACTGCTTCCAATAAATTGGTATTACAGAAAAGTTGTGCTGTTGTGGTCTTATAAATCCATATTGATACTCAGTTATTTGATTTCAAAGATAATATGAGTAAAAGTTGATTCTTACAATATTATTTAAAAAGTTTTGGAAAAATTGTTACTTATAGTACTTAGTAGATCTAAAATTTTCATTGTTTTGCTTATGTCCTTCTTGAAAACAGGTAGAATTTTAAAGAATTTTGTTAGACCAGAAAGCAATTTTGTTTCAATAGATAAATTGTATAAAGCAGTTAGTGGAGTAAAAAAGACACAGCCGCTTCATAGAGTCAAAATGTAGAAATTTTATAGGAATCCATGGTTTGCTTACTTTCTTCACCTAGTATTAGTAAAGTAGGAAACAGATCCAAAAAATCTGTTATTCTCATGTACAAAGGAAAAAAGTAGATAGCAGAATTCAATTAATTTGTACCATAATGGTGTCCAATATTTTCCTGAAAGAGTGCGCTTAAATTATTGAGACGCAATTACTTTTACAAATTATTTTATGAAATATAACTGATATTGAGTAAAATTTACCATAAATATTTGCTTCTTTCAGAAGATTGGTCAGGTCGAATGTGATTTGAATCAACAAAGAAAATACAAAGTGATGAAAAAGTACAAACTGCAAGGGTCAAAGAAGGTCGGTGGAAAAAGTGTTTAAGAAAATCAAAATGGTGACGTACGCGCTGGCGGGAATCATCCTGCATGTAATTCTGCTGAGTCCAGGTAAGTTATTTTTAGTACTTTTACCTCTTTAATTTGAATTATTAACCAAAGAACAATCTGGATAATTCCAAAGCAAAACATCACGACTGAGGTTTTATCAGCTTGTATAGGAAACTGTTTGCCTTGGTGTGATAAAGCGACACTATCTGATTTGCGCCAGAATATAATTTTTATTGCATCATTTCTGGAAAATATCTAACTGAAAAAAATAAAAACTTTTCTAGGTTAGGTAAGATAAAAAAAAATGAACATGTATATATACCGGGTGCCACAGGCTAGTGGCTCCCCCCTATATTTCCTTTATTTTTTAACTTATCCATTTGAAATTTGGGGTGCATAAACTACCTATAGAAGTGAATTTTTATACATAAAAAACCGCATGAGATCATTGCGGTTTACCTGGAAATGACCGTAACTTTTGATTTTTAAATGGAACACCCTGTATATTTTTACATATTTGGATTCAAGACAACATTCTGAGTATACCATGAGATTTTCGCGAATTGTTGTGTCGATGTCCAGTCTTTTTAAGCATTTTAAGACATTCGTCTAGAGTGCTTTGGAATACCAAAATTTGTTCTACGACAGACAAAGTCCAAAGGAAAAATATAATTTTTCGTTTAATAACTATTTATGAAGCCTCCAAAATCGAACAAATCACTTTTTTATCGAATTTTTTTTTTTTTTTTCAAATGGAAGGTCCTAGTGTTCAATAAATTAGAGATTTTTTTCTGAATCTATGCTATTATTTGTTTTTCTATTTTATTAAATTTATTTAAAAATAAAAAATCACTTTCAAAATAATTTTTATTGATCCTTATACTTTGAACTAGTACTTATACCTATTAAGAAACAAACGAGAGAACCAAAAGGCTATTATTCACAAAAGGGTAGTTATTCATATTGCATTATTAGACATATGACTTTTGCAAAGGCAACTACGTTAAAGTTCAAGAAAAATTGTATTGAGATGATTTTGATTGATTTTTATTTTTAAATAAATTCAATAAAATAGAAAAACAAATGGCATGGAATTGAAATGGATATCAATGAATTCAGAAAAAAATCTATAATTTATTGAACACTAGGAGCCACCACCTTCTCATTAAAAAAAAAGTTTTCGATAAAAAAAGTGATTTGTTCAATTTTGGAGGCTTCGTAAATAGTTATTAATGAAATTAAATGAAAAATTATATTTTTCCCTTGGACTTTACCTGCAGTAGAACAAATTTTTGTATTTCAAAGCACTCTAGACGAATGTCTTAAAATGCCTAGTAAAACTGAACATAGACCCAAAAATTCGCGAAAATCTAATGGTATACTCAAAATGTTGTCTTGAATCCATATATGGAAAAATATACAGGGTGTTCCATTTAAAAATCAAAAGTTGCGGTCATTTCCGGCTAAACCAGAAATGGCCTCATATGGTTTTTTGTGTCCAAAAATCCATTTTTACAGGTAGTTTATGCACCCCAAATTTCAAATAAAGGGAATATAGGGGAATATGGCCTATGGCACCCAGTATATGGGTACGTATATGAAACAAAACTTAATGAAGAAATGAAAAATATTCAAAATTAAATCAGATATAACAGCATGGTGTGCTACAACCAAAGGGGGAGGGTCAATAAGGCCGGTTTTCGGCCCCTCTCAAATTTGGCAAAAAGAAAAAAGAAAATATTTTTAACAGTCTAGGGTCAATTTAAAGTCGATTCGACCACAAACGGAACCAACCCCACCCTCCTCTTGGGGTCATTTCAAGATCAAATTACGAAAAAGCCGTGAAAAAAACTCGCCTTTTCGGAATGAGTAGGCTTATTCTGGGACTTCGATTTAATATATATATGTTTTTTGGGTCGCTAATTCCGGATCCGAGGTTAGTTTGTCTACAGTGTGTCCCAGGATAGATGTAACAAGAGGTGTAATGGACCAAAAATTTTGGAATTTTGGAATTTTGGAATGGTATTTGGGGATTGAGTCCTGCTTGTTGTAAAACTAAAGTATACCAAAAATGACTTGATTTGGTGTTCGACAGGGTGTTTATAAGCAAAGTTGTAAAAATCACCACTAATAAAGTACCTTTATTTTTCAAAATATGAAAAAATTCCACTAAGAAAAGTTATTTAGAATGCAATTTTATGCCTCTATACCTTTCAAGAATATAAAATTATTTTTTTGAAACTTCCCATTTTTTCAATAAAGTATTTTATTTTGAACCATTCAATTAAAACTGCATAGAAATTATTTTTTGCGAATTAATATTTAAAGTTATGTAGAAGCTAAAAGTAGGCTATGAGAAAAGCAGATGATTAACATTTGCTCCTACACAACTTTAAATATGAATTCAACTCTTAATTCGCAAAAAATGGGAAGTTTAAAAAAATAATTTTATATTCCTGAAAGGTATAGAGGTATAAAATTGCATTCTAAATAACTTTTCTCAGTGGAATTTTTTCATATTTTGAAAAATAAAGGTACTTTATTAGTGGTGATTTTAACAACTTTGCTTATAAACACCCTGTAGAACACCAAATTAAGTCATTTTTGGTATACTTTAGTTTTACAACAAGCAGGACTTAATCTCCAAATACCATTCCAAAATTCCAAAATTTTTGGTCCATTACACCTCTTGTTACATCTATCCTGGGACACACTGTAGACAAACTGACCTCGGATCCGGAATCAGCGACCCAAAAAACCTATATATATATTAAATCGAAGTCCCAGAATAAGCCTACTGATTCCGAAAAGGCGAGTTTATTTCACGGCTTATTCATAATTTGACCTTGAAATTACCCTAAGAGGGGGATGGGGTTGGTTCCGTTTGTGGTTGAATCGACTCTAAATTGACCCTAGACTGTTAAAAAATATTTTCTTTTTTCTTTTTGCCAAATTTGAGGGGGGCCGAAAACCGGCCTTAATGACCCTCCCCCTTTAAATCAAAGTTGATGCCACTCGAAATTTTTTTTTACACTTTCTTGGATATATATATTGAACCAATTCCAGGATATTTAGAATCATTCATAGCGGAAATTTTTTTTACAAGTAGGTATTTTACTTTTTTTGTATAATGACAGAGCCACACAATAAAAGTGGTCTGGCCTGCACATTCTTATGTATTTGGACCCGCTGAAACCGAATCCGAAGTCAGAATTGTCAGATTGGCTCGTTTTTCACCCCTAACCCCAAAAAGCACCCCCCCTCCAAAAAAACATGGTCTGTCTGACGAACCATACCAGTGTATCCTTATGTATTTGGAGCCTCTGAAACAGAAACACCCCCAAAAAAGTGGTCTGGCCTACGGACCAGACCAGTGTATCGTTATGTATTTGGAAACCGAATCCGAAGTCAGAATTGTCAGATTGGCTTGTTTTTCACTCCTAACCCCAAAAGAACATCCCCCCAAAAAATGGTCTGTACGGCGCACCATACCAATATATCCTTATATATTTGGTATGGTGGTCTGGTCCAAAAAACTAAAAAACGAGCCAATATGACAATTCGGATTCGGTTTCAGCGGGTCCAAATAGATACAGATACACTGCTACTGGTCTGGTCCGCAGGCCAGACATTCTTTTTTGTTTTGGGTTAGGGGTGAAAAACCAGTGAATTTGACAATTCAGACTTCGGATTCTAAATACATAAGGATACTTTGGTATGGCCCGCCGGACAGACCATTTTTTGGGGGGGGGGGATTGTTTCTTTGGGATTGTGCGTGAAAAGCGGGCCAATCTTCGGATTCGGTTTCTGAGGCTCCAAATACATAAGAATACACTGGTCTGGTCCGTAGGCTAGACCACTTTTTTTGTGTGGCTGTGTCATTAAACAAGAAAAGTAAAATACTTGAAAAAAAACTTCACCGTTGAATGATTTTGAATATCGTGGAAATTGGTACATCCAAGAATGTGTAAAAAAAAATTCCGACTGGCATCAACTTTGATTTAAATTTGGTTGTGGCACACCGTGACAGAACATGACAGATGTTGAAATATGGAACACGACAGATATTGAAAATCAGCTAGCGATATTTACCAATTTATTGAAAGTCCCTTTATGGATTCAGTAATTTATGCTCTATATATTTGCGAAATTTGTTATGGAAAACATTTTTACAGGTTTGTTAACATTGTTATAGTGTCATACAGCATTTTACGTAAAATATTTTTTGGAAAAGAGCACATGTGTGCAAAGGCATTGTACAATTGTCTATATTTCCAATATTGACCGCATGAACTCGATTTCGTAATATAAGTTTATTCTTAAGGTACTCAAGCAGAGGGGGGAAAGAGCGTGTTTCGAAGCATGAGTATAAAATATCTCGGCTAAATTGTTTGATGGGATAGTGTTGAGGCTGAAGTACTGACTATGCAAGTGTATGTTTACTGTTGGACGCTACGTATAATTAGTCCATGAATAGTCCAAATAATGGGAAAGAAACGTAATTTTGTCATAAAATTTAAACGTCTTAATTGACATAAAGAAAAACTACTAAATTGTAACCCGCACACTTAAAATGAAATTTGGATTTCGGTGAAATATTCTGAAATTAATATTGTAGTGTTTATTCAAGTCCAATAGTACTAAATATAAATTTTTACCGAAACTTAGAAGTTGAACTAAAGTTTATTTCGACAAATACTCTTAAGCGCTTAAAAAATGGATTTATATTTCAGTCAATATTTGCATTGTTGTCCTATCTAAGGCATATTTGTCCAAGAGGAACAATTTTTAGACTATTTTTTCAGTTTCACTTAGGATGATATCGACTTTCAGGAGCGCAATATTTGTATAAATGATTGAAGAGTTCTCTATCGACTTTTACCACCTTGTGTTTTCGTTATATTTCGAGTTATGTCTCCTTCGCCGCAAAGATGATATATAATCCGTAATCGAAGGAAGTGTGTATTTTAAAAGGTTATTTCAATTAAATCACTTTGGCATTAATCATTCATGTAAAAGAACTGGTAAACTAAGACATTTACTATAATGTCTAATATATTTATTTTATAATTATAGTTGAGTCAAAATAAATTTCGAATGGAATTGTTTAGCTGCAACAGTTTTATGGTTTTAATTTGTTCTATGTGTGACAGCAAAGTAGTGTTGAAGTAAATCTGTCCATTGCTTCCTATAAAATTTAAACAATTGTTGTTACTAAATTAAAATTTTTTGCTATTTCCGTTATTATTTCCCATCTTAGTAACCGAATCGTGAAAATAAAAATACCAAAATGTTCTTAATAACATTTCGAATAAAACTAATCCTAGAAATAAATTTTCTGATCATTGTTAAATTGTAAAAATATTAAAACTGTAAAAAATTGCCCTTTCTGTGTACCTAATAATGCATATAATACATTTTAAAGAAGGTAAAACTATGAATTTTATTAAACTAAACCCTCCTGCCAAATTTTACCGCAAAACATTTACTTAAAAGTCAAATTAAAAGATTTCGAAATTTCAGTGGCTTAAGTGCATAAAATCGTAGGGGGGTAATTTTTTTCAAAATGTAGGTTATGTAAATTTTTACAAATATTTTACAATAGGTATTAAGAAAAAAATTTACTTCTTAGTAATGGAGCAGGAATTTAAAGAATGCTTCATTACACTCCCCTCTTTCTTTACAAAAAAAATTTTGAAAATTCTATCAAAGAGAAAATTTTTGCTAACTTAACATCAAAATACAGCAATGGGAAAACAAGTTACTAAACTTCTTCAAACAAAATAAAGAAAGAATGGCCAATTCTTTCGTATACGCCTGGTATATATATATATGTGCATATGTAGAGAAAAACAAATTTTTAAATAACATAAACAGTATGTAAAACATCTTAGAGCCATAGTACAAGTAATGGTTATGTAAATTTTTACAAATATTTTACAATAGGTATTAAGAAAAAAATTTACTTTTCAAACAATTTTCTTTTGAAAATTTAGAATTTTCTAAATTATGGTTATAATATATTATTTGTCAAAACAAGAACGGTAAACGAATTACAATATTAGATAAAAAAAAAACAACATATGAAAACTATATATAATGCGTTTAGAGCGGAGACACGTTACTTTTAAGAAGAAATATCAATTTGTTTACTTATAAGCAATTAAAACGTAAAAACTAACCTATTTCGGTACCAAATGCAAGTAGAACATTGTTTTTAATATTGTTTTTTTCCTCTTCTTTGAGAATTCGTTTACCGTTTTTTGGCTTGTTAGAAGATTCACGGAGTTATTTGAATTTGTATCTAACTACAATTTCGAAAATTCTAAACAAATTCCAAAAAAATGATTCAAATGAAAAAACCTTTTTCTTTCTTGATACCACTGTAAAATACATGTAGAAATCTGCATTTAAGAAAAAAGTCCCCCTTCGAAGAGATACACTTAAATTATTAAAATTTCGATTTTGTTTTTTATTTTCATCTTTTAAATAAATATTTTGAGGTAAAATTTGGCAGGATGATTTAGTTCAGTAAAAACCTAGTTTCACTTGCTTTCTTTAAAATATATGCATCAGTTCATCGTATCTCCTAAATTATACAAAAATGGCAATTTTTAAAGGTTCTTGTCTTTTTTCAATTTGACAAATTGTCAGAAAATTTATGTCTAGTTTTGTTCGAAATTGTATTAGCAATACTTTGGTATTTTTATGCTTGCGACGTGGTTACTAGAACCAGAGATAATAAAGAAAATAGCAGAGAATTTTAGTGTTGCAACATAAATTGTTTAAATTTTATATGACAGATTTAATTCAATACTTCTCAGTACATTTTTTGTCTAAAACAAATTAAAACATAAAATCGCTGCAGCAAAACCTCTCCTTATTCATCTTTATTCTGGTTAATTTGACTACATTATTAGTGTTTTATATAGTTCTACCAGCTGACCCAGCAAACGTTGTGTTGCCATATAAATTATACATTTTTGTCCAAAAAATAAAAAGAAAATTTCTGGATAGGGCCACCCTTATCATCTGAGGGTATAAAAAATAGCCTACGACGTATTGTCAGACCTACCATATATACACCAAAAATTTCATAAAAATCGATCAAGCCGTTTCGGAGGAGTTCGATAACAAACACTGTGACACGAGATTTTTATATATTAGATAAAATAGTACTTTTTCAATATTTAAATCCTCTATGTTAACGCCTCTGTAGGTATGCTTGCAAATTTGGGAAGAAAAATAACTGTGCCAAGGGGGGGGGGAGCAATGTCGACCTGGCACCGCCCAGAAACAACTCTTATTTATTAAAATACTTTAGCTGCTATGCATATCCCGGGGGATATGTATCGCCTATAACTGCTGGGCGAGAAAGAATTATACAAATTATTCATGGTGTGCGAATGTTGTACAAATCTTATTTATCAATGGATTTTCATGTAATAGTCCATGTCAAAGTTGCAAAAACCCCAAAAGTGCAAGTGTAGCGACCAAGCTCATTTTCGAGGGAGGCCAACACGATGGTGATAGTCAAACTACCCCCAAACGCAAAAAACCACCCCTTTTCCCATTTTTAGTTGTCAGAAATGCGAGGATCGGTTTTATTTTGAAGAAACTGAATATGTCCTGTAAAATTTCGCAACCATATATCCTAACGACCCCTCCCTCAACCACCCCCTCCCTCAATACCGAAACATGCAAAAAACATCCAAACGTGCTGAAAATTGTTTTCTAGAAGTTTTCAAGAGCGGGGAACACGATGTTGATATTATTTAGCCTCCCACCTCTAATCAACTACCCCTAAATGCATAAAACCACACCGTTTTGCCATTTTTCGTTATTAGGCGTGCGAGGACCTGTTAGATCAGTTTTTTTTTGAGGAAACTCAATATGTAAATGCTGAAGAACATTTAATAATAATCATATATGACGCATGCCTAGCATAAGAATAAAAATCATTATAATGTGAAAATAAATATATACTGAAAAATCCGACTATGCACATATAATCCAGGCAACGAATGCTCAAAAAAGGGTGTAGAAGAAAATTTTAAGGACAGAAAATTTGACTTCGGAACTTTGTTTGGACTAGTCTGGAGATGAACGTATCTAGTCCCCACTCCTAGGTGGCAAAAATCAAAATAATATATATTCTTGAAGGAAATTTAATGCTCTACAACTTCTTTTCTTACGACTTTTTCGTGGGAACAACATTTGAAGAGTTATCTTAACAAATAGAGCAAAAAACGTGAGGCGAAAAAATTGTTTTCCGCAATTTCCGAATGTCGAGGGCGGATATCTCGAGAACAGAACAACATATCGACAAATAGTAAATAGTGATTCTTATAGCAAATTTTGTCAGCAATTCCGTATAGAGTGGTCAAGCCGGTACGACGCATAGTTTCCGAGATATAAGCGAAAAATCAAAAAATTGGACCTTTAAAGTGCCCCCTTCCCCCCGCTCATCACCTAGGAGTGGGGACTTTTGATATGTTCATCTCCTGACTAGTCCAAATAAAGTTCCTAAGTCAAATTTTCTGTCCCTAAAATTTCCCTCTATAATCATTCATTGCCTGGCCTAATATACGACTATATATACATGCGCCTAACCCTGCATACGCTCACACAGAAGCACAGAACAGTCTCTAAAATAGTACATATGCGCCATTTTTATCTTAAATGTTCCCTTAATAAAAGTCATAATGCTGCAAGAGCCCAAATTGCAAATGAAATGGAAACCTTGACTTTTAATCAAGTATTTATGAGAGGTACCAGAAGGATTTTATATGGTAATGATGATAGTTAAACACTGGATATTTAATTGAAGATGATTAGGATTCAAATTAAGATTCATTAAAACAACTGCCAAAAGTTTAATCGAGCATGACGTAATAAAACAGATAGTTATTATACTAGTTTTACTGCTTTTCTGATTTTGGATTTTAGAATAATAGAGCAGTACTCTTGTTATTACTAAAGATAATGTACTCAATCATTAACAACCGGAGAAAGAATATTTTCTTACTATTATTAGAATTAAAATACATAAAAGTGTACATCAAATTGAATGTATGAAAATAATAAACTATTGTTTTAGGTTTATTTACTTAGTACAGGTATATGTAAAATGAATATGAATAATTTTTTCACTTGTTACATAAATAACAATGTTTCATCAATATAACTATATTCCATTGTACATTATTCTGGACAAAAAAATGACATTTTTTTCATTTGAGAATCCGTTTTACGGGCAAAAATTATTTTTAATTGAAAAAATTGTTTTATTGACGACCCTATCTCAAACACCCTTGGACCCACTACGATGTAATCTTGTACAAAGGGGTTTCTAAAGGTGCTGATGATCAAGAATATTTTTTTCCTAAAATCGACCCACTTTTCCCATCCTAGATTCGGACTCCTCCAACTAAAATCAGATATGGTTACGTCTAAAGACTCGGTATATATTCACCACCAAAAGATATCAGATTAGCGAGATATGGGCTCCATGAAAAGTGGACACATAGTAAATTATATATAAAAATAAAAATTATAGTATATTGTACAACGATGCTATAATGAAGGCTATTATTATTAAGGATGGAGATTGCAACTCGAGCGAGCACTCGAGCTTACATGAACGCATAAAAAAATGTTCATTTTTTAAAATGTAAGTTAATATTACTACAGTTAATAAACTGAATGATGAGGGCATATTTTGTGTTATAGTATGATTAGCACTATTTTCTACAATACTATCAGCTACTATCATAGTATATATAGCTACTCGCTACATCGTCTACACGTGAGTTTGTGCTCTGTGCTTTTATTGAATTTGCAAGTATAACCAAAAAGTTTTTAATGTTTAAATGAACAATGTGTGATTTGTGAAAGTCTTGTGCATTAAGTGACATTAATGTTTCGTGTAATTACGTATTTTGAATAGACTATTTTAATATTTGACGAATTTATAATTATATATTTACTGTGCTGACATATAGATTGGTATGAATTCTTAGTGACAAAAACGAGTTGTACATAAAAACACATATTAAAACTTAATTAATAGAGTGGCGTAGGCGAAAAGTTTGACGGGGTCAATGATTCTATTTTATGTACCAACAAACAATGGGTGAGATGGAACAAAAATGTGGCAAATGTAAAACAAATATAAATGCTAATGAAAATGTAATCATATGTGCTGGAAAATTTGAAAATAATTTTCATCAAAAATGTGCAGGTATGACATCAAAAGACTATACTTTAATACAAAACAGCAAAGGCCTAAAGTGACTTTGCGAGAATTGCTTATTACACTTTGATCTTATTATTCAATTTAACGCTGAAATAAATAAATTAAAACCAGAAGTTACTGCAGAGTTAACTGAATTTCGAAATATTATTAATAATCGTCTTAACTGTTCTACTGAAAACATCGTAGAAAACAACAAAAAAAGCTATGCAAAGGTAACAGTAGGAGAAGCAGTTATTATTAAACCAAAAAATAAACAAGAGTGTAAAAAAACTAAGGAAGCCGTACAAAAAAATCTTAAACCAACCACATTTGAAGTTGGCATTACTCAATTGAAAGATATTAAGGAAGGCGGAGTAGTAATTAAATGCAAAACAAAGGAAGAACAGGAAAAAATTAAAAAAGCAGCTGAAAAGAAACTAACAAAAAATTATCAAATAACAGCTCTTGAATTAAAGAACCCTTGCATAAAAATTATAGACATCGAAGAACATTATGAAAAAGACGATTTATTAGACTGTATAAAAAAGCAAAACATGAACATACAGCATGACTTCTTTAAAATGGAAGTAAAAGTGTTTAAAAAAATGAGAACGAAGTATATGGCTATAGTAGAATGCGATCCCTTAACATTTCAAAAGTTATTAGATGAAAAGAACTTATATATTAACTGGTCAAGGTGTAGAATTTTTGAATACGTTGGAGTCTTTAGATGCTTTAAATGTGGAGGTTTCAATCATCATGTGGAAAAATGTGAAGGAGAAGAAAAATGCCTGAAGTATTGTAGTCCTGATCATAAAACAGACGATTGTGAAAGTGGTACTATGAAATGTGCAAATTGTTTAGAGGTAAATTCTAAGTTTAACCTTAATTTAAATACTGATCATTTTATTTTTGATAAGTCATGTGCAGTATATTTAAAAAAATTAGAATCACAAAAACAGAAAATTAAACAATTGTCTGGTGAATAGCAATCAATAAACGATAAGCTTACAAACAAATCTAATTTTAATGAAACAGAACAAAAAAAGACACTAAAAATATTACATCAAAATATTCAATGTATCAGAAACAAAATTGAGGAACTTGAGTTGTATCTAAAATTACATAATGTAGACATTGTTTGTTTGACAGAACACTGGCTTAAACTACCAGAAATCGATTCGATAAAAATAAATGGTTACACAAGAGCAACAATTTTTTGCAGAACTAAAAGCAATAACGGCGGTGTAGTCATATTTCATAAAAAATACAGTGAATTTAAAATCAAAGAACTTACATATGTACTTGAATCGTCAATTGAAAAGGATATTGAATTAGCTGGCGTTGAGATTAAAATTTGTGATTATTCAGTAAAACTCTTATCAATATATAGATCACCACAGGCTAACTTTAAAATGTTTTTGTCAACATTAGACGATGTATTAAATAAAATTATTAATAATAATGATGTTATAGTATGTGGGGATTTAAATATCGATTACCTCTCAAATTCGACAGAGAAAACTGAGCTATGTGATCTGCTACAAATCTACAATGTAAATATGATGCTAAATGAACCTACAAGAATATCTTATAATTCTGCCACTTGTATTGATTACATTTGTACAAATTTTTGTGATACATATTATAAATCAACTTGTCAAGTTATAGAAAATGGTATATCAGATCATACATGTCAAATACTGCAATATGAATTTTTTATACCATCAGATAATAACATAGCCTATAAATATACCAGACTCTATAATGAAGAAAATTATAAACATTTTTTTTATAACCTAGGCAATGAGTCGCGGAATGATATATACAACGCAGTAACATCGGAAGAGGGATTTACTAACTTTATTAATACATTAATTTATTATCATGATATCTGTTTCCCCTGTATCAAAATACAAAATAAAATAAACATAAAAAATGGATGGGTAACCCGAGGTATTAAGATATCATCACAAAAATTGAAATTATTACCTCAAATAAAGACGCAAACAAATGATCTAAGTGATAATACTTTTTATAATAAATATAAAAATATTTACAAAAAAGTAATAGTTGCTGCTAAAAAAATGTACAACGATTCAATTTATTCTAAAGCTAACAATAAATCTAAAGCTGTTTGGTCAATAATAAACAACAACTTGAATAATAAAGAGCCTAAAAATAAAATTAATGAAATAGAAATTAATAATAATTTGGTAACTGATGCCTATCTTATAGCACAACACTTAAATAAGTATTTTATAGATCTGCCAGCTAAACTAAATGATAACCTAGATGAAAATATTACTAAGATCAAATTTGATGTAAAATCAAATTTTCCCACTCTTTTTTTGGAACCAGCTTCTGAATCAGAAATATATAATATTATAATGAAATTAAAGAACAGCGATTCCTCCGGCCTTGATAATTTGAGCACTAATTTGATAAAACAGTCAGTAAACTACTTAGTAGTTCCACTTACATATTTAATAAATTTATCACTTTCGGAAGGAACGTTTCCATCTGTTCTAAAGTCAGCAAGAGTTTTTTCTATACATTATCTGAAAATTATAGACCTGTTGCTCTACTGTCAACTATTTCTAAAATATTAGAAAGAGTTATGTTTAACCGTATTGTCGAATTTGCAACACAACATTATATTATTTCTGATTCACCACATGGTTTCAGAAAGAATCGTTCCACTGAAACCGCAATAATGACATTTTTAAATAATTTATATGAAAATTTAGATCAAAATAAAAAATGTATAGGCCTATTCATGGATTTAAGAAAAGCTTTTGATCTAGTAAATCACAAAATACTCACTCACATCACTTTAAATCAAATAGGCTATTTTTAAACATATCCAAAACTGTTTTTATTATATTCTCTCCTAGGCGTAACGTACATGATAAAAGTCACTTAATAAAAATAGCTGGTAAATCCACAGAACAAGTACACTCTACTAAATTTCTAGGAATTTATATAGATAATGCATTAAGTTGGGGTGAACATATTGACTTTACAGCAAAAAAACTTTCTTCCTTCTGTTATGCGTTGTATAGATTATCAAAAATATCAAACAGATCAACTGTCATGGCATATTATTATACTAATTTTATTTCAAGGGCAACATATGGAATTCTTTTTTGGGGCTCTTCTTGCCACTTTGAAAGATTATTTAAATTGCAGAAAAAAGCTGTACGTAACATTGTGGGAGTATCTAAATATACGTCCTGTAGAAATCTGTTTAAAGACCTGAACATTTTGACATTGCCAAGCATTTATAATCTAGAGATACTCTTATATGTTAAAAATAATTTAAATAAGTTTTTACCAAACAATTACAATCATGATTATGGTACCAGGGAATGTAACAAGTTAAGCACACCATTACATAAATTATCAAAATATGAAGAAAGCCCAAAATATATTGGAATAAAATTGTACAATAAAATCCCAAATTTCTTAAAAAATATTGAAAATATAAATACATTTAAAAATGAAACAAAAAAATACTTAATAAATAAATGTTTTTATTCAGTGGATGAATATTTGGAAAACCAATAGCTCGCTTCAGTATTTTACCTAAACTATATATATTTGTCATTTTATATGTGTTTAAAAAAATGTGTGTTTTTTGTTTTTATATGTCTGTTTTTTTCCTAGTTTTAAGAATTAATGGTAGCACTGGATTGTAAGGTGCTTAACTCCTCTGTGACTAATCCTATACCAATGTGGTCTTTTGGATAATAAAGATTATTATTATTATTATTATTAACCACTCTAGCAGCTGTAGAAGTAGAAGCCGTGAAATATTTTTGGCTGTTATCATTTTATTTTTAACGGATTGGTCGATATATCCTTCAGCTACGAGTGATGACTTCCAGCCTACGTGTCACTTCAACCTCGTAATATCGCCACCTCCATCTGCGTATAGTGTAGCCGAAGGTCTCCGAAAGCAATGACCAACGTAAAGTTTAGGATTTGGCAAATTCATATAAGTTGCTATTTGTTTTCCAAGTACAGTAAACTTATTTTTTCCAGTTCGTTGAATCGTGAATTTACCTCTTTGGTAATTTAAAAAAAATGAGGTCACGTGCGACGGACGAAGATTCATGTACTTTTTTACAATTCCATAAAATTGATCAGTAATGACAAAACTTCTTACCACTTTGGTTTTCGTTTTAGGTACAATTATTAATAAAGTTGTACTCAGATCTTTCACGTCTTCAATTTTCATTTCGTAGAGCATGAGCTCTAATGATAGAGCGGTATGCACTCATAATTCCCACGATTAATGCGACTTTAAATAAATTAGTATATTAGAATTGAGACATTTAGTATCTGGCAATCTTACCTTATACTACACCTGTAAAATATAAACTCTCTCAGGTGCTTCCTTTATAAATTTATTAATTTCTTCTGGTGTCCAAGTTTTGGCTTTTTCGCTTCATATCATAGCTAAATCTAGCAAAATACAAGATTTTGTTGGCTATCATCTAGACTAGAGATTTGTAGGGACTTTTTCTAAAACATGCTACGGCCTCATGCATTGACACACCAGCTGTAAACTCAAAGTGCATTTTTGAAATAATATTGTATTTACCTAATTGGAAATTCGTAATATCGGCAAATAATTGATAACCTCGGTGCTTCAGTCATTTTTAAGAAGTGGTTTAATTAAACTTCAAGGCCTCGGGATATATTCCAATGGAAATAATTAAAGTTATCAAATGATTCAGTGGCTTACATGTAATATCGTTAATGTCTTTATAAGAATCAGACGTTATTTTATTATGCCCAGGATTCTCATTTTACTTTGCTTCTTTTAATTGATATGGTTTAAGCAAAATTAATTTTGCATTGTTCTTAAATCGCGTAGATTTTGCAAATGGTTATTGTTAAATTTTTATACTAAATTGATGTAATTGAAAACAAATCTACTAGCTGTTAGGGTACCGCCGTCTAGTATAACACTATTCTTTAAACATTTTCACAAATTCTTGGTTGTTGATTTATTGCCGTCTCAAAATATTATGTTTTTCTAATTTTTTATAACAGATTTAATGGACTCTTTTATAATCTAACGGTTCCTCTTAGTTTCAATATTTTTATTTTTATCGAAGTTGTACAGATTTTCATCAACTAAGTTATTTTTTTATGCAACATAGTTGACATGTTTGATATTTACTTTGCTTTAAGACAATTATTGGTTTTTATGTTGATGATATGAAATGTAGGAAAGTGAACAGTTATTACATTTTAAAAAATTACAGAAAAAAATTAAACTATTTTTAGTCTTTAGAAACATTGTGAATGCACGATTTCCTTTGTCTTGTTTAATTGTCTTATTTATATATACGAATCCTGATTCACTCCTTAAATTCAAGTAATGCTGATTATAAGCTAAATTAGAGTTCATATCAATATTTATGTCTCTAATTATTATGTTAAAATATGTGGGGTCCGCTTTATGTGAATTAATATACTCTTTCAAATGATCGTAACCGATGTTGAACTTAAAGTTTTCATTTTAAATATGAAACCCACAAAATAGAATAGTACAATACTTTTATTAAAATTAGGCCGCATCTATATCGCTAGAGGCTTGTAAGCGTTCATGTTATATATACTATGTTTTATGATATTTTAAAGTGAAATGTTGCCAAGGATTTTTATTAAGCACAAAAATTTTTTTATATTTTACATACCAACCGAACTTTACGTATATTACGTGACATTACGTAACAATTTTGATTCAAAATGTTCTTAAGGCTGTGTTACCAAGGTCAAATATGCGTTCATTAATTCGTAATTTTGTAATTATTTCGAGGAAAGTATTCTTAAAAACGAATCAACAGAATTCAGATTTGATTTAATTATTGAAACTAGTTAACTTAAATCTGTTACGTACCATATCTTATATTTGAATACTAAATGAAATTAAGTTTCCAAAGTTTTCTCCTCTGAATTATTAAACGTGAACGTACCCGTCAATCGTCCATAATTCACCTATAATGATTTTATATTTTTTAATGGAACTCAAATATTCAAATAAAATGTGATACGTAATAGAATAAATATATTTAGCGCAAAAAAAGTTAAAAATCCGCATAATATTTGCTACACTAAAAGATTACTTGCTTAGAAAAATTTGAGGAAATATACCAATATTAGTTTTACGTTTTGCTAGTAGATGCCGCGACAGAAGTCGTTCGAAGTGGTAACACTGCTATAATAATACTAGAAAGACAGTATGAGCAGGGTCGGACTTATTTTTCATTCCTCCAGTGTTTGAAATAGATTTTAAAATAATTTTAATTTACTTACCGATTGAATTGTCCACATTATCTATTACTGATCACGTTTTTAAGATCGTTTAATTTATCTTTATTATGATAAGTACATATACTTACTACAATACAAAGAGAATTGCCAATGGCTATTTATGCACGGCTTTTTTTCTCAGGCCATGGGCGGAGAAATCCAAAAAAATTTTTAATGAGCCGGGGGGAGAAATCCAAGAAAAATTTTTTTTGTTCGAAAAAATTTTTGAAGAGCGGGGGGGATGAAATCCAAGAAAAAATTTTTTTTTGTAGTAATTTTGCGCCCCCAGAAGCATGCGCCCGCGTGCGGAGCACTCATCGCACGCCCGTTAGGCGCGGACCTGTCTCAGGCTGTACGTAAAACAAAGTAGCCATTACGATTATTTATGATTACAATTTTTTAATAATAAAATTGCTACACGAAGTTGTATTCTTTATATTAGAGCATATAATTTCAGCCTTACTGCACAAATCTAGAATTTTTTTACTTTCTATTATTTTTTCTGAAGTTCTACATTTCTTGTTTATTCTACATTTTCAATAACTTTTTGTTAGTAATTTTGCTAATAACTTATTAGCATTATCTAACAAAATGTCATTACTGTAAAAAGTGATTACAATTATATCAAAGAACTAAATTTACCTATTTTTAATTCCGACTGTGAAGAATCAATGTCACAAGGGATACAAAAGAATTATAATATTGTGGTATATGGACAAACTATCTCTGCACACACTCTTTTAGTGTATATAATCAATAATTATTTTGAAAGAGTAAAATGTCTCTTTTATTTCCCGAAGGAGAGCTCAAATTGTCTCTGGGACTGACACTATTTGAAAATGATAATCAAACTTGCAGTACAAAAATATTGTTTTTAAGGAGTGAATGTTCATAATTCTTTATTGCATTCTGGTTTGAATGTTTATGAGGGTGTAAAAAAAAATCTACATTGTTCACTATAATTTTTTTCTTTATTAAATAAATAACTGTAAATACTTGTACTTATATTACACACAAACCTAAACAAAATGTTCATTTCCTGGTGTTCAAAGTAATTTTATTGGTCAAACTAGTTAGATCAAAAAGTATAAGGGTATGAACATGCCGAAGATTAGTGGCGGCTGGTGAAATTTCAATTTTTTTTTCTCGTCTGTGGCGCATGGGACCTATACGAAATATGAGAAATACATCTAGAGAAGCACTTCTTTAATGACCTCTAAAAAATATTGAAAAAGCAGTTTGCGAAAAATTTTTTGAAAATTTGGTAGCCTCCCCGTTTTTTATTTTTTGTTTCTGTCACGCATTTGACTTTTCATAAAAATACAACAATACGTTTTGGAGTTTATGAAAATATTTTCATTATTAACTGAAATACTGAAATTTTGTAATTTATAATTTAACAAATTTCAATTCGTTGTACCTCAGTTACTAATGAAAATATTTTCATAATCTCCAAAAAGTATTCTTGTATTTTTATGAAAAGTCAAATGCATATGACAAAAACAAAAAATAAACAGGAGTCCCTAGACCCAGGGGAGGTTACCGAATTTTCAAAATTTTTTTAGCAAACTGCCTTTTCAATATTTTTTAGGGGTCATTAGAGAAGTGCTTCTCTAGAAAAAAATATTGAAATTTGACCAGCCCGTAATATAATAAAATGTTTTTTGTGTCACGAAAACACGTCAAATTTAATCCAACGATAATTGAATTTATTACTGTTAGATACCATGAATTGTTTAATTATTTACGAACATCAAATCCTATTTCAAAAGTTACAAAATAGAATAGGAGCTGACAGAGGCGCACTGAAGGGGGGCTTTGGGGGCTTAAGCCCCCCCTGGATGCCAGGATTACATGTTTTAAAGTAAAAATGAAATATAAATAAACAAAAAACAATATATAAAAGCAAAATACATTTTACGAAATATACGATTATTATTATTATTATTATTATTATTTGTAGTAGCCCCCCCCTCAGCAATTTTCTGGGTGCGTCCCTGGGTGCCGAATAATTTTTTAATTCACTTAATTCATCTAGTCGACTATTTTCGATACTGTCCGTACGGCAAAGATCTAAAACATCTTTGCCGTACGGCCCTGTAACACTTCTGATGCCAACAACAAATAAGTAAATCTCAACTCATAACTAGAAAATTGCATGGTTCCTGTTTTACTGGCAGAACCATTAGTTCGCTATTTCTATATAAGAATTGACTGTGGCGTGCAAACGCAGCCTTAAAATATTTTTAATAAGACTATTTAATAAGACCATGACTGCTCACTGCTCAGTTGAGGGACAAGCACACTTAAACTCTCAGTCCCGAGTTCTATTCCCGGCCGTGGCACTCGGATTTTTTCGAATGAAGGAATTAATTTCCATATGCTATATAAGATGTGTGTCCCTTGTCGTACAAGGCTATTTCAGAGCCTTCGTATTGTATGTGGTGGTGGCAGCGGCAAATGCCGATTTGATAAAAACAGAAACAATATTATGTACTTAATCTCACTGACACTACGTAAAAGTGAATTTTGCCGTATTTGAACAAAAAGTTAATTAATGTGTTCCATTCTGAACGTTACCTTTTAAACACAGTGATCTGGTAAGACATACGCAGTACATATATTCACTCTACAATATATTCATCTAAAAATGTATGAAGATATTAACTATCAGTATTTTTAAATTCCTTTGTGTACCAGAGATATTATTTTTTACACACTAACTACAATTTATTGAACGTTAAAAATGAAAGCACGTAGGTAAATAAATAGCTACGTCAGATATCCTTTTATCATTAAAATTTAATAAATCGTAGTGTATATTGAATATAACTGAAATATATTTATTATACCTTATAAATAACTATTTGTACTTATTTGCCTATAAATAAGTTTATAAGTAGATTCATTTAAATTTAAAATATAATTCAAATTTATTATAGTTTGAAAATGCTGTATTATTTATAGATATTAAAATATTTATACGACCATATCAACGTTATACATTTTTGCCATTACTGCTCATAACATATATTTAAGTAATTTGTGAAGAACAGAAGAAGACATAAGAAACAAACCATTTCTGAAATCAGTGTGGAAAGTGAGTTAAAAAACTGCTGTTGGGTTCCAAACATCATAAAATATGCATAGTGGTGATCGATGCATTATTGGTCTTTCAAATGAACGTTATATTTGTGGATATATTTTTATAATGATATTTCATATTCTTTATAATATTTTGATCATATAAATTAGGATATTACAATTAAAAATAAATTGTTCAATGAATTATTGCCATAGATAACTAATTCCTAGATATAGTTTACGAAAAAGTACGTCAATCCAAAGAGATAATATCTTTATTGTGAAAAAATGTGAGCGACACTTGATTGCATTACATTTTTTTTAAATTTGCCAATCAGTTGCAAATTACTTATCTTGATGTACAGCTGTCAGTATATTTATGGCATAATTTCAGTTTGTTTATTATGGAAAGTAAAAAGTAAGGTATGTAGTTCATAACACTGTTTTGATTATCTTATATAAATCTATATCTAGAAAATTAATACTCATCATATTTTGTCAAATTTTGTAAGTCAAAATATCATAATTAGATTAGGCACTTAAATATACAATATACAACAGTTAAAAATTTAGAAACTGTATATAGTACAGTAAGCGAAGCAGTAAAAGTGGTAAAATTCCCGGCCCGAAAACGATGAAAGGAATTTCTGTTTTATAAAATACGTACATCAAAATCTATATTGTCGCATTACCTGTTTTTTATTTTTAAGGATGGAAACCACCCTTAAAAACGAATAAATAAACGAAATAAATTAACGAAAATCCATGTACTTAGGTTTCTGAGGTCGCTGAATATAACTGTGAGGATAAAACATAGGAAAGTCGAAAATATTAAGGGTTGAAACCAATGTTAAATACTGAAGAATTAATAATTCTTCTGATGTTACAAATAAATTCACGAATATCCATATAATTATGTTTTTTAGGTCGCTGAATATGATGGATTAAAAATGGTCACAAAAGAGTATAGTAATATGTCTAAATTTATTAAAAATACACATTGTTATAAATAAATCAAATTAATACAATTAAGTAAACTAATTAAATAACATTTTTAATCTGCACTCTAAACATGCTAAAGTGCGATGCAACCCGCTTTTTCTGCGTATTCTTCGAAAAATAGACGGCTATTGCTCGTTTCTCTACCTACTATAGACATTTAAAGTGCGCGTACAAACGGAAAAGTTTCAACATTATTTCAAACTAATATCTTTGGAACAGTTTGTCGTAGAGAAAAATAAACACCCAAATTCTTCGTTTTTTGACAAGCCTCATTTCATTTTTATATCATGTTTCTATCAATTTTATAGTTTTTGAGATATTTCCATTTTAAATACATAATTTTCTTGCGTATGCGCTCAAGCGCCATCTTGAAACCTTCATATCTCTGGAACACTTTGTCGTAGGAAAATTAAAAAAACAAATTATTCGTTTTTTTTATAAGCTCCATTTTTGTACTTATACAATTTTTTATTAAAAAATATTTTCTGAGCAATTTCCAAAAATCCGATTTAAAAAAAAATATGAAAATTTTCATTATTGAAAATGGATGTACAGAATGAAAAATAATTATTTTAAAAATCCTAAAAAAATTGAGCATGTCAGTAATAATATGCATTAACAATATCTAGAAGGATTTTTAAAAATTTTGAATTAATAAAAAATTAGAGCAATAAGACTAAATAAAAAAATGGCGCCTAAATTTTTAAATGCGCTACTTTTTCAGTTTTCATTACAAAAGGTCATAATACGTCTCGATCGAAAGAAAATTTTAATACCTTTAATTTTTACAAGAATAAAAATATTTCTTATAGTTGTAAATTTTGACTAATTTTAAATTTTATCGTCGAATATTTTTTCTGAACGTTTCGGCGCCATTTTGAAAATTCCATATTTCCAAACATCGGAGAAAAAGAAAGAAATAACCATTAGATTTGTTTTCGTAAAAGCTTTAATTTTGTACCCTTGCATTTTTTTATTAATGTCCACGTTTTTTTCGTAATTAAAAAAAAACTTCTAGGAATGCTGATTTTAGGGGGTGAAAATTGCAATTTTCAGTTGGCAATATCTCAAAAAATATGATTTTTAGCAAAAAAGTGTATAAGACCTTTCTTTCTTATAATTTGATTCTCTATCAGATTATGTGTATTTTTATTTTTTTTGCGACAACCCCCAAGAAGGGGTGGGAAATAAAAAAAAAATACAATATACATTCTTATGTACATACTTTATAACGCATGTTGAAGAAGAAAATTTGGAAAATCATTACATCGTTTTCCGGCTGGGATTTAAAAGCTTCACTTACTGTACTAATAAACACGTATCAGAAATAATGCGAATAGTAATTTAAATCTAAATAAACTTAAAATGAAAAGCATCCTTTCGTTAAACGAGTAAATGTCCGCTACCACAACACTAAGCTATAAAATTGGTTGACTATAACGTAATACGGTCGGCCAGATGACAAAGAATAATAGATTATACGAGGGTCAGAATTCTACTTGTTGCAGGGGAGATGTTAGAAAACAGGACATGCCAATATAGAAACATCATTTTTCAGTAGAATAACAAAATACTGTGATCGGTTTTATAATGGCTTAAAAGGGTCAATTTATTGAAAGTTTTCCTACAAAAATAATGTCATTAAATACGTTACTTTAGAGTAATACTATACCTATGAAGAGGTTACACTTACTATAATTTGTACAATAAACACATAGTAATAGTTTGAGAGTACGTTAATGAAATCTTCTTAATATATTTTTAATACCATGTATGGCCTGGACATCCGAATTTAAGATAATGTTATCTGGATAGTCTGGATAACCAGTATTTTTATCAAGTGTAATTTTTCAGTATCTGAGTATGTGATATATCATAATTCGAATTAAAATCTATACTCGCAGGATGATATAAAACCCACTTGATAAAATAAAAAAGAGAAAATTGAGTTACTATTAATAAGCCAATGTTTTTAAAAAAAATACTTTAAACCGTTCAAATAATTCTTTAGGGTACACAGTGCCTTGAATTATAGGAAAATAGGGACAAAAATGTATAACTCAGTTCCTTGAAGAAATTTTGTAATTCATAATATAGTGAATGTTAGCTTATAATAAATGAAAACATGATTAGTACATTAAATGACACTTCTTCGTGGGTTCGCATTTATTTTTAAAAGTGATCTGCCAAGATGAAATCGATATAGAAGAACTTTTGATACCTTGAACTATGAGCTGCTATGCTTAAAATTGAAATACTTCGGTTTTGATGATATAGCTCCTGCATTCGTTCAGTCTTTTCCAAGCAGGGGAAGTCAGAGCGTTGTTGTAAACGACACGGAATCTAAAAATAAAGAAATGTTAAATGGTTTTCCAGAAGGATCAATTCTGACTCCACTCTTGTTTACAATTTATACATCTCTGACTTCCAAAAATCTTTAAAATTTTTCTCATCTCAATACTATGCTGACAATGCAGAGCTGTCTCACATCACACCGGTGGAAAACTTAATTGAAATAGTTCCACTACTAAATGAGGAAATAAAGGACCTCGTGGAGACTTCTAAAAATCATTGTTTGAATGTCAATCTTGCCAAATCAGCAGTATTTTGAGATGGAGGGAGGCTCAATGGTGGTGGAAGGGTTAATTTTACAATCATAATAGAGATCATATGAAATGACTATGTTTGATTGTAGATGATAAACAACACTTTGTCAGCTATATAAATAATCTAGGAAAAAGTTTGTCTGGTTAATTAAAAGTATATATGCAAACAGACATAGTTTAAACAAAAAGATCAAAATAATGACATGTGGCAAGCTAATTTTTTATTTATTTATATATATATATATATATATATATATATATATATATATATATATATATATATATATATATATATATATATATATATATATATATATATATATATATATATATATGAAGTGACGGTGAGAGGTAAACTCTCATATGGTCAGATGCTACTATACGTCGGACAAATGTCACTGACGTATAGCGACTTGCTTTTTTGCAAGTACCAAGAGCGGCGACCTCTAGCCTTAGTGGGCTATACTCACTGTTTATGAAATCGGATTTGAAGGAAACAACTACTCAGCGGGCAAATACCCCGACCTGCATTGAATTACACCTTCAAATCGTGATCAGTAACCAACTATCATTTGTCTGTTCCTAACCAGACATAGACCGGTTTCGAACTTATTATGTTCTCATCAGTATGCCATAGGTCATGGAACAGACAAATGATAGTGGTCAACTTGCTAGTCTTATACAAACTGAATCAAATGAAGTGACGGTGAGAGGTAAACTCTCATATGGTCAGATGCTACTATACGTCGGACAAATGTCACTGACGTATAGCGACTTGCTTTTTTGCAAGTATCAAGAGCGGCGACCTCTAGCCTTAGTGGGCTATACTCACTGTTTATGAAATCGGATTTGAAGGAAACAACTACTCAGCGGGCAAATACCCCGACCTGCATTGAATTACACCTTCAAATCGTGATCAGTAACCAACTATCATTTGTCTGTTCCTAACCAGACATAGACCGGTTTCGAACTTATTATGTTCTCATCAGTATGCCATAGGTCATGGAACAGACAAATGATAGTGGTCAACTTGCTAGTCTTATACAAACTGAATCAAATGAAGTGACGGTGAGAGGTAAACTCTCATATGGTCAGATGCTACTATACGTCGGACAAATGTCACTGACGTATAGCGACTTGCTTTTTTGCAAGTACCAAGAGCGGCGACCTCTAGCCTTAGTGGGCTATACTGATCACGATTTGAAGGTGTAATTCAATGCAGGTCGGGGTATTTGCCCGCTGAGTAGTTGTTTCCTTCAAATCCGATTTCATATATATATATATATATATATATATATATATATATATATATTTATTGCGACATTGTTTATAACCCGTGTATTGATCAATATACCCGATTCAGAGTACAAAAAGTACAGAACCTCTGCATCAGATTTAAAATAAGTGACATGATCTCTCCTTCTTAGTCCTAAAATAGGACTAAGAAGGAGAGATGGTGTCTCTCCTTATGTAAAAGAAATAGGTTGGTTATACTTGTCAAATCGTGTAACATTACACCTTTCCATATACGGCACCGGAAAGTCATGCGTTTGACATTGCACTATTAACCGACCGCCCACAATAAAGACGTCTACCAGTACTCTAGCAGAGGTAAACAGTGACACGCTCTCTCAAAAGAATTTATACATGATTGCTTGCTTCGCTCTCGCTGGCTGCTCTCGCTTGTTCTTATTGCCGTACCAAAACAAACACTTTCCGATACTGTATACACACAAATTACACAGCCACACAAAATAAAAAGTGGTTTGGCCTGCGGACCAGACCAGTTTATCCTTATGTATTTGAACCCGCTGAAAGCGAATCCGAAGTGAGAATTGTCTCCAAAAAAATGGTCTAGCCTGCAGACCATACCAGTGTATCCTTATGTATTTTGACCCTCCGAAACCGAATCCGAACTCAGAATTGTCAGATTCGCTTGTTTTTCACCCTTACCCCAAAAAACACCACCGAAACAAAAAAAGTAGTCTGGTCTGCGGATCATATCAGTGTATCCTTATGTATTTAGACCCGCTGAAACCGAATCCGAAGTCGGAATTGTCAGATTCGCTCGTTTTCCACCCCAAATCCCAAAAAACACCCCCAAAACAAAAAAAAGTAGTCTGGCCTGTGGACCAGATCAGTGTATCCTTATGTATTTTGATCCGCTGAAACCGAATCCGAAGTCAGAATGGTCATATTCGGTCGTTTTTCAACCCCAACCCCAAGAAACACCCCCAAAACAAATAAAGTCGACCAGACCAGTATATCCTTACCAAATACACAAAGATACACTGCCACTGGTATGGTATTCCGGACAGACCATTTTTGGGGTGGGTATTTTTTGGGAGTTAGGGTTGAAAAAATAAGTAATCTGACAATTCCGACTTCGGATTCGGTTTCAGCGGGTCCAAATACATAAGGATACACTGATCTGGTCCGCAGGCCAGACCACTTTTTTTGGGGAGGGGGTGATTTTTGGGGTTAGAGGTGAAAAACGAGCAAATCTGACAATCATGACTTCGGATTCGGTTTTAGCGGGTCCAAATACATAAGGATACTCTGGTCTGGTCCGCAGGCCAGACTACTTTTTTGTGTGGCTGTGTTATTAAGCACTCAAGTTAATTTTATTGAATTGAATTGAACTGATACCTGGATGGTAGATTGCCACCTGTAATGAAAGCTCATAATTACTAAAAACAATACTTGTTTATCTGGCCAGTTGGAGCAGGGGCATGGGAAGGAGATGGAGGTTTCGGGTTGCATGTGTCCTATTAATTCCTGTTATTGCAGGGCAAACGAAAAGAAATAATAATGATAATTGGTTACGATGACATCAATTCACTTGTATTTAAAGACTGAAACAGAACCTCAACATTGAAGATTAAATGTCAATTTTGAATTCTGTCAAAGTAACGATTACCTTTTAAAAAGTGACGATTACCCATGATTACTCAAAAGTAACTATAATTTCCGTCACTGTTAGGTATACGGGAAAAGTGGCTGTCATCGAATTAAATCCTTATAATTTGAGAAAGAAATACTAGATTAGAAATATTCATGTGTTTCTAAATATTACACATATGGTTATTGTGAATTATTTTGTTTTTGAGAGAAATGCATAGACAAGAGGATGAGTTCAATGCATTCAAAAGTCTTGAAGTTGTTTGTGGTTGGGTGAAAGAAGTACTCTGCAAGAAATTTACAGGATAAAAACTTGTTTTAAATATAAGAATTGGTTATCAATGATCAACTATTTTGTTCGAATATGTTTATCTAATTAAATATTGCCTTATAAATAATTGTGAACGTGCAAATTCATTTTTCAGGTTACGAACTCTTAGCATCATCAACGGCAGCCTTTGACTTCTTGGACTATTGCAGATTCAGATTGTCCCTTGATAGTTACTTGTGATTGTGCTAGTCTAGACTAACATATTCACTACTCAGAGGCAGGAAGTCTTTTCTTTTAGTTTCTTAGTGGTAAACATGGCTATGTTAGACCGTTTTATTTTTGTGAAAAAACACCATATAAATTAAATAATGAAAGACTGAAGTTCTATAAACTATTTAAAGTATGTAATAAGATGAACAACATGTACACAACTTCTTTCAGTGGTTAACTCCTCGTCTAGAGCTATAGATTAAATGATTATAGCATAACATATACTTTATGTTAATATCGATCTAAGCAATAAATAACATATATAACTCAAATGGCATTTCGACACGTTCAGTTGCCACATCACTTGTTGATGCCGTTACTTTAAATTTCCTTCCTTAACTTATGTATTTCATCAAATATTTTTATGGAGCATGCATTTTCCTCTTGGAGTGTACCTTATTTAACACTTTCAGGGCTGCTAAAAAGCGACAAGGGATACGATTATAGCCCCTATAAACTTTATAATTATCATCAATATAAGTAGGGGCGGCTACTCTTAAATACTTCTCATTTGAATTGGAAAACAATTTCATGGTGAGTACTACTATCATTATCCATTTTTTTTCCAATGGACAGTTCGGGATTCAAATATGTTTTACTAGTGGATCTTCAGTGCTGCGTACCTCTACTAGTCAACCATCCTAGGATGGCAAGTAGCTGCGCAGAGAAAGAAGAAATATCATCACTGTTGGACAGAGACAAACAAGCTTCTCTAGCTAGCTAGCTAGATAGCTACCTTAAGAAGCTTAAAAAGCTTGTTTGTCTGTCCAACAGTGACGATATTTCTTCTCTTTCTGTGCGGCTACTTGCCATCCTAGGATGGTTGACTAGTACACGTGGAACCGCGAGACATCATTTTTCTACCGAATACATAAGATCAAACAACTTTTGACAAACGATTATAAACATTATTTCAAATAATGAAAAAGAAGATAGGTACATTTCTTTTGTCACAAAATTCACATTATTTCATCATTGCATTAATTCATTACTTGTCATAAGTTCATTTTTGCGTACATAAGCTGGTTCCACAGCTGGTTTCACAGGCTAGCCACTATAGTACAGTTGACCCGGAACAAATTTGTAACAAGCTAATTTCTTAGGGATTGTAGTCTATGGCTATCCAGGAGTCTCTGACTGAAAATACCAAAACATCCGCAGTGCAAAAATAAAAAAAAATTGCGCCGCAATGTTGAAACTAGGCACTTTTTTCCTTTAATCGACAATAGCCCACACGGAGCACACTTTAGGAAAAAAAGTGGCAAAATTTTGAGAAAAAGAGCTAAGTTTTAAACTTCGACCTTGAATATCTCGAAAAGGGTGAGGTTTTGGGAAAAAATGCAAAATACCAATCTTGTAGACAATTGAATTCTCTACAACTTTCATGTTAACTTTATTGCTGTCCGATTTTTTTGACCTCATGAGCATCCGATGCATAGGACGCGAGATATTTACAAAAAACTTTGACCTTCAATATCTTGGGTAACCATATTGGGGTTTTTGTGATATTTGTGGATTTGGGTTTAGGACATCTCAAAGAACGTCTGTGCAAAAATTCAGATTTTTACTAATTTTGTCTACGTGAAATGCTAATTTCTGTTGGCTATCTTACAGTGTTAAAATACAAAAACACCCTTTTTTATAAGAATTTGTCATTTTGACAATCATAACTTTGTTAATATTTAGCCGATTTATACCATATTGAAGCTTAGCTCTTTCCTTCAAACTGTTGCCTCTTTACTTTTTTCCTAAAGTGTCATACGTGTAGGCTATTACCGATTAAAAAAAAAAGAGCCCAATTTCAACATGGCGGCGCATTTTTTCTTTATTTCTGCACGGCGAATTTTTTGGGATTTTCATTCAGAAACTCCTGCATAGCCACAGAATACAATCCCGAAGAAATTAGCTTGTTACAAATTTGTTCCGGGTTTGGTCCAAAGGATAAGCGTGTTAAGTGCCCCCGCACCAATCGGGTCGAGATTTTGAGCACAAGTTGATAGTAGTGCTAGATGAAATTTCCGAAAATATTATTTTTGGAAAATCATTTTTAAGGGAGTTATGGGAGTAAAAAGGAAAATGGAAAAAAATTTTTTCTCAAGAACCGATAAACCGATTTTCATGAAAAAAATATATGTTATAGCCATTGATGGCAAAAACGTATGAAAAAAATTATTGAGCTCATTTGTCCGAAAAAAGTGTTGAAACAAATTTTTCAAAATTTTTCAACATTTTTTTATGGGATGTTTTCGAGGCATACCCACAATTTCTTTTTGAATAAATATTTAGATGCCCTTTTAAAACATCTCCAATTCTCAAAGCGATCGGAAGGGTACAATGTATTCAAAAAGTTGATAATTTGCAGCGTGCCATGTGAAGTTACGCCTCATGTAGCAAACTATACTCGTTTGTGATAGCACTCGCTGTAGTACGTAAAGCATTCATTTGTTTTGTCACTTAAACTGTTTCGGCACTATTCACTTTATTCAATTTGTTTTCTGTTGAAGAAATAGATCGTTTGCTTTCTGAGCTTACAACTTCTTTACGTGATATCGAGAAAGGCTATAGTTCTCGGAACAAATCGTATTTCTCCATGTTCCTATGTTTTTGTTGTGTACAGTCCGAGATCACGAGAATTATTCTTCAATTTTCATTTCACTGATTTCTGCGTTCGTTTATTTCTTGAAAAACATAGTACTCATTATTACTTGTATATCTGTACTTCACACTCTCTTCAGCTAAAAATAGTCTTTTTCATACTTGGTGTGAGGTATTTCGGTAAAATGTCTTCATCAAAAAATTGGAAGTGTGCTGGGTGTAATAAGTTTGTGAAGAAAGTATCGGGGAAGAAGAAAGTTATTGAAACTGAGGATGAAGCATCGAATTTTTCTGATAAGCTTCAAAGAACAATTGCTCTTCACGATATCTTGTGTGCAAAATGTCGAGTGTTTCAATATAAGAAGGAAAAACTTGACAATGCCGCAGAAAGTACGACTTTTGAGAATTATCAAGGTCATTCACAGTCAACTCCTGATGATCCAACGTTCAACGTACAACTAAATCCTGCAGCAGATAAATCCAACATCGAGAGACTTGAAGTTGATATTCCGAGAACTGTTTCCACCCTCAAATATTGTTATGTTTGTTTTGCGACAACAAATCTAACTGTTGTCCCTAAAAAAGCCTGCTCACAATCCTATATTAAGAGGAAAATCCACATACCAGCAGGAAACCGATGTTGTAGAACGCACTTAATAAAGAACCGATTTTATGACGAAGATGTTGGTCTTTTGAAAGTGTACTCCCATTCATCATGTCTGAGCGTTTCGGAGATGAGTGAAATGATGGCGAATCTTGCCATCAAATGTGATTCTACAATATATGACAATATAGCAGATTTCAATCTTTCTGAAAAACAGCTTCTTGTCTTCACAGGCCACAGATGGGAAGAAATAATACAGTTAAGGGACATGATGACTTCAATGCGAGACAGACAGACTCGAACCGCAACTCAAGCACTTGTTGTGTTTCTCTTCAAACTCCGGACGGGTAAATCGAACAAACTTTTGGCTTCTATTCTACAAATCGAATATGAACAGCATGTTTCCGAATACACATCAGCAATAGTAAAATCATTTGAAGAAGATGTCTTACCGTCTCATTTCGGATTAACTTCTTCAAGCAGAGATGATTTAATTGAAAACCATACGACAGAAATGGCCAAAAGTTTGTTTAACATTCGTGAAAATTTTCTTCTGATCTGTGATGGAACTTATGCACGTCATCAGAAAAATGCAAATAATGAGTTTCAAAGAAAAACTTATTCAGGTCAAAAGAAAGTGCCACTCTGCAAACCTTTCACAATTTGCACAACTGATGGATTTGTAGTTGATATGTTAGGACCATATCCTGCGAATTTAAACGATGCAGAGATTTTGAAAACTCTTATCGAAAATCCAGATGGTTTGTGCAAATTGTTAAGAGAGAACGATTATGCGATTCTCGATCGCGGCTTCAGAGACGTAAAAGCAGACTTGGAGCTCAAAAAAATTAACGTCTTAATGCCTGCCTTGAAAGGGAAACGTAAACAGTTGACTACAGAAGAATCGAATCAGTCTCGTTACGTGACAAAAATTCGTTGGGCAGTTGAAACTGTTCACGGAATATTTAAACAAAAATATAGACTTTTTACCATTAATTATTTTTATTTATTTGCTTTTATCATGATTAGAGAATATTATTTAGGTATTATGCAAATCACAACTTACACACATTTTTATTTATTATGAAAATACCTACTTCCTGTATATTGTTTTGATTGGTTCTCCAATAATGAGTGTTTTAAAGTATTTACCTAACTAGTATATTAGCGTGCCCAGATTAGGGAAACAATATACAGAAAGTAGGTATTTTCATAATAAATAAAAAAGTGTCTAAGTTGCGATTTGCATAATACCTAAATAATATTCTCTAAAAATATAGACTCTTAGACCGCAAACTGGACAATAAAATGCTTCCGAAAATTGGAGCCTTCTTCCGAATTGCATCATTCCTTAATAACCAATTCGCAAACAGATTAGAATCCGATGCAGAAATTCTGCCTCAGATTGTGGAGAAGATGAAAACCAGAAAAGATGTTGAAAATACTTTGGCTATTGAAGCAGTAGACAAAGGCTGGTTTCGTAGAAACCTTGTTTTTCAAAGTATTACATCAAATGACATCTTGAATTTTCCAGAACTCTCCGAAAAAGATTTGAAAATATGTTTTACGGGATCATATCAGCTCTCACAGGTGGTATCATACCTAGCCGAAATGTTGGGCAAAGATGGACAGATAAATATGCAGTATGTGAAGGATCAGACCAATGTGTTAAAAATTCAAGTGCAATCACGCTATATTTCTAGAAAGGTATATAAATGTATCACTAAATATAAGCCCGATAGTGCTGGTATCTCAGGTTTATTGGAATATGTATGTGATTGCCCCAACGGAAGCAGAACTATTGGCTGCTGCTCTCACATTGCTGCAATAGTATACTATCTGTCCCATGCAAGATATTTGTCGAAAATTCTGAAGCCAGCTGAAATACTCAGCGACATTTTTACTCGAAATAATATTATTCCCGTAATTGAGGACGGTAGCGATGAAGACTAAGAAAGGTCTCATCAATATAGAGGAACCTGATTCGTGAGGCAAGAGGACTCACGCAACAAAGTCACCCCGAATTGTGAGAGGCAAGGGAACTCACGATAACCAAGCACCTCGATTTGTGAAAGGCAAGAGGACTCACAATAAAAAAGCACCCCGACTAATGAGAGGCAAGGGGACTCACGGTAAATAAGCACCCCGACTGGTGAGAGGCAAGGGCACTCACAATAAACAAGCACCCCGACTAGTGAGAGGCAAGGGGACTCACAATAACCAAGCACACCGATTGGTGAGAGGCAAGGGGACTCACAATAAATAAGCACCCCGACTAGTGAGGGGCAAGGGGACTCACGATAAACAAGCACCTCACAATAAGAGGTCCAAATCGTACTGTAATCTCCACGTAATGGACCTTGGAAACTACAGTTCTTTTGTAGGTTGACTACAGACGTCATCATTGCAAAATGTTCAGATTTTAAAACTAGATTTTGTTTGACTCAACAGGTGATGTCAAAAACTTTGAAAATATCTGCAACACATTTCTCCAAGTTTGATACTGACTTAAGCGGTAGGGATGTAATGACCGTCAGTGACCGTGGTAAGATGTAGTAATGATCTACGCAGTACGCTGCAGATTATCAACTTTTTGAATACGTTGTACCCTTCCAATCGCTTTGAGAATTGGAGATCTAAATCTAAATATTTATTCTATCTAAATATTTATTCAAAAAGAAATGGTGGGTGTGCCTCGAAAACATCCCATAAAAAAAAATGTTGAAAAATTTTGAAAATTTTTTTTTAACACTTTTTTCTGACAAATGAGCTCAATAATTTTTTTTTACGTTTGTGCCATCAAAGGCTATAACATATATTTTTTTTATGAAAATCGGTTTATCGGTTCTTGCGAAAAGAAATTTTTTCCATTTTTCTTTTTACCCCCATAACTCCCTTAAAAATGGTTTTTTAAAAATAATATTTTGGGAAATTTCATCTAACACTACTATCAATTTGTGCTCAAAATCTCGACCCGATTGGTGCGGGGGCACTTAACACATGCTTATCCTGCTATGTCCTTTAATTCTATTTTACTGAAGTACTAGTCCGCAAAAGGTAAAACAATTTCTGCTATTACACTTTTTTCTCCCTCGGTACAGCTCCACCTTCACTCAACTAAAATTCTAATAAGAAAAAAATGGTTATTAGAAATACCGACAAATCGATATAAAATTTTAATTTTCTTACCATGCATGTGTAACGTATCGCAATAACGTCTTTAGTGCCTTTTGTATAATGAATGACTTATAACGAATACTGCTAATATTTACTGTATTCACTGGTGGTTGACAACTAACATCATATAATATACTGCTTACTACAATCTAGGTAATTATATAGAATATGTAATACATCTATATAATAAACCGAATTATTATCATAATCACTTTCAGTCTCACATTTGGGTTCTAAATTTTATAACCCTTATTAACAGAATATGCTCAACTACATTTAGGGTCCTTAATCTATGGCACAACTGGATAGATCATCATGGTTTTGTAATACGGCCGTTTATCCTACAAGATAAACCCACGTTAAAAATCAAATTCTTACATTAACATGCAACTAATAAACTAAATGCTTGGAACACTCCTGCAAAATCACTCCTATTGCTTGCAATTAGTTGGAATCTTTTAACCCCTAACTTTTGGCTGCGAATTGAGGTTATTTTATAAAAACTGACGTTGTTTCGGATTGTCGCACTTGCACAGTTAATAATACACTAAAAACTTGTCATTGTGTATGATATAATGTACGCAAAAACACTAATATTACGAAAAGTTCAATCAGTCGCCATTTGACAGCTTAAATTTATATGTATTCTGAACTTTGTTTGTGCGATTGTAAGTAGTGCAAAATAGAGAATTTTTGGAGAATTACTTTTATCGAAATTCTGGGAAACTTTTGATGTCCTTATTCCGATAATAATTTTAATTATATAATATAACTATCTATTTAATGGGCAACAAGGTAGTTAATACTTCATCATTTCGTTGTTTTTATATTGTTTGTAAAGAAATGATGTTTAGCTACGTTATATCATCATTGCTACGTATAAGCAAGAGATGTCTCTGGAATTTATCGACTGAGTACAGTTAGGTAGTTAAACAGACCACAGTATCTAGTTTATCGGCCACAAAAGTGGCAACCAATGATAAGACCCCCGAGTCTTCTCATTGGCTCGAGATCAGCTACGTCACCAGTAGCGCGGGAAAATTTTATTATTATTTTTCTTATATCCAACGATGTAATATGAAAAAATAAAAAATAATAAATATCATGATTTAAAATAAAGAAAAATATGCGAAATGACCCCATTATCACAGACATCTGTCGTGCCCTTCTTTTGTAGTGGTGCGAAAATTGAAGTTTTCCAATCAGAAATCTGATCCAATGAGGTCAGATTTCTGTTTCCTATATCCATTGGCATATTGAGTTAACGATTTTCAGTCCATTTTCACGAACCGACTTAAGCGCCTCGACAATAATATTGTCAACCCGAGCTGCTTTAATGGTTATTAGTTTTTTGAAGAGTTGCGTTTGTAATCCTATTGCCTCAGTATGATTACTTTCAAAAAGTTTTTGGCAATACTGGCCCTAAATCTCAGTAGTCTGACCTCGGTCAGCTCTTAGACTACTAGTAGAGTCGTTAATTGACTACGTTTTGAGTTTAAGGAGACATTTCTATACACATGTTTATGACAAATGTTCTTATCATTTTCACATGTAAAATTAACTCCTAAACGAACGAGTTAATTTCCTCAACACACTGTATTTTTTGATATTTAGCCAATTTATTTAATGCACACTTATTTTAAATTGTTTCCAAGTAAGCAAAAGCACTCTTTTGTAAAAACTTTTATTTTCGCTTGTAAGTCCTGTGTATAAACATATAAATGTTATTTTAATATAGGAGGTATTTATAAATTTAGTACTCTTAATGAATCCCTAGGTTATACAGTTTATACATTTTTTGTTTTCCAAATTGCTCGTTAAGTGAAGGAGTTTATACGTGCACCAGGTGCCTCATTTAAAGCCACTCTTCTATTTATATAGTAACAACTGATAATTAGATATTGAGAAATCTAAATGCTTTTGCATCATTACTACTAGAAACATGCTTAAAATTTTAATAAAACACAAATAAGCTTTTGCGTTATGCTTTTTTATTTACATTTAATGGGTCACAATATTATACATGTTTATCACTAGTTTACTGTCTTACATAAACAATAATTTATTTTATTACATGTATACAATGTTCTGTATCTGTATCCCAGAAGTATATAGTTAATCAATGTCATCGAAGTTACTAATGCCCGACTACAACTGCTACTTCTTATTTTTGCAGCGATATTACTACAAAGGGTAAATTTAGAATACAAGTTAATATTTGATTTCTCATGCCCTCCAGCATCCTTCAAAATAATTATTTGTAGAAAACAATTATTGACTAGACTTTTAAAATTACATATTTTCAATTCATTCTTTAAGCATTCCTAAATATGCATACCCTTACTAGCCATGGAGTCTAGCTCCTGTTTCGTGTGCACAATCAATTTAACTTCACAGAGTTCAAATATTTTATGTAGTTAGTCAATATATGTAAAAGAGATTTATTCATATGTCGAGGATTTTGATCGCTAAGCCGTGTAGTTGTGAATGATGAAAACATAGGTTTTGCGATGACTGGTTTTCCGGCCATTTATAAATATATGTTTTTCCTACCTTCATTTAAAGGATCTGAAATAGTTTATAATTTTTTTAATTACCGTTTTGCTGGAAAGCTGTGAAATTTTATCCTTAATTATATTGTTTATGGAGTCAACCCTGTATATTTTTCTACGGAACTGCCAGTTCTTTGTTGGCAGTAGCAACAATTACCTACCAAATACTGTCCTTCTTCATCAAGTGGTTTTGTAGCTGTAGTGCCAACAGACAGACATCAGACCGACAGACAGACTGACGGAGTGAAATGGCTTTAATTTTCGTAATCTACTTACTCTGAAACGTGAGAATCCGAAGAAATCTCGGATGGATATAGCGCCAACAGACAGACACCAGACCGACAGATAGACAGGCTGACGGAGTTAAATGGCTCTAATTTTCTCAGTTTAATTGCAAGTGGTATGAAAATCCGGAGAAACGTGAAAATCCGGAGAAACGTGAAAATCCGGAAAAATCTCAGATGGTGATTTTTTTCACGATTACAGTATTTCTCTTCGGTAATACTACGGGAGCCCACCCTAAGTGCCCGTGCACTCCCCCCTCCCGATCCTTTAGGACAATGTTTTTCATAAAGATTAAAGCCTAAGGAACAATTTAAGACATGTCCTAAAAAAAAATTTGCTGCACTGTCAAAATGGCGTCCGTTAAAAAAAAATTGCAAATATCGTTTTTGTCATTTAACACAAAAACTAAAAAAGATGGAGAAAAACTTTCTGTACAAAAAATAAAGTGCATAAAATTTTCTACAATTTTGTTCCTATACAATATTTGCATTGGAGTTACCATTTCCCAGATAAATGATTCAGCTCTTAAGATAAAATATAAGATTCAGTATAAAACGTAACACTACGGAAGCCCACCTTAACTGTCCGTGCACCCCCCCGATCCTTGGGGACAATGTTTTTCATAAAGATTAAAGCCTAAGGAACAATTTAAGACATGTCCTAAAAAAAAATCAGCTGGCTGTACTTTCAAAATGGCGTCCGTTTAAAAAAAAATGCAAATATTGTTTTTGTCATTTAACACAAAAACTAAAAAAGATGGAGAAAAACTATCTGCACAAAAAACAAAGTGCATGAAATTTTCTACAATTTTGTTCCTATACAATATTTGGATAGGAGTTACCGTTTTCCAGATATCATTGTTACCGTTTTCGAGATAAATGTTTGCAAATTATAATATTATTATTATTATTAATTTTTGTCAGTTTATTTTATTTTATTTGTATGTTAATAATATAAAGTTATATTATACGCCTTACAATAATTGTCACAGTTATTTATTTTAAATGATTTACCGATATACGAATTTCCATGTTTTCTTGATTTTGGACTCATTTATCTGGAAAATGGTAACTCCTATCAAAATATTGTATAGGTATAAAATTGTAGTAAATTTTATGCACGTTGTTTTTTGTGAAGAAAGTTTTTGTCCATCTTGTTTAGTTTTTGTGTTAAATGACAAAAACCACATTGGCAACAGTTTTATTTTAACATATGGCCGCCATTTTGAAAGTACAGCCAGTTTTTTTTTTTTAGAATATGTCTTAAATTGTTCCTTAGGCTTCAATCTTTATGAAAAACATTGTCCCCAAGGATCGGGCGGGGGGTGCACGTACAGCTAGGGAGGGCTCCCCGACTATAAGGGAGGTAAAAAAATATTAATAATTTTTTTCCTCAGTTACTTTTTTACTGTACCGAAAGAGAAAAAACAGTTTCTTAACTATATAAAATTAATAACTATTCCAGATTCCTCAAAACAAAAAAAAAAATAAAATGATTTTAAAATGTCCGAGAGACACATCACAGGAAGCATGTTACGTCATGTTGATTAAAATATGAGTGTAAGCGATAGAAATAATTATGTGAAAATAGTTTTTGTGCACCTTGATGCACTACGTGCAGTATGTACAGTTAAACTGAATACTCCTCGTAGTTGCTATACTCTAAGGTCCAAGTATGCCAAACTATGCGGTTGGATATCATCTGTGAAGGTTATTGTACTTTATGTGGCAAATTAGAGTAGTGTTTAGGCGTTAGTTTTGTTGCTCAATAGTTTTTACTGATTAAATTTTTTTGAATTATTGTCAGTTACTTATTTTAACAAAATTTCAAATGCCATCTTCTCTACCTTTTACCTCTGTGGTGAAGTATTACAATCTCGTGGCGGTTTCAACCAAGTGTAGCGGACCGAACCGGACGTTAAATTAAATTAAATTAAATTAAATTAAATACATAAATTTGAGATAATGTAGAAGAACATTATCAATTATCTATTCGAAAGCTTCGCTTATCAAATTTTTCCGCAGTTCCATTGATGCATCGACCAGCAGAAGCGTAAAATCTTTTGAATAGTCCATTATTATAGTAAAATTGATATTGATGCATATATTACTTTCATGTTATTGTTTCAAAATATTGACAACGTCTTGAAAACTATTTGTTCGCGTAGAGCTCTGTGTGAGATAGGATGGTTCTGGATGGAGCCTGTAAGGTCATCAGGAGTTCGGATCCCCTCTGCATGGTCCGGGACCATGAAAATGCAGGGGTAGGAGCCTTTTTGTTTAAGGCAGCACAGAGAGCAGTAAATCCTGACTCTGTCACCGAGTTGGAACCTGCTCGACGAAAAGCCCAAATAAAAGCTGCAGAACACAACATCTTCCTGCAGCTTCACACGGATAAGCCAATTCATGGAGTTTTCTATAAAAATATAGAAAACCTTGGCTTATCCGAAAGGCTGATCTTTGCCTTTTTAAGGTCAGCCGGGCTGAAGTCTGAAACCGAGGGATTCATAATGGCTTGCCAGGACGGTGTATTTAATACCCTCGTCTATCGAAGTCGTGTCATGAGGTCCCTGATATCAGCTGCAGGGCCTGCTGCAGGGCCTGCCGCAGGGCGCCAGAGACTCTGATGCACTTGTTGTCGGCTTGTCCGACATATGCAGTCTCGGCCTATATCCAGAGGCACGACGGAGCATTACGAGTGCTTTATTACCATCTAAGGCACTCGTATGGGATAGACGAAACACCAGTGCTGCCTTACGCTCCGGGGGATATTGAGTCCGTTGTGGGAAATGAGAAGTGTCTAATTTATTGGAACTACTCGTTTCCCACCGTCAGGCAAATACAAGCCAACAAGCCTGACATAGTCCTCCTCGACCGTCAACTCAAGACAATGTTCGTCGTGGAGTTCTCGGCTCCTGCGGAGAACAACATTGTCTTGAAGGAGGAGGAAAAACGGACAAAATATCGAGATCTGCTCTTCGAACTCCGAAGACTGTATCCAGACCATACTATCAAGATAGTGGTACTGATTATAGGAGCCCTCGGTGGAACGAGACACACACTGCTTTCGGAACTTAAGATCATACCGGCATGCCGAAATTCGGCAGAGGTCTTAGCCGGCAGAATGCAGAAGGCCGTCATTCTCGGTTCATTATGTCTGCTCAGGGCACACGATTCCCGGACCCAGTAGTCACCCCACGGGCGTGGGGAGTGGCTGCCGGTACTACCAGCTCCCCACTGTGAGGGTCGGAGCCACAGAGAAGGGTGACTGGTTTTTAGCTAGCAAAATAATAATAATAATAATAATAATAATAATGTTTATTGACCATTTTAGATACAGACTAGTATACCGTGTGTGTAGTCGCGGGCTAGGCATGGGGAGTAAGAATTACAACATCGCGTGTGCCAGCTAGCTGAAATGAAATAACAAAGCTGGGATGTTCCACCGACGGACGAATTTACGGCTGCCGGTGTTGTCAGATCTCTCGCGCTACGTGAATGTACATGCCTAATGGGAAATTACACGCACGGTATATGGTAAGTCATTGTAAGTAAATTAGTAACAAATATACAAACATAAAATATGTTATTGCTGATACAATAAAAAAAAATACACAATACACAATACAAATTTAAATAAATACGATATATAATATATTTTATAATCATATTACATAAAACATATAAATATACACAATACATATAAATTGGGATGACAAATAAATATATATAAAAAAAAAATTACACTGAATGAATAAATTAAATACTTATTCGTTTTGTCAAAGTTAAAGTAATATATGAGTAGTTCCTCAAGGTTTTCTATTTAAAAGGTCTTGAACGCTGTAAAAGCTACCTTCAAGTAATATATTTCTAACTGCTGTTTTATAGTGTCTATAGTTTTGGATATTTCGAATTAAATCAGGAAGATTGTTAAAAAGTAAAAACGCAGTTATAGTACGCTGAATGTTTATAATTTGAAGGATGATGTGAAGGGATACTAAGTAAATCACCACATCTTGTACTGTACGAATGACAATCGTTTCTTTGAGTAAAAAGGTTTATATTTTTCTTGGTGTACATCAAACATTTTAATATAAATATACATGGAGTGGTTAGTATTTTTTTCATTTTAAATATATGTTTACAGCTCTCATTATAATCCATGTGAAATATAAGTCTAATGAGTCTCTTTTGACTAATAAACACCCTATCCTTGTCTCTTGCACTTCCCCAGGCAATAATATTATATGAAATATGTGAGTAAGCAAGAGCATAGTATGTACTCAATAACCCCGCTTCAACTAATGAACTTTGCATTTGCAATATAGCAAAATAGGCCTTACTTAGCTGTGAACATACATGCTCAATGTGCTTGTCCCACAGCAATTTAGTGTCCAAGTGTGTACCGAGCAATTTCGTGTTGTGAGACAACACAATATTATCATGCAACATTATATCGTGCGGCAATTGTCTTTGTAAACCAAAATGAATAATAACTGTTTCATTTCTATTCAATATCAGTTTATCTCTTTCAGCCCAAGTAGTAATCTGTTGGAATGTTTGGTCAATCAATATATGGAGTTGTTCTATCGAATCTGCTGATAATGTTACTGTTATGTCATCAGCAAACATTGTTAAGTGTCCCGTGGTTAAGTAGTTAGGAAGGTTGTTTATATACAACATAAATAATAGCGGCCCTAAAACAGACCCTTGAGGGACTCCGTACATTAAATTCTGCAAATCAGATAGTGTATTATTTAGTTGTACTTTTAGTGTTCTCCCTTTCATAAAGCTATTTATCCATGCGAGTAAGTTTCCTCTTATCCCCATACTATATAACTTTTTTTCAAGAAAGGAATAGTTTATCGAATCAAAAGCCTTTGACAAATCAAATATTATTGAGACAACGTACTTGCCATCGTCTAAACAGGTGTATACATAATTTAATAAGTGATAAGTTGCTGTTTCTGTTGATTTGCCAGCCGTGAAACCATGCTGAAACGCTGTTAGGATATTATATTTTGTGCAAAAAGATATAATCCTGTTGCAAACTATTTTTTCTAATAATTTAGAAACTACACTTAACAAAGAAATTTGTCGATAATTTTCAATTTCTTCTGGTGACCCTTTTTTTAAAATAGGTATCACTTGGCTAATTTAAGTATATCAGGGAAACAACCCTGATCTATTGATATATTAAATAAATGGACTAATTGGTGTAATATGCTATCCTTAATAATTTTTAGCAAATTTGCTGTTATGCCATCGAACCCAGTAGATGGTTTATTTTTCAAGTTATTAATGGCGTCATTTATTTCCTCGGGAGTAATTGGTGCAAAATATATTGAATGCTCCCTATATGATGAAACAGTACTCGGTAAAGATAAGTTCGAACCAAAGTGGCAGTTAAATTTTGTCTGGATATCTGTGGAGAAGTAGTATGCAAACATATTTACTATCTCGTGTTTATCTGAGATTTTCTCCTTTTTGTTATCATACAAACTTATGCAATTATTTTGTATATTTCTTCGGCCTAGCTTGGTATTTATAATATCCCAAGTTTTTCTTGTTTTATTAGAGGCGTTGTTTATTTTATTTTTATAGAAATTTTGCTTAGTTGTTTTGATATTGTTTTTGTAGATAGTTTTTTGTTCGTTATATAGAATTTTCATGCCTTCAGATTTAGTATTAGACATAAGCCAGTATAAATTTTTGATGTATTCATTTTGTTCAATTATTTCATTTGTTAACCACTCTTTTTTTAAGTTATTGTTTTTAGTTCTGTCTCTTTTTATTGTTACGTACTTTATTGGGCAAGTAATGTTATAACACCATATGATAGTGTTTATGAAGAAATTAAAAGCATCATTTACATTTACAGTAACAAAATATATATATAGTCCAGTCCTGTTTGTTTAGCTCAAGTATAAAATTTTTAATATTATTTTCATTTATGCTACGCCTTTGAAAACTTATTAAGGTGGGGGTGTTCTTTTCCGCTTGGTTAATGTTTATCTTTGAAATATGAGCGAAGTGGCCAGCAATATTGGGGGTTATATAATTTAAGGCTTAAACTACTAGTAGGAATATTCGAAACCATATAGTCAATGCAACTGGACGATGTATGACCATGAACGTTTGTAAATATACGCGTAGGGGCTATAGAGGTAAGATTTAGTTGAAATGAGCTAAAAACATCGAATAAAACTTTAGTATTGTGACATTTTCTTGTTGCATCATTGTTGAAATCTCCACACAATACAATGTTACACGATATATTATTTGCAATATTTAGTGCTTTATTGAGATTTATTATAAATTCATCGATATCATCACAAGGTGGCCTATATGCTACTATTACAAGATAATTTACCTCGCCAATAGTACAACATATTGCATATATTTCTATATGGGATTCAGTAGATGGGTTGTTTATAGATGTGATTACTTTTGTATTGAATCTAGTATTAGCCATTATAAGACAGCCGCCATGTATATTTATCAGCCTAGAGAAATAAGTTATTACTTTGTGATTTGGAAACATCACATTTCTGGGATCATTTTTGGTTATCCAGTGCTCCGACATACACAAGATATCTATTTTAAAATCATTCAGGAACAAATTAATTTCGTCTAACTTATTGAGCATACCTTGTACATTTACGTATGATATATTTAAAGTAGAATCGATTTTACTTGAGTTTGGATTTATAGTATTAATAAAACTTACATTGTTAGTCTCGAAAAAAGTTATACTTTTTAATTAGAGAACCTGTCGGCCAATTGTCGCTGGTAAAGGCTTCATCCAGTAGGTCATAATCTATTTTTATTTTAAATGATTCAGTTTTGCTGTTTTTCTATTTGGGTACTATTTCCACCTCAATTTGTCGTCCTGGAAAAGTTATCTCGCAGTGTTTTTTCATTCCATCAGCGCCAGTACCTTCCTACATATCCATGCCTTACGTTGTACAGCTGTTATGTCAGATTTGGTTTGCGTCCCTGTGCCAAAAATTGAGTACGGTTTTTTTGGTTTGCTATTATATTTATTTAAATGAACATGTGAATATCCATTATCAATATCTACTTTTTGTTCATTTCTTTGAATTTGAGCATGCCGGCGTTGTTTACGGTTTTTGTACACCCTTTGTACACTCTTGTACACCCTTGTACACCCTTGTAAATACTGATATTTACTTAAACCCGTCAATAACACAAAAACACCAAACTTCGGCGATGCTTTGTACCTGCCGGTGTCCTGATTGTTCGACCGAAAGCAAAAAACGCGGAACTTTGACCACACCCGCCAGCTTAACTTTTTATGCCAATTAAGGGAATATAATCATTAAGGTGGGCCGAAAAAATTATTTTTTTTACAAGTCGTAATGCCGCGGAAAAGTTGCTAATTGGGGAGACTAAAAGGGGGGTAAAAAAATAAATAAAATCGGTTCATATCTTTCGGTCGCACATGTGCTTTAAAGTTTGCCGAAAGTCGGAAAAATTTATATTTTTACGATAATTTTTTTATCTTACATAACTTGTGAATATTTAAATGTAATAGCTCTAGTCGACTCTTACTCGAACCGATACTGATGTAGAAAAAATAATGTTTCAAATCGGTTAAGGTCTTCCGCTCGCGCAACAGTTGTCAAATCTAACAAATTCTCGCGCTCGTCGTAACTCGCGCGGGTTAAAGACCCCGACGCTCCCCCCCCACTTACCACTCTCGCCACAGCCCCGCGCCATTGTTCTAGCAGTCTGCACTTATTCCTCGTGTTTGATGTGTATTTCGTTCGCTCTTTCAGTTATTGGTATTAGCATTTATTTCAATGTTGGTTTTGTGTTATGACATTTTTGTGTAACTTTGTGACTTAACGGTGATATACTATGGCTGTACCTAAGAAAATCATCACAAGACAGATAATTGATTGTCCTATATTTGGTGCACCTAAAGATTTTTCAGTAAACAAGCTTCCTACTGGTGAGGACGTGATTCGGTGTTGTTCACAGGAGAGATACGACTTGGCGCTTAAAGTTAATAATAGAAGTGTCAGTTTTTCACAAGTTGCCAGTACAGTAGCTAACAAAATAATTGGTTTGTATCAGAAAGCATCTATCTCAACGGTTACAGATAAGAGAATCGTGTAACTTATAAATGCGTTGCATGATAAATATTACAGCCTACGAAAATCATATAAACGGAATAAAAATACAGATTCGTTTAAGCAGAAAATTGACAATTTTAAGCACAAATGCTCATTGCTTTTTGACGTAGCAGCTTGCAAATGCCCCATTGTTGTTAATTGCATTTGTAAATGTGATATAACTGTCAACTGTGATTGTGTAAAATCAAATAAAATACCTGCTATTGAGCTAAGGTTTGTTTACTTATTACGAGTACACGGAATAGGAAAAATTGGAGGGGTGGACTTGTCTAAAATAAAGAAACTTATTAATTTATTGGAAAGGAGATCGCGTGACAGCCACTTAACTTTTGATGATATTTCAAAATCCTCGTGCTCGCATTCAAATGTAAATGTTGTCGAAACTGACGATGAAGACCAATATCCTTCTAGTAAAGATAGCGATAGCGACCAAGATTTTAAAGTGCCTAATAATTGGCAGATGAGAATTCGGCTAAAATCTACTGCATTACTGAGCGCTACTGCTGTAATCGCATCAAGTGTTTTGCGCGACGTTGCATTAATTACCGAATCTGACGTCTCCCATATTATAGACAAAAACAAAATAAGAAGAGAAAAACATGATGTTAGGGCTGAATTGTGTAGTAAATCTGACGAATGGGAGGAAGGACGACACGTTAGTGGTAGATCTAGCTCATTCGAAAAGGTTCCGTAGAGTAAAAAAGGAAGAACATTACTCGCTAATTCAAGAACCTGGTTCAGTCTACATCGGCCATGTTACTCCAACTTCTGGAAGTTCTGGACATATTGTCACTTCAATTATTTATTATCTGTCTGGTCGTGGTATTTCTTTTGAAAAATTAGTTGTCATAGGATGTGATGGCACTCCTGTTAATACCGGTTGAAAAACGGTCTGCTTCGTCGAATCGAAGTACATTTGGGTAAACCGTTACAATGGGCAATTTGCCTTCTCCATTTCAATGAACTGCCATTCCGACATCTATTTCAATATCTAGACGGTAAATCAACGGGTCCGAAATCTTTGAGAGGGCCAATCGGTGAAAAGCTAAGTATCTGCGAAAAACGTCCTGTGATTGGCTTCGAGAGTATTGACTGTCAGATCCCCACAATAGACAGAAATATACTAAGTAAAGATCAGCAATATCTACTCGATACTTCCATGGCAATAAAGTCGGGAAACTGTAAAGAGGATTTGGCTGTAAGAGATCCTGGTCCCTTGTCACACTCGAGGTGGTTGACAACAGCAAATCGTACTCTCAGATTGTACTTAAGTGAAGAAAGTCCCACACCTTAACTTCAAGAAATAGTTGTATTTATTTTAAAGTCATACATGCCAATATGGTTTAGTATTAGAACAAGTAAATACTTTACAGATGGACCAAAACTTGTGTGCCAATCAATAAAATCTTCAAGGTACTTGTTTGAAGATTTACGTAATATTGTCGACCCTGTGATCGAACGAAATGGGTTTTTCGCTCATCCAGAACATTTAATGTTAGCCATGACACAAGATAACACAAAACACATAAGAGAGCTCGGACTTCGACGAATTTTAAAGGCGAGACAGTTAGATCAAAAGAGAGAAACTATCAGAACATTCATGTCGCCAAAGCTCAATTTCAAGGCTCAAGACTACTCAGAAATAATTAACTGGATGGACTGTGATTTATCTTCTCCCCAATTATTAAAAGATATCAGTGACGATGAGATTAAATCACATATTCATAGTAACTTAGTCACTAATTGGAATATAACATTCGGATTCCACAGGCAGTTGAACGATGTGTGAAACTCGTGACAGAAGCCTCAGGAAAAGTCTGCGGAGCTGAGTCTAGGGATGGTTTTATCAGAGCGACTCTGCTGTCAAGGTCAACCATGCCTAACTTCGAACATAAATCAGATTTCAAAGTACCATCAGCTAAGCATGATTGAAAATTGTTCAACATGAGTTTCTTGGACTTACGACTCTTCACACAAAAACTTTGTTTTTTCAATAAAAAAACCTGTTTATAAATAGTACTAATAGTCTAAAATAATTCGTTTTTAAACATTTAACCTTGTATTCAATAAAGAAAACCAGAATAAAAACATGTAAGCATTTTCTTTCCTTGAACTGTGATCTACCTTTATTTGTAATTTTTTTTCAAAATTTCATTAACTTTGAAGGCAATGCGCGACGGGAAGATGTTGATGGATTTAAATAATATTTAAACATTATTTGCTGTGGTTATAACACATAAGAATTTGAGCTATCACATTCGGGAAGACGCTAATTTAAAAATGTTAAAAATTGTCATATAAATATAAATTTTTCCGACTTTCGGTAAACTTTAGAGCACATGCGCGACCGGAAGATATGAACCGATTTTATTTCTTTTTTTACCCCTTTTTAGCCTCCCCAATTAGCAACTTTTCCGCGGTATTACGACTTGAAAAAAAAAATTAATTTTTTCGGCCCACCCTAATAATCATCTTCGATATGTTCTTGCACAAGTTGATCGCCCTAGTACTGACCACAGATAAGTAACAGTAGCGTATCTTTGCAAGTTTTAGTGCAACAAAAATTACTAAATTACCTGGCATCACTCTGAAATTTGCAGGGACTTTCCCACATAGAAGACTAGTACACCATTTTATTTTCCACATGTCATGGTCAATCAACCTGTATACACATTAATTAAATTCAACACTTTCTCGTTGAACTGTTTATCTTTAATTTTAACAAATCGTGCAAATATGTGCGTTGAATCAGCAACCGATTTTTTAAGAACTTCACAAAGTTCTTCACGTCTGATGAGCCCTGATTGCAGCACAGAAGCTACCGGGGTAATTTTAGAAGTGAATAATATTTAGACACATATCAGGAAAAGTGCATCAATGGGAAAAACACATCGGAGAATGGCAGAGTAACAATATAAGACAAGTAGAGATTTTCCTTACTAGTCTATTGCGGGACTCAAGACCGAAGTCGTTTCCCACAAGTTAAAACAAAAAAAATCACCCTGAGAATGGAAAGAGACCGCCAAACATTGTAGCACAATCGATGCCCTCACAAATTCTTGTAATGTTCTTCAGAACCAAGATGGTAAAATCGTCGAGTTTTTTTGTTAAATTATTTATGAAATTTTGAAATTAAAGTACTTATCAGGAATTGTCGGTAAAAACACTAAATTGCAGTTGAAATTCACTCCGTGTATAAACGTAGCGTTTATGAATAATTTCACACATGAAAATAGAGCGGAAGCTATATTATGCAGTAAATGATATTCAATAAGAATCTTTCAGGTTCCATTGTAAAGTAATTATGATTATGTCCTTTCCAAATCAGATTTTGAATATTTTATTTGCCATGTTGATTCTATTGTGAGATACAGCAATGGAAATGGTATATCTAACTCCAATCATGGTTTTAAAGCATACATTATATCGAATAATTCTGCTGTGTAAGGTAAACATTGCAAACATAGAGCTCACTCAGCATGTGACTATAATAATTTCAGAATCGACATGAAGTTATTACAGTAACGTTTATTTACGACATTTGTAATATCAGTATGGAAACATTAATCTAAACAACAGTGTGTACCTGCTATAGTGTATAACTCAATCAGGTTTCATTCCGATGAAATATTAAAAAATATCAGTTCGAGTGTGTGCAAATAAATTTGTTTATTGTTTCTCTGAAATATTTATTAAGATCATTATTGATAAAGTGAAAGTGGATACGGAAAAATTATTTGTTTTATGGATATGAACTAACCATGACTTCTATGCTGTTTACATACAGGTGTCGTCACAAATATAAGATGTATAATAGTAAAAACCTCTATAAATTATGCATTCAAGAATATAACCTGATTTTTTTGTATCTAAAAGAACTTTGCTAAACTTTATTAAATACTCAGCTCCACAAAAAGAAAAAAAATTCTGTGCAAAATCTGAAAACGTAATATTCCCATGTATTTTGATCCGTAGAATGTGATATGATATCAGAGTTGTTTTAGCAAATCACATTTTTTTTCTGTCCTCAAAAAAATGGCTTAAAATCTAAAAAAAATCTCAATTGTAAGAATGGTAAAGTAAGGAATATTTAGAAAATATCTGAAATAAGGTATCCATATGTACTTTGAGCCGTAGAATACGAGTAAGACGTAAGAATTGTTCTAGCAAATCACATTTTTTTCTAACCTGAAAAAATGGGTAAAACCTTCAAAAATCTCAACTTGTATAAATGGCAACATTATGTATATTATAAAACGTATCTAAAATATGATATTCTGTGTTTTTTGGTTTATTGAAACTTAAATAGTTGAAGTAAGGCTCCATGTATTATTACTTTGAAATAATCTAAGAGAAAACAGTAAAGCATGGAAAATCTCATTCTTCTTCTTATTCCTTTTTATGATAAAGGACCCTTTTACTATCACCCTTTTACTATGTAATGGAGTCTTTTTTCTCTTTATTACTCTCTGTTTGTGTTCTATCACTTCTGCTAGGTTAACAATCAGGCTTTATAAAGTTCCCATGTTTTAAATATCTGCGGGATAGAGCAAATCATTATAAGAAAAAGCAGATATTTTCTTGAATCGGGTTCACATAACGTTATGGTAACATCATTGGTTGATTCATGAAAAGTTCTTCTTCCACTTCTTCGCATTAAACTCGCTGTCATGTGTCATGTTAGTTAGCACGGTTAAGGCGTATTGAGTGGCAGGCGGCGCATATGTTGCTGAAGGAGCACATGGCTCGTGCCACGGCGTATTGCGACAAGTGGAAGATTCGGATCAACGCTGAAAAGCCGGAATCTACACTCTTCACGCGCCGGTTCACTGAGAACGCATTCTAACGGTTATTTCGTTGGGGAGTCATCAAATTCCCATTAAACGATGCATGAAGTACCTTGGGGCTAATTTAGACAAGAGACTGACGTACAACACGCACATCAACGAGACTGTACGAAAAGTCTACTTCATGTCCAAGAGTCTGTATCCGCTCCTAGCCAGGAGTAGCGTATTAAACAGGACCAATAGAAAATTATTATATATGATGGTGATCAGGCCGGCCATCACCTACGCGGCGCCGGTGTGGTGCAGCATCTCGGCCAAGACATTGAAAAAACTCCATGTTCTAGAACACAGATTTATGCGCCTCATTTCTGATTCGGGCAGATACACTTCACTCAGAGATCTATACTCCCGCTGTAACGACATATCCCTACTAGTGGACTATATCCAAGAGATTTCGCAAAAATTCTACGAATTCAAACTAGGCGATAGTCCACTAACCCGCAATATAACACACATCAGACAACATAATGCAATCCTATTTAATTTGAAACACCCATTACACCAGGTGGTGCCTATTTTCAGGCAACTTCCTCCTTAGCCTAACTTCTCTATAACTACAACTTATTTTTACTCTATCTTTATTTGTCAACTTTGTAACCTCAACCTCTCTCTATCACTTTTCTGTATGTTCATTGTTTTATCCTTTTTGTTCTTTTTGTCCCTATTTGTCCCCAAATTCATCTCTCTGACAATAACTTCTTTGAAAATTCCAACCTTTAAAAAACCACAACTTCTTCATACTCTACTTTCCTGACAGCAGGAAGACCACCAGGGCGGTAATTACGTCGAAGGGTTTTTTTCGCTGAGCTTTTTCCCGTGTCAGCAATCAAAATTTTTTTCTCTGTGTCTTGTGGGCGTAATAACGATAATTTAGTTTTAGTCCTTAGTTAGTTTTAGGTCCATGTGGGCAGCGCAGTTAGCGACATTGTTGTCTTTAAACTCTCTTCAGGCGGACAGGAGTCCCAACTGTTCCAATATCACAGCCACACAAAACCTGCGGACTAGACCAGTATATCTTTATGTATTTGGACCCGCTGAAATCGACTCCGAAGTCAGAATCGTTATAATGGTTCTTTTTTACCCTCAACCCCAAGAAAACATCCCCAAAAAAGTGGTCTGGTCTGTAGACCAGATCATGTATTAGGACCCGCTGAAACCGAATCCGAAGTCAGAATTGTCAGATTTGCTCGTTTTTCACCCCCAACCCCAAAAAACACCCCCAAAACAAAAAAAGTGGTTTGGCCTGCGGGCCAGATCAGTGTATCCTTATGTATTTGGACCCGCTGAAACCGAATTCGAAGTCAGAATTATCTGATTTGTTCGCTTTTCACCTCTAACCCCCCCCAAAAAAAAACACCGACTTCAAAAATGGTAATAAACGAGCCAATCGGACAATTCCGACTTCGGATTCCGTTTCAGCGGGTCCAAATACATAAGGATACACTGATCTTGTCCACAGGCCAGGCACTTTTTTGTTTTGGGGGTGTTTTTTGGGGTTGGAGGTAAAAAAACGAGCGAATCTGACAATTCTGACTTCGGATTCGGTTTCATAAGATCCAACTACATAAGGATAAACTGGTATGGTCCGCAGACCAGACCACTTTTTTGGTAGGGTGTTTTTTTGGTTAGGGGTGGAAAAAGAACCAATCTGACAATTTTGACTTCGGATTCGGTTTCAGCGGGTCCAAATACATAAGGATACACTAATCTGGTCCGCAGGCCAGGCCAATTTCTTTTTTGTGTGGCTGTGTACTTTGTAGCATGCATATTGCTGCTTCATAAATTGTAACATAATTTAACTCAAACGTGTAAGACCGCGGAAGTTATTTTTTAAATTTACTTCATTAAACAAACACAACGGTATGCAACCAGAGTTACGTCTAAGCTGTACTCAAGGTAGCTGGGTATTCTAACTTAGCTTTAAGAGTGGAAAGGGTAAAGAGACGACACGATTTAAATGCAACGAAAGGGAAGTCAGAACGACTTTTTCTCCGTTACATGAAGGTACTTAGTACTTCGAGTTGTTTGCTAAATTTTTGAGTGATGTGTTCTCATTAAGTTTCTTTTTACGACTTCAACATAGAAAGGGTTGAAGTCCCTCTTCTTTAACATGAAGCAGGCCTAATTGTTTTTCACCGGTTTAATCCGGTTCTAAAGTTAGACGCAAATCTTCTAATTTTGGATGCACATCGTAGATATGCATTTATTTTAATTTGGATTGGAAACTTTAATTTTTTTTAACCATCCAATGGGGTTGTCTTTCTTCTCCTCTACGTAATTAGAAGATGGAATGTACATATTAGTCTAGGACAACTTTTTACGGAGATCGCGACGATAGTATGGTAGAATAGATGTGATTTGTCCTTATGGAATTTCTGGAAGCGTCGAACATGGTACTGGGAACTTCTTGACTTAATCAGCGATTACGTCAATGTGGGTTGGATTTCACCATCATCATCCCTCACTAGGAGTCACTACTTTAATTCACTAAGAATTCCAGATAAGTGTCGCAAATAAAATTTTTATCTGATTTTTTTTTTTTATATATATATATCTCATATTTTTATGCTTTAACATTTTTAGAATTCTTTGAAGTATCAAATTGCAAATGTTTTTTTAAACTATTTCCATTTTCAATTTTATCTTTAATATGTTTTCAACGAACAGTTAGTATTTTCAATTATTATTAAGATGTAAATTATCGGCGTAACGTCTAATTAAAAACAAATATATAAAAAGTTCTGTAAAGACTTTGTGATCACAATTTCTACGAAACGCTTATATTTAAATAATAAATTTTGACCTTTAAACACCATATTGTCGGTTCATGTTTAAGACAATATTTTAAATAATATCTACATAACATATTATCGTCCATTTGTTTTCTCCTTTGTACATAAATTTGTTTAATTTTTAAGGCCTCAGTTTAGTCGTTTTCTAACAAAAACACATCCAGTTTGATTGGTTTATAATAAAATCAATTTTATAATCACATTGTCCACTTATTTCAGGTATTTTGAAACAAACTATTTTTAAACAAACTATTTTTAAACAAACTATTTTGATACAAACCATTTTGATAATATCTTTAGGAATATTAATTTACACTCTTTTTTTTTAGACAACAATTTATACTTTCTTTATAATTTGATTAGTTTATCTTTCTTGTAGTCAAACTCAGTTTTAGTGTAAATTACAAATATAGAAAGATTGGCGCCCCACCTCTCTGGGAAAATTATCTTTATATAATTCAAATTAACATCTCTTTAAGAAAAATTATAAAAACATCTGTCATATATTAATTACAATCTATCAAATACGTAAAACCATTTGTAAAGTGTTTCCTGACCTATGACTCATCTGCCGAGTCTCTGAGCTACTGGGGTAGTAACATTTTTTTCTCTAAATAAGTAAGGTTCAGTCTAAATCTCGAACACGTTACAAAAAAAATAATTAATTTATTAAACAGCGAGGAAATAATGTTATAACTTATTTCTGTTCAAGCTGAACCGGACCTGCCCCGTCCAGCCTATATTCACGTTGTTTGGTTGGCTCCGAGCCAGGTTCCGGCTAGGCGCATTCTTGTATTCTAACTTTAAACAAATTTTTATTGATTTATTGATTGCATATTGAGTGGCGAAAATGCTGACCGACTGTCTATCGCGCTATGGGTTCGAGCCCCAGCCCCGGTACTGACAATACCAGTGGGTATGAATGTATGTCTGCGTTTTTCCAAATATGTAACCCCCTTCTGGACAGCCTTGGCTTTGGACCGTATCTGATCTCGCCGTCTTAGTTCAGTGGTGGAGTAGCATTAGCTAAACTTCGCCAGGACGTTAATACAGATAAGGCAATTAAAATAAAAAAGAAAAATATTGTCAGTGATGCTTATTATTATGTATGTTTTGATGACCTTATCAAATCCCACATAATTTTAACTTTATAAGTAATCCATTTTAAAATTAGATCACATTGTAAGAAATCTTGAGGATTATTTGTCACTATACAATCGATGTAAATACTGCTGGTATGGCCAAATGTAATCGTTAATGTTCGAATTTATACTGCATTAAATATTTTCAGCTCAAATAAATTTAAAGATTTTTGTAACGTTGCTTATTTTAATCACTACATGACAAAGAAGGGTGCCAAAGTCTTATGGGGCTTTGGGTCCAATACGCCCAAGTTTGTAAAGTGTACGAAGTTATTGTACTTGGTCTTGCAAACAAAAAAGTCAATAGCCGTAATCCCCAAAATTGGGACATTTCTAAGATATTAGTTTGCGAAGCCGCTTATGTGCACAAATTACACTGGCCTACAAATGGAAAAAAGTCATGCTCAGTCAGGGGCGGACTGACAAGAGTTTAGCGCTGGATCTTATCACCGTTCCAGTGCAGCTACCAGCAGGCGCCGGTCATCTTACCAAGCAGCCGGCGCCAGCGGCGCACTATTGGAACGGGCCACCGGGATTCGTCCCGGTGGGCCAGTCCGCCCCTGTGCTCAGCGAACTAAACCATTGTATTCTCATTTATTTCGGCTCGCTGAAATTGAATATGATTTTAATTTTGGCATTACTTATCATGAATTTTTCAAGTATTTTTAAATAGTGCTTTTTTCTTAGATAGTTGCACTGTATGTGTTAAGACGTTAAATACACAGCCCCACAAAAAAAAGTGGTCTGGCCTGCGGACCAAACCAGTATATTCTTATGTATTCGGACCCGCTGAAACCGAATCCAAAGTCAAAATTGTCAGATTGATTCTTTTTTCGCCCGTAACCCCAAAAAAACACCTCCCCACAAAAAAGTGGTTTGGCCTGCGGACAATACCAGTACATTCTTATGTATTTTAACTCTCTGAAACCGAATCCGAAGTCAGAATTTTCAGATTCGCTCGTTTTTCAACTCTAACCCCAAAAATCATCCCCCCAAAAAAGTGGTCTGGCCTGCGGACGATACTAGTGCATCCTTATGTATTTTGACCCTTTGAAACCGAATACGAAGTCAGAATTGTCAGTTTTGCTCGTTTTTCACATCTAACCCCAAAAATCACCCCCCCCCAAAAAAAGTGGTCTGGCCTGCGGATCAGATTAGTGTATCATCATGTATTTGGGCCTGCTGAAACCGAATCCGAAGTCAGAATTGTCAGATTGGTTCGCTTTTCATCCCCAACCCCCAGAAAACGCCCACTCGAAAAATCATCTGTCCGGATCATACCAGTGGCAGTGTAATTCTTATGTATTTGGTAAGGATACACTGGTCTGGTCCACTTTTTTTTTGTTTTGGCGGTGTTTTTGGGGGTTAGGGGTGAAAAACGAGCGAATCTGACAATATTGACTTCGGATTCGGTTTCAGCGGGTCCAAATACATAAGGATACGCTGATCTGGTCCACAGGCCAGACCACCTTTTTTTGTTTTGGGGGTGTTTTTTGGGATTTGGGGTGAAAAACGAGAGAATCAGACAATTCTGACTTCGGATTCGGTTTCAGAGGGTCCATATACATAGGAATTCACTGGTGTGTTTCGCAGGCCAGACCACTTTTTTGGAGGTGGGTGTTTTTTGGAGTTAGGGGCGAAAAAAGAAGCAGTCTGATAATTCTGACCTCGGATTCGGTTTCAGCGGATTCAAGTACATAAGAATACACTGGTCTGGTTCGCAGGCCAGACCACTTTTTTTGTGTGGCTGATATCAGTTGTTAATGCTCTAGTGGGTACCCCATCTTTTTCCGCTCAATTTTCGGCAAATTGAAGGTCGTATTTGTAATCAGCATGCCAAAAAACATAAGATAGTACACTTTTCTAAGGTAGGCGCATTGGGCCCAAAATTGGCATCCTTCTTTTCTAGAATTGATTAGTAACGGACTCGTAATAAAATTTCCTTTTCTATAGACAGCCAGAATTTTGTAAAAACTTTCACCACAAGCTCGTATTTCTAGTCATGTATGTCTAAAAATGTCATAGTTAAAAACATATTTCTTTTACATGTCATTTTTAATGCATGTTTTAAAAAGTTTTTTTTTGTATTATTCTAATTGTTATTCTTAAATTTCTATAACAAACTTTGACCCGAGCGAATGAGCTAACATACGAACGGACGAACGGACAAACAAACGAAAGGAAAAGCGAAAGAGCAAGCGAACGAATGAATGAACAAACGAACAGACAAGCAATCAGAGAAAGTTTCATAATGTAATTATGAAACATAAATAACATCATTATTGTAATCTAAAATTAGAGTGAAATACATCGTAATATTGTAATAAGAATTTTTCGATGTAAAATATTATAATAGAAATATGGAAATAAGTTGAACGATTTCAATTTACCGAGGTGAAATTTAAAATTTCCAAAGTATTCGCCTTAATAACTAACAATCCGTATATATATGCCGTGAATTAAAGTATGCATACATGACTTATGATACGTCAAAAGCATTTTGCATTTTAGTGATTTATGTTGTTTGGAATTGGATTTCGCGAATTCATTCTTTTGATTTGTTTTCAGGCAGGAGTAAGTGTTGTATTGATTGATTTGGTTATGCAGTCGATTCTGATTACTGCGTGTTTGCTCAATCAGAATATTTGAGTTATATAAATTGTTGGATTTCGATTCGCCGATGAAAGTATTTGTACTTTTGGGTTATTTTATGGAAATGTTATCAGAACTTTATATCAAATAAGAACGGGCATATGAAGGAATCTATTTAAAATAGCTGCAAAAGAAGTCGGTACTGTGGTATCTGGGAATATAATGAGTTAAAAAAGCGTCGTTAGATTATTAATATTTTTGTTGTATAATAATAATTGATCCACCCACGTACCTACGTACTTTTGGAAAGGTTAAAGTTTTGTTGGGTATGATGAGAGACTTTTATACACGTTATACATATGTAATAATTAATAACATAATTTAGTATTTATCAGGTATGACACAAGACGAAAGGCTAGTAATTGTTTCATTTTTATTCATTTTTACAAGGTACAATTTGTCACAACAATTCATCATAACAATTTTCTGGTTTCCTTCTTCTTTCAAGTTCTCCACGAGGTTTTGTGGTTATAATATTTTACTACTTTGTGATATTTTATGGCATCTAACCCACAAGACGTGTTGTTACAATTCACTAGCTATTCTCAGTGTTGCTAGTTCTATAATTTACTTTTTTAAATTAAAGCTACTGGCCAAACTTGTTCGTCCGTCTCTCTGTATATCTGTTAGCTAGCGCTATATCTACAAAACAACTTGACGGAGAAAAATAATATTTGGTAGGTGGCTGATGCTACTACCAAAAAAGAAATTGGATATATTGAAGAAATACATATAGTAGAACGAAGGAGCAAGGAGAGTAGCGGTAGCCTTTGTCGGTAGCCTTTATCGATTTTGGCTGCTTTAAAGGGTTTACACACGACACAAATTGCCAACCTCATCATTATGCTTTGAAGATTACCGTGCCAACTCGTAAAAGTGAGGTAATATGCTGTTATTAGTGCTAAATTACAATGCCAAGTGCAAGCAAATGTGTGAAAAATTATAATATAACTATACAACTATTAAAAAAAAACCAATAATCCCATGGATGGTAGCTTCACATTCCCATTAAAAATTATGTTTTTAAGAAGTTGAGAGCGCGGCGAGTATATACATATGTGCGTGCGTGATTGCGTGTATGTGTGTACGTGCGCACATGTGTGTGAGACATCTCGTATTCAAGAGTTTCAAAACTTACTAGAGAGTGTCAAAAGATATGTCGAATGTAATAGACGAACTGTTCCTTCCACACACAAAAATGGTTATGGACCAGGAGCCCGCCGACCATTAATTGGGTGTGAATTGTTGTTAATTTGGGGCAGAACGTTTTGCTTTTCACGATAATTGACAGCATATCATAGCTTCCTACCGCATGTACTGGTTATCCGTGTAATTCAATCAAAAACTTGTGTGCGCGCGTGCGTGTTTGTGTGTGTGTGTGTGTCACATGTACGAGAGGGTGATTAAAGAGAGAATAATTAAAACTAGAAGACAAACCAATCAGAACAAAATAAATTTTATTAGAATGAAAATAAATAATTATAGTGGAACAAGGCGCTTAGACGTTTCAACCCTCTCTAGCTGGCCCTTGTGCCACTTGTCAAAGATGGCTCACGTATTTTCGCAATGAAGAGGTTCATTCTTACCAAATATCTGATTGTCAGTGGTTTTATAGTATTTATCGAATTACACAGGTAACCAATATATGCGGTAGGAAGCTCCGATAATACTCCATCAATTATCATGAAAGACAAGACCTTCGCGCCACTTTTTAAAGATGGCGAATATATTTGTCGCTCTCAAGAGGTTCATAATTACCAAGTTTTTGATTGCCAGTTGTAAATTTAAGATACTCATCGAATTACAAGGGTAACTAGTACATGCGGTAGAAAGAGCCGATACGCCGTCAATTATCGTGAACGGAAAGACCTTCGCACAACTTTTCAAAGATGGCGAATATATGTTCGCACTCAGGGGGTTAATACTTACCAAGTTTATGATTGCCAGTCGTAAATTTGTAATACTCATCGAATCACAAGGGTAACTAGTACAGCCGTTACGCCGTCAATTATCGTGAAAGGCAAGACGTTTGCACCAGTTTTTAAAGATGGTGAATGTCTTTTCGCACTCAGGAGGTTCATACTTACCAGATTCCTGATTGCCATTCACAAACTTATCATTTTTTTATATGACTTTTTTTCAAATTTGGGTGAGCGTAGCGCTTCCTTGTACCACCCAAAATGAATGGGAGTCTGGTTTCAGGATTTTTGGGGGTAAATTAAGAAATCCCTCCAACTCCCATGCGTAAAACTATGATTTATTTGTGACCTTCTTTTTACTTTTACAAGACATATTTTTTTCACTTTTTGGGGCCTGCCATACGCCCCTGCCATGGCCATGGTCATTTCTCTACTCTACTACCCAAATTCACACATTTTGGGAGTAAACCTATGACACCCAGTTAGTGGTCGGCGGGCTCCTGGTCTATTAACTTTTTTAGCCTATAAATAATGACCGAAATCGGAGAGATCTGATTTATATTTTATTTGTGCAGATGATTTTACATGACAAAGTTGCGCCCGGAGTCGATGAAGATATTTACCTAAAACTATCCTGTCTGTTTATCATTCTTTATTTATTCTTCTCATTCGCAACATCTTGCCGGACGATTTATGATTCATAAATTATTCTATATTTCAATATTTTTCATATTTTTCTTCCTAGATAGTTGTATTAACTGCTTTCGAAATATTATTGCCATCCGTTACATTTTTTCTTTAATTATTTTAGGATGACCATTTTTCTTCTTTGGCAGTTATGTTAACTGCATGTGAAATATTATCGTCCTCCGTTACATATTCTTAATTTTTTCTTTTGGTGACCACCCTGCATATTTTGTGTTTGACAGTTGTGAAATATTACACATTTTTTAATACATTTTTTTAGTGACCACCCTCTGCATTTTTTTTATATCTTTCTGTGACAGTTTTGTTAACTACATGCCAAATATTATCGTTCTCCCTCACATTTTTTCATTGTCTTTTAGGGTGATCTTGTATATTTTTTAAAATTTTTCATTTTTGAGAGTTATGTTAACTGGATGCGAAATATGATCATCCTCCGCCACTTTTTTTTTTAATTTTGTTAGGATAACCACCATGTATGTTTTTTTATATTTTTCTTCTTCGACAGTTGTATTAACTGCATGTGTAATATTATCGTCCTCCGCCGCATTTTCATTTATGTATATATTTTTTTTCATATTTTTCTTCGACAGTTGTGTTAACTGCATGCGTAATATTATCATCCTCCTTCACATTTTTCTTTAATAGAGAAGTTGCATGATTTTTTTTAACCTCCCCACAATAAAATTGTGGGAGGTTACTACAATTAGTCCAAAATCGAAAATTGAGATAACATCAAATCTTTACGTTTTGAGGTCCCAGGAACCCAAAAAAGTTGTTTTTGAAAAATGTCTGTGTGTGTGTATGTGTGTGTGTGTGTGTGTGTGTGTGTGTGTGTGTGTATGTATGTTAGCACGATAGCGGCGAAGCTACTAAACGGATTTGGATGAAACTTTGCATGAGGGTTTCTTTAGTGCTCCAGAAGATCTGAAAAGGTTTTGGTTGAGATCGGATTACGTTTAGTGCCGTTTTGACACAACAAGTTGTTTATTTTATGATTACTTACAATTTGTAATTGAACCATTGAAAAGCAGTAAAAATTCCGATTTCAACGATATATCACACTTGCACTTTTTCAATTTGGTTTCCGTGAAAAAAAATAAAAAACAAAAATTTCACTTGTTTTGTCCTCAAAGCAGTGCAATGTACAGGGTGATATTCTAAAAATGACAGAGGTGTTCAGTGATTTCGGCTGATAACTCGGGAACGGTTGAAGATATCGAACTGAAATTTGAAACGTGAAATATTGTAGACGGACGGATTACGAGTGAATTAATAATACACCTACGTCACATGACGTCACAAATAAGAAAAATTCTTAGAAACTGGTGCAGATATCGACTTAACTATTGGAAACATCCAATTAAAGTTTGAAACGTAGGTGGAAATATTGTAGATGGATGGAATACGAGTGAATTAAAAATACACCTACGTTCTGATGACGTCGTAAAAGCATAAAATTCTTATACCAGGCGAACTGATGATATCAAAAAAATATTTCTACAAGACGAGTCACGAAATTTTTTTTTTAATTTCCAAGAAATATCAAATTTTCGGAGAAATGTCACTTTTCAGAAAAATGTCAGATTTTTAAAAAATGTCAAATTTTCGGAGAAATGTCACTTTTCAGAAAAATGTCAAATTTTCGAAAAAATGTTAAATTTTCAGGGAAATGCCACTTTTCAGAAATATGTCAAATTTTCAGAAAAATGTAAAATTTTCGAAAAAACGTCAAATTTTCGAAGAAATGTCACCTTTCAGAAAAATGCCAAATGTTTGAAAATTGTCAAATTTTCGGAGTAATGTCACTTCAGAAAAATGTCAAATTTTCAGAGAAATGTCACTTTTCAGAAAAATGTCAAAAATTCAGGAAAATGTCAAAAATTCAGGAAAATGTCAAATTTTCGGAAAAATGTCACTTTTCAGAAAAATGTCAAATTTTCGAAAAAATGTTAAATTTTCAGGGATGTCACTTTTCAGAAATTTGCCAAATTTTCAGAAAAATGTCACTTTTCAGAAAAATGTCAAATTTTCGAAAAAAGTCAAATTTTCGAAGAAATGTCACCTTTCAGAAAAATGTCACCTTTCAGATAAATGTCAAATGTTTGAAAATTGTCAAATTTTCGGAGTAGTCACTTCAGAGAAATGTCAAATTTTCGAAAAAATGTCAAAGTTTCGGGAAATGTCACTTCAGAAAAATGTCAAATTTTCGGAAAAATATTGCTTTTCAGAAAAATGCCAAATTTTCAGAAAAATGTCAAATTTTATTAAATGGACTCAAAAGGAAAATTCCCAAAAAATACTACGGGTCCATTTGTGGTATAAGTTCTCTGCTAGTGTGTTAAAGCGTGCAGACTGTATGCTGAGTATTTTTGACGTGTCAAGTGCATCGAGAGATTACAAGTTTTTTCGACGTTTATAAAGCCCACGGATAGTGTGAGAGGCCATCCTGAACAGCTTACAACCCCTAAAATTGTAAGCAACCCCACCCGCTTTCGGTGAGTTTTTTCCAATAAAACTTTAAAAGTGACAGTGACATTATATTTTAAAAACTATGTCAACTACTTCCGGCATCCCGCCGGAAATTCTTCCGGCAACATAACCTAAAAATAGTACTACATAACCTAAAAACAATTTAAGACATTGGTACCAACCTAAACATTTTTCAAAAACCAAAGTCCCCAGAGAAACATTATAACCAAAAATTTGACAGCTATCACTTCCCCGACCGATTTATTGAAAAATTGGTCGAGGCCAAAAAATAAAACAAAATATACCAACTCAAACTTAAACGATCCACCATGAACACTACCCTGGCTACATCTGGCAGGGAAGCTGTCCACCAAGAGTTATATGGTTTTTTCCAAAGATGGCCATCCCTGCCATCCATCCCATTACCAACGAACAGGTTTTTTCGTTTAGTTGTTTCCCGTATCAATAATCAAAATTATTAAGTGCTCTTGCCTACGAACCTTTTTATAGAATTGTGTTTATTTTTATATTCATTTTAGGTCCATGTGGACACATTATAATTTTAACCTAGTCTTTAAGCCTGCCTACAGAAGACAGGAGCTACTTTTCTATTTTTCTCCAAGCCAAACCGGACCTACCCCGTCCAGCCTCACACTCGCCACGGCGGTGTTCACCGTGGTTGTCTGGCTGGCCCCGGGCTAGGATCCGATGAAGCATATATTTGTATTAAAAACATTGAATAAAATGTTAATGTTGTGCAGACTATAAATTTAACACTCAAGTTCTTAGGTCCAAATCCCACCGAATGAGACTTTTTTTTGATTTAATACGAAAAAAATATTTCAACTTAATAAATATAATTAAATGAGATCGTTCATATTGTTTAGTGCTCTTTTTGGCTTCAAAGATTCACCGGGTGGGGAGGTTCCAGCCGCTTCCAGTAGCTGCCGATTTTTTATAATGAAAATTGATACAGCATCAAAAAAAAGTTATAAAAACGTAAAATTTACGATTTTTTGAATGTTACTACAGCGAGAAAATAAATAATTTCATCGGTGAGGAATTTGGACGTTTGAAAACGGCAGTTATTTGGCGCCATTAATTGTAACGTTTCCCGTTATGATTTGTCCATCGAAATTAATAACAAACTGGAAGGTGCACTCGACTAAAGAAAGTGACACAGAGACAGAAACTTGCGTGCACTATATTCCATCCTTTTTCTCGGTCTGTGTACAGACGGTTAAGCCAATTGGACGTTTTCTTCAACCAATCAGATCTTGTCAGACAAGGACGGGATAGTGAACGGAAGTTTCTTTTTCAGTAGAAACATGCTTCTGTAGTTTCGTATATCTAAATCAATTTCGATGGGTTTGTCAAATGTCAGTTTACTGTTTATGGTTTACAGTCAATTTACCAAGTTCTTGTTTGTGGTATTATTGTGTTATTATTTGGTTAATGAGCTAGTGAACAACATTATTATGACTTATGAATTACAAATATTGCATTGTGCCTAAATGTAAAACTAAGAGTATCACTACAAATATGGTAATTTTACATTCAAGATTCTCCAAAATTAGTCCGTAGACAGACGTCAACGAGAGGTTAGGACACTGCGTCTACTTTGGACAAATTATCCGACTAACGGATGTCGTCATTGACTTCACGCGAATAAGAAACCGTTTGCAGTCACGTGGTTTTATTTACAAATTACAGCATAATCTAAATATTAATTTTACGAAAAATAAATTTTATTTTAAATTTCTTTTGTTATAATCATTTTCTGCGTAATGGAAATTAAGAGCAAATCACTTTTTCAAGCATTTTAAAATTTCATGCATCTTCCCTATTTTGTGTTCCGTCATATTTTTTCCTTAATTATATTTTTATGGGTCCACCCTGTATATTTTTTTTCATATTTTTCTTCTTCGACAGTTGTGTTAACTGCATGCTAAATATTTTCGTACACTGCCATATTTTTTAATTTTTCATTTGACGTAAATTGTTCATTGCCGAATATATAGGGCAAAAAAATTGAGCATTGTGTGTGTGAAACCGAAGTTATGTAATTTTTCCAATACCTCGACAAAGGCCCTTGTAGAATCTGTATATACGACATTAGTTTGTGATTTTTTGTCAAGGTTGGTGACAACATAATTTGAGAAATTTAGTAGATTTGTGTAGATATATTTTTTTGGAACAAATCCATATTGACTTTGAGTTACGTAATAATTTATGTGTTTTAGATAATTGTAGGATTTGTTCTAATAATTTAGCAATTGCAGGTGTAAATGAGATTTAGTTTAATTTAAAAAAATCTCACTACTTTGTGATAATGATTGTATAGCTTGTTACTTTTTCCAGCTGATACCCATAATATTAGTGAAAATCTAGTTCAAATTGAATCAGTAGTTTAGGATACATATATGCTGACAGATAAAAGCATACATGGACAAACACACGCCTGATTGATAAACCTCAATTTTAAGGTCTGTTAAAGATTAAAACTAATCAAATCAATTGTATGTCTAATTTTACCTTACTATATACCTAACTACACCTACATATCTATTTTCGAATAATTGTCACAAATTGAAAGCCAGTTAAAACATTAACTTCACATGTGAACGGGATGCAGAAGCTTAGGTCAGATACATTGACCAAAGGACAAGGCGACTAAACCAGGACCGAACTGGTATGATATAAATGAAATATTGATTTATATGTTTTCGATGTGTCTATAAGGGTGTGTGGAATAGCTAATTCTAATATTTCGTTAGCATTCAGATGAAAATGAACAATCATAATTATTTTCTTCATTACGCGTAATTTTTTATAATCACAGTGTATTCTGTAGAATGAGAATTTAAGAGTCAAAACGTAGTCGGTATATCGAATGAAAATGAAAGACAGCTATTTCCACCTGTATGTTCCGATTAAGTTTTTAGTCTTATTCAGGACTTTGATACAAACTTCAAACAATAATTACTTAAATATCAGCTCGGTAGTGTGTCAGACAGTGACGCGTCCTCCCACATAGTCAACCTCTGGTCTTATTCCGACAGGATAAAGTTTGTATGATATAGTGAATCAAGGTCACCATATTTCGAAAGAAATATATAAACTGTTGGTTCCACTTATCTGCGATATGAACACATTAAACATCTCTATCTCACGACAAAGTGGTAGTTCACTAAAATTTCCAGGGTAGAGGTGCAATTTTCTTGCTTCTTGTTGGATATTAAGAAGCCATTAAGTTTACAATATAAACAGAAAATAATAATGAATTACCTTTCTTGGTTATTTTAATAAAATAAATAGACAACGCATGGAAAGCCAGTGTTTATAAAGAACAAACACAAACGAACAGATATATTTTTTAAATTTAAAACGTATTAACGTTAAGAAATACTGGCTAAATGTTAGATGTAGCATGTTCTCAATTGTTCTGGGGCGGAGAATCCCACAAAAAAACAAAGAAATGGTTAACCTCTTCACTGCGCCTGCGGCGGATTTGTACGTCTCCTGCAACTAACATATGAATCACGTCCACGGATGTGTACGTTTCCCGCATTGGTGCGCTTTAATTATATTCAAAATTTTACATGTAAATATAAAAACATAAAAGAGCATTTTTTTTTGGTTTGTCAAATTGAAGATATTTTCATGACAGAGCTAAACTAATTTCGTCATATGACGAAATTTTAATTGACGAGAAACAATTTATAAAAACTGTTCTATTAATTAGTCAACATCCAGAGAGTTTTGTTGATAGCTAGGAAACAAACGTTAAAATTAGAGTGAATATTCGACAACTACAAACTGAATTCAATTCTCTAGTACTGATTTCATATACCTGATCTGTAAGATAAGTTGCGAAGAATTGGAAATAGTTTTCGGTATCAACGGTTTTTGAAATGGGCATCGGTGATTTTTTGAAAGCTAAATTAGTAAATATTCCAAAAATTGCATTTATAGTGTTCCTTGTAAGTGAGGTAAACATTATGTGGGTGAGTCATCTAGACCTTCCAATGTAAGGCTTGATAAATATAGAAACTATTCTAGAAGGGGAAAATCCGAAAACTCCAAAATTTGTGAGCACGCGCGGGAGAAAAATCCAATGGATTCACCGAGAATTTTGAAAAGAGAGAATCTGAGCTAAAGGAAGACTGAAGGAATCCGCTGTTATCTTGTTAAACGAAGATAAATATATATATATAAGATTATTCCATGGATTTTTATACTAGCTGATTGCCGTATATCAGAGACAAAGTAACTATAAACGAAATAAATATAATTTAGTGTCTGATACGAGTATACAGGATGCGCCACTTAAAACTCCCCAGGCTTGTAACTTTCTTATTTTTTAAGCAACGACCATATTAAATTGTAGATATTTTTAAGGCATTTAAACATATATACAGAGTGAATTAAAAAAAAAATTGAATAAATTGTTAAGGAAGAAACCTTAATGTCCTTGAATATTGTTTTACCTCACCATGTACATGAACTGCGTTAATGTTTTCTTATAAAGGTTTTAATTAGCTTCAATTTATGTCATTACGTCATATTCGAAATTCTTTTTTGTTTTAGAGAAAGAAATTAAAAACACTCTATCCGATTCCAAACCGATTTTTTGTTTAAATAACTTCGAAAAGAATGTAAATAATAATTTTATGCTTTATTTGTAAAAGCCATATCACAAACAATATTCAACGTAACAAAACAGTAACAAGAAACAAAAGAAATAATTATTTTTAAAAAGAAACTTATATTTAAATGTACTAAATAGGAAATTGTAAAATTTTTCTTTTTAAATTTTTTTAATTTTAATAACATAAATTGAAGCTTGAAGCTAATTGAAACCTTTATAATAAAGGATTAATACTGTTCATGTACTGGGTGAGGTAAAAAATATTCAAGTTTCCTTTCTTAACAACTTCTTCAAAAAAAAAAAAAATTTTTAATCACTCTTTATGCATAATTAAAGGCTTTATAAATGTCTACAATTTGATGTGTCCAACATGTACATTGTTTAAAAAATTAAAAAGTTACAAGTCTGGGGAGTTTTAAGTGGCGCACCCTATATACACACATAAACAACAAACACACAAACACCTCCATTTGTGGTAAAAAGTTCAAAAAATTAAATTCATCACAAACATGACTTACTTGTACAGAAAATTATGAACAAACTATGTTCGGAATAATCCTATGTTTTCTAATAGTTGATCAACTTTTTGTAGCAATTTGTTTTTCTGTCAGCGTCACTTAAAAATGTACTAAAATTTTCGTGAATAAAAAGTGTTTACAAAACCACTCATTTTACTTAACAAATTAGCATTATTTAACAAATAGCTGTCGATGAGAATGCTTTTATTGGAAAGATAATATAAGTGGGTGCACTTGTAACCTACAAAAAACAACCAAGTAACGCATATTTATTTGTTTTATTAATTTTCAGTGAAATCGTATAGTGAGTGCGTACGATTTCAGGGAGAAATACAAAAATTGACATAAATGTTGAACTACCAACAATTGGATAACCACATTATATCATTATTTTGATTGGAAATAACCTCCCAATCATACAAACACAATTTAAACAAAATTAATCATTTACTGTCTTTGTACTAGTTTTAAATACAAAATTATACCGAAAACAATTTATATTATTTGGCTTTGCACTTTTAAAGTTTACTGCTAAAGTACGTCCCTGTAAACCGAGAAGCACGCTCGTGGGGAGCAAGTTGCCCGATATCGGCTACAATTTGTTGTAGGAGAAGCAAACGGAAGACGAACTCAGATAGATGGTGGTCATTTGTAATGTAATGACGGCCGCACGGTGCTAACCGGTGATTTACACCCATCAATTCAGAACCGAAACGCCACCTTATCGTTTTTTTCTCGGCGCTGATACGTTTTTATAAAGTTCAATTGATCAATTTTATACCAACGAAACATTTACTTAGCGTGAGTTACTTCTACTGATATGATAACAAATTATTTTCTTACGGTTTGGCAGAAACAAAAAACTTGCTACAATACTTAATTACGACTTTTTATTTCTTCGTCATAATATTACATCAAAGAAAATGATGCCTTTTATGTGTGCCTTTTGATTTGAACATACATAATTACTTTTTATCATATAATATTGTAGATTTTTTTATATATAGCGCGTCGCAGATTCCATTGAGCCACCCAAGAACAACTAATGCGATCTTTTATAAATTTGAGTAGTTGGTCATTACCTCCTACTCGAATTTTTGACGTAGCTAAATTTGAAATTCACCATAATCGTGCGTTTATAAATAGTCCACGCAAATTAGATATTTTAGAAGAGATAATTTATAAAGTAATATATTTGAGATGCGTACTCTAGATAGGATAAGAAATGGATACCCCTAAAGGGGGGGGACGTCCCTTTTCTTGCAAAAAAGCACCCCTAACGGGGACTCAAAGCTGGTAATTCACTTTTATCTTGTAAACCGTTCGTCGGAAAAGAAAAAAATATACAAAATAAAAAATTTGTAATTAAATTATGCATAAAAAATGTCTTTGTAGCTTATCCTCATCTATTTCGTATTAGCAGCCTTCGAACAGAGGGGTAATTTGGAGTGCATAGGTAAAACTCGATCCTATTTGAAGTTTCACAGCGAATATCTTAAAACCGGTTACTTTAACGAGAAAAATGCTCACGAATGAATTTACAGAGCGAAATTCTCTCTATAAGATGCATGTATAGTGGTTTCCCCAATTTTATTCATTAAGGGGTTCTTCATCGACGAACTTTTCTTCAAATTCGGAATTTAAACATCCTTGTCCATGGCAATTAGCACATTGTTGAGCAGCGCAATCCAACCTTAACACAGCTGCATCGTTTTCCGCAACCCTTTTTGCAGCTGCAGGATATTAGCTGTAGGGTGAAAATTGGTGCTGGTAACTTGGTGGTATAAATGGGTGCTAATATGCTGCCTACTTTCTTTTTTTTTTTTTTAACTGTTTAACGTCGGCCTATTTCCGCTACCAGGGCCTATCACCGACGCCAGGAGATGAGCTACTTCCAACCTGGAAATTTTGCCGAACCTCTTCCCTTAAGAAGAGTAGGGATCTTTTACTTGCCTAACATTTAATAGACAAGGGACCGCCTGCTTTACATCCCCTCCGAAGGATGGTATATCCACTACGTAATCCTCGTCTGAAATTACGTAACTTCCGAGTATACACTGATATACAAGCCTCTAGAAGGTGGGACGAGAACTCCTACTTTCTTCTAACCCCAATCCGTTGGTTTCAAGTTTTCTCCTCGCCAAGACTGAATTTGGAGAAATACTTTGTAAGAACGTTGACGTAATGCCTCAGATGTTGGTGGCATTACGTCAATTCCGGCAGTACTAGATTGACCGACCAACTTATTGAATAATTAACCTTCGATGATTCAAAGATGTCTCTTTTTTTGGGCTTTGTATAATGCAAGCGCCAATTACTTCCCAGCACTTGTAATTTCTTGTTTATTTCGTTGAGCTACGGTTGTTGAATACAGAGGTCGAAATCTTTTCTTTTATTGACGCATTCCACCGTTTGCACTGAACGCGTTGACAAACAAAACTGTCTCCCTACAGATTTTTAAAACTTCCGAAGACTGCAAGTCACGAGAACTGTACGCTTTATTTTCTATTTTTCCCTGTGCCTCTCTTAAAAAACGGATATCTTTATCTTCAGGTGCGCGAGCGATAATCAATGCGAGAAGATCAATAACTTGTCTGACGATGACCACTGTTTCATTTTCATGAGATTTATTTAAGGTGGTTTGAACTATGAGTACGTCAGCGTCGTCTACAGCAGTAATTGTTTTGATTCCTTCGTTTTTAAATGTCTCCACCAATGGCGAAATAAACCGATCCTTATTTGTGAGATTGTTTATCATTTTATTTAGCATTTCAGTCAGTGGCGTGTTCTCATTGAAAATCATTTCCGGTGAAATGCGTTTCAAAAATCGCTATTTTTCGATGCAAACATTATCAGCAAACGCTTCAAACTTTATAGTCACTTTTTTGCCGTAATGATTACGAATAAAGCGAACGTAGGCTGTAAAAACATCTTCAAAGGTACCCTGCTTTGGCCATACTACTCGATGGGAAGAGGAACTGAAGCAAGCTCAAAGTTGAAACATGACTCCAAAAATTATAAATTATAAATACCTGACTGTTTATTTTTTTATATTTAATTTTCAGAATATCAGGATCTGAGAGAGAAGTAAATAAAATTATACAAAAAATGCAATAAAATTTTAAGTATATACGTTTAAGATAATTGGATTTAGCCAAAGCATTCGACACGGTTGATCAGGAAATATTAATAAAAAGTCGGTGTCAGAGGTTCTGCATTGGATATATTTAAAGATTACCTGACGAACAGGCAGCAAAAAGTAAAAATAAATGAAACATTGAGTGACCCGTTAATAATTACAACTGGTGTTCCCCAGGGCACAGTATTAGTCCCAATATTATTTTTAATATATATTAACAATATAACAGAAATTATGAATCCAGAAGATAATGTTGTAGCATATGCTGATGATACAGCCCTTGTATTTCAAGGCAAAACTTGGATTGAAGTATATACTAATGCAGAAATCAGTTTAAAAAGGATACATTCTTGGTTAAATGTAAGCCTTCTGAGCCTCAACATCAGTAAAACAAAATTTTTAACATTTACCATATAAGCTGATGATCAGCCGACAAAAGATACATTAACAATTCATAATGACAAGTGCAAAAATGTGGAAATGTGTGATTGTTCATACATAACCAAAGTTAATAATTTAAAATATCTTGGTCTAATGGTGGATCATCACCTGAGATGGAATGTGCATATGGAATATCTTGTGAAAAGGCTAAGAAGACTTAAATACAAATTCTACCAACTAAGAGATATTCTTAACAGAAAAAATCTAATCATTACGTACAATGCTTTGGCTGAATCTATTATAAGGTACGGTATTACAGTCTGGGGTGGATTCTTTAACAACTCATTAAAACATTTAGAAATTGTCCAGAATTCCTTATTAGAAATAATATTTAATAAAGAAAAACGATATCCCACAGATTTATTGTGTAACGAAATAGGTATGTTTACTGTAAGAAAATTGTATGCTTATGAGTGTCTACTGTACATCTGTACTGTACAAATCACCACCAAATGTGGTAAACCATAACTATGGAACCCGCTGGAATACAAATCTTTCCATACAAGTGCCTATATAGCGGAAGATGCACACCCAGCGATTTATTTTCTATTATGGACCCAAACTATATAATATATTACCCGCAAAATTAAAAAGCATAAAAAACAAGCATGAATTCAAAAAAAATCTCAAACTATTTCTAAATGAAAGCTACAGACAAATAAAAGTAATTTTCCAGTAGTATAATGTTCAATATCTATAATAATTACAACTATATTTATAAACCTACCCCACTTACTAGTAAATTTAGAATATAATATCCTCCTTCTCACACCACTATATAATAATTAAAATTACAATAAATTTTAAATGTAGGTACTTATCTAATTCTTACCATGTATATAAAATTTTTCTACATATAGAAAGCCAAGAAAACCAAGAAAACCAAGCTGAGATGTGCAAACAAAAGGTGAAAGTTAAAAAACGTATCATTACAAATAGTAACATAAAACATTTTTGTACGGTTATGAGTAAAGTTGATTGGTTTTACATTTTTTATTTAAATGTAAATGATGATTTTCTGTTTCTAGTTGATACGATTGTATGGAATCTTAATTTTTGTTGTCCGGTCAAGTATACAGAACGAAATTGTATAAAAAGTAAAATAAATGACAAAAGATGGATAACTGAAGAACTGATTGAAGAAAGTGAGGGACTAAAAAATATGTTTTGGCTTATGAAGTCTCTAAATTGTAATCAAATTAAAATCGCTTATCAAACTAGAAAAAAAGAGTACAAAAAAAATTGAAAGTAGCCAAACAGAAATATTTTAATGAAAAAATTAAAAATTCTTCAAATAAAACCAGGGAAACCTGGAATATTATAAATAGTAAAATTGGCAGAAATAATGAGAAAAATACAAATATCATTCTTAAGTACAATGCGGACTATGTATCTGAATCTTATGAAGTAAGTGAATTATTCGCTTCCTATTTTTCCACTGTAGCCGAACATAAGGTGGCGGAGCATTTCGGGCAAAACATGCCCCTACCGAGTATTTCAATTAGAGAGAAAAATAAATTGGAATTTATTATTGAGCCCGTCACAGAACAAGAAGTTATGAGTATAATTAGTAATTTAAAAAATGAAAATTCTTGTGGCATTGATGATATATCTCTACGGATGCTAAAGCATATTAGTGATCATGTTGTTTGTTCACTAGTGTACTTAATAAACCAGTCGTTCTGCCAGGGTTGTTTTCCCGATGTTTTTAAAATTGCACGTGTTATTCCACTTTTTAAAAAAGGCAGTCCAGAAAACATTGATAATTACAGGCAGATATCTATACTTAGCACATTATCTAAAATAATAGAAACAGCCTTTCATATCCGTCTTATTAATTTTGTAGAGGAAAACAATATATTGACGCCATCGCAACACGGTTTTAGATCAGGTAGATCGATGGAAACGGCTTCCTGTCATTTTCTTAATTATGTATATTCCTGTTTAGATGCTGGTAAGTATGTTGTATCAATGTTTTTTGACTTATCCAAAGCCTTTGATACCATTGACTGTGATATACTATTATCAAAATTGTATCATCTAGGAATTAGAAATACTGCTTTAAGGTGGGTCAAATCTTATATGGAAGAAAGGTCATTAATAGTAAATTATAATCATACAAACTCAAGGACTCATAAAGTCAAACTTGGAGTTCCCCAGGGCTCGGTCCTGGGGCCTTTATTATCTATGTTGTTTGTAAATGACCTTCCAGATTATGTAAGAAATAAAGGACATGTTACGATGTTTGCTGATGACAACACTATTTCAACAACGGCAACTAGTGTGGATGAAATTCAGTTACAGGCTGAAAATATTATTAATATTTTAAGCGCTTGGTGTGATAGTAATAAATTAATATTAAATGCTGGTAAAACTGTAGTAATGAATTTTCATATAAGAAAATCACTACCTACAAATTTTAATATCTTGGGTATAGAACTGAAGGATGAAACGAAATATCTTGGTACTGTACAGGATTGTAAGTTATCATGGGATAATCATATTGACACTGTATGTAAAAAATTGAACAAAGCATATTTTGGCATTCTGCAAATGAAAAACACTTTGGATGAAAATGGATTACTGAATATTTATTATGCTTTGGCCTACTCACACATCTCATTAAATATTATGAGTTGGGGATGCGGCAGAGAAATGAGTAGGGTATTCATTCTACAGAAAAGACTAATTCGTTTAATATTCAATTTAAGATCTAGGGAAAGTTGTAGAACAGTTTTTAAAGAAAAGAAAATCTTAACTCTACCATCCGTATACATATTTAAATGTATAATGTATACTAAACAAAATTTTAATATGTTTGTTAAAATAGCAAATACCCACCCATATCACACTAGGCATGGGGAACTCTTAAGCATTCCAGCTCATAAAACTACCACGTTCGAACATTCCTCATGGTATAATTGTGTCAATTTGTACAATGCACTACCAAACACAGTGCGAGAAATCAGCAGCACTATATTATTTAAAAAAAAAGTTAAAACCATCTAACTGGAAGGCGGTTTTTATAGTATTGATGAGTTTGTGTCCGGGATATCCTAGTTAGATCTCGAAGATAATCCTTTTATTTATTATTAGAATAAATTTGACTTTCATATTACATATTTTTATGACAAAATGAAAAACAAATTTTGTACATGTATTTGTTATTTATATGTGTATTGTTTTTATATAACATACTGTTTTGTATCGTTTATATTGTTTTATTTTGTTTTTATATTGACATGCCATATGTACCATGTGTATCTTTTGTGTGGTTAATAAATATTATTATTATTATTATTATTGTTATTATTATACTATAATCCAGTTACGTTGCTGCTTTATTTGTGAAAATCACGCACAAGCTCCTTAGAGAGTTTAGGTGATTTCATAAATGTGCAGCAACATCTATATAATGTTATAGTAATATGAATGTTTATCTATGTATTGTATTCTACAAATTTTATAAATTTTTATGTTACTTATTATCTATTTACTTATTTGTTATTTTATTTTTTAAAGTTTGTCAACAGGAATTTGTATTTTTCTAAACAATAAACAATAAACAACAAAAAAAATATATATATATTCATGCCTGAAGTCGGTACTATACATATTTTACGTATAATTATAGACGCATCTTTGTGAAAAAATGGGAAAATATTTAAAAATCACTTGCGTCAATACCCGCTATACATACATCTATCTTATAGAGTGAATTCCGCTCTATAAATTCATTCCTGAGCATTTTTCTCGTTAGAGTAGCCGGTTTTAAGATATTAGCTGTGAATCTTCGAATAGGATTGATTTTTACCTCTGTTCAGACGCTGTTAGCGCAAAATAGGTGAAGATAAGCTACAAGGCTAATAGAACATTTTTTATGCAAAATTATTTCCTATTCTTTTTTCTCTTCCGATGAACGGTTTACAAGATAAAAGTGAAAAACCAGCTTTAGGTTCCCGTTAGGGGTGGTTTTTTGCAAAAAAGGACGTTCCTCCTCCTAACTGGAGGGGGGGAACTTTTCGATTATCTATTTCTAATCCTATCTAGAGTACGCATCAAAAATATTACTACTTTATAAATTATTTCTTCTGTTCACTGTTTTTTAATCTAATTTGCGTGTACTAAAAGGCAAACGTACATGTAGATTTTTCCGAAAATTTATATCAGGCGATATATTCTTAAACAGCACCTGCAAAACCCGTTTGTGTAAAATTACATCGAAGTAGGTTGAAAGCTGTTTGGTGTATGGGCCATTACAAAAAAAAAAATTCTCAACAAAAAAAATTGCCTGTAAAACGGTTCCTGAAATTGGAAAAAATATTGTTTATTACTTCCACGTCCAGTGGAAGTATAGTAACGACAAAAAATTTTTTAAAAATTTTTATTGTCCAAATAGGCTTAAAATGTCATGAAACGTCGAGATTTTAAGTTTGAGCGAAAAAAAAAATTTCTGTCTGTCTGTCGGTCTGTCTGTCTGTAACTTTTTTTTTGTGCGCACGTTTACTCTGGAACCGTTTAAGATATTGACTTGAAATTTGGTACACATATGTACTTTAACGAGATCTAGAACTAGATTATATTTTCATCTTGTTCCGTCGAAGGGTTGGGGGGTAAATTGGGGTAAATGGGTAAATCAAGCAGGTAAGAGTCCATGAAATTGGTATTTAGTATATACAAGAGAAGCTAAGGGCTCAAAAAAATTTTTGGCATTAGCCACCCCCATTACCACCCCCACCTCCTTATTAAAGGGGATGAAAAAAAATTGTGATTTAGTGTATGTACAGGAACTAGAAACCTCAAAATATTTTTTACCTTATCCACCCCCCACTACCACCCCCCTATCACCACCCCCACCCCACTACCGATGTGGGGTATCGTTTTATGGGTTTTTGGGGTAGAGGATTTCAAATATTATATTATTAAAGTTCCATAAACAATTATTTTCACATACAAAGTTTTTTCGTTGTGAGTGACTTGGATAGAGAATCTGGATGTGGAAGTAGTGATTCCTTGGGCAGCGGTTTTTTTTTGTTCAGAACAATGTATGGCACTAGTTTCATTTAAGTTTTGAAAAATCTTTGTTACTTTTTAAAGTGCAAAATTCTAATACTTAACGTAAATAGTCATACTTGCAAAACGCTTACTTAAATGGAAAAATGTATTTTTCATTTTTTGTTCAGAATAATTTATTAAACTTCATTGTTTTATTTGTCGATTGTCGGATCTCTAACATAATCGCTAAAGATCCGACTTTCGGGCTTCTGCACACTAACTTTTAAAAATTGTGCTTCGGATTGTTTTCAATTAGCTGAAACAAAAATATAAGTATGTAAGAATAACCAGTCCAAATTTTAAGAAGACATTATAAGCGACTGAGATGCAGGAACTGACGTACCTATCTCGGCCCCAAATGCAAGTGGGTCATTATTATTTTTTAGAAATATGTTATATATGTCACCTATCTTCATAATTCCGTTTACTGTGTTTTTGTTTGATAAAAAAATCCACCGAGTTATTTGAATTTGTTTATAACTACAATTTTGAAAATTATAAACAAATTTTAAAAAAATCGGTCTAAATGAAGATACCGTGCGTGTAGCGGAGCGCTAAGCATAGGGAGTAAAATTACAACATCGCGCGTGCCAGCTGGCTGAAATGAAATAACAGGGCTGGGATGCTCCGCCCGACGGAAGAATTTACGGCAGCTGTGTTGTCAGATCTCTCGCGCTACGTGAATGTACATGCCTAACGGGAAATTACACGCTCGGTATATTTTTTCTTAATACTATTGTAAAACACATGTAAAAATAAATTTTAAAAAAAATCTAATTCTACGGAGTCGACGCATTTAAACAATAAGCGATGAAAATTTCGAAATTGTTATTGGTTTCTAGCCGTTTGAATAAATGTTTTAAGCTAAAATTTGGCATACATATTTAGTACAATATAGGGCACAGTTCTACCAACTTTCGTTAAAATTAATGCATATTAGGTTATATTTCTCACATTGTCAAAAAAGGCAATTTTCTATGGTTTTTATTTTTTTGACAAATTAACAAATTTCCAGAAAGTTTTTCATTGGTCTAGTCTTATTGAAAATTTAATTGCGAACAATTTGTTATTTTTATTTTTTCGATACGATTACTAAGTCCAGAGATAATAAAGAAAATAGCATAAAATTTCAGTATTAAAAATGAACTGATATAAGTTTACACAGGAATGAACCGATTTAATTCAAAACTTCGCATAGCACTTGATATTATACCTATAACGAATTAAGACAATAAAATTGCTGCAGCCAGAGAACACCTATTTTGATGCTTAATTTGTCAGTACTCTTAATGTTTCTCAAATATTGATAGGAACATTGAAACAAGTCGATCACATCAATAAACGTTGATTTTGAGTAACGATAGGGAATGCCGGGATGCAATCAACGCAAGGGAACGAATGTACGTTATTAATTGCTTTTACATTCACGTAGTGGAGTGGAAGTATTGTAATAGTAAAGAAAATGTTGCTCAAATAGGCTTAAAATATCATGAAACGTCGAGATTTTAAGTTTATGCAAAAAAAATTCTGCCTCTCTGATTTTTTTTGTGAGCATGATTAATCTAGAACTGTTTAGGATATTAACTTGAAAGGGCATAGCCGGGTAAGCATGGTGTGACTGCCCCCAAGCGTCTGGCGCTTATATTTGTGCAGTAGGAAGCAATCTTGGAAAGTAGCAATTTCACAAAATATTAGCCCGAAAAAGGGACCGGTTTGGGGTGAGTAAGGGAGGGTTGATTTTAGCAAAACTATTTTTTTTCTAAGAAACGGCGCATTCAATCGTTTTGTAAAAAATATATGTTAAAGACCTACTGAGAAAGTACTAAATAAAAACTCATGCTCAAATTCCGAAAACAGATACAGTAAAAAAAACATATATTATTTTCAAATTTTTTTTAGGGTAACTTATCCCTGGGGTACCAGCCTGAATTTTTTTCTGTAGCATGTCTGGGGACTCACTTATGTTATGTTTTTTTCCCAGTCTTGTGCGAAGATTACGCCATACTTAAAAAAAAATGCCGAAGTGTGCAGTGCCGTATGCATATTTTGTGGACAATTAACTCCTTACAAGTAAAAAAGGCCAAACTGCAAAGTAAATATGGATATCTGAGTAGTGTATACATATTAGTGACTAGTGATTATGGAGATGGTGAACGTTGTAAGAGAAACCAACATAAAGCTGCAACGCTGACAGTTAATTAGGTGCTCAATTGACTCTTGCGCCGCAAAAATCAGTTTATAGCCGTAATGTTAAATATCATTAAGGGTAAAACCTAAAGTCAGCGGTACTATGGAGTACCTTGTCAAAGACTGTCATTATTCACATATTACCGTCGGCGGGGATAAGAGCTTGGTTGTTAACAATTTGCAGCACTAAATCGTAGCATTACTAACCTGAGAAGGATATAGATGTTAATCTTCCTCACTGTCATCTGCAATCACTGTACTCATGCTATCCTTCTGGAACAATAGGGAGAGAACTTCTACCGGTTTAGGTATGCTTGCTAGATATCATCCGTACGAAAGGTAATACACGACAGCAGCTACATGGGAACATCATCCAACAGTTTGATACCCATTGGCACATTCACAGAAATGTCTTCTAACGCCGACACTGTGGGGAATATAGTCGAGGAAACATCGGTAAACCTTCGTTTTGATGTGACGTGAACAAACTTGTATTTTGAGTACATTGGACTGGTCCTTAGCGTACTGAAGATTAAGTATTCCGTCTTCATTTATGACTTCGAGGTACGAAATCGTTTGTTTATATTGATACGATCCGGTAAAAAACACTTTTAAATCCGTCATTTCTGGGAAGTCCAGTACATCTTTGCTGGAAATATCTACAAAAGGCAGTTTTGCAATTTCTTTGAATGTGCCAGTGGGAATCGAACTGTTGGATGTTGTTCCTATGTAGCTGCTGTCGTGCATTATCTTTCGCAAGGACGATATCTATCAAGCATACCTAAACCGGCGGAAGTTCTTTCTCTATTGTTTCAGAAGGATAGCATGAGTGCAGTGATTGCAGATGACAGTGAGGAAGATTAACATCCATATCCATCACAGGTTAGTAATGCTACGATTTAGTGCTGCAAATTATTAACAACACATGACTGTTAAGACCAAGCTCTTATGCCCGCCGACGGTAATATCGATAGTACCGCTGACTTTAGTTTTTACCCTTAATGATATTTAACATTCCGGCCATAAACTGATTTTTGCGGCGCAAGAGAGTTAAACTCTATTGATCACCTAATTAACAGTCAGCGTTGCAGCGTTATATTGGTTTCTCTTACAACGTTCACCATTTCCATAATCACTAATCACTAGTATGTATACACTACTCAGGTATCCATATTTACTTTGCATTTTGGCCTTCTTTACGTGCAAGGGGTTATTTGTTGACAAAATATGCATACGACACTGCACATTTCGGCATTTTTTTTAAGTATGGCGTAATCTTCGCACAAGACTGGGAAAAAAACATAACATAAGTGAGTCCCCAGACATGCTACAGAAAAAATTCAGGCCGGTACCCCAGGGATAAGTTACCCTAAAAAAAATTTGAAAATAATATATATGTTTTTTTTACTGTATCTGTTTTCGGAATTTGAGCATGATTTTTTATTTAGTACTTTCTCAGTAGGTCTTTAACATATATTTTTTACAAAACGATTGAATGCGCCGTTTCTTAGAAAAAAAATAGTTTTGCTAAAATCAACCCTCCTTTACTCACCCCAAACCGGTCCCTTTTTCGGGCTAATATTTTGTGAAATTGCTACTTTCCAAGATTGCTTCCTACTGCACAAATATAAGCGCCAGACGCTTGGGGGCAGTCACACCATGCTTACCCGGCTATGCCCTTTGATATACCTATGTAACATAACGAGATCTTATTTTGATGAAGGGTTGGGGGGTAAATGGTGGTAAATAGATAAAACAGGCAAGTAAGACTATATAAAATTGAGATTTAATTTATGAACGAGAAGCCAATGTCCCAAATTTTTTTTCGCATCGGCCATCCCAATTATCACCCCCATTACCACTCCCATCATTATTAAAGGGAGTACAAAATTAAACTGCGATGTGTGTGTATAAGAACTCGCTTTGCGGATTTTTGGGATAACTATTTCAAATATTATATTATTAAAATTCTATGAAAAATTATTTAGATATAGTGGAGTGCCAATAATTATCAAAATTTTTTCGTTGTAAGAGATTTGGATAGGAAATCTGGGTGTTGAAGCAGTGATTCCTTAGGCAGCGGTTTTATTCTTTTTAATACATATACAGACTTATTAGATAATAAAAATGGTTTCAATTTTTTTCTTCATTTTCCTCAAAAATTTATTCTACTAAATTGCGATGTATAAATTCTTGTAAGAGATATTTTTTAAATATTTTACTTCAGCGTATATTTCGGGTTATATCACAAATTATGCTAAAATATACAAAAAAGCTAGATCAAAATATTTTCCAGTCAACGTCATATTACTGAAATTATTATTAGCTTCTTCGAACAAAAGAAAACCTAAAAATATGCTGGTTAATGATTGCATATCTATCAGTTCGGTATTATTTGATGAAAAGTGGCTTCCTATTCTTGAAGCGAAAGTGAGAAAATTAAAGTAAGTTAGTTTTTCTACAATTCCGTGTGGTGATATGTGTGGGGAATGAACATAATTTAGACCGACACGTGTAATTTAAAATAGATTCAGAACAGATAATTAATAACAAACCGATAATGTATTTAAGATAATTTTACTACATAATATATCTCCATTACAATTACGTAGAGGATGGAAACATATTTTGAGAAAGGGTGAATATTTGAGTGAGCTTGTTCGAATGGTATTGAAGTAAAATAGACTTAACGAATTAATCTGGAATATTAGTGTTTGGAATTTAAGCATTCCCATACACAGGGAGAGAGAGAGAGAGATAGAAAGTAAAATTTGTAAGATTATAGTTTACATATACAGAAATGACGCATTCGAGCTACCATCAAAGTTATCAAGTGAATACTTTTCTAATAAATGTATGAGGTTTACATAATCACATAAATGTTCTGTTTAGTAGTTTGAATAACAACATAACAATAGGCCAACGTAATAAACAGGAAAGAGTAATTATTTCGGAATAATACATATTCGAGGATTTTTACTAATTCGTCGAACCGAAATTAAAAAATTTTAATATGGCTGACTTACCAAAATTATGCATAACTCTAAAAAAAATCATAAACATTTTGGAATTTTAAAGTTCGCTCATTACTAAATAAACGAAACAGTTACGGTGATCAAATATAACAACAACATTTTATCTTAATTATACAATAAAAATAAATATTGTTTAAATTATTTCATCAGAATCGATATCATCCTCTTCTACGGCGATATCTTGAGATCAAGTTAGGCAGCTCTGGCCTTTGCAAACGATGCAAACTGGTAAGCAGGACAGGTCAGTTTCTCTGCAGCTGCAAGTTGCTCCACATCCACTCACATATTTCGGATCAACTTCAAGTATCTTCACAGAATTTAAACGTTTTTTGTAAATCGCTGATTAGCGGAAACGACTGCTGTTTCGAAGCATATGGCATGAGGAGCACATATCTTTACTTTCTTTGTATTTAACAAAGATGCTGTTACTTTTAAAAACTCATTTTATATTGACTTCTTGCTTTTTTTTCCTTTGTTAGCTTTGGCTGTTAGCTGTATTCAGCCACGATGATATATAAAATACCAGATAATATGACAAGACATAACATCTCAGGGATTATTGGACAAGGATGCACATTTCAAGTCAAGGTGCTCTTCATGACGACTTTTCTAAACTTAATACACAACACACACGAGGCAACGGTAAGAAGTTGATTTTAACAAAGAGTAGAAACAGATACAGACATAACCTGATAAATTCCCAGAATATATATTGCTGTGACATTGTAGAAGAATGCACTACCTGGCGTCAAAATGATGCGACATCCATTTATTTCTCAGGGGGCGCCAGTCGCGTGCTACCCCGTTCTTCTACCTCCCAGGCGGGTTCGAGATGAGATGCACTGAAGATAGTCGAATAATGGACCAAGGCGGCACTACCACAGATCGGTAACGATGCTCTCTCTGGACATCGTTAAGGGTTTAGGTACCTTTTGAAATTCTGAATTTTTACATAAAAAAATCCCAACCGAAGAATTTCTCTGCGGAGGAATTAATTTTGTACGTGGTATCCACGTTTTTGGCTGTTAATAACGGACTCTACACCTTAGGGATTTCTCAAAAAACGCATAAAAAAATCCCTATCGAACCTCCGTAAGGCAACCAGAAGGTCAAGTGTTAATATGAGTTAACTCGACACATCCGGTTTTCGATACGAAAGTTCCAGGGGTTATAGACCGTCAACAGGCCTCAAGATCAATTAAGAAACAATAGTTCAAAGATTCCGTTTATTTAACAGAAATGGTTACACAAAATTCTCAAGATAAGAATCGTGCCTTCCCAATCAAGGTAATGGCTTTCAGACCATACAAGCGAGAGCGCTTACACTAACGATCGATTAGGTAGAAAAGATTCATGCATACCTTCTCAGAATCAAAATGTGAGCTTTTTAGAGAAGTCTGGGACTATTTGTAATTTCATAATTACAACTGACTGATTTTAACTTAAAAAAGTTTTACTAAATGAATTTAGTTTCGCTAGAGACTACTTAGCTTTAAAGTTCTTGTATCGTGGCGGTTCACGTACTCAAACACATTCGTGAGGACTTATGACTGCATAAGTTTTATGGCGTGCGTTTTATCAGTCCACAATTTACTTGCCCCTATGCAGTTGTTCAATATTATCGATATGGCAGCAACCCACCTTCGAGCGACTTTTAGGCAAAATTGAATTTTTGGTTTTTATGCACAAGGCGCCTTCCTCCACAACTTTGTCATTTGGAAAGCCCCGCTATTGGCTTTCCTACCATCACTTTGTCGAGACCACTCAACGCGCTCGACCAAATTGCGAGCCGCTGAGTTAATCCAAACTCTTTCTATGCGAGAAACCGGCCTTGTACATGTGCATTGATTTTTATCAATTTTTGCTTATCGGCACTACGCCGGCTTTGTCAAAATCGTCTATTTTGCCTTTTAGATGCAATGCATCGCTAAAATTTTATGCTCATACTTTAGAACGGGGCATTCAATGGCATTCATACCTCAATGGTCCATGTCTTTGGTTGAGGAATAAAAATGGAAAATATTTCTATATTTTTTAAGTACACTTTCGGCGTACTTTTTAAACTAGCTTCGTGGTTCTTTTGAAAAATTAATCTTTAAGTCCAACTTTAGCGTACTTTTGAAAAATTAATTTTCAAGCCAAATTTCGACGCAGTTTTGAAAAATTAATCTGCAAGTGAAATTTTGGCGTACTTTTGATAAATCGATTTTCGAGCCAAATTTCGACGCAGTTTTGAAAAATTAATCTGCAAGTGAAATTTTGGCGTACTTTTAATAAATCGATTTTCTAGCCAAATTTCGACGCACTTTTAAGAATATTATTTTTCAAAGTCCAACTTTGTTGCACCTCTGAGAAAAGTATATAATTCAAAAATCCTTGCCATTATATACTTTCTCTCTCATATCCTGAACCAAAAACATATTTTCCTAAGTGAAAATTCGGTGTTTCTTCGAATTTTCACCTGGTCATTTCTAATGCCTTATAGAACCCAAAACGGTCCTTATGGGTTGGTCTGAGCATCTGCAGACTCTTAAAAATGTCTTTAAATGAAATTTTTGCCTAAGTCGAATTTTGATTCTGTCTTCAACTTAGGACGATTTTGGAGAGTTCTACAACAACATCACAATCCTTAAAAGGAACGTTTGAACATATGTTGAAATTCAACAACTTAAACCAAAGTTTGTAAATTTCACTATTAAAGGTAGTCACTGAAGGTGCTTACTTGATGCACGAGTGCCTGAAAGTATGTTGCCTGGTCGCACTCGATATCGGTGGAAGTCACGCAAAGTTTGTTCGTGATTTTGTTGTTGCTTTTTCAAAACGCTTGTACGTAGCGAATTTAACTCTTTTTGTGCTTCATTTTCTTTGTACAAAGCAAGAAAGAATGTTTCTCCTGCGGTATCGAGAAGATAGGGGAAAACTTTTCTCTTTAAATATTTTGAGAGATGCTTCCAAGTGATCGTTGCTCTTCAAAGTGTTGATAAATTTCCATCTAGAAACAGAGGAAGTCGTATCGCATCCGCTGAAGACATGTAGAAATGGGACGTTATCGCCTATGACATCGTCTATCGAAGACTTGATGCTGAGTGCAGTTTATCGAAAATTTTCCTTTTGTAGGTTTTTGAAAAACACGTTGGAGTTGTCACGGGCCGGTCCTGTTAGTAACATAAAAGATCGATGCACCTTTTTACCTAACCATGTCTCATTCCATACCAGTTGTATTGTACAGTGACGGTACCATTAATGTAAATCATTTTTGCTTTATTGCGGCGCGCTGTATTGCAAACTATTGTTCGAAAGTAAAAATTAAAAAAATAAAATTATAGCTTCCTCCTGTTCTACAATTTTCATGCGGAACAATTCTCTCGTAGGTAATACTCATATCGAGAAAAGTTCGAAAAACCGCATGCCGCACGCTCTTAAACTTTCTCAAACAATAAACAAAAACTATTAGTCCTACGACAAAAATTAATAGTACATAAAACGCCGTACTTATCTCTTACGTAGCATCAACAGAAGTGGAGATATTTTAACAACCTTTTCAAGATGCGTAACGCGCCGACAATTCATTAATACAGTCGCCAATGATCTCCCAACCAGGCCCCGAAAGCCAGCTGAAGTCTGGTGGCTGTCGACCTCATTGTACATACTGACTGGAGAAGTATAACATTTTACCTTCAAAAATCGTTGAAGACATACAAATGAATAAATATGATATTAATTAATAAAATATTCACATTTCAAGCACCATTGGCATCCCAACGGCAGTCTGCAGAGTCATAAAACTACGAAGAGTAGAAGTAAGGAGTATTTTACTTTAACTATGTCCGTAGAGGTTGAAGGTATTCTAGTTTCCATTTTTATGGTCATAGTTAAGTACAGTGTCTGTTTACCAAGCACTAAGCGCAACTAGCTAGATAAACGTCCATTTAACTTGATAGAGATTATTTTGTTTATTGTCAAATTGTTCCTCTTCTTTGATTCTGCATATAGTTCACAGCTAACTACCTTTATGGCGCCGCTTTCGCAGCACTTTCAAATAGTCGAAGTTTAATATAATTTTTTATAATTTGCGCTTCAACGTTTTCTTCTATATTAAGCATGTACCTAAATCAGCGCTTCCACCACTATATTCTACCATTTTTGAAAATTCGCCAAGAGCCCAATAGGAGCCTTAATTAAAACATTATTGCTTAGATACCAAAATCAAATATGAAAATAATATAAAATAAAGTAAAATTTTCTTCTTTCGATTGGTGAAGCTCGGTAAAAAAAACAGTTATTTGTAAAAAAACCGCAAATTCCCATACAACTTATACTGGAGCGGATGTGGCGAGAAAAAGAAATTTAAAAAAAAAATTTTTGACAATTCGGTTACACGCGTTCTCTTTTACCATGTTCTCAACTTAGTTCAGCTTAATCACACGGGGTGGCGGAGGAATTCGCGTTAAAAATTCGCAAAAACACGTTTTTCCACGATAATTTTGTTATTATTGACCTGACGAAAAAAAGTAAAATTAAAAATTGAAGATCTCTCGGAAGCGCATAATCTTGTAAGAATTTTTTCAAATCGGACGGTAACTTTTCGTGAAAATTTTTTTTGAAAATACTCGTTTTTTTTGCCCTAACACTAATACACAAAAAAGTAATTCCTTAACTTTTTTACGAAAAAAAGAAGTTAGGGGCATGAGATTTTTTTGAGGTAGGTGAAATAGATAAGAATTGATGAACCCGGAGGATTGGGGAGGTGGGCCAATTAGGGGAGGAGAGGGAGGTAGGGCAAGAAAATTATTCAACTCCATCGAACTTTCTTCCCTGTCGTGCGATTTTCAAAAACCAAAATGGAATTTGTTCGTTATTACGTCTAATATTTGACTGAATGTTTTTTTAAATTTTTTTCAAATAAACAAACTTGTGGGAGGGGAAAAACTTTTTGCATTTTTTTTTAAATGCGTTTTTGAGTACGAAGGAAGGGCTCAGAAGAGAAATATTTTTAAAGGTAAGGTTTTTATCTTTAAATTAAAAAAAAATATGCAAATCCAAGCAATAGGAAGGGAGAAAGGGGGCATAATGCGTTTGCGGGAATAAGGGGTTAAGGAAAAGCTATAGGGACTTCGTGGCTTAATATTCGGATATATAAATACTTTTTCCATCTTAATATTTTATCAGTCTACCCTCCATCAAATATTAAACTTATTATAAATATATATTAAACACCGTCACGAGTTTTCGTGGTGCATTTCTCTAGTTTTCGGTGTGTATTGGATATATATAACAATTATTTTTCCGCTTAACTCGCTCTAACTCAAAAACGGCACAATGGATTACTCTTAAATTTTTATCGTGCTATCATTATATATTTGTTAACATGTGTTAATATGTAGGTCAAATTTTAATAAGTGTAGAAAGCATTATTTTTTTTCTAAGGCTATGTCGAAAATTTGCATTCTCAAATGTAACATGCGGGAAACTTTTTATCTTTCGAAATAGATACCAAGTGTATCGAGAAGTAACGAAGATGAAAGATGGACGTAACTTTTTTATTTTAAATTTTTTTTTCTAGATTTTGCAGTTTTCGAGAAAATTGCAAATGAGTGATTGTTGGCCAGGTACTGTAAACGTGTGGAATTTTAATAGCAATTAATTGCAGTACTTGTCCAACAATCACTCATTTGCAATTTTCTCGAAAACTGCTAGTTCTAGAAAAAAAAGTTTCAAATAAAAAAGTTACGTCCATCTTTTATATTCGTTACTTCTCGATACACTTGGTATCTATTTCGAAAAATAAATAAGTCCCCCGCATGTTACATTTGAGAATGCAAATTTTCGATATAGCTTTAGAAAAAAAAGAATGCTTTCTACACTTATTAAAATTTGACCTACATATTAACATATTATGTTAGCAAATATATAGTGATAACACTGTAAAAATTTGAGAGTAATGCATTGGGCCGTTTTTGAGTTAGAGCGAGTTAAGCGGAAAAATAATTGTTATATATATCCAATACACACCTACAACTAGAGAAATGCACCGCGAAAACTCGTGACGGTGTTAAATAATTATTTATAATAAGTTTAATATTTGATGGAGGGTAGACTGATAAAATATTAAGATGGAAAAAAGATTTATATATCCGAATATTAAGCTGCGAAGTCCCTATCCCTTTTCCTTAACCCATTATTCCCGCAAACGCATTATGCCCCCTCCCTCCCTTCCTATTGCTTGGATTGCGATAATTTTTTTTAATTTAAAGATAAAAAAATCTCACTTCCCTGTAAAAAAAATTCTATTCTGAGCCTTTTCCTTCGTACTCAAAAACGCATTTAAAAAAAAATGCAAAAGGTTTTTCCCCTCCCACAAGTTTGTTTATTTGAAAAAAATAAAAAAAGGTATTCAGTCAAATATTAGACGTAATAACGAACAAATTCCATTTTGGTTTTTGAAAATTGCACGACAGGGAAAAAAGTTCGAGGGAATTGAATAATTTTCCTTTCCCTACCTCCCTCCCCTCCCCTGATTGACCCATCACCCCAATCCTCCGGCTCTATCAATTCTTATCTATTTCAAAAAAATCTCAAAAAAATCTCATCCCCCTAACTTCTTTTTTCTTAAAAAAATTAAGGAATTACTTGTGTATTAGTGTTAGGGCAAAAAAACGAGTATTTTCAAAAAATTTTTTCACGAAAAGTTACCGTCCGATTTGAAAAAAAATTTAGAAGATTATTCGCTTCCGAGAGATCTTCAATTTTTAATTTTACTTTTTTTTCGTCAGGTTAATAATAACAAAGTTATCGTGGAAAAACGTGTTTTTGCGAATTTTAAATGCGAATTCCTCGGCGACCCCTTGTGATTAAGCTAAACTAAGTTGATAACATGATAAAAGAGAACGCTTGTAAACGAATTGTCAAAAAATTTTTTTTAAAAAAGTTGGTATCATTTTAAAACCAGATCCGCTCCGCTATTATTAAATCAAATAAGCGCAAGCTGTTCGAAGAAACTCAGACAAACTTTCTTATATAGGGGAATATTTTTCAATCTCGATTAGTTTATTTCCCAACCTATCTTGACGAAATTTAAAATATTTAGTTTTCAAAATGTAGGTGGATAATTTCATTTCTATATTTACATTAATAGTTTTATTACTTCCATATCCAGTGGACGCATAGTAACGCAAATTGAAAATTTGTATTGTTCAAATAAGCTTAGAATGACATGAAACGTCGAGATTTTAAATTTGAGAAAAAAAAATTCTGTCTGTAACTTTTTTTGTGCACACGAATACTCTAGAACCGTTTAAGATATTGACTTGAAAATTGGTACACGTATGTACATTAATGAGATCTGGAATTAGATTATATTTTGATATTATTCCATTGAAGAGTTGGGGGGCAAATTGGGGTCAATGGGGGTAAATGGGTAAATCAAGCAAGTAAGAGTCTGTAAAATAGGTATTCTGTATAAGAAAAGCTAAGGTCTCAAAATTTTTTTGGCATTAGCCATCGCCTTTACCATCCCCACCCCATTATTAAAAGGGGTAAGAAAAATAGAATTGTGATTTAGTATGTGTACAAGAACCAAAGGCCTTCACAAATATTTTTTTTTACTTCATCCACCCCCACTACCGATATGGCATATCGTTTTATGGATTTTTGGAGTCGAAGATTTCACATATAATAATTAAAGTTCCATGAACAATTATTTAAACATAGTGGAGTGCACATACAGCAAAATTTTTTCATTGTCAAAGTTTTGGATAGAAAATCTGAATGTTGGAAGTAAGGATTCATTGGGCAGTAGTTTTTTTAGGGAGAGCTTTTGCTCTCTTCGAACGTTATGAGTATCAATCAATAGTGGTAAATGGGAGCTGCTCCTCAATCTTCCTCATATTTTTTTATTTTCAGCAAATCCTCCATTTTGGCATAAAAAATCGATTAAGTCGACATTTCTATATAAAAATGAGAACAGTTTTATTGTACTACTGCACAGTTTTAAATTTCTGGACTTTTATTATAATTTTGGAGCAAAATATAATTTAAGCATGTTTGTTAAGATTATTAGGAAACGACTAAAAGTTGTAGTCGGCGTTACCAACCACTATAACTTTTACTCGTTCTAAGTTCGGAAAATTGTACAAGGTGTTATTAAAATACATCCATACCTATATTTTAATCTCTGACTTAAAAATTAAACAAAAAAATTATACTAATCTTTATTCGTTCAATTTCGACGCATACAACGTAAGTTATTCACTTTTATAGCGTTTCCAAGTCTGCACAAAGTGGTTAAATTATAAATAGAACTGAAAATGAACACGCATAAAGTTGATAGTTTATTTAGTTAAAGTAAGTGGAATACCTGGATTGAAAATATCCATTATTATTAAAATATTGTTAAAACAGTAGTACAGACACGCTGATATTTAGATTTTAGATTTTACAATACATTACGTTTCATATACATATAATCAATTAACCTCACTAAAGTTCTTAAGTGCAACATAATATTTCTGTTAAGCTTAACCTATACATGATTCATTTAGGTTGAGCAGGAAGAGTTTTTAAAAATCATATCAGATTAAATGATCCTAAAAAGTGCTTGTGCATTTTTATGTAACAAATATAGATTCTTAAACAGTGCCGGTTTTGATGGAATTCAAGCGAAGCATTCATAAAAATAATGGTATTCTTTTATCTTATCTGAATAAATCATTAGCTTGATACCTCGTATAAAGCGGTTTTCTTTCCCATAAATCTAATACTTGTCAATTATCTTTTTATATTAGAATTTATAGCTGGCTTTCCAAAAATATCGTAAAATAATGAAACAGTTAAGTTTTGTCGTAAAGTTTTATGCTATATTTAAAATTTTAACTAAAGCATCGTATAAAGGGCCATCGTTTTGTCTATTAATAAAGTTTAAAGTTTTTTAAATTCGAAGTTTTATTATACCTAACCTCTAGAAACTTCTAGTTTGGAAAATCTAATATATATAGATATAATAAACCATGTACATGAAGACTTAAAAATCTGTTTTATAATACATCGTTTTTTCACGATTACACACAGTAAAATAAACATTTTTTTAAGGTGGTTGGTTTTAAGCCTATTCCAAAATAATATAAAAGTTATATATTTTTTACTTTCCTTGACAGAGATAAGTAGTTTTAATGGTTTAATCTTGGTATTATATAGATTACAAAAAAAAGTATTTAAATTTCTGTCGGTCGATCTACTTGTCCGTATGTCTGCCTGTTTGCCGACAAAGACAAAAATGGTGGTTAAAACCGCAGGAGATACAAACTAGCCTTTGTTCATTACTTAGCAACCAGTAAAATGTTTTGTATATAGATATAAGATGATTCTATAAGCAAGATAACGCAACAGCTATGGAATCAAGAAAAAAGTTACAATAGAGGGTAGGATCTTTGTTTCATGCAAAAATTAATTAGTTGTCTCAATCAGGTCATTCCCCAACAAAGTCAGGATTAGATCAACAAGACCAACAAATCTTATATATGTTATAATACGATACAATATATGATAATACGATACAACATACGACATACGATACACGATATGCGATATACGAAATCCGATATAAAATATACGAAATCCGATATACGATATGCGACGTGCGATACACGATATATGATATATATTATGATTCGTTGCCAGCCTAAATTTTTTCCGTGATTGAGAAACGGAATGGGAAATTAACGGTTCCTTGTTAGAAAAATAAGAGGCAAATAATTTTGAGTTAACGACAATATGTTTAGAGTTCAGAGCTGGAGTATTTCAAATAAAAGTAATTGAAAAAATTATTTCAAATACTTTCAGTATTTGAAGCACTTTGCTTCAAATCCTTTAGATTCTCACTATTTGGTACTTGGTATTTGAAATGCTTTGTCGAGTATTTGGATTTGGTATTTGGTTTCAGAAATACTGGTATTTGAATTACTTTGCATGGTATTTCAAAGATTCTCCGGTATTTCAAGTACTGTCCCGGTATTTGAAGTACTAGACGTTATTTCAAATACTGCTTAAAACACTAGAATGACTATTCAAAATAGTACCTAACGTATCGGTCTTAATTCTTAATCGACCCATTTCTTTCTTACTTATTGTTTATTATTAGTACTATTAGTTCTTAATATGTAGGTAAGAAAGGTTAAAGGCATGTAACTAATCCGATAATGTGTTCCACTCACTTTTTGAACTTCGGTAGTATAGGCAGGGCTATCTCAATGAGAAAAATTAACGACCTATCTAAAGAAATGATGGTATCCAACCCACAGGAAATAAATGACTCAAAATACGTATGGACGGCAGATATTTTGTCTTCAAAACGAGGATTTTTTTTGACTCAACAGTCTATTGGATTGACATCACTTAAACCAGACTTTCTGCAGCTCTCAGAAGTTTCTGCGGATTATGGAAGATATTCACTCTAAATTCCACATCAATAACGATAAATTTGTTGCCACTATTATAGATAATGGATCCAATTTTGTAAAGGCTTTTGAACGATTTGGTTTAGACAGTAACTTCAGTAATGAAAACACTTCCTATGATGACGACGACGGCGAGTATTCAGGTAAAGAATATAATTTGTTCATGGATGTCGACGATTGCTCAGGAAAAAATTTGGGTCGTCTTAATTTACCAAAGTATATCCGTTGTGCTAGTCACACTTTAATCTTAATAGTTAAAACTGATGTGAAAAATATTATCCAAAAACCTGTAGCCTACGAACGAAACAGACAAATTGTATAAATAAATGTTCCATACTCTGTAAAAAGTCAGGACGACCCAAATCAGCAGAAATTATACAGAGGGTTCTTAAACATACTCTTAGCTATCCTGGAGCTACGCGCTGGAATTAATTCTAAAAATGTAGTTTCCCAAATAATAAAAGATAAAGAACAACTGCCAACAGTTTTTAAAGAACTGCGTATTGAAGATCAGTGCTTCAAAGAATTCGAGTTCGAGTATTTGCAAGGAGAACATATCACCTTTTATGGATATTTATTGCTGTGTTTAGGTTCAGTTCCTAAAAAATTTGAAGAGTTTGAAACTGAAAAATTGAACTACGGGAATGAAATATTAGATGTCTCAAGATATTTAAAGTATTTTTCGATTTAACTAGCCCAGAAGGTAAAGAAGCTATTATTGCGTCTTTGGCATTACCACAGTTCAAACTCAGATGGCTAGGCAATTTCGAAAGTTACACAAATGTCGATTACAAAAATGATTATAGAAATGATATGCCAAGAAGAATCAGAATCTAATAATAATGACGATGTACTGAGTGGCGTCAGCAAACCTTGTAAACCGACGTTAATTGAAGGAGAAATGTTTTGAACTAGATGATTTTTTGGCAAGAATTTCAAATACTGAAACTACAAAAAGCAGTGCAATGAAAATAATAGAATTGAATTACTTCAATATTTAAATTATACTGATACCCAAATAAGTTCTTGAATAAATACCCGGCCATCAGAAACTTTTTTTATCGCTATAATACTTGCCTACTTTCATCGGCTCCAATCAAAAGATTGTTTTTCTTTGCGAAAATTATAAATGCGCCTCGAAGGAATGCATTAAGTGATATAAATTTGTGAATTTGGTACTTATGAAGGCAGACGGTAATAGACATTCAAAATAAGAAGGTTCATCTGTTCTTTATAATTCCAAGAAGAGTACCTAATTTATTGCAATTAGACTGACAAAGAGCACTATTTCTGTTTTTTACTTTAATATTATTTTATTTTTGATATGGGCTATTGATAATAATTAATTAATGTAAATGCCTCATTTATTTTTGTTGAATGTGAACATTTTGTTTCCTTCTTCAGAGTAAAATAAAAGTTGTATTTGCTTTGTGTTATTACTTATTAAAATATTATTTCAGGCGTAAATTTTTGGAAGGTATATATAAATATAATATATAAAATTATTCCAAGTTTGAAGTGACCATTTCAAACAGATATAAAGGATTTGAAAAACCCTTAAATATTTAAAATATTCAAAATAATTTTTAATAATTTTTGGGTATTTACAACTTGAGGTATTTCAAATATTAGAGAATATTTGAAATACTTTATTTGTTGGAAATTTCAATTACTTCCCTTGAGTATTTGGTATTTCTGTTAAGCAGAGTATTTGGTAATTGAAACTGCAAATACTTTAGATGGTATTTGGTATTTGATATTTGAAATACTTTTATTGGGTATTTGGAGCAGTTCTTATACCAAATATTATTAGCCGAAATTTTAAATGGATATAATTTTTTTTTTGCTAGAATGACATCTCGTTTCAACAAAATATCTAGAAATACTCTAATATTTTTGCACTTAAAGATATCGCAATCGACAGATCGTTATTTTATCTAAATTTATTAACCGATTTCATAAAATTTAAAATAGGAGGAAGTTCTCAATTCGACCCGTTATGTGTTTTTTATGTTTGTACAGTCATTATTTATATATTCGCTTAAGCAATTTCTATGAAATCTTCTAAAAATGGAAGGTAGCTAGGTGATCGTCTTATATTAATTTCATCGAGCTACTTCTAGTATAAGGTGAGCAAAAATTGGACACAAGATTTTCTTAGTCGAAAATATTCTAGAATATGGCGAAGTCGCTAGTCATAAGATTTAATTTGTCAAGAAAAATTCAAATTCCATCGGAATTGCATTAAAGTTGATAGTTGGGTATTTTAGAGGTAACTGAAAACGAATCTAATGTCAAAAGTTGAGTAATAAAAATGGCGAAAACAATATGGCTGCGATATATGCAATAATTTTGCAGATTTACATGAAATTTGATACATAGTGATTTCAGGATTCTCTGATAACGAGCCTAATGTTAAAGCTTAAAAAGTCACAATGAAGGCCATTTTACTGTGTATAAGCTAAATAAAGAGGCCACTAAAAAGAGTGAAAAAAAAATTAAAAAAAAATTGAATCGCCTTCAAAGGAAGATAACTAAAAATTATGAAGTAAAATTTCATCGTCGCCGTTATTTGATCCTTATTACCTAATATAGAAATTGACGTTGGTGTAAAAATCAACAAATAAAGAAATCAAACGTATTTGTAACGCACTTCAATGTCCATATTAGGTAATGAGGTTCAGTTAACTAGGCGACGTGTGATTGTGAAATTTTATTTCATTATTCTTCTAGGTACTTATCTTCTTCAAAGGCGATTCATTTTTTTCAAATTTTTTTTTTCTTGAAATTTTGAATATTTCACAATAAATACTAGAGCTCTCTATTTGATATACAAAAAAGTAAATATAGTACGGATAACGAAATATATATTAATGCATTTAATTTTTTGATAAATAATTTTCTTAGTATATAAAATAGCAATATTCTGATTCGTTTCTTAACTGCAAAGACTACAACAAGCGTTACCTACAAAATAATTTTAATGCTTTTTCTACAGTCGCAGAAGGCACAAAGATAGATTAAAGGATACGATATTTACAAATAATATTCTCCTGAAACTCTAAACAACTTTTCTGAAGGCAAATATTTGATAAAGTATATTGACACAAAACTATCTCTGAATCCTTACATTTAAGAAGTGTCTAGCAAAATATTTAAATAGAAATATTAATTCATGTTGTTTTAGCCAAAAACATGAGGCCAATTTTAATTGTAAAATTGTTATATCAATATTCTTTACACGAATATTAATAATAATAATACATCAGTATCATTATTATTAATAATATTTATGCACATGCATGTTTAAAAAGTCTTTGTTATTTCCTTTAAATTTATAATTTCAGGGAGTAACTATCATAGCTACTATCATAATACTGGGAGAATTAGTAAAAATTCTGCTCTAGGCTTCTAATTCAGTAGGCTCTTCCAATTCCAATTCTTCAGTAAAACAATAACAATAAAATTTGTTCAGCAAATATCTGTCTACATTTATCTCAGACCAACGTGAAATATTTACAGCGGCAGTGAATAAGATTTTAAACGTCTTTATTTATCGGGCTAGATGATCATAGCATAATTACAACTGTATAAGTCCATAACAAATAGTTTTTAATTATTTTTTATTGTTTGAATGTATAGACACGACATCTTAATTTCTTGCATGAGTTCCATTTTAAACACCAAAACACCAGAGGTAATACGACTTCTTTATCCCTGAAGTTTCTGGAAGAGTCTTGTGTGAGAGGAGCTACACATTTAAATACGAAGGATATGCACTTAATATCAAAGTATACTTGGATTAATTTATTTTTCTGAAAAAATATGTTATGGAAGGCGCCTTCCATAAGAACAAAATGGTAGTTATTTTATCTCTTGCATATTAATCGTGAGAAGGTGCTTCGGATCATCTTTTAAGGTTTTAAGGTTTTTACACATAAACTGTACAAGTATTACCCAAGACCGTGCGGTGAAAAATACTTGGACCGCGCGAAAACGGGGCGGAGCTTCGCGTGACGTCACTTTGTAGATGCTGATCAACGATTTAATAATTAAATTGGAGGTGAAATAAAATACAATTTTAAGAAGAAGAGGTTCTATGCAACTTTTCATAAAAATTGATAGTCTTTAAGTTATAACGACTTAAAAATTGTGATTTTAGCTTAAAAAAAAGGTATTTCAAAACACATTCGTCAAATAACTCAAAAAGTATTACATTGAGCGAAAACATGCTAAAGACAAATAAGATAGCTACTAAATAGAGGATGAATTTTGTTTTTTTTCTAATTTCTGTAGAATTAACGGTTTCAGAGATCTGGTAGTATAAAAGTGGCATCTATAGGACGAAGTATTTAGTTTAAATGTTAAATATCTCAGAAACGATGGCACTTACGTCAAAAGCGGTACGAACAAAAATGAAAGACTATTGATTAGTCTTTCAAATGGTTTTTCTCTATTTCTATAGCATAAAAACAAAGAAGTTATGACAGAAACAATATACTTTTTCAATTTTTGTTCATGCAAAATGACGTCACGAATCGGCGAAGCGCTTTGTACTGAAACCCAATCTTTAACATTGAATATATAAGGATTGGATATACTTATAAAGCTGAAATTTTAACAGCTTATCTAGATGATCTAATTCTATAGAATACCACAAAGAATAACAAAAAAAATTATTATCGATAACAAGCCCATTAAGCATAATTTGAGTATATATATTTAAGTATATACTGAACAAAGTTTGTCACAGAACTCTTATATTTGTAAACTGGATGGATCTGGTATCACTTAGAGTATCTGCTACTTTAACTATCTGGGATCGATTATGTAATTAAGTAGTCAACAATAGTCTGTGTATTTTACTCCTAATGCTCATGTTCCTGCGTTTCTCTTATGCTTTTTTTGATGAATTATTGCGTCAAATGCTTTAGCAAAAATCAATATGATTTGACCAACATCGTTATATATTTTTCCACTAATGTTGAAATTGCATCCTGAGTTGCAGTTTTCTCACGAAAACTAAATCGATTGCTTGATAATAATTTAAGGAACGATGGTTAAGAAAAGGCATTTTTGCCCATTCTGACAAAAGTGCTACTAGGCGGTACTAAATCTGCTGCATAAAAGTAGATTTTTTTCTACAAATAAGATTACTATCACAGGTGATAGCTGTCATAACGTTGCCAATGCCACGGGTGAAATAGTAAGAAGGTATATACAGGGCTTTTAGTTGACCGAAGCGTAGGGCCTACTGATATTATGAATTCTACTGTATTAGTAATATTTTTTCATGAGTAAATTATATTATTTTGACAGTTGACAGCTGCCACATCCTGTCAGTCACGAGGTCAGTCATTTATACTTTAATGATTTTTATTAATATTATTTAAACATTAAAACTGTATGTTAGCAAGTAATGTTATCCTTGCAATACTGCATTCTCCAGTGTCAAAAGTAATTATTGACAGTTGACAGGTGTCAAGTGCTCCATTTGAACAGTTTAAAAATCAGTTTTGGTATTTGACAGTTTTCAAAGTAGCATACAAAATAATTTGCATAAGTGAAAAGAAAAATATTTCGATATACTTGAATGCCATAATCCTATTCAGTGACCAATAAATAATTAGTCGAAAAACACTGTTTCTGCACTTTTGACGGAATGGGCTAAAAACGAACATTTTTCGTTCACGCCGTTCTTGTTTTGATCGCTATTTCGAATTTTTTGGAACACGCGTTGTGAGATAAATTGCTCTAAAATTTATTACCTTTGTCTCCACTTTTATAAACTGGTTTTATAATCGCTGTTTTGATATGTAAAGGACAATCGATAAAATATTATAAATGAGAATTTAGTGAAGTTATTGTGATATTTATACCCCCAGAGACATCTGTGGAGACGTACTCTAAGTTATGCAAAAGGTAGAAATAACAGAGAACAATTAAGCTGGTTTGGTTAGTTCGGTAGTCGGCCCAGAGATGGCGCGCGTTGTCTGAATTTAGAAATTTAGAAAGAAACATCTGGAAGCAGTAAAGAGCCTTCTGGAAACATCTAGAGATTAATGACATCATACAGACTAATCTAGATCCCTTATCTTTGGGTACATGAAGACATGGGAGCAGCAGAGTTGGACAGTCTAGTTTGAGTTGAGATGATGTACAGTTCAGATGGTCAAAGAGTAGACCAAGCGATCAAGTGACTGAATAATTGAAGTATAGTACACAGTGTAAAATTAGTTAAGTAATTAATTGTTGTAATTAGTACGTAAGTAAATACATTATCGTTTAGTGTTACCCTGGTGTTATAATTTCCGAATCCACGATACAGGGTGTTTACAAAAGGGGTGTAAAGGTGTAAATACGTCACATTATTATGTTAACAATATCTTTCAAAGTTTCCGTTGCATGTTTTTCTATGAAAATATTTGCACCCTGTAATAAATCTCTTTTGTTTTGTTACAAGTACGACTTGACTGACTTATTTTAGGATTATTTTACGAAAATAACTTTTTCATATTAATAAAAATAAACAGATATCAGTTTGCCTGTAGTTTAATAAATAATACTGTGTTAATTAATAATTACGACATTATCGACATCAAATTTTTAAGATCGATTTATGGAGAGAACGTCGCCTTAAATGTCTATTGCATTTATAGCAAACATGACTGTGTGTTCAGCTTCAACTGGAAAATATTCTCGTATGTTTATTTCACAGAGTATACTTTTTATTTTTAGTAAAACATGCATCGTGTTATTGATTTTAATTATAATTATTTTTTAATGAATGTACAATACGATTCGTCGTGTGAATAAATTTTTCAATAACCACTAAGTTACTGCAGGGTTAAATATACTTCATTATTTTAATGGTAGTAATTTGTATTATGTGCCAGAATTAGCAGGTTCATGAACAATGTTTTTCCCAACCTAATTTGATATATTGACAATAAATGCATAGACAAGAAACGCTGCATGTTTAACAGTTTTCGCGTTTTTAAGTTAGCCGTAATTTATATAACTGACTGCTACATATTGAATGAAAATATGACAGTATACAGTGTGCCCCAGGATAGATGTAACAAGAGGTGTAATGGACCAAAAATTTTGGAATTTTGGAATGGTATTTGGGGATTGAGTCCTGCTTGTTGTAAAACTACAGTATACCAAAAATGACTTGATTTGGTGTTCTACAGGGTGTTTTATATGCAAAGTTGTAAAAATCATCACTAATAAAGTACCTTTATTTTTCAAAATATGAAAAAATTCCACTAAAAAAAGTTATTTAGAATGCAATTTTACACCTCTGTACCAAATTTCAGGAATATAAAATTATTTTTTTGAAACTTCCCATTTTTTGCGAATTAAGAGTTGAATTCATATTTAAAGTTGTGTAGGAGCAAATGTTAATCATATCAAAAAGTAGGCTATTGGTAAATAAAAAATTGAATATATGAGATGTAAGAAGGTATAATGTTAATCGAACTAATTGTAAAACAAGAAACAATTACTAACAGAAGATTAATGAGGTTTGAAAATTATAACAAGTAGTAAATGTCAAAAACATAACAGATTCACAAACAAATTAATTATTGACCAATTCAAAACAATGTTTACAATTTTTTTATTATTCGACGTAGCTACCACCCACATCTACACACATTTCGATCCTTCGCCTGAAGTCCTTAAAACTATTTCGAATATGATCTAACGGTATGGAGTTTCCGGCATTTGTAATTCTCTGGTTCAATACTGCTATATCGTTAGGAAGTGGTTCAACGTAAACCAACTGCTTGAGGTGACCCCATAAAAAGAAATCCAATATTGATAGGTCTGGGGATCTCGCCGGCCACTCGATCGGTCCATTCCTGGCATTCCAATTTTCTCCAAAATTTAAATTCAACCACCGATTAACCATTTCTGTGGAGTGGCCAGGCAACCATCATGTTGAAAATGAACTGAAGGCATGTCTCTTAAAATATTTAAATGTTCTTCAGAAAATCTTTCAAGTAGCTGTAAAAAAGTGTGCTGGTTTAACCTTCCTTCAATGAAATAAGGTCCAATAACTCCAACGTGATATGAAACGGCACACCACACATTCACTTTTTGTAGTATTATCTTCTACAATGAATTCTAAAATTTGGATTTTCAGAAGCCCAAAACTGACAATTCTGAGATGAAACAACACCATTGGTTGTGAATGTAGATTCATCTGAGAAAATTATGAAATGATGAAAAAATCTCTCTTCCATGATTTTTTCTCCAATGGTCAAACAAAAATCCAACCTACGGCAGTCATCTCCCTCTTCAAGCGTATGTTTATAATTTGCTTTATATGCCCTAATTTTCTTTGCCTTGTAAATTCTTTGGAGTTCAGACTTGCTAATATTAATAAGAGCTGATCTCTCTCTTAGTGGCATCCTAGGATTTTCTATAACAGAGGCATGAGCTATAATAGCCTCAACATTGTCTTCATCATATGCTTTTATTTTTCTTTTCATGTTAGGAACTCTACCAGTAGCTAGAAACTTTTTAATTATTCTCATAGCCTGAGTACGTGACAAAGCAGTGTTTGGAAATTTCAAATTAAATTGGCTTACCACTTCTCTTGGCGAGTTTTCACCGCCAATTCCGTATCATTGCACAATACAATTTTTTTCACGCACTGTGAGTACCATTTTTACTTAATTTTTGATGCTTGGTTCGTTAATTTGAAACAGAAATTAAGGATAATATTGACTACGTTTGACAGATATGTCAATAATAAATGATAAATATGTATCCACTGCCTTTCTCATAGCCTACTTTTAGCTTCTACATAACTTTAAATATTAATTCACAAAAAATAATTTCTATGCAGTTTTAATTGAATGGTTAAAAGTAAAATACTAATTTATTGAAAAAATGAGAAGTTTCAAAGAAATAATTTTATATTCCTGAAATTTGGTATACAGGTATAAAATTGGATTCTAAATAACTTTTCTTAGTGGAATTTTTTCATATTTTGAAAAATAAAGGTACTTTATTAGTGGTGATTTTTACAACTTTGGTTATAAAACACCCTGTAGAACACCAAATCAAGTCATTTTTGGTATACTTTAGTTTTACAACAAGCAGAACTCAATCCCCAAATACCATTCCAAAATGTTTGGTCCATTACACCTCTTGTTACATCTATCCTGACACACTGTATATTATTAAATATCGATGTTATAATATAAGGATACTCTATTAACTAATCCGTAATAATAAATAACTTAAGATTGTAAGAACGAGCAGTTAGTTGTTTATGCACTTCCTGTTCAGGTTATGGCATTCATATTATTTTTTCCAACCAAAGAATGGGATTTTATAGGGTGAGAGGGAAATATGCGTTTATTTTCAATTTATTATAAATATTTAAAAAATCAAACATAGAATAATCTTTAAAATTGTTTCAGATACTTGCTATTGTTCTAACGCATACAACTATATATATTTTTCATTGTAAATTTCTGGTGTACTTGAATATCGTAATTTGTCAATGAAAGCAGTTACTAATTTCATTATTTAACTATATACAAAATGTATGATAAAAACTGTATAAGGTTGTATTCCTTAGAACAATGGGAAGTACTTGAAACTATTTTAAAAAATATACCATTTATGATTTTTTTTTAAATATTTATAATAAACCTAGAACAAACGCATATTTCCCCCTCACTCTGCCAAATCCTATTCTTACAGTTGACCATACGTTGACCAACTCGTCTAATTTCAAAACTTTGTAAAATACCTATAATATAATAATCATATCATAGTTTTCATTATATTTAATATTAAGTCTACTTTGATTGATTAGAGATCATCTTCATTAGTTTGTTTTGTAGTCCATAATATTTAAAAAAATTCAAATTATGTAATTTGTCACATTATCAAAGATTTGTCAGTTTGAAAGTTAGCTGTTTCATTTTTACAAAATTTGAAAATTAGACGAGTTGGTCAACATGTGCAGTGACTTTTTTACTGTTTTTCGTGATGACAATCTAGTTTCTGCTATGGCACTTTTTACCAAATTGACTAACGTGAAATAATCCAACTGTAATTCGAAAATCACAATTTTATCTCGAAATTCACAATTAGATATTGGAATTCACAACTATATTCACTGACGATGAAGTAGTGTCTATAAACACCAAGACATTTAAACACTACACTCGAATACTATACCCAAGGTGCACTTCGTCAACTGAATTGACATCATATGAAGATAATAATTAAGCCTAAAATAAATTTTAAAATGTAGGTTGCACTTGTACTAAATTAATGTTATGGTTCACCGAATTCAACCAATCCCACATCCCTAGCTAAACTCTATCTAGGCTTGACGAACTATTTCCTACTAACCATAATAATAATAATACTGATAATAATAACAATTATTATTATTATTGTAAACAACGCTTATTCAGAAATCAAAAACCATTTACAAAAATGTAGCTTAGGTGCATTAATTAATTAAATTAATGCACCTAAGCTCACGGGGAGCTTGTCGTGTGCAGATTTATTTATAATTTTACAAATAAAAATTAAATAACTTTAGTTGTAGAGCATATATTTACTTATACAATATCAAGATAAAACATGTTTATAATATCGGCAGAATAAACAAAATGTAATAAACTTATTATTTGCAGAGTTCACGAGTATATTTATCAGCCATTTATTAATCATTTAAAAGGTGAATATTTTCATTCACATCATTAATTGTCGTTTTATATTTTTTCATATTTTTAATATCTTTTATGTCTTATATATAACTATATACCATTATAATCAATTAGTTTAAGGGAAGCTGTTTTATTCGGTTTTTAGTATATTCTCATTTATTTTTGACTTCGTGGAGTAATCATGTACTATTTTATTGTACCTTTTTGTGTTTCTTTGAATAAAATTTAGAGATAATATTATGTACAAGCTATTGAAATCAAATAAACAACCATTTTCTATAAATAATGTTTCTGTGGAATATAATTTTGATTTATTGAAGATTAATTATAAATTTTTGAATTGTTTTTAATTGAAACACCTAACGTAAAATCATATGCCCCTCCCCATATCAACACTCTATAATGTAAAGTAGATTCAATTATAGCTTTATAAACGTTTATTAATAATATAGTACTCATACACTCTCTTAATTGGAAAAATGTATATGTTAATCATCTTGTCTTCTTTATTACAAGCTTTCATTTAACTTGGTTTGTATGCATGTTAGTTTGTTTGTTTAGTTCAAATCTTGCAAGTCAATTTTAAAACAGTTATCCCCAACCGATTGAGCTGAAATTTTGCATACACGTTTAGTTTGGATGACAATGCATGGTTAGCTAAGTAACGTCATTCTAAATCCAATATGGCGGACTCCCAAAGATGACGGACCAGTTATTTTTTATGCACCCCCATAATATGGGTATCAAACGAAAGGGTTTGCTGAGAAGAATACGAAAATAAAATGACGCCAACCCTCATGATATGGGTATCAAATGAAAGGGTTTGCTCAGAAGAATTCCAAAATAAAATGACGTCACACTAAATTCAATATGGCCCCAAGATGGCAGACAAATTTTTTTAGTTTTAACACTATAATTTGATCGTATAGTGTATTCGCTCATATGTTGCATTTTAAGAAATGGTGAAGGATCCGGTTTAAACTATAACTTTTATATCGGATAGGAATGACGCGACGCAATGAATATATAAAACTAATTAAGGCGTAGTTAAAAAATTAAAAATAAAATTAAATGTAAAGAAAACTTTTTTTTAAAAACAAGCTTTTATTATTTAGGTGTACTAAAACGAAAAAAATAAAAATAAATTTTAAGACTTTTTTTTTTTTATTTTTTTCGTTTTAGTACACCTAAATAATAAAAGCTTGTTTTTAAAAAAGTTTTTTTAATAACTGTATATGCTTTTGTCAGCCCAAGAATTGGTTAACGACTACTTCTAAGTATTTAATAATGCTAATAAGGGAAATCGGTCTGTAGTTAGGTAGATTAGTGTTGTCTCCTTGCAGTGTTACAATGGCTTTAATATATACTCTAAACTGTTTTTATTGTTATTTTTACCTGTATATTGTCAATTCCTGTAGCATTGTTATTTTTTAAACCTTTTGTCTATTTTTTATTTCATTTTCGGATATTGGGTATAAAATAAATTGAACTGCTTACTATGTTGTTTTCTAGATAGGTATCTTCTGGATTAGAGTCGTTTTTTATTTCTTGGGCCATTCTATATCCAATTTCCGTAAAATGTGATTTAAATTCTTTAGTAAATTCTAAATTATTTAATAGAATTTTACCATCTTCTGTCATTACTTGATCTATTACATTTGCTTTCTTACCAGTATTTTTATTCCTAGCTTCCTTAGTTAACCTCCATACTTGTTTTATGTCATTTTTAGGATCATAGAATTGTTTCTTGCAGTAATAATTTTTTAATTTTTTTTAATTAATTTGGTTCTTGTATTTCTGTACAATTTATATTTGTTTTTGATTTCTAAGTTATTTGAATTTTTTAACACTAATTGTTTCAAGTTCTCCCTTTTTGCCATTTATTGGATCAGTCCTTGAGTAATCCAAGATTTAAGTTTTTTATTTTGTTTAAAAAAAAAGATTTATGGAATACAGATTTAAAAATTTAAGTAGTAAACAAATGTGGAAAACTCTGAGATATCAGTTTGGTATAAATAATAAAAAATATAACCTAGAATTAAATTTAAATAAAAATGTAAATGAAATAAACTAATTCTTTTCTAATATCTGTACTCGTTCAGAACCAGATAAAGATATAATAGCATTTTATGAAAATAATTCAAAAATACCTTTTCAAGAAACCTTAAAATTTAATTGTGTTACAGAAGATGATGTCTCTAAGATAATCATGAATATTAAATCGAGAGCATGCGGACTGGATGGCATTAATATAACATTAATTCAACTTTCATGCCCTTTTCTGGTGCCCTATATAACATTCATAATAAATTTTTGTATACAAAACTCAGTTTTTCCCAGAGATTGGAAAGAAGGTGTGTTATTCCTGTTGCTAAAATAGACTCCCCTCAAGAACTTAAAGATTTACGACCTATAACGATACTTCCAACATTCTCAAAAATTCTAGAAAGGATCTTGGAAAGTCAATTGCGTAACCACGTGATTGTCAATGATATTCTACCAAGCACTCAATCTGGTTTCAGACCCGGGTATAGTTGTGGTACTGCCCTTCTCAACATCACTGATGATGTAATAACAGAAATTGATAACAAGCACTGTGGAATTCTAATACTACTTGATTATAGTAAAGCCTTCGATATGATTGGCCACGAAATTCTGCTCTCGATTCTGCACTTTATTGGACTGAGTCATCCAGCAATAGATTTAATTAAACATTATTTAGCAGATCGATCTCAGAGAGTGATATTGGAGGGAGAAATGTCAAATAGCTGTAGGATTTCTAGAGGTGTTCCACAAGGCTCCATTTTGGAACCACTCATTTATACAATTTATACACTAAACTTCCCCTCTGTATTGAACACATGTAAGGTTCACATGTACCCTGATGACACCCAAATATATCACTTTTTTGATAAAGGTAACTGTAGAGCAGCTCTTGCTGATATAAATAGGGACATCCACGAGTTGGTTAACCTGTCGAAGAAACATGATCTATGTATAAAGTCATCTGTTCTGCTATTTGGTAGTATCCAACCAAACACAGTCGAGATTAAATTGGGGGAGGACAGGCTCAATATTGCTTCAAAAGTAAAAAATTTGGGTGTAATTATTGATAAAGATCTTAGATTTTCTGACCACGTCTCCCATATGCTGAAAAAGGCATATGGTAACCTAAAAATGTTATATTCCCATAGACATATATTGAGCGTTAAATTGAAAATTTTATTATGTAACAGCCTGGTCCTCCCATTTTAATTATTGTGACTTTGTTTACGGACCCTGCCTCACTGTTAGAGATAGCAAACGAATACAAAAAGTGCAAAACTCGTGCTTGCGTCTTATTTATGGCATCCGTAAATATGATAGAATATCCCACACATTATCAATGGCGAGGTGGTTAAATATGGAAAATCGAAGGAAACTTCACGCAAATGTTCTGTACCACAAAATATTAATAAAAAAAAACTCCTCCTTACCTAAACAATAAGATTAAGTACAGAACGGACATCCATAATGTAAACATAAGAAGGAAGGAACAACTTACAATTCCGCAACATAGAACGGCCATGTTTCAACGATCCTTTACATTCAATATTGCAAAGAATATAAATGCTCTCTCGATTGATATTAGGTCAATGACGCTCCGGAAATTTTATAAATATGTGCAAGATTTATTAATGGTAGAACAAGAGAGAAGGCAGTAACTTTCAGTTATATCCTTCTTTCTGGATAGAGGTATTTTGTATGTGTATATATGTAGTTACTCTGTCAATTCTTAATTATTTAGCTCTCTACTCATCGTAATCAGTGTATATTATTAGAAATGTTATACACCAATTTAAATTTTAGTTTCCTAGTCAAAGTTAATTTCAAATAATTATAATTTCCCTAAGGTTCAAGAAGAATAGCAGACATTCTAGTCTGAATCTTGCGCCTTTTAATTTAGTATATAACATGTTTGTTGTACCGTTTGGTGTCAAATGCGATTTTAAAATTTGTTTATACATTGTGATATATTTAAATTAATAAAGACAGTTATTATTATTATTATTATTATTATTATTATTATTATTATTATTATTATATATATCAGTGGTAAAGGAATTAATAATATGTTTAAACATTGCTATGAATTCATTCGCGGCTATTTCTGAATCAATTTCATTACATATTTGATTCCAGTTTTCCTTTTTTGTATTAATTTATTATAATTTATTTTGTAACGTACCTCTGTTTTATTTTGTTGATTTTTATTATTTGTAAATTCTATTAGACATAATATAGTAACATAATGGTCCATTATACTTGTCTTTAATACAAAAGGATAACTAAGCATACTTGCTTTTGCTTGCTTTTGTATATTTTTTTAAATATATGATCTAAACAGGTAGATGAAGTGTCAGTTTCTCTAATTGGTTTATTGATTTGGTGATTTGGGGTACAAATATTTTTCACTTAATAAATTTAAATATTGCTGTACAATTCCATTATTATTTTCTATTACATCAATGTTTCGATCTGTTGTAATTATTTTGACGTCATATATATATCTCATTCCATATTGAAATTTATTTTAAGTTATCTATAAAGGTATCTGGATTCGTGGATAGAGGGAAATAAGTAGTTATAATTTTATAAGATTTCCCTTTTGTTGTAAAATTAATATTAGTAAAAGTAACCACATGTAATCCTATGTAAATAATTTTCTTTACTGTAATTGATTTGTGTATATAACGTCTATTCGCTGATAGAGTCCCGGTGTGATATCACAAATATCTGAACTAAGATGCCGTAGGCTCGTTGGTGTTTTCGAATGCACAGTGGCGTTGCTTTGTTTTATAATTTACTTGATGTATTTAATTAGACTTGAACTGAATTATAAGCATATATAATACATCTATTGCAAATTTATAGTAATTTAAGTTAAATAAATAAATTGTAATATTGAATTCTTTTGGTTTCAAGTAAAAAATATGATAGAGCAAATATACAAAATGAATACACTTAAATGGTTGCAGCTAAATCTTTTTTATTCATTAATATAATTTTGTCAAATAAGTATATGTAATCTTAAAATAACAGTATATACTTAATACTAATTAGGCATATATAAAACAAATATGGCAGTAAAATACAAATACCTAATATAAGATAAATAAATAAATTTAGATAAAGTCTTCATCGTCTCTTTCATTATTAACACTTATAATGAGTGGCGTAACTTCTTCAGTATAAGCCTCTCGATCATATGTCTCTAAAATCAATTTATTTGTGATTTACACACTTGGAACAAATTGAGCTCGACATTTGAAATAAAGCCTCATTCCACATAGCAAGAACGGCTTCCCTATGTGTTTGTCGTAATACTCCTTAAAAATTCCCCAAACAAGTTCTATTGGGTTGAACTGACAGTGTGATGGTGGAAGAGTACTTCATGTCCATGCTCTCTAATTAAAGAATCGACAACATAGTGTTACTCTGTTCTGTTACTCCAGCTATTTGCAGCAATTCGGCTTTAAATGCAGTATCACTGAAATCTTTGTTTTTGGTCTTTAACCAGATTTGTATTTTTTCTTTCGTCCAAGATTGGGTTGGTTATTTTTCTTCAACCCGAGAGTGGTACTTGGCATTATCTAAAACAGTAATGCTTGGATTTTGTAACCCCGGCAAAAGTCTCTCTGTCAGCCACTTTTCAAAATTTTCAGAGCCATGAATAGATCCTGCATGTACAACTATAAATCTTTTACCTTCTGTAGCTGTACGATGCCTTTTCGATTTACTGGAATTATCTTGCTAAGAACATTTTAATCCCATGCTAAAGATCCAAGTTTCGTCTAAGAACACTACATCTTTGGGGTCATTACTTTTGAATTCTTTTACGTATTTGCGTAAAAACTAAAGATAAATTTTGTGGTCTTTCACACAATGCTTTTCTATTGTCATCTTTTTAAAGGAAAGACCTAAGTTTTAATCATTTTATATAAGCTGGTAAAGCCAATATCAACTATTGTTCTAGATTTTAGCTCCTCTAAAAGGATAGCTAAGGAAACATGTTTATGATCAGAAACCATATCGTAAATAACATTTTTTATTTCACATTTTATAGCATCGTGTAACTCTGTTTTGGACTTTTTAAGATTCCGTTTAACCGAAGCTTGAGATTCCACATTTTCTTTGTCGTTTTTAGATATTTTTCTTACAGTCTTCTCATCGATTTTTAAAGCCTCACCCGCTCGCCTTTCAACAGCTTTTATTGACAATAAAGGTCCACCATTTTCATTTTCCTTTTGAAAATTCAAATTCAAAAAAAAACAAATTCAAAACTAACCCTCTTGGGCACTAATTGAAATAAGTGCACTACATCTGCTGTACCCGACTTCCGAGAAAATCGACCCGCTTCTGAAATCGCCAGCCGCATTCGACGACGATACGCGTTACGCAAATTGGTTTGCTGTCGAACAATAGAAATGCCTCACGCCGGTCATAACTTGACCACAAAGATTAAAACTTACGGTACAGATTAGGTTACAAACAATATTTCAATAAAGCCAAGGAAGGATAGAACTCCGGACGATATTCCTTACACTACACGATCGGGATACTATCACCGAACAGACTTTATAAGATTACTTCGTCGTTCTGATTAAAATTTGTATTGTTATAACGATGTTTCTTATTACATTTATCTTTGATATTTTAAAATAAAATCCAAAGGATTCTTGCAGCAAATTCGCGATATAAGATCTGAATATTCTTCTTATATCGTAATAAAGTTTATACATCCAAAGTCATTTTTTGTATTTACAATTCGTCAAAACAATACCAATTCATTACACGTTCTAACCTGTACCATGAAATACAAACTCTAGCTGTCTACTACCACTTCATAGTTGAAATAAAACTTTACATGACTCACGTTTAAATTTCACATTTACGAAAGCGTTCGTGTTGAACATCCATAGTGAAGTTATCTACCTTAAATTTGTGTGACAGATGTAATATGGTGATATTATTAATACTGACATCCAGAAATATCCCGGACAATAATTTTAAGTAATTTATTTTATTTTACAGCATTCCAAATGGCTCCATAAACCCTTTATTTTATGAGGTTTTCTCCAGTAACCAATAAATATCAATTGTTTTTGATTGAGAGGCAGTAAGCACATAAATTCGGTGTTATTTTTTTACAATGCTTTTAGTATCGTACAGTGAGTATCTAGCTGACAACAATTTTGAATTTATTTCAAAAAGGAATGCGGTTTAATTCCAGAAACGTTCCAATTTATATTCCAATTATTCTCTGTGATGACAGCTTTTCAAATATTTTCATTCAATCAAATTTCATATGTGTTATCAAACAGCTGAACGTTATAACCATATATAACGATTTTTAAATGCTTAAAAATCTAGATAAGCAATTTATTATTTTAAATGAAAAACTGGTTTGCTTTTTGATGTTCAAATTGATAAATAAATCAATTAATTAATTGCTTTTTTCCCTTATTCCATCATCTGCCATTTATTCTTTTACGATGAAATCTATCTACAATATTGCATCGTAGCACTAGTGCTTGTGCTTCCGTATTAAAATAACAGTTTACAAGAATTGACACTAATAGAACGGGAGCTCATAGCACTAGAAAAGTGTATGATCTTATTCATCTGGAAGACTATATAAGGCTGCTATTTAAAAGTCGGGGATCAAGAAAATACAACTGGCATACCTGTACAGTGGACATAATAAACATACCACATATAGTAAACAACCCCCCAAATCCAAAGCCAATGTCGCCCGGAGGGGATTACATATTTGGAAAAACGCAGATATACATCCATAACCACCGACATTATCAATGCTGGAGCTGGGGCTCAAACCCAATGCACGATAGACACAATATGCTTTAGCTGATTGAGCTACTGTGCCGGTAAAGTAAATGGGGACCTCGGGACTGATTAGAGCTGCTCCAATACCCAATAAAAGTATTTCAAATACCAAATACCATCTGAATTATTTGCAGTATCAATTACCAAATACTCTGCTTTACAGAAAGGATTTGAAATACCAAATACTCAAGGGAAGTAATCGAAATTTCCAGCAAACAAAGTATCTCAAATATTCTCTAATATTTGAAATACCTCAGTTGTATTTCAGTATTATCAAATTCTATTTCAAATACCCAAAAATTATTAAAAATTATTTTAAATATTTTAATTATTTAAGGGTTTTTCAAATGTGATGTATTATATTTTTTTATACCTTCTGAAATTTTACGTCTGAATTAATATTTTAATAAGTAATAACACAAAACAAACATAACTTCTATTTTACTCTGAAAAAGGGAACAAAATATTCACGTTCAACAAAAATAAATGAGGCATTTACAATAATTAATTTTTATCAATAGCCCATTCAAAAATAAAATATAATGTGAAAATAAAAAACAGAAATAGCTCTTTTTATCGGTATAATTGCAATAAATTAGGTACTCTCCTTGGAATTATAAAAATATAAACAAATGGAACTTCTTATTTTGATTGTCTATTGCAGTTTGCCTTCATAAGTACCAAATTCTCAAATTTATGTCACTTAACGCATTCCTTCGTGGCATATTTATAATTTCCGCAAAGAAAAACAATCTTTCGACTTGAGCCGATGAAGGTAGGCAAGTATTATAGATAGAAAAGGTTTCCTGATGGACGGGTGTTTATTTACGACACTTATTTAGGTATCAGCATCATTTAAATATTGAAGTAATTCGAGTTCTATTATTTTCATCGCACTGCTTTTTGTAGTTTCAGTATTTGAAATTTGTGCCAAAAAATCATCTAGTTCAAAACATTTCTCTTCAATTAATGTTGGCTTACAAGGTTCACTGACGTCGCTCAGTACATCGTCATTATTATTAGATTCTGATTCTTCTTGGCAAACCATTTCTATATTTATTTTTCGAATCAATTCGCTTAAATCGTCATTTGTGTAACTTTTGAAATTGCCTATCCATCTGAGTTGGAACTGTGGCAATGTGAAAGACACTATAATATCTTCCTTACCTTCTGGGCTAGTTAAATCGAAAAATACTTTAAATCTATTGAGGCATCTAATATTTCATTTCCGTAGTTCAATTTTTCAGTTTCAAACTTTTCAAATTTTTTAAGAACTAAACCTAAACACGGCAATAAATATCCACAAAAGGTGTTATGTTCTCCTTGCAAATACTTCAACTTCAATTCTTTGAAACACTGATCTTCAATTCTCAGTTCTTTAAAAACTGTTGGCAGTTTTTCTTTATCCTTTGTTATTTGGGAAACTGTATTATAGAATAAATTCCAGCGCATAGCTCCAAGATAGCTAAAAGTATGTATAGAACTTTCTGTATAATTTCTGCTGATTTGAGTCATCCTGATTTTTCTAGAGCATGGAACATTTATTTATACAATTTGTATGTTTCGTTCATAGGCTTTTTTTGATAATATTTTTCACATCAGTTTAAACTATTAAGTTGAAAGTGTGACTAGCACAACGGACATGTTTTGGTAAATTAGAACGACCCAAGTTTTCTCCTGAACAATCGTCGACATCCAGGAACAAATTATATTCTCCATCTGAATAGTCGTCATCGTCATAGGAAGTGTTTTCATTACTGATACTACTGTCTAAACCAAATAGTCCAAAAGCCTTTACGAAAGTGGATCTGTAATAGTAGCAACTAATTCATCATTACTGATGTGGAATTTAGAGTGAATATCTTCCATAATCTTTGCCATTTTATTCTAACTATGAGTTCCGCAGAATCTTCTACAAGAAAGGGCTGCAGAAAGTCTGGTTTAAGTGATATCAATCCAATGGACTGTTAGGCCAAAAAAAACTTCATTTTGAAAACCAACTATCTGTCGTCGTCCATACGAATTTTGCGTCACTTATTTCCTGTTGAATAGATACCATCATTTCTTTATAGAGGTCGTTAATTTCTTTCATTGCAGTAGCCCTGCCCATACTACCGAAGTTCAAAAAGAGAGTCAAACACATTATAGGATTATTGACCATACCTTTAACCTTCCTTACCTACTTATTAAGAGCTAATAGCACTAGTAATAAACAGTAAGTAAGAAAGAGGTAGGTCGATTTAGAATTAAGACCGATACGTTAGGTACTTATTTTGAATCGTCATTCTAGTGCTTTAAGCATTATTTGAAATAACGTCTTTTACTTCAAATACCGGGACAGTACTTGAAATACCGGAGAGTATATGAAATACGAAGCAAAGTAATTCAAATACCAGTATTTCTGAAAATCAAATACCAAATCCAAATACTCGAAGCAAAGTATTTCAAAGGGCTTCAAATACTGAAAGTATTTGAAATACTTTTTTCAATTACTTTATTTGAAATACTCCAGCTCTGGGACTGACCATTGAAAGTGTTAATAAATGCTGTTGCATTTTATTACAGCGTTCAGTGTGTGAGTTGGTTTAAGGGCTGGAGAAAAATGCATTTACCGGATTAAGTGGCAGAACAAAAAATTGTTTTCAGAGCACTGAAACATATCATAGCATTCATGCTGTTTTTTTTGTGAACTCTGTCTCTTCAGTAACGTATTCGCCTAAATCTTCTCATTTTTTGACCACATTGTTTGAAGAGGGAACAATATAGAACGATTATTGGTTTAGGGAATACCAGTTGACAAGATGCCAAAAGGCCGCTATACAAAACGTTGATGTTACCAGGCAACTGATGAGATTTGTGATTTGCTGAAGCTGTAAGCCTAACAAGCAAAAACGACAAATGCACGATACTATTGGACGTATCATACAACAAAAGGTGGTGGAGTAAAGTAACGCATGGGTCGAAAAAACCTGTTAGGACATTACGAATAAAAGGAAGAAACTAAAATAACGTTACTTACGTTACACCACAATGTTTGTCCATCAATTTCTTCACAGCTGTTGATCAACCTAAGAAACAGTAGGCACTACCAAAGTATTTTATATTTTAAACTACATATTTATAGACTTGCTATAAAAAAAAAGTACTAGATTTATTTAGAAATTAGGAAAACCTCAAAAAAAATTGAGTATCTTTTCTACTACCATACTTTAATTCGTTTATTAGACATTCCCCACCTGTATTTTAATGAGATTCATTAAGATACAAATTTTGCATTAAGCTATAAGTTTATAAGCGATAGATAGATATCAACTATTGCCTTGAACATCTGATACATCATCATCATCATCATACTTACTGTTTACCTAGCAAATTTTCAAACTTTGTGCTTCTTGCAATTGAACATGTGTGATAGTGAAAGTGAAATTGAAATAATAATCCATATATTTTCTAAGTTTAGTTTTCATAATATTTCCTAAATCGTAATCTATAATTAATACATTTCAGAAATGAAGTATTAATTTTCCTTAGTAATATATTAAGTGCATTAAAAATTATAGAAAATTCAGCGCATGAAAACGTGTTGCCTAGAGAAACTGCTTGAGTTCATTTTGATGTGATTTGACAATTTTTGAGAAATATGTTTCAAAAACTAACATAACATTAAATAGTTTCTTATTAACACTCTCTTAAAATCGTCCGTCTAGTATAAAAGTTATTAGAACTTTAATCAATTTTAAGCCCGACATTTGTGTAAATAAAACAGCTGTTGAAATCCATTGGCAACGATGCATATTTCGAAGATGGCGCGAATATTTAAATTCTTAAAAAGTATAAAATTAATTAATAAATTATAAACTATGGATAATCGATCAAAATAAGTTTTACAACACTTTATTAAAGAAAGAAACATATTATTTATTAATAAATTAGAAAAGTATAAAAAATTTTAAATAAAATTTTCTTCTTATAGTCCCTTGAGGTAAAGCTTTTACCCGAAAAGTTCTGTGACTGGACCGCAAGACATATACCTCCCGTTTTCGAGGGCGGGGAACACGATGGTGACAATATTTTCCGACCTACTATTCACCTACTACCCCCAAACATGAAAAACCACCTCCTTTTCCGATTTTCCCTTGCTAGGCTTACGAGGACTTGTCGGATCGGTTTTTTTTTAGTAAATTCGAGTAAGATAAGTAAACATTGACATAGGTGACCTAACCCACCCCCAGGGGGTTAAACTACTCCCAATAACGAAATGTCACGAGAACAACGAAAATCAGCTTGAAGGTAGTATACCTCCGTTTTCGAGGAAGGGAACACGATGATGACAATATTTCCCGATAAATCCTTACCCACAACCCCTAAACCTGGAAATACACCACCTTTTTGCGATTTTCCGGTGCTAGACTTGTGAAGGCTTGTCGAATAGAATTTTTTCTCATCAATTCGAATAAAATAAGTCAATAAGTAATTTTTATTTTAATTATATTTCCACATAATGGAGTGCAAATATATTACCAAAATTTTTTACGCTGTGAGAAACTTAGATAGAATATATATATGGATGTGGAAGTAGTGATTGATGAGCACTTTAAACACTTTAGATTTTTACCAAGCTCCTTTGCGATTTCGTTCACAAACATGATGTTGGCATTCGGATGAAAGGTTGGAGTCGGGTTTATTATACTCTTCGCAAAAACGAAGAGTATATTGTATTTGATCGGCACATTTCTAAATCAGTAAATATCGCTCGTAGAGAAAAAAATTTTATATCGTTATGTTAGTGAACGAATTCTGAACAACTTTCAAAATGTCCGTTTGCCCGTCCGTCACGTTTCTTGTAAGCACGATAACTCAAGAAAGAAAAATTCGATTGTATTGAAATTTGGAGAGTAACTTAGTGTTAGCTAGAGGAAGAACCCTATTGTTTTTTAACAAAATAGATTGGTAAATAAAAAAGTTATTAGTAATTTGAAATTTAAAAAAATATTTTTTACATTTTTTTATGATTTGTAATAAATAGAAACCTTGCGAAATGTTATTTCCTATCACTATTTTTTTTTAATACATTTTAGTAATGTGTGTTTCCTAATAATCACAATAAATTTTCTAATGGTATATATTACACTCATTAACAATTTTAGTAATAAGAAATGGTGGTGTAGCGGCAAGAATTTCGTCTCACTAAACTGGGCGATAGTCCGCTAACCCGCAATATAACTCAAATCAGACAGCATAATGCAATATTATTCAATCTGAGACACCGCCTACCATACCAGGCGTTGCCTATTTTCCGGCAACTCCCTTAGCCAAATCTTCACCTACCATAACCTTTATAAAACCCTATCCTATCATCTTTCCTAAACTTTATCTTTAATTCCCTCTTTCCTTTTCTATTTGTTCGTTTTTATGCTTCTGTTGTTTTTCATTTTTGTTCTTTTTGTCATTTTGTTCGTAAATTCTTTTTAGGCCGAGAAAGTTCTTGAAAATTATAACATTTTAAACGACACTTTATTACATTATCATATCTTCCTGGAGGCAGGGAGACCACCAGGCCGACAGTTCTCGTACGGGTTTTTTCGTTTAGCTTTTTACCCGAGTCAGCAACCCAAATTTTGTAAGTGCTTTCCCAAGTGTTGTGTTATTTTTAATTAGTTTTAGTAGACAGCAATTTTTAATATTATTATTAGTTTTTAAGTTTGTTTATAACAAACAGGAGAGCTAATCCCCCTCCCCCCCGTTAACCGTTAAGCCGAACCGGACCTGCCCCGTCCCACCTTACATTCACCACGGCACCACGTGCCGTGGTTGTTTGGTTGGCCCCGGGCCAGGATCCGGCAAGGCACATATAGTTGTACTAAACTTAAGAATAAAATCTGTTTTCTTCTTCTTCTTCGTCTCGCAATCCAAGGGTCCCGGGTTCGATCCCTCACATCGTGATTTTTTTTTCATTTATTTTTTTTTCACAACAAAGTTGGTATCACAAAATTTAGAATGTCCAAAAATTAACATTATTTACAAGAAAAATGCGAAGAGTATCCTATAGAATGTGTAACAATTATATAAAAAGCTCAGTAAATCGGCGAAGAGTATAATGCTTCCACTAGTTATTTCTAATACCGTTTTTAAGTTTTAAATGTTTTTTTAGGGCACTTTTTTTAATAAACCTGCCTTTATATTTTAGCTGTTCTGACATTTTTAAATAAGTTGTACTATAATTCCGCGATGGCGGAAAGTGAGGACGATATGTCTGAACGCTCATGTACAAAGTGTAATGAATCTATTGTAGATGATAATTTCATAAAGTGCGATGGTTTGTGTAATTCTATTTTTCACGTGGATTGCAGTGATCTAAAAAAAAGTGTGGCAAAAACTGTAAAAGCTTATAACTCCATAAAATGGTTATGCGAGGTATGCAGCAAAAATTCTGTTATTCTTCAACCTGTTCGCAATACAATTGAAAATTTGTTAAATGTAAAATTTTCCGAACTCTACGATAAGTTTGAAACCGAAAAAATGGTTATGTTAGAAACTATTTTGAATAATACAGTAAATGTCCCAGATAAACTAGTATCAACAAATAAAACAGCCTGGAATAAAAAACCATCCGATACCGCAGAGCAACAAAACATTAAAATCCCTGGTCAAGATAATTCATATCACGCTCAAGTAAATAAAGAAAGTTATAGTACAGTCGCTAAGTCTAGAACAATTCAAACCAACCATTCTTTGTTTATTAAACCGAGAAGCTCCAATCAATCAAAGTCCAGATGAACTTTGTAAACAAATCAAATCTGAAATAAATCCTGCAAAATTATCTATTTCTGTAAACCGAATAAAATCAACAAATAATGGTGTTATAATAAATTGTGAAAATACAGAGTCAGTAAAAAAATTAAAAGAAACATTGGAAACCAAATTTGAGGAAAACTGTGACCTTACTATTTCCAAAAATATTAGTCCTAAAATAATTATTTATGGCACCGAAAAAAATGATGAAACAACAGATGACGTCACCATGGCAAATGACATAATTTTAGCAAACAACATTCCTTCGACTGGAAAAAATTTTGTGTTCAAAATTGTTAGAAAAATCAACAGCAATGGCCTTATAAACCTTATTGTAGCTGTAGATCCACAGACAAGATTGTTTATTCTAAAAATTGGGCATCTTTTTGTAAATTGGAGTAAATGTCGAGCTGATGATTCTTATCATATAAAAAGATGCAATACATGTTGTGGTCTCGGCCACCTTTCGACAATGTGTAGTAACAAATTCCCTATCTGTAATATATGTGCTGAGGGCCACCAATCAAAAGTTTGCAGTTCCAGTTTCAATAGGTGTGCAAATTGTATACAGTCAAATAAAAATTTTAAGACATCTTATGACATAAATCACTCGGCGAAATCAAATAAGTGCCCATACTATTTAAATAAATTGTATATTGTGAAACAAAAAACTATGTTATTGTTAAACAGTGAATAGCAACTAAGACAAACAAATACATTATGTGTAGTACATCACAACTTACAGTGTATAAAAAACAAAATCGAAGAAACTGAACTTCTCTTATCTCAAGAAAACATTGATGTCCTGTGTATCTCTGAGACTTGGATTGATCCTGGTGAAATAAAGTATGTACATTTTCCTGGCTACAACATATCTAGTTATTATTGTAGAAAATCATTCTTACATGGAGGTACCCTTATTTTGACTAAAAATTTTCTTAAGACAACAGAAAATAAACGACTGGTAAATTTAAGCATAGATAAATTATATGAATGTTCTGCTATTGAAATTACACTAGGTGACAAAGTTTATTGTATTGTATGTTTATACAGAACGCCTAATTCAGATGTAAATGTGTTTTTATCCAAACTAGAAGAATGTTTAGATATAATATGTAGTAACGATAACATCTCTAATATAATTATATGTGGTGATATTAACATTAATTTTTTATGTAAGAACAGAGACACTATGAATCTTATCGACATTGTAAATTCTTATTGTGTTAATCCTGTACTAGACAAACCTACTTATATTCAGAATACTAGGGCATCAGCTATTGATTATATAATGACAAATTTTAACAATAATTTGATAGAAAAATGTATCCTAGAAACGGGTCTGTCAGATCACACTGCCCAAAAAATTGTCTTTAATGTAAATACCTCACATAGCAAAAACCCATATACCTTTAGATCTTTCTCAAAAGCAAACATTTTAAAATTTAAAGAATTTTTAAATAACGAATCATGGGCGTTTATCATAAACAAACTGTTGAAGCTACGTATATAGCTTTCAACAGCATCTTGCATGGTTACTATAACTCAAGTTTTAAATTTGTCACTAAAAACCTCGACCCAAAGAATAATAAGAGCTGGATCACGAAGGGTATTAGGATATCATCTGTACAGCTTAAAGAGTTATTTAAAATGCAAAAACAAAATGGTATCTTTAAAGACTATTATAAATCATATAAAAAAGTGTATAAAGGAGTCATAAGACAAGCAAAAAAGATGTATTTTGACAATATTATCATAAACTCCGCAAACAAATCTAGAACCGTATGGAAAATAATAAACAGTTGTACTAAAAATGAGCCAAACATGCACCGTAACTTAGAAATGGAAATAAAAATGAAACCACCACAGATAAAGAAATAATATCCAATGAATTTAACAACTTTTTTATTAATTTACCAAAAACTTTAGTTTCTAAACACAGAGATAATGTTAATACTTCTGCAAACAATTTATTACCTGTCACTGATGACTCAATTTGTCTAGAACCTGTCACTCTTCATGAGACAATTGATGTTATAAATAACTTAAAATTAACAAATTCGGTTGGTCCAGATGACTATTCTGTAAAAATTATCAAACAATGTACAAGACAACTTGCGGAACCACTAACACATATCATTAATGAATGTTTTAAGAGTGGATCTTTCCCTAGCCTCTTAAAACTTTCAAAAGTTATACCTCTGTTAAAAAATGGAGACAGTAAGCAATTCTCTAATTATCGTCCGATATCATTATTATCAGTGTTTTCTAAAATTTTTGAAAAATTGTTAGCTAAACGTATAATTGCATTTTTAGAGAGTAAGAAATTCTTATCATCAAATCAACATGGTTTTAGACAAGATAGATCAACAATATCAGCACTTACAAATATTTTAGACTTTGTGTATAAAAATCTAGACCAAGGAAATAAAGTTATAGCTTTATTTATTGATCTGTCCAAAGCCTTTGACTGTGTTGATCATGGTACCCTGTTAAAAAATATAGAGCGTTATGGCCTGCAAGGAACATGTAACAAACTTTTAACATGATATTTAGGTAATCGTAAACAATTTGTTGATTTTTTTGGTGTAAGATCTAAGGAATTGGAGGTGGACATGGGAGTTCCCCAAGGGAGTGTGCTGGGCCCTCTTCTGTTTATTTTATACACAAATGACTTAGATAATTACCTGTCTACATTCTTTTGTGCTTTTGCAGATGATATCTCAATCATTGCTAATGGTAAAGCCTTAACTGATGCAACACACTTATTGAACACTAACTTGCTCTCCATCTCGGAGTATTTCATAAATAAAAAACTTGTGTTAAATCAAAATAAAACTTTTGTTTTGGAGTTTCATCCTATTGGATCACATTACACATCAAGTGTATATGTGAAAAATGATGGGAAATCGATTCAACAGGTGAAGTCATTCAAATTATTAGGTATTAATATAGATCAATCTCTAGATTGGAAAACTCATGTAACTTATCTATGTGGTAAATGTGCAAGCAGCTGTTTCGCCTTGAAAAGACTACGAACCATTACAAACATAAGTACGGTAAAAACTTTTTATTTTTCTAACATTGAATCCCGTCTCCGATATGGGATTACTATGTGGGGTAATTCAACATGGGCAAATAGAGTATTTGTGTTACAAAAAAGGGCCATACGTTGTTTGTTTGGAATTAAATATAGGGAATCTTGTAAAATGACATTCACGCAACAAAAAATGTTTACTCTACCATTTTTATATATTTTTGAAATTTTGAAATTGGTAAGAAAGAATTTATCCAACTTTAATTCTTTAAATATACACCACAGTTATCAAACTCGTCATGGTTCTGATTTGCAACATGAAATACACAGACTTGAATTATACAAATCTAATCCATATTATATGGGCCCTGTGCTCTATAATAAACTTAGTCCAAATTTAAAAAATGTTGCTAGCATAAAAACATTCTTGGCAAAGTTAAAAGTATTTCTTACTTCCAATGCATTTTATTCTGTGGATGAATTTCTAATGTATTAATTTATACTACACACTTACTTATGCATATTTTTTTTGCAATACTGTTTTACTGTTATCATATATGTATATATATGTATATATATATGTGTGTATGTGTGTGTATGTATATATGTGTATATATGTATGTGTGTATATATGTGTATATATATATATTTTTTTTCTTTCATTTGATATCTGTAATGTTTTTTGACTTGTCCTATATCATGTATGTGATCTATTGGATGAATAAATGTATTCTATTCTATTCTATTCTATTCTATATTTAATTATTTCGCAGTGACAAGCAGATTAGTATATGACAGTTATGACAATCTTATTTAATACAGCATTGCCGAATCCTTTTACTCTATCTCTCTTGCGCTTTAGTTTATTAAATCCACCACTAGATTCGCTCTTATCAGTATACAAGTACCTTAATAGACTATTTCCAGAACCAAACATAGAAGAAGAAATATTTTTTATTACTAACTGAATTAACAATTCAAATTATTGCAATAAAACATGTAGTTGCTGTAGGTTATAATGTAATATTTTAGTTACCAAGCCCAGTGCAATTTTCGTATGTAATATCACTAGTGCTTAGAATTTTATAGGTAAAATTTTGGCGAAAGCTTTGTTGCCTGGTAATATAAAGAGTGTAAATTGTTTATTATCTGATTTAGCGGGAGGGATTTAATCTTTGATAATAAACTCCAAATTTACGTGAATTATATTACCTTTTGGCAATTTAGCTTGAGCAAAAATTTATACATAAAATTTAAAAGTACGAGTGGTATTTGGGGAAAGTATTTCACGAATAAATAATTCATTAAGAACATCTTCAATACCATGTTTTGTAATTATATAAATAGACGTTTCAGACGTTTTCTTGTCACTTGTTATAGTTTACTGACCTTTATTTTCAATTTCATCATTTACGTCACATAAAAATGCATTTCCAAAGCGACGCATCTAATAAAAAAACAGAGTAGGTATAAATGACGTAATGACAATGACAATCAAGAAAAACGATATACGTTAAACCATAGGTATTGTAACTCATAGACTCTTCTTCACTGTCAAGAGTTCTCGGGCAAGCTTCGACCAATCACACTGCGAGTAAAGCCAGACAATATTGCATTTTACCAGTCTTTCGCCTTTACGTACTAAGGTTGCCGACATCAGATGAAATGGTACCGTCATCTAGTAATGCTAGCCTAGAATTAACTTAAATGTGTAGAAAATGAATTTTTCAAGAATTATTATATTAAAGTTTTTAGTAATATATATTTATGTATTTAATCCTTATCTTGTAACGGTTGAAATTTGACTTGTCCTGTCATCCCGTGTGCTATGTCCCTTTTCAATTTAAAGCTTTAATTTCAAGGACCTGAAATGGAAACAAACAGGCTAGGTTATGACAAGTTCAAATTAATAAACAATGAGTTTCAAAATAAATTTAGGCAAGGGTTCTTAAAATGTTTCTGGCTTTACCTTCAGCTTATTTGAGGTAATTTGGACAAGTATATAATTTAAATAACTTTAGTGTTAAATTGCAACTTTGTTTTGATATTGATTTGACATTTTAAAACAGGGATTTTTAAAATCTAAAGTAGCATGTTATAAGTTTTTTTGAACAAAAAACCTGAGAGGCAAAAAAAAGGTAACCATTTTGAAATCTAGAATTTCCTGGCATTTCTCTCCTGATTTGTGAAGTGTTAGGACCTCATAAGAACTAGGGTGAGTTGGTTGCTACTGATTTTAATTTTCCTGCTAGATACTTACTGGAGAAACATTTAATTCCAGGTTCCTTTTCTACTCTCGAATTTAATTATTTCACCCATCTATAATTTTATGTCATTCAAATCAAGGCTAAGACAATTTTAAGATCCTCCCTGGTAGAGTCTTCTGGCATTGAGAGCCTGAGCTATCTAAGGATCCCGCTAGGCATTGTTTCATCCACTGCGTGGAAACATTGTAAGAACACATTAATATTGTGAGACGCCTCCACATGGAAAGTTACCTGGTCCAGTAAAAACTGTTCATAACCTGCCGTTGTTTCTGGGTCATGTCCAGCAGCTCAACCAAGAAGCGCAACCGAATAAAGTGCAAGTAGGATTAACTCGCTCGGCGAGACGACTGTAAGTCCATCTTTTTTATAATATCCGTCTCAGCCCAAGGGGCCCACCTAAGTTAACACAACAGTGAGAAGCACCAGCCCGCAGCGAAAACCTGTCAACTCGGTGAAAAGTCTCTTATTTTCTGTCGGTGACTTATTTTTGTAAGACCTTGTAAACTCACTAAACAGCTGTTATTTGGGTATTAAATTTTTGTAGAAAACCTAAAACAAGACATAGTCTAGCTCTTATCAATGTTTAAGAATTGCACATTTATTTGACGTGCACTTTTGCATTTTTTTAAAACTTTGGGTAGTCACACACATTTAGCTTGTGCGTTATTTCATGTTATATTATTTTATTATTATAACCTACCTGTTGTTCAAGTGGGCAATCGCCAAAATAGCATGTAGCATTTCCAGATGAATTGAATTTATCATTTGCCATTATTAATTTCAAATTTCAACTATTGTCATCGAGTTGTCAAATTTCTTAAAAGTAAGGTTGCGGTCAAACAGTAAATTCCTAATAATAGGGACGCGTTCCGTATCTAATGTACGAAGACATTTAAATTTTCTTGGTAGGGCTGATGTAGCGATCACTTTAATTTTATTATCGTTCATTATTTATATTTACCTTTATGTGTTAATACTGCTCAGAATTTACTTAGTCATTGTTTGTCATTTATTTTGTACCACGTACATATATTTATTATTAAATTATTATTATGATTATTCCTTGTGTTTAAAATTATTTTGCTTGTTTTGTCACTCCCCTCCCTTGTCGATCCCTAGCGATCGGCTGGCGCCCGCAAAGAAAATAGCTCGTGCATTTTTGGTAACCAACAAACAAGAACCAACGAATAAGTACATCGCCAAAGCAAAATCTTCTTAAGCGAACCCACCCCCGGCTACGACTGTAAGAGCTGTCGCGCGTGGTTGCTATTTAAAATTTCTAATCTGAAAGTAAGCGCCACAATCTGTAATTTAAGAAGTTTAATAATTGAGGTAAGGTTTGCTTGTTTAAGTAGGGAGAACTTTAAGTACAACGAATTATAATGTATAGTGTTAGTGCAGAGTTTTGATTTTCCGAATAAGGTGTTGTTACCTACTTTGTGATGGATTACGTAAGTACATTTCTGTATTTAACATGAAATAACTGATTTGTCTACTTCGTAGGTATGTGTATTTAACTTTAGTTGCGACAAATATTTTGTAATTGCGTTAGGTATTATAAGCCATTGAAAGTTGTTTTACTTGTCCCTAGCCTACATATTCCAGACAGCTTAGGCTTTGAAATTGGGAGTTGTCAACTTATGTGGTGTCTTCATGTTATATTTATATATTTTACAAGTTAGATTAACACTTAGCAATAAGATAGAGAAGAAATTTATGGATAAAACTTTAAAGCACGAGCGGTTCTATTTGCCGAAAACATTTCACGAACGAAAACGTCAAAATATTATCGTGATATTTATCGACGCGTTAATTTTATGTAAAATTTTCACTTGAAATGCAATTTTTGCTGAAAGTTCGTTCTTATTGGTCCGAATTTTCAAAATCTTGCTATTTCATTGGTTCTTATAATGTGAGGGAAATATTCGTTGCAATTTTGTGTAAAATTTCACTTGGAATGCAAGTTTAAACCAAATTTTCAAAATCTTGCTATTTCATTGGTTCTTATAAGGTAAAAAAAATATTCTATTCTATTATGACTGGTAGTAGAAAAAATAGTGTATGCAACTCACATCTAATGGCTATTAAGATACTCTCATTCATTTTGACATTCGCCTACGGCTGATGTTATAATTCTCATGTTCGTGTCTTAATAGCCATAATTAAATGGTCGTTGCTTAATATACTAATTCTTTTGTAACGTTAATAAACTTGCAATGTATTTTGAACTTATATTCGATACATTTTATACAAGCATAATAGAGGATTGGAAATCATATAGTAAATTGTTCCTGTACAAAATATGTAAATCTGTGTTCATTAATCGATAATAAAATATGTGCACTACTATTAAAAAAGTACACCGGGCATAAATAAATATTTATGAACCCAGGTAGTTGCTATTCATACTGAATAATAAAATGTAAAACATAGATGTTTTATACAATAGAAAGTAATTATAACAATGATCATAACAATTTTAAAAATAGAGCATCAATATTTATTTTGTTTGTACAGAAATGACAGGAATATTATTTAATGCGTATTTAAATTTTATAGCGCAATGAAATCATAAACAAGTTTTGTTGTTATTTTAACAGCAAAAGTATGGGATATTTTTGTAGTGGTTTAGGTTTCATGAAATTATTTTGAAATTAGAATAATTTGCGAGATACTTCTTAAGAATAATAGATTCAGAAATATACTTTTTCTGCGACTTTTAAAAAACTACTTTTCTTCATTATTTTTAGTGCGTAAACCATCCGTTTATGGGAATAGTAAAAAAAAAGTAGAAAGCGTGAAAAAAAGTGACATTATTTCACATTTATTTATAGCCGGATCCATCAGTGCATTGAAAACAATAGAAGTTGTCTCATGATCTTCGCTATATAAACGTCAAATTATGAATTTGTGTTTTAACGTTTAAGTTAATTTTGAAATTCATTTGTCTAAATATGGAAATTGAGGACTGTCGTAGAAAAAATATTGTAAGAAACTCATATATAAAGTGTTTTTTTTTTCACTCATGGGATTACCGCACTCACCTACGGCGCGTACGTACTTCTCGTTCGTGAAAAAAGTACCACTTTATGCACCTGTTAATCGGCGTTAACGGAACAAAACATAGTAAATTACTTGATCCCCTCGGAAGATATATTTGTTAAGTTAAAATTATTAGATGTTTGGCAGGGCACCTATTATAATGACAATAAGGGCAAATATTGCAAGGATATAAATTAAAACTCCCAATAGCTGTCCATCGTATAACAAATATGAACATAGCAGCAAGTGCTTTATAAAGACTCTGAACAGGTTAAGAATAAATCATGGACTATTTCCTCATCACCTGTTTAAAATTAAATTATCAGACACACCAAATTGCAACTGTGGAGAGGTAGGAACGGCTCAACATATAATTCTGGAATGTACAGAAAAGCAAAACTCTATAAACGCTTTATTAACTAAAAGCTATAAATTAAAAATTCAAACACCAATCAGCCTGCAAAGTTTACTAACAGAATGAAATCATAACGTTTATTTTGCTATTTATGAATACATCTGTAAAGAAAAAATAAAAATCTAACATGTCGTTTTACATAAAAATATTACGGTAAAATAGATTTAAGTACCTATTGTATTTGAAAAACAAATAAGAACAGCAGAAAAAAGGAAAGTCTAGTTATATATATAGACAAATTCATTAAAACTCCTTCTGTCTTACCTAGTATTCTATCTACCTTAATTGTCCGTGGTTCTGTGTGTATGTATCAAATCGCCATGACGAATCCCTTGGCGTAATAGTATCCCTGTATAACACATCACACAAAACAAAACAAAAACAAAAGCGAAAAAAATAGAAAAAAAATGAAAAAAGAAAAGAGACAAAAAAGGAAAGAAAGGAAAAAACAATAAAAAAAATGAATGAAAAAAAATAAGTAGTTATTTAAGGTACTTGTATACTGATAAGAGCGAATCTAGTGGTGGATTTAATAAACTAAAGCGCGAGAGAGGTAGAGTAAAAGGATTTGGCAATGCTGTATTAAATAAGATTGTCATAACTGTCATATACTAATCTGCTTGTCACTGCGAAATAATTAAATATAGTACAACTTATTTAAAAATGCCAGAACAGCTAAAATATAAAGGCAGGTTTATTAAAAAAAAAAACCTTTCATCCGAATGTCAAGATCATGTTTGTGAAGGAAATCGCAAAGGAGCTTGGTAAAAATCTAAAGTGTTTAAAGTGCTCATCAATCACTACTTCCACATCCATATATAAACATAACATAAACATAAACACACCACAGATAGTAGACAACCCCCAAATCCAAAGCCAAGGCTGTCCGGAAGGGGGTTACACATTCGGAAAAACGCAGACATACATCCACACCCACCGGTGTTGTCAATACCGGGGCTGGGGGTCGAACCCAGAGCGCGGTAGCGAGTCGATCAGCGTATTCGCCACTCAATACGCCTTAACCGATTGAGCTACCGTGCCAAGTTTCTCACAGCGTAAAAAATTTTGGTAATATATTTGCACTCCACTATGTGGAAATATAATTAAAATAAAAATTACTTATTGACTTATTTTATTTGAATTGATGAGAAAAAATCCTGTTCGACAAGCCTTCACAAGTCTAGCACCGGAAAATCGCAAAAAGGTGGTGGCTTTTCAGGTTTAGGGGTTGTGGGTAAGGATTTATCGGGAAATATTGTTATCATCGTGTTCCCTTCCTCGAAAACGGAGGTATACTGCCTTCAAGCTGATTTTCGTTGTTTTCGTGACACCCCTGGGGGTGGGTTAGGTTACCTGTGGTCAATGTTTACTTATCTTACTCGAATTTACTAAAAAAAAACCGATCCAACAAGTCCTCGCAAGCCTAGCAAGGGAGAATCGGAAAAGGAGGTGGTTTTTCATGTTTGGGTGTAGTAGGTGAATGGTAGGTCAGAAAATATTGTCACCATCGTGTTTCCTGCCCTCGAAAACCGGAGGTATATGTCTTGCGGGCCAGTCACAGAACTTTTCGGGTAAAAGCTTTACCTCAAGGGACTATAAGAAGAAAATTTTATTTAAAATGTTTTATAATACTTTATTAATAAATAATATGTTTCTTTCTTTAATACAGTGTTGTAAAACTTATTTTGATCGATTATCCATATTTTATAATTTATTTATTAATTTTATACTTTTTAAGAATTTAAATATTCGCGCCATCTTGAAAATATGCAACTTTGCCAATGGATTTCAACAGCTGTTTTATTTACACAAATGTCGGGCTTAAAATTGATTGAAGTTCTAATAACTTTTATACTAGACGGACGATTTTTTCAGGGTTTTAACAGAGTGTTAATAAGAAACTATTTAATGTTATGTTAGTTTTTGAAACATATTTCTCAAAAATTGTGGTAATAAGGGCGAAAATTAACTTGAGCTGATCTACGTCAAATAAGGCATCTTTGCCTATAAAAGTCAAACTTTCCGAATCAATTACTCCGAAACTAAACGGACGATTTTATTTTCATTGAAAATTCAAGTGTAAAATCAATTTATTTATTAGTATACGAAATTACATTTAAAACTGTAAAAGTTCATTTTAGTATAATACAAGTACCTTAAGTAATAGAATTATAGGCATCAAATAAGTGAATACCCTTGTAAATTTGCAATACTCATTTAAAATCGGGAGCAATCATAAAAATTATGTATGTGATTATACGCGTATATAAGTAAACGGAAATGATAAAATATTAAATATATGCGCTAATTCATTTTCTCTCTTGTTTGATTTTCATTATATATAGGATTTGACTTGGTAGTTTTATTTACACTTTTTCTTTTTAAGATATATAAATCCATGACGCTGTGCGAATGGCCAAGCAGCCTTAGACATCCTCTCGAATTTAGATAGATGCACCTGTTGCACCAATTACTATTGCGCACATTTCAATTATCATTGTTAATCTTGTGACGTATGCTTTCCGGAGAGGCCGGAAAGTGGTCACTTTTGACAACTTAGTAACAGTTCGGTTGCTCGGGCGCCACCTTTACAATTTTTACGTGGGGCAAAGGCAGGGTGTAGGAAATAGGTGGTCCGACGTACGGCACTTTTCTGTTATAATAATGGCTTCATAAGTGCATGGTTTCTATTTACTTTAGTAGATGGCGCTACAATTACCTGGGCATGTGCATTGTATAACTAACATAACTCAAATTTAAAGATTTTTCGTTTATTCTCATTTTTAATGTTTGTATAGGTATTTTTAGCTTGGAGCCATACTGGCTCCAAGCAAATATTTAAAAATTCACGCAAATAATTTTTCAATATTGTTGATAAATAGAAATAGACTGCTAATTATAGGTTAGATTTCTAACCTGCAAAAAGGTATCTTATTTAATTGTGACAAACTATTTAAAATTTCATACACATTATGTTGAACTTGATTTTGGTTGAAAGTACAGTAACCAGGCAGAAATTTTAATAATAGCTACGTAATATTTGTAAATCTTAAGAAATATATATTTTTGAGGTTAGCTGTGGCGACACGTGCAATGCTGCATGTAGTGTTGCATATATTCTTTCAATGTTTAAATTTAGCTACTTAATGTCAGATGTCACTGGACTCTTGTTTCACTAAACAAAAAACAAAAGGCTGGGAATGTATGCAACACTGTATGCACGTATGCACAGAACCTGTAAAATTATCTATCTATGCGTAAGTAATGAGAGAACTTATTGGTCCTGCCATCCATTACATTATGTACAAAGTAAGCACGTATGAAGCCACTGTGAGGGTAGGCGTCGTATCACCTATTTAATACACCCTGGGCAAAGGTCCCAAACTAGCCTCTTAGTACAGCCTGTTGCACTAGGATTGGAGTAGCTACAGTGGAGAAAAACAGAAAATTCCAGTGGGTCAATTGTGATGTATCAGACTTTCACACCCACACACACAGTAAAACGCATAATTCGGTTAACAATATCTATTTATTTTCTGCAAGCTACAATATCAACTCTAAATTAGTCTAAATCTACTAATATATACCAGACAGTACCCAGACTATGATATGACTATCGTGCAGTTACGGTGCAGTTACAGCGATGTTACTTATGGCAGGCGGGAGTGAAGCAGCGGTATGACGTGGATTCGAGGTAATGGCGGTGATGGATGGTTAACGGCGCGAAAACGACAAGGTGACAGGTTACGATGCAGGTGACGAAAGCGGTTAGGTTATGTACAGTCGTCGGATACCGGGAAGGAGCAAGCAAACAATAACTAATGCAACAGTAAGAAAAATGGCTACTCTAGGTGTCAGGCTTGGCTAATACCAGGAACCCTAAAGCTGAAAAGAGATGTATGATTAGTTACGACGAGACGGCGTTCTGCAGCTCCTAACCTGAAAACAGTTAAAAATAATAATATGGCCACGTCCCGATTTCTCCGCATTAGCAGATACTGCGAAGACCTCGGAGACGCTTTCTCTGTGCCCACAGGGTAAGCGCACTAGCACATATTACGAATACCCTGAGTACACCGGAGTCAGCCACGCTAGCATGACTGTTGGCACCTGGATGTGAGCTCGTACCCTGGACCTGAAATTGGGTGAGCGTCTGGTTTTCTCGGCATTAGCAGATACTACGAAGACTCCAAAACGCTCTCTCTATGGACACAGTTTGCGTGCACTAGCAGATATTACACGCACCCTGGGCACACAAGAGTTACCAGACAGCAATTAGAATTAAAGGACCTGATTTCTCCGCATTAGCAGATACTACGAAGACTCCAGGAACCTCTACTTTGTGACCACAGGGTACCCGCACTAGCAAATATTACGGATACCTTGAGGACACAACCAGTAGAATAAATACAAAGACAAATAAAAGTTCACAGTATCAGCCAAACCGCTACACAGGCCCACAAAAAAAAAGTTGTCTGTGCCGGGGTACTGACCATACCTATCTCTTGAATTTTGAGCCGCTGAACACGAATCTGACCTTAGTTTTCCCCTATACGTCAAGTTTTTTTTAACAGCAAATAAATATATAAATATCACGATTCAACAGTCTTTTTTTTGCTGTTACAAAAACCGGACGTGTAGGGAAAAAACTAAGGTCAGATTCGTGTTCAGCGGCTCAAAATACAAGGGAGAGGTGTGGTCAGTACCCCCGCGCAGACCACTTTTTTTGGTTGCCACTGTGCCACACTCAGTGTGGCACAATCCCACAAAAAAAAAGTCATCTGCGCGGGGGTACTGACCACATCTATCCCTTGTATTTTAAGCCGCTGAATACGAATCTGATCTTAGTTTTTCTCCAGCACGTCAGGTTTTTCTTTTAATAGCAAATAAATATATAAATATTAGACTTTTTTGCTTAAAAAAAAACCTGACGTAGGGGAAAAACTAAGGTCAGATTCGTGTTCAGCGGGTCAAAATACAAGGGATAGGTATGGTCAATACAGCGGCGCAGACAACTTTTTTTTTGTGGGCCTGTGTAATTATTACTATTATTCTTACTTATATCTAGTTGCTCTTGGCGCGTCTGGTTGAATACGGGGCTTTCAATAGCTAGTAGGCTCGTATCCCTTCTCTCGCCCGGTAGTGGGAGAAGAAATGCGCGTAGGCAATGAGCGGTGTAGACGGCACTTGTGAAATTTTCGTTACAATGGATTTTACGGACTTAGTACAGTTTCATAAAATGGTATATTTTAAGAAATATTGACAGTCTGAAAAGTTGGACTTGAAATAATTTACGGAAATATTCACGCTGGACGTTTGGTCACGGGTGGGCACCTCTGCTCGCTGCTACCGCTTTGGATCGACTGCCTGATGCCACCGTGAGCGCGGACGGTCTCTTGGCACTGTGCAGGGGGGGATTTAACGTGGGAATGCGGTAATAAATTGTTCGTAGCCGATTGGGTTTAAATAAGCAATACAAAAATTAAATAACATTATTTATAATATGTAAAAATGGGTTACTTGTTTGGGCCTCAGAATTTGCTTCATTACAATCTCGCACGATTATGTATATTTTATTTTGTACTGCTATTGTTGGCAGGCCTTAAAAGTCGAATTTCTCATATAATAAGTTGTTTCCTAGACACAAAAATTCATAGTGCTGTTTCATAACGATTCATGTAAGTAAAATGTATTCATTTGTAGAACATACAATTCCTATCTTGATAAAAAGATGCAAACCAATAAATTGTATAAGAACAAGAAACAATAATAGTAGTATTTGCAACAAGTGCATAAAGTGCCACTTTACGCATGAGTTTTATACAATAATTTTTCTACCACAGTTCTCAGTTTCCATACTTAGATAAATAAATATCAAAATTAGCTTACACCTCAAAATACAAATTTATAATTTGATGTTTCTATAGTGAAGATGGTGAGACAGCTTCTATTATTTTCAATACACTCATGGATCCGGTTATAGATAATGTTACCTTTTTCACGCTTTTTACTTTCTTTCACTATTACCATTAACATAGGTTTTACGAACTAAAAATAATGAAGAAAAGTACAGTTTTTTTAACAGTTGCACATATAGGTATTTGACGATTAAAGTTGATCAAAATTATTTATCTTTGCTTTTTCCTAACCCCCGTCTTAACTAATTTCAATTATTATGTATTATTTTCAGTGTGTTTTAATTAAGAAAAAATAACAAAAACAATGTAGATAAGAAATGTAATTTAATTTTTTTTACTTATTTTGTGTTTTTTTCTGAAATTTGACTACCTGGACATTATTGCATTAGGTCGAATAACTGTTGTCTAATGACCATCTTCGACATCTTAATCGATTCTGAATATCTTAATCGATTCTGAAAAGAAAGAAAATTTACATTGAACAGAACAGAACAGTAGAAATATATTTCGGACCGATTTTACAAAAAAAAAAAAATAATAATAATAAGAAATAATAATTCATGTTTTCGGATTTTTTCTTTTTCTGCATAGATATTTCAAAAAAAAAAATCAAAATTGTGCTTTATAAAGCTTTGGAAGTTAGTTAAAAACCTTCCAGTTTCCAATAAAACTTTATAAAAACGTTTATTTATAATTAGTAAATTTATATATGAATCCAAACAACGAATTCTCAAAAAACGGTGTAGATGGAAATATTAGGGACAGAAAATTTGACTTCGGAACTTTGTTTGGACTAGTCTGGAGATGAACATATCAATAGTCCCCACTTCTAGGTGGTGAGTGGGAGGAGGGGGCACTTTAAAGGTTCCATTTTTTGGTTTTTCGCTTATATCTCGGAAAATATGCGTCGTAGCGACCACTCTATAAAAAAATGAAGCTGACAAAATTTGCTATAAGAATCACTACTTACATTTGTCGATATATTGTTGTGTTCTCGAGATATCCGCCCTCGAAATTCGGAAATTGCGGAAAACAATTTTTTCGCTTCACGTTTTTTGCTCTATTTGTTAAAATAACTCTTCAAATGTTGTTCCCACGAAAAAGTCGTGAGAAGAGAAGTTGTAGAGCAAAAAACGTGAGGCGAAAAAATTGTTTTCCGCAATTTCCGAATTTCGAGGGCTGATATCTCGAGAACAGAACAACAAATGTAAGTAGTGATTCTTGTAGCAAATTTTGTCAAGCGTAGTTTCCGAGATATAAGCGAATAGCCAAAAAATGGGACTTTTAAAGTGTCCCCCTCCCCCCGCTCACCACCTAGGAGTGGGGACTTTTGATATGTTCATCTCCACATTAGTCCAAACAAAGTTCCGAAGTCAAATTTTCTGTCCCTAAAATTTCCCTCTATAACCATTCGTTGCCTTATATACAGTGTGGCTACAATTTCGTGGACACAAGCCTGTATCTACGTTATTACTTGACGGGTCGTTTTCTAATTTGGGCAGGCCACATATACCATGGTAGTGCATATTTAGAACCTAATAGAATACATTTTAATGATAGGCGTGCGTTGCAGGAAATAAATAGAGGGGCAAAATTTTACGATTTCTTATTAGCGAATCGGATAGAAAAAAATCGATGTCATGTTATTATTTATCACCCTCGAAAACATACCTGAAACAAGTTTCATCCAAATCCTATGCAGGGTTGCTCAGAAAATAAAGGAATATTTCAATGTTCCTTCATTATTCCCTGTTTAGATAATATAATCTGTTAAAACTAACTAGAAGGACGGTTAAGCATATCGGTGATTAAGAACTCTTGCTGCTTTTCTACTCTAATCATAAGAATTGTCATGAGATTTTTTAGCAACTAATTTACTTAGTACACAATGTAAGAGCAAATTAAAAGGGAATTCTAAAAATAATAAAACAATAATTTATCAATCTTTACTGCTTGCAATTATAATGCAAAATCCAATGGTGCCATGGAATGGCTTTATTTGTCGAAATGTCATATTGTGACATAAGCTAAGTAGTTTACATTTTAGTGTTGAATTTAGACTTCAAATAATTATGATTTCTAATACAATGCCAGAAAATCGTTTATCATTTGCTGAAAAAGTTGAGATTATTAGAATTGTAGGAGAAAATATAACAGTAAGAGAAGCAGCAAGAACTTTTAATGACCGACATCCTAACCGGCCTCCAGTAAGTTTTAGCACAATAGCTAAGAATAATCGAATTTTTAATCAAACTGGAAACGTTACAATATTAAGACCAACAAATTATAATCGGAATAATTTAAATGAAAACAGAATTTTGCAAGCATTCCGTAATAATCCAAAATTAAGTATAAGACAAGCTTCTTTGAACTTAAATCTAAACAAAGAAATAATAAGAAGATGTCTAAAAAAAAATAACATAAAACCATTTAAGCCTAAAATATTACACACACTCTTAGAAGGGGATTTTGAAAGAAGATTGGATTATGCACTTTGGATGCAGGGTGAATTTTTGAACAACAGAGATTTTTTGAAAAATATAATCTATTGTGACGAATCTACTTTTACATCAAATGATGTAAGATCCACCCAAAATATGAGATACTGGGCGTCAGAAAACCCACATTGGATAATTAACAGTAAAAATCAATACTTATTCAAAGTGAATGTTTGGTGTGCTATTTTAAATCAACGAATTATTGGACCTTTTTTTATTCAGAATTTGACTGCTTAAAATTTTCTGAATTTTCTAGAAACAGAAATTATGGATTTTCTTGATAATTTACCATTAAACGTGAGCGAAAACCTTTACTTTTTGTTAGACGGTGCCCCAGCACATAGTTCTCGTATGGTTAGAAATTGGCTTGACACCAATTTTCCTATGAAGTGGATTGGTCCCTGTAGCTCATTACATGAGTTTTCTCCAAGATCCCCGGATCTCACCCCGATGGATTTCTATTTTTGGGGTAACATAAAAAATAAAGTATACGTTAATCGGCCTCGTACTGTGGAAGAATTGAGGCAACGAATTACAGAGGCATGTCAAATTATCACAAGGCACGAACAGATAAAAGTGATTCGTCATGTTAGAAAAAGGGTAGAAGCATGCATCACATTGGATGGCGGTTATGTTGAAGTTAGAAGAATTCATTAGTATAATTAATTAATTAAGTTATGATGACAAATGAAAAGAATAAAAATTCCATTATTTCATATAATTCCTTCAACAATGTATCATTACCACAAATGTATTCTTAATGTCAATGTTCTGTTAATACATTTATGTGATGTTTCTGTGTGTTATTTTTTTCTGTAGTACGCATGCCATAAAGAAGAAGTAAATGGGACTCAATATTAACATGAAATTACATACGGGAGAAAACATATTTCTTTATTTTCTGAGCAACCCTGCATAGGATTTGGATGAAACTTGTTTCAGGTATGTTTTCGAGCGTGATAAATAAGAATATGACATCGATTTTTTTCTATCCGATTCGCTAATAAAAAATCGTAAAAATTTCCCCCTTTATTTATTTCCTGCAACGCACGCCTATGATTAAAATGTATTCTATTAGGTTCTAAATATGCACTACCATGGTATATGTGGCCTGTCCAAATTAGAAAACGATCCGTCAAGTAATAACATAGATACAGGCTTGTGTCCACGAAATTGTAGCCACACTGTATATATAAAAGAATACCCTGACAGACTGACTCATCTATCGACGCATAGCTCAAACCGCTGGGTCTAAAAACTTCAAATTTTGCATAGAGGTTCCTCTAATGACGTAGGCATCCACTAAGAAGGGATTTTTCGGAATTCTAAATTGAAAAAGGGGTTGAAAATTTATGCTTCTTCGGAAACGGTCAGATCTAGATGCGTGAAATTTGACAGAAATATTTTTTGTTGAAATCTATTAGATACGTGTAAGACAAAATTTCGATTTTCGCTTTTTGAAGGGAGTGGTAGATGGTTTAAACACATTCGGAGCAAGCGGCCGTCAGTCCGATAAAGTATGTCATTTTGACACTGAAAATTATGTCTATAATTAAATCATTTTGACACGTCAGAAGATAAAATATTATTGTTATATTTCATATATGGTGTTATCATTTCCAATGTCTTCAATGTCAAGGATTGGGAAATTTGTGAAGTTTTACTTTTTTTACGAAATGGCTAAAGAAAATCTAAGTATTAATATAGAAGTTGTACAACATACTGTTGTCCCAATTATTGTAGGTGACGGAGCCTGTTTATTCCATTCCCTTTCATTCTTAATGTACGGCTCGCAAGAAAGGGCGGCGTTGGAGGTTTGTAAACAAATAGTCAGATTTGTGTTAGACAATTGAAACAAATTTTTAATTATGTCCCATAACAGTGAGGGCGACAATTACTCCACATGAGCTGAGGTATCTATATCTCTGAAATCGCGTAAGTCAGAAACGTGATATTGCAATGACGGGATCTTCTGAGGAAATAAGGAGACACGTATTCGACGGTAAACAGGGAGAGGGATGTTTTTAAGCATGAAATTTGACACATACCGACCCAAGTGCTCTATTGTCGATTAAAATAATTATTTCTTTCGATGGGAAGACGGCTTCCTTAAATGCAATGAATGAGTGGGTTAGTATGTCAATGTTCTTAATTCCACGCAGACGAAGTTCCACCCGAACGAAGTTCCATGCGGACGAAGTCGAGGGCATCAGCTAGTTAATAATAAAGTAATCAAAGCGTATGCTGACTTAAAAAAAAATTAAACTTTTATATTAGAATCCAGAACAGAAAATTTTACAATCAACCACAAAATTGTCTAAAATTTACAATGAAAGTTCTTTTAGACGAGAGTGTAGCTAGTGACAAAATGTGAAACGCATGCAAGAGTAAAGTTCCAATTGGGCTCCCAGACAACCTGCTCGTGCATGCTTTGTTTTGTGCCAGATAAATGACGTCATACTTTATGTACTTCACCAACATGTGGTATTTATCGAGTGAAACCAAGTTTTAGATTTTCGTCTGTTGATAAACTTTCACCGTCTAATACCCCCGAGTGAGTCGTAGAAAAACTTAATTTATTAATATTAAAAATAAACTAGACTAGCCCCGTAGAGATTCGACGATGCAGGAATGTTTAAAAATGTATCCCAGATATTATTCGTTAGAGACACACCTTTGAACTTATTATCAGCACTCTCATTTTCAAGAAATTCGTGGCCCTGCTTCAGCGTAATAGTCTCACCTTTTCCTAGAGCTAAGAAGTTCGTAAAACAAATTTTCAAATATACATCCTCCGTCGAATGTTGACGGGTCTAGTTAATTATTTTACTCTTTCAGTGACCACCCTGTATATCTAAACAAGTTTCTTCCTAAGCAATTGTGTTAACTACATGGCAAGTATAATTGTTTCCCGTAAAATGTTTCCTTAATTATTACTTCCACGTCGTGTGGATGTATAGTAACGCAAAACAAATTTTGACAATTTGTGTTGTTTAAATAGGCTTAGAATATCATGAAACGTCGAGATTTTAAGTTTGAGAAAAACAAATTCTCTCTGTCGGCCGGTCGGCGTCTTTTTGCCTGTAACTTCTTTGTGCGCATGATTAAGATATTGACTTGAAATTTGGTACTGCAATCGCCACGAATGTTGGCGATGAAAGCGGAATCTCTATGTAGAGAGTTGTATATCCAGCACACGCACCGGTACCGTGATTGGTGTTGCACACTGATAAATCATTATAGGAAGTGAACGCGCAGTTCTCCGATAGGCTGCCACGTTCCCCTATAGTCCCTGCCGCTCACCAAGATCCATGGCGGGTACAGTACACGCATGTATTTTAACGAGATCTGGAAATAGATTATATTTTGAAACATTTTCGAAACATTTTCTTCCTAATTAGTTAAACTGAAAGTAGTTTCATCCTGGCGATATTTTTTTTGCATTCAAAATGTTTAAATAAATATTTTCTACTTAAATAAAGCTTGCAATAATCACATGCTACTATTTTTTTCTGAACGTTCTGACTGCGCCTCTTGACGTCGCGAAATATCTGGCGAACATATTTTATTTTTTATTGGATGAAGTAAATATTTTTTTTGACACACACTAAATCACAATTTTATTTTTTTCGCCCCCTTTAATAATGAGGTGGTTAGCTTCTCTTATGTGTACTAAATATCAATTTTATGAAGCTTGATTTACCTATTTATCCTCATTTACCTCAATTTACCCCCAACCTTACAACGGCATAAGATCAAAATATAATCCAGTTCCAGGTCTCATTAAAATGCATACGTGTAGCAAAATTTCAGGTTAATATCTTAGACAGTTACGGAGTAAAAAAAAGTTACAAACATACAGACAGAATTTTTTATTGCTCAAACTTAAAGTCTCTACGTTTCATGACATTCTAAGCCTATTTGAACAATACAAATTTTCAATTTTTATTTTGATTAGTATACTTCCACTGGATGCAGAAGTAATATAATGAGTTTACAAGGAAGCCACTTAGCTCTTGTACTATTAATTTATGCGATTAGAAAGTAATTATTTTATTACTGAGAGAGTTATATAAAGTAAAATATTTAATGGCAGTTATTAGTGAACCATATTTCAAAAGCCCTGAAAAAGCTGCGTAAACGGAAATTGATCATGGTATTTAATTTCTATCAGGAAAAGCAGATGACTTAAGCGCTAAGTTAAATTTTTTAAGGGATGATTTCAGAAAAAAACCAGACAGTCCCTGTAATCACGATTTGCATTTACTTTATTTAGTAACATATTAGGATTTTTCAGAAGGGATTTAATAGATTAGAACGCTTTTGTACAACTTACCCATTTTTTATATTACGCCTAACAAATCTACTATGCCTTGATTGTTTAAGTTTTTTGTCTACATTAATTCTTTAACATAAGACCAACAGTCTGAGTAGTTAAGGCATGGCATTAATACTAAAAAGAGTAATTTGTATAGATCTGGCGCAGTAATTCCAGCATCGTCGTAGGAATTAATGACGAAACGGGTAGATGTTGGCGGGCGAGAGCCGATGGTTCCCCAAGGTGTTATCGTATCGTAAAGAAAAGAACGAAAGAAAATATAAAAGTCCATGAATAGGGGTCAACGTGGAGGGGCACAAAAAGAGGAACGTGAAACTGCCCGTAAAAACTCTTCTTTCATTCAACCCACTCGAGATACATTGACAGCGTAGCATACAGGAAGACACTTCAATATTTACTTTACATTGTAACTAATGTTTACTTTCAGTTTGCTTCAAAACGATTGCATGTATGTTTTAAATTGATATTTCCTGTAAAATTTAATTATGAAATGATAAGCATAGGCTAGCAGTGCTCAAAGATACACAGGGTGTATGATCTGTTGTTATAAAACCCGCAAACTTCTAACGAATTGATAAGGCGAAAGGTGTAAAGATTCAGCAACACACAAAACTAACAACAATTTAAGAGTTTTTTCGTCAAATAATCTAGCATAATTTATCTATTTAAAAAAATACGAAACAAATATTATGTCAAAAATATACATAACACGAAAATCAAATTTTAAAATTTTTTTAATAGTAATAGCAAAGAAGAAAAGTAAAAGCAAAACGGAAAGTAGCTAGCTAGGTATCTACTAATATTTTCTTCTTCTTCTTGTGCACAACATCTTGACCGACTTTTTGCGATTCACCAATTATTCTAGTTGGCCTTTCTTTGTTATTTGGCACGTCGGACAACATCACGCCATTAGTCGCACAGACTTGCCAAAGCCCAACGTTTAGAAGGGAGTCCTCTTTGACTTTTGCCATCTGATTTTCCTTGAAATATCAATCTATATTGTCCTCTCTGCACTCGATGTTATAAAAAAAAATAAAAGATTCAGGAGAATACAATGCTGGAGATTCGCTTCGAGGATGTATTTTTTGGAGAATCGAAATATTGTCACGATACACTGTAGGGAAATTACGGATTTTACTGTTCAAAAATCTCTAGAGACTTTAATATTCATCGGATCGGGACAATTTTTAAAGGTAATTAAATTACTTACACATCTATCAAGGCAACTTTTTAAACGACTCGCTCATCTTTTATTAATGACATAATAATTTTGTCCTTTTGACAGCTGTCAGCTGTTAAATTATGTATTTGGCAGTTTTATTTTACTACTATATAGTTTATGTACTATGTGTAGACAATAAAATTTAATTTTCATAAAAATATTGGTTTCATTGGTTCATTATTTAAAGTTTTAATATTTTTTTTAGTTTTTTGACAGTTTATTATGTCATTAATAAAAGTTAACCAAGTCATTTAAAAATTTGCCTCGACAGATGTGTAGGGAATTTAATTGCCTATAATTAAAAAAAAAATATCCCGATCCGATGGATATCTAAGGTCTCTAGAGATTTTTGAACAGTAAAATCTGGAATTTCCCAACAGAGTGATGGGCTGGCCAGGAAATTCGTAGCAAACATTTCCAGAGCCGAATCTCGAAAGTATCCATATATCATCTGTCTGCCTCCCTAAAGGTCCATGTCTCAGAGGCGTACAAAAAGGTGGAGAAAAACTAGAAAGCTAGCAAGTTTGGTCTTTGTGAGTTTCGTGATATTTCAGTCACGCCTGTCTACTAATATACCTGAACAATAATTAAAATTTAAAATATAGGAAATCTTCTACTAATTACTAATTTTATAAAAAAAATTGTTCAAAATTCCATCTTCATACCCAATGCACTTCTGATCTCTTAATTCGATTCAGGGGTATCCAATATTGAAGGAAAGACTTGCTCAGGTATTTTTTAACAGCCATTTCTAATACATCAAAGTGAACATTATCTATCATATTCGATATTCGATATTTTTATTGTTTTTTCTTTCTATAAATTCTCAAATCAGTAGTTTAAAATTTTCAATACATGTAATTTCGTGAATAAATTAATGAAAGCACCTCAGAAAATTTAGCAGGGTTAGATCAGGAGATGCTTAATAAAATTCTGTTCTTATTTTTATTATTTATTTATTTATTTATTTATTTATTTATTTATTTATTTATTTATTTATTTATTTATTTATTTATTTATTTATTTATTTATTTATTTATTTATTTATTTATTTATTTATTTATTTATTTATTTATTTATTTATTTATTTATTTATTTATTTATTTATTTATTTATTTATTTATTTATTTATTTATTTATTTATTTATTTATTTATTTATTTATTTATTTATTTATTTATTTATTTATTTATTTATTTATTTATTTATTTATTTATTTATTTATTTATTTATTTATTTATTTATTTATTTATTTATTTATTTATTTATTTATTTATTTATTTATTTATTTATTTATTTATTTATTTATTTATTTATTTATTTATTTATTTATTTATTTATTTATTTATTTATTTATTTATTTATTTATTTATTTATTTATTTATTTATTTATTTATTTATTTATTTATTTATTTATTTTCATAGTTTCATAGTTTCATATCTATTTGTTTACTTTATACTATACCCAGCAGGAAAACTCCATTTATAAAGCAGAAGAAAAAATACAGTACAAATACTAATGAGATAATATCTTATTTATTATGTCACATATATTGCATATATTGCATTAAAAATATCAATCAATTATATCTTTTTCTTACTCTTCTTATTGACAACGTCTTAACAGGCGTTCTGTGATCCATACATTATTGTAGTTAGGCCTTCGCTTACTCTATGACATATTTGTAATGGTTAGGCCCACCTCACCAAGTTATTTCCAATAAACTCCTTGATGAAATCAGCCCAATATTTTAGAAAGCGCCCTCTTCACCTCTTGTCATCTCATTTTTACTGAACTGTCTACTGTTCTATATAGTTCTTTCTCCGATTAATGTCGCCAAAAATAGTAGTTTTCGTCTAATTCCTTTTCTTCTTATAAATCCTCAACTACCCTTCTTGTATATACCTTTATACTACTTTTTCTCGTAAGATACGTAGACTACCGCCTTATGTCCCAGTTTCTTTAGACTCTCCTTTTAATTGTACCCATCCTCCTTCTTTAGTGAAAGAGGCCATCGAACGATATATCTTGTGATATAATAAGTTTATAATATAATTACAAAATACTCCCTATTCTGAAATGTTTGATACTAGGTTTTCTCCATAACTAGATTTGGTAACACGTTTTTTCTTCAATATTGGATACCCCTGAATGATTTACTATACACAGGGTGATTCACGAGGAAAGGGGCATACTGTTATGATAGATAATGTTCACTTTGATGTATTAGAAATGGCTGTTAAAAAATATCTGAGACTTCTTTTTATTGAACTACAAGGTTACTTATGAGTTTTGCCCAATACTTCTTAAGGTCGTATCTTTTAAACTGCTGGCTAGATCAGCCCGTATTTGTGTGTGAAGTATACTATTAATTGTTAATTTACATGCATAATCAAAGACAGAAAATTCCTGGGTTGAGTTAATTAATTTTTGTTGTAGAGAGTGACGAATTTTAAATAAACGATAAATTTTCATTAAAATCGATGGACTACACAAAATAAATTTATAAAATTACATTTTCTTCTCTTATTGGAATTGAAACATATGTTATTAATAAAATTTGTGGTGTCACGCATTATTTATTAACACGAAATTATAATCAAAAATAACAAATTTCGAGAATAAAGTAAGTAGTCTCTCATAGTCACTGGACAACGGTTCTGCTAAAGTGAGTAAACTATTGCCAACCTCTGTCTAATTCCATTCTGCTGAAAAGTCTCTTGCCGCTATCATACTCTCCCTCATTATCACTAAATAGTTCTTTTCCAAGCAACTTTAGTCTGAGCTATCATAATTTTCAGTTTTTCATTAGCTACAGATTATCTTCTAATAAAATAAACAATTTACTGTTAGGCCAATCAGGTTAACCTAGTGTAAGAACGATTCTGCACAAGCTAAAGTTAATTTGAATCTATTTAATTGGTTAGAAGTTACATATTAATTTTGCAACCTCTGAGAGGTTGAGCTTTGCTGCGATCTCGAAAAGAAATCCGGAAAACAGCATCTTTTTCAGTTGTTTCCAACTTTCACTGTTGGTGTTATTAACAGAAAAATATATAGTTGTTAAAAGTAAAGATCGGTAAATTCTCTGCCAAAAGCGATTTGTACTTTTGTTGTGCGTCAACTTGTTTCAGTTTCAAAACTGCAGGACTAGGGTGGTCCTTATATTCCGATTCTTCTTCTCTTTTTGCCCAATCCCTAGATTGGTTCCAATTAGTAAAAAAAAATTCCTGCAAAATTTAGGCTCGAAAGGATAACGGAAAATGTGCCGCTCAACTCTTAATTTTGAGAGATCCCAGCAAATTCTAATAAAATGATTTTTGTTGATAAAATTTGCACTAACAAGAAGGTTTTTAATGAAGAAAAATAACCAAAATGTTTAATAACATTAGAAAATATTATTTAGATATTATGCAGATCACAACTTACACACTTTTTTATTTATTATGAAAATACCTACTTTCTGTATATTGCTGTCTTAATCTGGGCACGCTATTATACTAGTTAGGTAAATACTTTAAAACACTCATTATTATTGGAGAACCAATCAAAACAACTACTCTTCTAGTTAATACTAACGAAGTATTAAATTACATGATAGGATTCTTAGCGTTTTAAAGGAAAAAATATATATCAAAAATACTTAAATCATTTATTTAAATTCGCTCATTCACACATTTTTATACGATATGAAATTATCTACTTTCTGCATATTGGTACCTTAATCAGGTCACGCTAATATACTGCTTAGGAAAACACTTTAAAACACACATTATTGGAAAACCAACCGAAACAACTACTCTTCTAGCTAATACTGACGAAGTATTGAATTACATGATAGGATTCCTGGCATTTTAAGGCAAAAAATATATTGAAAATACTTAAATCATTTATTGAAATTCAGTCATTCACAACAACTATTGAACCTTACATTCTATTTCAACCCTAGAAAAGTTGTACAAGTTTTTTCGAACTCGTTAGTTCTCATCAGTAGAGTATAGAAAGAATACTATCATGTAATTCAATACTTCGTCAGTATTAGCTAGAAGAGTAGTTGTTTTGGTTGGTTTTCCAATAATGAGTGTTTTAAAATGTTTTCCTAAGCAGTATATTAGCGTGACCTGATTAAGGTACCAATATACAGAAAGTAGATAATTTCATATAAAATAAAAATGTGTGAATGAGCGAATTTAAATAAACGATTTAAGTATTTTTGATATATATTTTTTCCTTTAAAATGCTAAGAATCCTATCATGTAATTCAATACTTCGTCAGTATTAGCTAGAAGAGTAGTTATTTTGATTGGTTCTCCAATAATGAGTGTTTTAAAGTATTTACCTAACTAGTACATTAGCGTGCCCAGATTAGGGCAACAATATACAGAAAGTAGGTATTTTCATAATAAATAAAAAAGTGTGTAAGTTGTGATTTGCATAATACCTAAATAATATTTTCTAATCATAATGAAAGCAAATAAATAAAAAATAATTAATTGTTTAATAACAGCTTATGTAATATGATTATAATTCTTGGGATAAGGTCTCTTTCTTCAAGTCACCAAAAGCTCATCCTATAATCTTTTACAATTTGCAGGATGAATTGTTTCTGTTCTTCAGTTTTATCTAATAAACTATTGTAGTCTGTCATTAACTTAACAACCCCGTCTGAGCATCATTAGCAACTTGGATATTTTTAACAATATCCAACCCATTGTTAGAGCTGTCATTGTTAGGCCAAGTTGAAGGAAGTGTTTGAAGGAAATCATCATTTATCTGAAATAGTTTGAAAAACTTATACGCTTCTTCGCACAAATCCTTATATAAAAGTGGCTTCCGTTAAATTGGCTGGATTATTGATATGTTCTATATTTTGGGCCTCTGATCCAATGTCTCGATGGGTCGGAGGTCCCAAACCACCAGGGTTTCAAGATATTTGACATTTTATAAAAAAATTGGCAGGTGTAACGGTTTGCAAGAACCGGTATAACTTTCTTCGTGTAAGAGATCCTCATTCGCTCTTTGGCACGTAGAAAGAACACAAGGTGAGCTACACTCTACATTAAAAATAAATTCCATAATAGTATAAAGTGTTCCATTTTTCACGTAATATTTTGTCAAATTCACACCTCAAAAGCTTTTTCAATTTAAATGGAATACCCTGTATTTTTTTACATCATATTATGTAAAATTATATTTTCTTTTCTCTAATATACTGTAGGGATTAAAGTTACAACTTTCTCAGATATTCGCGATTTTTAAAAATTCTGGAACATTTAAGAAAATCGCGAGTATTTCAGAAAGCTACAATGCTTATACTAGAGAAAAGAGAATTTAATTATACATAACATGATGTTAAAAAAATACTGGGTATTCCACTTACATTAAAAAAGTTTTTGAGGTGTGAATTTGACAAAATGTAACGTGAAAAATGGAACACTTTGTATACTATTATGGAATTTACTTTCAAAGTGTAGCTCGCCTTGTGTTCTTTCTACGTGCCAAAGAGTAAATGAGGATCTCCTACACGAAGAAAGTTATAACGGTTCTTACAAACCGTTGCACCTGCCAACTTTTTTATAAAACATGAAATATTTTGAAATCCTGGTGGTTTGGGACCTCCGGCTCATTGAGACATTTTATCAGGGGCCCAAAATATAAAACATATAAAAAATCCAGCCAATTTAACGCAAGTCACTTTTATATAAGGATCTGGTTTTCTTTTATTTCTATTCGCTTCATACCTTCACCACTTAATGATTCTTCTTCCACAGTCACTTCCCGTGGTAGTGCTTCAATCATTTTCACTTTGAATTCCACTGACAATTTTGAGTCAAAAAATGGCAAGGCCATTGCTTCTGGACTGAGGGTACCATGAATTATTATGAAATTTTTTCTACGCAACATAGGATATCTCAGGATCGACGAAAAGTTTCTGAAAAAAGCGGAGATCCTCATAAGGCGCTTCAGTGGCAAGTGGTGCACAAAAAGTACGTGAATATATCCAAAAGCCCCATTCTTTCTTTATCGGTTTATGAGAATTTATCGAGGAATAGGAACATCTTTAGGCAATAAATAGATTTTGCCATCTATCTCGCATGATGAATGGTCTCTGAAAAGATAGTCCCCGAAGGAGAATTTTACAGAGTATTCGGTACCATTTGCTCTAGATATTTCTATTTTATTCCCAAAGGTGTACAGAATAATTTTAAGCGAAAAACGAGAAATTTAAGAACTATAGGTTTCCATAACAGTTTGGTTCTGACTGTGATTGCTTGCATTTGAGTGAATATATCTCGGATAGAGATATCGAGTTATGGTTTACGTCTTTCGATTTCTCGTTTGATTTCCTACGCATATGGGTTTTTCGACTCCGGAGCGCTACGTATAGGAGTTAGATGCGTCGAAACGGAGGCAAAATAATTCAATTTCTCACAACTGAAATACAGGTTATCTCTCGGAAACAAGTTATTCAAAAATTGATTACCTATTTCATTGGCTAGTCATAAGAACGGTTTTGGAGTTATAGATGATTGTTCCTAATTGTGTTACAAAATTATCGATCAAATCAGTTATTTGTTTTCTGTCATCAGTACCTCGGTAACCCATAGAAATATCGAACTACCTTTGTCGTTTGACTTCTCGCTTGATTTTTCACATTTATGGAATTACTGGGTCTGGTTCTCTTCATATGAAAGTTGCAGACGTCGAAATGTAGGCACGTCAAAATGATCGATATTGGGCAATTTTGTTTCTCACAACTGGAGCACAAATTATCCTCCGAAAATGAGCTGTACAAACATTGATTCCCATTTCACTTATTATTCATATAAAAATATATTCTTTTTTTTCCTTCTTCTTGGTTTTGGATGAAAGCCAGTAGCTCTTGATTTATAACACATTCGTGGCACACGCAAACAAAACTCTTCCAGCATGATCTGATATTCATCCCTGTTATTGCCTACTATTAGCATAACCAAAGCTATATACAGGGTGTAATTAGTTTCACGTCATTAAAAAAACTGGTAATGGGGACCGACTAGACAAACAAAAAACCTTTATAACTTTTTGCCCTAGGGGCACTTTGAAAAAACTGACCTAGGTCAACAATTTAAATATTAGGGTAGGAAACATTTGGCAACCACTGCCTTTCTGGGTCAATGGACGTGTACAACTTTTAAATTTTCATAAAAAAGTGCAAAGATTACCGACCGACTCGTTCTCGCCGGCACGCGGCGGCCCGCGGTCTCAAAGCAAAGAAGGGCGGCACCTTTGATGACCGCCTCAACGGAACCAATTATAAAAATGTAAATAATTCGTTATCTCTTTTTGCAGAACTGCAAGCAAATTATGGGAGCAGAGGTTTGAACACAGCTTTTGTTTACATGTGTGATTTTTAATTTAGAACAAAATATTGGTGCTTTTATTGTTGTTTATAATTTTTCAGATTTAAATGTGATTTATTAACATTTGTAACGTAAATGAGTGTTCTGGGTTAAAAGCTTAAAAAATGAGAAATTATTGAATGACATTGGGAAATAAAGAGTTAGACGTCTGAGATACGATAACAGAAAACAATTATGTGTATTTTAAGTTAGGAAAAAATCTGATTTATTTAACGAATTGCCGATCGGGTATCGAAAACTAAAATATTCGATAAATCTGGAACTTACCAATAAATTATTGTTGAGTTGCATAAATTGTTCGAAATGGCGTTCCGTTCAACACATTTGGTAAATTAGGATCATTTTTTATGGTTTCTATGCACATTAAAATACCACACTAAACTATCAACTAACGTTGTCAATAAAGAAAATAAAAATAAAAACTTGGTCCAAAATCCAAAAAGCAACACAAAAAGAACGAACAAGTAGTGTCTGTACGTAATCAGGAACTTAACGACTTGAACGGTAAGTCAATAAAATAAATCTTAACTGTAAATACGTGGCCCAAAATTCAAAAAGAACAAAAGTAACATACAAAAACAACGAACAGGTTTGACGTGTGTACTTAACGACGTGCCCACAGAAACTAAAATATTGCACAAGGGAAAGTATAGTTTTCTTCAGATCTACTGAGCACTCAGAAAACGCCGACGTCTTTCACCTTTACCAACTTTTAAAAAGCCATAAAAAAGTGTGATTATCAACTTGTGTCCTCGCCAACGTGCGGTCTCTAACAAAGGAGCGCGATACTTTGAAAGAGCCATATAAGCGTATTTGATGGTTAGAGGTGCCGTCATGCGTGAAGATAAAAGCCTATATCAACATTCCAGTAGTTCTCAAACAATATTATTGAAAATTTTCGAAATTTTTGTTTATTTTTTTTCTGAATCTATGGATTTTAGACCCCATGTTATATAAGGTTTTTTTGTTCGTTTAGTCGTTCCCCACCACCAGTATATTTTTAATGACATGAAACTGATTGCACCTTGTATATGAAAGTGTAAAGTATGCATGCAATACACGTACGTGTATGCGCACACATATAAACACAAGTACATACACACATTTTTATTTTCTTTTGTACTTCCTATTTTCAAATTTGTTTGTTTTTTATCAACGAATATAGTTTGTTTAATAAATAGTTTCTAGTGTTCTATATTTAAATTAGTATAATCTTTATAATTTACCCTTCAGATAATTGGACTTAAAATTTAATATTCACGAATTAGTTGAGAAGTGAATATATCGGAACACAAAAAATTCAAATCAATATAATTTCTTCAAATAATCGCCTTGTAGTATACTAAAAAATGTTTTCCTGAAAAATTATAGATTTGATGCTTGAAGCCATCTAGCCCACAGCCTGTGTACCTATGATTATTAATTTTATTTTATTTTCGATATTTTGTAATTTGTATGAATGTTAAGGCCGATTCTGTATTTGTTTTTGTTTATTCAATTCAGAACTTAAATACTCTGTCAACAAAATTTTTTATTTCCTAGGTAGGTATTTATTAAGACAGTTTTAATTAAATGTCTCTCATTAGTTACATTTTCTCAGTTCACTGAACTTTATACGAGATGTGTAGAAGGTACCAATTTTGAAATATCTTACAGGAGTGTGGCTTATACCCAATTAGGGTAAAAGCAAACAAAATTCCAGAAATATAATAATTACAGCAAGTTGAGCTCTTATATTTATATTGTCTAGACTATCTCAATTCCTAAGTTTGAGTTGAATCTTTATTCTAATAACAAAAGTTCTGCTCGCCAACTGTAACAAGCTTTCAACTTAAGATTAAATAATATATTTCGTTTCTATACCTATTGAGCGAGTGGCTGCTAACATGTTTTTCTTTCATCTTGACATATTTGTGTTCAAAATCATTTGAAATAAGTAGAAGTTGCAGTCGGATGTGGCCGAATGTGAACACCTATTTCATTAGAAGTTTGGTAGAATTCTCGATTCACTTTTGGGTGCCACTGAGATTATAGTCAATATTTTTATTTTTATTATTCAGGTATATATCTCATTTGTTTGGTAACAGTCTTAAGATATCTTCTAACGCCATTTTAAAGTAAAATTGATATATGACCAATCCATGCAAAGTTCGTTCGAATCTAAAAACACAGTTCATATTTTGTTGTTTTGATTTCTTGTAAGGTAAGGTGGGGTAAGTTTAACTGCGGGGTAAGTGTAATAGTAACTAACAATTTTCTTTGTATATCAGATAATGACACTCTTTATTAATATTTTTCAGTGGTAAAGGCTTTTCTTCATAAATCAATAATTTTACACAGAACTGTGAAGGTAATAAAATATTTAGAGTTTTTTAAAATGTCCATGTATTTTAACGTGAAAGTCAAGTGACCAACTAAAAAATTAAAATTATATAAAAAGTATTGGTTATGGTTAAATACAAAACGAAAGATGCCTTTTAGCTTACCCCAGACACAAATACACGTTTGAGTATATTTTTCCAATTAAGAAATGATAGAAGGATACAATTTTTATGCGAAATCTGCCGTAAAGGTGCAGGTAGAAAAGTTACGGCCTTTTTAATATGTTAAACGTAGCATACATGGCGCCCTCTAGGAGCTAGACCAAAACTGAAGGTGTGTTGTAATTTCTTTCCACAAATAACCCCCGCTCACCAATGTTCACAAGAAAATTTTAAAAATTGATTAAATTACAAAGGAAAATAGAAATTAAATTTCTACTCTGACATCCTGTAACTACCTATCAACATTTTGGTGTGATTGGCTAAATTTTAATATAGACTCCTACTGGATACAGTCAAGTGCTGTACCATTATTTGTGAACCACTGTATAAAAAGCGAATAAGGTATCATTTAAGAAAAAGGTTAAATGCAGACCAATTATTTTATGTTTCTTAATTTTGTAAAGAATTTTATATATAATTATATACTTGGTATAGTAATTATAGTACTATTAATTCTAGAATTAAGTCGAATTTTGTAAAGTTTCTTTGATTTCTTATGTGGTAAAGTTTGAATTCCGTAACACGAAACAATTACGTGACCCAAATTCAACGGTGTTTCTATACATTAATCAAACGAATCCTATGTCTAAGAACAGTAAGAAATTAGTATCAAATATTCATGAAAACCACAAGTACCCTCTACCCGAAATACTAAAGCGCCAACCATACCTTTTAATTTAATGATTATACGCATACAAACTGTCTCTCTGTGGTATATACACATATCAGAAAAACTACCTAGTATCGGCTAGGAAGGAGAAATTCAGTATCAATGTGTCGTCAGGGCTCTGATGAATAATAATATTTTTGATAAATAAAAATATGACACATGAACACACCACATATATTAGACAAAACCCGAATCCAAAACCAAGGCTGCCGAAAGTTGGTCACACATTTGAAAAATCGCAGACAACACCTCTTTAAATGTTTTAAAATTATTTGTTTGGTGAATTCACATTTTCTAACAGTAGATTTGCACTATGTATGATGCCTTTTTTATAATTAATATTATGTTGTTACAATTGGCGGATTGTCACGTGAGACGGACCGCAGTAGCCGGTGGCGTGGCCTAGGCTACCACAATAAATTCACAGCATCCATATTCGACCGTATCATTATTTTAATACGTATATAAGTTTTTTTTACAGTTATTTGACTTCAGCATGTAAGGAGGTTATTGGAGGGTTAGGAGTGAAGGGAGAGGTATGTGGATTATCTGCGAGATATTATTATCATATTTTTAAAATTAATTATTTTTTTAATTTATTTGCTTTCAACATGATTAGAGAATATTATTTAGTTATTAAACCAATCACAACTTACACACTTTTTTATTTATTATGAAATTACCTACTTTCTAAAAATTGTTGCCTTAATCTGGAATGCTAATATACTAGGTAAATACTTTAAAACATTCATCATTGGAGAATCAATCAAAACAACTACTCTTCTATCTAATACTGACGAAGTATTGAATTACATGATGGTATTCTTAGCATTTTAAAACAAAAAAATATATTAAAAGTACTTAAATTCATTTATTTAAATTCAGTCATTCACATTTCTTTTATTTAATATGAAATTATCTACTTTCTGTATATTGGTGCCTTAATCTGGTCACGCTAATATACTACTTAGGAATACATTTTAAAACACACATCATTGGAGAACCAAAAAAAACAACTACTCTTCTAGCTAATACTGGCGAAGTATTGAATTACGTGATAGGATTTCTAGTATTTTAAGTTAAAAAAATAATATAATACTTAAATCATTTAGTGAAATTCAGTAATTCACAACAATTATTGAACTTTACATTGTATTTCAGCTCTAGAAAAGTTGTACAAGTTTTTTCGAACTCATTAGTTCTCATTATAGTAGAGCAGCATATGTAGTTCCGTGCCGAAATTAATGAAGGGGGTATGTTAGGGTGATATTTCAATAAAAAATTACTTCTTGATGAATTATTTTCATGGTGTCACTTTGGGGTGTGTGGCGGATAGCATTTATGACGTCATCAAGATGGCGGCAAATGAAATTTCAGAGAATGGCAATATCTCAGTTATTTATTGGTCATTTTCTTTTGCGATGCTCATATTAAAGATAATTAAAATTTCAATAAAAGGTGTTCTTAATCTATTTACTCTAAAGTAAACAGTAACGGTTCGTTTTTAATGATATATAAATTATATTAAACTTTTCAGTTAAATTATTAGTATTTAATTATTTTATCATTATTTAATTGACGATTTACTTTCAAATTAGAGTAAAGTAATGTATTTGAAGTTAATTAGAGAATATTGTATATTCATGCAAAGCTAGATAATTTAAATTTCTATAAAAAGCATTCTTAAAGTATTTGCTCTGAAATAAACAGTAATGGTTCGTTTTTAATAATAGATAATTTGTATGCCATTATTAAATTCTGTTAAATTATTAATATTTAATTATCTTTATTATTATTTATTTGACAATTTACTTCCAAATTTGAGTAGAATTATATATTTAATGTATGAGTTTAAAAGAGTTTAAAAGAGTTTAAAAGAGTTTAAAAGAAGCAATTGGGTCCTTAAAATAAACTAGCAATCCATTAAACATGGCTCGAATTGTAGGACAAACATCATCACACAAACATAATGACGACTCGAAAGAAGTAATACTTTGAGAAGATATTGCAATAAACAAATTACGTATTGAGCTTAAACGGGTGGGAAATCCTTTTTCTTACGGAGATTCTGAACTTATTAATATTGCTACTAAGGCTGTCTTCTCAGATTCTATTAAAAGAGATGTCAGTAAGATTCGTACCCTTGGTACAAAGCAGTATGATGAATTCAAAACCGAAAGGCTTATATCTGACAGTAGGACAATCAATTTATGGGATTCAATTAAGAGGAATAAATTAAATTTGTGTTCAAGCGCCAAAAGAAAAATTAAAATAAAAGAGGCTGGTATTGTTAAAGATTTAAAAGCAGACAGATAATTATTTTCTCAGCTGCTAGTTGTAACAGATCACAACGCATAGATTTATGCGAGACATTAGGTGCATATGAATTTTCTGCTGTACCAAGATCACTTTATAATTATGACGGTACTATGCATCCGTGTTCTCAAAAAAGTAAACTGGTTGACATTTTAAAATTAATTCCACCAATATGACGAAGCAAGGGTCTACATAACGAAATCTCTTCAAAAGTAATTTTAATTAATACCTCTGAGGAAAGAACAGTTTCTGTAGCGGTTGTTGACGGAATACATGCAGAGATTCAGCAGAAGCATTTACGAAGAAAATAGAAAGGAAGTATTGGAACTACAGTGAAGTGCACCTTGTGTACGATACATATAAAGAAGGCTCCATAAAGCAAACGACAAGGCAAAAGAGAACACAGGGAATTGTTCCTACTCGATATAAAATTGCGAATAGCACAAACATAGTCAATGTAACTATGTCAAAACTGCGATCGCATATGTATGCCAAGGACAAATTAACTGCATACCTAGCAGAAATACTTCTACATCATGCGCAACTAACTAAGAAAGACTTTGTAGTCGCATAGCGTTCGGAAATTGCCTCATCACATGGCTCTTTCGATCACCTTCGAAGCACGCAAGAAGATGCAGGAACTAAAATAATTCTTCATACTATTAATGCCGCCGATAAAGGAGCAACCAAACTATATATATTTGCACAAGACACAGACATTTTGGTTCTTAGCAAAAGAAGATACCCGAAACTTTCCGCCGCATCGTACTTTGTATCCAATTCCAAGGAAGTTATATCAGTTGCAGATTTATACACTTCATGAGGTACATTAAAGGCTTCTTCATTACCAGCTTTTCATGAGTTGTCTGGATCCGATTGTACAGGTACATTACTAGGCAAAGGTAAACTTTCATATTGGAAAGCATTCAGTGCAACTACAGTAGATACGTTTTTGGCTTTTTCTTGAATAGGAACCGAACACACAATTTCTGATCACGTAATGACAATACTAGAAGCATTCATCTGCCAAATCTACCAGCCTAAAACGAGTTATGTTGGTCCATGTTTTCTAAGAAACAGACAAGCTGGGAAAAGTTGCCACTAACAAGAAGTGCTTTTATACCTGCAATGAAGAGAGTCAACTACCAGATAATGATCTGGAACCAAGACTGCAATCAATAATTCCGTCCCCTACTGAACATGGAAGGACTATGGAAAATGGACAGGTGATTCATGTTCTCTGTGAAATGCCGTTCGCTCCTGACTCCATTCTCAAGTTGGTAAGATGCTCATGTATAAAAGATAAGTGTAATCCGCCGTGTAAATGTTCTGCAAGCAACCTAGTGTGTACCGATATGTGTGAATGTGGAGGCATAGACGAACTTTGTGACAAACGATATCATCAACGACATCATTTAGATGACATTACTGTTAGTTTACAATTATTCAGATTTATAATTTCATTTTACTTTTAAACAAAATAAAATATGTTTTTTGTAGAAAATATAATATTTATTGAAAATATCGTGTAAAATTGCATTTATTCAGTGTTCAAAGTTCCTGAAGTAAAGATCACTGAAAATGTACTTTGCAATCATAGGTGAAACGTCGAAATGTATTTCTAACAGGACTGCTATCCTGTTTCATGAACCATGATTTCTTAGCAATATTTATTGGTTATATTTCCTAATAATATAAAAAAAAGGTCCAGTTATTGCGTTCCAAAACCATATTTACCCAAATATTTTAAATACTGTTTACTTAAGAGAAAACATTGAAATTGCCTTTTTTATATACATTTTAATTATCTTTAATATGAGGTATCACAAAAGAAAATTTGCTAATAAATAACTGGGATATTGTCAATTATATAAATCTCAATGGCGGCCATCTTGTTGACGCCATTAATGCTATACGCCACACATCACGAAGTGACACCATAGAAATTATTCATGTGTGGATAGTTTATTACCAAAAAAGCAACCCCCCACCCCTCCTTCATTAATACCGCCACGGAGGATAATTTTCCTACATATGCTTCTATACTAGTAGAATATATAAACATTTATTCATATTATAAGCCTATTCTTGATTTATTTTTACAATTATTTTTTTTAACCTCTCCACAATAAAATTGTGGGAGGTTACTACAATTAGTCCAAAATCGAAAATTGAGATAACATCAAATCTTTACGTTTTGAGGTCCCAGGAACCCAAAAAAGTTGTTTTTGAAAAATGTCTGTGTGTGTGTATGTGTGTGTGTGTGTGTGTGTGTATGTATGTTAGCACGATAGCGGCGAAGCTACTAAACGGATTTGGATGAAACTTTGCATGAGGGTTTCTTTAGTGCTCCAGAAGATCTGAAAAGGTTTTGGTTGAGATCGAATTACGTTTAGTGCCGTTTTGGCACAACAAGTTATTTATTTTATGATTACTTACAATTTGTAATTGAACCATTGAAAAGCAGTAAAAATTCCGATTTCAACGATATATCACACTTGCACTTTTTCGATTTGATTTCCGTGAAAAAAATTAAAAAACAAAAATTTCACTTGTTTTGTCCTCAAAGCAGTGCAATGTACAAGGTGATATTCTAATAATGACAGAGGTGTTCAGTGATTTCGGCTGATAACTCGGGAACGGTTGAAGATATCGAACTAAAATTTGAAACGTAGGTATAAGTATTATAGACGGACGGATTACGAGTGAATTAATAATACACCCACGTCACATGACGTCACAAATAAGAAAAATTCTTAGAAACTGGTGCAGATATCGACTTAACTATTGGAAACATCCAATTAAAGTTTGAAACGTAGATGGAAATATTGTAGAAGGATGGAATATGAGTGTATTAAAATTCACCTACGTTCTGATGACGTCGTAAAAGCATAAAATTCTTATAACAGGCGAACTGATGATGATATCAAAAAAATATTTCTACAAGACGAGTCACGAAATATATTTTTTTTAATTTCCAAGAAATATCAAATTTTCGAAGGAATGTCACTTTTCAGAAAAATGTCAGATTTTTAAAAAATGTCAAATTTTCAGGAAAACGTCAAATTTTCGGAGAAATGTCACTTTTCAGAAAAATGTCAAATTTTCGAAAAAATGTTAAATTTTCAGGGAAATGTCACTTTTCAGAAATATGTGAAATTTTCAGAAAAATGTCACTTTTCAGAAAAATGTAAAATTTCGAAAAAAACGTCAAATTTTCGAAGAAATGTCACCTTTCAGAAAAATGCCAAATGTTTGAAAATTGTCAAATTTTCGGACTAATGTCACTTCAGAAAAATGTCAAATTTTCGAAAAAATGTCAAATTTTCAGAGAAATGTCACTTTTCAGAAAAATGTCAAAAATTCAGGAAAATGTCAAATTTTCAAAGAAATGTCACCTTTCAGAAAAATGTCAAATGTTTGAAAATTGTCAAATTTTCGGAGTAATGTCACTTCAGAAAAATGTCAAATTTTCGAAAAAATATCACTTTTCAGAAAAATTTTAAATTTTATTAAATGGCCTCAAAGGAAAATTCCCAAAAAATACTACGGGTCCATTTGTGGTATAAGTTCTCTGCTAGTGTGTTAAAGCGTGCAGACTGTATGCTGAGTATTTTTGACGTGTCAGGTGCATCGAGAGATTACAAGTTATTTCGACGTTTATAAAGCCCACGGATGGTGTGAGAGGCCATCCTGAACCGCTTACAAGCCCTACAAGTGTAAGCAACCCCACCGGAACGCTTTCCGTGAGTTTTTTCCAATAATACTTTAAAAGTGACAGTGACATTATATTTTAAAAACTATTTCCGCTACTTCCGGCATCCCGCCGGAAATTCTTCCGGCAACATAACCTAAAAATAGTACTACATAACCTAAAAATAATTTAAGACATTGGTACCAACCTAAACATTTTTCAAAAACCAAATTCCCCAGAGAAACATTGGAACCAAAAATTTGACGGCTATCACTTCCCCGACCGATTTAGTGAAAAATTGGTCGAGGCCAAAAGATAAAACAAAATATGCCAACTCAAACTTAAACGATCCACCATGAACACTACCCTGGCTACATCTGGCAGGGAAGCTGTCCACCAAGAGTTATATGGTTTTTTCCAAAGATGGCCATCCCTGCCATCCATCCCATTACCAACGAACAGGTTTTTTCGTTTAGTTGTTTCCCGTATCAATAATCAAAATTATTAAGTGCTCTCGCCTACGAACGTTTTTATAGAATTGTGTTTATTTTTATATTAATTTTAGGTCCATGTGGACACATTATAATTTTAACCTAGTCTTTAAGCCTGCCTACAGAAGACAGGAGCTACTTTTCTATTTCTCTCCAAGCCAAACCGGACCTACCCCGTCCAGCCTCATACTCGCCACGGCGGTGTTCACCGTGGTTGTCTGGCTAGCCCCGGGCTAGGATCCGATGAAGCATATATTTGTATTAAAAACATTGAATAAAATATTAATGTTGTGCAGACTATAAATTTAACACTCAAGTTCTTAGGTTCAAATCCCACCGAACGCAAGACTTTTTTTCTGATTTAATACGAAAAAAATATTTCAACTTAATAAATATAATTAAATGAGATCATTCATATTGTTTAGTGCTCTTTTCGGTTTCAAAGATTCACCGGGTGGGGAGGTTCCAGCCGCTCCCAGTAGCTGCCGATTTTTTTTATTTGCTTTCAACGTGATTAGAGAATATTGTTTAGGTATTAAGCAAATCACAACTTACACACTTGTTTATTTATTATGAAATTACCTACTTTCTGTATATTGTTGCCTTAATCTGGGTACGCTAATATATTAGTTAGGTAAATAATTTAAAACACTCATTATTAAAGAACCAATCAAAACAACTACTCTTCTAGCTAATATCGACGAAGTATTGAATTGTATGATAGGATTCTTAGCATTTTAAAGCAATAAAATATATTAAAAACTAACTACTTTCTGTATGTTGATATCTTAAACTGGTCACCCTAATATACTACGTATTAAAACATTTTAAAACACTCTTCATTGGAGAACCAATCAAATCAACTCCATTTCTAGCTGATACTGATGAAATATTGAATTACAAGATAGGATTACTAGTGTTTTAATGCAAAAAATAAATTGAAAATACTTAAATCATTTATTGAAATTCAGTAGCTCACAATTATTGAACCTTACATTCTATTTCAACTCTAAAAAAGTTGTAAATTTTTCGAACTCGTCAGTTCTCACCAGTATAGAAACATTCACTCATTATTTATAAGACTATTTTTGATTTATTTTTAAAATTAATTATTTTTTTATTTATTTGCTTTCAACATGACTAGAGAATATTATTTAGGTTAGGTTAGGTTAGGAGATATGATTCCTAGAATTTTAAATTAAAAAAATATATTGAAAATACTTAAATCATATATTTAAATTCAGTCATTAACACATTTTTATTTAATATGAAGTTATCTACTTTCTGTATATTGGTACCTTATTTGGTCACGCTCATATACTACTTAAGTAAACACTTTAAAACACTCATAAGTGCTAGAAATTTTATCATGTAATTCAATACTTCGTCAGTATTAGCTAGAAGAGTAGTTGTTTTTATTGGTTTTCCATTAATGAGTATTTTAAAGTGTTTACCTAACTATTATATTAGCGTGACCAGATTGAGGCACCAAGTGTGTAAGTTGCGATTTGCATAATACCTAAATAATATTTTCTAATCATGATGAAAGCAAATAAATAAAAAAATTAATTGTAAATATACTATTTAATGTTTGCTATATTTAATGTTCTACTTTATAAAAAAATATGATCTCAATATCTTATATCAAATTTGTCCTGTATAAACCACAATACAGTCTGTGCGAAGTAGTAGTGCTATATTGTCCACGTTTTTAATTCCTTTTTTAGCACTGTAAAATAGTAGGTGTTAATCTGAAATACTAAACAGTGCAGAAATAAAGGAACACCTAATTAAACAACGAAAAGTTTCAAAAGTATTTGCAATCTCCTTTAATTAATTCTTGCAGATGCGTGATTTCAATACCTCAGAATATAGGACCTAAACCTTACAAAATCTAATTATTTAGTGAATTATACAGCTTCTCTGTTTCTTACGTGAAATTTGTCGAACCAACAAAATACTATTGTTTGACCTAAATTCAAAGGTATTTCTGTACATTAATCAAATGAATCCCTCGTTTAAGGTCAGTAAGAAACTAGTATCAAAAATTCAAGGAAACCGCGAACTCCATTCGTCAGAATTACTGACGCTGTCACACGCAACTGCACCTTTTTATTTCAGTGTGTATATAAATTTCTGTAACTTGTCAATTTAGGTAAGTAAATAAACTTAGCACTAAAAAATTTATAATATTCTATACATATAATAAATCTGTAAAGTTGGCGTGTCTGTACATAAATATTTGCAAAAAACTGATCTGGTGGCATGTAAGACGAGTAATAGTTGAAGGGTTGGGGGGTAAATTGGGATAAATGAGGGTAAATAGGTAAATCAAGCAGGTAAGAGTTCATAAAATTGGTTTTAGTTTATATAAGAGAAGCCAAGTCTCAAAAATTTTGTTGGCATTAGCCAAAGCCAAAGTTCCATAAACAATTGTTTCCACATTCAAATTTTTTGTCGTTGTGAGAGACTTGGAAAGAAAACCTGGATGTGAAAGTAGTGATTCCTTGGGAAGCGGATTTTTTTGTTGTTTGTTTATTTTTTTTTCTTTTGGTAGCAAAATGTTTAATTTTTGGAGACAGGATATTATGCGATTAAGGGGTAAAATAAGTTATATATTTCTGAGTGTGAGATTTAGTTTGAAATAAAACTTTTAGTGATTTGTTAGATATTGTTCTATTTTGATAATTGTGGATGCTATACTTGTTGATTTTTAATGGAGAAATATAAACACCTATACACATAAAGGCTTCTGATATTCATTGTATTTATATGCTGATGCAGTAAATTAGTGGAGAACATTCTATCTTTTTAATATTATTTTTAATATATTTTGACATACGGCAAGGTTATAATAATGCATTGTTGTATAACCCTCCTCAAATCACTATTCAATATCTTGGTATAGATTCGACTAAGGCGTTGTTTAAAATCTATACATATAATAAATCTGTAAATCTGTAAAGTAGGCGTGTCTGTACAATGAAAATATTTGCAAGAAACCAGTCCGGGGGGTATAAGATGATTAATAAGATACATTAAGATAGTTTTTGTAATTTTTGTCTGTTTGTCTGTTTGTTTGAATGCGCATAACGCAGAAACCACGGAACAAATTTGAATAGGGTATTCACAGGTAAATTTATCTAAGCTTGGAGTAACATTTAGTTTTTATTTAATCGAAAAATGGCCTACCCTAGGCCAAGTTTTATGAAAATTGGTTTAGTAGAACTGGAGATACAGCTTGATTTCCACAATAAGCGTATTTGCACGACATAAACTCTCATGATTAATATGCCAGAAAATTCGAGAGTATTCTGGAACATTCCGGAAAATTTAGAGCCTTCTGAAATAAATCAGAATTTTCTGTAATATTCTAGAAAAATTTAAAGCATTCTGGAATATTCCAGAAAATTTGTTTCATCTGAAATATTCCAGAATATTCTCTAATATTCCGGAAAATTCGAGAGCATTCTGGAACATTCCATAAAATTTGCCTTCTCAAATATTTCAGAAAATATGACCATTAACAAAGCGCAGGGCTAGACGCTGCGCGTTGCGGGTGTGAACCTCAGTGTGTCAGTTGCTTTTCCCACGGTCAGCTTTACGTACTCTCTCCCGTGTCATTGACGCAAACAATGTCTTTGTACAGGTCCCTGATGATTCTATCTCAAGCTTCATTTACAAAGAAGATTTTTAGTTAATTTGAAAGTTTCACGCGAACGTAATCGCGGGCACAGCCGGATAATAATAAAAAAAGGCTTAAAAAGTTATGTGGTATGGGAGCTACTTTTTGGGTTCTCAAGGGATATTTGTAATTTTTTCAGAATTTTTTTATCGATTATAAATGGACAAAGCACAATGTATATATTTAAAGCACGAGGCGTTTTCTTCTCCTAATTCGCCAATTTATCATTTTTAATTATTTTTTAATTATTATTTTCATATGTAAAATTAAGAAAAAACAAGTTCAGATGAATAACTGTGCTCGTACTTTAAGTATTTCGTACTTATAGTGTCATCTACTTCAAACTTCCCATCTTTGTGTGATGTTAATTTTTGTGAGAATAGTCTAATACGCGACAAAGACCAGAGTCAAACATGTATAGCGTAAGCGCGTCCAGCGCCTGTCAGTTCATTTCAACTTTAGACATTATTTAGCATAACATTCAATAGCTTCTAGCATTGCAACCGGGAGCATCGAAGTGGATTAATAATACTTTTTTTATGCCGCTCGTTCAAGGATCACACTGCCAGCTGCAATTTTTTAAATTCAATTACACTCTTCAATTAATTTATTGCTCACATTAAAAAAATACAAATACAAATAGGTATACCATTTAAAATTAATACATGTACAGTGTACAGACACAATATAATATAATGTTTTTTTTTTTTTTGATTAATTGTTTAAGAATTCATCCACAGAATAGTTTGAAATAAGATACCTATTTACTTCATTTTTGCATAAATGCATGCAAAAATAACTATAACCATTTTCAAAAAAAAAGAAAGCATTTTATAGTAGGAGATTTTTGTTCTATACCAAGTCTAGAGAATGGTTGATGTATAAATTGACTGTTTCTCGTGTAATGAGAATTTGTTCTCATTTGTTCTAATATGCAAGATGAGCTGCGAAATGTATAGACATGGTAATATGTTGAGCCTCCTGAAAATTGGTTTACAACTTGTTAATGGTAAGCATTTTCTTTTGAATTATAAAAGCCCTTTAAGCTAAATAGGCAGATGAGCCCTAAAAGATTAGGGAATACTGCAAAGTTGATTGCACCAGACCATAATACCAGGTTTATAGTGTAGTAATGGATACAGTTTCTCTTAAAGTTCTGATAACAGATACTACTGAGCTTAGCACAAACATTATTTATATGGGCTTCCCACGTAAGTTTTTGATCTATAGTTAAGCCAAGAAATTTCATGTTGTCAACACTTTGTATGGATTTGCCACATAATTTGATTAAAATATTCTGATCTGGATTAATATTCTTTGTACAGAATTTCATATGAAATGTTTTGTCAGCATTAAGTATTAGACCGTCATTATTACACCAGTCACGGAGTTCTTTAGAAGCTAAATTAAAATTTTGGGCAAGGATATTGATGTTATTATGACATATTATAAAGATTGTATCATCAGCTTACAGAATGGTTTTATCCGAGGTAATGCAATGATCAGTAAGATTGTTAATGAATATTATAAAAAATAAAGGACCCAAAACTGAGCCCTGTGGTACTCCTAGCACTATCTTCTTTGTTTCAGACTTGGTGTTTCTGACGACGACATTTTGCAATCGGTTACAGAAGTACGACGCAGCTTAGTCGTGTCGTACCCCTCGGACTCCAATACCGTATAATTTACTTAAAAGAAGGTGATGGTCTATAGTGTCGAAAACACGACTCAAGTCATAAAACAAATTTGTTGTATGTGTTTTGCTATTAACTGCTATTAACATGAGTAATTTCAGAAATGGCTGTAGTTGTGGATTTCTTATGTCTAACCCAATAACAAAAGAGATGAAAATATATATAAAAGATGACGAAAATAGATATAACAGGGTCACACGCTTCTCGTCCTGGGGTCTGTCAGGACATCTTAAAATAATCAACAAGTTGAGGACATTAAATGAAGCCATTGTATTGCAATTTTTTGTAATATTGTTAACGAATGTAGTAGAGGCATTTCGATATTTCGTACATCCGAAAAAGATATGGTGGAGGTCAGCTGTCATGTTAAATTGATCACAATTTTTTGAGCTATAAATACCAATTTTATGTAAGTGGCGGGGTAACATACGTGGTTAAATTAACTTACTCGATACTTGAAGATTTTCATGCCAGAGTTTATTAGGTAGGTATATAAGGGTGTATCATCGTATACTTAGTGAGGTTAATAAAGCAGTATTCATTCCACTGGTAATTCCATAGGTCTTTCAGGTTTGATTTAAGTACACTATATACTCCTGCTAAACTAATTTTGTATTGTAGTGTAACTTGAGCAAACGCCTTCTTTAGCCAGTTTATCAACATAATCATTGGCTTTTATGCCTATGTGTGCTTTAACCCAAACGAGTATAACTTTCTTCCCGGTTAATTGGATTTGATGAATAATGTTTTTGTTTTGAGGACATGTTGGTAGACCAAATGAATTTGTATTATAATGCCTCATATATAGCTATGGCTTCCGCCGAGAAGATAGTGCAATTGGTATTTAGATTAAAAAGTTCTCGAAGTTCTATGATGGGATGAAATAAGCCCCACTAGTATGTGAATTGATTTTAGATGCAACTGTGTAAATGAGCAATGGGTCATCAAATTGATTTAGAACGCTTATTAAGGTATTGGATGAATAACGTATATCTCTATTCTCATTTCTGATGCTATTTGCTGAGCTTCATTATATTAATAGTTGCTTCATTGTTGTTAGGAATTTACTCTTTTTCACTGTTATTGCCATTTTAGGTGACTGCAACTGTTTACTTCGCGCTCTTTCTTCTTGTTTACTTAATAATGACGAACATCCTGGTAAAGGGACTACTACGAAGATTTCGTTGTTAGTGACTTTATAGACTGTTCAGTGATCATTCAACTGAATATGAGAATTGGTTGTTGCTTGATAGTGAATATGTAGGTCATATTGAATTACATTGCATTACCCAATTACTTTCTAATTAATTATTTAGATATATAGATACTTCAATAATGAAAGTTTTAAATATGGTACGAGAAACATCTCTTGTAGCTGATTTATTTTTTCTGGCAATGTTGATACAGAACATTATAGTATTTTAGAATATCATCAAATTTGTAATTTTATGCAAGATTCAGTCTTCAATAATGCGCAAGATTGTTTCTCTGATGTTGTGCAAGGTACTATTCCAAAAATATGCAAATAAAAAGGCATTAACAGGTCGGAAGGAAAAAACAGTTGAATGAATGTGAAATCGCATCCGAAACACAAAATCATTTTTCAATTGAAGTGCTGTTTTTGATACTACTTCAATTGTAACTCCATTTAACTTTCATAATTTAAACTTTCATAATTTAATAAAAGATTTTACTTCACATATAAAAAGAATTCACATAGTTTTTGGTGTAAATTGCTGTAACGAAAAGTTTAAATTAATAGCTTTTGTGTTCCTGAAGATATGAAAGAATTATTCATAGAAGATAATAACATCAAAAAAATTGGAGGTAATATTCATCACTATAAAATTGCTTGGTTTTTCCTGTCAATATTATTTCTCGGGTAATGTTCCTATGGTTTCAAAATTCTTCCTGTACTTTTTCATAACATCTCTTCTTTATATATTGAAAATTCAGACTATGTTTCTTATCGCCACTTATGTACTTTAGACTCTGCTGAAGCCAATCAAATTGGGCTCGATAATGTTGCTAACAGTTTCTTGAGAAGATATATTCTTTTTTTTTAATTATAGATAATGATTTTAATTATGGCATTTTCCAGTCTTTTGCTTCCTTTTCCTTCGCTTATCGAAAGGAAGTATTATAATCGTGAAAGTCATCCTCCAAGATGCCACCATATTTTCATACTTGAAATTATGTGGATTACCAACATCATTCATTTCCGCCAATCTGTCCGTATGTCTCTTATATTTCTGTCTATTCGCTTAATTTCTAAAAACCTATTTGACAGATAAAAATAATATTCGACAGGTTCTTACAGTATTAATTGCCAAGAAAGAGATCTGATACAATTTTTATGAAAAATGAACAATTGTACAGGTTAGCTAAAAATTATTAATGAGAAGAATACCATGGAGTACAATAAAAATTTGCATGTAGTTAACATGAGAAAAAAACCGGTTATACTTTTTTTGGTTACTTTAAAAAATAAGTTAAGAGGAAAGTGATATTTGGTTGACGCTGTTGCCAAGGGACAAAGTCTGAAATATACAAGTTGGTCACCGGAAAGAACAAAAAATAGAAGTAATGTAATTGTAAAAACATCACTATTCCGGGGCTTTCACATATGAATTCGGTCATTCAGTCCATTTGTCTGGCTGTCGGCCCCTGCTGGTGCTATATCTACAATGCAATTTGACTAAGAAACCTAATATTTGTCAAACAGTTGGCGATTATTGCCAAGGAAAAAACCTGGTATACTTTCAGTGAAAAATAATTAAGAGAAAACAATAATATTTGCTAAGTAGTTAATATAGTTGCCAATAAAGAAACCTGGTTTTGGTGAAAAATTATACAGAGTGATTGTAGAAGAACTCACTACCGTGCGTCTAGGTTTCGCGACACCAATTTATTTTTAGAAGGGCGCCAGCCGCGTTCTGCCCCGTTCTTTCACTCCCAAGTGGGTTCGAGACAAGCTATAGCTCGATAGACAAGTAATAGGTCAAGGCTGCACTACCTCAGATTATGAGATTCCGATTAACTCAGTTGTTTCGGTTTTCCAAACGAAGACTCCAGGAATTAAGACTAGCAACAAGTCCTTATATCAATAAAATGCAATTAGTTCAAAGAATACCATTTATTTAATAAGTTTAAAACGATACAGTTATTTTCTGCAAAATGATATAATGTGAAAAACTCACGCTTCCCCAACTCAGACAACTTAATTTTAACCATACAAATAAGAGCGTGCGCTAACAATCGGAATTGAATGCAAGCCTTTTAAAAAGAATTTAAAAATTTTGTAATTTTTGGTAACTTTGGCTGACTGAAAATAATATAAAAATATTTTATTAAAAAAATTTGGTTCGTTAATGATTAGTTTAAAGTTTCTATTTAACGTGATTTTATCATTCACAGAACGGAGTTTGACTAATACATGAGTTTGCTAACTTTCGGCCAGTCTTACGACGTACTAGTCCCCATGCAGGTTCAATATAGGAAAATTGACACCGATTTGCCTCCGAGCGACTTTTTGGCAAAATGGATTTTTGAGTCATTTATGCACAAGACGGTTTTCTCTATAACTTAATTATTTGGAAAGCCTTGCATTTGGCTTTCCTACCATCGCTTTACATTAACCATCTAACGCACTCGTTCAAATTATGAGTCGCTGGGTGAATCCAAACTTGTTTTATGCGAGAAACCCACCTTGTGCATTTTCACTGATTTTTTGTCAATATTTGCCTATAGACGCTACGCGCCTTCGCGATATTTGTTGATTTTACCCTTTTTTGTACGTTACGTAGTTAAAATTTTATAGTTATTCTTTCGAACAGTTTATATACTGACTGTACCTCCACGATCAATGTTAGTGATGGGCGATATATCACGAACTGCGATTTAATCACTGATATTAAGAAATCACAGGTAACGACTGTTAGTAAAGTTGGCAGAAAAGCGTGACGTGATCACGACTTTCCATATTTCGTTCCCTTGCCGTGGTTCAACCAAGACCAATGTACTTTCACGATATTTACTTTGAGTGGATTATTGTTTGCGGCCGTATGTATTAACATGTAAAGCAAGCGATCCCGTGCCTTAGCGTTGTTAAATACGCATTTCACACTACTCAGATATTTATATAAATATCTTTATGTCTTCTTTTGTCTGGCGATGCGATGTGGCGATTCGAGGCAGGGTCGTAACGGAACATTTTTGTTAACACCAGAAGTAACTAACTACTAAAACCATGCGTAAAAATATTTAATATGATTAAATATACTAGCAATTTTATTGCAAATATTGAACAAAAATATGGAATTCGACAATAAGCAAATGAAAACATTGTTATATTATATATTATAAAACAACAAAAAAAACATTAAAAAATAAATTCACCATTTTAAATCAACAAAAATTAGTGAAAAATAAACATAAATATAAACAATAAGAAATTTATTGATGCTTCCTAAATGTTAATGTTTGTGCAACTTTACAAAAATATCATCAAGTTCCATTCAAAACCTAGTGCTTTGGTGTTATTACCAATCCATACGTCAGGTTATTTGGATAAACAAATCATAATATATATTATACATATTATGCATATCTGCGGCAGTACAGATTACCAAAGCAGTGAATTCACCATTCACCGTCTGGCGGCGCTTATTTAGGGATAGGGAACAATTAACAATTTCTCTCGTACATCGTATTATGAAAGTCGTGATCACATCACGTTTTAAATTCACTGATATAAGAAAATCACAGTAACGATTTACGTTGTCATTGAAAAATCACGATATCGCCCATCACGAATTAATATCTTTGGTGAAGGAATAAAAAAGTTAAAAAAACAATTTCGTGAAAATTTGGTGTTTCTTCAAATTTTTTACTTAGTTGTGCCTCATGTCTTAACGAACTCATATTGGTCCTTTTGTGTTAGTTTATCACTCTGAAATCTTTCAGACTTTTTAAAATGTCCTTAAATGAATTTTTTACCTAAGCCGAATTTCTATTTTGGCATCGACCTAGGTCAATTCTGGGAGGTTCTACAACATGATCACCAAAAGAATGAAAATGTGCCTGCTGACAGTAAGTTCAAAATTATTTCCGGCATAAATTTTCAATCATTCTTACTCGGACTGGAGTAATATGTGGTCCCGGCATGAGGGAGGATCCACACCAAATGAACTTTGGCGACTGACTGCAACCAGTTCATGAACTTCTTGCAAACAATGCTACAACAAATCATAAATTGAGTCCGTTGTGGACTGGATTCGATGAACAGTCTCATCGCTTGTCAGAAAGATTAAAAGGTTACGTTACTCCTCTGTTCCTGCCTACTGATCCCTTGTCCATCTGGTAGATCGCGAACTGCGATGTTAACTGGAATGTCTTAATAATCTATATATGTCTAAATATGTTTTAAGTTTGAATATTAATAAAGAGTTGTGCATATTTACCTTAATGTAATTAATGCTGTAAAACCTGTACCACAAGCATAACAAAACGATGAAGAAACATCTTTCTAAGGTGGTCCATAAAATTAAGCGAGTTTAGGATCATTACTTACCGTTTTTCTTCATGGCATACAGGGCTGTCATCCATGAGACTACGAAACAAGGCACCGGCTTATGTGGTATTTGATGAAATCGGACTCTCGTGTGACTTAATGTTTGGAACACTAGGCAGGGAACCCCTCTCAGTGGACAATTATGAGAATGAAATTAGAGAAGGTTAAGAAATGTCCATAAATTGGTTCGAGGCCAAATCACTATAGCCAGTGACAGAATGAAAGCTCGTTATGACCATAAGGTCAGTTCAGGAGGATTCAAGGCGGGAGATCTGGTTTGGCTGTACAACCCGCAGCGAAAGAGAAGGTTCCTGAAGCTCCAGCCGCCTTGGGAGGGACCATGCTCTGTTATCTCCAGAATCAATGACGTTGTCTATCGAATACAAGGAAGTAAAAAGTCTAAGATGGAAATCGTACACTTGGATAGACTGGCGAAGTATGTGGGTGACACTCAATTGCCTGAATTATAATATGAATTTCCAGTGGCTAAGAATCTCAATGTAACTGCTAAATGATCCTGGACTGAAGTAGCATCCCTATAACTTGATTTTATTGAGTTATTACTGGTCTAATTAGATTTAACATGTTTTCAAAATCTGCATTGGGCATTCTAAAAAGTTTTGAAAACTAAATCACAAGTTGCCATCTAATCCGATCATTCCAATGCCATCTTTTTTTTTAATCCGAAAAACGGTTTGCGAAAGTATTTATTTTCCTTCTCCGTAAATTGGGTTTTATCCAAAACCGACTAGGACGAGGCTCATTCAGAAAAAAATGGTCATTGCCAGAATAATTTTCGTCTTCACGTTACTTTCAATTTGATACATTTTCACCGCATCCACCTTTGGCGGACAGTGAAACATAGTTGAATATATGCAGATTAGAGTTCGTATTTGGTTTTTGAAGAGGCATCCGTCTTTTAAAAGTTTATGTTTTATTTCAATCAGTATAGTTGGTGTTTTGCTTATGTGTCCGTTTTGTGTACCCACCTTGAGATTGTATTAGCTCATATTTTTAAGGTAGATGACTATGTCTAATCATTTAACACTCTTTATTGGCATAGTTGTTTGGAAAAAGATCAATAAAACATATTAAGGATTACTAGCGGTTACTTTTCTATGTTACGGAGTATATTCCACATAAACTACAAATTAACCAACTTTAATTTAAAAAAATAAATATAAACAAATCCTACAACTGTATGTTTTAAACAACGCAGCATTCAGAATATAAATTTTGCAGTAACTAGTATAGTAATTTGCAATTCTGGAATAAAGATAAACAAGGGATTTGCTTTACAAGCTAAAGCGTGCAAAACCCATATTTCAATGAACTGAACATTATTGTGTTCAGTATAGAGGATTGTCCTTCTCATATGTGCTTTTTATCTTTAAACAATGCTAATGCTCAGTAGAAGCATATGTTGGTCTCATACAAGAGAATATGTTATAAAGGATTCATATTTCAATTAGTTTTCTTCGTGATTTTACCAGTATATAAAAACGTCGGATTTGAGCGACGGCTTTCACCGCTGGAGCATTATGAATTTTCAAATATATTTTAACTTTTTGTACCGTATTTAAAGATAGAAGTATTATTAGCGCCTTACCGACAGACATTTTAAATAGAAAGGTACAAACGTGTAATAATTTATTTATCCACAGAAAAAATTAATGGATTCTTTTTATTGGGATTTAACCCTTGTTAATTAAATAAGGTAACACATTGTTTTCGTTCCCACATTTAATATTTATTGGTCTAGTCTAATATACAAATATATTTCTTGTTTGTTCACACTGTTTTAACAAGGTTAGTCACAATCAATATCACTATTTTCTTAAAAATTGAAAATAGTAAATGTATATTAAATAAAAAGACGCTCATAATATCAAAAAATGTGTGGTTATCGGTTTTATTATATCCATTATTGTATACAGCACACACTAAAATAACATTAAATAAATAAAAGTTGCAGTTAGGCGTGGCCGACGACAAATATTTATTTTGCTATTTTGATGCTCAAATATGGTACAATTTACTTTTACGTTGCGCCACTGAGATTAAATACACAGCCAATATATTTTTTATTTTTATTATTTAAATAGGCATTCATACTCAACAACGCCTGGCTGCAATTATTGTCATTCGATTCGTAATAGTCTTATTAAAAAATACCTTCATTAAAAATAAAATGAATAACCCACTTAATCTACGTAAAGTCCATTCGAACTTGATAAAGACACAAAACTTGTTAATTTACTTGCAACTGGTGATCACCCTGCATGATAGATATAGTCCAGTTTCAAAAGGGGATATTCCACCATATTATTTTAATGTTCCAGGTTTGAAATAATAATTTTAAGTTTAACAGAACTTATTGTGTTAACAGAAATTCGTCAACGCTCGACTGCAATTTTCATTCGTTTCGTAACAGTTTTAATAAAAATATCTTGACAACATTTTAAAGTAGAATTGAAATATCACCAATCTATTTCAAAGATTGTAATAAAATATATTTCAAATAAAACGTGGTATTTTACACGCCCCTCGCGACAGATTTGATCCAATTTGAATGGGGAATATTTTATTATACCACTTTCATATGTTTAAAATTAGAAATACAAACTCTAAGAGAAAATATTCGAGGCTTAATAATTTACCTTACCTTTGTGTAATGTCGAGAACATTTGCTTAAAAGCAAAATTTTGCAAAAAAATATAGCTGCCCGCAGTTTGTGAAATAAGATTGAGAGTTCGAGATGTCTAGATTATTTCCCAAATGAACAACTTTTGTTGTAACGGTTCAAAATCAAATGGTACGAGGCTCCGTGAAATTGAGGAAGATTGGGTACGCAAGGCCTGGTTGCAAATACAGGCAGATGTGTGTATGGTTGCAGACCTGATAAACTATTTGATTATTTTTTCGGCTTACCCACCCAGAAAGCAAACATCTTAGGCTAAATGCATTTACGTGCGTTCTTGGATAAAGTAAGTAGTTTACGATGCACTGATTTGGCCCCCTGTTGCAATGTTTACTTAATGCACCTGAGAGGCGTGGAAACGTAAATTGCACGTTCCGTGTTTTATGTTCCGTGCTCATTCTGCAAGATAAAGTTATGCTGTAGGCCAATAAAGGGTAATTTGTAGTGCTGACCCCCTATGTAGTATCTCCGGTAATCTATTCGAGCTGTTTTGATCCCACTTAGCAATTTGTGTACCTGAAACATAAATAAAGAATTAGGTTATGCCATAAATATGAGATAATTAAGGCAAGACGGCAAGAGAAATGTCAAGAGGTGAGAGTTTGATGCAGTACCCACTATGAGAATTTTGTTTTTAAAATATTTCGAAATCAAGTGAGAAATCTCTGCAGTTTATTTTGAAGCTCTTTTGATATTTGAGACAGGGACATTGGAACTATTAGGATTTCTATGAAAATCAGAAATGGCGGGTTTTTTAAGTTTTTTTGGGGAACTATTTAAGAGAGGGAGGAGCAAGAGCAAAAAAGGGTATCATATTACACATTTGAAATTATTTCATTTTTCTCCTGATTTTTGTGTGTAGATGAGAACCTTATAAGATTCTAGAGCGAGTTAATTGCAGTTATTATGTATGCATTAAGGCTGTGGTTAACTAGAAAATGATTCATTTTAGGTTTCTTGCTGACCTCAAAAATTCTACTTACGCACTTGATCTTTTGTAAAGCCACCCTGTGACCATTGTTGTGTAAAGGCACACCTATTTTGCTGTTGGTTTGCCCTGTTAAAAGCTGCACAAAACCTACTCATAGACGTTCCTGTTGTTAGCGGCTACTCCACGATCACTTGTCGGAGGGGCTAATACTACATGAAATGCTGCCGATCTAGTCTCCAACCATAATACTCTAAAGGTACTGAAATGTATCAACCTTTGCTTAAGCTGGTGATGCAGTAAGTGGTAACGGCTAAGGTTTGGCATAATGTAAGTACGTTTCTTTCGCTCACTCTTTCGAGGCGTAGGTCAATAAACTTGGAAAATGTTGCTTCACCAGTGATCTCGGCAAGACAATGTTCGTGTAACGGCTTTGGAGACTATCAGCCCAGGAGTAACTACAAGATTCACAAAAGCGATATCCATGAGCCCTGCACTTTTGCAATTATTAACTCGTAGCTAAAAATTCACTTTATTATGAACTTATGTACACTTATAGAACAGCTGTTCCTATGAGTAAATTCCGTGTGTTTTAACAACCTGAAGTAGTCGAAGTGTTTTAACTCATACCTATGGGGTACAGATTTTCCCTTTGACTTTGACAACTGTTTATTGGCCCTATCGACGGGACTTAATTCCCATATCTGCATTCATGTTCGGCTTTTAAGCCGAAGATAAGTCTCAATGCTTACCATCTCGCTGCGAGAGGTTGATTTTCTTTTAGTTAAACGTAATTCTTTGGCTTATTTTTCTGGGCCAGAGATGTCAAACCTATACGTGGGGTTATACCCCAATAAGATCGTAATCGTGTAGTAGCACAGAAAGTGTAGCGGTCGCGTTCTATTCTAAGGCACGTTCACGATGTCACTGATGTTCTCATTTTGAGGGCGGTGAAAATAGAAATAGCAATAGCACTTTAAATCTAGGACGATCTATGACATAATCTTTGTTTGTGTAAGTCATTGGTGCTCATAATGCCTGCGTAGTTATTTGTAATAGATTACATTATACCTTTTAGACAGGGAGATAGTGACAGATCCCTGAGAACGATTAGTTAGCGACTGCCAATTTAAGGGTCAATTATTACAGGCATTTGGCGAATTATAAGCATATAAAGAAAGTTTCTTCGATTGCAGCGACATTGCAAATTTTGTTTATTTATAATTGAAAACTACCATTTTGAACGATCAGCTCGCGTCTGCAAAGTGGTTTTTGTGAAACTTTAAACAAAAACAATCCAGCGGAAGCTAATCTTCAGATGATTTTCGCGAGAAGAGACAATTCCATTGTTTCGTAGCCATGGAAATGGATGAGCTAGATGCTTATTTGACTTTTGTTACGCGATCGTGATTGTAAATCTGACAGTTTGTGTCAGTTTGATACTAAAAATATTTTTGTTAAATTACATAAATACATCGTTGGTACATAGTAATTACAAAAAAATAATAATTCTTCAGTTTGTAATGTTTCATTTTGTTTTTAGCCCAATTAAGAGTAAATTAAATCAATTATATACATTTAAAAGCTAGAGGTAATTTAAGCTCTGTTAAATTTTAGCAAAAGCTAGCTTGCGTTTATTCCGTGTAAAACTGTTGTCACTGGTTGAAATTTAAAAATTCATGAAATGTCATTGGTCTATAATTTATGACGGAAGTAATCCCTTATTAATCCAGGTCGTACCTACCTACAATAACAGATTACTATTATTTTTGTGATGCGTTAGCTACTCATATGTTCTTCCATCTTTTTGAAAAACTGTCGTTTCTACAATTTATTTGGTTAACTAATATAAGCACAACTTGTTGGTATAAACATGCTGAATATTTTTTTTATTTGAAGCTATACCGTCAATCTGTGACAGATATAAAACTTCCTAGGTATTGAGGTACATGAACGTTCGTAATTTAATTGCTGTAAATATTTCCAATATTCATAAATATATTATAAACAATAGTAGGTGACTATTGATGTGGTTTTTATTGATCTGTACTCATTACGTAGAAGTGAAACTACTACAGACTAAACTGTCTTGCGAAACATTTAAGTTTTTGGATTTGTCATTTAATTTGTTCTTAAACAATGACCAGTTATATTCATTATATAGCATATGACCAAGAAATAATCAAAACAAGAAAATCCGGAAAAACATGTCTTGCTGGCGAGAAAATATGACAAGCGGAGGATGAATAAAACGAAAATTCATCAATAACAAAATTAATTAAGAAAAGTTATATTGCAATCAAGATAAAATACAAGGAGAACTTATAAGTTATAAAAAAAGTCAACAATCTAAAATGAAAATTAATGCATTTGCACAGACTAGAGTATCTAATAGTAGGTTGCCGAGATAACTTTGGTGAAAATGATGATCTCCGCATCAAGAATATTTCCGTTATATTTTTAAAAAATGACAGTAGAAGGAAATAAAATTATATAAAAAAATATATTTTTAAGGAAAAGCTTTTATTTGAAAAAACTACTAAAAAGTAAAAATATTTTTTTTTAAATTCATACACCTGGAAACCAAAAGCTTTGGGGGCGGTCATCTAGCGCTATTGCATAGTTAATTTGCTCAATTGACCGCCCCCAAAGTTTTGGTTTCCAGGTGTATGAATTTTAAAAAAATTATTTTTACTTTTTAGTAGTTTTTTCAAATAAAAGCTTCTTAAAAATATTTTTTTTATATAATTTTATTTTTTACTTTTTAGTCTACTTATTTTACAGACAAAATCATTTCATTTGCCAGCGCCATCCACGTCTTCCCTCTCTCGTCTTCTCTAACACTACCTCCCACTTCTTCCCACCTCTTCCCATTCCTTCCCCTGCCTTTTTCCATCTCTCCCCACATCTTTTCACCCCATTCCCATCCCTTTCCACCCCATTCCCACCCCTTCCCACCCCTTTCCACCTCTTACCAACCACCCACCCTTTCTCACCTCTTCCCCACCTCTTCCCACCCCTTCCCCACCTTTCTCCACCTATTCCCACCTCTCCCACGTCCGCCATATTGAATTTAGAATGACGTTACATACTTTATCGTATTTTATTCGTCAAACTCTTTCATTTGATACCCATATCAAGGGAGTTGTGACTAAAAAGCCGATCCGCCATCTTGGGATTGGTATTTTACTCGTCAAACCTTTCATTTTATACCCATATCAAGGGGGTTGTCACTAAAAAGCCGATCCGCCATCTTGGGACGTCCGTCACATTGGATTTAGACTGATAATGGCTATACTATGTTGCATTGTCACCGGACTTATACACGTGTGCCAAATTTCAAAGGTCTAGCTTAATTAGAACTAGTCGAAATTCAGCTTGCAAGATTTGACCTAAACTAACAAACAAACAAACATACAAACAAACACACATACAAACATTGCAAGTTAAATAAAAGCTTTTAAAAATTAATGCATTACATGACGCGAAAACTATTTCAGGTGTTCGGAGGTTTTGAATGTAAATTACTATCATTTTACTCGATAACAAAATTTACTTTTAACTGTGAGGTAATTTTTGGATGGTTAAAACCTCCAACATCTGAAAAGGCTTTAGCATGATCTGATGTATACAATTCGTACTACCAAGGAAATTGAGGATAAAGCTAATTTATTTATTAAATTATCTGACATTTTTTAATGGAATTTTTTATAAATTTTATAGTTTAGGAGGCTGTCTCACGATTAAAAATTTGTCCATGACGACGTAATACATTTCTTAGTTTTCGATGCAAATATCTGGCAAAGAATACAAGACACGCTAAAACTTAAAGATATTATTTTTGTATTAACTACCTGCAACGAGGAGATAGAGATCTCTCGATTTAAGCAAACTGGAATTAAGACTGCTTTTCATTAGATTGCAAATCGTTTGGCCCTTTAGCATTAATTCACCTGAAACTTAAAGATTCTTGTGAGCTATCTTATATTAGTTGATGCCAGGGTTCCCACACTTTTGACAAAGCTTCAATGCTCTGATTTTTCTGGGAGCTAATTTTCCCATGTTTTCTGGTTCCTAGTATGGATTAATATCTTGCATTCAGAAAGTACATTTTTGGCGGTTGCATTGCAGTTTCACAGTATTTACATTCATAAATATCAGCCTATTTTTAAAATGATATCAGCGCAATAAAAACTTAAAGAGCCCTAGGTCGGATTTTTAAAGTTCGACAAGCTTTGTTGGATTAGCTATGAGATTTGTCTGGCTGCTGGTTCCGGGTCTTCTTTCGCGTAGACTTGGTTGAGTGCTTGACGTTTCGACCATCTTGTCGTGGTCTTCTTCTGAAGCGAAGTGAGCTCTGCTGGACTGAGCTCATCTATTTATACAGGTTATCAGGAGGCGTGTTGCGGATCATTGTTCATGCGGAACATTGACTTCCACGTTATTGGTAATTGTAGTCCGGTGTCACGGTTATAGTTATTCGGATTTTTATTTATTTCAATGGCTTCTCTGTATCTTCTTGGCCAATAATTCTTGGTGTTGGCTAATTTCTTGGTTTTGTCGAATTTTATCAAATGGCCGGTTTCTTCTGAATGTTCGGCAACTGCTGATTTTGTAGAATTTCCCTTCTTTGTATTTCTAATGTGTTCTCTGAGTCTGGTGTTTATACGTCGTTTGGTCTCTCCGATGTAAACTTGTCCGCAGGAACATGGGATTCTATATACTCCTGGTGTTTCTAGTTCTTCTGGACCTTGATATTTGGGAAAATGTTGTGCCACCATCCGTTTTGCATTATATATTACTTTGACATTCTTTTTCTCCAAAACTCTTCCGATTCTGTCCGTACATCCTTGTATATACGGTAGGTAAGCTGTTGCCGTGTATTTCTTTTCTTCTTTTTCTTCTTCTATTCTGGTTGTATCTTGTCTCTTTATTGCATTGTCTATGTCCTTCGGTTTGTATCCATTTTTCTGTAGTGATGTTTTTAAGGTCCGACATTCTTCTTGCAGATGTTCTGACTTGCAAATTTGCTTTGCTCTATGTACTAGTGTGTAACGACGGCCTGTTTTTGTGCTGGGTGGTGGTGAGAATTAGCGTGCAGGTATCTGTCAGTGTGCGTCGGTTTTCTGTATACCTTGTGTCCTAATCCTCCAGTATCCTTCTTGAACACGAGGACGTCCAAAAATGGAAGTTGGTTCTCTGTTTCTATTTTCATGGTAAATTTGATCTTATGATGTAAGCTGTTTAGGTAGTCTTTGAAATTCTCCAGTTCCTTACGGCCATGTTGCCATATAATGAAAGTTCACATATCTAAACCAACATTTTGGTTTCAATTGGTAGCGTATATTTCGAATGCTTCCATAAATAAATTGGCGAGTGCTGGTGATAAAGGTGAACCCATTGCTGCTCCATCTTTTTGTTTATTTAGACTTCCATTGAAGTTGAAGTAGGTCGAGTTGACACAAAGCTCCATCAGGTCTGCTAAGGTGGTGTCCAAACCGTTGTTCTGCAATTCTTCCCGAGCTAATTCTATCGCCTCATTAACTGGTATATTTGTGAAGAGTGATGTTATGTCAAAACTGACTAGTATGTCTTCTTGGTCCACTGTGATGTTCTTCTTGCATGAAATGGTGTGAATTCCTGATATGGTGTTCTGTTTGTCCAATAAATGCTTTGAGTATGTCTGCTAAATATCTTGCTAGCGCATGGGTTGGTGAATTCACTGCACTTACAATTGGTCGTAACGGAAGTCCTGCTTTGTGGATCTTGGATTGGCAGTAGAATTGTGGTGTCCTCGATTCTGATGGTATCAGCTTCTTCTGGTGCTCTATTGGTATGCAGGATTCCTTGATCGCCTTTGTTACCTGTTTTTCGATGCTCCTTGTTGGATTTCGTGTGATTTGGACGTAAACTTGGTCTTCTAACAGGTTTAGTATGAGCTATAAGCTTTTTCGCTTGTTGCTAGATCGAATTATTCTTCCACTTTTCAGCTATGTCTACTTAAAAACCATAAAATGGTTCAAGCGCGAGAAGTGAAGCTCTCGCTCCTCCTTTTATAATGCTATTAGTTGTTTCACTATTCTCTAATTCGTCATGCAATATCACTCATATCAATGTAACTTTGTTGTATTTTTTCAGATGTTCTAAGGAGTGTTTGCACTACCGGGCAATTTTAGATTCAAAGGTATAAAACTTTAGAGCATCTCTTTTACTTAGCTGTCTAAAACTATGTTAATCCTTGTCCCTCGCTCTCCCGAATGACTTGTTGACACATACACGGGAACATAGGTCAACAGTATAACTTTCAGCACACCAACCGTCGATGGTTAGCATGCTGGCAATTGTTCTTTGGAGCCACTTTACCAAATCTACCCCCATTTCTTTAACGTTCTCTGTTTTATACCACTCATCCGGCAATAAATTAATAAGGGTAGGTGTGGGTGTAGTGAAGGTCTTTTTCAATTGCAGCACCTCGATCCTGCTCTTAATCAACACCTCAAAAGGACATTCAAAGTCTTGCCCACTAAATAATATGTTTATTGAACAATATTCAGAAATCAGAAAAATTGAAAGCTTCTAGGTTTTATCAGTAGCCAAGAGTATTCAGTCTTCTTAACACGGTGTGCTTGAAGCAACGATAGGTATGGAAAAAGTGACACCACAAAAGGGGCTGCGGGGCTTGATAGGTATTAGTAGTTCCTAAATCCATTTTAACTGATATCCTACTCGTTCATATAGTCGAAAAATCGCAAAATCAAGTTTTTTAAGTTCTTCACAATTTACTCGATTAAAGCTTACAACTTATTTTTTTATATCGTGATTATGATTGACAATGTGCACTTAGTAATGCACAAAAACACATGCCAATATAGTATAATAATAAACAATGTCATTTACAATGTTTTCAAAATCAGTCTTGTGTGAAAACTGATGTTTTGAGCAAAACTCTATAACTGCTTTTTTCAATCCCTTCGAATATGCCGCATTCTTGAGAGAATTGATCTTATATTTTTCCCAATATTTTAAGAATTCCCTATGAACTGATTCTCCAGCTTATTCTGACCATTGCACAGTGGGCCAGAATTGGATTCTAGCTGGCCAATATTCCAAAAATTCGACTTGTAAAAATTATTATTATTCCTTTATATAACCACCGCCAACATTCCAGGAAGCAATAAACCGCCGCGACAAAAAAATTATTATTACCCACTTGGGTGGTAGGGACTGACAAACCGACCGGTATTTACGTACTATTTCGCAGGTTAATCAGTCGTCCGTGCACTTGCGTTTGTAATAATTGTGTACAGCGTTATTTCAAAGTTTATTATTGTGAATTTTATCCGATATGGTTGACAAAGGTACGTACTTAATATTATAATTTATTTGGAAATTATTGTAATTATATAATTGCCAGAGAAGCTAAACAAAATACGAGAAAAAAATACTTTATTTTTATTAAGGTCGCGTATTTATTAGCATGCAACTTTTTTGCTATACATGTCTATTTCAGTTTCATTACTTTGTTGTAAAGTGTAGTTCTTTAAGACTTATAGGCATTGATTTGAAGTTCAAATTCGTGCGAGTTTAACTCAGAGATTTTTTTGCAGGTCAACAACTAGTTCTTTCAAGAAGACTCCTATTTGATAAAATCAAAGGAGACGATCCTCCAGTGATAAAAACTGAGGATGAGCTGCTAAAAGCTGTAAAGACAATTCCGCAATTATCCCATTGCTCACAAGAAATGGAGAACGAACTCAAAATAAAACTGCGCTCTTTCTGGATTATGGTGAATGATAGATGGAAGCGATGTAGCCGCAAAAAAAATATTTTTTTAAACAAGCACCATGACTGGCTCTGTGGTGACATTATAATAAAAAACTGGGATCTTTCTGAAACCAGTCAAAAAGCCAATGAGTCAACTCCTCCTACCCCCGCACAGTGGGCCATTTGCAACTTCTAGATGGACAAAATTCTACAAATTTCTAAATGAGCTAAAATGGTGGTTACAAGACCGGAAAAATTGTGAAAAAATTCTAGGCATTCAAGGGGTGGTTTTTGAGGGGTTGAAAAATAAATTTGCTTCTAGAATGCCGAAACTCTCTGAGTATGATATCTTTGAATATAAAAAAATTAGTTAAAAATTATAAATAGTAGCAATAACATCAGATCAAACTTGCGTTAAGAAATGGGTGGAATTTATTCGAAGTATGAATTACATTAGAATGCCAATACTTTTGTACATTTTTGTATGTTATGTTTTTCATTTTATTTTCTTATATAATTCTTGTAGCTTTTATGTATGTAACATTTATATGCGTCCAGTTGTGCTTTAAAGAGATATTTGTGTTTTTACAGGGATACTTCTTACTGTGTCAAAAAGAGAACTTTATGAAACATTAAAAGATGAAAATAGTGCTATAAATCACACGAGTAAAAAAAACACATTTTAGTCTCGAGTTATATACAAATATGATTTTGTAAAAATAGACTAAATTCTATTGCTGTTTCCATAGAAACCAATAAGTTTTATTTCACACTGTGAAATAAAATTTCTTTATTTCACACTTTTTTCTTTATTTTACACTTGTCAATAATGATATTGTTTTGATTCATTGAAACTGTCAAATAGATATCATTTTAGGATATGGCGTTACAAAAAAAATTTGTTTACAAAGGTTGTCGAGAATTTCATCATACACAAAATTTATAATCTCCTCGAGGTCGAAAACTTGAAATCTTAATGATGAGCTTCTCTCCTTATTGAAGACAAACATAATTCTTCCGTGTTCTAAACTGCTCTCCAGTTGAAACGGACCAAACGAATTTTTAGGTTGAATTTAAATCACATTTTTTTAGAACGAGAATAGATATCAATGTGCGATTTTCAGGATTTAAGAGATAATTTATTTGTAAAACAGCGAGTTTTGCTCATTTATTTTATTTTGAAGGACGTTACTGTCTATAGGGTGTGAAAGAAATATGTGTTTTTATTATCAAACTTTCCAACTTCCGAAATACCACAAAAATTATTTTATATATATTTTTTATGAGCATTCTTTTAGTCACTAGTTTATGAAGAAAAAGCGATTTCTCAAATTTTTGATATCCCTCTCATTTTATAAGATACCGTATTTTTTTTCTAAAAACTTGATACGTTTCCCCATTGCCATTGGGCCTTATTGGGATTCATAAGAGCAGATTGTTGCAGGTTATTATAATACTTTATGCTGGCTCCTCTAAAATAATAATAATAATAAGTATATTTTTTGTACTTTTAGTTTATAGTGAATCAATATATTTTTCCTCGACAATACACATTTTATTTTTAGTGCTCCATTAACAATAAAATGTTAGGTTCTTCCCATGTTTTTTAGTTCGCATTGTAAATAATAATTGGTGCTTATAAAAATAAATAAATATGTATTTTTTTATTAATTAATTTAACTAGATTCCATTTTATGCCATTTTATTTCATTTTATTTCATTTAAAAGCCATACATATAATTGTTCATATATTTTTGAATTTTTTTGTGTGAAAAATACATTAAGAGAATTTGAAAACAATAACGTTTGAATTTACCGGTAAAGTCCTTTACATGTGTCAAACTTCAACCTGATATCTTCAACCGTTTCGAAGATAATTGCAGTTATGCCTTTTATATTTTGATGTAGGAACCCAAAAAGAGGGGTCATCAATCCGTGAACGTATACAAATTTTGGGTACTTCACTGGTGACCATGAACAAATGTACTTCATTTCAAAGCAGCCATCATATACTAAACACAACAAGGCCCAACGACAAAAATAATGAAAATGACAGGTTTCTAGAAAAAATCGGTATTTCATAAAATGAGAGAGATACCGAAAGTTTGAGAAATTGCTTTTTCTCAATAAACCAGTGATTTTAAAAAAGAGCATCAAAAAAACATATAAAATAATTTTTGTAGAATGTCGGAAGTTACAAAGTTTGGTAAAAAAACACACCTTTCTTTCACACGCTGTAAATAGTAACGTGCAACAAAATAAAAGAATCGGTCAAAACTCGCTATTTCGCAAATAAATTATCTCTTAAATCGTGAAACCGCACATTGATATCCATTCTTGTTCTAAAAAAAAATGTGAATTTAAATTAAACCTAAAAATTCGTTTGGCCAGCAGTTTATATTAAAACTTATTAAACAAAATGAAATAATAGAAAATGCTGCATTTATTTTCTTACATGTTTCAAAGTATTTTCTAGCCACTATTCTAGAAATCGTCAAAACCAGTAAGAAAATTTAACTTATATCTCTATATCAGCTCTTACTTTACAAATTGTTATTTATTTTTCCAGATGTTATACCTAGCAATTAGCATTAATTTATTATTCCTGCTACAACAAATGCTCTTTACTGCTATAATTTACATTTAGATAACTTTCAGTCCAATATTGCAAAGAAACGTTGAACCGTAATTATAAATGTAAATATACCGGAGCGGAGTTCAAGAAGTTTTAAAAGAATGTCACATCTCAATGCGGTTTCTACAAGATGCAGGAAGGTTCGATGCAAATTGGGTTTGCGGTCGGTAGCCGCTAGCATTTTATCGTTTAACTCCATTTCCCGCAGGATGAGCCACTAAACAGAGTACTCATAAATGCTAAACAATGTACGCGTAGTACAATAAACTCCTTAAAACCTGTGCATTATGGATCAGGTGTGCTAAGTTCCTTGCCGTAAACATTGTTTTAACTTCTGAAATATAAATACGATGCTCTTAAGTACATGGAATTAAGATTCATGTTTTTATTTATAAAATACCCCGTTATTTATAACTCCACCAGTCCGCTAAGCTTAAATGTATTATGCAGAAAGCCATTTCGTTTCTAACCGTATAATTTTATTCTTGAAATAGGTTGTCTACTTATATATTTACGTGAATACACTGCTGATGCACAAAAAATCACTTTATCTTATATCAACACGGTTTTTTGCCTGGCAGGTCAACAATTGGCTCATTTGAGGCTGACATACAGACAGACGTAATTTATATAGATTTTTCCAATGATTTCGGCAGATCAAATCACACCAACTTATTGCAAAAACTCGTTCATAATTAATTCAATTTTCCTTTCATTCTGAAGTTCCACGAGGCTATATCTTGGATCCATTGCTATTTAGCGATATATTTATAACTGATATGTTTAAATGTGTTTTATATTCTGTACGCTGGCGATATCCAAATTTGCTCCACCTCCAAAAATACAGCTGAAGGTGATAACTTACAAGACAGTCTCCTTAAGATGTTCCAATTGTGTACAGAAAATAAACCACCCTTACATGTGTAAAAATGACATGTTATATCCTCCGCAAATAAATTGCATAGAATAAATTATAACTACACCATGTATCAAATCAACATTACTTAGGCCTGAAACCATTCATGACTTAAGAGATACACTTGATGATAAACTCACCTACAAAAATTCAGAGATGGGTCGAGGAAACTTTTCATATTTGATAAAAATCTGTAAAAGTCATGTAAATAATATAATTGTATGCACATATTTGGTATCAAGATGAAGCTTGCATCATCACGAATCAGATTTCACCATAAAATAGGCTATCATTATACCCAATGAAAAGTTACAACGAAAACTTCCTGGAAAAACGAAAAGTTTCCAGGAAGTTTTTCTTCTAACTTTCCATTGGGTATATTGATAGGCTATTTTATGGTGATGATGCAAGCTTCATAGTGGTACCAAGTAAGTGCATACAATTATATTATTTACATGACTTTTACAGGCTTTTATCAAATGTTTAAAGTTTCCTCTGCAAAAATTACATTAAAATAGAATAAAACCTTAGGATTCATCACTAGGAATTGCAAAGACTTTGATAATACTAGCACATTAATACACCTACATATCTGTTTTGTAATAAACAAAACAATTATTTTTATTTCCTAATTTCTATTTCAAAAATTTTAATCATGAGAAAACAAATTTCTGTTAAAACATTGTTTATAACAATTAATGGTTGCTAATATTGTATGCGACAACAATAAGCTTCTAATATTATTAACAGATAAATCATTTTGTCTTTTATGATAACTTTGTTATGACTTTTCGGATAAGCATGCATTCTACTTTATGTGGTGTACATTTTATTTCAAAATGCACATAACTAATGATAAATTCTTATATCCAGGGTGTCCCATAAGTAATGGTACATAGAGCAATGGCAGATTCCTTGCGTAAAAATATTACGATTTAACCAAACTTACTTTAGTCGAAAAGTTGATATTAACAAAGATACAGGGTGTCAAAATACATTTTTGTTTTGGTTTATTTTAAATAAATTCTCTAAAAATTGAAATATTTTAACAAAATTTGGTGAATGGGGATATATTGAGTCAGGGGATTCAAATCTATTCATACTTTTGCTGTTATTTGTAGAGGGCGCCACCTACGGTAGTTTTCGTGTCTTTTATATGTCATATATTTTTGGGGTATTTTTTAAAATTTTTTTAAAATAAAAATTCCTACTTCTTGCGTAAAAAGGTACAGCTTCTAAATGTCGCTCTATTTGGTATTCAATGCAACTAGTTTAAATTAAATAAAATATCATATTATTGTTTAATTTACAGAATAATTGATAGTGAAACGAAGAGTATAAAATTAAATTCTCTTTTTTCAGATTTTTAAAATTTATTACATTCCAACACTAGCAAAAAGGTTTCGAAGAGCAATGTATTTCAAATAAATAAACTTAAAATTCGAGAAACAGTTTTTATTTAAAAACAAAGGGCATAGCAGGATAAGCATGTGTTAGGTGCCCCCGCTCCAATCGGGTCGAAATTTTTAGCACAAGTTGATAGTAGTGTTAGATGAAATTTTCCAAAATATTATTTTTGGAAAACCATTTTTACGGGAGTTATGGGGGTAAAAAGAAAAATAGAAAACATTTTTTTTCTCGAGAACGGATAAACCGATTTTCATGAAAAAAATATATGTTATGGCTTTTGATGGTGCAAATGTGGGAAAAATTATTGAGTCCATTTGTCGAAAAAAAGTGGTGAAAAAATTTTTTCAAAATAAAAAAAATTTTTTTTTAGGGGATGTTCTAGAGGCACACCCACCATTTTCTTCCAAATAAATGCTTATATACTCCTTTAAAACATATCCAATTTTCATAGCGATCGGAAAGGTACAACATACTCAAAATTGATAATCATTGGCAGGCTGCGGGCGGCGCGTAGTCTATGTAATGAAGCATTATAAGACGACTTTTTTGTAAATATTTCGTGCAAAGACGAGATTACCTTCTCCCCCTCGTTTTCGAGGGTGCTGAACACGATGCAAGTGGTGGGAGAAGTTTTTGACCGCCGCAACCCCCTGCAACTTTTTTGAAAAATTTTTTCAAAATAATTTTTTTTTATGGGATGTTCTCGAAGAATGAAGACTAAGAGAAGTCTCATCAATATAGAGTAACCTGATTTGTGAAAGGCAAGAGGACTCACGCAAAAAAGTCAGCCCGAATTGCGAGAGGCAATGGGACTCATAATAACCAAGCACCTCGACTAATGAGAGGCAAGGGAACTTAAAATAAACAAGCGCCCCGACTCGTAAGAGGCAAGGGGACTCACAATAAACAGGCACCTTCACTAGTGAAAGGCACTGTCCGTAGTGGACTTTGAAAACTAGTTCTTTCGTAGGCTGACTGCAGATGTCATCAATGCAAAATCTTCAGATTTTCAAACCAGATTTTGTTTGACCCCACAGTTGACGTCAGAGAATTTTTGCGCCACACTTCTTGAAGTTTGATACTGATTTAAATGCTAGGGTTGTAATGGCCGCCAGTGACCGTGGTAGTAAGATGCAGTAATGAACCACTAGTCTATGTAATAAAGGCAGAAATAGTGTAAATATTTCTTGCAAAGACGAGAATACCTTCCTCCGTCCGTTTCCGAGGGTGTTGAACACGATGCAAGTGGAGGGAGAAGTTTTTGACCGCCGCAACCTCCTAAAACGGCCACCGCTCTTATGGATCCCTTTATGTTTTCTATACGAGTCTGGGGAGTGATTTATCAACGGGTTATAGGTACTTGAAATAACATGGAAGATGGTTATAGAGTAAGTTGAGTCCAGACAGCAGGCCAGGGGGTTAATTAAACCCTTCCGAGGAGTGGAAAATCATTTTTTATCAAATAATTCGGGTTCAAACGCGTTTCCCCCGTTTTTGGGGTCGCTGATCATGGGAAAATATTCATTTTTAGCTCCAAACCCTCTTCATCTCTCAAACGGTGAGTGAGGTTTGATTTCTGCCTGTTTGAGGGGGTTGGAGCTAAAAATTAATATTTTTCCCGTGACCAGCGACCCCGAAAATGAGGTATACGCATTTGAACCGAATCATTTGAAAAAAAAAAAACTACCTCGGGGGGTTTAATCAACCCCCTAGGCCTGCTGTCTGGACTCCACTTACTCTATAACCCCCTTCCATATTATTTCAAGTATAACCGGTCGATAAATCACTCCCCAAACCCGTTTATATATGAAAACATAAAGGGAGCCATTTCAGGAAGTTGCGGCGGTCAAAAACTTCTCCCACCACCTGCATCGTGTTCAGCACCCTCGAAAACGAGGGGGAGAAGGTAATCTCGTCTTTGCACGAAATATTTACAAAGAAGTCGTCTTATAATGCTTCATTACATAGACTACGCGCCGCCCGCAGTCTGCCAATGATTATCAATTTTGAGTATGTTGTACCCTTCCGATCGCTTTGAAAATTGGATATGTTTTAAATGGGCATATAAGCTTTTATTTGGAAAATGGTGGGTGTGCCTCTAGAACATCCCCTAAAAAAATTTTTTTTTTATTTTGAAAAAATTTTTTCACCACTTTTTTTCGACAAATGGCCTAAATAATTTATTCCCACATTTGCACCATCAGAAGCCATGACATATATTTTTTTCATGAAAATCAGTTTATCCGTTCTCGAGAAAAATTTTTTTTCAATTTTTCTTTTTACCCCCATAACTCCCGTAAAAATGGTTTTCCAAAAATAATATTTTGGGAAATTTCATCTAACACTATTATCAACTTGTGCTAAAAATTTCGACCGGATTGGTGCGGGAGCACCTAACACATGCTTATCCTGCTTTGCCCTTTAATTCAAAAATTAAATAAATAGCAATAATTGATAAAAAAAGAGATCTTTCTATATTCGGTAACAAATGTTCGAAGTGACTTCCGTTTACTTCAATACATTTGACCATACGTTTATTAAAGGACCGACTTATTTTAAATAATAAGTGTTCATTTTGATTCGATTGCAATTTTAATTCTCTGCAATAATTATTCTCGATTATTTATTGCATCTTGATACACAAGAGATTTCATGTACCCCCGTACGCAAAAATCCCACCGATTAAAATCGGGACTCTGCGCAGGCCAAGGCATATTGCTCCCACAACCTATCCAGCGACGAGGGAAATTTGTATTTAGGTAGTTTCTGATCAGTATAAGAAATGCGGGGGAGCGCATAAAAAACATATTTTGTCTTAAATATAGTGGTACTTCCAAGAACTTGCCTATTTGAGTTTGTAGAAAATTTAAGTTAGGTGGTAACCCATATGGTCCAAAAAAATAATTATCTAAAATTTCACACCAAATGTCTATTTTACATTCATGGTGAAAGTGGCGTGCGCTACTAAGTGCGGATTTTCTGTCACATGCATGTTTGTGTCTAAAGTTAAATTACACCTCTACGTGTAAAGGTGACTTCGTCCGTAAACAACACTTTATTTAAAAACATTGGGCACGACAGAAACGAGCAAACTGTAACCTGGCTGGAAGATCGGCCTCTAGCAGATTTTGAACAGGCGTGAAATGGTACGGATTAAACTTTTCTTGACGAAAAATCCTTGAAATCGATGACTTACTCCAGTAGCAGCAGTCATGCACCTGATATTTATTTCTGGGTTTTCTGCAACACGGACCAAGATTTTCTCCTCCTGTTCCACAGTAATACTTTTTGGGCGTCCCACGGTATCTCGTTTGAGACGAAAGGAACCAGGTTCCCCCAATCTACTGTAAATATTATGAAATAACTTAAAATCCGGCTGCCATCTATTTGGATAAATTTCCAAATATCGACGATGAGCTCTGCGTCCATTAAAATTTTCTTGCGCGTATACGCAAACCATATCGCGCATATCTTCATTTGAAAATAAATTATGCCTTAGCATTTTAAACTTAATTTTGTTAGATATTTTTTAAGAACACACAAAATGCTGACAAGTAACAAGTAGGTTTGACAGATATTAATTTTGAAAGCGTCTCTTTGTTTTAATCAATGCCTACTTTGAAAAATTGTACATCCCTAAATCATAATTTAATTGGTTGCATTGAATAATTTAAAACCAAATATCTTGAAAACGGTTACTTGTAGCGACATTTAGAAAGTATACCTTTTTTACGTAAAAAAGCCAGGAAAATAGGAATTTTCATTTTAAACCAATAAAAAAATATTCGCCAAAAATATATGACATAAACGACACGCAAACTACCGCAGGTGGCGCCCTCTATAAATAAATAAATTCTTTATTAACCATTATCTGATACATTACATGTATATATGGTAAGTCAAAACTAAAAGTAATAAAGCATAACAAATAATAAACATAACATATTATAAATATAAAATATAGGTCATACAAATTGTAAATAAAAAGGTACAACACGAACAGCAAACCTCGCCTCAAAGAATCCCCAGTTGCCAAATTTTGTTAAAATATGTCAATTTTTAAAGAAATTATTTAAAAAAAAACAGAACAAAAATTTTATTTTGACACCATGTATCTCTGCCAATATCAACTTTTGGACTAAGGTAAGTTTGGTTAAATCGTAATATGTTTACGTAAGGAATCTGTTGTTGCTCTATGAACCATTACTTATGGGACACCCTGTATACATTTTATGCATCACATTTTCCTCTTTACACATTTTTTAATTTTTCCGGTGTTATTTATTCGTTCTTTCACACTCGTCTGGTTTTTAATTAACTTAAGACTTATTTCCATGTTGCCCTTTTTCGATTCTGCAAGAGATCAATGGGCCCTTGCCAGTTACATCCAATACATTAACTTAATATACAATGTTGTTTCATTTAAAAACGTCATATTTTAAAACAGAAACATAATTTATGATTTAATTATCGAATATAAACAGTTCATATAAAATTTTATGATATGACTAAAAATTAGATAAACTTCAAAAGCAAAGCCAGAGCTATCCGAAATGAAATTACAGTATCGATAAACGAGGATAGCAGCCAGTCTCTCCGACGCGACATTACCTTCTGTCAGAGTTGGAATTCAGAGGTACTGGATATTTATCCTACCTTAAGGATCGCAATCAAATTATAAAATTGTAAGGCAAATAGTTTATTAAAGATAAGTTGGGAGTCCCACAATGGTCTATACTATACTATATCAGTTATTTTTTGCTAAGGTTTTTACAACTTGAAATAATATCCCCTATAACATATCAAGAGTCTAGAAAAATCTAAGTATGGCCGACATCTTGGATTTAGTATCGAAATCTATAAAATGCATATATCGTTCCGATTAACTTCGAATATGTACCAAATAGAAAGTTTTTGAACCAGGAATCATATAAAGACTTTATCTAATTTTGTTTCTATCATGTTCCATTTATTACAAAATGATAATAATAAAGGAAGGTAATGTATGAACATTAGAATGATATGGTATAAGTTTTTAAATAAACTTTATTAAACTTGTACAAAATCGTTTAAATTACTGTACACTCTTTGAAAAAACTACTAACACAAACACTACTGTCATTTCCGACATATATCACTCTCCATCAGAAACACCATCTTCTATATTTGAGTTACTACAGAGTATACCTTGACATTCACTGCAAGCTGATGAACATTCCAAACCATGTTTTCTGCATGAGCACCTTGAAGTACTACAATCTGTCTTGTATTTACATCTTATGATATCGAGCAGAAGTGGTGGTGTTGGTTGAAGGTCAGTGGGTACTGGTAGGAGTTGACCACCCTGTAATTGCCAACCCCAATCCTCAGGTAGAAGATAGGTATTTCCTTTCCAACTCTGAACTTGGTAGCAGACCCGTAAATTATGGAATTTAGCAACAGCTGAAGTCGGTGGAAGTGACTGGGCTTGAACAGCTTGAACCATATTTTTGTTAGCCACCTTTGTACTGAAACATCTATATCGTAGTTCATCCAAAGTATCAGATGTGTTTTCTTCATACATGGCAACAACAGTATTTGCTCCGGCAGTAATTATGTCTTCTTTCAGACTCTTTGCATTGCTGAATACTTCAGCATACTCCATAAATGATATATTTTTCATTATCTTCGTGAGATCTTTGCCTTTGCCAATATATGCATTGTATACATTTCTACAGTAAATCCAAGATGTCGGCCAATATGGCGGCTTTCCCATACTTAGATTTTCCTAGGTTTTTGATATGTTCTTGGGGATATTATTCTAAGTCTAAAAAACCTTAGTTTATTTCTCTTACAATTAGTTCGATGTTTTCAACTAAAATGACTGGAATACTTCCATACTACAGCTAAACGTATTTTTTCAATACCAATCTAACGATGTATACAACACATTCTGAAGGGTCAGTTTCTGGTACTCACGACACACAGGTTCAAAATTATAATTGTCTGCAAATAATTCAAATTGGCGGCAAGAGGCATGAAACTAGTACAGTCGTATTGAGAATGGCCTTTAGATCCCAAAAATGCAAAAATATACAGGGTGTTCCATTTAAAAATAGAAAGTAGAAACTGGAAGTCGTAGAAACTTGATAGCTAGATCCAAAAATGTCATTTTGGTACCATGTAACTGTAACAAAGCGTTTTCTGGCAGGCCGAGTTGCACCTAATCAATTTATTAGAACTGTATTATTTAATATATTTCATTTAAAACCACAGGCTATAGTTAAGATATTTCGTATAATTCATACAATTCCGCGCCACATTCAATTGAACGCGAGACCATCTAAATCCCCACCAAAGCATATATTTGGATACTAGTTAAGCGCTCGGCGAGTTCAGTCACTAAAATTGGACTTGCAAATATTTTTATAAAAAAATCGTTCTGATGAATTTTCCTAAGTACCGTCACTCGATACTCGTACGCACCGAAGTTCGATCATCTTTCGCCCACTTTTACCGTCACGGAAGCTACCTACCATTTGAGAAGAGAACGAGAATTAAGTTCCTCGCGAACTTCGCTACCCATTAGACGTGCCTGAGCAGATCCGGAACCAAGTAAGTGTGACAGCAAATTTTTCACCGAAGATCAGAAATAATGACACAGTCCACGAACTCATTGTGGTGAAAAATTATAAATTCCGCCGACGTCACTACACCCTGGGGCGCATTGGATTTGTTCATTCGCCCACTCTGCCTCCATCTTTGGACTAGGAAGACTAGCAGTTGGAGCCAATACAGTGTACCAGTTCCGCCTGACCGATCCACCAAGGAAGACGTGCTCCAGCAGGCCCAGAGAGTAAGTTTGGTTAGAGAAGTTCCCTAAGCCGTACGAGTATCAGTTTCTGAAAATATCACAAGTCGAGTCTACGTCATCACCTGCGCACAGGAGGCATAGGGTTCCCCTACTCTAGCTCTGGTAATTTTGTTCTAGACTCCGTCCAAACAGCCAGATACGAAGTCAGTCTACCTTCCGCAACCCGACCAACCAGAAGTGCCAAGAGGTGCAGAAAGTAAGATAACTCTTAACTGTGTATATAGTAACTGGGAGTACGAGATATTTGTCAATAAAAGTTGTTGTGTGTTTTACTGCTGTGTATGCTATTTGACCCATTGGAATTCACCGTTTCTCCACTGTAGTTTCTCCAGCCCTACCGTACAGGCTGTTTGAGGGACGTCGCGTTTCCCCGCGTAATATAGGAAACTGGCGCCCGAGCAACCAATCTGTAAATACCGCCGTTACTAAGATGCCAAAAGTTACGCTTTCGGCCTCACCGGAAAGTACGTGTGCCTAGTTTCATCTCGATCCGTTAAAAAATAAATAAATGGCGGCCTCTTTGACACTCGGTATGCTCACGATTACTCTGAAACCGTTGAAGATATTGACTTGAACTTTGGTACACGTATGTATTTTAAGGAGATTTGGAACTAGATTATATTTTGATCTTTATCCGTTGAAGGGTTGGGGGCTAAATTAGGGTAAATAGGTAAATCAAGCAAGTGAGAGCCCATAAACTTTGTATTTAGTATTTATAAGAGAAGCTAATGTCTCAAAAAATTTCTCAGCATTAGCCAACCCATTGCCACCCCCAAAAAAATAAAATTGTGATTTAGCGTGTGTACAACAACCATCTCCACTATCGATTTGGCATATCGTTTTATGGATTTTTTGGGTCGACAATTCTAAATATTATATTGCAGAAGTTCTATAAACAATTATTTCCACACAGTGGAGTTCAGATATAGTTGTGAGCGACTTGTATTTTTCGAAAGTGCACTAAATTTTTTTCGAAAGCTCGCCGAAGGTATTATAGTAGATCTTAGGTCTTCTCCCTCCACCCTTTTTGTGACGTCGCGGGGGGCGTGCAATGGTAATTAGCCGGTAATTAAAGGTAATTAAGGGAAGCTCGGATAAAGTGGTACAAGGTGGGACAGGAGATGACAAGTTGAGACGAGGTGGGGAATAAAACAAGATTAAAAATATGGATAAATAAGGTTATCCTACTACTTATTGATATTTGATATCATACTGTAAAAGGGTAAAAATGTATACATGTAATGTTTCTAATGCAACATTCAATTGGTTTTGCGGGCTAAGCCACCAGTCTAATATTCATAAAATTCTTGAAAGATGTTTTTATGATTTTCTTTCGTTCTGAGAGACTTGCATATAAAATCTGGATGTGGAAGTAGTGATTCCTTGGGCAGCGGTTTTTTGCAGTAGTCAGCAATATTTGTACCTATCTATATAAAGTAGTTTATCCTCACTGACTCAACCATACTTCAGATTTATCTATCTCGCTAATATCTCTCAAGCAAGTGGGCTTGAGGTACTAGAGAACAAATATTGAATACACCGCAACTAATCGGAAAAGTAAGAGAATATTTTACGTGCCTATCATGTATTTCGATACTTACATTGAATTAACGTTCATCGCGGTAATACTTGGATGGGTGATCCGTCTGGGGAAGCACGGCGATCTCGTACCTCCTTCTAGCGGCTTGTATATTAGTGCATACCTAGAAGCTATGTAATTTGAGGCAAGGATTACGTAGAGGATATACCATCCTTCGGAGGGAATGTAAAGCAGTCAGCCCCAATTAAACGTCAGGCAAGTAAACGATCCCTACTCTTCGACAGAGAAGAGGATCGACAAAATTTCCAGGTTGACGGTAGCTCGTTTCCTGGCGTCGGTGACAGGAGTTGGTAGCGGAAAAAGGTCGAAGTTTAATAAATAAATAAAAAAAATTAAGTGCCTATTTAACTGTTTCGTAGATATTGTAGGTAGGAACAAATACGAACACTTACTCTGATCTTTATTATCCATTGAATATATGATGAAAGCCGACAACAGAAAGTCCGACAAATGTGCGGAGTTGCAAATAAGGTGCTTGGAGTCCTTGTTGATAATACCGGAAACTGTGAATATGAGACTCGGCGGCACAATCGGTAACCTGTCAGTTGAGTAAAAGCGCACAGTTCTCTCCAACCCTCTTTATGTCTTTGGGACATGAAGTGTTAAGAAGACAAGTAGACTGTTTTTAAAATGTAAGTCTGATGACGTCTGTTACAAATTCTTAGGATAGCCTATCGACCCAGTTGTTGGTGCATTTCTCCATGAAAGGGTATAGCCGGAAAAGTTAGGGAAATGTGCCCCCGCACTTACTTAGTTAAAATGGCTTCCAGATGATGCAGTTTATAGAGTATATTACACGGTAAAAATTTTAACCCGCTACTACCCCTACGAAGGTGGAAAAAAAATAATATGTCTTTAAATATTATATATTTTTTTTCGGTTTCTATGCAACCGATCGATTCGAAATTTGGCACGAGTATTGCTTGCGTAGAGACAACTTACTCCAAAAAATAAGGTCATTTTATGAGGATAATTTTTTTATCTCAGTATGGTACAGTTGTTTAACATTAGTTGTCGTTTGTCAATACTTATCCTGACTTGTGATATTGATTTCTAATATGCCTTTGTTTTTATAACCTTTGTGGTTTAACCCACTATCCGTGGTCCAGTTTATGTGTAAACTTAAGTCACCCTGATGGATCCCTGGGCGCGAAATGGGTCTACATTTGATTAAACATCGTTTATATGAAGGCGTTGCACATCTGGAACCATATGCCAATTGTAGCTCGATTCCTAAATCGGATTTATGCATTCTATTAAATTCCTTAACCCCAATAACATAATAATTCTAAAAGGCTCTACAAACCACCGCGGTTTATCAGACTATCTTATTAATTACCACCTTAATAATATACCAATGATACCATTCTGAGGATGGTCAATTTGTTCAGTTTCCTAGCAAGTGCGCTGCACGTTGGCACCATATCGAACAATTTAGTAATAGGTCATTCTGTTATCATTATTACTACCTGTTTTCACTTTTAATAGAAAAACAAGGACAGAAGAAGTTCTTGAACTGGAATTTTCCAACAGTGACTTTAATTCGTAAATGGCATCTACCGTTAAGCCTGTAAACGTTAATAATTGCTTCTCTGATAAACCGCAGTAGTCTAGTAGAGCCTTCTAGATTTGTTATTGGGGTTAAGGAATTTAATAGAATGCATAAATCCGATCTAGGAATCGAGCTACAATTGGCATATGGTTCCAGATGTGTAATATCGTCTTCATAAAAGCGATGTTTAATCAACTGTATTTTAAAGCAACGATTGCCTCGGGGATGTATATTTGTTTGTTTCAATAGCACTGTAGTCTCACATTAGTGGATATTACGGTCAGTTATTTATCATCACCATATATGCAAGAGTATTTATGTGTAGCAACGAGTCTTTGCAATGGTAGTTCCATTATTTCGTCAGAGTCACTAGCCGTAGTGCTAGAAGATGTCGAAGGCACAAAACGCTGGTCTTCTTCGATCGTTCCCTCACTTTCTTCATCTGGTTCAGTACGTCGTTTTTTAGATGTCGTAATGCGACAGTAATTACAATGAACATCATTCGTTGCTAAACTTTTCCCCAAGGTCCTAGAGAGTTAATACTTCGCCCCTGGGACCTCCGGAAGTGGTATTGCCAGATTGTGCCGAATTTCCGTACGTCTGGGGAAAAAGTAGACTTGGCAACATCGCACTGGCACCCGCGGTTGGTTGTAGGTATCCAACAATACCTTGTAAGGCTATAAGTATTAACTGTTACCACTAAGAGGCATGTGTAAATATTTTATTTTACCCAATTTTATTTTTTTCCATATTGTTCCACCATAGCAAAAAATCTGACAATTTAGTATGATAATCACGAAGTGTCAAGACATAATATATCATAGAATGGTGATTGTACCACGAAGGGTAGCCACCCTTTTGTCTAAAAAAAATTTATATTTTTTTTCCGATGGTTAAAATGGTCATAAAATGACCTTATTTTTTGGAGTAAGTTATCTCCACGCAAGTAATACTCGTGCCAAATTTCAAATCGATCGGTTGCATAGAAACCGAAAAAAAATATATAAAAGTTAAATTAATATTATTTTTTTTTCCACCTTCGTAGGGGTAGTAGCGGGTTAAAATTTTTACCGTGTAATATACTCTATAAACTGCATCATCTGGAAGCCATTTTAACTAAGTAAGTGCGGCGGCACATTTCCCTAACTTTTCCGGCTATACCCTTTGTCCTTCAATATGTCTCCCAAACGTCTTGTTCTTTTTTATCTTATTATTTCTATGTTGACAGGAGATGGGGCAGTATAGAACGAGTTCAGGGAAAAAGACAAAGAGGACGCCCTCCAGAACATAGAGTTGGTGTTACCAAAAAGGGATGAGTTTTATTGAGGCATATCTATATCTGTATTTCATATTTTGAAAGGTTCAAATTATTTTTGGAGTAATGTTTGATCATTATTTTAAATTAATTTTTTTCAGTTTAATGTTAAGCTGAATTAATGAAATAACATAATAGCATATTATCTACGAAACCTAATAACTTGTATTTGTATATGGTTTGAATTTTGGAGTGAAATATAAACAAGGAAATCTTTGGTCATTTTTCGAATACTAAGTCAAATAACATCTCAAAGGTTTTCAAAGGAAAATAAATATATTTGCTTGCAGTATCTCAACTTAACAGTTCAAATATTTTATCGAATTGATATAAAACGAAAATTCCAACTGAAATTATGCAATTAACTTTTGTCACCGAATAGGCAAAAAATATTTATCTTTATTAGAGATATTGTTTTATTGTTTTTACCCGCAGATAATCAAAATCTCAAGATATAAATTGATATGTCTAGACGGTTACAGTATTTGATGAAAAGCCCTGCTAAAAGACGTATAAACGAGTAAAAAATTATGCATCAACAAAGCAGCACCAACACGTTGCACTGTTTCTTCTGACACGCGAGGTCTTCCGCTCACATTTGTGAGTGGGGCCGACGTAAAGTAAGTTCGCTCGCCCTGCACGAGGCTGGTCCCTGGTCTACAGCGATGCATTGGGGTAAAGGGCAATAGTCCTGCCCGGCCCCAGTCATCCGAGACCGACATCTTTAGCCAAGAATATTGGCGCGAGGTCTTCCCGGACTTTATCGTTTACATAAACAGCCTGTCATTTCAAATTCTTTGTACCAATTGTATCTTGACTGTCTAGTAAGTGGTGGTTTTCTAACACTATTCGAAATGACGTTGGACATTAGTTACGCCGTCTTTCAAATTCAAGCAACCAATATAATATAGTTTGATAAGTTTTGTTTTGTAAAACATTAAAAGTGCAAACTTCTTTTGTAGTAACCCTGCATATAGCAAATGTGTATGCAAATTTCTTGGTATATAGTTATCCGTCTCTTGTCGGTAAGATCAAAGGATGTTATAAAACTTGCGTGTCTTTCTTCATTAACTTATGACCAATCTTTGTATCAAGTAGTCAAAATCCGAGCTAGTCATTCTTAAAGTTCCCATCAACCACCAAACCACCATTTAAGGGTCACTATCAGTACATTTTAGACAATTTAAAAGACCACTTCCACTGTATCTACCAGGCCATTTTTTTAAGGTATAGTTGTGTGGGCAAATGCCCACCCTGTTTTGATAATTGCCCACCCAGTCACAAAGAATTGCGCACGCACCGAAAAAAAAAAAGTATTCAGTAACAGCCGAAAAATAAAATATATAAGATCAAAATAGAAGTCGGTATTTAAGTACTTATAACAAAGTAACTCGTAGGTCATAGCCTTCCCTAAAAATTTTTTTTACAAAATCTCGTTGGGTATATAATTCATATGTTGTTCCCGATATCTTCGATTCTTTTTTATCAAGAGGCAGTACCATTTAAGGCTATGAATAGCTTCGCGTTCATAGTATCCACATGCACCGACATTCGATGAATAGGCTTTATTTGATTATAATGCGATATAATTTCGGTTGTCATCGAATTAAGTAGTACAAAAATTGATGAAAATAATTTTTTTACAATCCCAGAAGTACTTACAAGTTTTCTTAACTTATAAGCAAACTGCGCGCCCAATTCAGTAGTATCTAAATTCGGAATCTGTTCAATTGCTGACCAATTATCTCATACACTTTCAGCAAAGTCACCTACTGATTTTTCTCCAAAAACAACTCTACCATAGGGCGACCAGCATTGATCATTTCATTTGTAGTCTTTGCATTGAAGATAGATGACTTTTGCTAAATGGTTCCATCCATTTCAACATTCATACGGTCCTCTAAAAAATTTATAAATGAATGAACTGTTTCCGTTCCCACGGCAGACCATAGGCGCCTCCCAGTTCTAACCATAGTATTATGAAAATGTTATTTCGTTTGCATACTTTCACTGTTCATACGCCCTTCTTTTTGCAGGTCTCTTTCATTATTGTTCAGATATTAGTTTTTCTCTTCCCAGCCTGGAAAGGGACGATCTTTGACCACATTTAGTTTCGAAAGAGCACTATTTCTTAGGGTTATTACATCTAGGAGAATCAAATCTGTAATTTGCATTTTTCTCTGCAATTCCTAGAAAAAATTATGAAGCTCCATAACAAAAAACGTGTGTTTTACAATCCGTACTCAAATAAATCTTATGTACAAATATAGACAGATAGATAGATTGATCTTTATATATAAATTTTAGCGGCTCGTGTTGCTTGAGAGTTTATAAATTAATACATATCAACAATGTAATGTTTTGGTCAACGATCGAACCGCCATAAATAATTCTCCTCTTGTAAATCTATTTCAACTCCACAAATAAATTATTTAAATTAGGTCAGGTTATAAAATAATTATAGTTAAATACAAAATAGCTTAGGTCATACAATTCTAAATATATACTGTCCAATAGTTCTGCTTGTAAGTTGAATGTTATTCTCATTTGGTGAATCTAATGTAAGAACAATTGTAATATTGGTGTGGTATAATTGTAAAAATATAAAAACAGATATTTTATTTGTTCATTCAAAGCAATTTATCAATCAATTAATCACAGTATCAGAACTTATGGCACTTAAGTGCAGTTTTTGATACGGTGTTAATATTGAGTTAAGGACAAAATTTAATTTTGGATAAACCTAGACACAATGTGTATCACCGATCGCTTGGTGGCCCAACCAGTTTTATCTGTGCAATATTAGTATAATACTCCAGTCTGTAGGAGTTTTTTCGAAGAAAATGAATTTAATTACATGCCGTTTTGAGAGCTTAGAAGTAAGTGAAAGTGGGCAATATCGCGGCCGAAATACGCAAGTTAGCTTAGCTAAAGGAATTAGATCCTTTACAGAATATTTCAAAAGGTGTGGGAGACAAAAGTCTGTCCTTATGGCTGGACTTTAATTACCTATTTCAGCAAATACCTCTAGAGCAGACAGGTTTTGTACATTACGCGTTGATACATATATACTGAATTTGCCAGAATGCAGGAAAATATTATGTGCCTAGGGGCTGTTGCTTTTTAGGCTACAGTAATGCTTTTGATAGTGTGAAATGGGACACAATGTGGGCTATATTATTTGAGATGGAAATACCCAGACAACTGGGTCCGCTGTACGAAGAAAACTCTGTGTTGGTGAAGGTCTACAACGCTAACTCCAACAAATGTAAAGTTGGCAAGGTCGTCAGATAGAGCTATGTTCTCTTATCAATCCTCTACAGTATCTACAGTAAGCACGTGATACGCTGTTCTCTCGAGGCCAGGTACGGTAGTGTAGTTATAAGCGGAGATAAAATTTCTAACTTGAGATTTGCAGATGATATCACTCCAGTTGGAGCAAGCGAGAAGAGTCACCTGTTGGTTAACCTTCAAACAGTATGCTTCGAGCTCCGTTTAAGTGTAAACTACATATAAAGGAAATTATTACAGACCGAGCAAATGAAAACCACCCGAACCTATTAAGGATAGATGATTGCTAGGTAATAAAGATAGATGATTATTAGGTAATAAACAAGATAGTATGCCTTAGAGTCTTTGTAGATAATATCGGCTACTGCAATATGAAATTCGACGAAGAATACAAATAGCAAATGTCGTGTCAGTTGAGCAAGGCTTGACAGAAATATCATTAAACGCACAAATATCAGACTTGCAAACGCCTCGGTTTTCTTAATCTTTTTAACGTCTCTGAAACATGGACGGTTGGGGAGGCAAACAGACGGCGCCTTGATGGTTTGGAGATATCGTTCTGGGGACGTTTGTCAACTATTCCCTAGCAGCCCATACTTACCATTAGCGCGATACTCAAGAAATACGTTTCGTCCCCTAAAGCTACCCTCGAGTATCTTATTATCCTGAATCCTCAGATATGTTGGCCACATCAACTGGAAAGAGGGCAATATGAAGCAGTTGCTACTTGAGGGAAAACCAGATGCAAAAGGTTAAGAGAATGTTGGGTTAATGAGAAAGAGTGTTGAGGCTGTGCTTCTAAAAGGAAACCAAAACCTTGCAGCAGATAAATAAATAAATAAATAAATAAATGAATGAATGAATGAATGAATGAATGAATGAATGAATGAATGAATGAATGAATGAATGAATGAATGAATGAATGAATGAATGAATGAATGAATGAATGAATGAATGAATGAACGAATGAATGAATAAATAAATAAATAAATAACTAAATAAATAAATAAGTAAATAAATAAATAAATAAATAAATAAATAAATAAATAAATAAATAAATATTCTGAAAGATACAAATTCCTGATCATGAGCTAAAAGAGAATTTTATTCTAATGGTAGGTATATAGTTATATAATCATTAAAACATTTCTAAACTAAACTTCGGTTTGCTTTAGAATCAATTATGTTGAGCATTTTGAATTAGTACATAATGTATAATTTTTTCTGCACATACACTTTTTATGAAGTTATCCGTATCCACTGAATCTCAATTGCTGCAGATCTCAGTTACATGAATGGAAAAAATCAGATGAGGAAGCCACTTGTAGTCCTATGAATTAAAACGAAAATATTATTAGCAGTTATGAGATTTGTTGAACGTGCTCGCAATACTTCGTTTTTGTATAAATGCAGGGTGTAATCAGTTTCATGTCATTGAAAAATACTGGTGGTGGGGAACGACTAAACGAACAAAAAAACCTTATATAACATGGGGTCTAGGTTTAAAAAAAAAATGCAAACAAAACACAACAAAACAAAACAAAAAATTCGAAAATTTTCAATAATATTGTTTGAGAACTGCTGGCATGTTGGGAGAGGCTTTTATCTTCGCATATGCCGGCGTCCCTAACCATCAAATACGCTAATAGACCGCGCGACGGTGAGGACACAAGTTGATAATCACACTTTTCTATGGCTTTTTAAAAGTAGGTAAGGTAAGGTCTTCAGTGGTGCGATAAAGGTGAAAGACGTCGGCGTTTTCTGAGTGCTTAGTAGATCTGAAGAAAACTATACTCTCCCTTGTGCAATATTTTAGTTTCTGTGGGCACTTCGTTAAGTACACACGTCGAACCCGTTCGTTGTTTTTGTATGTTTCTTTTGTTCTTTTTGAATTTTAGGCCACGTATTTACAGATAAGATTTATTTTATTGACTTACCTTCAAGTCGTTAAGTTCTTGATTACGTACAGACACTACTTGTTCGTTCTTTTTGTGTTGCTTTTTGGATTTTGGACCAAGTTTTTTTTTTTATTTTCTTCATTGACAACGTTAGTTGGTGTGGTATTTTAATGTGAATCGAAACCATAAAAAAGATACTAATTTACCAAATGTGTTGAATGGAGTGCGTATGTCCTTAGTTCGACGTGCCAAAAAGTGTATTGATGCAGACGGAACCCATTTTGAACAATGTATGTAAATCAATAATTTATTGGTATGTTCTAGATTCACCGAATATTTTAGTTTTCCATACCTGATCGGCAATTCGTTTAATAAATCAGATTTTTTCCTAACTTAAAATACACATAATTATTTTCTGTTATCGTATCTCAGACGTCTAATTCTTTATTTCCCAATGTCATGCAATAATTACTCATTATTTAAGCTTTTAACCCAGAACACCCATTTAGGTTACAAATGTTAATAAATAACATTTAAATCTGACAAACTATAAACAACAATAAAATCTCCAATATTTTGTTCTAAATTAAAAAAACATACATGTAAAGAAATGCTACGCCTATTTGCTTGCAGTTTTGCAAAAATAAATAACGAATTATTTATATTTTTATAATTGGTTCGGTTGAGGTGGTCGCCCTTCTTTGCTTTGAAATCGCGAGCCGCCGCGGGCCGTCGAGAACGAGTCGGTCAGTAATCTTTTCACTTTTTTATGACAATTTAAAAGTTGTGTAATTGGGAAGTACACGTCCAGTGACCCAGAAAGGCAGTGGTTCTCAAATGTTTCCTACCCTAATATTCAAATTGTTGACCTAGGTCAGTTTTTTCAAAGTGCTCCTAGAGGAAAAAGTCATAAAAGTTTTTGGTTTGTCTAGTCGGTCCCCATTACCACTTTTTTTTTTAATGACACCAAACTGATTACACTCTGTATACCGCGTCTATTGTTTTCAAGATAACTTAATAACAATATTATTGTGCAGATTCACCGTTGCCACATCAGAAACTGAGATAGTTACATTATCTGCAACTTGAAGTTCAAATTAACAGTGCCTTTAAGTTATACTAGCTCAGCTTAGATAAACCAAATTCCTTCAATAACCGATCGGTTATCCTAATTCTGCCTTAGGTAAAGTTTGGCCCGACAACAAGCGATCGGTTGTAACAGTTTTATCTAGGTGAAAGTAATTACGTGAACAAGCAATTGGTTATACCAATTTTACTTAGAAAATATTATTTAGATATTAAGCAAATCACCATTTACACACTTTTTTATTTAATATGAAATCACCTATTTTCTGTATATTGGTAACTTAATCTGGTCATGCTCATATACTACTTAGGTAAACATTTTTACCTACGATCACTACTGTAAATAGTAAAAAAACATACTACCTGCTATCTATGTAAGTTGAATTTTACATATTGTAAACAAAACGCACTGTAAACAAATCGCACGGTAAAGAAAAGCACGGGACACGCAAATATAGGTGGCTTAGTTCGCTGACGCGGGGTTTAAAAAGACAAATGCGCCTACGTAATTTTCAAACGCTGTCAAAACTGACATAATACTTGTTGAATAATATTGTCGACTAGTAAACTAAATTCAGATTTTACTGAATAAATAAATAAATATGATCATAGGTAAAGTATAGTACATAATTCGAGTTGTAAAGCAATTACGCACTCATGTAAATACGCACTCGCTAATATACTTCTTACAACACTCATTATGTAATATACTATAAAACACTAATTATCGGAGAACTAATCAAAACAGCTACTCTTCTAGCTAATACTGACGAAGTATTGAATTACATGATAGGATTTCTAGCATTTTAAAGCAAAAAATATATTGAAAGTACTTAAATCATTTATTGAAATTCAGTCATTCACATCAAGATCTATTTCAACTCTAGAAAAGTTTTACAGGTTTTTAAGTTTATTCAAACTCGTTAGTTATTATCAGTAGTGTATAGAAACATTTATTTATTATTTACAAGCCTATTCTTGATTTATTTTTACAATCAATTATTTTTTATTAATTTGCTTTCATTATGATTAAAAAACATTGTTTGGGTATTAGGCAAATCACAACTTACACATACACATCTTTTTATTTAATATGAAATCACCTGCTTTCTGTATATTGATGCCTCAATCTGGTCACGCTAATATGCTAGTTAGGTAAACATTTTAAAACACTCATTATTAAGTAAGGTGATTTCATATTAAATAAAAAAGTGTGTAAGTTGTGATTTACTTAAAACCTAAATAATATTTTCTAATTATCAAAAAAGCAAATAAATAAAAAGTAATCAGTTTTACTCAATTCAGTATAAAATCGGATTTGGCCTGTAACATATTATAAAATTATTCATATCAATGTCATAAATATCTGGCAATAATGGTCTCCAATTACGTATCCATGTAAATATTAACACGACTATAACTTTCACTTTACTTCATGAATAATTTAGGCGGGCTATTGTGGGTAAAGTATATTACATTTCGATTGCTAATGCGTTTTGGTATTTATTAGGAAAAAAATTATTCCCGTTTTAGTATATGTAATTTTGGAAGCTAAAATATTAAATAATAAATTTAGAATTTTAGAATTATTTTAACGTTTTAAAAATTTTACGGTGTGATTCGTATAGAAAATATATAAGTATCGTTTTTGTGAGTAAAGTTGACAGAGCAGAATGTTTTCTGACAATTTTGCCATAATGTTGTAAAAGGCCATCAAAATGTGCTAAGAGTTGATCACCACCTATTGATGTGATAACATCTTTTAATTTAAATTTTCGTGGGGTATCTTTACAAATAAAGTTAAAATATGTAACTTTCTTTGTTTAAAATGAAATTAAAATATATTCAATATATGCTTTAAGTTTTTTTAATTAAACCATGATTTTATCCCACTAGAGTTGAATTTTGAAAAATGTATTTTTTATGCACTGCTATTTTTGAAATAACAGATTTACCATAAGTGATGTATATTTTTAGTCTAAAGTTGTAGCAAATTTAGTCTAGATTAAAATTGATTCAAATAGTGTTGCTGTAAACCCAACCGATTTTCGGTCATTAAAGCATATCCGTTTCCTCGCGAAACACAATGCATATCTATTTAATAGTAGTATGTTGTTAACAGTAATCTATTTTACTGTTTTTTTTTGCTCTTTCTCGTTAAAATTGCATTACTGCGAATAAAAAAATATGTGTATCATATTTCGTTCAAAATTTTAGAGGAATAATTATTTGGGAATTGTCTTGGCGAATCTGTTTCATACGTTTTCTTTAAAACTTGGATACAATGTAGAAGAACATAATAGCCCTTTATGTTAGTCCTCTTTAACCCAATTTTTTTGTTTTATAATTTCAGATTCAATCAATAATTAAGTACCTAGTAGGTTGCTTATGAAAGTCGCTTCATCCTCATTCTCCAAATGTTATCCCTTTGTGTTATGGCATGTATAACTAAAAGCAGCATTACTATTTTTATATCGTAGCTATTGGAAACAAAATCATCTCCCTCCTCTAGATATTTAGTAATTAGTTCATAATGAGCAGAAAATGTCTATTTGCCACACGCCTCGATTACATCTTCACAAATTTAAAATTTTGGAAATATTTTAAGGGAAATAACTTCACAACCGTAGAAAAAAATAGTATGTAACACACATTGCAAAACGATGTATCAAAGTAGGAACACGAGCGCAGCGAGTATCATAAGCCCTTGCCACACAATATACTACTTTCTTCAAAAGTGACATTTCTTAACTCATTTTACGACATTAAAGTTTGACCTTTTAGACTGCTATGCGTTACCATTAAAAACGGAGGTAAAAGTATTTTTTCTGACAGAAAAATTAATATCTATAGCAACGCGTATTTTATTTAATACGCCGACCATGCGATATTAACACAATGCGTTTTTGGTGGTGAAATTCGAGATTTTTTATCTTTATTTTTTGTTTTTTTTTTTTTTAGCTGATCGACGTTTGAAGAAAAAATAGCATGTTTTATTCGGAGTAAAAGCCACTTATTGTGACTCGTCTGTAATTGCCGGACCCACTTCGTCACAAAAGTATCACTTTTACTCCTAATAAAACAATAATAATAATAATAATAATAGTATTTATTTCTTCATTGCAAAAAAATTATACTAAATATACTATTTAATGACCGTTGAACTATATATATCTGAAAAGCAGATATCATAACAATGTTTTCACTACATATACACGTAGCGATTTTCACTGGAAACTTTCCGAGTAATGGTAGTTAAGCAATTTTAATAACTATAATGTCTTTTTAATAACAATCAATTAATACGTTCGTAAATCTATTGAAACATCATTAAAATAGACTGACGCATTTCAGCTGAATATTTTCGAATTAAGATTAAATGCACGCGAATTTAAAATTATCTTTCAATGTGATATTAATTAAATTTCAATTAATACATAAAATGATATCTATTTACTTTTTAAATAATATAAACTGATCGAAATGGGTTATTTTCCGAGTAAACTTTAATTTGCGAAAAAATTTTGGTACGCCTACAGTCCTTACTAACACTACTAACTAATTTTTTAATATAAATCGCTAAGTGAAACTCTTTTTAAGTGCTTTGCATTAAAAAATTTCGAAAAGGTTAACATTGTAAAAAAGAGAACAACTATTATGCACCAAGAAATTCCCAAAATATTTATTTGGTCAAATAAAGTACTGTTAAAAGTTCTGCAAAGTGGATTTTAATCCATTACTTAGGTTGAAATTAAGTAGAGAGAACTACTAATAACAGAAAAATATTTAAAAAATATAGTTCACGAATTATGTGTAAAAAAGTGAAAAATTTTTATTTTTAAAATAGAACAGCCAAATTTGATATCTGGATATAACTTCGCATTGCAAGCAACTTCTTTAAATAGCAGTTTTACATGTTTTAAAAAATAAAAGTAGTTTACTCTTTTAAGGCAATTTCAAAAAAAAATTATTCTCCGACCTAAGCGCCAGGACTAACAAACATGTGTGCGCCCCCTTTTTAGTTAGATAGTTAGTTTAGGTGTATCATTATATTATTATTTGTACATAAAACCCATTTCTGGAACTGTCCCCTGACCTCTGCTTATCAGTTAAACCATCTTTTCTCGAAAAAGTATTGTTTAATCACTATATAAATAATGTAAAATCACAATATAACGTGATAAAAAATAAAGTACACCATGAAATGTCAGAATGTTAATATGCAAATAAATCTATTTAATAGTTTAATGGTTAATGGTAGCATCCAGTATTAATTATATTCGATCGCTGGTTTCCTAGAGAAGATAGGAAAGACCCCATAGTGCCCAATCCCCGATAGATAGTTATTTTCGGTGTATAGGTACCGGGTGATTTTTTTAACCTGAACTCTCGAATAATAAGCACTCTACGAAAAGAATGTCCATAATCAAAATTTAATCATTCCGCGGAGGAAATACATTAGTGCTAAAATTAGTCACCCTTCCCCCCTCCTTGTAAGTCGGGAGGGGGTAACTTTGAAATCTTAAATAGGATTTTTAGGATGCGAATTTTTTTATTTTATATAATAATGAAGTTGATGAGGAGTTTATCTAGCAAGAATGAAATCGTGTCAAACCTTTTGCAACGCCTTTTTTTGTGCTTAAAACTGCAAAGTCTGCCTGTTTATCTCATTCGCTTATTAATATTTAATTGTTTAAGCAAATACGTGTTGCAAAATTTTAAAAAATCAGTAATTTTTTACATGGTATTTTTTGCAAAATGAAGTCATTAAACAGAAAAATAAGATTTACACTAAAAATATGCCTTCGATCTTTAATTACTTCCACATCGTGAAAGAATAGCAACGGTAAAAAATATATTTCTTTTATTTCAATAAGTTTAAAATGCCATGAAACGTTGAAATTTTAAGTTTGAATGAAAAAAAATCTATTTGTTGGTCTGTCTGTAACTTTCGTGTGTGCATGATTACTCTGGACGGGTTAATGATATTGTCTTAAACACCTATGAATTACAATAGTACAGTACTAGAGGTTTTAACTTCGGAATAATGTCATATGAATTATATTTAATTCATCTTTGGCAACTTAATAATAAATGTATCACGTAAAAGTTTCTGTATTGTGAGGGGGATTGCTAATTTATAGAGGGTGGATGCCACTCCTTCTTAGGGGGTGCCCCCTAAAAAAAAGACAAAAACATTAGAGCTAAAAGATAATCAAATTTCGAGAAGAAAATGTTCTACGCAACTTTTTATATAAATTGATAGCCTTTAAGTTCATCAAATAACTCAAAAAGTACATTGAGAGAAACCGTGACAGAGACAAATAAGAAATCTACTAAAATGAGGATGAATTTAGTTTTTTTTTCTAATTTCTGTGGAATTAATGGTTTCGGAGATGTGGAAGTATAAAGATGGAGTCCGAGCGTTTACAGGCAGCGAGGAAGGTGGCACGAGAAAGTGTTCCTCCGTCGAAGAACTTCACCGTACTTTCGAAAAAAATTCGCCAAACTTTCAATTTTTGTTCTTTCTAGAAAATGCGAAAATGTCATAAAATGGTAGTTGGGAACTTAATGAGTAAATCGGGATATGGAAGTAGGAATTCCTTAGGCAGCGGTTTTTTACAATTAACTGTCAAACGAAGACGCTAACGCACTTTGTTGATCGCCTCCACTGGGACTCAAGTTGTAAATTCTTTTAAACTGGGTGGATGTCACTTATTTCCAGATGGTGACATCAAAAAAAAAAAAAAAAAATTAACCGTTGGAGTTGAAAATGACTCAAATTTTGTGAAAAAGGGTTTACATAATTTTATGTATAAAGTTTGTTATTGCAATTTAAATTTGAGAGAAAAGATGTTTCAAAACGGTTTTCATAGAATAACCAGAAAAATATTACATTTCGCAAAAAAATGCTTTTGGCTACAGAGAAGGAATATAAACTGAGCATGCAGCTGAACAACTAATGCGTTTGTTTTTTAACCAACTTCATAAGATAAGGAGGAGGTCGTATGTGTTTTTCTAAATATTTTTTCAATGATTACTCTGGCGTAGCTTAAGCGATTTCGGTCAAACCTGCTGCAAATTGTAGGCTATGATTCGGCGGTGGTCCCATACTAAATTTATCAAGTTTGTATTGTTTGCTATGGCGAACCAAAATTTTAAATAATTTCTTATATTACGAGCATTTTCGAAGATTTGGCGGAGTCGCCGGTGATACTGTAGAAGAACGCACTACCGGGCGTCAAAATGACGCGACACCAATTTATTTCTCAGAGGGCGCCAGTAGCGTATTACCCCGTTCTTCTACCTCCCAGGCGGGTTCGAGATAAGATGCACTTCGGTAGCCGAGTAATGGACCAAGGCTGCACTACCACAGATCGGAAACGACGCTCTCTCTGTACCCGAATTCCCTCGTTAGGGGTTTAGGCACCTAATTTCCTGAATTTTTGCATAAAAAAATCCCAACCGAAGAATTTCTCTGCGGAGGGATTAGTTTTGGTACGCAGAAATCACGTTTTGGTCTATTAATAACGGAATTTATTTCTCAAAAAAATCCCTATCAAACCTCCGTAAAGCAACCAGAAGGTCGAACGTTAATGCGAATTAACTCGACACATCCGGTTTTCTATACGAAAGTTCCAGGGATTATAGACCGTCAACAGGCCTCAATATCAATTAAGAAACAATAGTTCAAAGAATCCGTTTATTTAACAGAATTGGTTATACAAAATTCTCAAGATAAGAATCGTGCCTTCCCCAATCAAGGTAGTGACTTTCAGACCATACAAGCGAGAGCGCTCACGCTAACGATCGATTAGGTAGAAAAGATTCATACATACCTTCTCAGAATCAAAATGCGATCTTTTAGAATCATTTCACACTCGGGGTAAATGAATAATTAAGGTTGACTGAAATTAACTTAAAAAAGTTTTACTAAATGAATTTAGTTTCGCTAGAGACTACTTCGCTTTAAAGTTCTTGTATCGTGAAGATTCACGTACTCAAACACATTCAGAGGACTTATTACTGCGTAAGTTGAGTGGCGTTCGATCAGTCCACGACTTACTAACCCTTATCACAGTCGTTCAATATTATCGATTCGGCAGCGACTCACCTTCGAGCGACTTTTAGGCAAAATTGAATTTTTGGATTTTTATGCACAAGGCGTTTTCCTCTATAACTTTGTCATTTGAAAAGCCCTGTTATTGGCTTTTCTACCATTGCTTTGTCTGGACCACTCAACGCGCTCGACCAAATTGCGAGCCGCTGGGTCAATCCAAACTCTTTCTATGCGAGAAACTACGCCGGCTTTGTCAAAATCTTCTATTTTGCCTTTCGGATGCAGTGCATCGCTAAAATTTTATGCTCATACTTTAGAATTGGGCTTTCAATGACCGTACCTTCAAAGGTCAATGTCTTTGGTGGAGGAATAAAAATAAAAAATATTTTAAAGTATATTTTCGTGGTACTTTTAAAACTGACTTTGTGGTACTTTTGAAAAATCTATTTTAAGACCAATTTTAGCGTACTTTTGAAAAATCGATTTTCGAGCCAAACTTCAAGGTACTTTTGAAAAACTAATCTGCGGGTGAAATTTTGGCGTACTTTTGAAAAATCGATTTTCAAGCCAAATTTCAAGGTAGTTTTGAAAAATTAATCTGCGGGTGAAATTTTGGTGTACTTTTGAAAAGTCGGTTTTCAAGCCAAATTTCAAGGTAGTTTTGAAAAATTAATCTGCGGGTGAAATTTTGGCGTACTTTTGAAAAATCGATTTTCAAGCCAAACTTCAACGCAGTTTTGAAAAATTAGTCTGCAAGTGAAATTTTGGCGACTTTCGATAAATCGATTCTTGAGCCAAACTTTCACGCCCTTTCAAAAATATTATTTTTCAAAGTCCAATTTGTGGTACCTTTGAAAAAGTATATTATTCATAAATCTTTGTCATTATATACTTCTGCTCTCATATCCTGAACCAAAAACATTTTTTCTAAGTGAAAATTCGGTGTTTCTTCGAATTTTCACCTGGTCATTTACAACGCCTTATAGAACCCAAAACAGTCCTTATGGATTGATCTGTGCCTCTGCAGACTCTTAAAAATGTCTTTAAATGAAATTTTTGCCTAAGTCGAATTTTGATTATATCTTCAAATTAGGACGATTTTGGAGAGTTCCACAACAATACCAATTAAAAATATAGTTCTCGATTTATAATAATGATAATTTTTCACAAATAATAATGCATTATTATAACTTCTTATCACGTCATATACTTTATCGCAATGAAAGAGAGCCATATATGGAGGCGGATCAGCCGAAGAATGTTTTCTACTGAGACTTTTATTGAGAAAAGCGTCCGTTGAACAATTTGCTTTTGCAAACAAAGGACCCCGCACTTTTCTTATCAAAAAGTGGTTTCAGTTAAATTGGATGAATTTTTAATATGTTGTAGATTTCTGATCAAAAGCTCTCATTTGCCCAACTCGATCCTATATCTAGTTTTCGAGGTTCAGCTATAAATTCTTGTAAAATTTTATATCTTCTCAATCTTTTAATTTATTGATAGGGTATTGGAGGTCAAAGGAGCCATTTCCGAAAGTTTTTCAATTAAAGTTTTTTGATCAGTAAGCCACATACTTTATGTAAAAAATGCCAATTTTAGCCAATTTAACCGAATATTTTTTCACTTGTTATTTTTATATGGATTTCTCGGCGCCTCACAATGGAAAAAACATGCCCTTTTTTGGACAAAAATCTGCCGACAGTAGATATTACAATCAAATTAAATTAAAAAAATGGCAAATACCCTTAAGACATTGTACTTTAGAGTAGTGCTGCGGCTAAGTGGCTTTGGGTTAACCTAACCTAAATATCGCAGATATTACTTTCACGTCCAGTGGAAGCATAGAAATGATAAAATATTAAAAAAAAATTAATGGTCAAATAGGCTCAGAATGTCATGAAACGTCGAGATTTTAAGTTTGAGCAAAAAAGTCTGTCTGTCTGTCGGTCTGTCTGTAACTTTTTTGTGCGCACGATTACTCTGGAACCGTTTAAGATATCGACTTGAAATTTGATACACATGCATTTTAACGAGATCTGGAACTAGATTATAATTTCATCTTATTCCGTTGAAGGGTTGGGGGGTAAATTGGGGTAAATGGGGGTAAATAGGCAAATCAAGCAGATAAGAGTCCAAAAAAATGGTATTTAGTATATACAAGAGAAGCTAATGTCTCAAAAAAAAATTTGGCATCAGCCACCCCCATTACTACCCCACCCCATTATAAAAGGGGGTGAAAAAAAAATTTCATCGTAGATGACCATTCGAAAGCTTATTTTGAAGAGGAATGTTAAATGACGTATTTATTAGAAATAAGATGAAAATTTTTTTGAATCCTATACATAACCTCAAAAGTTGCAAAAAAGTCATTTTTTACGTACTTAACTTAAAATATTTCAAAATCCTGACATTCTGAGGCTAAATTCGGATTCAGCGAGAAAAATTACTTCGGAAATTAGGTAATGTTAAGGTTAAAATTTCTAGGTTTATGACTGTTATTTAATACATAAAATTTTTCACATAAGGTTATATTAAGTTTAAAGCTGTTAATTAGGTTACTCTGGAAGCATAGAAATAAAACCATGTGGATAAAAAACTCCTTATTTTTACCTGTCAGTAAAATAATATTCAGTCTAAACGCAACTAGTGACGAGTATTTGGAATATCGTAATTTTTAGATCAACCTTTGTTTTCATTTCTTTGAATAATCGATAGGATGCGAGTAAGACTAAAGATGAGATCGGCATCAAAAAACCCCGAAGAACAACTTTTGATCACTTAAACGTTATTTCACTTGAATCTCGAATTTTCACCACCTTAAACCTTTAACTCTTATTTTAACCCCTTAAAAATGATTCAAGAAACTTAAGCAATTAAATTATGATCCCATAAAAATGAAATTGGTAGACAATTTACATGAACACTATTTCGTTTGTTTGTGACTCTCGACCAAGGAGGTAAACACAGAATAAAGAGGAAAAAACCGCTGCCCAATGAATAACTACTTCCACATCCAGTTTTTCTATCCAAGTCTCTCATAACGAAGAAAAATTTGTACGTGGAAATAATTGTTTATGGAACTTTAATAAAATAATATTTGAAATCGTCTACCCCAAAAACCCATAAAACGATATGCCATATCGGTAGTCTTGGTCGGGGTGGTGGAAGGGTGGTAGTGGGGGTGGATAAAGTAAAAAAAAAAATCAGGGATTTGATTCTTGTACACATACTAAATCCTCCTTTTATAATGGGGGGTGGGGGTAGTAATGAAGGTAGCTAATACCAAGATTTTTCTTGAGACATTAGCTTCTCTTGTATATACTAAATACCAATTTTATGGACTCTTACCATTTACCCCGATTTACCCCTAACCCTTCAACGGAATAAGATGAAAATATAATCTAGTTCCAGATCTCGTTAAAATACATATGTGTACCAAATTTCAAAGTCGATATCTTAAACAGTTTCGGAGTAATCGTGAGCACAAAAAGTTACAGACAGACCGACAGACAGATGGACAATTTCTTTGCTCAAACTTAAAATTTCGATGTTTCATGACATTCTAAGTCTATTTGAACAATAATATTTTTTAAAATCTGTTTGTCGTTTCTATACTTCCACTGGATGTGGAAGTAATATTTGCGATTTTTAGGTTAGGTTAACCCAAAGCCCCTTTGCTGCAGCACTACTCTAAAGTACAATGTCTTAAGGGTATTTGCCATTTTTTTAATTTAATTTGATTGAAATCTCTACTGTCGGCAGATTTTTGTCCAAAAAAGGGTATATTTTTCCCACTGTGCGCGCCTTCGCCACCATTCTTCAAACTTAATTTTTTTTCTGCACTATTTTTACTAAGAGAACAGATCTTTTTTTGTGCACTATATCATCAAGAGCTCTTGTTATGTATCACAATTTAAAATATATGAAAAGATATCTCGAATTCGGTAATTTTTTAAATGTACAAGGGGTCATTCTTGTACATTTCTTGAGCTGTATCTCGGAAATTAGATGTAGGATAGAGTTGGGCCCGTGAGAGCTTTTGATCAGAAAGTGGAAACCTACAACATATTAAAAATTCCAATTTAACTGAAACCACTTTTTCATAAGAAAAGTGCGGGTTCCTTTTACAGCATGTTTTCGCTCATGTCGTGGTTTTCAATGCTATTAATGATGACGATTTCGTTGCATGATGGTTTTTAATTGAGATGCCGATAATGCCAGCAAACTTTTGTAGATTTACGTAAAACCTGTTACAATGGCGAAACCGAAAAGTAAACGACTATTTGATATTATGTACTGTGGACTAAAAGTATATTATTATAAAGAACTAAAGTGAGGTTATGATGTATTATTTGTTTATCTTTTAGGTAGGGAAATATGCGAAGCTACTAAAGAGGTAATTTGTTTTTTTTTTAAATCGATCATATTGAAGCTCCATTTTGAATTACTTTACACTTAACACTTTTTCAAACACTAAATTTGTCCATTTAGGGATGATTTCCATACCTTGGAGGTAACTATCGGAGCCAAATAAAAACTTAAGAAGCTACCTTGCACTACAAAGATGTCATAAAAAAAATTATCAATACATATGGCGTTCTTTCTAAGTGTTACATTTTTTTCACCTCATCTTTCAATTGTGACGTTAACGAAACGTCAGTATACCATTCAGTATGATTGTTTCTGTAGAATCTTATCGAAGGTCTCAATCGTCTTATATTTTTTCAGTATTGATAACTTTTATATTTACTTATCGCAAACAATACTCTTCTTCCCCAACCAATACTAACTAATTTTCCAACTTTCAATTACGTCCGACTCTTCTTTCTAAAGTTGTCGTGTTTATAAGAAACGTGATGGACAGATAGATAGACAAACGGACATTTTAAAAGTTATTAAGAATTCTAATATTAACAAAATATGTAATGAACTTTCTGTCTCTACGAGTGATATTTATGGTTTTGGGGAAGTGCCAAATACAAAATTATATTCTTCTTTTCTGCGATAATGACCTTAGAAAATTATACACTATAAATTTGTAACAAGGGAAAGATGAATTGGTAGGATATATTGCTTCTCGTGAAAATTTACATAAACTTGTTGGTTTTGAAATTAACGAAATAATGAATTTTACTATTCTGTTCAGTAGTGAAAACTTTTACTTTTACCGACATATGCTTTAAACATTATTCTGCGTTACTACCTTTTTAATACCAACATGGCTTCATAATGTCAGTTAATAAATGCACAACTGAAAACTTCATTTAAAATTTTAAAATTAGTTCTCCTTCTTTTTACTTTTATATTAGATTTCAGGGGTATTTTAAATAGGAAGTTTCAAATTAATTCTTAAGTTTATATCAAGTGACATCCTTATGATACATAATTCATTTTATTTAAAAAATATTGTAAATTACACCGGAACTTTTAAATTACTTTTCCAAAGAAAATTCATCAAAACAAATTATACTGCTTATATATTTTTTTGCAAATCGTTATAATGAAATTAAATTAGCAAGCGGAAAACCATTTCGTAATGTTCAAGTTAATGCTTCCATGGCGTGATATATTTTAATTATCATTACCACAAAATTCTTTTCACAAATTTAAACACATTTTCGAACGGTCTTTCTAATAACAAAGGGATAATTTTTATAGGTGTATATTCCTTACATCTTAACGAAACGTGAAACGTGAAATGAATTCTTAAATGTCATGTGGCAATAATAGTCGGGAGCAGAAATAAAGAAACGGACAAGAGATCGTAGCTAGTCTTTCAGGTAAAAATTATTTCTATCCTCATAGTGGTCGATAAGAAAGAAGTAAGGAAGATGTAGAAACTGTGTAGCAAAGAATATACGTTTTTTCAGATAGCCAGGTGGCTGCGCTTTCCTAGGATAAGATCAGACTTCATTCACGAGTCCAACGGTGCTCTGAAAGGAAACATTAAAAGATAAATCTGGTATAGGTTTCAACATATAGCAGAGTTTCTGAATATGAAAAAGCAAACGAATTGGTAAGACTTGGAGCAAATGATTCCCCCTTTCAAACCGAGTCTATTTTGTACATTTTAATTGAACGGATTACGATTACCTCATAGTGCAGGCAAATCCAGTTTTGAGTATGAACTATCTGGGGACAGCTATTTCTTTATCGAAATGGATAGCTCTATTCATGTAGAATGAGGATATAAAAGTCCAGAAAAATCCCGATGTGAGCTAAAGCCACCATTTAGAAAAAATGGCCGATAGAACCGTTTCTTTTAGAAGGACATATCTCAGTAACCATTGCTCCGATTTTAGATTTCTTTTTCTTGTTCTCTTCCCCTTTTTATGTACAATCGAAAGTGTTATTGCGTCTTTAGGCATAAAATAGAAGATAACTGAAGAAAATAAGACTTGAGTTCTTGGAAATATACAAGGTGTCCAGTTAGTGCTTCCTCGGAAGATTGTGCAAAAACGGGTGACTTTATAAAAAAAAATTTTTAACAAAACTTTCAATGTTTCATTTCTACTATAACGTGAAATTATTTTCAATTATATAAGGTGTCACGAAAAGGAGTTACACAAGAATGTATATATTTTTTAATGGAATACTCTCTAATTTTTTAGCGCCAGTTAAGCGTCTAAGGGTCCTGAATTACACCCTGAAATATTTTGCCAATCGGATGCAGCGTTGCCAAGTTATAATTTTTTTTCTGTTTTTTTGGCAAATTACAAACATTTTTTTGACTACCATATCTCCGTGATTTATTATTTGTTTTTTCTAAAAATGTAGAGTGTTATTCGATAATGATGCATTTACTGAAAAACATTTTTGAAATAAATTATTATTATACCGGGTGTCCAAAATATTTGTTTACATTTCTTGTTATTTAATTATTATTTTTCTCAAATTTTTTAAATGGAATGCGTATATTTTTTACATGGATGAATAAAGCATAACATTCCCCATATTCTAATATTATACACTTAATTTTTTTATTTCAAACCGTTTTTGAGACATGATTATTTCATTTCAAATATGTTTTGCGTAAATTGCGGTGCTTTTTATTTTAGCACTAAAATCTAGTATGGCTTTGGTCTTTTGTTTTGCGCTTGTTTTTCACTCTATTCTATGACATTTCTCTAATGTGTTTACGATTATCGTGATTAAGTTGAATTAATATTGTTAATATTTAAAAATACGAATTATAATTATTGTCAATAAGATTTAATATATATGGTAAATGTTATCTTATTGGTGAATATGATGGAAATTGTTTATTGGCATCAAAAATGTATGGTCAAAAATATCCCTATAGCAGATATCCTGATGTGAGATCTCTAGAAAATTTAAAAGAACGTTTTGAACGTACTGGAAATTTTGCATATGAAAAGAAGGCGAGACGACCAAATGTATTGTAAGGAAGAAAATGAGCTCTCTATAACTTTAGAGGTAATCGAAAATTCTATGGCAAGTGTTCGGGAGTTAAGTGTGAATCTAGTGTTTCCCTATGTCTTCGTAAAAATATGTTTCACCCCTATCGAGCTCAGCTGCATCAAGAGCTTTGAGATGTGGATTTAAATCGTAGATTAAATTTTTGCCAGTGGGCTCAAAACCAAATTGGAGAAAATTAAGAATTTTTCAAATTTGTATTGTTCACGGATGAATCAACGTTTCATCGCAACGGATTTGTGAATAGGCACAATTTCTATTATTATGCCAGAGAGAACCCTCATGTTGCACAGAAAAATCAGAACCAGAGTTTAAATGTAAGGGAAGGAATTGTACATGATTATGTTATTCATCCTCGCTTTTTTGAGGGAAATGTGAATGGAGCAGTCTTCTTAGATTTTACGCAAAATACGTTTCCACAAATAATCGAGCATATTCCTGATTACATTACAAATAATATGTGGTTACAACTTGAAGGTGCACCACCACATTTTAGTAGAAATGTTCGTCAGACCATTAGTAATCAGTTTCCTGAAAGGTGGATAGGAAGAGGAGGTCCAATATTTTAATAAACTGTTAAATAATATCTAATTTATTATTTTATTAAATTATGTTTGGTCTCATTACATGGCCGCCTAAGTCACCCGACCTGACTTCATTAGGTTTTTTCTTTAGGGATTTGTGAAGTCAGACGTTTATAAAGTAGAACTAACGACTCGAGAAGATATGATGGAAAGGATTCGTCGGTGTTTCAATCGTATAAATGTTGATATGTTACACTGTGTAAGGCGCTCATTTATCAAGAGACCTCAGTGTTACCTGAATCAAAATGGTGGACATTTTGAGCAGTTGTTAGGTTAGTTTCAATATCGTGAAAAAAAATTATTGCTCAAGAACCGTTCATAAAAGAAAGTGTACGATATCAATGTGAGAAATTGTAAGCGTTACTCATCCATTTAAAAGAATTATAGGCATTCCATTTAAAAAAATCGAAAAAAATGTAAAACAAAATATAGATTTTAATGCTAAAATAAAGAGCACCTTAATTTACTCAAAAATTATTTGATATAATCATATCTCAAAAAAAACGTTTGAAATAGAAACAAAGAGATATTAAAATGTGAGGAATTGTATGTTTTATTCATTCATGTAAAAAAAAGTATACTTAGGCATTCCATTTAAAAAAAAAATGAGAAAAATAATAATTAAATATCAAGAAATGTAGGCAAATATTTTGTACACCCGATATACTAAAGATTTATTTCAAAAATGTTTTTTAGTAAATACATCATTATCAAACAACATCCCACATTTTTAGAAATAACGATTAATAAATCGTGGAGATATGCCAGTCATAAATGTTTGTAAACTGCCCAAAAAACAGAAAAAAATAACTTGGCAAAATATTTTAGGGTGTAATACAGGGCCCTTGGAGGCTTAACTGGCGTTAAGGAAATGCAGGCTGTTCTATTTAAAAAAATTATACTTTCTTGTGTGACTCATTTTTGTGACACCTTGTATAATTGAAAATAATTTTAAGTTGTAGTAGAGACGAAACATTGAAAGTTTTGTTAAGAAAGTTTTTTTATAAAGTTAGCCGTTTTGCACAATCTTCCGAGAGAACACTGACTGGACACCCTTTATACTTTAATGTACATTATTAAAAATGATTACAATTTTATATATAAATAACTATTACTCCGTTAATATTTGAGTTAGTATCATCGGCCAAAAAACAAATGAAAGCTAATTGTGTGCTCTAGAACTTTTATTAAAATTATTTTTTCAATAATTGACTAGAAATTTCAGTACAAACGTCTCGAGTTTACAAAAGTTTAAATTTCCGTAATATTTAAATTATTTTTAAATTTCCTAAGTTTATCGTTCAATTTGTCGTAAAATATGTAATCATACTTTCTGTAAAATGTGAAGTGAGGAATGGAACAAAAAAAAGAAATCTAAAATCGGAGAAACGGTTACTAAGATATATGATTTTTAAAAAAATGTCTCTGGCGGTCATTTTTTCTAAATGGCGGCTTTAGCTCACGTCGGGATTTTTTGTGACTTTATGTACTTATCCTACATTAATAGAGCTATCCATTGCAATAAACAAATAACTGTCCCCAAATAGTTCACGCCAAACCCATTTTACACTGAGATTTGCCTGGTCGTTCGTTCTTCGGGTTACTTCAATCACTGGGTATTTTTGTGTATCGGCGCGGTAGCTCAGCTGGCTGAGGTATATTCTGTGGCCAATATGCTGGTCGTACTGTGAATCCCAGCCCCAGCGCTGGAACTGACAATTCCTGAAGGTATGGATGTCTGTCTGCTTTTTCCAAGTATGTAACTTCCTTCGAGACAACTTTGGCTTTGGATTTGAGGGTTATCTACTTACATGTGGTGTGTTTATGTTAATACCTCAGGATGGAATCTTTCGTCGCTTAAATCGTTAATTTGGGTGTCAAAAAAAAAACAGTGTATTCTTTAATTCCAACTCAATAGGAAAACCAGAAAAATGACGCAAAATATTCCAGTTCCTTGTATTTATTTCTAAGGAAAAAGACCACTTGAAGGAAAAAAACAAACAAAATAACATTTTAGTTCTAATAGCTACATAAGATCACCAAAGATAAAGGATTTTCCAAAGGATTTTCAGTTATGCTGAAAATTAAAATTTTAGAGCAATAAATAGCATAAAATTGTTATTCACTTAATAGTAGTACATTTTTATTATAATTAAGAGGTATATTTATATTTTTAGTAGTTCAAATTGACAACCAATCGAAAAAGCAGGGAAATGTTACTTGCTCATGTGCTGTTGCCTTTTAGACTTTCGTAAAGCTTCTGACAATGTCGAATGAGATAGGCCGTGGACTTGGACAAGAAAACACCCAAACATCTGTTCTTTGCCAACTATATGAAAAATAGTCCACCTTGGTGATGATCATTGACAAAACTAAATCAGGCGTCAGAGGGTAGTGTTCGGTGAACATATAATTCGATGTATGCTGGAAAACTGGCACGGTGGAGTAGCTATAAGTAGAACTAAAATCTGTAACTTGAGATTTGCAGATGATCCAACTTTTTTTTTGCGGGGGGGGGGAGAAGGGGAAACCCATCATGGACACCCAGTGCCTTGGATCTATCACGCTGAGTAGTGCTGGACTCTAACCAGCTAAAACCCCTCCGGAACCCCCTCCCTGTCTTCAGTGTTTCCTCATATCCTGGAACCGCTCTCGCTTGCCGTCAGAATATCAGGTCAATGTTAGTGTAGGTGTTCGAAATAATCTGCCCCCGCAGAGATGTCCTCTTATTACTACATCCTTGAAACAATTAGAGGTTCAAGTTTCTTTCGTCTACTTCCTTGATTTTCATAACTGATGTTATCATGTCCTCCAAGAGTTGCCAGTTTTCCTCTGATTCTAGCATCCTCAGCACTATATCATCGGGTGTAACTGGGCCGCCTAGCCTGTTTATGACTCGTAGCCTTTCTTCTCTCCACCTGCTACACCAGAACACAGTATGCTCCGCGTCGTCTATCTCCCCGCAGTACATGCATTCTCGGTCTTCAATCTTCCCGATGTCGTAGACGTACTCTGCAAATCATCCGTGTCCTATTAGGGCCTGAGTAAGATATAACCCAACCTCCCCGTGTCCTCTCTCCACCCATCTTTTAATATCTGGAATGAGTCTCCTCGTCCATCTTCCCTTACTCGAGATACTCCATCTTTCCTGCCACCTCTGATAGAGTCTATCATTGGCCTCCTTCCTGCCACTTCCCTCGTATATCTCCCCCCTTTCTTTTGCCAGAAGGTCAATGGGAGGGATCCCTGCCACGATCAGCACTGCCTCGTAGGAGACCGTTCTGTAGCTGTCGCTGTACCCTGGCCAGTCTTCTTCGCGTTCTTTCCACTGCCATCGCACTTACCCATACCGGGGCCGCGTACAGGAGAATGGAGTACACCACGCTACACAGCACTCTCCTCTTGCTGGCCTTCGGTCCACTGGTGTTATGCATTAGCCTGCCTATGGCTGTTGCCACCCGCCCAGCTTTTTCCTCCAATTTCGTCACATGCACCCCGTATGTCAATTTCGAATCGAGCCATATGCCCAGGTACTTTATCGCCTGGCTCGGGCCAATTTCCAGCTCCCCTACCCTTATTCTCATGATAGGGAGATTCCCCTTTCTGGTTATGATTACCAGCTCGGTTTTTCCAGGGGCAAGTTCGAGCTTCTTGCCCCTTATCCATCTCTCTATTTTTGCAATGGCCGTGTTCGCCGCCTCCTCGATTTCCCTCACCGTTCTGACCGTGACTGTTACTGCCAGATCGTCGGCATATCCGATCACCTTAACGTTCTCCGGTTGGGGTAAGCCTAACGCATCGTCGAACATTATATTCCACAAGGTTGGGCCCAGAACCGATCCCTGCGGAACACCACAAGTCATTTTTCTCCACTGGGTAGTACCCTCAACCTCCAGCCCTGTCCACCTGTTCTCGAGGTAGCTCTTTACTATCCTGAGCAGGTACGGGGCTATTCTTAATTTTCGCAACTTCTCAACTATCTCGCCCCAATCCGCCATGTTGAAAGCATTCCGAACATCCAGCGTTACTATCGCACAGATCTTCTTGGCCCTCATAGCCTCCCTGGCTATCTCGGTTATGCGCCTTATCGCTCCTACCGTGGATCTACCTTTCCTAAAACCGAACTGGGTCTCCGATAACCCTCCCTTCTCTTCAATGTCTACCTCTAACCTCCCCCGAAGCAGATATTCCATTAACTTACCCATCGTATCGAGTAGACATACCGACCTATATGAGGACCGTTCATCTGGTGGCTTGTCCCCTTTCTTTATCAACACCAGTCTTGCCTTCTTCCATCTCTCGGGGAAGTTTCCCCTTTCCAGGGCGCGGTTCATAACCCATAGGATTACCCTAGATTGTTCTTCCGCCACCAGCTACTATTTCCGGGGGGATTTTATCCGGTCCAGAAGCCTTTCCGCTCTTGAGCCTACCACGCGCCTCCGACATTTCCTCCTCGGTAAAACGGGGAACTTCTCCCACCTCCGTTGGTGTCCATATTATTTCGTCCCTTTCTGGGAATAGGGCATTCACGATCTCCACCATCTTTTCGGCTCGTATAGTCGGAGGAGGGGCTTTCATGCGTCTCGTCGCAATCTCGAACCCATCCCCCCACGCGTCTCTATCTATGTCTTGGCACAACTCTTTCCATTTGTCTTTTTTTGACTTCTTGATTGCGTCTCTTAATCTCTTCTTTGTCTCCCGGTAGTGTTGTAAGGCCGCGTTCTCCTCTTGTACTCCTTGTCTCCTGTTTCCCCTAACGTATCTTCTTCTGGCCACAACACACTCCTCTCTGAGATCGGAGATTTCTTCGGTCCACCAATATACCAAGCCGTTTGGTCTTATAACTCTCCTCCTCGGCATTGCTTGATCGCAGGCTCTAGTAACTGGCCTGATTAGGTCTTCCGCAGATGATCCACCTGGATTGAAACAATTGAGCATGAGCTCATACATCTGCTCATAAACCTTCAAACATTAAATTATGGGTATGGTTTAAGTATAAATTACAACACAATGAAAATTGTGATTGTAGACCGAGCCAATGAAGACCATCAAAACACGTTAAGATGACTTGTGATAGTAAATATACGACATCCTGCATGCAAAACGTGGTAGATGAGCAAAATTTAACATAAGAATATGCTTCTTAATGCACTAGTTTTCTCCTTATTTCCTTAAGCTTCTGAGGCATAAAACATGAAGGCACGGACGGCAGATAGATGGCATGGTATATTGGTTCTCTCGAGATGGGTATGGAGTCTGTTATGAAATTCATGAGACGTTCTGGACTGGATTCAGAACATAACATCTGAGTATAGTTGAAGTGTAAATTACAAAACCGTTGCCCAAGGAATCACTACCTCCACATTCAGAATTTCTATCCAAGTCTCTCACAACGAAAAATAATTTATATTATATTTTCACTCCACTATGTGGCAGTAATTATTTATGGAACTTTAATAATATAATATTTGAAATCGACACTCTAAAAACCCATAAAACGATATGCCACATTGGTAGTGGGTGTGGAGGTTAGGGGGTGGTAGTGGGGGTGGGAAGTAATAAAAAAAGTTGAGGCCTTTATTTCTTGTACACACACTAAATCACAATTTTGTTTTATTTATTTTTTTCACCCTTTTGTGGCTGGTAATGGGGGTGGCTAATGTTAAACAAATTTTTGAGACCTTTCTCTTATATATACTAAATACCAATTTTATGGACTCTTACTTGCTTGACTTTCCTATTTACCCTCATTTACTCCAATTTACCCCCCAACCCTCCAACGAAATGAGATCAAAATATAATCTAATTCCAGATCTTGTTAGAATACACACGTTTACTAAATTTCAAGTCAATATCTTCAACGATTTCAGAGTAATCGTGCGCACAAACAAAGTTACAGACAGACCGACAGACAAACCGACAGACAGAACGAAGAATTTTTTTTTTAAATTTATTATTTAATATAATATATAATAGAGACAGTTAATGGTACTATTTTATCATATACTTAATATAAGCTACTTTGAGATACAAATAATATGTTCTCATGTGTCTATAAGTCAAGTGTATGGCCCAAACTGTAAAGCAAAATATTTTTCTTCCTAAAGAATGATAAGATACTAATAGAAAGTAAACACGCTTGAAGAATAATTAAATTTGTTTTAGATATTTAATTATAAATTACAATTAAAACTTCATTCTAATTTTCATGGAAATTACTGTCCCTAAAATATTTTTGGCGTTGCAAAACTCAAAAATTTATACATTTTAAGAATATTTGTGTATCACAATTCATAAATCGTTAAATTTTAAAATTATTATTTTACATTAATCTCTCTTTTTCAATATGGATGGCCATTTATTTTAAGAAAATATAGCCCATTTGTATAATGTGTCTAAATGAGATCACGATTCCTAATGTTGAATGATTTTCACCTAAAATTTGCCTGAGTACAGCTACATATCAAAAAAAATCACTCTCGAGTTTCCACTACTTGAATAAGCATTTACTTTAATGTGTCGATATGGGCACATACCTAGTTTCTAAAATATTCCTAAGTTATAAATTAGGCATAATTCAAAATACATCTGAAATGTGTCTGTTTAGGCACATATACAAGTATCTTCAACACATTGTAAGCAAAATACTTTATTTAACTCGAGTATATGCTCGTGTGAAAGACTACTTACAATTAGCCGCAAGTGCACAGACACACATACACTTTATGCACAAAATATAAGAAGTGTTGAAAATTCAACGTTGTGGAAACATTTGAACATCTTGGCACATTTAAGGCAGAAATTGAAAAATTTGTCAATAAATGAATACGTATGAAACCTCTTTGGTTAAATTTCAGTAACACACCTTTTAGACACATTCTAGACACACACATACACATAGTCTAAATGGCGTCGACGTGATGTATCTAAATTGTATCTAGTCTTCCAGAATAGGCTTAACAATGTATGCACAAAAAACCAAAATGTTGCCATTTGGGTGCAGTGGCAGAATATTTGGCTCCTGTGTGACACATGTCCCACAAAATGTTAAAATTATTATAAAATATTATTTCGGGTATTCAGCAGATAACTTTCAAAGAAATCATTCGTTCCTTTCATATATTATTGACCTAAATCTGACCAAGCTAGAATATCACCGAGTAGTTCTTTATACATATGCTATGTCTAACCACAGAATAAGGAACCACCAGAAGCGGCACTCTCAACCGCCCTTTGATGTTTTTTTTGTGACTATTAAAGTAAACTTAATAAAACTGTCTCTACGAACAATTGTATTCTTAATATAGTCACAAAATGTATTGAAATCAATACAATGTCTCGCCTGAGAAAATCTGTAATTTCTTCCTGGGAGGCTGTTCTGGGGAAATATTAAAAATGTTTCTTTTTAAACTATCAAGTCGAGGGAAAATAGTAGGTAGTGCTGTTGGTAGCAACCTATTTTGATACATATTTGTCGTGCGCACAACTTAAAATTGTTATAAAGTTCGGCTGAACTTTTACTTGCCAAATCCCCACGATTGCATGCTTCCAACCACTATACGGAAAGAAGAAAGGTTTCCAATTACTTGGAAATATTTTATAATAATAATAATAATAATAATACTTTTATTCTCAAACAGCCACAATGTACAATATATACATACAGACACAGTGGGTTGAAAAACGTTAACAAAAATTTGTAGAGTTTAATAAAAAACAAACTCTTAAATATCCTAACACAATCTATTATTTTACATACTGTTTCTTACAATACTGGTTTTTATAAATGGGATCTTCTATAATTAATGTATTCTGTAATTGTGTACGGTTCCACATCAATTAAGTAATTAAATATTTCTCTCTTAAAACACTTAAAATTTTTTATATTTTTAATTTTATTTGGAAGAGTATTAAAAAATTTCATACTTGAATAAAGAGGACCTTTTTCATACATACTCAGTCTATGAATAGGAAAATTATAATTATTAATACCTCTAGTGCCGTAACTATGACTAATTTGTTGTTTTTCATATTTGTCTTTATGCTTAAAATTAAAAACCAAACACTCATAAATATATATTGCAAACACTGTCAATACTCTATTTTTTTTAAATTTACCTCTACATGTTTCTCTTACTGAACTATTATCAATAACGCGAATAACTTGCTTTTGTAAGATAAATATTTTATTTATATCCGCCGCACTACCCCAAAATAGTATTCCAAATTTTAATTTTGAAATGAAGGAAGCGTAATAAATTGTTCTCATCGTCACATCATTAACATATTTCCTTAATACTCTCATACTATAACATACACTGTTCAATTTTTTTGATAAATTTATAATATGGTGTGACCAACTCAATGTGGCATCTGTAATAATTCCTAAAAATTTTGTTGATTCGGCAAATTCGATGTTTTCATTATTTATTACAAGATTAATTTCTGACAAGTTAATATTTGATCTATTTGTTCGAAATATGATACACGATGTTTTCTTTTCATTTAGAATTAGCCTGTTTCGTTTTAACCAATCGCCTACAATATTTACTATTGAAGCTGCCTCGTTTAGTAATACTTCTATTTTCTTTTCTCTTATTAATAATGACGTGTCATCTGCATAATTTATAATTAAATGTTTACTATTTATTAAAATGTTACACAAATCATTTATATATATATTAAATAGCAGCGGACCTATAATACTACCTTGGGGAATTCCAATTTTTGTATTTCTGAGTTCCGATTTAATATTTATATGCTGAGAATTAATTTTTACAAGTTGTTGTCGATTGTCTAAGTATGATGCTATCCATTTCAATGCTATTGATCTTATTCCATATTGATCTAGTTTTTGCAATAATATATCATGATTAATAGAATCATATGCTTTAGATAGGTCTAAAAATATTCCCAAGGGTATTTCATTTTTTTCTAATGTATTCAAAATGCCATTTACATATTCAAATACGGCTGTCTCTATACTCCTACCTTTTAAAAATCCATGTTGATTTTGACTAAAGAGGTTATGATCATTAAAGAACTTTATCAATCTGTTACAAACTACTTTCTCAAATATTTTTGAGAAAGCTGGCAACAAACTGATTGGTCTAAAATTTTCCATTTGATTTTCGTCACCACTTTTATATACAGGTATAACTACTGCTAATTTTAACAAGTTTGGAAATATTCCAAATTTTAGAGAATTATTAATAACATAACAAAGAGGTTTGATTATGTGAACTGCTATTTTCTTCAGAAGAGATGTCGATAATTCATCATCTCCAGAACTATTTTTGTTTTTTAAAGATCTCACAATTTCTAAAATTTCACTTTCTGTAACCTCCTCAAAAATTATGGGAGTTTCGTTTCTTGGGATATTATTAATAAATGGTATTTTCTGTAATTTTTCAACTAAATTGCTTGCCGCGTTTATAAAATAAGAATTTAAATTGTTAGCCGTTGTGATGAGGTTCTCTGAAAATAAGATGTCATGTTTTTTTGTTTTTTTTAAATTTCCCGTTATACTATCTACCATATTCCAAATCGATTTAGATATGTTGTCTGACTTTGCAATTTTTTTATTATAATATGTTTTCCTAGCCTCAACTAGTAATAATTCTAATTTAGCTTTTTCGAGGTTGTATTTGTATAATTGTATAATTGTATAATTTGGATTATGTTTTAATATTACTGAAATCGTACTAAGTCTTTTTTTACATTCTAAAATTTCGGGAGTATCTTTCCACGTGTCATTGGTGTTATTAATGTTTACTTTCTTTAAAAGAAAACTATTATTAAAAAGAGTTGAAAAGTATGACATGAACGTGTCCCATTGTAAGTTTACATCATTTTCTGTTTGACTTAAAATATGTAACCAATCAATTTGCATCAAAGAATTTGAAAAAGTTTGAATATTAGCTTCGTTAAAGCAACGTATATATTTATATTCTTGTGAGTCTTTATTTGGCACTTGTACAATTATCTTTTGTGCCATATGATCAGATAAGTGTGAGTTTATTATTTCACTAGTAAATTCACAATTTACTATATTTGTTAATATATTGTCAATACATGATTTTGAAGTGCCAGTTATTCGGGTATAACCGTCTATAGCTACTTTTACATTATAAGATTCTAAGAGTGATAACGTTTTCTTAGTGTTATGATTATTTACATTTTCAAAATCTGTATTGAAGTCCCCGGCGACAAAAAATATATCACTGTTTTTAAATAATAATTCTAAAAGCATATGAAATTTTCTTAAAAAACTGTCTATATTTGAGTCTGGTGATTTATAAAGAGCTATAATTACATATTTCGAACTTCCACAACTTACTTCCACAGCCGCACATTCAAACGTACAACATAATTCACATCAATAATAAAATACCTTTGGTGATCCTTAGGAAACCTAAATAACCTAATGTCTTTTCCTGTCGTACTACTTGGATGTTCCTTAAGAGCGCAGACAGTTCCACCTCGTTTACTCATATCGGTAATAAAAATTACTATTAACAACATTTTCCCGCTATGATCTTTTACCTATTCACAGCACAATAAAACTAAAACCTTTTAAGAATTTATTTCGGTATTATGTCAAAGACTGTCATTTATTGTTTTAACCTAAAACATTAAATGAACTGACGGATGTACTAACAACAAAATGGCGGCAATGAAATTTTGGCGGGAAGCCCAAGTGTCGTTTCTGGTAGTTCTCTTTTCTGTGGTCTAACATTCAATATGAAAAACAAGAAAATAACCATTCTTTCTACATATTGAAGATCTAAGTCTGATCATGCCAATATATTATCAGAAATCCACCCTTACGAGGAAATCTTTCAAGCATCTCTAGCCCTACCTAGAGGATACTACATCACAAACAAACATTTGTTACATTTCAAAGCCAAGAACTACTAAAAAGCACAATGAAATATAGGAATAAAATTTCACTCACATGTCATAATAAATAAAATATTTCAAGCAATGTTTGATTGAATAAACCTCTGTAAAAATTCTGCAACCTTTTTCATTCTCTTTAGAACTCATCAGCAGAGATATATATTCAATTCAAAAACATAATTACTATCAAAAAATAGGAAAACATTTTCTTGTAAAAACCGACAGGAAATATTTATTTAGTTGATACATATCAAAAATAATAAAAAAGAATCACTCTTTTTTAGAGCCCCATAGTTCATATAGTTTTTTAAAAACTAAGTATCTTGTATTTCTGCTTACATCATTGTTACAAAATATTATTTTGGGTATTCAGCGGATAACATTCAAAGAAATCACTCGTTCCTTTCATATATTATTGATCTAAATCTTATCAAGTAGAATATCAACGAGTAGCCCTCTAACGAACAATCTTGTCAATTTCTTTAACATTTACTATGTCTAACATTCAATATGAACATTGTTTTAAATATTTTATTTATTATGACATCTGTGTGAAATTTTATTCCTATATTTCATTGTGCTTTTTAGTAGTTCTTGGCTTTGAAATGTAACGAATGTTTGTGATGTAGTATCCTCTAGGTAGGGCTAGAGATGCTTGAAAGATTTCCTCGTAAGGGTGGATTTCTGATAATATATTGGCATGATCAGACTTAGATCTTTAATATGTAGAAAGAATGGTTATTTTCTTGTTTTTCATATTGAATGTTAGACATAGTAAATGTATAAAGAAATTGACAAGTTTGTTCGTAAGAGAACTACTCGTTGATATTCTAGCTTGGTCAGATTTAGATCAATAATATATGAAAGGAACGAATGATTTCTTTGAAAGTTATCTGCTGAATATCCAAAATAATATTTGATAACAATGATGTAAGCAGAAATACAAGATATTTATTCAACTGCAGACATAATTGCACCTATATTAACAGTACTGATAAATGCATGTTTTATATCAGGCGAATATCCTGACGCTTTTAAAATTTAAAAAATTATGCCTCTCTTTAAAAAGGAGATCCAAATTCTCTAGACAATTACCGTCCCATTTCCATTATTCCTATTTTTTCGAAAATCATGGAAAAAATTTTAAAAACCAGGTTGATCAAATACCTAGATGACAACTGCCTTCTGTGTTCCCATCAATTTGGATTTCGTAAAAATTGCTCAACCACACAAGCTATATGAAAAATCGTGGGTGATATAGTCGATGGCCTTGAAGAGGGAAATCACACAATGATTACACTGTGTGACCTTACCAAGGCCTTCGATTGTGTCGCTCACGATATTTTGCTAGAAAAAAATGTCATACTATGATTTTAGAGGTGTTCCACTATTACTTTTCAGTTCTTACTTAAATAATAGAAAACAATGCGTTGCAGTTAATAATACCACATCTGAATGCAATTTTGTTACGAATGGTGTGCCTCAAGGTTCCGTCCTTGGACACATATTATTTATAATATATATTAATGATTTGTATTACTATTTAAGTCCCAAAAAGTGTATTCTCTTTGCTGACGACACCGCCTTGTTAAGTTCTGAAAAAAGTTTGTCAAATCTAACCAAAATGGCAAAAGAAATGGAAGAAAAAGCTGATAATTGGTTCTCAGCAAATAAACTTAAATTAAACAGATAAAAAACACAGAATCTCATTTTTTCCTCAAATGTTAATATCACTTAAGGTAGTACTGTAAATTTACTGGAAGTCACTTTGGATGACAAGCTAAACTGGTCTGCTCATGTGGATCAGTTAGGCAGGAAGCTGTCCAGTATGATCTTTTTACTCCGTCGAATGAAAAATATTTTAAGTCCTGAAATTCTTAAAACTACTTATTTTTCCTTATTCCATAGTCATATCTGCTATGCAACTATTCTGTGGGGTAACTCAACGCATGCCCAAATAATTATTATACTGCAAAAAAAGCCATTCGCATTATAGCAGGTGCAGGAATGACTGACCATTGCCAACCTATATTTATTAAATTGGGCATAATGCCCGTTCCTTCATTATTTATTTTTTTTACGCTATTGGAAATTCACAAAAATATTATTAACTTCAACAGTCAATCGGATATTCATCATTATTCTACTAGATCTGGTAGTTTATTAAGAACTCGTTGTTTTAGGTTAACTAAATCGCAAAAAAATTCATTAAATTCAAATATATATAATAAATTGCCGACGAATATTAAATCGTTGAATTACAGCCGTTTTAAACGTAAAATAAATTATGTTATTTTAAGAAACTGTTTTTATTCGGTGGCTAATTATTTAGATGCAACCCAGATTTTTTAAGTTTATAAATTAATAACCTTTTCATAGTGTGGTATATATATTTGTGTGGAATGCATTTAGGTATCTGCGTTTGCATTTATATTTGTGTTTGTATGTATTATATTTTTATATTGTATTATTTTAATAATATTTGACTGAAATTTTTATATTTTTATATTTATCTTTATCTATAGATGATTGTATTTTGACATGCTACAAATGTACCTGACAAGTATGTAATGTAGTCAAATAAAATGAGTATGAGTATGAGTATGAGTATTTTTTAAAAAATGTCAAAATTACTTGGACACAGTGTCCATCTTGACTCAAATTTTTATTAAATTTCTCGACATGGTGTGTACTCACCATATATTGTGCCCTGGTTGGTTCAGGCATATTTCGCTCCTTGGGATGGTCTATTGATGTGTTTCTGGAAACGCTTGTTCCGAATTCCCTGGAGAGTCCATCGCACCAACAGCTCCATTCTCCAGGAAGTACGCCTTCTATGGCTGCTTTCCAGCAACGCAATTCCTTCATTCTATCATTTTTGGCCATATCAACCAAAAATATATAGAGTGGTAGAGGCGAAGATGACATCCCCACAAAACGTACTCGCCAAAAACTAATGAAAAAGATCTTTAGTGATACCCCAACAGGAAACTGCGACAGTTGGTGTGATACTGTCAGACGCACCATACAATAAAAATAAAAAAACAACTAGAATAATGCATGGGTCACTAAATCTCTGTCAAAAAATTGTGAACGAGATGAAAAACATTCAATTAACAAAAAGTTTGTAGGCATTATCGAAGGAATATAATATATGGATTTTAAACGATACTATTGCCGAGAGAGAATCTTTTTATACTTTTAGTGAAAAATATACAGGGTATTCAATTTGAATGGAGAAAATATAGTGGAAAATATTATTTGATATGTAGCTGACATTATTTTCGAGGAAAAACCTACTATACTTTTAGTGAAAAATATACAGGGTGGTGAACCTAATAAATAATTAACGACACAAGTGGAAAATTATATTTGGATGTTATACTTTTAATGAAAAAGTATACAATGCGGTCACCCTAAAATATAATTAAGAAAATATTGCAGAAAGGAATAATATTAGCTATTTTCTTGACGCTATTGCCGAGGAAGAAACCTACCATACTTTTAGTGAAAAATATACGGGGTGGCGTTCCTAAACAATAATTAATAATAAGAGAACAAATTACCGGGTGGTCACCATAGAAACATTATTAAGTAAGAAACGACGGAAGAAAAAAAGAAATAAAAATAATTTCTCATCAGTGACACCAGTTTTAATAAACTAGAATTATAATAACACAGTCCCACAAAAAAAAAGAAAAAATAAAAGTTCAAAGCAGCGAACCAGACCGATGTATTCCTATGTATTTTCGGTCGCTGAATCCGAAGAAGATTAAGCTACCAGAATAGTTGTTACTTCTTAATCAATCGAATTATACAAATTAAGGTTAAACAGCAGCGTACATACAATAGATATGAAACACAACCCCAGGGAGGGGCGAAAACTAGCCCCCATATATAAAAAAATCGATCCAAAACGGCAATGACTGCTGAAAAAGCTGTCTAAGTTTTGTTAAGTGTTAAGAAACTACATCAGGTCCGACGTAATCTTCATAAACTGCCCCTATCGGGTTGAGAACAACCACCTTTAAGTTCAAAGGACACGAGAAAAACAAGAAAAAACGTAAAATCCAATAGGATTTCTATTTTCATGGATGCTATGATTGGCTGAAATTGCGTAGTACTCTAAAATAGAACCAGAAACTGACGTACCATCAACATCCTACACTGTCAATCCTCAGAGGGTGTGAAAACTACCCCCTATGTAAGATTTAACAATAAAAAGTTATAGTGACTTCTATGAAAATTCGAAACACCTGCGTTGTGTGGAAGAGAGAATAAACTAGACTATGTTTGACAATGTACTTGAAAACCACCCCCACAGGGGGTGGAGATACTACCCCTATATCTGTAGGATGCTGGAAAACAGAGAGAAACTAACCGGATTTACATTTTTATGGATGCTATGATTGGCAAAAATCGCGTTGCACACTTAAAGTTTGAAACTCAGGTCCTATAAATGTTATTTAGTAACACCCCCAGAAAGGATGTAAACTACCGTAATTCAAGATGTAACGAAAAAGCTATACTGTTGCTTATTCGTTTCATTTCCATAGTTTTTTTTTATAGGGTGACGTCTCTCAATCCCGTTGGGGTGGTTTTCAAGCACAGCGTCGAATATAGTCTAGTTTCTGCTCTCTTCCACACAACGCAGATGTTTCGAATTTTTATAGAAGTTACTGTAACTTTTTATAGTCAAACCTTACATGGGGTGTAGTTTTCACACCCTCTGAGGGTTGACACCGTAGAATGTTGATGGTACGTAAGTTTCTAATGCTATTTTAGAGTACTACGCAATTTCAGCCAATCATAGCATCCATAAAAATAGAAATCCTGTTGCATTTTACGTTTTTTCTTGTTTTTCTCGTGTCCTTTAAACTTGGGGGTGGTTGTTCTCAACTCTATAGGGGCAGTTTATGAAGATTACGTCGAACTTGATGCAGTTTCTTACCACTTTAACAAAACTTAGACATTTTGAGCTTTTTCAGCAGTCATTGCTGTTTTGGATCGATTTCTTTATATATGCGGGCCAGTTTTCGCCCCTCCCTGGGGGTGTGTTTCTTATCTATTGCATGTACGCTGCTGTTTAACCTTGATTTGTATAATTCGATTGATTAAGACATAACAACTATTCTCGTAGCTTAATATTCTTTTTACCCCATTTCAGGGGTGTTTTTTGGCTCTAGCTAATGATTTTGGGGGTGTACGATTTTTTTTGACCCCGGATTCGGATTCAACGACTGACAATACATAGAAATACATGGGTCTAGTTCGCTGCTTTGAACTTTTTTTTTGTGGGGCTGTGTAATTTATTGTAAAAAGGTCATTTTATCTATCAATTGTTTGTAGTCATAAAACTTTTTTCCCCGAAACTGACGAAAAATCGGGAAAAAAACGTTATATGACCACAAATAATAATTTATTTTAAAACGAAACATAACATAATCCACTTGTAAATTACCTTTCAATTAGTTATGACGTAAGACGTAGTATTAATAAATATAAGAGAAACATTTTGCGTAAATGCTTTTACAGATTTTTTTTTTCCAGAAACTGTTTATTATTGATTATTTATAACAAAAAAAAAATATAGTAGTTTGAACGAGTAGACTATACAGTTTTTGGTATAAAAAGCACGTTGAAAATGTTTCATTCTTGTAGGCCAGGTTTTGAAGTTTTGCTGTTTTTGGACTCTATTCTATTAGAATGTAAATTATATTTTCAAATACCTGTTACACAATATAAAACTATAAATGCAGCTAAATAGACATGACATCAACAGTTTTCCCAAATAATAATGAAGCAACTTGAGGTCAAATAAGGCTGTTGAAGGATTGGGTTTTATATCCAGAAAATTTGCGATTAATGTTCGAAGAGTCATACGCAATTATATAAAGAGTCAAATAAACGATTAAATTGAATTTTCGAGCGGCGTCGCCATAACTAGAGTATTATATGGATACAAATAGGCGTGAACAATGTACATGGTAGGTTTTCAGGAACAAATACCGAACCTAGCAAGTGAACAAAGTGAGTTTAATTAAGTTTATAAAGTATATGGTTGCCAGCGCGCTCCTTGACTGTTGGCGGCACATGCACCACCAATGCAGTCCATAAAATACCACGTGACTGGTGTGCCAATTAGACATTAGTTGTTCTGTTTACGAAGACAACCTCATTTGTATTTGTAATTTGCGCTGGCATTATGAAAAAACTACTATGTCGATTAGGAAGAGAGCAACAGCTCGTTATTAAATTACTTCATTAGAAGTTGCGAGTTCATATCAGTTTGCACTTTTACGAGGCTTTCTGCTAAATCGATATTTTGTTTCATTGTTCGTCTTTAGTTCATTAAAAATTTGAGTTACACAGTGTGTGATTTGTAGACCAGTTTTGGAATTTGATATGATGACCGAAACATTTTTATTTATTGTATTTCATTTAATTTGTTATTCGAATAGGGAGCTTGCATATATTAACCTCCCCACAATAAAATAGTGGGAGGTTACTGAAATTGGTACAAAATGGAAAACTGAGATAACATCAAATCTTTAGGTTTTGAGATCCCGGGAACCAAAAAAAGTGATTTTTGAAAAACGTTTGTCTGTGTGTGTGTATCTGTGTGTATGTGTGTATGTGTGTATGTATGTTAGCACGATAGCGGCGAAGCTACTAAACGGATTTGGATGAAACTTTGCATGAGGGTTTCTTTTGTGCTTCAGAAGATCTGAAAAGGTTTTGGTTTAGAACGGATTGCGTTTAGTACCGTTTCGACACAACAAGTTGTTTATTTTATGATTACTTGCAATTTGTAATCGAACCACTGAAAGGCAATAAAAATTCCGATTTCAACGATATATCACACTTGCTCCCTTTCGATTTGGTTTCCGTGAAAAAAAATGAATAACTTGGCCCAAAGTAAGATTTTGTCCAAAACTATTAAAAGTGACAGTGACATTAAAAGTCTGAGAAACTTGAATCGATTTCCGGCATAACGCCGGAAAATTTAGGGCAACCACAACCTAAAAAACATTAACATAAGCCAAAAATCGAACCAAGTGCAATACCAACCTAAAAATTTTCGACAACTGTCAAAAAATAAAATCCCCCAGGAAAGTTTGGAACCAGAATTTTTGACAGCTGTCGTAGATTTAGAACTAACAAAGTTTAGCAACAAAAAGTTTGACGGCTGTCAGTTTGACAGCTGTCAAAAAATCTTCTTCTTCTGAAAACTTTTGGCATCTGTCAGTTTGACATCTGACATTAGTGACAAGCAACCAAACAACAACCTTCCCCGACCGATTTAGTGAAAAATCGGTCGAGGCCAGAAGATAAAAATAATATTTATCAGCTCAAATTGAAACGGTCCAGTATGAACACTTCACCGGCCACAGCTTGCAGAGAAGCTGTCCACAAAGAATAATATTGCTTTTAAAAATAAAAATATATATAATTAAATGAGATCGTTCATATGTTTTAATACTCTCTTCGGCTTCAAAGGTCCACCGAGTGGGGAGGTTTCAGCCGCTTTCCGTAGGTGCCGATTTTTAAAAATTTCATTACAGTGTTTATTTATATGGAAAAACAGGCTATGTCAGATATCAGCCCTTAAACCGCGATAGTTAATTTGTAACAAATAATATACGACCCAGTGATGCAGTGCTTACGGTGTTAGACGGAGAACCGGGTTCGGATCTTGGCTACGGTATGGATGTTTATTGCCGTTTTCACCACAGACTATATTCCTAGACTAAGTAGTGTGCCGGGGAAGAGTGACGACACCATCTTGTTTTTTAATCGTTGGTTCTGTCTCTATCTTGCAATCGATGCTGACAGTTCTCTTATTCGCTCTTCCTTTGCCCTTACACGACTCGACTACACCAACGAGAGAGGCACAGACCTAAAAAAGTAACTCGCTACAGAGAGATACAGAACCAACGACACGAAATCATCTTGTAGTCATTAGGAGTTGCTGATGGATTCAGTCTAGGAATATAAGTCTATGATTTTCACCTGTTACCGATACGGTAGTAAAGAGCTAGACTGCGGTTGTGTGAGAGACAACATGGCTATTCGCTCTCCTCTCCTGAGTTCGAGTCTCAGCTGCAGCACATGGCAATGTCGCAGGGAATGGTTGTGTTGTTGTCTATGCGTGCGTATTCTGCTTGAATGATAGAATAGCTACAGCTAAACTTAGCCAGGATGTTAATTTAAATGAAGCAATTAAAAAAGAATTAGTGTTGTAATCGCAAGCTTGGGAATGGCAGTGACGTCACACTATGTGAAGAATGAGAAACAGCAAATGACAGCCATTTCATTCGATGACATCGAGGTTGATAAATATTCAAGAAAGGTTGATATATATTGGAATGAGACATTCTCGAGTAATCTAATTTTTATTTTAATGTTTCGAAGTTGACAAGGTTGAATTATTCTTATTATTCAACGTGTAAAACCTAAAAAAGTAGTTTTTCGCATATTATTTGGGCATGTGTCTGTATGCGTGTGTCTGTCTGTTGAATTTTATTTTATTTATGATGGCTTTTACAAAAATTCGGTTGATTTTTTAAATGTTGATCTCACTGGGAACTTCAGATCTAGTGATTTTTGTGCAGATTCTAACGGGTTATATCCATTTTGTCTTAGTATTTGGTTTTGATCCATAAAGTTTTTAACTCGAAAAATTAAATAAAACTCACATTTCTGAAACTATGTTAGCATAACAAATAATGATGAATTATTTCATATGAAGCGAAAACATGAAACTCAATGAACACTCTGCAATGAAGCACATTTTAGTGATCCTAATCCCCAACTCTAACCCAAATAAATTGTTCTGTTTATGTCATTTAACATATTACTTGCAAAATCCGCATAATAAATATTTTATATAATTTCCGAATAATAAAGTACTGCAGTGTGAAACCGTCAAACTCCTATACATCGCCGGGTAATAAAAGACGTGCGCAAGCATCTCGACTAGCTAACAGCGAGCGCCGTGAAAGCCAATCAGGCCATCCCAGCCCGCCCGATCGTGTAGATGCGCCACCAGTAGACAAGCCGCAAACGTAACTGGAAATATTGCAATTCCTTAAATCTGCTTTTATAAAACTATTCCCCAAAATTCGACTTGTAATTATTTTTATAATTAATTCTGCTTTCGCGAAACTATCCTACCTACGTCACATGATACTTGCACATATCAAGTTTTGGTCATATCTCCCACTTCTCAGCCTCTGGTAGATATGGGCTAGTTACCAGTTGAGATGAAAATTAGCAGAGAGTTCCTCACGAGTTCCACATCCGACCAAACGTGCCTAATCAAAATCCAGAGATAAGTAAGTGTGATAGAATAATTTCATAAGTTCAGAGTCCACAAATTCGTTGTGGTAAAATTTTAAAAGTTCCGCTGAAGTTATTTTATTACTGGCACGCATCCCATTTGGCCATTTCCCCCTCCGTTTCAAACTAGGAGAGCTAGCAGTTGTAGTAAAGTCAGTGTGCCAGTTCTGCCTGACTGATCGACCGACCGTGGAAGACGTGCCTCAGCGGGACCAGCTAGTTAATTTGATCAAAGAAATTTCCTAAGTCGTGCAAGTATTTGTATTCCGAAAATGTCACAAGTCAAGCCTACATCATCACCGATCGATCAGAAGAAATATAGTTCCCCACTCTGGCTATGGCTATTTTTGTTCTAGGATCCGTCCAGACAGTCAGTAAGCACAGCAGTTCCGATCAACGGACCAATCGTCGCAGATGTGAGTCGAGAGGAAGTGAGTAAGAATAATAATAACTATAGGTAGCGACTTGGTTGATACTAGGAACTCGTTTTACTGTTTATTCATTCTGCCGCTTTTACTATTTTCCGGTTAAATCTTGAATCCTCGAGGTATCCGGAGTCCAACAATTTCTCTGGATGGAATTAGTGCGCTGATATCCCCGGAGTCTATCCGTTAGTAGGCGATAAGTACGTATACCGCTCTAACCATAACTTGTTTCAGGCCAGGAGGTGTTAATTTATTCTGTCGATTTTACTGTTTCCCGGTTAAACTTTATATGCTCGAGGTATCCGGATATGCCCTCGTGGGGATATCCCGGAGTCTATCCATTTCTCGGGAGGCGATCAGTGCGTATGCCGCCCTAACCATAACTTCAGGAGGATGAAAGTGTTTATTTATCTTGCCGATTTTACTGTATTCCGATTAAATCTTGTATATTCGAGGTATTCGGAGTCCATCCGTTTCTCTAGAGGTACCTCGTGGGCATAGGATTAGCGCCCTGATATCCCAAGTATCTATCCGTTTCTCTGGAGGTGATCAATGCGAATGCCATTCTAACCACACCTTGTTACAGGCCAGGAGCTGCTGGCATTGTTTGACTAATCTTACATCTTTTTAGTAATAGTTAATATAGTCGGGGAGCCCTCCCTAGCTGTACGTGCACCCCCCGCCCGATCCTTGGCGACGATGTTTTTCATAAAGATTGAAGCCTAAGGAACAATTTAAGACATATCCTAAAAAAAAACTGGCTGTACTTTCAAAATGGCGGCCATATGTTAAAAAAAACTGTTGCCAATGTTGTTTTTGTCATTTAACACAAAAACTAAGAAAGATGGACAAAAATTTTCTTCAGGAAAAAGAACGTGCATAAAATTTTCTACAATTTTGTACCTATACAATATTTTGATAGGAGTTACCATTTTCCAGATAAATGAGTCCAAAATTAAGAAAACGTGGAAATTCATATATGGGTAAATCACTCAAAAGAAATAACTGTGACAATTATTGTAAGGCGTATAATATAACTTTATATTATTAACATAAAAATTAAACAAAATAAACTGAAAAAAATTAATAATAATAATAATATTATAATTTGCAGACATTTATCTCGAAAACGGTAACAGTGGTATCTGGAAAACGGTAACTTCTATCCAAATATTGTATAGGAACAAAATTGTAGAAAATTTTATGCACTTTGTTTTTTGTGCAGAAAGTTTTTCTCCATCTTTTTTAGTTTTTGTGTTAAATAACAAAAACAATATTTGCATTTTTTTTAAACTGACGCCATTTTGAAAGTACAGCCAGCTTTTTTTTAGGTCATGTCTTAAATTATTCCCTAGGCTTTAATCTTTATGAAAAACATTGTCCCCAAGGATCGGGGGGTGCACGGAAGTTAGGGTGGTCCTCCGTAGTGTTACGTTTTATATTGAATCTTATATTTTATCTTAAGAGCTGAATCATTTATCTGGAAAATGGTAACTCTAATGCAAGTATTGTATAGGAACAAAATTGTAGAAAATTTTATGCAATTTATTTTTTGTACAGAAAGTTTTTCTCCTTTTTTAGTTTTAAATGACAAAAACGGTGTGTTAAATGACAAAAACAATATTTGCAATTTTTTTTAACGGACGCCATTTTGAAAGTGCATTTTTTTTCGGACATGTCTTACATTGTTCCTTAGGCTTTAATCTTTATGAAAAACTTTGTCCTAAAGGATCGGGGGGGGGGGTGCACGGACACTTAGGATGGGCTTCCGTAGTAATAAGAGTTAATAATTTTATTACATCATTTTCATTGTGTTGATTTCTCCTTCCTGGTATCTAACCACCGTTTGTAATCTAACCGATTCCATCACTTGCTCTGCTAATCTATCACCTTCCGTCATTGCGCATCATTAATCGTATATCTCCATCACCGAACCGAAATTAACGTCTTATCACTGCCTTGCTTCCGCCCGCTGTTGCAACATCACCCTAGCTTAAAACCGTACCGTCACAGTAGCTTAAACCATAACCGAATCATAACCTGAGGTTTCTGATTTCTTGTAGATTTAGTTGTGTACATAATATGTTTGGGTTTTGTAGTTTAATGTAAATAAATATTGTTGTAATCCAAAGTGTGTTTTACTGTTCTGTATGTGAAAGTCTAATTTTCCCTATTTGACCCACTGGAATTTACCGTTTCTCCACTGTAGTTACTCCAGCCCTACTGATCCGGCTATTTTAGGGACGTAGCGTTCCCCCACGTAATAAAGGAAACTGGCGCCTAAGCAACCGATCCGTAAATACCACCGTAGCTAAGGTGTCAAAAGTGATGCTTCCTGGATTAATCTGAAAACTATGTCACAAATGGAATAAAAATCAAGTAACTTTAAAAAAACGCAATCTACGACATAGCAAGAATCGTTTTCTATTTAGAGTTGAAAAAAAAAATAATTACAGAAGGAAAGACGGAACCATTCCCCCCAAAAAAGGGGGAAAAGTTCCAGCGTTTCTACCTAACAATGTACTGTACTGCACTTTATCCTGTCTGAAATAAAATAGGATATTCTACGTCATTTGGATGTGATTGTCATTCATGTGTCCATGGAAGTACCATGACAGTACCTTATTATGCGATATCGGATTATAGTCTATATAATATAATACATTTTATTTTTGTCTACTGCCAGCCCGTAAAGAATTTCCGCATTATTACGAATCAGCCTGAATATGTGAAATCTGCTGCCTCATTTTTTCTTATTTTACTTACTTGAATAACATTATACATCAACTTTTTATCTGTTTCCTAAATAGTATAAAAATATTTTCTACTTCGTTATGAAAAAATTAGAATACTAAGTAGCAGCCCGCTGTGATACAAATATGTTAATACAAAACAGCAGAGGTATATTATACAGCTGTCTTATCCTTCTTTTTCTTGTTATGTCTACATGAATACATTAGCTAATAAATTACTCCTTAAAAGTAGAAAGTTAGGGATATTACAGATATATTTTAAATTAATAGTTCTTATGTGTTAAGTATCTCTTCCCTCAATATTGAAATTGAAAACAACCAGTCCTCATTTTCCTATTATTGAATTTTTTTGATAATATATTTTTGTAACTTTAATGTCCCAGGTATTATCCTCTTCGCAAATACGACAACGAAGAGTACATTGCAGTTGATCGGCACATTTCTAAAACAATAAACATCGCTAGCTGACCAAAAATTTTCATTCATTCAATTTTCATTCATTCTGTTAGTGAACGAATTCTGAACAACTTTCAAAATGTCCGTCTGTCTTTCTGTCCATTCTCACGTTTTTTTAAGCACGATAACTTAAGATAGAAACGTCCGATTATATTGAAATTTGGACAGTAAGCTGGTGTTAGCTAGAGGAAGAACTCTATTGAACAAAATCGATCAGTAAATAAAAAAGTTCCTAATTATTTATATTTGAAAATATTTTTTTGATTTTTTGTTTTGCAATTGAATAGAAATCTGGTGAAATGATATGTCATTTTAATATCTAAGAATTTATATATTTTACTAAAATACAGTTCATAATATAATATACAACCGTGGAAATATGATTTTAGCTCGTCTTTTATAAAGTAAAAATTTACATTTATCTACGTGGCAGGTGGTGCTGTAGTTCTTACGTTTTTTACTTGTATTTTTTAGCTAGTTTTAGGTCCATGTGTACACATTCAGTTTTTAAGACTACCTGCGGCAGACAGGAGCTACTAGCCCTCACCTTTCCAAGCCGAATCGAACCCACACCGTCCAGCTCCACCTCGGCGATGTTCGCCACGGTTGTCTGGCTGGCTCCGAGTTGGGATTAGAAAAGCATACACTTGTACCTTAAAAATAATAAAGTATTGTTGAATTGAATTGAATTGAATTGGAATCGTGTTCGAAACCCACATAGGTTTTGTTATTATTTGTTTTTTTATTTTATTTTATTTTACACTTAGTCTTTCGGCACCTAAGTTAAATTAAAAATATCTAAAACTGACATTATTTAGAAAAAATTGCGAAGAGGATACTTTTCGCATAGAATGTGTAACAATTATATAAAAAGTTCAGTAAACCGAAGAGTAGTATTTTTTTTTGCTTTAAAGTGCTATGAATCCTATCAGGTAATTCTATACTTCACCAGTATTAGCTAAAAGAGTAGTTTTTTTGATTGGCTCTCCAATAGTGAGTGTGTTAAAGTATTTACCTAACTAGTATATTAGCGTGCCCATATTATTAGGGCAACAATATACAGAAAGTAGGTAATTTCATAATGAATAAAAAAGTATGTAAGTTGTGATTTGCTTAATACCTATATAATATTTTCTAATCACGATTAATGCAAATAAATAAAAAATAATTAATTGTAAAACTAAATCGAGAATAGGCTTGTAAATAATGAATGAATGTTTCTATACTCTGCTGATGAGAACTAACGAGTTCGAAAAAACTTGTACAACTTTTCTAGAGTTGAAATAAAATGTAAGGTTCAATAATTGTTGTGAATCACTGAATTTCAATTAATAATTTAAGTATTTTCAACATATTTTTTGCCTTAAAATGCTAGGAATAATATCATGTAATTCAATACTTCGTCAGTATTAGCTAGAAGAGTAGTTGTTTTGATTGCTTCTCCAATAATAAATGTTTTAAGGTGTTTTCCTAAGTAAAATATTAGCGTGACCAGATTAAGGTACCAATATACAGAAAGTAGATAATTTCATATTAAATAGAAAACTGTAAATGGCTGAATTTAAATAAGTGATTTAAGTATTTTTAATATATTTTGTTGCTCTAAAATAATAAAATAAAATAATAAAAGAATCCTATCATGTAATTCAATACTTCGTCAGTATTAGCTAGAAGAGTAGTTGTTTTGATTGGTTCGCTAATAATGAGTGTTTTAAAGTATTTAACTAACTAGTATAATAGCGTGCCCAGGTTAAGGCAACAATATACAGAAAGTAGGTAATTTCATAGTAAATAAAAAAGTGTGTATATATGAAACAATTGTCAGATTTAATACAAAACTTCTCACTACGCTTGTTGTCACACATAAAACAAATTAAAGCCATAAAAATTCTACAAAAAAACAATTCCATTCGAAAATAATTTTGATGCCACTGTACGTGAATGTGGAAGTAATGGTGAAATTCCTTACAATAGTTTTGCTACTACATTTAGATTATTTTAATCTTAAGCTATTATACTCTTCAAAATGTTCAGTTTTGATAATAATAGATTACTGCTACGCTTTTAAGAGTGTTAAAATTTTGTGAAAATTGCTGTTTGGTTTTCAGGGAGTTAATTCTTCGTTATTCTTCTATCTATTGCCATTAATTAATTTAAAAACTTAGCGAAGTGCATTTTACTGCTGCGATTATCAAGAGAATAAAATTTTAACAAAATCTAAGGGCGGTAGGCAGGGCAGCTAATGTTTTAATGAAGATTGACTCGGCATCGTGTGTTGTACAATTACCACCGTCGGATGTCGACCATAAAAGGAAATGCTTTTACCTAGAGATATAAATACGTCTGAGTTTTTTTAACAAAACAAAGATATTAAACGAAATGTCTACAAAGAAAAGCAGAGATAGAAAACCAATTCTGTCGAGTAAGCTGGGTGTGTCTTTGTGGCACTTTAGCAGAACGTTGCCGGTACACACGAGGCACGCGAGTTCTTGACGGAGATGAGCTTGTCTTGGTTAGTTTTCACATGCTTTTTGGACTTCTGGTAAATCTTTTTGTCCCCTTGTAGCACAACAAGGTTGTATACTATTTTTATATGAAATATTTATTAAGAACTCAGGCACTAAATAGAAAAGGTGCCACTTTTGTATATCAGAGTACAAATAAATTTTAAAGATTTTCGCTTGCTTTTATTGTATTATTATAAATAAATACTCAAATCAAATCAAATCTGTTCAAAATACATAAAGCGCTATAGATATTAAGTATTTCATAGATAGTATTAGCATTTTTGTACGCAGATTTCAATTTTATATTAAAATATTTAAAGAATTGGACCAAAAAACGGTATTTTTGTGAAATATGTGAAAGCTAACATATTTTGACAATTTTCATTTTTTATTTAATTAATTAATTTTATTTATTTAACAAATAGAAAAGGGTTTTATGTCTATTATTACATGTATATTATGAACACAACATCAGTAAATAGTACAAATTACAAAAGAAAAAGCAAAGTGTATGATTTTATATAATAATTAAACCTCTCATAAATATTATTACCTTTATTTTTGCAATTTCTAAAGTACCTCTAGATTTTAATGTTTTTATTTTTACTTTAAAAATGGAACTATAATTTCATACGAAGATGAATAAATTTCATCAATCATATTTACAGGAACAAACTAAACGGAGACATACAAGAAAGCTGAAGCAAGTCTCCAACAGGTACAAAATTGGTTAGATTTTAGTTTGGTAAGTATATAAATGATTTGGTCTCCTTTGCTGTGGACCAATCTAACCAGAACACTCGAAAAAGTCATAAAAAATATTGTAAAATAAATTGCAACTACCTTGAAATAAAAAATGATAAAATCCACCAAATGCTTAGGAGTTATTATTATTGTGACGTACTTTCCAGTGAGGCCTGAAAGCGTCACTTTTGACACCTTAACGGCGGTATTTACGGATCGGTTGCTCGGGCGCTAGTTCCCTATATTACGAGGGGGAACGCCACGTCCCTAAAACAGCCGCTACAGTAGGGCTGGAGTAACAGTGGAGAGACGGTGAATTCCAGTGGGTCAAATAGGAAAAATTAGATTCTTACACACACACACCAGTAAAACGTCGATGTTATTATATACCATCGGATATAGATAAGTAGGGAAAAATATAACAGTAAAAGATACCCGCATTGGTTTATCAGTCTATAAAAGTCAGGGAATGTGGAAATTTTTAAATTTTTAATATGTATAATACAAAACTGCAATCGTACGAAAATTTTTTTTCTGACTTTTCCCCTCAAAAATTTTATATCGGATTCTCCGCCTCCCCCCCCCCGCTCATCAATTTTCAAAATCACATCGATATTCTGCATTCAATGTATCGAACACATCGATAGCCCCTTGCGATGTTAACATGGATGATCAACATTAATATTTCGGTTCGATGTCCCATCTCCTGTCTTGACTCCAACTTCTAGCTCTTCTAGTTCAAGGCAGAGTGGGAAGCATGAGCAGGCACGGTACGTACAGATATACGGCGACGTCAAAGGAACATAAAAATTTCACTTCACCACAACGAGTTTGTAGACTTCGAATTTTTCTGACTTCGATTTCTTTTTTAGAAAAATTCGATATCACAATAAACTTAGTTCTGGATCCTGATTCGGCACGTCTGCGTCTGGTAGCTAGCTCATATCTTTCCGCGGCGGAAAAGTGGGAGAGATGACTACAACTGGATGCGTATAAATATCAAGTGACGTAGGCTGAACTTTATAGTTAGTTTCACCGAAGCAGGTTTTAGTGACTCTTACGTTTGGCAGTTGGTCTCTGATAGGGCACGTTTGCACGCTCGAGCGGGCTGGGATCATGGGATCGACTGAAATATCTTTGCGTAGGCAATGGCTCGCAAAGAGATTTGATTGACTGCGCGCTTTGGAGCGTTGTTCGGATGGTCTAGCATCGATACGGAAATTTTTGAGTGCAACTAGGCCTGCCAAAATGCATTTCGTTACTTTATTGATCAGCTTTTGAAATGGAATCATCATAGCACTTTTTCATAAATTTTGTCAGTCAGACCCATCGTCATTAATAAATTTTAAATGACTAGCTGCGAGCGCGACTACGTTCGCGTGGAATTTTGAAATTAACTAAAAATCATCTTTATAAACGACGTTGGAGGTGGAATCTCCAGGGACACGTACATTGTACGCCCCGTCCCCATCACGGATCTCATTAGGGAGCTGTCCTGTCTCTCGGGATAACTCTAATTTTCCTCTACAGCTCCTGGAATATTCCAAAACATTCTGAGCTTTCGATTTGTTTGAAGTGTTCCAAAATGCTCTCGAATTTTCTGGAATATTACAGAAAATTCTGGAATATTTCAGAAGGCTCAAAAATGTTTTGAAATGTTCTAGAATACTTTAATCATGAAAGTCTATGCCGTGTAAATACGTTTATTGTAGAGATCAGGCTGTATCTCCGGTTCTACTAAACCAATGTTCATAAAATTTGGCTTAGAGAAGGCCGATTTCGATTAAGTAAACACTAAATGTTACTCCAAGCTTAAATATATTTACCTGTAAAGACTCTATTCATTCAACAGTTTCTGCGTGATGAGCATTTAAACAAACAGACGAATAGGAAAATTTTCAAAACTATCTTAATGCATATTATTACTAATCTTACACCCGCTGTTTAAAGAATCACTACTTCCACATCCAGATTTCTATCCAAGTCTCTCACAATGAAAAAAAATTGTGTGGAAACAATAGTTTAATAATATAATATTTGAAATCGTTTGCCCCAAAAACCCATAAAACGATATGCCATATCGGTAGTAGGCGTGGGGGTGGTGGAACGGGGGTAGTAGTGGGAATGGGTGAAGTGAAAAAAAATTGAGGCCTATGGTTCTTGTACACACACTTTTATTTTTTTTACCCCCATTAACATTACTAAAGGGGATGAAAATGCCACCCCCACTAGTGTCTAATAAAATTTTTTTGAAACCTTAGCTTCTCTGATATATACTAAATACCAATTTTATGGACTCTTACTTGCTTGATTTACCTATTTAATCCCATTTATCCCAATCTACCTCCCATCTCTTCAACTGAATAAGATCAAAATATAATCTAGTTCCAGATCTCGTTAAAATACGTACGTGTATCAAATTTCAAGTCAATGTCTTAAACGGTTCCAGACAGATTTTTTTTTTATCTGAAACTTACAATCTCGACGTTTCAAGACATGTTGCGTTACTATACTTCCACTGGATGTGGAAGTAATAATTACAAACTTTTATCGGCCTACTCTCTTTATCGGTCTACTCTCTAAAGTTTACTAATAAAGACACGTTTGCTGTCGACTTATGATAATACAATAACTAAATTATATTGAATTAAACTATACTTATACATGTACATAATTAATAAGTTGTGCAATTAAATTATATATCCAGAAATATTTTGTAAGAGTCCTGCGCAATATAAATGTATTCTCTGATTCCCATTAGAGACGATTTAGAGTGCACATCCCTTTGTAAAACTAATAAATATTTATGATCTACAATTTGTTGTGTTCGAAAAAAAATTTCATCTTGAACTAACAGATCCACAAATCTGCAAACCTCAAGTTAGAAATTAGAAATCTTCGTTAGCATCACGTGTTCATTGAAGAGGTTAAAGAGGATTGGCGGCGGAACAGAGCCCTGCCTGACGCCTTTACCAACTTTACATTAGGCGGAGTTGGTGTTGCCGATTTTCACGAAAGCAGAGTTTTCCTCATAAACAAAATTTTTAAAAAATAATTCAACCGCCTAAAAGAGGTCGCTAAAAATTACGAAATAAAATTTCACTGTCGGCGTCACCCAGTTAATTGAAACTTATTACCTAGATATTGAGGTCGATATAAAAATACACCAAGAGCGAAATCAAATGTATTTCCAGTCAACTTCAATATCGATATTAAGTAATAAAGTTCAATTAAGTGGGCGACGGAGAATTCTTATTTGACTATTTCATTCCTATAAATTTTGTCCAATCAAAATCGAGCATTTTGATTGATTGATTGATTGATTTACCAGCGTGCGGTAGGCCTTGCTGCCACTCCCAGGTATACAGCTGGGCCTGCTACGTCCACGCTGGCTTGGATTAAGGTCATGCTTATTGCCAGCAGCGAGTGCCACATGGCGCATGGTAAAGGAATATGGGATGGGAGGTGTAGGTATTTGTGAGATGCGTTACCGCATTGTGTCGTGAGGGAGCGTTTAAGCTCCCTTTTTTGTGCTTTTGGTTCTGGGTATCTGCCTCTTCTGAATCTTCGTGTGAAATATGTGTTGTGTCTTAATATGGAGTGTTTATTACTGTTTATGCTCCTCTTTTTTTTGTTTCTGCTTCTTCGAATCTTCTTTTTCTGAGTTTTCTGATTCCTCGATTTCCGATGGTGGGTTGGATTTGAGTCATGCTTATTGTCAGCAGCGAGAGCCACATGACGCATGGTTTTTTCATTTTCCCCTCGCTTTTCTTTCCAAGTTTGTTTATGATCCTCTCGATTGTTGTTTTCCATGTGTAACATGGTCTCCCTAATTTTAGTTTGGTGCTGTTCAGTGTTAGCGTTTTCTTCAGTAGGTTTTCTGCTGTCCTTTTTGCTTTAACCTTCTTGATTCTTTCCATTTTCTCTCTGCTTACAAGAATATGGTCTATTTGTGTGATTGGGCTTCCATTACTCCAGGTGTCAATGCATGTTTGACTTTTACTCCATGAATTTCTTATTGTTAAGTCAAACATGTGTGCTAGGTTTTTCAGCGCGTTTCCATTTTCGTTAGACCATGTGTGGAGTATATGTGCATTAAAGTCTCCAGGTACACGATTTCACCATTTCTATAAATTTCGTCCAATCAAAATCGATCATTTTAATCTAAAAATAGTTTCGCATCGACAAAATTTAACATTTAAACTTTTGCCAGGGTTGCTCAACCAATAAAAAGCCAGAATGAATTTCAACGGCAGTTCACGTCAGTTGTAAAAAATGTGCGGGAATAACGGCCCCAAATGTTCAAGATTTGGTGATTAATTTATATATTTTTTTAAATTTACTTCCTGTATCTAATAAATTTGTTTCTCTTTGCCTCAATTTTTATTCATGAAATAGTCATGACGAATAGCATTCGTGATAGAATTTAATAGGATAAATTTTAGGCGATTCGTCTTTTTTTCAATTTTTTTTTGTAGTTATTAAATTTCTTTAGGAGGTAATAAATATAGAAATATATAGGTAATAAAGCTCTGGAAAATTGATATACCTATTAATGTTTTTACAAAATATACTCTCTGAATGGGATAAAAATTCACGTTGGATATTTTTCGAAAAAAAAATGTATTAAACCTCGCGAAAGTTATAAAAAATATTATCACAATGTAATGGTAAAAGAGGTACGTTTATTTTTTGTTTTAAACATTTCCTTTATTTATTTAAACTTATGTAGCTCAGCAAGGATACAATAAACATTAATTCTTTAAGTGAAATAAGCTATATTACGCGTAATTTACTATTTTGCGACTTGAATTGAAAGTAATATTTTGAACATAAGAACTGTTGATTTATGTTAGTAAGTATACTGAAAGGTAAAAGTTAAATGTGTTTGGACTTAGACAGCACTTTTCTCATGGCTTACAAATAAATAAAACTTATGAAAGTTTTACTCTGTTATCACACCAGAATAAGAATGAGGTCAACAAGCTAATAACACTACTGGAATAAGGAACAGGAATTGATCTACCAACATATACAAAATACTATAGTAGCCCCAAACATTTTGCTTTTTCTCAGAGATATTTTAATTTTTCGACGTTGGCGCAAAATTTAACGTTTTACCATCAGTAGAATGGAATAATTCAACGATTATATGTATAATTTAACAAGTATTTTAACGTATTATTATAAACTTACATAGAGTTTGAACTTGTTATTAACCTTAATGAATATTAATGTTTCATTTCAGTTCCACTACAATGTAATTCACATTCATATATTCATAGTAGGTATGGTCTATAAAAATAGCTCTAGTTGCTTTTTCTTATTTAAAAGTTCTTGTTTAATTGGTAAAACGAATGACACAACATATTTGCAACGTGCAAATATATTCGCTATATATTTTTTTTTAATTTACACCGATAATAAATATATCCCATATTTTGAGTCAATAGCGTAGCTAAAAATTGGAAGAAACTTGCGCGCCGTGGTTGTCTGGCTGGTTCCGGTCAAGTTTCGTGGAGACACCTGTTTGTAATTTTAGTACAAGTAAAGCATTGTTGACTTGACTTGACACGTATCTCGATACTAAAAGTGAAGCAACGTTCAGCGCGATTCGTACTTGGATGGGGAAACACAGCGATCTCGTTCCCCCTTCTAGCGGTTTGTATATCAGCGTATACGCAGAAGCTATGTAATTTTAAGACTAGGATTACGTAGTGTATATACCATCATTCGGAGGGAATGTAAAGGAGTCGGTCGCTTGTCTATTAAATGTTGGGCAAGTAAAAATAAAAAAAAATTGAACCTTCTTCAAAAAATATCTCTAAAATTTAAGAAATCAAATTTTACTCAGTTTTACAAATGCCTGTCTACCTATTAATGGAAAGTATCAAGGAACTATACCTTATTACCTAATATCAATTTGAAATCAGTACAAAACGTATTTTTGAAATTAGATATTTTTGCACCGACTTCGAATTGATATTAGGTAATAAGTCACAGTTCCTTGCCACTGATAGGTAGATGGATATTTATAAAACTGAGTGAAATTTTATTTGTTACCTTTTAGAGGTATTTTTTGAAGGCGGTTCGATTTTTTTTTTCGAATCTTTTTAGTAGCTTCTAGATAGTGAAGGAAACTATTATGAGAAAATAAGCACACTCGTCTTGGTGTGAAGTGGAAAACTATTTCCTAAGAAATCACTACTTCCAGATAAAGAATTCCGGTGGAGGTGATAGTGGAAGCGACTAATGCCAAAGTAAAAGCATTTGGTTCTTATACACAATAAATCGCATTTTTTTGTAAACTTCTTAATAATAAAGTGGAGTTGGTAATGGGGTGGTAGTGGCTGATATCAAAACAAAAGTTGAGGCCTTTGGTTGCAAAAATTACGAAGACTTTTCATTTATGTCTGCCATATTGAATTCGTCATCATAGTAGCTGTCGTCGAATACTGAAATCTCTATGTACCAGGTTTCATGTAAATTTGCAAAAAATTGCTGGCATTATCACATCTGAAAATCCACCATAAAGTGAAGTATTTGTTCGCCGGCAGAAATATCGGTCAGGTCTGTAATGGAGTTTCCCCTTAACAGCATTCAAAACAACGACCTTAGCGAGATCGAGCTGTATAATTTGTTTGTAAAATAAAAGTAAATTCTTCAACGGGCACGTTTCTCTATAAGTCTCAGTTCATACTGTTATCGTAGAAAACATTCTTCAGCTGATTCGCCTCCAGGGCAAGGCTCTCTTTCGCTGCGAAATGGTGTATGACATGCTAGGAAGTTATAATAATAGCCTGTTGTTTGTAAAAAATTATCATTATTATAAATCGAGAACCAAGATTTTAATTGAAATCATCGGCGCCAAATCTTCCATTATGCTCATAATATCAAGAAATGTTTGCAATTTTTATTCACCTTGCACTAGATGTAGCTTGATAAATTTAGTGTGGTACCACCGCCAGATCATAGCCTGCAGTTTGCAACAGATTTGACAGAAATCGCTTAAGCTATGCGGGAGTAATCTTTGAACAGGTATAACAAGAACAAACATACAGGTCGAATTAAAAGCCTTCTCCTTTTTCAAATTCTATGAAGTCGGTTAAAAAGATCCTTATTTTTCGACAGAGAGAGGTTCAGCAAAATTTACTCGCTGAGCGTAGCTCGTCTCCAGTGGTCGGTGATATGCCCTGGTAGCGGAAATAAGCCGACGTTAAATAAATAGATAAAAAAAAACATTTTTAAAACATGTTGACTATTTATATAAGAAAATTTGTAAAAAAGGATATGTCTACTGATTTAACACAACGCTTAAAATTAATATTACATAGTACCTTAATTTACCCATATTTTAATTATTGCTTCTGATATCGTGTTGCATATTAGATATTAAGCGATTACAAATGTTACAGAATAAAAGAATGCGTGTAATATTAAATTGTGAAAGATATAATCCAATTTCTATGTTAAATAAATTAAGTTGAATTTCATTGAAGCACCATATTGAAAGAGCAAATTTAATTGTAATACATCAAAACATTAAGAAACATCTAGATTGCTAACTTAAACTTCTCTTATTAGTTAAAAGATCTAAACCACATGGTATTCGATGAGATCTCATGAAAACTACGGCATAGACATGAATATATACAAAATTATTGTGGTTTTGTAAATAGGTTACGCCATATAAAATTTATTCTATTTTATTTTGTTTAATTTAGGTTATTGGAAAACAGACTGTGGCTATGGGTTCAAAAATTGTTAGAAGAAAATTTACGGTGAAATTTTATTTCGCAATATTTAGTGATCTTTTTTGAAGGCTCAGTTTAAAAAAATATTTTCACCCTTTTGAATGACTTCTTTATTTAGCTACTACACAGTAAACTAGCATATCCATCATTATGAATTTTTAAACTGTAATGTCAGGCTCGTTGTCAGAGAAATCTGTAATCTTCATATACCAAAGGAGGAGGGAAATTTTACCGTACTCACCTCCTTTTTTTGTACCCCCGCAAACTATTAAATAACCGGCATTCAGTTGATTTTTTTTTGCAGGTCATTGAAAGATTTTAGCATTACTGTTGCTGAATAAGGATATTTTTTATTTTGTACGTGTATTTTCGTTGTTTCGGAAGAGGTCGGAGGGGGATTAGGGGGAGAGGGTGGTAAAAAAGAAGGGAAGTTTCGATTTGATATTGATAGTAAACAATAAAAAAATGTTTTTCAGTTTTTTTTTTTTAATAAATTAGGCCGAAAACCAGCCTCCTTTCATGTAAATCTACAACAATATTGCATTATGGGCGTTTGGTCGCATGGCCAATTTAATTCTTAATTTTTGAAATCAGATTCGGTATCAGCTACTCCTAAAATACCTACTAACTAGCTTTGAATGCAGTTCCAGTAAAATTTGCGCGGCGCCTCCGCCATATATTACAATATTTTCAACTGAAAATTTTCGCTTAAGCGAATCTATAAGTAATGATTGAACAAACATAAAAAACACATACACAGGTCGAATTGGGAACCTACTACTCTTTTAAATTTCTTGGTGAATTCGGTAAAAAAGAAGATTAATTAATGATACACATCGTATTTAATCATGCCACTTAATTGAAAGAATATGTAATAAAAAGTTTTTTCTACTTCCATCTTTAAAATGGCGTTTATCGTATACGTTTCCATGACGCTAAATAATCCTTTAAACACGCTTTCGACAAACCGTGACTTCGTGCATTTTAGTCACAGGCTGAACTTAGCAACGAGATATTAGTCACGGCTGAGGTTAATTCTAGATATTTTAGTGGCAAAAATCAAGTTAGTTTTCCGTAATTCTTGTCATCAATCTGTCAAAATAAATCGACGCGTTGTGACAAGAGACAAGTAATTTTGTATTTTTTGGAATCAAATGAGCCTAAACGACAGTGAAAGTGAAGATGTTTTCATTGGTACTCCGCCCGAAATTACTCAAGCAGCGGCATCGGCAACTGCTAGTTTGCTGCCAGAAAAATCTAAAAGTCAATACGAACGTGCATATAAACTTTTCCAAGATTGGCGTCAAGAAAACCAAACAAATTCATTTTCTGAGAATGTATTACTTGCTTATTTCCAAAATTTGTCGAAAAAGATGAAACCGTCCTCTTTGTGGGCAATCTATTCAATGCTGCGGACGACAATTAATCTAAAAAACAATGTTGATATTAGCAAGTACCCCAAATTGTGCGCATTTTTGAAGAGTAAATCAGACGGTTACAGACCTAAAAAGTCGAAAATATTGACACCCCAGCAAATTAGAGAATTCTTATCATCTGCTCCAGACGAAGAATACCTATTTACAAAGGTAATAGTATAAAACCAAATTAAATAAAAATAAACAAAATTATAAATATTTTAGGTAGGGTTACTTTTTGGAATAATGGGAGCTTGTCGGCGGGAAGAATTGATGAAAATTCAAACAAGTGATGTTGAAGACCTTAACACGGCCCTTTTAGTTCACATTCCTGACACGAAAACAAAAACGGAACGTCAGTTTGTTATTGGAGGTAATTTCTATCATACGTGCAAGAAATACATGGAACTTCGACCTCCAAACCTGACAAGTACTACCCGATTTTTCTTAAACTACCAGCGAGGAAAATGTAGAAAACAGCCAATTGGAATTAATAAATTTGGCAGCCTCTCTAGCGTAGTAGCAAAATTCTAAATTACCTGACCCTGCTGCTTATACTGGTCATTGCCTAAGAAGGTCTTCAGCGACGATTTTGGTGGACTCGGGTGCGGACATCACAGCATTAAAGCGTCATGGAGGGTGGCGATCCACAGCTGTTGCAGAGAGTTATATTGACCACTCGTTAAACAATAAAATTGAGACCGCTACTAAAATCATGAACACTGTTCAAAATAATGCAATGCAAAAAAATAAAGAGAATATTGATATTGCAATTGCTCAAAGTTCAAGCATTGACAAAAATGAAAGTGGACCAAGTATTAGCTTCAATTCAAATCATGAAGCAAATTTAACACAGTTCGATGGAACGCATTTAGGAAAATCACTTAGTTTTTTTAGCAATTGCCAAAATGTTTCCAATGTAACCATTAATATACACAATAAGTAGAACAACAGTTTAGTAATTTTTTACTGTTACCATGTTATTGATACGTTAATAAATGAAATATTAAAATAACTTCCAAATTTTTTATTTAGATATTTGCTGTCGTAGAAAAAGTATAGTATGCAACACGTTTTATAAACTTGTTAGTCACTCATTTTATTAAACACTCGCTCCGCTACGCGTCGCTCGCGATTAATAAAACTCGTGACTAAAATGACGTTTATAAAACTTGTTACATAATATACTATTTCATGAGCTTATTAAACGAGAAAGAAGTGTGTCCATATAAACCTACAGTTTTAACCCATTACCTCCCATTGTACATATTTAAGTACACCGTGAATTTTTGCCTCCCAACGACTTCTATTGAAATATTTCTACAAACTAATGACTTGATAGTACTCTGCAATATGTAGGAAGCACGTACTTTCAAGGTTTTTTTATGGATGGCGTATTTATAGTAAATAACTTAAGAGATTGAGTAAACAAGTTGTGCTAAATTTTGTGCTTCCAAAAATTAGTTTTTATAACATGAAAGTTAAAATATTCCATTAGAGGTGGTAAATTAGGTTTTGAGGTATGTATTTTAGTTGTTTATAATATCGAGATACACCATTTTGCATTGTTTCTAAAAAAAAAAAATTGAGAAAAATGGCAGTGTACCCATTTGGGTACAATGGGAAGATATGTTTAAGTAAATTCGAAATATTCTTTCATAAATTGCTTCAACATGGATCTGAATTTCAACCAATCGCTTCAAAAAGTTTTTAAGGTAAACGTTTCAAGACATTGGTAGAAGCAATGGAATAAGTTTCTTCTGCAAAGCACCAGCCAGAAATAGTTATTACTCCGCCTGAGGTAGATATGCAAACATATGAGGAAGAATTTGATGATAACGATATGGGTATTTTCAACTTTCCCAGTGATATTCCTGCAGAAGTAGAACTTCACTATTCCTCAGTCAACGAAATGCATGTAGAAAGTTACTACGATAGCGATGAGACGTGCCGTTATCGGTAGTTTTTACCAAGAAAATTAGAAGTTCAAAAAGCAATAGTAAATAGAAGGAGCCTAAGTAGACAAAGAATTATGAAGATATTATATGAAGGATAAAACTATGGGCTACGAAGAAAGACTAAGGAAAATGATAGACGATGTGAAGAATGTGAATGTGAATTTTATTGCTTTCTGGATACCCCGCCTCCGATACTGCGGTACCCAATTACCCCGTGAACCCATGTATTGGTGCGTTGACAAAGATGTTTCTGTAGCTTTCGTAGCTCCCAGTATATCTCGAAATCAATTTCAAGAAATCAAGAGGTACATACACTTTGCTGACAATACTAAACTTGATGTGTGATAAAATGTATAAGCTACGTTCACTGATGAACTTGCTAAATACAAATTTTCGTCAATAGGGAATTCTTCACCAAATCTTTCAATAGATGAAACTATGGTCAAATACTTTGGACACCACTTCGGCAAACAATTTATAATGGGGAAACCGGTAAGATTTGGTTTCGAGGATTGGATGCTTTGTAGTTCAACTAGCTACTGTTACATTTTTACATTTTCCTAAAAAAATTGAAAAAAAATAAGGTGCCGTCAATGTCACCTATGGACGGAGTTGTCTAAAGTTTGACGTCACTTTATGTATTGAGCGTGATTGTTTCTTAGCATTTTATTCAAAGAAATAAATAATATTAATCTGTAATGCATTTCTAAAACAAATAAAAACTTTTTATGACTTTTCAAATTTCGCATTATTTTCTTATACGTTCTCCCATTGTACCCATTTGAGTACACTATTTTTTTACAAAAAATTTTTTTTTGTAATAATGTTTCTAGTATAAGTGGACATAGGAGTGGCCAACTACAGCAAATAACTCATAAGAATAAAGAAAAAATATTCGTGGAAGCTAATGGGTTAAGTAAAATCAATCACAAAACTGTTAAAGAGGGAATCGACATTGCCAAACTGTTCGCAGTAGAAGTTGGAGTACCTCAAGGTAGCACGTTGGGTCCATTACTAATCTTATTATTATATCGATAACCTATTGAATGTTATTGGTATTTCAATTTCAATTTCTGACGACACCTCACTAGTTACATACAAAAATGATGCTATAACTCTTAGTCACAAAGTTAGTGTAAGTCAAATACTAATTTAATGGAGATTCCCTTTCTCATAAATCTGTTTTTGGATTAAGGGATTGCATTTATTTACAGGACGCGTTTCATATTTTATATTTGGGTTTATTTTAATATTGAGAATCAGATGTGAAATAAAGACGGTTCTGAATTTAGGACTATCTCGGCAGGAGACTATGAAAAATAGTCAGACTGAATCTAGCAGCTGATACTAAACAGAACCATTGTAGTGGACTGTGAGATCAAAATAAGTATATAACTTTTCACATATAAGACAAATGCTTTGCAAAACTTTCTTAAAGTACACAGAACAGTTTCCTCCATGGGGAAGAGGGATTAATCAATGTTATGATCTATTTTTCGATGTTCACTTTATGAAATTTGTGGGAATATTTCAAGGCAAGAGTAATAGGGAAATAATTTGGCTGTTTATCAAAAATGACTACAATGACGCAATTGCTAACCTACGGAACAAAATTGTTAAAGGAACTGAGATAAAGATTATCTGGGTGTCACCTTTGACATTCAAAAAGCTATTGTTTGTACTTCTCACTAGAATCTCTCAAATTAAAATTTTACGTACTTCAGATGAATACCTCAACTTAATAAAATAATGTTTAAAACGTAGACAGCAGTATAAGGCTAAGTAATACTAGTAATACAATATCTCAGTATATAAGTGGAGTGCCACAGGGATCAGCTTTAGGACCAACCGCATTTTTATACTCTTCGCAAATACGAAAACGAAGACTATATTGCATTTGATCGCCACATTTCTAAAACCGTAAATATCGCTTGCAGACAAAAAATTTTCATATCATTGTGTTAGTGAACGAATTCTGAATAACTTTCAAAATATCCGCCTGTCCGTCCGTCACGTTTCTTGTAAGCACGATAACTCGAGAAAGAAAAATCCGATTGTACTGAAATTTGGACAGTAAGTTAGTGTTAGCTAGAGGAAGAACCCTATTTTGAACAAAATCGATCGGTGAATAAAAATGTTATTAATGATTTAAATTTGGAAATTTTTTTTTTTGATTTTTATGTTTTTGAAATTGGTGAAATGATATTTTATTTTGATATATAAATATTTATATATTTTGCAAATATACATTTCATAATGTAATATACAACCGTGGAAATAAGATTTTAGCTCGTCTCTTATTATGTAAAAATTTACGTTTATCTACATGTTAGGTGGTGGTGGTGTCGTTCTTACGCTTTTGACTCGGAATCCAAGAGTCCCGGTTTCGAAACCCAAATGAGATATGGTATAGTTTTTTTTAAATTTTTACTTTATTTTACACTGAGTCTTTTACCAAGTTCGTAGTATAAAATTAAAAATATCTAAAACTAACATTATTTACAAACAACTCCGAAGAGTATCCTATAGAATGTGTAACAATTATATAAAAAGTTCAGTAAACAGGGAAGAGTACGTTTTTAGCTTGTTATTTTATGTTACTGACCTAAATAGTCGACGTTTCGTCACAATTTATTGACATCCTCAGGACTATTTGGATGAATTAAAAATTATAAGAATACAGTAAAAGCTGAATTTCTGTACTGAATCCGTAGAAAAAGAATAGTAATAAATAGGTAATAGTAGTAATAGTAATAATAAGTTTTACAAAGACTTATTCAACTGACGTCGCTTAGTTACATGTGCCGCTCAACACACACTTCTTACTAATCGAAGCTCGGAAGAAAAAGAGTATAGGAAAGAAAGTATTTGTTATTAAATTCTACACAAAAAATGTTTTAGTGCCCATTCAGCTAATCCTTAGCCACCTCCTGCAAATAATATTCAAAGTTAAGGAGTGCGCAGCCAAAAAATAAACAAACGCAGTTTTTCACAGCGAATATCTCCATAACAGCTAGTTTTACAAAAAAAAATCGTTGTTAGCGAAATTAAAAAGCGGAATCTCCTCTATAACTTGCCTCTATTGTAAAAATTTTTACAATAAATTTTCCTCAGTTTTTCCTGTTTTGTTATTTGAGTTTGACTGGTTTTATTCGTTATTCGTTGACTTCGGTTAACTTTTCTTCAGCTGTTGAATTTGGGAATTCTCTCCTATGGTGGTTGGAGCACATAGTTAAGCAGTACAATCCAAATGAAAATAAGTGTGAAAAATAAATGTTTTTTTAATCTCGTCAAAAGGGCTTGATTGTATGTTTGTAGGCATGGAGCCCATAAGTAATCGATTCTTTTGCAAAACGATGTTGCTTCATTTTCTCTCTACTTTTTTTACGAGAGGGGCTTAATTAGAGAGACGAAGAAATCGTCTTTGTATAACATATTCCAGTTTCAAAATGACTCTTCCATTCTGGTGTCGATGAATTTATTGCTGAAGGAGCAAATCTAATTCATCATGTGGTGTGACCGAAACAGGATACAGTTAACGACATTTACACCGCATAGATGAAATTCATTTGTAAACGTCTTTTAAAACGCATATCTGCTACAATCGTTTTCGACGCGTCTGCATGAGAATGATCTGAAAAAAAACTGTTAAGCAATCTAGCCAATACCGTTATTTAATTTCAAAAGTGGTGGAAAAATATCAATGCGAGTGGTTGAAAATATTGCTTATGATGCCAACACGCCTGATTGTTCAGACTGCTATTAACGAATCTCATCTGAACGAGACAGCGGTCATCGCTGGGTAGGACATAGACCTTTTCACGCTCATTATTGATCTTGCTTCTGAAGACAGACATCTGATTTCTAAGATATGCTCAAGGAAATGTAAAGGAAAGCGTGTAGTTCTTGCGATTCGCAGTCCTAAGAAGTTTTGGAAAACTACGTGCGTTTACTGGTTCCAATACCTGGTCTGTTTTCTTTTATCGACAAAGGAAAAGCACTTATGATAAATATTTTAAATAGAATGAAAGGTTTGGAAGACGGCGTCTTAGGAACGAAAGTCCGTACAGGGCCCGTACATATAAAAATCCCTTATCAATGAGGGAAGAAAGTTGTGGACAACAATTTGCCATGCGTTAAACAAAGTGGAAAATCTTTAAATCATCAAAGATTTACTTCATTCAATAGGTTGATTAGTCGGATAATCCAGTTATTCCGTGATTTTATCAAGACTGTCACCAACATCTGATGATTTATTCCTATCGAGTACTTCACGAAATTCAATCTTGGTGAGGAAAAAAGGTAGAGCCCAGTGGGGTTGAAAGAACATCGGCAAAATTGTATCACTTGTCTTCAATACAGATTTCCTTCATTCAACTTTCTTGCACTTACAAAGAGGATAAAACTTGTGAAAAACAGTTCAGCTGTACCACATCGGGATTGTGCTGCTCAACTATATGCTCTAATTCTCATATGGGTAAGGGTGCTTAAATTTATCAGCCGAAGATGACCTCATCAACGAACAAAATCAGACATGATTTTAATGGAATAGATTCACAGAGAAAATCACTTATGCCCCAAGAGCTCTACTTCATGAGTGATGTGGAAACAAACTCGAATAACAAAGTTCGCAAAAAAACAGGAAAATTAATAAAAACTGGTTGGAAATTTTGCACGTTATAGGGGATATTCCGCTCTATATTTCAATATTAACGATTTTTCCGGTAAAAGCAGCCGTTATAGAGATATTCGCTGTGCAAAACTGCGTTTGAATGTACCCTTAACTTTGAATGTTACTAGCAAGAGTTGGGTGGGGACTAGCTGAAAGGTTATTAGAATGTGTTTTGAAGAATTTAATGATGAATACTTTTCCTCGATACTCTTTTTTCATACAAGCGGCGGTTAATAAGAAAAATGGGAAAAATAAACATGAAGTCACCGTCGGGGGTGTTTTTTTTTTGCAATATGAGGGATGTTTCATCCACTGGGTAGGTGGGAACTATTTGGATCTTAATTTCTGCCCCTATAGAGAGTATATAGTGTCCACATTAAACGTAACTTAATAATTACATAACAAGTGAAAATTTACATACGTATTCAACTCGCAATAGGTGTACAGTTAATTTCGAAAAGATTGGGACAACGCTTCGCCGTAGATTCTTGACATCAAAATAAGTCGATTTAACTCAAAAAGTGGTGGTCTAACTCTTTTCTTTTTCAAGAATTTGTATTCGTATTTTATCTCTATCTTGGAGACTATTATACGTATCTACTTCAAAGTTACTCACGACATGTTTTTCAGGTCGCTAATTACAATGGTGATATTGCCGATGTCACATTTTATACAAGGAGATAGTTAGAGTACTTTTATGTGACACTTTAAGCTATAACTTTTCTGAGGTTAGATTTTGGACACTGTCTTCTATTATATTCGAAAGGCGATTTAATTTCCTACAGAAAAGGTGTACTTGTTTGAACTCGATAAAATGCACCCTTTCAGAGAAATACGCGATTTACAACTTTGTCACACACAAGTTCAAAGAAATTTAATTGTACCTAAAAGCGGTTTTTTACATAGTAGGTGTACGTCAAGTATGATTGTCTTGAAATCGCCAATAGTGCTTGTTGTGGTTATGTCTCTAAAATAGAGACAAAATACGAATATAATTTTTTTACTTTACCACCCTGTATCTTGAAAACTGAAAGAGTTAGACCACTACTTTTTGAGGTAAATCGACTTGTGTTGATGTCAAGAGTATACGGCTAAACGTTGTCCCAATCTTTTCGAAACACCCTGTATATTTGGATTTTCTTGCGGCTTTCAAAAACTAGAAATGGGACACGCTATTATGCAATAAAATTTTTCAACGTGTTACCAATTCCTGTACAAATGCTTAATTGTACACGCATTAAATACGTAATTAAACAATTCTTTCTTGAAAATGCATTCTACGATTTTAACGAATTCCTGTCAACTGATTTTTCTCATTTAACTTTATAGAACTTGTTCTATGTATGATAATTATTATTTTGTTCGTTATTCTACGTGCTATAACTGTTTTTTACTTTTTATTTAAGACAACAACTATTTTGTTTATTTTTTACTATATTTTATATATTTTTGACGTGTCAAAGCATAATTTGTGTAATATGGCCAATGAAGATTATTTCCTCACTATCCTCCTTTTACGAATTTGGTATTGACTTATATATTGCCCAGTATTTAAATTGGTTACTAAGAAACCTAATAAAATATTATACCTTTTAATACTTTATTAATGGCCTATTGCTAGCTAATAAGGTCTCATATAACTTATAGTGTGATAAACTTTACTTACGTCCTGCGGGCTAACAGAATTTTTAAACCGCAGAGCAAAACTATCAGAATATTTACCGTGGATGTAGAGAATATATAAGATATACATTTATTGAATTGGGAATTTTACAATTTCCATCACGTTATATTTTTCATTGATTGGTATACATTTGTAAAATTGTACATTCATATACAAAATATATCATCGCCCGAATTTTTAACAAAATCCCAAGTTGAGTGAAACTCTTACCAAAAGTGTCGTTGGTTTTCTAATGTAGTCCGACGTGGTCAGTTCGCCCCTAGAGGGGCCGAGGTTAACTAAACGACGTTTCAGCAGAATCACATCTACCATCTTGAGGTTCTCGCTGGTAGCTGCTCTTTGCTGCTTCTCGTTGTTCGAATAGTTCTATACATTGCGTTTATGTTACTTTTTTGAAATAATTCATTTAATATAATACAATCACTTTTTAAACTCATTTTAGGCTTTACTATCAAAATACAAAGAAAGTCTCATATATACAAAATAGATAGTAGATTTTTTGTCTACAGGTTTATGTACCTATTTCTACATTCTGCCGATTTATGTTATACAAATATTTGAATTTTTCTTAGGAATGTCGGTATTAGAGATCATATTATTACATATCAAATTAATAATAATGCTTCCTGAGGTTGACGTCAACTGATATGTATTGTATTATACAAAACACTTCCATAACGGAGGTCAACTAATAAGCTTTAGAATTAGTTGTCACACAAGTTCGAGTTCGGAAGATGATAAATTATAAATTAGTTTAGTATCAGCACATCGATCCGCACAAGTTTGTTAATATTGGATACCTTGTGCAAGTCAATTATTTGTGATATCTAGCTTATTTAGTAAAACGTACGAAATGAAGAATAGAACAGTAATATTCAGCATTGAAACATACGAAGGTAAATTTTTAGTTAGAGCAAGTTGCTATGGTAATATTTACTACTGTGTAGAATATGTTGACAAAATAGAGAGAAATATCTTCTCAATAAGTAATTATTAGTTAGATATTTAATGAAAAATTACAAATATTTTTATTTCGCCTTCTTTTTATTACCAATTGTAATAGAATTTTATTCTTCAATTATTTTTAATTAACTACAATGACATTTTTCTGCAGAAATCCATTTCATAACACATACAGGTAATAAACAACCCCCATATCCAAAGCCATGGCTGTCTGGGAAGGGGTTACGTATTTGAAAAATGCAGAAAATATCCATTACCCAACGACAATGTCAGTATCCTCTTTTCAGAAAAATGTATCTTCTTTCTCATTTCCTTCATATACCGGGGGGCTCAGCCGATAGGGACACTCTTGTAATTCGTGAACGGACGAACGGATTTTTTTCAAACTTGGTGTTGTAATATGGGATAAAGTTTCCAATTATATGATGTAAAAAAACAAAATGATGGTCTTTCGGTTTCAATGCAATTTATATAAACATCAAATTTTTAATCGAGACAACCTGTATATTTTTGCATATTTGAATCAAAATACATATAATCTGACCCTCAAATATTATTTTGATTTCCAAAAACTATAGATTTTTTTTTAATTTTTAGTTTTAATCATAGAAGACCGCGATTTTGCCAAAATTGTTAAAAATCAGTCTGAAAGTACTTTTAAAATATTATCTCTTCAGAAACCAATATTTAACGCGATTTATTCTTCATTAAGTTCAACGATATTGGTTTTTCAACGAAAACTATTTTTTTAAATGGAACTCCCATTGAACAACCTCTTATTTAATTAGACCTTTAAATTACGAAGAAAATGATATGCATAATATCTACCTTCTCTTTGTACTAAATTTATAATTAAATAAATAATAATAATACTTTTTTTTAATAGTTTTTGACAATAAAAATAGTATTTGAGGGTCAGATCATATGTATTTTTTCCAGCAGGATCCAAATATGCAAAAATATACAGGTTGTCCCATTTCAAAATTGTATGTCCATGTAAATTGTATCGAAACCGGAAGTCGGCCATTTTGGTTCTTTACATCATTTAATTGGAAATTTCATCCCATATCACTACAATAAATTTGAAAAAAAATTATTCGCCCATCCAAAAGTTACAAGAGTGAGCCACCTGGTATGACTTTCCAAACAATCTGCTAAATTACTATTTTTTTTCTTTCTGCTCTACTTTATGTCTGCTTACTTCAATATCCATTGACGTACTATTTGATTTTACTTCCTTCTGGATTTATTGGGTTTTATTATTCTTTCTAACTTTTAGTACAACTGTGGAGACGGATATTCACTAACTGAACTATTTTAGATTTTTGTTTCGTATATACAGCAAAACTAAAAATAATTTAGGGGCGAGCGTAGATGCGTCTTCACTGTGTATGTATCTCGATACTCCAGTGAAGCAACATGCAGCGCGGTTAGTACTTGGGAAACACAGCGATCTCGTGCCATCTTCTAGCGGCTTGTATATCAGTGTATATGCGGAAGCTATGTAATTTCAAGACGAGGATTACGTAGTGGATATACCATCCTTCGGAGGGGATGTAAAGCAGGCGGTCACTTGTCTATTAAATATTATGCAAGTAAATAATAATAATAATAATAATAATAATAATAGACTTTATTTTCATAAGACTTGTAGATACAAGTTTAGAATATTGTCACAAAATTGTTAATAAAAATACAAGCAACAAATAGAAAATTTCAGGTTTAACAGTAGTTAAAAAGGAAAAAATAATAAAATATAGTATAAAACAGCAAAAATACAATTCAATACAAAAATACAAACGTACAATCAATCATGAGACAAAGTTTTCACAATTTAAAAATTCACCAATAGAGTAAAAACTATGTTTTTGCAGCATATTACGAACACCCGATTTAAATAAATTAAAAGTAGGTAAGGACTTCAAAGAGGTTGGTAATTTATTGAATATCTTATCGGCCATGATCAACGGCCCATTTGCTGATGCAGACAAACTAGGTCTCGGTATTTCTATAATTAAGTGTAGGTTTAAAATTGTAGGGCGAATTTAGGTCTCTGATCAGGATGTGACTTAACATATCAAACGCAATTTAGGATGTATATATTCGTTATAGTTAGGAGGTTTAGTTGCTTAAATGGGTCTCTGCAGGATTATCTAAAGCTTTTGAATGTCATTGTTCTTAGGATTCTTTTTGGAGGACTAAAACTTCATTAACTATTGTACAATTTCCCCAATATAAGATACCGTAGTTCAATGTGGAGTAGACATAAGCATAATAATATGTTATTAAAACGTCAGTTGAAACATAATTTCTGAGCTGCCATAAGACAAAGCAAGAAGTTGATAATTTCTTCAGTATGACATCAATCTGGTTAGTCCACGATAAATGCGAGTCTATACAAAAGCCAAGAAATTTAACTTGTGAGCTCTGTTGAATACTCTTACTGTTTATTTTTACTAATATACTTTCATACAATTTTCTTGGAGTGATCAGTACGAGATCAGTTTTGAGATCATTAAGGATAAACTCTGTATACCGACAGTAATTTATCATAATATGAATAAAATCGTTTGCAGTGTTACTCACAGCCATTAACGCACCATCTGCAAAGAGAGATGCAAAACCACCTGGGAAATAAGAGAAGATATCATTAATGAAAGTAATAAATAGGAGGGGGCCCAATACGCTCCCCTACTTGGATCGCTTTGGGCAGTGACTTGTAAGTGACATTATTAGTTCTCAAAATAACTTCTTGGCTCCGACCTTGTAAATAAGAAGAAAAGATCCCTACTCTTCTTACGAGAAGAGGTTCGGCCAAATTTCCAGGTTGGGGGTAGCTCATCTCCTGGCGTCGCACACAGGCGAATTTTCAAGAAATCGTGGTCAAAATACAAATATACAAAGGTCGAGTTTTCTGCGAATTATTATGTGCAATTACTTGATTTGTTACCTGGGTATAATAAACAACCTTTTTTGTAAATCGGGTAGTATCACTTTTGAAATTATTTCAATCTAAACTTGGTATTTGTGGCAGGTGGTTATTTTTGATTGTTGTGTGCGGTATTAGTAAATATCTTGCGTAATTTATTTTTGAACTTTTTTGGTGAACTATTCAATTAAATTGATATGGAGCCTTTAGCTGGAAGTAAGTAGAATATTTTCATGTTATATATATACCGATTTTCTCAATTCGCAGTAGCTGTTGAAGCTGTTGTAAATAGGTGCCTTTTAAATTATAAAAAATAAATATCTCGCCTGTTTTCCTAAGCAAAAAGTTATCCATGAAGTCTGATGAAGCCGCAAATTTTTACTTAAATTATACATTAGAGTTTATGGAATTGGTTTTTGAAAAAATAGGTGCGGTAATTTGCGATGTTGCCAGATTTTCGTTTTTATATTGTAAAATGTATTCTCACTTAAAATACACATCCAAGTAAATTTACTTTTTTTAAGCGAGACTTCTATTGGCGTATGCGGTAAATAATGGTATAATTTTAATAGTATACAGGGGTAGTTCAAAGACTGCTCAGAGGAGTTTAAGATTTAGCATTGTTACAAAAGATCACTTGGAACATAGTGCTTACTTATTTTGCACTTTTAGAAGCATGCACTGCTAAATTGGCATAAAACTGAGCATCAGATTTGTATTCTGATACACTATTAATGATCCTAGTATATATCATAGCTACAGACGCGAAGATATTGATATAGCGGTATGCCATCATCTGCTGCATGCACAAATAATTTTTACAAAAATAGAGAATTTTCATGACCTGTTACTAGGATCAGTAATAGTATATCAGAATACAAATCTGATGCTCAGTTTAATGCCAATTTAGCAGTGCATGCTTTTAAAAGTGTAAAATAAGTAAGCGCTATGTTCCAAATGATCTTTTGTAACAATGCTAAATCTTAAACTCCCATGAGTAGTCTTTGAACTACCCCTGTATACTATTAAAATTATACCATTATTTACCGCATATGCCAATAGAAGACTCGCTTAAAAAAAGTGAATTTACTTGGATGTGTATTTTAATTGAGAGTACATTTTATAATATAAAGAAAATCTGGCAACATCGCAAATTACCGCACCAATTTTTTTCAAAAACCAATTCCGTAAACTCTAATGTATAATTTAAGTAAAAATTTGCGGCTTCATCAAACTTCATGGATAACTTTTTGCTTAGGAAAACAGGCGAGATATTTAAATTTTATAATTTAAAAGTCACTTATTTACAACAGCTTCAACAGCTACTGCGAATTGAGAAAATCAGTATATATATATATATATATATATATATATATATATATATATATATATATATATATATATATATATATATATATATATATATATATATATATATATATATATATATATATATATATATATATATATATATATATAACATGAAAATATTCTACTTACTTCCAGCTATAGGCTACATATCAATTTAATTGAAGAGTTCATCAAAAAAGTTCAAAAATAAATTACACAACATATTAACTAATAACGCACACAACAATCAAAAATAACCACCTGCCACAAACACCAAGTTTAGACTGAAATAATTTCAAAAGTGATACTACCCGATTTACAAAAAAGGTTGTTTATTATACCCAGGTAACAAATCAAGTAATTGCACAAAATAATTCGCAGAAAACCCGACCTTTATATATTATTTATATTTTGACCACGATTTCTTGAAAATTCGCCTGTGTGCGTCGGTGATAGGCCCTGGTAGCGGAAATAGACAGACGTTAAATAAATAGATAAAAAAAAAAAATAATTTAAAAGTAGGGGAGATGTGGGAGAGTTGGTACCGTGGGAGAATTGGGACAGTGACTTTTTATACCGATTGGTTGGTAGTTTGAGTGTGTTATACTGGTTATGTATATTTGTATGAGAAGTAAATAAACTGCCGTATTTCGCCCGTGTGTTGTGTACTACAAATCTCAGATAATTTTAATTGTTTTATGTGCTGAAAGGTAACTTTTTTTTGTTCAAATTATCCAATTCGTTGCCTTGTGGGTGCAAGTGTAGCTGGAGACTTATTTTACAATTAACGACCGACGCAACGGTTTAGTTATTAAATGTTGGGGTAATTTCATGATTGACTTTCACCTAAAAATAAATCTGGTCCCTTTTAAGGGCACCAAGCAGTGAGAGAGAGATGCGACGATACTTTAAGGGAGAGTTGGCCCATCCTATGTCTCCCCCATTCCATGTGTGAATTAATTTTCTTATATTATTTGGAACGTTTTTAGGTATGCCGTTGCGCTACAAGAAAAAAAGAACAATCCTGCTGTTTCAAAAAATATGGTCGAATTTTTACGTAAATATTTTTGCAATATTAGCGATTTGCGTCAGCAAAAATTTTTTGATCGTTTGTTTCAATATATTTTTGTTTTTGTTCTGAGCATTTGTCAGATTTTTTAATTAATTTTATTCTTTCTCGCTGTTTGTTATTTTTTGTAATAATAAAAATGTTTCCATATCTTTGTGAAGATTTAATTACCTGTCCCAAATCTCCCCATCTCTAGTATCAACTCTCCTTCGTAAAAGGTTTTGGGACAAATACATGATACTAGAAAATATTTTTCCATACCGCTATTTACCACGTAAATTTAACTGATACTTGCAAGAAGTTGTCAAATATATGAAGGTATATTACTGTGTTTTTAATTTTTTTAAATTTTCAAAAATATAAATTTTTGAAAATTGTCCCAACTCTCCCACATCTCCCGTACTATCTTTAGATTTTTTTCTCTTGACATATAATTTTGTTCTTTCTTATATTGCTAATACTCTTCCTATTTTCAATATTGAGAACAAATCTTTTAATTCATTAAATTCGTAACGTTATTCTCAATCTTTTAATTTCTTTAATTCTGTGTAATATAATGTTTTCTGAAATCGATCGGCAATGTCTACATTTTCGGCGCGATTTCAGATCGAAAAATGCACAATTCCAGTATTTTAGTCCGTTGCTAAGAAACTATCAGAAAACAGACCGGAAAAGATCCGTTGCTAGGCAACGATCAACAAAACCGTACAGGAATGTTATTTTCCCGGCCTTAGACAGTAAATAAATACACGCAGACAAACCAAATCATATTAAAATTGCATTTACTAGTAAGCAGTTAGATTGTAATGAAGAAATGTTATGCATTAATACAAATTCCTTAATTTTTAATAATATTGGTTGTGATTTCAGAAAAAATAGTATGTGTACTTCGGTGTGAAAGTACATTCCCGGACATCGATGCTTGTTGGCCTCGGCTAGCGCCTCGGCCAACAATTTGCGTCGTCGTCCGGGAATGTATTGCTTTCACACCTAAATACACAATATACTATTTGATAAACAACTGTCGAAACTGAACTTTTTCAAATAAGTTCCAAAGGACTTCAACTTAGAAATGATTATGTGTGGGTTAAAAATCAAATCAATTTAAACTTTAAATCAAAAAGGATCTTTTTTTGTAACAACCTTTCACTTGAACATTATATCCAGGGTATTCCTTTTAAATTTCTTCTTTCATGATGGTTTATTTGCATGAAGGTTAAATATTTACATGCTTTTGCCATTTTAGACATTATCTCATATATATACTATTGCATCGTATTAGTTCAAATATGTGTACTTTTACGTTGTATCAATTTAAAGGATGCATTGTGTCGATGCACTTGAAATTTATTTACAAAGTTAACGTGTGTCAGTGAAATATCTTTCGGAAACCAAACACGGACACAAATTCTAGGAGCATTTTTCATTTTTCACGTTTTCAATAAGTTCGTTTGGCCGGCCGCCACCTTCTCTTTATTTCAGACTTCCTCTCTCATGGAACTATTTATTAGAACGGTCCAGACTACATCGAAAGATAATATGATCAAAGACGCTATGAAATTCATTATTCTCCTATGAAATATTGCTATTGCGAAGAACAACTTGAGTATGAAAGCAAAAGAATGCGATGTTACAGAATGATTTTGAGGTAGCATTTCCTAACTAACGTCTCCTGATCCATATCTTGGAGGCAATAATATGGTGTCTGCCTCCCTGTCTAACATTTCATGTGTCAGATTTTGCTCAACAGGCAAGTTGAGTTGGCGATCTTGCTTTAAGTATTGATTTAAAATTCACACTAACCAATCCCATGTTCAAATGGTTTTCATTTTCTCGGGGTATAGTCATAATTTCCGGTAGACGATGAAACAAATGTACATAGGCGGGAGATATTTCCCAAGATAGATGATGCTGAGGATGGAGTAATGTGCAGAATTATACTGGTGTGTGATATTAATATCAGTAATCTATAGTTGTTTTAGACAGCTATCCTTTCCCTTTTTCTCATTAAAAAAGAAATTCTTCGCACGTGGGGCAAAATTGCCCTCTTCTATATTTCTTGGAAGTATTTTGTGAATAATTCTTGCTCTCTCTTCAACAGTTAATTTTAGAACCGCTACTCTGATGTTGTTGATATTTGTCAGTTTTTAATTTGTGTATGGTTGAACCTACTTCTGATTTCATTATTATAAGTTCGCGTTCGTAGTCCTGCTTTCAGTTTTCTTCAGAAGTCAACTTGATTACATTTGAAAACAAAACATTTTTCGCAATACTGACACTAGACTTCGAAAACACAACCCCACAAAAGAAAAACAAATTTCAGACCAGCGAACCAGACTCATGTATCCCTATGTATCTTCGGGCGCTGAATCCGAACCCCAGATCAAAAAAAAATCCTACCTCCCCAAAATCATTAGCTAAAGCCAAAAACACCCCTGAAATGGGACAAAAAGAAGATTAAGCTACGAGAATAGTTGTTACATCTTAATCAATCGAGGTTAAACGGCAGCGTACATATAATGGATATGAAAAACTTTAATAATAATGGCAAATTTATGACTCAGTCCTCTAAAAGTGTTGTTAGAGATAACATTGGTGGTGGTCAATCCCCTCAACAGCCGCACCAACTTGCTTCTACCGGAACGGGCTTCATATTTTCACGACAATCTACCCCTTCGACAAGTGCAACTGTTCATACTTCAACAAGGCCTTCGGTTAACAGAAAAGAGGACAACACTGATCTTTTTCGTGCCTAAACAAAAAATTACAGTTATGCATCAAAATATAAGAAGCTTAATAAACAAGGTATTACCTCTTGAACTTGTTTTAGCTACTAACAATGTCGATATTCTTTTAATCACCGAACATTGGCTAAGTCCAATGGGAATTGAATCTATACATATACCAAATTACAAAATTTGTTCCTCCTTTTGCCGTACCTCGAGTGAGCACGGTGGTAGCGCTATATTCTGTAGAAATAAAATAAAGTATGAGGTAATTGGCGTTAAAGACTATTGCATCGAAAATGTTGTTGAATGTTCATGTATACAACTACGAGATTTTTCCATCACGGTTATAGTTGTGTACAGGCCACTCTCTGGTGATTTCTATCAGTTTCTTCAGTATTTCTGTGCACTACTTAGTCGATTTGAAAATACGTCATCAAATATAATAGGAGGAGATTCTAATGTTGACCGTTTAAAAAATACTGCAAATAAACTGATGTTTGACGATTTACTGGTTATGTATGATCTTAAGTCAACGATTAATTTACCGACGAGGGTAAAAGATAATACTGCTACATGTATTGACAACATTTTTGTAAATGTAGATCTTGTCGATTATATGATCAATAACATTAATTTCTGTCTCTCTGACCATAATACTCAAATATTAAATTTTAATGTGTATTGTAATAGAAATGAATCGAAAAAATCAAAATCTATAACCAAAAGAAACATGTGTAAAAAGAACATCGACAGGTTTAATGACCTTTTAGAAAATGAAAACTGGATAAATGTTTTTTCTCAAACCTGTCCAAACTTTGCCTTTAATGAGTTCGCGGATACTCTAACTTATTATTTTGAGATTTGCTTTCCTCTTCAACGTGTCAAACAAAACAGAAAAGAATCTCCGCCTGTGTGGGTTTCGGAGGAGCTTCTAGAATTAAGACAAAGAGTGTGTTTGATTTCAGACCTTGCTCAAAAATATCCTCAACTAAAGCCTATCTGCAGAAATGTAAATAATGAGTATAAAAATAAACTAAAAGAAAGCAAAACAGCTTATAATGATAATAAAATTTCAGAATCAACAAACAAGGTTAAAACAATGTGGAATATGATAAACGAGGTGGTAGGAAAATCTTCTGCTTCACAGACAAAAATAGTTGTTCACGAGGATGGTTCCCTTTTGCCAGATAATGTTATCGCGGATAATTTCAATGCCTATTTTACTACAGGTCATATAAATCCCCAAGTTGACCCCATCGATTTAAATTTCTTAAATACAAACATACCACTTTTTCGTCAATCATTTTTTCTTCAACCAGTAACTGAAATAGATACGTTATCATTTATTAGGCTCAAGCAATCTAATTCCAGTGGTCTGGATAATATGTCTAACAATCTATTAAAGAAATGTAAAAATAATTTCGCTTCACCGTTAACTTACATAATTAATCTATGCTTTGTAAATGGAGTTTTTCCTGACGACTTAAAAATTAGTAAAGTAATCCCACTCTTTAAAAAAGGAGACAAAAACTCTTATAATAATTATCGTGCGATTAGCATAATTTCAAGTATGTCGAAGGTTATAGAACTTGCATTTTTAGAACAGTTAAGTGGATTCTTTCATAAAAATAACCTCTTATTGCCAGTTCAGCACGGTTTCCTAAAAAATAGAAGTGTTGCCACTGCATTAGTAAACTTTCACAGCTCAGTAGTAGACGCCCTAGATAAAGGATTATATGCTTTTGGTCTTTTTATAGATTACTCACGAGCCTTTGATTGTGTTGCTTATGACGTACTTATTGCCAAGTTGTTCATATATGGTATCGGGGGTCCTGCTTTAGATTTTTTATCCAGCTATATTAAAAACCGTGCGCAAGTAGTCTATGTGAATAGAACAGAGAGCAACAAATATCTAATAAATGCCGGTGTACCACAAGGCTCCATACTGGGGCCATTTATTTACCTTGTTTTTGCCAACGATCTTGCATTATGCATTCAAAGCAAATACAACGTTTGCATTACTTGTTACGTTGATGATACTAACTTTTTAATTGTTCAAAAAAGTCCCGACGCAGTAAAAAATATATCGAAAGATCTATACAGGGATGTTATAATTTGGTCAGAGAAAAACCGGCTTACACTAAATAAAGAAAAAACAACTACTGTATCATTTAGGTACAACATCGAGCAAAACCCTAACGACGAATTTTTAGTAACAGATTCTGCTAAAATCTTGGGTGTTATGTTCGACAGAAATTTGACGTGGGCTGCTCACATAGATAGTTTGTGTGTGAAGCTCGGTAAAGGTTGTTACGGTATGCGTAACTTAAAAAATCACTGCGGTAAAGGTTCTCTATTGACATTTTATTACTCTAACATACATTCCCTTCTACGGTATGGAATTATGTTGCGGGGTTTGAGTACTACCTATGTTCGTCGGGCATTTATTCTGCAAAAGCGTGTCATTAGGACTATGGAGAGATTACATCCCCGAGAATCGTGCAGAGAATCCTTTAAAGCCCTCAAAATATTAACTCTGCCTAGTATATATATTTATGAAATATGTTGTTATGTTTTTAAAAACAAATCAACTTTCCTTACCAACCAAACACACCACAATTATCAAACTAGATTCAAAGATCAGCTAATTCCTCATCAGCATACAACAGCAATATATCAAAAAAGTGTGTTTTACAACGGATGTAAAATTTATAATCATTTGCCCATTGATTTAAAAAATTGTAAAAGCCTATTTACTTTTAAAAAGAGGATAAAGAATTTACTAGTTGAAAAGTGCTTGTATGATGTTAATGAATTTTACTCAGTCTGACTATTTATATATTTATGTGTTTATTTATTTATTGTGTTTTATACTTTTGCAGTTTGTTATTATGTACGTGTTGTCGCTTATACAATTTTACATGTATTTTATTCTATATTTTGTATTGTATTATGCTTATGCATATTAGCTCAGATTTTTGTCGCACTCCTGAGTTACTTGTATGGTTATTAACTAATTGTACTTGTGATTGGGAAATAAAGGTTATTATTATTATTATTATTTAAAACGCACCCCCAGGGAGGGGTGCATTTCATATCCATATATAAAAAAATCCAAAACAGCAGTGACTGCTGAAAAAGTTCGAAATGTTTAAGTTTTGTTAAAGTGATAAGAAACTGCATCAGGTCCGACGTAATCTTCATAAACTACCTCTAAAGTATTGAGAACAACCTCCCTTAAGTTGTTACGTTTTCACTCCTCCCGGTGTTGTTGGGTGGAGTGAACGCCTGTTTGGAGCCTTCCGGTTCCCTCGTTATTCCCGGGACAAGTCCCAAGAACAACGTGATAACCAGAAGAACCCCGGCTCTCGGCTAGCTTCTTATTTAGAGATTAAACGTGAGTTCTCTTACCTTGGCTCGACCTTGTGGCTCTTATTTAACTTAGGGGAAATTGCACTACACACTTTTTTATTTGACACCTGTCACACAATTCGTGTCTGGTAAAAGGAGGGCTTAAAAATGAATTTAATCCGGGGCGCCACCTGCAGCCTTAATAGTGATTACTGACCCCCTTTTACCAGGACGAAAACTCCTACAGGTAAATTTAGAAAGGAATAATTTTTGATTCAGAAAAAAAATAAAGATTGAAATAAATTGTGAGATAAAATTTATTTTAAAAGTATTCTGGTTGATGTTAAAATTTATGTGAGCAAATTTACATAATCAATAATGTAGAAAAAAAAAGGATTATAGCAAATTCAAATGTTCATCAAGGTTACGATCTAAAATAATTATAACTAATAAAATGTTCCAAATTTCAACAGAGATGAAATGATAAACTAAATTATATAGCAATGTACAGCAATGAAATAAGAACGAAATTTATGCTAATCAAGGACCTCATGGCCTGCATAAAAATATATGTAACATCAAGTGGATGTTAAAAATTCACCAACAAAATTTAACACTACACAAAACTCTCACCGTGTCCTAAGGTGTGTCGTTAGACCTGGTGGACCACGTCGTCGTCTCGATGCTTACAGCGTGAAGACGTTGGCAAGAAATTTCGACCTGTGCTTGATTGTCGATATAGTTCGGCTTAGTAGTGTAAATTTATTTTTATGAAAATGGATCTCTAGGAAATGAAGTGAAGTTTAATCGGCTTCTTTACGATAGGAAAGTTTCCCTCCTGACACGTGCTCCGTGTGGAAGAATTTACCAAATGAATCCAAGGATTTCTTTTTAGATAGAAAAACTAAATTCTCCTCATGGATTGAATTCCAAATAAAAATTTTAATTACTTTTACTTAGTAATTTTCTTACTTATATTTTTACTTTAATTTATACTTTACTTTAATTTATACTTTACTTAATTTATACTTTACTTAATTAAGCTGCCAGAACTATAACGCCATCATTAGAAAGAAGGAAACCAAAATTAGATTTTACAAATACTCACATGGTCAATTGAACAAAAAAATATATAGCACAGAAGGTGCCTATACGTTATAAAAGAATAATAATAAAACTAATTTACCTCAAAATCTATTGATGCACTAGGTAATTGACGATACAACAGAGTTAGACAAAGTCTGGGAGATATCGCAATTGAGTCGCACAACTTTCATTGACAGTTCAGAATAGTAAAATGAATACCAAATAAGTTTCAATTACAAGGAAAGCTAATATGGTTTAAAAAACAACAGTTCTGTCAAGCGCTTTACGCCATCTGGATTTTGGTAGTATTATTAATATTTAAAGTAATAGATTAGTAATGAAAACTAATGTATTGATTGACCTCGAGTAAATGTAGATCCTTAAAGAAATCTATGGTAACCTTGTTTCTTAATTAGTACAGTAAATATTTAAAAAGAGCTGTATTGTAGAAATATTCAAGTATATAAAATGAGAAGTTTGGTGATGTGTTTTACAGTAGTTCTTATTATTAAATGAACGGTAAAATTTTGTAACCTACTGAGTGATACTCAAAATATGGTCGGAAATAAAATAGGATTTTTGACTACGGCAAAAATTGTAACAGGTATGTTACAATACCTCTCCCCTCGGGAAAAAAAATGGTACATTTTTTTAAATTTTACCGTGAAAAGTAAATTGTATACTTCATTTTTGCGAAATGTGGTGAAACTACATTACCTAAGTATTTATTTTTATGTTTACTCAAAATGAATTTTTGGAAGTAAAATAAAGAATTAAATTTAAAATTTATTAAGATTATGTAATTTAATGAGTTATATGTTCAAAAATGAATTGTGAGGATAAAAAAAAAATAAAATAAATAATTATTTTATGTAAAAAAAAAACCTATATAAATTGCTCACTTATCTAAAAATTTTATTTTTACCTATTAAATGTAAAAATAAAATAGAGTGTTTTTGATTTATCTCAAAAACTATCAGTTTAGGTGTTAAGTACCGATTTTGTTAGGCCCTAGGCCACCTCCCAACCGCCCACAGAAGACATCTTATACCTCTAACGGATAAGTGTCTCTGTGTTTCATTGTACTAAAATTTTCTAAGTGTTAGAAAATTACTAACCCTAATGGATTTCACCATTTTACTAACTCTAGCTTAAATTATGGATGCATCCTAAAATTAATTAAACCTAAGCCTAATATGATAAAATATTTCTAAGATATTTTATTCTGAAAAAAAATTTTGTATATTTTTTTTCTGTTTTAGCCTACTCGAAAAAAACTAACTAATTAATATCTAAATCATGATTTATTTACAAAATAATTACAAAATCCTACATTTATTATGGTTGTGAAATGTTCCTTGCCAGATTTCTGAAGCTTTGTTAGGAACTTAACCATAGAATAAATTAGGTAAAGAAAAGCTTTCGACTTTATTTATATATCGCGCCATGCGAATTTATTCAAAATTTTGAGAATATTTGTGTCTATTTTCACTGTTTAGTACACAAAAAATTATTGCAACAGGAATTTTGTTGAGCAATAAATTAATAGATTCATGAATTCCAAAAAATAATACATATGCAAAAAGTGTTTGCCATATGTTTAAAAAAAAAATTGCAAATTTGTTGCAATATTCATTCCACAGGAATATGGTGAACTTCCTGTTCCCATTTAAATCTAAAATAATTTTCAGTTTTTTTCTTACTGGAAAATCAAACTTTACAACTCAGGGTGTCTTTAGCTCGTAGGTTTTAGGACTTATTAACTATTATATAGTTACAAAAATTGTAATTAGCGGAATCTATCATTTACTAAAGTAAGTCAGAAAAAAAAATTTTCTACTTAGTTTTCTAAAAGTGACTTATTTACACTTGATCCAGACTGGAAGTTGAACCTAGGTAAGGCTTCAATTTCGAGACATGAAATTTTCCAGCTGGGGTGCCGTCCATATGGGACAATTCGTAAGCTACTTTAGATAAAATTTTACTAATTTTACATAGTACATAACGATTTGCTAATTTTGCACAGAAATCATCTGCTGCATCGCTTAATACAAAATTCTTTTTCCAAACTTTATCACCTAATTTAAATACTTGGTCTCTTTTTCTTAAATTATAATACTTAGTGCTGCGTGTATACGCTTTATCGAGTCTTTCCTGAACTTTCTTGTATAATTCGGGTAGTTTGTTTAACTCCGCGGCATACGATTTCCGGTTTTCCGATAAGTCTGTAATGTCTAAATTTGTGATATCGTCATAATAGTCACCACTTAGCGGTAGCTTTCGCCCGTAATTTAGGAATGCAGGGGTGTACCCTGTGACCTCATGAACTGCTGTATTGAAAGCTGCTTCTATGTTAGGGATATTTTCGTCCCATTTTTTTATGAGATTCTTTCAGAAAGCATCTTATTGCAGTGCCAATTGTGCGGTTCATTCGTTCCGTTGCGTTCGTTTGGGGGTGTACCATATTTTTGATATCTTATATTTTTTTACAAAGTTATCGAAAACCTTGCCCGTGTGCGTACTTGCGTTATCTAGCAGCAGCACTTGTGGACAACCGTGTTTTAAAATCACGCTTTCCAGGAAAGAAACGATTGTTTGTGCATTTGCTTGTCTAGCTGGTTTCATAACCACATATTTGGAAAAATAGTCATAAGCTACTAACAAATATTTGTTGCCTTTCGAGCTACGAGGTAAAGGACCCATTGTGTCGTAAGAAATTAGTTGAAAGGGAAAAGTTGCCTTTTTGTTAGCGCCCATTAGACCAAATCTTTGTGTGTTGGGGGATTTTTCCCTACCACACGTCTCACATTGTCTAACAAATTTTAGGACATCTTTTCTCATTCTTGGCCAATAATAATTTTCGGCAATTCTATGCCATGTTTTGTAATACCCGAAATGTGCACTATTTACATCACAGTGATTATCAGAAATTATTTGTTGTCGTTGGGAACTTGGTACCACTAATTTCCACTCAGAAATATTGGTTTTTAAAATCAACTTATTTTTGGTGTGTTTATAAATAAAATTATCTTTTACCATCCAGTGTGGGTAATTTTCTGGTTTGTTCACAATTTTATCTCTCATTTTAATATACCAGGGTTCTAGATCAGTCAAAGTAATGTTCATTTTATTTATGTCCTCTACTGGGACTGAACGAGATAATGCGTCAGGCACTACGTGTAAACTGCCCTTTTTATGAATTATTTCGAAATCGAACATTGAAAGCCTCATTGCCCATCTTGCTAGACGGCCTGTGGGGTTGGACAATTTAGTTAGGAAACGTAAGCTTGAATGATCAGTGATTACTTTAAAGTGTACGCCCTGTATATACCCAGCGAAAATTTCGGTGGCATGTAATAAAGCCAGTATTTCTCTTTCGCAAGTAGAATAATTTCGCTCTGTTTCTGTTACGTTACGTGCAACCATAAGTTCTACAACTCTCTCTAAAAAAGCCTTGACACTACTTGTGCCATCGAATTTAATACCCCACTTGTAAACTGGTACTGTTTTATGCAAACTACTATCTTTTATTGTAGTACACTTGTTACTTTTTATTAGATTTTGCTCGAGTTTGTCTTTGAGCTCCACGCAGAATGCTTGAGCTTCGATTAAGAAATCTGAATAATACTCGTAATCTTTGTCGGTCTCCTCAGGTAAAATAAATCGATCTACTCTACCTGTGAGAGAGGTTAATCGAGTGGCGATTATTTTGTACAAAATATCATCCGTGGTTCCTTTAAATTGATTAATTAAAGTTTCTAAGTCTGAAATAGTATTATTTATAAATTTTTTTTCAGTTTTTAAATTAAAATCTGGATCTGCTAAAGTTGATAAATCTTTATGTTTTTCTAACTGTGATTTTAGGATACTTCGTCTCATATCTAAAGGTTTTTTATGAGCTCTGGCTTTGCGAATGCGAAGCTCGTAATCTAATTCACCTTCAGTTAGATGAATAGGATATATTTTAAAGGACGACATTTTGATACTCTGTGTAATCTAGTTAATCACTAAAAAAATTATCAGTAACAGTTTACAAGTTTAAGAATTTAATATTTCACTTATCAAGTAAATTTTTTTGCCTATTTATTTTAATGAGCTATCTCAATAAAATGATATTTCTAATAAATATAATTACCCAAGAACGTCTCCAATTTGCACAAATTTTGTACTCTTGCCACTTTTCAACATTTCTTAAAAATTTCCCTTAAATATTCCTATATGCCGAGTAAAATAGTTTCACCTTTTCGTTTCATTTCCTGATTATCAGGTTGATAATGAAATATTCTAAATAAGATTTATTCGCTGTACCTTCTCTGTATGTTACTAAAATTTTTTCGTTCTAGTCAAATATCATATAAAACATTTTATAAAATGTGCTCACTATAACAATTAAAAGTTAACTTTTTTCCTTTCTGATTGTGTGACGCGTGTGAAATAAGTGTGTCTTCCCATAAATTAAATTTTCAAAGTGTACAGGTTGTACAAAAAGAATTTTCCTCAACGGAATTTTTACTTATAACTATAAGAGCTATAACTTTTATAAAAAATAGTAATTTTTTTTAACAATTTTTACCCCAAAATGGTTAGGTAAAAATTCTCACTGTGGTCGCCATTTTTACGCCATTGTTAATCCACGTTTTGCGTCATTGTTTCATATTAATCCATGTTGCGGCCTATTGTTACTTTTTAAACCACGTTTGCGGCCTTCGTTTATCCACGTTTGGTGGCCATTGTTTAACCACGTTCCGGCATTGTTAATTCACGTTGCGGCGTCATTTTTAACCACGTTGCGGCGCCAGTGTTACGTTTTCACTCCTCCCGGTGCTGTTGGGTGGAGTGAACGCCTGTTTGGAGCCTTCCGGTTCCCTCGTTATTCCCGGGACAAGTCCCAAGAACAACGTGATAACCAGAAGAACCCCGGCTCTCGGCTAGCTTCTTATTTAGAGATTAAACGTGAGTTCTCTTACCTTGGCTCGACCTTGTGGCTCTTATTTAACTTAGGGGAAATTGCACTACACACTTTTTTATTTGACACCTGTCACACAATTCGTGTCTGGTAAAAGGAGGGCTTAAAAATGAATTTAATCCGGGGCGCCACCTGCAGCCTTAATAGTGATTACTGACCCCCTTTTACCAGGACGAAAACTCCTACAGGTAAATTTAGAAAGGAATAATTTTTGATTCAGAAAAAAAATAAAGATTGAAATAAATTGTGAGATAAAATTTATTTTAAAAGTATTCTGGTTGATGTTAAAATTTATGTGAGCAAATTTACATAATCAATAATGTAGAAAAAAAAAGGATTATAGCAAATTCAAATGTTCATCAAGGTTACGATCTAAAATAATTATAACTAATAAAATGTTCCAAATTTCAACAGAGATGAAATGATAAACTAAATTATATAGCAATGTACAGCAATGAAATAAGAACGAAATTTATGCTAATCAAGGACCTCATGGCCTGCATAAAAATATATGTAACATCAAGTGGATGTTAAAAATTCACCAACAAAATTTAACACTACACAAAACTCTCACCGTGTCCTAAGGTGTGTCGTTAGACCTGGTGGACCACGTCGTCGTCTCGATGCTTACAGCGTGAAGACGTTGGCAAGAAATTTCGACCTGTGCTTGATTGTCGATATAGTTCGGCTTAGTAGTGTAAATTTATTTTTATGAAAATGGATCTCTAGGAAATGAAGTGAAGTTTAATCGGCTTCTTTACGATAGGAAAGTTTCCCTCCTGACACGTGCTCCGTGTGGAAGAATTTACTAAATGAATCCAAGGATTTCTTTTTAGATAGAAAAACTAAATTCTCCTCATGGATTGAATTCCAAATAAAAATTTTAATTACTTTTACTTAGTAATTTTCTTACTTATATTTTTACTTTAATTTATACTTTACTTTAATTTATACTTTACTTAATTTATACTTTACTTAATTAAGCTGCCAGAACTATAACGCCATCATAAGAAAGAAGGAAACCAAAATTAGATTTTACAAATACTCACATGGTCAATTGAACAAAAAAATATATAGCACAGAAGGTGCCTATACGTTATAAAAGAATAATAATAAAACTAATTTACCTCAAAATCTATTGATGCACTAGGTAATTGACGATACAACAGAGTTAGACAAAGTCTGGGAGATATCGCAATTGAGTCGCACAACTTTCATTGACAGTTCAGAATAGTAAAATGAATACCAAATAAGTTTCAATTACAAGGAAAGCTAATATGGTTTAAAAAACAACAGTTCTGTCAAGCGCTTTACGCCATCTGGATTTTGGTAGTATTATTAATATTTAAAGTAATAGATTAGTAATGAAAACTAATGTATTGATTGACCTCGAGTAAATGTAGATCCTTAAAGAAATCTATGGTAACCTTGTTTCTTAATTAGTACAGTAAATATTTAAAAAGAGGGTGCTGTATTGTAGAAATATTCAAGTATATAAAATGAGAAGTTTGGTGATGTGTTTTACAGTAGTTCTTATTATTAAATGAACGGTAAAATTTTGTAACCTACTGAGTGATACTCAAAATATGGTCGGAAATGAAATAGGATTTTTGACTACGGCAAAAATTGTAACAGGTATGTTACAAAGTTTAAAGGTCACGAGAAAAACAATAAAAACGTTAAATCCAACAGGATTTCTATATTCATGGATGCTATGATTGGCTGAAATTGCGTAGTACTCTAAAATAGAACTAGAAACTTACGTATCATCAACGTCTTACAGTGTCAACCCTCAGAGGGTGGGACTACCCCCATTCAAGATTCAACTTGAAACAAGCTGCAGCTCGAAACTTCACGAAGTTTGTAAAGGTGAGAAGAGTCTGCAGTAGTTTTGTTAAAAAAAAACCTGACGTGCTGGGGAAAAACTAAGGCCATATTCGTGTTCAGCGGCTCAAAATACAGGGGATAGGTATGGTCAGTACTCCGGCGCAGACCACTTTTCTTTTTTTGTGGGCCTGTGTTATCAATTAAAAAACAAAGGGCTGCATAACATAATAGCCTAAAGCGCTCTGGGACTTTGTTAAGGGGTGTTTAAAGAATATTTAAGGCCTTTACCAACATTAAAATTTTTCACATTGTTTTTCAGAGTTGAAAATGGCCATTTTTGTGTTTTTTCGAACATTAAATAGTTAATATCTCGAAAAGTTGCGAGAGACCTTCTTTGTTCAAAATCGTCCAAAAAATCTAAAAAAAATTTGTCCGGAGCAAAATAAATAATGTTTGCAATTTGTTTAAAAAAAATTGTTTAAACAATTTTTGACCCATTTTTAGACCTAGCAACATACAGATTTGTTTTCAGGTGACCATTTTCCATAAGATTATGCAAGAAAACCTACTGAGAATATTTTCCCCAATGGGTGCGAAGATATATCCTGGACTAATAGTCTAGTTTCTTCTCACTTTCACACAGAGTAGGCATTTTCGAATTTTTATAGAAGTCACTGTAACTTTTTATATTTAAATCTTTCATATACTCGTATTCACACACTCTGAGGGTTGACATTGTAGGACGTTGATGGTATATAAGTTTCCAGTTCTATTTTAGAGTACAACGCAATTTCAGCCAATCATAGCATCCATGAAAATAGAAATACTATTGAATTTTACGTTTTTTCTTGTTTTTCTTGGGTCCTTTAAACTTGGGGGTGGTTGTTCTCAACCTTATACGGGCAGTTCTGATGAAGTTTCTTATCACTTATCTTCTTATCACTTAACAGGCTTTTTCACCAGTCATTGCTGTTTTGGGTCGAATTTTTTATATATGGGGAGTAGTTTTCGCCCCTCCCTGATGTTCAAACAAATCTAGATTTCACTGTATTTTTTAATGAAGTCAAAAATTCAGTGTTGTGTAGTTTACACTGAAATTCAAAACACTTCTTTATGCGAAAAATCAGTTCGCGGTATATGAGACCTCGCTAGGTATACGTTCATGGGAAAGTTATTGTAATTCTCTATTTAGTCATGTTTCTTGGATTGTTCATTTTCCTCTGTATGAAAATTAATATATTCATCCAAGAGTGTGTGCTTTATTTTGATAAAAATTAACCTGATTACTTAACGTCCAGTTCTGTGTTGGTGTAGAGTTCAAATTTGTTGAACATATTTTATACATTCATAACCAGATCCCACATTAAAAGGAAATTCTCAATTTACCTCATATCCGCTTTATATGCCATATAATACTACACAGGGAAAATTTATAGACTGAAGGTAATTAAAACCGTTTGATGTAGTTTTTTCATTATAATAAAATGAAGCTTACAAGCTGAACTTTGGACACAGCCAATACATATTTTTGTGTGCCCAAGATAAACATAAAATGATAGGATTTTATGATTTTTTGTGTTTACGTTAAACATTGCATTTTTGTCATAAAAAAAGATGAATTAAAATGTTTCAAATACAATAAATGATGTTGGCATCAAAGACGTGATATAAAAAAATCGCTGGATATACTACTAACATCCAGATTTCCCATTCAAGTCTCTTACAATGAAAAAAAAATTATACTATATTTGCACTCCACTATGTGGAAATAATTGTTTATAGAATTTTAATAAAATAATATTTGAAATCATCTACCCAAGAAACGATGTGCCACATCAATAGTGTGGGTGGGAGAGGAATTCTGGGGTGGTAGTGGGTGCCTTATGCAAAAAAAGTTTTGAAGCCTTTGGTTCTTGTACACAAACACTAAATCACAATTTTGTTTATTTACCCCCTTTAAGAATGGGCGGGGGTGGTAATGGGGTTGATAATGAGGGTGGCTGATGCTGAAAAACTTTTTGAGAACTGAAATTTTCGAGCATATGCTAAATCCAAATTGTATGGCTTCTTACTTTTTTGCTTTATATTCTCCATTTACTCCCCATTTCAACGGAATAAGACCAAAATAATAATTTAAGGCTAGATCTCGTTGTAGTACTTATGTTTTCTAATTTCAAGTCAATGTCATAAAACGTCCCAGAGTAATAGTGCTCACAAAAAAGTTACAGACAGATAGACCGACAGGCAGACAGAATTTTGTTTAGCTCAAACTTAAAATCTGTGTTTCACGACATTAGAAGCGTAAACATTATAATCTTCGCTGTCTTTTTCTGTGTTTTTATAAAATTTTATAAATCAATTTTCTGTTTTTTTTTTGTAAGTAAGTTAATTTTTATTAAGGAATTGCTAATTATACTTTAATCAGCTTGCGTTAACGTCACTGTCTGATGATTTATTTTCGATATTTTCCGACGGAGTAGGAACTTAAAATTTGGTATGAAGAGTATCCGTATGACGCCAAAAAATGTCAAAAGGCTAATAATATAAATAATAAATTATCTCCACTTAAAGAACGGTCGTTTTTTAATATTACTACAAATTTTGAAAACTCGAGCATTTAATAATTAATTCAAACACCACAATATAAATGGCTCTGATTTTTTTTCCGAAAAATCCATACCCCTGCTCTCCGAGTCTAGAGAATAGTATATTGTTTTATTAGCAGTAAAAGTGATACTCTATCACAATAAGTGGCTTTTACTCCGAATAAAACATTCTATTTTTTCTTCAAACGTCCATTAGCTATAAAAAAAAATAAAGACAAAGAATCACGAATTTCACGACCAAAAACGCATTGTGTTAATACAGCCAAGGCAATCAATTTATTTTACTGCTGAGTTGAACATATAATTTTTTTGCCGATCATTTAAATATATTTTGAAATATTTAAATTACTACGATTCCCATATTCTCTTTATTTTTGTCATTGTGATAAATTCAATTAAAAATCAATAAAAATCGCAGTTGTTGCGTGTTGGTTACTATTGACATATGTCAATGGTCACCGCAATAACCAAAGTTTGACAAGTTAATTAAGTTCTTGCAATAAGTACTTATTCAAAATTGTACCAATTTTACTGTTAATGTTAAATTAACTTGATGTAGGTATATCCTGGGTTATCGGTCTTTTTAATAAAATTACTCTTTTCTTACCTTTCGGTTTATTGAACCATCGTCAGAGAACTACAATTAAGTGAAGTTATTTGTTTTTTTTTATAAATGGCATTTTTTATATACATATGGTTATAAATTACTTACATTACTTAATATTATTGTTGAATTGCACACTACAACTAATTATATTTGGGGTCTATTGTATATGAGTGTTTAAAAGCAACTAAAAACTGAAAATTAAGTATTGCCTGTCTGTATTGAATGTAGTGGTTTGTTTGTGTTATGTAGATAAGACTAATTTATGTGTATTACATTTGAAGTTTTTGTTTAAGGGTGGTGTGAGATTTTACGGTTTAAAATTACTATATTTAGCAAACTTGGTTTGTAAAAATATTTAATAAGTTATATAATTATATTATCTTTTTATATTTAATTTAATAGATCGAAATATGTTTCGCTTAAATTCTCTATATCAGTGCGGTGGTTTATTGCGTTAGTATGCCTTTTAATTTGTAACATTTCATGTATTGTTCTTCGGTGAAGTTTTGGTTCTTTTTCTAAAATTTTTATATTATTAAAGTTAAAGCTATGAAAATTTTCTAAGGCGTGTTTTGAGAGTGCTGTCGAATTTTGATGCGTTTTAATATTATATTTATGTGTATGTATTCTTTTATCTAGATATTGTTTTGTTTGGCCCATATATGTGCTATTACAGTTGTTGCAGTTTATTTTATATATGGTGTTTGATCTTTTGGTTGCAATTTAAGTTTCAGTTTTGTCGTGGAATATGGTTTATGAGCTATTGTTATATTATGTTTTTTAAAAACGTTTGAAATATTATGTGATATTTTTGGTTTGTAGGGCATAGATATATATTTATTATTTTTTTTTGTGTTTTATTCCTTGTTTTATTATATATTTTGTGTATTTTCTTTTTTATTATAGGTTCATAAAAGTGTTTTGGGTAGGAATTTGTTCGAGGACTGTTTTAATTTTTTTCAGATTATTTGGTCTGTATTTTGGATGGGACAGTTGAATGGCACGATCTGTTAGGCTACTGACAAAGCTTTTTTGTAGTTGTTAGGTATATGTGAATTAAAATTTAAATATCTTTGCGACCAAACTTCTTTTGTGTACCTATAATATCAATAACACCAGATTCATTGTATTTAATAGTTATGTCTAAAAAGGTTATGCTATTTTCTTTTTCTATTTCTGTGGTAAATTGCAATATTGGGTAAACATTGTTGAAGATATTAACTGTATATTCTGTTTTATTTATTGGTAAACAAATAATACAGTCATCAACATATCTCCTGCAAAATTTGGGTTTATAATTTAGTGATTTCATTACATTGTATTCTAGGTCTTCCATAACTAAATTTGCGATGGTGGCAAATATAGGAGAACCCATGGCAGTTCCGAAAATCTGAGAAAAAAAATTGATTGTTATATGTAAAATATGTAGAGTTTAGGCATAAAGTAATAGCATTGACAAATTTGTCTTTTGTAATGGAGGTGTATTTACTAATTTCGGGCCATTTCTTTTTTATGCATTTTATTGCAAGTTCTATTGGTATATTAGTATATAGTGAAACAACGTCTAGTGACATAATAATATGATCTTTAGGTACTGTTTGATTTTTTATAAATTCGCAGATTTGCCAGGAGTCTTTTACGTGCTATTCAATTTTTCCTAAAACATTACTTAATATATTTGATAAAAATTGTGAAAGATTATATGTAGGATTGTTTATATTGCTAACTATTGGTCTCAAAGGAATATTATCTTTGTGAAGTTTTAGCAGACCATACAAGAATGGGGCATGGCCATATGGCAGATGAGTTTATCTTTTTGTTGCTCAGTTATTAGGTTTTTTTTGAACCATGATTTTACTAGGTTGTTGATGCTATTTTGAATTTTATTTGTTGGATTCTGAGTTTCTTTTTTGTATGTATTGTTATCATTAAGCATGTTGCTGATTTTTGTTTCATAATCTGATTTATACATAATTACTGTTTTATTACATTTGTCTGCTGTTAGTATAAAAATATTCGGGTTTTCGATTAGAAATTTTTAGTTTCATTAACGTAATGATTTAGTTGGGCTTTGGTTTTCATACTTGTATTTCTAAGTTTATTTTTATAGTTTGTAAGTATATTACATACCTTCGTTCTGATTTCTATTTTATTTTCGTTATTAACATTTGTTAAGCCTTGTTCTATGCTTGCAATTATTTTATCTATAGGAAAAGTGTTATTGGGAAGAGAAAATTTTGGTTCAAGACTCAAAATGTATTTTACTGCATTAGGAATTTTTATTTTTGTTAAATTAGTAAACCAATTTTCGTTAATTACAAGAGGTTTTAATTTAATTTTTGCGTTCATTAATCGATTAATTTTGTTTATGTGCTTAGTTAATGTTAAAAATAACTAAAAATGAAGTGTTAATTTTTTTTGGAGAAAAAAAAGGAATTATGTTTTTTAATTAATATTACTTGCCAAAAAGTGCCATATATTTAGTTTCCATAACAACCAATCATTTTTCTGCCTAGGCAGGAAAAGTGACACTTTGCTGATTGATATTAGTGAGCAAAATTTGTGTTTTTCTGTCAATCGGCGAAAAAGTTTTTCTTGTCATTCAACTAGAGTACTCATATTTTAAATAATTTCATGTCGCCAAACGGTTTCTAACTTTGTGAATTCTAGCGATTTCTTCTTCAGAAGTGTTCCCCACCCTTTACTACATAAAATCGCATAAAACGTTGATACAAATAGCATGCAAGAGCAGTCGACGACCAAAGAAAAATTAATTTTTAGTGTAAATATCAATTTAATAAGACCCTCCCTAAATAAAAGTACATAACAAGCTGTCATTACTTCTCTTCTTTTTTCAGAAATGGTTAAATTTTCCAGGACAATTATTTTTCATACAATTTATTTTGATTTGCACATTGGCATTTTGGTTTTTTATTTACTTATCTAAATTTCACTGTTTCATGGACAAACTCTGGTGTTTTAATAATTATCAAAATCACTATCCATAAGTTAGCAGTAAAATTTATTATTTCAAGTGCTTTTATGTCGCTATTTATAAAGTTTATTTTATGTATATGGGACTTAAGATTTTTTTTAATGAATGGTGGTGTCGAATATTACGGTTTAAACACTTTACCTTGTGGACCTGGCGTAGAGATGTAAAAATAATCAAGTTACTTATGCAACAATAATACCTTTTATAGTTAATTTAATAAACTGAAATATGTTTTCCATAAATTCTCTATACAAGTGTCTGCTGTATACCCACAAATATTTTACAAGATATGTGGATATGTTGGCTCAAAAGAAGTAAAAAAAAATATAGACATTTTTTTCTAGCTCAAAGTAATTTTTTGATTGAAAATTAATTAGAAACAGGCAATGTTTTCATTTTATGTCTAAACTGTCTGTACTGGCGTACAACTATAAACATAAGACGGCAGAGTAGTGGATTGTGGAAGTCGGACGAAAACCCGACTATTCTGATGCAACCAGATTAGTTCTCCCACCCTCCGTTTTCGAGGATACTGAACAACCGTGGTGGTGGCGGAAATACTCGTTGAGGTGACCCACCCCCGCAAACGGCCAAAAACAACTCCAAAACGGTCAAACGCGTATTATAATTGTTTGAGGGACTCTTACTTGGTGATCACCCTTCTTCGAGAATGCTGAACACCGTGGCAAAGTTTCTCGTTGACCCACCCCCGCAAACGGCCAAAAACCAACCCCAAATGAGGTCAAACGAGTATTACAATTGTTTGAGGGACCCTTACTGGGTGATCCGCCATTTTCGAGGATGCTGAACACCGTGGTGATGGTGGAATTCCTCCCCGGGGTGGCCCATCGTAAATGTCCAATAACAAACCTCCAAATGGGTGAGAGTGCATTTTCAGCATACCCCCTCGTTTTTGAGGATGCTACACAGGAAAAAAACATTAAGATGTCACCTCAATCTCATCAACAAAGTAGTTATCTTCATTTACTGTGGAGCTGAAAAAAAATGAATGTATATTTTTTTGTACATATTTTTTAGAAAAAATAGGTTCCTATAATAATTGAAATCTGATTTATTTAATTACAATATATTATATAAAATATTTTTATTGACGAGGTATTTTTTGCCATTGGGAGGGTGAACGGGTGTCAAACACTCTATTCGTGGTCCCCTCCATGTTCGGCATGCTAGAAAATGGGAGATAAACCTTTTTGTCCAGTGGTATGATGAGAACGATCTGTTCCTTTGAAGGGTGATTACTGGTGGTTATTGATCGGTGAGCGAGTGCCAGGCAAGCGTCCCAGGGTCCTCCCCATAATTGTCATGCTCGAAAACGGGAGATCAATAAGTTAGATTCCGTGAAACATTATCAATACGCGTTTGGCCCCATTTGGAGGTGGTTTTTAGAGGTTTGGGAAAACGGGAAATACTGCCACCACAGCGGTGTTCAGCATCCTCGAAAACGGGAGGAGAACTGCTTTAGTTGCGTCAGAGAATAGTCGAGATTTTCGTTTTTTTTTCCGACTCACACAATCCACCAGAGACAAGGATATCGCGCTCACTTATCGTATCATTGACATTGGTTTTACAGTGTTGCGACATTGTCATATAAAAATAATAAAACAATTTTACTTTTACTTTTGTTTAATTAGTTTTCAAATGAAAACACTAACTGACATATTAAATGTTATAAAAAACAGGACATAAAGATTATCTTTATTTTTGTAAATAATAGATTTCTGTTGAAGATTAATAAACCGCAGTGTAAGACAATATAATAATCTTCATTTAAACTGACCGAAAACTTCCAGGATACACATGATATCAACGGTCAAGGAAATAAAAACAGCAGCTGGTATAGACTAGTTGAATCAAAATACATTTCGAAAGAAATTGTTTTGCTGCAGCGATTCATGGTTTTAATTTGTTTTACATATAACAATAAGTTTAATAAGAAGTCTTGGATTAACTTTGTCTATTGCTTCATATAAAAATTAAACAATTTATGTTTCAAAATAAATTTTTTATATTTTCCTTATTATCTCCGGTCCTAGTATTTGCATTGCAAAAATAAATATACCAAATTGTTCACAGTAAAGTTTCGAACAAAACTAAACCTAAACATTTTTTTTTTATAAATTGTTAACTTGCAAAAAAAATAAAAGCTCTTAAACATTGCCTTTTACTGAATTTAACCTTCCTACCAAATTTTAGGCCAACATATTTATTTAAGCTGCTAAAAACAGAAAAAGATTTTGATATTTCAATCGCTTATTTTTTGAGTGTATCGGCTTGAAGGAGGGCCATTTTTTGTAGGTTTTTATATGTATCTTACACTATTATGAAAAAAAAAAAGTTCTTCGTTTAATCCGTTTTTTTCGTTGTCTGTTTAGAATTTTAGAAACTGTAGTTATAATTAAATTCAAATAACTCAACTGTGAATTTTATCAAACCATACACTTTAAACGAATTATGAATGCACATTTTATGAATGCACAGGCCAATTTTTTGATTTTTAACATTTTTCAAATTGACATTTGAAATTTTTTTATGACTAAACGCGTGTAGCAAAAGTTTTCTGATTAAAATACTTTTCAGTTCCGGGGAAATTAAAAATTTGTTACTAAAACGTAAAATATGACGAAAATAAGATTTTTTGTATAAAATTTCCCTGGAACTGAAAAATATTTTATTCGGAAAAGTTTTGCTACACGCGTTTAGATATTAATAGTCATAAAAATTTCAAATGTCAAATTAAAAAATGTTAAAAATCGAAAAACTGGCACTTCCTTTCGTTTTCAAGGCCGTGAGGGGCCGGCTAGATATTAACCGATTTGGCTATAAATTGACCCGAATTAGTTTTAGATACATAGTAATAAATTAGAAACTAGCCCATCTGCAAATTAAAATTTTCGTGTTTTTCGGCCCACCCCAATACACATGAAAAAATTAACAGTTAAAAAAATACTTGCATTTGTACCCAAGGTACGTATTTGCATTTCAGTCTGTTACGATTAAGCAAATTAATATTTGTAAATTTGGACTGCGAGTAGTTGCACTTAAAGAATAAGCAATTAAAATGTCGAAATCTTCTTTGATTTTTAGCCGTTTAAAAAAATATTTAGCGCTAAAACTTTGCCACTAAGGTCTACTTCAAAAGTTATTATAATTCCACCTACTTACTACATTATACTTCGTATATTATCTAAAAGCGGTAATTTTTAACAGTTTTTTTTGCGAGCTATCAAATTATCAAAAAATTTAATTGTAAGTCTAGTTTTATCCTAAGGGTCCGGACATGCCGAAGATGCTTAGTAGTTCACTACGATAGCCGCCATCAATTTGTAGAATAAACCTGTACATTTAAATGGCACCGCACATGCCGAGGCTGCTTGCAGCAGTTCATTCTAGCAGTTTACATGGAAGTCACCGCGGTAGCTGGCCATTCATAAGTTTAGATATTTGGTGTGAGGTGCGGAGATCCCGAAGTTGCCTCGCAGCTAGAAGTTCAGCCCACAAATTCAGTCCATGCATCGAAGTCATCAATTTGTAAAACAAACCTGTACATTTAAATGTGGCCGCACATATCGAGGATGCTACCAGAGTAGTTTACTTCCGAAGTCTACCAGTATGTTCACCTCGAAACAAAATAGTTTGTTTTTACATGGTAGTAGAGAGGTAGACTTCGCGGGTCGCGAATATTTACCAGATTTTGAATAAATATTTCTATGGATTATTTTTTAAGTTATAGCTAACAACCTTAATTATTGCTTTATAATTAAAATATATACAAGCTCTTATCTTAAAATCATTTTTATATGTTTATTTTATATGTTACATGATTTTAGTAAATATTTCTATGAACAATTTTTTTACCTTTGACTATTATATACCTACACCAGAAGTAGGAACAGTGGGGTATTTAACAACTATAATTATTGGTTTATAGTTAAAATAGCTATTAAATTGAAAAAGTAGCATTGGCTTTTCCGACATTGAATACGTGTCGTATTTTAATTTCAACGACAGTTCCCACCAGTGACGGTACACATGCGGATTAATTTTGAAGAATTGTAAGGGGTTCAGGTTTATCCAGTACACACTACGTTTGTCTAGATTCGCCGTGCAGTATATAACCATCATGTAGGAATGTGTGTACGATATATTGGGTATTTTTTATTTTTATTTTGTGGAAAAGTGAAAATGAATAAGGACGAATTAATAGATTTAGTATTCAATGCTCCAGCGTTGTGGGACAAACGCCATAAACAGCACCACAACCGGCATGTTTGGACTAGGGAGTGGAAAAACCGCTGCCCAAGAAATCATTACTTCCACATGCAGATTTTCCATCCAAGTCTCTCACAACGAAAACATTTTGTATGTGGAAATAATTACTTATGGAACTTTAATAATGTAATATTTGAAATCGTCTACCCCAAAAACTCATAAAACGATATCCCACATCGGCAGTGGGTGATAGGGGGTGGTAGTGGGGGTGGATGAATTAAAAAAATATTTCGAGGTTTTTGGTTATTGTACACACACACTAAACCACAATTTTTTTCACCCCCTTTAATAACGGCGTGGGGGTGGTAATGGGGGTGGCTAATGCCAAAAAAATGTTTAAGAACTTTTACAGATTCTCTTGTATAAATACTAATACTAAATATCAACTACTAAATACCAATACCAATTTTATGAACTCATCTGCTTGCTTTATCTATTTACCCCCCTTTGACCCATTCAGTCCATGCTCCATACTCCTCAACCCTTCAACGGAATAAGTTGAAAATATAATCTAATTCCAGATCACGTTAAAATACATATGTGTACCAAATTTCAAGTTGATATCTTAAACGGTTTCAGAGTAATCGTGCACACAAAAAGGTTAGACAGACCGACAGACAGATTTTTTTTTTTGCTCAAACTTAAAATTTTGACGTTTCATGACATACTAAGCCTATTTGAACAATAAAAATTTTCAAAATGTTTGGAAGAAAATTTGAATCAACAGGTAAAGTATAGTACCGACGTAGATATAACGACGGCGGAAGCATTTTTGTAACTTGTCACAGTGTACACCACGCCTATGGCTAGCCCCTATTAGTTAACTGAAAATATATCTGCGTACAGAGTTTTTAATAAAAACGTACACGAGGATCTATTGTCTATAGTGGATTGTGTGAGTCGAAAAATAACACGAAAAACCCGACTATTGTCTGATTTAATGAGATTAGTTCTCTTCCCCATTTTAGAGGATGCTGAACATCGTAGTGGTGGTAGAATTTCTCGTTGGGGTGACCCAACCCCGCAAACGGCCAAAAACCACCACCAAACGGGGTCAACGGCGTGTTACAATGGTTTGAGGGACTGCTACTTGGTGATCCCCCCGTTTTCGAGGATGCTGAACACCGTAGTGGTGGCAGAATTTCTCATTGGGATAATAAGCACAAAAAAATGTTGTTTGAAGGAAAGATTGGGGTGACCCACCCTCGCAAACAGCCAAATACCACCCCCAAACGGGGTCAAACGCTTATTATAATTATTTGAGTCAGTCTTACTTGGACATCTCCCGTTTTTGAGGATGCTGAACACGGAGAGGACCACGAATCGAGTGCTTGACACCCGTTCACCCCCTCAATGGCAAAGAAATACCTCATCTTCGCATTTTCATAATGTTTTTTTCCTGTGTAGCATCCTCAAAAGGGGGGGGGGGGGCGGATAATGCACTCTCACCCTTTGGAGGGTTGTTATGGACATCTACGGGGGTGGGTCACCCCGTGGAGCAATTCCACCATCACCACGGTGTTCACCATTCTCGAAAACGGGGGATTACCAAGTTAGAGTTCCTGAAACAATTATAATACGCGTTTGACCATTTGGAGGTGGTTTTTGGCCGTTTGCGGGACAGCACTGTGGCCGCGTATAATTTACTTTAACACGGTTGTGGGAGTGGTCTGCACTGCGACAAAGTATCTTTTACGAAAACGTTACCCGGAATGATTACGGCAATAAAAACTTCAGATATCAATCGGTTGCGAAACAAGTGCTCTAGATAATTTTGAACAAAAAATCACGATTCGTGTCACTGTGCGGCGGTACAAAAACTTATGATATGTTTTTCTTTCCTTGAACAAACAACAATTTTTTGTGCTTATTATCCCAACTCGATTGTATGGCTGTTTTTTTCGCCAGTCCTTAATAAAGGGTCTACAAACGATCCAACTTGCTTTAGCCAACCTTGTCGGTACGCTTTAAATATTGCTGGAATTCCAGCAGACCATCTCACTTTTGCAAATGAGTTCAAAGCATGCCGACAATGTTAGCTCCAGCAAGTTGAATCGTTTGTAGACCTATATAATAGATAAGCGATTATACAGTGTGTTCCATTTTGCTTAGAACCATCCACATAAAAAGTTTATTTTAGGTTCGATTTAGATCGTTTTTTTAACATAGATCTCTGAAAAGTGCATTCTTGTGATATATCTCATTTTATAAAACATAGAAAGAAGGTCGACTTACTGCTTTTATTTTTGTGGTTGGAAAATGATGAAATCTTATTAGCGATTTTTTTTTATTTCAAATCTGAGTACTCCGCTGGATTCTCAATTGGGTTTGTTTCAAATTTCGTGACAAATATACCTATTTTTGGATTTTTCTCGAAGGAAATAAAAATGCTGAAATTGCCAATGAAAATCCTCTTTAATTGTCAATTTGTGTTAAGTTTTAATTATTTTAATTTCTGATTGCAATAATAATAATTATTGCCATGCAATTTTCATTACATTTCATAATTTTCCACCCACAATAACAAACGTAGTAGGTCGACCTTTTGCGTTTTATAAAATTTAATGTATCACAAGAATGCACTTTTCAGAGATCTACGTTAAAAAAAGTCCTAAATCAGTCCTAAAATACATGTTTTATGGTGGTGATTCCAAACAAAAGGCAACACACTGCAGAAATAGAAATTATTTACATGAGATACAATAAAAGCAGGTCAATCCCCCGAGAGACTGAACGAAACACTGAACGAAACACTGAACTGATTGATAAACTTCTTCGGCATGTGCACCCGATATCGCGGCAATTAATTGGCTGAAACTGTGAGCTGAACTTCTAGCGGCGTAACATCTTCGGCATGTCCGTACCCTATAATTCTATTGCGAAGAATTTAATAGTTTTATCTTTATGATAAGATTGTCGAGACTGAAGATAATAAAAAAAAATGGCAGAGAATTTTAATCTTGCAATAAAAATTGTTTAAATGTTATATGAAACAATGGATAGATTTAATCCAAAACTTCTCATTGCACTTTTTGTCGCACCTGAAACAAACGAAAACAATAAAATCACTTTAGCAAGACAATTCCTTGTTCACCTTTTTTTTTATAGTTAGTTTGACCCCACTATACGTAGCTATTACTAACCGTATTCGAAATATTGAGCCCCATTTTTGACATAAATAGAATATCTTTCAATTCTGTTCCACAGTATGAAGAACTATAAACATCACATTTTCCCCATGGAAACGAGTTGACAGTTTTAATAAAAGTTTGACTTTATTTCTTGTATAATCTGTTTGAATCCGTTTTATTTCCTCACTTCGAAATCTGAGCTGTTGAATTTGACAACGTGAAGCTCTCGGGTGCCTTTCTCCCGACAAGGGCTGTCAGTTATTCACACATACCTTTGCATTTTCTATGTGAAACTAGACCTAGTATTTTACATTTAACCTTAAATTAATATAATATTCGCCAATATTAAAATAAATTGCATATGCATTACTGTGGTTTTTATTTTCAACATTTTTTTTTTCGGGAGTTCTCCCGTTCTGTCAGTTAATAAAATAATAATTATTGTAAAATTTTAAGTCAACTAAATAATCGGATCCTAGCAGCTGTTAGTAGTATTTTTAAGTATTATAAATGGTAGTTAAAGTCTAACAAGTCGGTTGTACCCAATTTTTTTTCCGGTGTAGTAAACAAAACAATTGATTCTACTTTAAATACAGAAATGCAAGTGTTTTAAAGCAAAAATTGTTGATATGATAATTTTAGAAAATTCTTAAAACATGTTTTAAAACTCTTTTTCCAAAGTAACTTTATTCCTGACATTATCAGTATATCTGATTAGGATTTGTAGCGGCATTATTACAACTTTTATATGTATGGCTGTCCAAACTCCTTCCTTGAGTTATCTTCCCAGGTTGGCTTGTCAAGAAAGTCCACTGCAATGTTGAACTCATGCAAAAACAAATCATAACACCCCCTTGGCTTAACCTCTGTTCTCCTGAAAACAATGGAGAAAATACTGGATAAACATGTCAGAAATGAAACCCTCACACGGGCTCCGCTTCACCCAAAACAATTTGCCTGTAAATCCGGCAAATTGACAGTAAATGCTCTATATGGCCTGGTTAAAGGCAACAAAAAGACATTTGCTACAATGGAAGTGATTATGTGTGCTATATGTGTGTTTGATAACACCTCAAATGAATCCATACAAAGAGCCGCAGAGAAAAGGGTAATACAGTCCCCAACTATCAAATGGATAACATCCATGCTAAGAATCTGAATAATTATTACAGATGTGGGGGAGTAGTCCGCCAGGGTGATTTCGGTTAAGGGTTGTCCAGAAGGTGGAGTTCTATCGCCCTTGCTGTGGTCAATGATGGTGGATGACCTCCTCCATAAGCTGAGTAATTCTGGCTTCAATGCTGACGACCTGGTTATTACTGTGAGAGGCAGGCCTGAGGTATGATTTCAAATCTTATGCAAATCGTCTTAAACATAATATCCAAATGGTGCTCGCTAGAGAGCTCAGTGTCAATCCTAGCAAAACAGTTATTGTTTCATTTACCATAAGGAGAAAGCTCCTATGCTAAATGGAACAGTGCTGAACTTTTCCAGTGAAGTTAAATATCTAAGAATAATTCTGGATCAGACTTACCTGGAACTCGCATTTAGAAAGAACACTTACCAAAGCTACTGCGGCTATTTGGACGTACAGCAGGCTGTTTGGTAAGACTCGGGATCTAAAACCGAAAATGATCTACTGGTCTTACCTCTCGGTTGTGAGACTCATGGTCACCTAAGCATCATGTGTGTGGTGGCCAAAAACTGAAGAAAAATGAACACAGGGAAAGTTGTAGAAGTTGCAACGCCTTGCCTGCTTAGGGATTACAGGAGCAATGTGCTCCTGTCCCACAGCGGCTATGGGGGCAATGCTAAACCTACTTTCTCTGCATCTGTATATAAGGAAGGAGGCAGCACTTAGTGCCTTAAGGCTGCAGCTGTAGTACTCTCTTTCAAACCAGGCGATCTGGTTGGTCATCTAAGGATTCTGGGATCAATTGAACTGGAATCCATGACCAAACCCTCTGACTCAATGCCAGTCAAGCGTGCCAGTTCGTTTGATGTGCTAATTGAGAGTCGTCAGACGAACAGGGTCAAAATCCTGCAGGTTGGAGAAGGGGTCACTTATCTGGTACACAGATGGAGCGAAAACGGCTGAGGGGGTTTACGTGGGCATAGCGGGGCTTAATTGCAGGTTATCCAGAGCCCTAGGTAAGACCCCAACTATCTTCCAAGCAAAAATTTATGCTATAGACCTATGTGCCCAGGAATGCGTAAAGAAAGGCATTCGAAGGGCAAAGATCTGTATACTTTCAGACAGCCAGTCAGCGTTAAAAGCGCTCAGGTCCTACACTTTTGAGTCTAAAATTGCCTGGAAATGCAGACAATACCTGAAGCAACTGGCAAAAAACAACAAGGGTATCTTGTGGGTGCCAGGACGTGAGGTAATATAAGGAAATGACTTAGCTGACGTCCTTGCACAAAAAAAAAAAAAAAGTTGTTGAAGCTCCATTTATGGGGGCCCAAACCGTTTTGTGACTTATCCAAGGGACATATAACGGAGGAGATCCAAAAATGGAAAAAGAAACAGAAATAGTCCTATTTGGAGGAACACTCGAACACTCTAGGCTAAAGACAAGCGAAAAAGTTCATGACTTATTCGACAAAAATGCCACAAGGCTTCTCGAACTCCAAAAGTCTGACTTAATGCTGCTGACAGGCCTTTTAACAAGTCATTTCCTCTTGAGATCTGATCTTAAGAATTTGGGCAAGGCAGACAACGATACGGGCAGATGCTGTGATACTGCAATAGAAACTGCAGAACATATTCTTTGCGAATGCAAGAAGCTAGCCCGCATTAGACTGAAGCACCTATAGTGGGTGCGGTACACAACAAATACTTGCAAAACGTGGCATTTTGTGATACAAATTTTGCCTTTGGCACGATTGCTCCAGATACCCAACTAAGTGATTTGGCCTGCAGAACACTCGAGATTTTTTATTCGTTCACCCTCTAGGGGTCGTGTTTTCAAAACTACCCCAAATTTTCCAAAAATGTATTTATTGTGCAACAAACTTGATCTTGGAATCGGTTCCGTATGATTTCGGTATGCCAAGACCGAATCCAACGTTAAAAAATGAACGGCCAGTGGCATAACCAGAAATTAATCCTGGGAGTTAACCCTGATCTGACTGACCTAATTTTTATTTTTTGCTTGACCTGTTACGTCATTTTACTAACTCATTGAACTGCTGAGCGTAAATTATTTAATAAATTAAAAGTCATTAACGAAACATAAATCCTCTTATAGAATGGAACAGAAACAAAACGTATTTAAATAAAATATTTATTTAAGTCTTCTTATTACTTTTGCGAGCTCCTGACACATTTCATTGCAAGTTACAGAAAAATAATTAAATATTAAGTAATAATTAATAGGCGTAGCGCTGGGTGGGGGGGGGCAGTTACTCCCCTTCCTACACCACTAAATGTCATCTTAAACAGTTTCTGGGCAGTTTTTCTCAATTTCAGATACTTTTTGTTGTTTTTATTCTTGCGTTACTGCGTTTGGTGCTTTATTTCTTTGGACAGGCGGACATAGCCAAGAGAGGTAAAGATTGCGGTCACTGTTCTCTGAAACTGTACCCGTCAATATTAGTAGGTCAAAGTGTGTCATATATCAGTCCGGTAATACAACTCACCTTAGACGCCCTGCAACAAATCCTGTAGTGTCACAGAGAAATTTGGGCTATTAAACATTTGCTGCAAATTTAGAAAGGCCAAGTTCCACAAAGTAAGTGGAAATCCATAGAGCACGCCATCCCCATTTATGAAACTGATTGAAGATGACACTCAGTAGTAAATCCCCCCCCCCCCTAGAGCTACGACTCTCTGATTATTAATTATTACTGTATATTAAATTAATTTCTTGTAATCTGTAATAAAATGTATCAGGAGCTAGCAAAAGTAAAAAGAAAACTAAATAAATATTTTATTTAAATACGTTTTGTTTCTGTTCCATTCTATAAGAGGATTTATGTTTCGTTAATGACTTTTAATTAATTAAATAATTTACACTCAGCAGCCCAATGAGTTAGTAAAATGACGCAACAGACGTAACAGGTCAAGCAAAAAATAAAAATTCGGTCAGTCAGATCAGCCCCCATCCCAGGATTAATTTCTGGCTACACCACTGGACGGTCAACTATTTTTTAACGTTGTATTCGGTCTTAGCATATCGAAATGATATGGAATCGACTCCAAGATCAATTGTGATGCACAATAAATACATTTTTTGAAAATTTAGGGTAGTTTTGAAAAAATGCCCCCTAGAGGGTAAACGAATAAAAAATCTCGAGTGTTCTGCGGGCCAAATCACTTAGCAAAGGAAAAATTTTTATCACGAAATGCCACGTTATTTCACGTACCGCACCCACTACTAGAAAAGTTGGAACTAACGTCTGAAAATATAGGGAAATTAGCCCCAGGAAAATCACAAGCTTTGTAAAAAGCTTTGGAGTTCTGGGCAACAATTAATTGTAGAGGAGTTCACAATATATCTTTTAAGTCAATATTATTCTTACTATCATTATTATCCTGTAATCGATTTTCATACACGAATAAATACGTTTTGAAAACTCAAAACATTGATAGGGAGCTTTAACAGGATTTGTAGCACAGGTCGAAGGTTTTACTCAAGAGTCATGAAGACTGGTTTATGTTCATCTGTTTGAACATATCACGAAAAAGTAATGAGTATTTTATTTCCTTATTTTATTTGCAATCAATAGTTGTAAATAGTTAATTGTAACAGTTAACATGAACTCTTAGCATATTCACCTCCACATTTCCCTTAAACCTAAATAAAAATAATATTTTTTATTGTTTCAGGTAAGAAAATCATCCACTTGAACAGATAATCGTCTACTAGAAAATTCATGATTTCTCGTGGAGGTTGCAGATTAAGGTTAGTTTTAGAGAAAATTAGATACTTCTTAATAAATGTTAGCGTATTTTGTTATTTATCAATCAGCCTTAATACTACATTATAATTTATTGTTTAGTACGCGTTTTATCAAAATGAGAATTTATTCGATCATATTGTGATGATTTATGATTATTAAATTGTAATATTATAAAATTTAAATGGATTAAATAGAAAGTGACAATTTTTCGGGCAAGAGACTCTACTGTATTAAACCATCACCGGCATTTTGATAAAAAAATGTATCATCTTTAAATCTACAATCATGAATCTTACATCTTGCTTAACATTATTAAGTATTTGCAACTAAAAATCTTAGCTTAAAACATCATAAAACACTATCATTGGTTTTAGAGTCAAGAATTTTGGATTCAGACAGAAAATGCATGTTGCGTGTCAAAATGGTGTGAGCTATTAGTAGATTTTTGTGAATAACTGTGTGTAATGTTGCGGTCATATTTGTGATTTTATTCTCTATCAAACAATTAATTAAAAACGAAATATAGACCACTAAGTAAGGACAAGATCATACGTTGTAAATATACAGATCGGTTCAGCCAAATGCAAACATAGATGGACGATGAACAAAGTATCGAATGCTGTAGCACTACGATGCACCGATCTGTATATTTAAAAATGCATTACTTATTTTAAATAAAACATCTAGTCTTGTTTTTAATCACTAATACTGTTTAAAATACACCTAGTAGTGGTAGTAGTTTGGAGTGATCGATGCCTGCGAAATGGACTGCAAATAGGCTTTTTTGTCTAACTCTTGTGGTCTTTTCTATCATCTCCATATTCCACTTGAAATTACCCGGTTTCTCAATGCCCCTACAATCAAAGGAGCTCATCTCCTTCTTTAGAGGCGCTCCAACACCGTACCACACTCGCCCTACACACCAGAGCTCAATCCATTTAAAATTTCATCGATTTTCTAATGAAATTCAAGAGGCCAATATCTCTTTCCATTCAAACATCCACAGAATCCCAACTTCTCTTTTAGAGATACTTCGGCGTTGAAGATTTAGTAAAAATTTAGTATAGGTCGTAGCCTATTCTGTGAGAGTGGTTATTCTCCTTGCAACACCCAGCATTGCGTCACATCCAAGTCAAAGCTCCGAATCTAACTATTTCATCTCCTTTCACCTCCCCAATATATCGCACAAAATCACCTATTTATAAGGTAAACGTTTCTGGATCTCCACCATACTTCTTTCTGTACGAGAGACGACCTTATCCAAAGAAGACTGCCTTGAGTACCGCCTTGCTATACGAGAAGATATATATTCTTGAATTGCATAATTTCTTACTTCTTTCGTATACTAAATTGAAGTGGACTTCCGACTATGGTATACTCGACTTTAACGCGTTGACTCCCAATGTGTAGGTAAATATAGATTCTGAGACATGATATTGTGTACACGCACAAAACCGGCTTCGTAGTCGTAGGTGCGAATGAAGGCTACGGAGTATGGCAGTAAACGTGTTAATAAATGCAGTTTATTTGTACAACATTTATTGTAATAGTATTTACACAATTTTTTTTACTCTTCAGAAGGGGGATTGTTGTTAAGGTGTTACATTTCTTGTATCCCTATCACATCAACGACTGCTGAATAACTTATTTAGGATATTAATAAGCTATTTGTTGAATCTTCTGCGGTAAATTTCACACACATATGCAATGTATGTTTCTCGATAAGCCATCATTTTAAAAAAATATACACCAAAACGTAGTTTAATTTACTAATTCTTTCTACCTGCACTATTGCTGAAACTTGGCTACCATTTAGTGTCTATTCCGCACCTGAAGTTTTCATTGATATTGCATAATTTTCATCTGGAGGTGAGTTTTAGACATCTAGACGACGCGAAAGGCAAACCGCTAAGGAAATCCGTGTACGCTCAGAAAGCAATCCGAGGAAATCTTTCTTTTTCGGATTTCTTCCCCCACGCACTTCAAACATTTTTTTCAGATTTCTCCCCCACGCTTTTCAAGAATTCTTTTTTCGGATTTCTCCACCCCACCCCCCGCTCATCAAAAATTTTTGTCATAGAGGAAATCCGAGGAATCTGTGTAATCTTCGTCAAGGAGGAAATCTGGTGTACAAAATTTTGGGAGCTGTTTCGAGACGATGCCAATATGGTTGACCAAAAATGCGTCGAACGATAGTGTTCAAGTGTTGTATTCAAATGTTCTCGTGTTTATAGAAACTGCTTTAAAGGTAGCGTCATAACGAAAGTTCCAGCTCCCTCAAGGACACAAGTTTGTTAAAGCAATTTGACTCGAAAAATTACCATGAGACCAAAATCTCTCAACCTTCGGTCGCGTGATTTTTATTATGGTATTTTTCGCATTTACGCAAAACTTCCCATTTCTATTTAGCACCCTTTATTTATTTATTTTTTTTCTGAAGGATGACTATCTCTGTATTATTTTAAAACAAAAGTATACTTATTAGGTTTTCTTCCTGGAAATGGTGAAAGGTACATTCCAAATATTATTTTTTTCCGTTGCCTCTTAATTAGTTATTTTCTAGTGACCAACCGGTAAACTTTTTACTAGAAGTACATCAGGTTTCATTATCTTTAAAAGTATCAACTACATTCCAAATATTATTTTCTATCATCGCGCATCGTTTCAAAATAGACAAACGAGCCAATCTGACAATTCTGACTTCGGATTCGGTTTCAGAGAGTCCAAATACATAAGGATACACTGGTTTGGTCCGCAGGGCAGACCACTTTATTTTTTTGGTGTGGCTGTGTTATTATTGTCTTCAATCATATTTTTTCATTAATTATTTCTTTAAAGTTGTTCTCCCTGTCACTAAAAATATACCAGGTTTCTCCCTTGACAATCGTGTTAACTACATTCCAAATATTATTACCCTTTGTCATATTTTTCTCTTTAATTTTATGTTATACTATGGTATCTACCCTGAATGTTTTTCACCAACAGTATGATTCAGAAAGAATCGTTCCACTGAAACCGCAATAATGACATTTTTAAATGATTTATATGAAAATTTAGATCAAAATAAATGTCCTACAAGTCTGTTATTTACAATAACCACCCTATTTTGAGATACATTAAATGAAAAATAACGCCCTAGGGCGTTATGAATATCTATAACGCCCTAGGGCATTATAAAATTATAATATAACCCAAAACAAGCAAATTATGATAGCGTTATTGACAAACAAAATGCGTTGCTATGCAACGGCGGCGTTTACACACAATTTTGATTTTTACTCTCTTTTAAATCAAATCGTTCTGAACATAATAGATGTCAAATTAATAAATCGTAAATGTCAAAAAAGAAAAAAATCGAATTAAATAACAGACTTGCAGGACATTAAACGTTGAAGGCACCACGGGTGTTATAGGATAATGACGCCCTCGGTCGACGTACATTCCCTCGGGCCAGAGGCCCTCGGGATTGTACACTGCCGACCTCGGTGCGTTATTATCCTTATAACACCCTTGGTACCTTAATAACTATAAGCAAAGCTTTTGATCTAGTAAATCACAAAATACTAATTGAAAAATTGAACAAATACGGTTTAAGAGGCAAAGTAAATGAATGGGTGATGTCCTACCTCACAAATAGATCTCAAGTAATAGAAGTTAATGGAATTAAATATGGAAAAACTGAATATTAAGTTTGGAGTTCCCCAAGGATCAGTTCGTGGGCCTTTATTATTTTTACTTTATATTAATGACTTGCCTGGTTTCTTTGACGATTTTTTAATAATGTTTGCGGATGATAATTCTTACTTGTGTTGCAGAAAAACTTTTGAAGCAGCTATATCTAATGTACAAACTTCTTTAACAAAATTTGCCGACCACTTTAAATCAAATAGGCTATTTTTAAACATATCCAAAACTGTTTTTATTATGTTCTCTCCTAGGCGTAAGGTACATGATAAAAGTCACTTAATAAAAATAGCTGGTAAATCCATAGAACAAGTACACTCTACTAAATTTCTAGGAATTTATATAGGTAATGCATTAAGTTGGGGTGAACATATTGACTTTACAGCAAAAAAACTTTCTTCCGTCTGTTATGCGTTGTATAGATTATCTAAAGTATCAAACAGATCAACTGTCATAGCATATTATTTCACTAATTTTATTTCAAGGGCAACATATGGAATTCTTTTTTGGGGCACTTCATGCCACTTTGAAAGATTATTTTAATTGCAGAAAAAAGCTGTACGTAACATTGTGGGAGTATATAAATATACGTCCTGTAGAAATCTGTTTAAAGACCTGAACATTTTGACATTGCCAAGCATTTATATTCTAGAGATACTCTTATATGTTAAAAATAATTTAAATAAGTTTTTAAAAAACAATTATAATCATGATTATGGTAGCAGGGAATGTAACAACCATTACATAAATTATCAAAATATGAAGAAAGCCCAAAATATATTGGAATAAAATTGTACAATAAAATCCCAAATTTCTTAAAAAATATTGAAAATATAAATACATTTAAAAATGAAACAAAAAAATATTTAATAAACAAATGTTTTTATTCAGTGGAAAATCAATAGCTCGCTTCAATATTTTACCTAAACTATATATATTTTCATTTTATGTGTTTAAAAAAATGTGTGTTTTTTTATATTTATGTCTGTTTTTTCCTAGTTTTAAAAATTAATGGTAGCACTGGACTCTGTGACTAATCCTATACCAATTATTATTATGCCCCAGTTCTTCGTTAATAGCGTCAACTACTCACCAAATATAGTTTAACTCCGTCAAGCGGTTTGATGGATATATCGCCAAAAGAGAGGCAGGCACCAAACAGACAGACAGACTGACGGAATTAAATTACTTTAATTTTCGTAATCTATATAGTCTGAGATATAAAAATCTGAATAAACCTCGGAGGGTGACTTTTTAACAATTACAATATCTCAATTCGCTTCGGTCAGAGTGGAACTAAGGTCTTGTTACAGTCGGTTATTTGTTTTGCAAAACTTTCCCGATAACTCGTTTTTCAATCTTCAACAATATCGCAGAACATAGATAATGGTATAATCTATAGGACACCCTGTATATGTGATGCTGTGTTGAATTTAGATTTTATTAATTCTCATCCCAAGTACACACATCATTCGATGAAAATGCACTATTAATAAAATGTTTTCATAAAATTTATTGGGATACTAAGTTTCACATAAGCACCCACGTATACATGTAAAAACTTTTCTATTTTTTTTAGGTTCAGCGCGTAAGGTTGTTATCTACAAACTTATTAAATTTTTGAAGGGTGGCAAAGTGGTAATCTCGAAAATTGCAATTTAAGGAAAGCCAGGTGTTGCAGACTGAATTAACGCAAGTAATTGCTAATATACTTGGGTGAGATTTACTGTTCTCCCTATTAAACATTAGTTCGACACGGAGCGCTAGACGTTAAGCGCATGTTTCTCTGCATACTTGATTGAACTTCTTTCATTTAAAATTTCAATTACACTTTTAATTTAACTTTTTCTTAATCTTTCAATTTATTAATCTGCTTTGAATAATGTTCAAAATTATAGAATAATAATTTTGAATATTAAGGAATAATAATTTATGATTACAAAGGTGTTACTAATAGCGCCAGTGTTTACATTTTAAAAGATAAATATTTCACTTTTTAGATTCTAATTTTTGTCTCTTAGAAACACAATATATCTACAAATATGTAGAATAAAGGGTGCAGTTATATAATACAAACAAAATAATAATAGAAAAGTAATAAAAAAAAAACATACGGTTTCCAAAGAGCAAAAACAGAAGAAACAATTGTTTGTGTTTAATTTAATGTAAAAATTTTGTGATAAAAAATTCAAACTCCGTCCGAATTGCATTGAAATTCGTAGTTAGATATTTTAGAAGTAGCTGATAATGAATCTGATGTCAAAAATTGAAATAAAATTACACCGCCACGTCACCCAGTTAACCTAATTAACCTAATGTCGATATTGAGGTCGGTGTAAAAATGAGCGAATAACGAAATCAAACGTATTTTTAGTCGACTTCAATATCGATATTACAGACTAGTAACTAAAAAAAAAAAAAGTATTTTTTTATTTATGTCCGTCAGTATGATGAACGTAAGGCCACGAAGGAAGCTAACCATCTATATATGCGAGTGCACTGGGTGATCGCTTTAGGCCGGAAATCGTGTTTTTTTTTAAATCGCAGGTTACCGATTAATTTTTGTCCGTCAGTGCAAAAATAGTTCTGTGGGTTCAATTCAATGTAAAAATACTATTCACGGACATTTTGGTGGGAGCCGTTGAATCACACGTAAGCGTCAAAAAATCACTTTTTAAATTTACGAATTTTTAAGTTTTTTGTCGCTGGGAGTGAACGGCACTCACCAAAAAGTCCGTTAATAGTATCTTGCATTGAACTGAACTCACAGAACTTTATTTCGTGATGTATTTGACAAACAGTACACTATATGGGTAACAAACAAATTATAAAATGGCTTATCGTTCCTTACCGGCAATTTCAGTAATTCTTATATATGTTTCATTCGAGTAAAAAGGAAAATGAAAATAGATACAAATTAGGAAAGTCTGGGGAAGAAGCGAACATACTGCTATTTTATATTATAAATAATGTTTAACACTATTTAATCGCTGATGAATAAATATGCTTTGAACGGGTTATTACAACAAATTTCCTTCTTGGTTACTATTTAACTATTATTGATGTGCTCATTCTGCCTAGTAAAAAAATACAAAGTTTTTGCGAAAGAACTTTCGAATGAAAGGAATATTTATTATACAGCGTGTTTTTTAAATTAATAACTTTACAAGATTCGAAAGAAATATGAACGGCCAAACCAAATGCAAATAATAACTATTGTAAATTGTAAAATTGCCAGTTTACGAATTTCCTCACTCTTTAAATAGTTGAAAATCTAATTAAAATATAAATATTTCATTATTGATTTAATGGATAATTATTTTAGGACTTCTTAATCTCTAGCATAACCAGAAGTAGGTTGTCGAAAAATGCAAAGATATAAAATTGATATTTTCTTAGACAGATTTTCTTTTGATTTTCCATACATTATTCTTTCTGTTGTTTGCGAAATCACAAAAAAATATTCTTTGCTGTAACTATAAGCAAACAAATAAAATTATATAAAAAAAATATTGCTAAGAAAAACCTTTTATTTGAAAAAACTACTAAAAAGTAAAAATAATATTTTTAAAATTCATACACCTGGAAGCCAACAGCTTTGGGGTCGGTCATTTAGCACTATTGCATAGTTACTTTGCTCAATTCACCGCCCTCAAAGCTTTTGGTTTCCAGGTATATGAATTTGAAAAAAAATATTTTTACTTTTTAGTAGTTTTTTTCAAATAAAAGATTTTTCTTAAAAATATTTTTTTATATAATTTTATTTTTTACATTTTAGTCTAATTATTTTACAGACAGACAGACAAAACCCTTTATTTGCCACCGTCATTTACCTCTTCCCTCTCCCGTCTTCTCACCTCTCTAACACTACTTCCCACTTCTTCCCTCCCCTTCCCCTCCCCTTCCCCTCCCCTTCCCCTCCCCTTCCCCTCCTTTTCCCCTCCCCTTCCCCTTCCCCTCCCATTCCCCTTCCCCTCCCCCTCCCCTCCCCTTCCCCTTCCCCCCCTTCACCTCCCCTTCCCCTCCCCTTCCCCTCCCCTTCCCCTCCCCTTCCCCTCCCCTTCCCTCCCCCCCCTTCCCCTTCCCTCCCCCCCTTCCCCTCCCCTTCCCCTCCCCTTCCCATCCCCTTCCCCTCCCCTTCCCCTCCCCTTCCCCTCCCTCCTCCCCTTCCCCTCCCCTTCCCCTCCCCTTCCCCTCCCCTTCCCCTCCCCTTCCCCCCCCTCCCCCCTTCCCACTTCTTCCCATCTCATCCCCACCCCCTTTCTACCTCTTCCCACCCCTTCTCACCCCTTCCCACCTTTCCCAACCCTTTACCACCCCTTCCCCACCTCTCCCCCCCTTCCCCACCTCTCCCACGCCCGCCATATTAAATTTAGAATGACGCCACATAGTTTATCGTATTTTACTCGTCAAACCCTTTCATTTAATACCAATATCAAGGGGGTTGTGAAGAAAAAGGCGAACCGCCATCTTGGGACGTCCGCCGTATTGAATTTAGAATGACGACACATAGCGTGTCGTATTTTACTCGTCAAACCCGTTCATTTGACACCATATCAAGGGGGTTGTGACTAAAAAGTCGATCCGCCATCTTGGGACGTCCGCCATATTGAATTTCGACCGATAATGGCTATACTATGTTGCATTGTCACCGGACTTATACTGCCCTGCTATGACAAAAAGTCGTATCTGAGAAAATGTAATTTTAGAGAAATCAACTATTTCCTGAATTATATTATGCCATCTACATTTCATAATTCATGATTTTCATTTTTGGCAAATAAATATGTGTCCCTTTTATCAGTGTAACCATATAACGAAACATTGTATATATGTTAAGTTACGACAAATAAATCTGGTAATGATCGGATATGACTTTTGAGCTTAGTGAATAGGTCTATTTTGTAGATACGACACATATTCGTTATGTATATTCACTAGTTTTGCTTTAGATACGACTTCTACATTTTGTATAGTGGTGAGGATCAATTATACGGCGCAAATGCAATTAAAATCTCAAAAATTAATTTTTTGCAGTTACGACATCTTGTCTTAGCAGAGCAGTATACACGTGTGCCAAATTTCAAAGCTCTAGCTTAATTAGAACTAGTCGAAATTAAGTTTGCAAGATTTGAGCTAAATAAACATACAAACAAAAAAACAAACATTGCAAGTTAAGTAAAAGCTTTTAAGAATGATTTACATTAAAATATCCCATAGTATATCTTATCGTATTCTACGATAAAATATCATATCATACAGTGCGTGTAATTGCCCACTAGGTATGTACATTCACGTAGCGCGAGAGATATGGCAACACTGCAGAGTAAACTCGCCCGTCCGCGAAGATCTCAGCTCTCAGTTATTTCATTTCAGCTAGCTGGCACACGCGATGTTGTAATTCTTACTCCCTATACCTAGCCCGCCACTGCACACAGTGTATTAAGATTGAACATTGAACGATTTCTTTCTAAAAATCATATTTGAATATAAACCTAACAAAGGCCGTAAAATTTATGTTTGCAGACTGTAGCGTCGAATTTAAAGTAATTGATACATTGCTGCGTGGAATGAATGTAATCATAACATAGGCGGTATTCAGGTGTAAAACATAAAATTTCAAATAAAATATGACCTGAGGTGTGCATAAAGCGTCTGCATTTATCACACACTTCTTTTCTTAATGGTTTGGAATGAAACACAACATAACTTTTGTAATAAATAATGATTAAGTTGTTATTTATTTGTTTTATTTGTTTTGTTTTTTTGGATGTATATATATGTTTTTGTATATATATATATATATATATATATATATATATATATATATATATATATATGTATATATATATATATATATATATATATATATATATATATATATATATATACACAAATATATAACAGTGTATCTATGCCTACGACAGGCACTGGTTGGAGCCCGTCGCTTGGTAATAATGACCAATCGATGCCCTGTGTTCGAGGTTTCAGCTGCGGCAAATGCCAGTGGTTGTGTATTCACTTTTTTTTTCAAATATAAGTCGTCCAAACCAATTCTGCTTGAATTTGGAGATTTTATAATTTATTATATCAGGTGACCACGAAATGAGGCTCGACCCTATTAGCCCAGTCGATGAAGGTATTTACCCACAAAATTTTGTAAACTAAGTAAACTTTTTTTTAATGAGTTCGTGATAGTGTATAGAACAATATCCTGAAAAGTTTACATTTCGCTCGGATGCAGAACATAAAAAAAAATTAAAAAAAATTGTTTCATCCATTTTTTCAAAATTTTGAAATTAAATTAAGCTAGAAAAAGTAAAAAATACAGGTGGATAGATCAAGTATTTATGAACAAAAAATGTCCTAACAAAATTTATCGTCAAAGCCATAGTTTTCCCGGAAAAAAATAGTCCAGTGTAACGTTATAACTCGGAGCGAGATCCATGCGTGCGCGCGCTTTAATACGCATGATTGTGACACCGACGCACTGAATTACATGTTACTAAATCAGAATTTTTTCAATCTATATAAGTGTTGGTTCATTTAAAAGATGGAAATTGTAGCTTTCTGATGCTTTTTTGTTTTAAACAATACAAGCAACGGATGGATGGGAAAATATACTTATATATATTATCACGCCCGAACTCAATCGTCGCAATAAACAATATAGAAGAAAATAAAAGCCCTTCAAAAAAATTCTTTCTTCATTGAAAACTGTTGAAAAGTATGTACACTTCATGATTATTATGGTTTATTAAGTTGTAGTGACGAGTATTAAAAAAAAAGTACATCTCAAATCATTTTAATTTCCTTGCTTGATGATTTTTTTGGTAAATATGTATATTGGAAGCTGTAGCTTGTCGAGAAATTGACCCATTGGAAAAAATAAAATATCACTATTTCGGAAAAAATGTATATTTTTCGAATGTTCAAACACAAAATCGTTTATTTGCATGCATTTTTTCGAAAATATGATCAATCAGATCATGATAAGAAATTGCAATTTTTACAAACTCGTATTTATAACTATGAAAATATCTTTGATTGTTTTGAATATAAATTCTGGAACTTTTCCAATACATTAACAAATGTACAAGGAATCCATTGGATATAGCTGTAATAAATACAATACAGTAAAGGCACGTACAAATTCATGCGAGCGATTCAGCGGCTATGTGTGGTGTCTGTGTATGCATTGACAATTATATATTTTCCCTCCATACTCACTATTTATCCTCCTATTCACTAAGAAAAATGTTTAAATCGTGTAATCAGAAAGAGAGAAAAGCTTTATTTTACTCGATAGAACAGCTAAGAATTTTTGGATGTTCCATAGTAAGCATTTAACAGTGCGCTAGCCGCGCAGAGTGACAAAGTTATTTCACTATTTTTTTCCAGGAACACCGGGGTTTTAGCGATACATTTTATTAGAATATTTTTTGTTCAGAAACACGTGGTCTGTCCATCTGTATTTTTTATTTTTTCCTACCCTGACTTAATTTCAAAATTTTGAAAAAGTAGATAAAAAAAAAGGTTTTTTCGTTTTTTTTTAATGTTCTGCATCCGAGCGAAATGTAAACTTTTCAGGATATTATTCTATACATTCACGAACTAAAAAAATTAATCAGTTTGCAAATTTTTTGTCATCTTGATCTTACAAGATATGAATTTCAAATTTGCGTACGTAAAATTGCGGCTAAATATGCAAAATTCCACTGATTCATCATTTTCAGTCGCTTCCGGTTTCACCAGAATTGATGGTCACTTTGGATTTTTAAATGAAATACCCTGTATATTTTTTAATTTTTTGATAGGGAAGGTCATTTTGCATACAACTATGGCATATTGAGATAAAAATACATAATAAAAAATGCAGTTATGACATTACGTCTTATGACATATGAGTTATATGTTCCTAGACATTTCGAAAATTGTTTTTCTAGAATAACGCATTTTTTTTTCAAACGACACCATATTGGTTCCCTACGTTATTTCAATAAAAAATTTTCGTACCGATAACTTGAACCAAACACTCCACTGTTTATTCGTAATATACGTGAATTATGATAAATGATAACGAAAAACGAATTGAGAAACAAACGAATTATTACTAAGTAATTACTTTATTACAGTATCCAAATAAAATTGTTCAAAATGCTTACCACCGACATCTACACAAGGTCTTGCTCTTGGCAAAGTTTCTCTCATCACATTGATGAGTTATAGAATTTATTTCCCACCTAACTCGATTTTTCAAATCCTCTAAATGTAGTTGGTGCTGTTGAATATACACATTTTTTAATGTGCTCCCAAAAATAAAAATCTAACGGCGTCAGATCAGGTGATCACGCTGGCCACATAACTGGTCCATTATTTCCTATCCATTGATTCCCGAAACGACCATTTAAATATTATGCAACTACTCTGGCATTATGGAGCAGGGCACCGTCCTGCTCTAAATACTCCAACTGGTCCTGATTTGATGGTAAATATTCCAAAAACTGTTCAATATCATTTCTCAGAAAACTTAAATATCTTTCACCTGTCAGTGGACCATAAAAAATATGGGACCTATGATCCTATCATCCATAAAACCTGCCCAAACGTTAAAACTAAATCGTTCTTGAAAATTGCCTTGCCTCAAAAGTATTGGATTCTGTTGTGCCCAGTACCTCAAATTGTTTCTGTTGAGTCGTTGTTTGTCAAACGGGATTTGTCAGAAAATAATAATATATTATAGTGAAAGCTTGGAGATCTAATTTCATTGTCCAAAAGCCATCTGCAATACCAAAACCTCCGCATGAAATCATTTCCATATAATGCTTAGTGAAGCTGGTATTTGTAACTCTTAAATTTGTGTTTTTTAAGATTTTTTTTTACAATAATTTCTCTTCCTACGTCTAACTCACTAGCAGTTTCTCGTATTGATACATTAAGATTGATTTCCACTAACAATAGAGATTAATTTAACTTTATTGATAATTGGCATTTATTGTTCTTGAGCTGCTCTCTCTTGTCTCAGCTACCGCTTTCTAGCTTTCTATCCCAAGAAAAGAATGTGTGCGGGATGATTTCTTACATATAAATCGCGGGTTGCCCGGCTATTTCTGCAAAATTCCCCGTATGTCAACAACATATCAACTTTGTCACTTTGTGAATAAACCATGATTTTTTAATACATACCAAAATAATATTGGATTCGCATAGAACTAAATATCATTTAAGACGTCAGATTCATTCGTTTCTTCATTTTGTTTCAAAGACACCTGCTTGATAGAGATCTACTGTTAAATATTTTCATTTACAACTTGGATATCAATATAATGTATTTTTATGTATGAATAAATAGTGCCAAAGATTAATATTATCATTTATATACTAAACAGCTTTGGAGTACTATTATATTGTATTGAAATGTTTCTTGATAACTAAATATTACTATATTATTACATTGACATTGCTTTATTATTGCTATTACTATATTCAACAAATTACCAGCCCAACTAAAAGAAAATAGTAAATATAATTAATTTAAAAAACAACCAAAACCCTTTTTTACTGAAAAGGCTCTTTATTCAGTTCAGGAATATTTAGTACAGCTAGTCCTTATTCAAGAGGGAAATAAGAAATTTTTGTATTTCTTATTTTGTGTTACTTTATATTTACATCGTCTCGTAGATTCTATATTTACATCTTATATTTTATATCTTGATTAGGTATATATTTTATATTTATTATTATTTATCTATCCTTGACTTGCCACATATACATAATTATGTATCTACTTATTGGCGAATAAACTAATCTATCTATCTATCTATTTATTACTGTTTTTATTTATAGTACTTAATTTCATTGAATATAAAAACTTCTGCAATATAAATGTCTATTTAGAATAGTCACAGACAAAAGTACAAAGGATCCGAGCTGAATAATCCCTCCAATCTAGCACAATTGTAACTGGTATTTATTGTTATAATATGGAAATATACTAACGCATTGTGTCGCTGCAGAATAACACATTTAGATATCGAACCTCTTTCAACGCGGCATTTTCTGAAGTTGAGGTGTTGTAAACGATTTTATCTGCCGATCTAACATTTACATTTGTTTTATCTGTTATATCGGAACTAGTTATGCCACCATTTTCCCGATTATTCCGTTTGTTTTACAACAAGAATCTCTTGTCTTTTCCACCACATTATATCTGAAAATATTCAATTCCCTGATATACTACGCTATTCATAGTCATGTCATAAAAGTGTTTCCTTTACAGTATAATGTGCAATTGTATTAGTAAGAACTCTGAAAATTTAGTCGATATTAACAATTCTAGACTTCTAATTAATTAAAATATAATTAATATAATATAATTAAGGTCGTTCTATTCAGAAAAGAGAAGTCTGATAAAGGTATTTAACTTTTTAGTTACAATTTTTTTTATGCATACTTTTCTCAAAGTAATGGAGTAGATTATAATAACAGGACAATAAGAAAAATATAGTTAATTTTTAAAATGTGGTCATCCCTCACATTTCTTAATTCTAAATAACCCCATTTTTTTTCTTTATTTTATATTGTTTAACATAAGAAAAAAAAATGTAATTTTCCCGCACTCCTCGTGATATATTTCGAGTTTTATTATTGGTTGGTGTTTACGTATTGCTCAAATACTCAGGTTGAACTTAGCAATAATAAATTTCAAAGACGGCTTTTACGTGGAAAATATTATAATATAAATATGTGATATTAAAATACAATTTTTAAAAGTATATTATTACATTACCAATCGATATAAAAAAGATGAAATAATAAAATGTTAGTAATATTTCATCCCCTTATCGCATTGTCCGTCTTGTTTTGTACAATAGGCAGAGTTATTATCTTGTTTTTGTAATGAGCCATCGGTAATGAAGAATGTTACTTTCTCCCAGATATACCAAGTATATTCGAACATTTCAATATTTGGGGAGCAGCTGGAATATTGATTATAAATTATTCGCAACATTAGAGGAAATGAAATGCGCTAGCTTGGACGAGCTTCGCTTAATTGCCATTAGACAGAAATGTAGTGAGTGACAAAGATTGGTTTTTATCAATTGACACTAAAGTTGATTTTTCTTCGATTCCACCATCAAGGCTTGTCTTATCGAGCATAATAAAAGGAGTGTTTACCAAACGCGTATTTGGTGAATAGCCGACGAAGGTATCCACAACATTCCAAAGCCTTGGAATGATTATGGATGGCAAGAAAAATGAGAACCTCTTTGGTGTTCAGCAGACAAAATACTGCCTCAATCGCTTACTGAAATTCTTCAGGAGATGATTCCAAATCAAATCATAATAGACGAAAGTGAGGATGATAACGATATCATAAATGAAGCAATAGAGGGGGAAGACTTGGAAGAAATATTCGATGTATCGGGAGACAGCGATAGTGAATCTGAAAGCGAATGCTGGATCATTTATCTGTAAAATGTCCTATCAAAATACTTTAATCTTTATAAATACTTTATAATGCACTTACAGTTAGGGTGGGCTCCCGTAGTATTACTGATTATGATCACTCACTGAGCAATTCAGATAAATACCTATGCACATTTTTATAGAAAATGAGTTACATCACAAGTAAAATTTTTCCGTGGCTTAGCCGTCATTTGGTACCTAACGATGACGACAATGAGGATCAATGTCTCATACGTATGGGGAATGTCAAATAGGTACTAGGGTGGGTCACTCTTTGTATGGAGAAAAAAAAATGTCGAATTTTCACCGGGCACAGCAAGAAAAGGGTGCCAAATCATGTTTGTAAATCACATATAAAATTTGGTAACAATCTGATATTATTGTTTGCCTCCGGATCGACCTTGGAAATTCACGATATTGAAAAAAAATGCATTTTGTGAAAACATTACAGTTTGGTTAAAACAAGTTTAACAAGTCTTATTTACAAAATAAAATGCAATTTTATTAAACACATTTGTTTATTAATACAGAAAAAATAAAAAGAAATACATAAAAATAATAATAATAATAAGTTTAAGCAGTAACAAAATCTTTCTTGCTGTCGAATTTCGGCATCACTCTTCGAGACTCTATCTGCGCTTTAATAAAGCCATCTCTCTCAGATTTACTACACAGAGTACCTAAAGCTTCTGTCACAGTCTTCACAGCCCTTTCAAGTGCTTGTGTATGACACGGCAGCCATAGGAAACGTAATTCACCTTCGGCTTTTTGTTCGGCAAACAATTGAATATCTTCGTCAGTTAGAGTTTTTAATATTGGTGGCTCAGTGACATTTTCATGCCAATCAATAAGGTCGATGTAAGATGATGCATCAAAGTTTATTTTTGGAAGTCGGAACAGTCTGATTCTATTTGTTGTTTTGGTGCGGGCTTTTAGAATCCAACGGGCAGCTAATTCTCGAATGTGTCTTTGGGAGTCAGTCAACATTGCTAGGAGTAAATTCTCGGGATGAGCGAAATAACAGTTTCTTTCTAACACAGAATCGATTTTGGTTTTGAGTTCAGTGGATAAATATCTAGATGCAGAGATTAGCTTCCACAGGTGACGTGGCTCCATCTTTACAAGTAGGATGAGTTTTGATAGAAATCCAGGTCGGAGCGTAAACTTTGACGACATAGGTTGCTAGAATAACTAGGTTTTCAGAAGGAGCTTCCATCGAGACATAGAGACGGAGAATTCGGTTAGCCCGCGTAAGCCATCGGGCATGAGACATTTTTCCGGGAGATTTATTTCTTAAATCTTCTGGAAATATGCCTGTTATTACCGCAGAGACTATTCTGTATAAATACTTTTGGTCTGTACTGATATCTTGAATTTTTAACTCGGGTAACTCTGACGGAATAGGTTGAAACTGAACAACAGACATTGTTTCACAGCTTTCCAACATTTTGCCAATTGTTCCTGAAAACGTCTGGGGTCCCGATGTTGAGCCATCAATATGTATGAACAATTGTCGCAATGGTAATTCGTTCATGTGCAGCAAGCAGTCTATCCATTGTAACGGTTTATTCAATCTTTTTTCTAGCAAGCGGATAATACCTCCATATTTCCCGACGTTTACGTTCGTTCCATCGCACCCAACTGCCAACAAAAATTCCATAGATATTCTTGCCTCCGAGAAGTAATCGGCGATTGTTTGTTCTATGCACTCAGAAGTTCCAGAAGTTGGCGCGATATACCCCAGGAACTTCGATTCCGGTTCTTTTATCAAAGAAATATGTTCTTCTAAGATGTTTTGTCTGTAATTTTGTCCGTCTTTTTCTGTGATAGTTAAAGTCTTGTCTTTCCGACCGTCGAAGTATAAAGCAGGTATCTCTAAAACTTTGTCCTTTGCCACAATACTTGCTCTTGTTTTCTTGCGCTTACGGCGAAGCTTATTTTTATCTATAACCCCAGAAGTGGTGGCATACAGAACAGCAGATGCAATGGCTGCCCCAGCTCTATCTGACACTCTATATCTATCACATGTTCTTGATAGTAAATCGTAATCGATTGTAATCGCAGGCTTATTTTCAGGAACTGTCGTCGCGGTTTCCAATTGTTTTTGGGGCACGTCATCACGATCAGATTCATTAAATGTGGAAGAAGTTGAAATATCGAGCTCCTCTGTAGTTTCTTGTTGAGGCTTACACGGCTTACTTTTGCCTTAAAAGCTTCCTTTTCAAAGTATTTCCTCATTTGATTCGTTGTAACAACATCTATTGTTCCTATCACGGTTTTTCTCGTAGTAAGTTGGTCGATTAAAAAGCTCTGTTCCCTTACAGGTATTTTTTTCTTTCTAGGACAAGTACACTTATTGATTTCCTTACACTTGCAAGACGAAATATCAAACAGTGCTTTACTACTACGACGAAACTCTTCTAATTTTTTTTCTGGTATTTTGGGGTTGGATTTCAGTAGATTTTTACATTTTAAATGATATGCCTGTAACATTATTGCTTTTACTCGTTTGTGTTCGACGATTGGAATCGATGCTTTTGTCCATATTTCTTCAATTCTTGCTACCACAATAGTCTCTAACTCTTTATAGGTTGATTCTTTTTTAGTTCCCTTATCATATTTTATTTTGTGTCGGGTCCACTCGTAAAACTTCATAACTTCTTCGTAGGTTGGCAACATATTGTCTTTAATATCACATACAATGCCAAACAAGGGACATTTCCAAGCGTTACGAGTACGTTCCATACTTCAAACAAGCACAACACGACGTCTCTATTAATTAACTGCAGCGGTACTGAACTGATTCACGGTTGGCACATCTCGCGCAAAGCGTAGTTGACGCCTCCCACCCCTCGCACCCCACTCCTTCAGTTATGATAAAAACAACGTTTATTGGTTTTATTTACAAAATAGGCCAAGTTTTCTGTCAAATATAATCAAAAATATTTTAAAAAGTTGAACCTGAAAACTTTTATTTCAAACTGAAATTTACCTCCAAAATGATCATTTCTCGAAATTTTGACGGCAATCCGGAGGCAGTCAGACTTATTAGAATGGAATAATATTTTACACACGTCATTTCGACACCATTTAGCATCCTTTTATCGCTGTGCCCATTAAGAAATAACAAATAAAATTAAAAATTACCCACTCTAAATTTACCTCTAAAACGATTATTTTTCGAAACTTTGACGGTAATCCGGAGGCAATTAAACTTATTAGAATCGAATAATATTTTACACACATCATTTCGACACCATTGGCACCCTTTTATCGTTGTGCCCATTGAGAAATAACAAAACAAAAAAAATGGCCCACCCTAATAGGTACTTGAACCTGACTTAATTATTTGACTTTTATTATTTCCGTAATTGTTTTGAAACTTGAAGCAAATGGCAGCATACGTAAAAATGAATAAAATCGTTGAGTCGATTGTTTTAATGGGCCACTCAGTCACTACATTATAGAAAAAATATGGAATTGAGTTAGATCTAAATGGACTAGAGTTCCCTGTCCTTGCTTCTAAGACTTAGAAAGTCTCTTGAAGTCAGTGAAGGGTTTGGAGGGATTATTAATATCCTCTTTATTGATAGTCTTCGCAACGGTATTGCTTGTACAGCAGCTTGCTGCAGATATGCTTTATTTGGGTTTTTGATAGACTCGTCGCAGTCTTCAACTGCTGCATCAATGCCAATCATGATCTAGAGCAGTATTTCTTCTGGGACGGCAAAAATAATTATATTTTCTACACTTATTAATAAAATATTTAGTGAAAATACGGTAAAGATTTGAGAGTAATTCATTGCGCCGTTTTTGAATTAGAACAAGTTAAACGGAAACAATGTCCTCGAAAAATAGTCACGATATTAAATAATTATTTATAATAATTAAGCTACTGCACGGATCCTTGTGAAATTCAATAGCATTTTATTTGGATAATAGACGAAGTGATTAAAAAATAATTCAAGTGGATCCGTTAAGGATTACGACCTGCATGGTGTTTTCCGAACGTACGTACAGACCAACTGACGGAGACCCATGACAATTTTCAATAGCAATTTTAGAACTTAACTAAATTTCAAACCAATTTAAAAATGTTATCATTTTTTAGAGTAGCATCTTCCCTTTTTCAAAAAGCTATAATTAAAATAGATTGCAGAACTAACCAAGTAAAACAACTTTTATCAGCGAAGCTGAGTGTTGGTTCGTTCAGCGATAATAGAGCACAACCCAGCGGGGCATGCAAAATTTTAGTCATCCACGGTAACATATACGCTCCCAAAATTTGAACATAACTCTACGGGACACCTTGTACACATATTAAAGCAAAACATTTTACTCTTAGTAGTACGTGCATGCAGTCCCACTGTAACACATGGTTTCATTGCATTATTGTTAACTCTAATGCAAAATGTGTTGCGTTTTTAACATCAGTAAATAATTCGATTTGATTTGATTTGATTTACAAGCAACACACAAATATTCAATCAAATTCGAAGTGCTCTGATCCAGAGTAACAAAAATAAACTCCTTGTTAGTTAAACATCAATATATTTCAAGGCAAACAAAACTCTTTTATCACGAATACAAAATATAACTGAGTTTGCTAAATATTCTGTTTTGTAACGTGTTTTTGTTAAACCATTTTATAGAATGTAGAAGTGCACTTGTGAATGCGGTTGAACTATCAATTAAAATTTCATAGCTTGCGGGTCCGGAGGGTTCGGTGAATATAAAATAAAGGATAGAAGATGAATATCATCGTGCCATTATATCACGTTTACGTTAAAACTTTAACAATAAACTGTTCATCACCGAAAGCAGCATGCAAGGTTAAACAATTTGAGAATTTGGTCGAAATATTGATCAATCTTAAGACTGCCATTATAGCGAAGGCTTGGCCAGGTTAGCGTAACACGCAAAGAAATTAGTCTATAATCATCGTTCTATTTTCTATTCTACTGTATTCTGTTACCAGCAAATCGTTAATTAACATTTACCAACATGTGTGGTAAATATTTGAATTATGTTTGATAATCATAAAATGTTTGTCTCAAATTTTTCTTCAAGGTAACGCTGGACAAGAAATATTAGATGACAACACTTTCTACAAAAAAATATGAGACCCTATTAAAAATTAAATAACTAAAATACTAGACAAAAATCTATTACAAATTCAGCAGGCTCGGGTCTCATGTAAAACACTTTCAGTGTTATTTTTTCAGGAGTATTTGTACTGAAACGGTACCAATTCTAGTCGTATATTTATATCTCTCTTTTGATAGAGACATGCAAATACACGAGTTTGGCATGCTTAAATGATCACCTAGACTTTTAAAATAGGATTCAAAGGACCCCACACCATTAGAATTGGAAAAATCATTTCGGTGGAATTTTCTTCAAACTTGGGAATAGGTAGTTCAAGGGCTTCCGAACAAAAAATGTCATATGAAAAAATTGATTAAATGCCTTCCCTGCAGTGTTAGAGTGACTGGAAGTTAAAAATCTTTGAAAAAATAAAAAATCATGTCGGTGGAATTTTCTTAAAATTTTGGGAATAGGTAGTTTAAGGGCTTCCGAACAAAAAATGTCACATGAAAAAATTGATATAATGCCTTCCCTGCAGAATTACAGTGACTGGAACTTAAAAATCTTTGAAAAAGTTAAAAAAATTAAAAATTATTTATGCATTAAATCAATTTTTTTCATATGACAGTTTTTGTTCGGAAGCTCTTGAACCTATCTATTCCCAAAAGTTGAAAAAAAATCCACCGCAATGATTTTTCCAATGCTAATGGTGCGGGGTCCTTTACTTTGTGATAGTATTAAAGTGTATTAAACGGATTCGTTTTAAAGTTTGATATTATTTGTTTCTACTTACTAATTTAGTGTACTTGCTTTAATTTTGAAAAACACTCGTTTGATAGTTACTTTTACTTTTGGTAACTCTTTATTTGACTGGACTTTATTTACTAATGATTTCACTGAAATTACAAATTTAATTTTTGTACTCGATTTATTTGTCTAAAGAATTATAATTTTATTTAAGCTCACTTATTCCTGAAAAAGTACAATATTGAAAGGAAAACACAGAAAATGTTTAAATACATTTAATTTAGGACTCATATTGATTAGTATAGAATATATATTTGTTGGGACAATGCCACATTTTACATGAAAATAATACAAATATAAGTTGGGACAATAGTCATAATAATTTACTATAAGTTTAAATTAAATATTCGTTAGAGCAAGAGCCACGTAGAAAAATAATGGAAAGCATTATTTGTGAAAAATAACCACAATTACTTTTGTTGAATAACCAGGTCAATTATGCAAACAAAAAAATAAATTGCTTACAACGGCAATCGTCATTATTCTGATATATTTATAGTTGAAGTCGGCATACATAAAATCTGATACAAAATTCAGGAAGTCTTCCAGTAGCGACATGTTGATAAAAGGCAATCAACAAAATCCTGTATATTGCCACGGCATGTCATAGATTTGGTTTCGGTGTTTCGAAAATTCGTAGTATGGCTAGTTACAATTGCACTTGGTCGAGATTAATGGATCTCAAAAACATCTGATGTATTTCTAGATGAGGTGACAAGCAACAACATTTTGTGATTGCCTTTCGAAAATATTCGAAAATATAATTGATAACAAAGAGCTGTGTTCAGATCTTATCATATGTAAATACTAAATATGTTCCAGTCGTAACCACATATATGGTAATTGAGAACTCTAACGTAGAATCCTGCGAAAGAAAATAACTGCCAAGTCTAAAGTTAAAAACATCGTGGGTGTGCAAATATCGTCTGTATAGCTAAGCTGAATATTGCTCAGACTACAACAACAATCGTTGTAATCATATTTTAAAACCGAAGGAAAACTTGCCATTAATGAATCGAATAAAACAGTAAGTTAATTCTGAATGTAATTAGCTGTAATGGTGAAATAAACCAATATGCTATAATTCCAAATTAATTAGCTAATTAAAAAGGTACCACAGCATTGTCGCAATCATACAGCCGATGATATAAAGTCTTCTGCTTTATTGATATTTAAATAAATATTTGATATCTGTCATACTACCTGAATAATCTCGTAATTTGTCTCCATGCTTTAACGGCTCGCTTAAAGAGAAATCAGAGGTCGTTCTCAAGTAGTAAACTTAATAAAAATAATAAAAATTTTAGAAAATTGACTTTGAATGATAATTAGAAATATTTGACTGGAAGGGTAGGCAAGTGACTCTACAGACTTCGCCTCCCGTCCTGATAAAATAATTGAAAATTAGAATAAAATGAACAGTTATTTTCAGTTTTAAAATAAAATCGGAGAAAATCATAGGATTCTTCATTGATTTCGCTGTATACGCGTCACGGCTATCCGTGAATCCAGAATAAGCCACTATGTGGACTTCCACAAAAAGCAGGAAACTCCGAAACCTGTGAAATTTGCATTTTTGAGAAACAGAACCATAAGCAATGCGGCCAAATACTGACTTTAGACATCAAACCAAACATTAAAGTTCATTTACACAAAGTGACTTATAAAGCCATGCAAAAGCATAGTGGACAAATCCTAAAAACTACAATCAGAAATGGTTTATTGGGTATGCAAATTGGCTGTGGTTCAAATAATAACATCCGCCTCACTTATATGGTGGCACAAAGACGGAAAAGAGGAAGCAATGGGCAAACAAAGAAAACTACTAATAAATGAAGACAATGGAACTTTTCACCTCTGCATTATCGTCCATCGATTTTCATGATTTCTTCTGTAATGTACTTTATAAAACTGTGTAAATTAATGTAAAATTCTCCCAATGTCCTCTTCTTATTCGAGGGTCTTTCCTTCCCCTTCTGGAGAGGTACACAAAAAAATAATACTAATCTCTGGATCTGACACAGAATCAAATTTTAAGGCGAAATGGGGGTATAAAATGTTTCGTCAAAATGTTATTTTCCAAGTAATAACTATTAAAAATTGCGATTTTATCATTGAAATACTGGTACCGCGATGTGGTCTTTCATAAATAACTCAAAAGTTATTATGTCTACCTAAAAAGCGAGACAGCACTCGAAAAATGATTATAGAAGTGACAAATATTTCGATTTTCTTTTATTTCTGTAAGATGAATAGATAATAAAATACGATATTATAAAGATGGCGCTCGAACTTCGAGATATAATGTTTAAATATCAAACGATTACATTTTACTGTTACTATGTAAACAGTAGTTTCACCTAAACGGGCAGAATAACACACCAATATTTAAGTACCTAACAGGTTGGTAAATTTTTAATCTGGTTATTGGAATGATTCAATTCCTATCTCACAAAAGTAATGAAAAGTAAGAAGTAAAGTTCAGTTCAGTTCACTTTACCAAGGATACTCATATCAGACATTATAAACCTACGCTTTATTTCCTTGAAATTCTTGCAGATGATATATCCATTCACACGTGGATTATATATAAAAAAATAAAAGTAAAACTTATTTCATGTTCAAGTTCCAACGATATAAATTCCTCATGAATTGTATCGAAAAATATTGTCTGAGCATACAATGAAAAATAAACTGAGAAAGACTAAAAATTAATGTTTTCCATGAAAGTTTGCAAATAGTTTAACAAAATAGTACAAATGGATAAAAAATACGTCGTAACAACACAAAACAAACTTTGGTCAGTGTGTATGCCCCATTGTGTGATATAAATTATTAGGAGTTGCTAAAACTTTTGCTTCAAAATTATACAAACTTTCCTTTTACAATTAATCTTATATTTTTATAGCTTTCTGCGTTGTTCATTTATAGAATAGAAAAAATAACATCCCAACTTCTATATTATTTAGTTTAGTTAACATTCAACTCTATGCTCCGATGTATTGTACACGATGTGAAAAATTATGACCATAAGTTTTACATTAAAGTAAATGTAAAATCTGTTACTAAACTGAGGTTACCGAATTAATGTAGCATGTTTAAAAGTTTAAAATGAAATATTATGTAATGTCAAGAACACTAGTCCTTGATATTTATATGATATATCCTCTCTTTCATATATCATCCATTTATTTATTCCCCAAAGTGATTGAAACATTTGGTGTGCCACTTACACTGAAATGGTTTTAAGCTATATTAAATACTTATTGTGATGCACAATTCGTTGAATTCCAAGAAACATGGCAAAAATTCATAATTAAAATTAGTCACTTGACACAATGGTTATAGTTCATTGATATTAGCAAAAATAGAAGAAACAAGTTAAAATGTTTCGCCGTTTGGAAATTATACGTGAAAGATGGCTAGTTTTCAGAAGCAAAAGATTTCCCAAAGCACAAGTATGAGCTCTACCCTTAAAAACTACCCGAATTGCGTTCTGCGCGTTTTTTCGCATTTTGTCTCGAAATAGTTAGTCACCCAGAAAATTTTATACATATTTATTTATTTATTTGTTTATTTATTTATTTCTTTCTGTATCTTCATTTAACTTTATTGTTTTTGCTTACCCTGTTTTATAATTGGGTTATCTACCTATTGAACAGTGTTCTCAATAAATAAATAAATATAAACAAATAAATAAATAAACAAATAAATAAATAAATATGTATAAAATTTTCTGGGTGACTAACTATTTCGAGACAAAATGCGAAAAAACGCGCAGAACGCAATTCGGGTAGTTTTTAAGGGTAGAGCTCATACTTGTGGTTTGGGAAATCTTTTGCTTCTGAAAACTAGCCATATATATATATATATATATATATATATATATATATATATATATATATATATATATATATATATATATATATATATATATATATATATATATATATATATATATATATATATATATATATATATATATATATATATATATATATATATATATATATATATATATATATATATATATATATATATATATATATATATATATATATATATATATATATATATATATATATATATATATATATATATATATATATATATATATATATATATATATATATATATACATGCATTTAGTACTCATACACCTCCGAATGTTATATGGTTAGGTGGTGTTTGCCTCCGATTTTACGCGTTCGCCTCCGATTTCGGAGGCGGAGACGTTTTGTGTTGTTTTCATCGCGAATGTCTTGATAATTAGTAAATTCATGACTCATTATTATCAATAATGATCAGCTTTATTGGTGCACATATAAGATTATGACAAAAAGGGAAGAAATAGAGAGATAGAAGCATTTAACGACACTTTTTTTGGAGGCGGAAAATACCTATAAACATATGTAAACATACACCATAGTCCACTACATTTTTTAACAGGTGGCGCTGCTGTTTTAAACACTTGATGTATATAGGTATTAAATGCTTCCTTACAATAAAATAGCGATATCGCCTCCTAAACTTAGCAACATAGTAAAGAGGCATACTATTCCTAAATACATCTATAGATATGGTAACTAAAATTATCTTACTAAAAATATAAATAACTTTTATACACAGAAATAATACTTTCTAGAGATCAATGGGTTTTTAAATTTACTTATTATTTATTTTCTGCTAAAAAGCAGAAAATAAAAGAATAATAACACAGGTCAACATTTAGTTTAAAAAAATACACAGGACTCTACCTAGGTACCCAGGGGTTTTTGGGGTCGCTGATTCCGATGCCGAGGTCGGTTAAGCTCTATCACGTCAGGTTCAAGGACATCTGAAGGTCAAACTAAGAAAAGGTGGTTGAAAAAATCTGAGAAAATTTACACATAGGTTTTTGGGGTCGCTGAGTCCGAATTCGGTATTCGCTTACCCTTAAAAGGCATCCGGAGGTCATTTCAAGGTTAATTTGTGAAAAACGGAGAGGAAGCTGTTAAAAAATCTGAAAAAATCTACATATAGGGTTTTTGGGTCGCTGAGTCTGTATCCGATGCCGGTTGACCTCTATCACGTCAGTTTCAAGGTCACTTGAAGGTCAAACTGAGAAAAGGTGATTGAAAAAATCTGAAAAAATTCACGCATAGGTTTTTGGGATCGGTGAGTCCGAATCCGGTGTTCGTTTACCCTTAAAAGGCATCCGGAGATCATTTCAAGGTTAATTTGAGAAAAACAGAGGAGAAGCTGTCAAAAAATCTGAAAAAACTTATATATAGGTTTTTTGAGTCGCTGAGTCTGCATTCGATGTCAGTTTCAAGGTCAAGGTTAAAGTAAGAAAAGGTGGTTGAAAGAATCTGAAAAAATTCACACAGGTTTTTCGGGTCGCTGAGTCCGAATCCATTGTTACCCTTAAAAAAAGAGGCATCCAGAGGTCATTTCAAGGTCATTCTGAGGTCATTTCAAGCCGGCATTCGTCCGCCAGCTTTAGCTGCACATGAAGATTCTTCGGCTATCTCAGTGCAAATATATTTAACTCAATGAATCACCTACCTATTTTCTTCTGTGAAAGGATGGCCTTTAGGTATAGTTGCAGAAGCAGAGCGAACATGCAAGTAAAGAGTACCACGGGCGTTGGCTTCACTCACTTGGAGCTCAATCAGTGCTGGTTTTGCCTATAAGCTGAGTAAACGCCAGCTTAGGGCCTCGCATTTAGGGGGCCTCAGAACTCAGATTTCATACGCAGATATGCACGTTTATTTTATTAGAAGAGAAAGCTTCAACAAAAAACATACCTAGAGCTTAGGGCCTCCGGTTACCTAAAACCGGCCCTGAGCTCAATCCTGTCAGGGTCAAAGTAATTTAATGGTTTCCTGAGTCAGACAAACTGCCAAGGAGGCAGACAGACTGTCAGATAGAAACATTTAGTCATTCAGTCAGACAGAATTACTGACAGAAAGGCAGGATGTCAAATAGATGGACAGAGAGAAAATGCAGGCGGATGATAAATACAGACTAACAAGCAAACAAACAGGTGTGCAGGTATAAGGGCAGACAGATAAACAGACAATAAGTAGGCAGGTGAGCATTCGTATAAATTTTTTCTAATTTTTTTTTCACCTCCTATTCTTACTTTAACCTTCAAATGACTTTGAACATGAGGTGATAAAGATCAACCGACATCGGATTCGGACTCAGAGACCCCCCAAGAGCCTATGTGTGAATTATTTTAGATTTTTTCAAAAACCTTTTCTTAGGTTGACCTTCAAATGACCTTGAACCTGACGTGATAGAGCTTAACCGACCTCGGCAACGGAATCAGCGACCCCAAAACCCCTGGGTACCTAGGTAGAGTCCGGTGTATTTTTTCAAACTGAATGTTGACCAGTGTAATCTTCCACCTTACAAAGATATTTTAAAAACGTAGATTATTCTGGAGCAAAAATGTAAATATTTCCCTCTAGCAAGAAATAAAAATGTTTTAAAAAGCATTCGAGACCAAAACTCTAGAATATATTTGTTGGTTAATCATAAATTTTGCTATACTAATTAATGATAGTTTGTTGGAGTCATCTCGAATGCTTTTCAAAAATTTTTAAACAATTCAAAAATTTTTCTCTTGCTGGAGGGAAATATTTACATTTTTGCTCTAAAATGATTAAGTTTTGAACATTTTACTTCTTTAAGTATATCATCTCTTTGAAATATTTTATATTATTTTCTGCTTTTCTGCATTCCGTTGGTTCCAAGTTTTCTCCTCGTCAAACATGAATTTGGAGAAATACTCTGTAAGAATGTTGACGTAATGCCTCGGATGTTGCTGGCAGTCTTCGTAGAATCCCGGTAGTACTAGATTGGCGGACTAACTTATTGAAGATAATGAATCTTTGATGATTCAAAGATGTAATTTCTTTTTTCGTTGAGCTACGGTTGTTGAATATACGGACAACCTCTTCGAGATCTTTTCTTTTATTGACGCATTCCACCGTTTGCACTTTTCCTTTACTAAAGAAAGCTGAAGTGTTATCGCATCCACTGAACGTGTGGCCATACAGCTTTTTAAAACTTCCGAGGACTGCAAGTCACGAGAACTGTAATCTTTATTTTTTATTTATCTCTGAGCCTCTCTTAAGAAACGGATATCTTTATCTTCAGGTGCGAGAGCGATAATCAATGCGAGAAGATCAATATCTTGTCCGAGGATGACCACTGTATCGTTTCCATGAGATTCGTTTAAGGCGGTTTGAACTATGAGTACGTCAACGTCGTCTACAGCAGTAATTGTTTTGATTCCCTCGTTTTTAAATCTCTCCACCAATTGCGAAATAAACCGTTCCTTTTTGTGAGATTGTTTATCATTTTATTTTGCGTTTCAGTCAGTGGCGTGTTCTCATGAAAAACAATTTCCGGTGAAATGCGTTTCAAAAGACGCTGCTGTCTTTCGATGCTCTTCATACTGCAGTCAGCATATCCGTCAAACACTACAGTCACTTTTTGGCCGTAATGTTTACGAATAAAGCTGCTTCGGCCATACTACACGATGAATCAAATTGCCGCCATCAACAATGAACTGGCAATCGGAAAAATCTATTGGCCTCTCTCGTACAGCATTGAAAATATCATACAGACGATTTCTTAATTTTCCTTATTAACCCTTTCTTATTGAAGAGAAGAAGTGGAATTGAAGCAAGCTCAGAGTTGAAATATGACTCCAAATCTTCTTTTGTGTGAACAGTACAGATTATCCTCTAATATAATTGCAAAAAAGGGGAAAATACATATACTACTTGCGACAAAACCCTCTATATATGCATCTAATCTGATAATATATATATATATATATATATGTATATATATATATGTATATATATATATATATATATATATGTATATATATATATATATATATATATATATATATATATATATATATATATATATATATATATATATATATATATATATATATATGTGAGCTAAAAACAAAAATGTGTACAAAGTATAGCAAAATTAATATTAAGTGAATGAAGTGGGTAACAAAATGGGAAGAAAAAAAAATTGATTGATAAAACCTCTGGAAGTCATACAAAAACGAATACTCAAAATCATTTTTAATTTTCCGGCAAGGTTTTCAACTGAGGAGCTTTTTAAATATACCAAAATATGTGACGTAAGAAACCTTTTTTATTTGACTGCGTTAACAAATATGTCAAAACACAAATTAATAACGGATTATATCTCACATATGCATAATACAAGACACAAAACACAAAAAAATCTATTATTACCCAAAAAAAGTAAGACCATTGGACAGAGAGTGTACCACTACATTGGCATAAAAGTGTACAATCTTCTATCACCCGAATTAAAGCAAATAATATATAAAAAGTCCTCAAAAATAAAACTTCGCCAGTGGTTAATTGAAAATAAACCTACGCTTTTATGAAAGCTCATTATTATATCTGCTTTTCTTCTTTTTACCTTTTTCTTCTATGGTGTAAATATGCATTTGACAGAATCGTTGTTATTTCTTTATATATATTTGCATTCCTTGGGTTTATGTTTATATATTTTGTCTTTTCCCTTTTCATAAGATATGTGTACATATAATGTATATACATGTTTACGTATTGTATAATACTTAAGTATCACTTTAGTCACCTATTATTATTTGATTTTTTTATTGTTATTTTGGTATTTTATTACATTTAATATAACAATAGCGTTGAAAGAATATATTACTCCCAGGAATTCGAGACTTACAGTCAAGTTTTTTCGAAAACTTAAGGAAGTCTCGGACACCTACTTTTAGTAACTATTATAATCTGCCATTATTTTCAATATTTATTTACACTGTTATCTAATTAATATATGCGTATGTACTATATAAATTATTAATGTAAATAAATATTATTATTATTATTATTATTATTATTATTATTATTATTATTATTATTATTATTATTATTATTATCCTTTATATGGGGTAAGTGAGCTGCTTGATATAGAGTGTCTTTCGAGCAAGTCCCGCTGCCGAAAGCCGAAAGTGGATAAATACCATCAGATTTAAATGATAAAAATTTAAAAAATCGACGTTGTACTGATTCTATGGTATTGATGTGCGTATTGTAATATGGCGATCATACAGGAGAAGAATACTCAAGCTTGGGTCTGACAATACTAAAGTAAAGCAATTTGATTGTATCGCTGTTCGTAAAAACGCGATACTTTCGCACTATAAATCCATACGTCTTAGTAACCTCTGAAACGATGGCGTCTATATGTAAAATAGAGTTTTGAATCAAAGATAACGCCAAGATCGCGAAATGTTGTGGGCTGAATTAGATTGACATTGTTAAGATCGTAATCAAATTTTATGTGCGTGGATTTATTTGAAAAAGACATTATATTACACTTATTGGCATTTAAGGGTAACTTATTTTCCTGGCACCAAACATTCACTTTCTCCAAATTTCTTTGTAGATGGAGGCAATCCTCGATACTATTAATAACACTACAAATCTTTAGATATCAGCATAAATAAGACAATTGACTTCTAAAACATTTACAATGTCATTAATGAAAATAATAAATAACAAGGGACCAAGTATGGATCCTTGTGGAACTCCGGATGTTGCCAAATATTCGCCCGACTTAAACCCGTTAGAAACAACATATTACGTCCTGTTATACAAGTATGACTCAAATAGTGTAGTTAAAGTATCTGACATGCCAAAGTAGCTAAGTTTGTGTAGTATCAAATTGTGATCAAGCCTGTCGAAAGCTTTTGAGAAGTCTGTATAAATGAATATTAATGATATCCTTCCTATATAAAATTTACTACAACTAAAGTCCTACGCATATTTAAGATAGATTTTGAGCAATAACCGATCAAATAAGGGCACCGATCGGTGCGCGATTTGCATGTTCCCAATATACAGGGTGTTTTAATAATGATTTCTCTCGCTAAGTAAATCAAAAGAAAAAAAATAGCACTTTATCTTAAAATGCTCCCTATGCCCACTACGACGACCACGACATTAGATGATTTTTTAATTTGTACTATGCGAATGATGTGCGAAGAAACTGAATGACAAAAGTTTTAGTTACGGATGGTGTATCTAAATTAACAAAACAAAAGTCCATTGGGTCTCAAATTACTTTTTCTGTAAGACTCTATCAACCCGTTCTAACTCTGACGCCACTGGTTAGCTTTTGGCGAAACTTTTGATGCACTACTCTGAAAACACTTTTTTTTGACAAGATTGAGGTCGATACTTTCAACTGTCAGTGAGTAATTATTAAAAAGTTAGTTTTAAGTTATACTTTCAAGGATCGGCATTAGAGTGCTGAGAAGCACTTTAAAAAACGAAAACTTTGTTTTACTTGTTTTCTTCGTGAAGAATATCACCCTTTGCTGTACAATTTCAGTCCTATACACTATGCTCATAGACACCACTGTGATAAAAGTATGTGAAGCACGCCAGACTCAACACCCTAGTTTGTTCGCTCATTGCTCGAAAACCGTTACGTTCATCGGAAATATGGTATAGGATTTTATTTCTAATAAATTTTAAATGAAATATTTCAGTGTGCATAAAATTTTCAGGTGGACCAATTATTTCGCGGAAAATGCATGTTAGGGTGGTTGCTGTGGGTTGATCTTTCGTTTCTTAAAAGTAGCCTTCTGGTGCATATACTCCCCAAAGGGCAAAATTATTCACCGGTTTTAGGTCTAATATCAATGGATGCAATATTAATATCAAATAATAAACATACGGTGCCAAAAACGTAATATTTCAAAATGACAAAAATAAAATTATAATAAAATAATGTCCACGGATGGAGTCCGAAGGAGGAAAAACTTTTTAATTCTTGATTTTACGACAATGAGCGAATTTCATTTTGCTTAGTTGCAAAAATCTGATTCTCACCAATTAAACGACAGTTATAACAATTTAGTATGCAAAAAAATTCCTGATTTCTCCAATACCAATGACTACTGACTTTATCAAAAATCATGAAAACTAGTTTTATGGAATCTGCTACTATGAAACAAATCACATAGAAAAATAAATTATTGTTCTTTCTCTAATACCTACCATGTAAAAACGTCATTTTAAAATCTTTCTGAAATTATTTTCAAAATATTTGGAAATTACCCATCATCAAATCAAGTTTTTTGACGAACCTTTTAGAGCTGACAAAGATCTGTTAACTGAATCTGTTTCTGGTGAAACAGACTTTTTCATTAAGAATTAGTTTTTTCGTAAAATCAAGAATTAAACATTTTCCTCTTCCGGACTCTATCCGTGGACACATGGTATAGTACATATAAAACTTTAGCGTTTACACGTCTCTCTATCGGTCACCTTGCCTGTCAGAGCGGTACAAGTTTAGTAAGGAGTATTCCACCATGCTATTTTACACAGTTCCAAGAAAATCACAGTTTCAAGTCTCTTTTAAACACCCGGCTAAATTATTTATTCTTTTCGAAAGTCTTAATGAAAATCAATAACATTTTATACTAAAATTGGTATAGTATGACGTAAAGTTCGTTTGAATCGGATACACATTTTACATTGCAGTTTCAATATCCTGCACACCTTCGTTTTATGTGTTTAATCAAAAATTTTGTAACATTGCAAAACTGTAACAACATATAAATTATATAAAACGAGACTATTTAATAATCCTGTATGAAGGATGTTGCCCGATAGATCTTCGTAGAATGCTTTCAACTCCTTTTTTTGCAGCAGTTCTAGGTACATACAGTTGTACCTTTACTATTTTTGTCTTGGCGTTGAGCCTGTGGGAGATTATCTGATCACTGACAGCTCTATATCCGAGAAGTGATTGAGTTATTTAAGATGACCAGAATACTACTCCATGTCGACTGGTGTATTGTTTCCAAAGAATCATTTCATGCTTCCTGTCGTGAATCTAAAATGTTTGGAATACTTATAATGCATCTCGAAAAGATTCGCTATTTAATGTTTGCGTCTGCAAGTTCTTTCTGCCGCAGAGGTGTAAGTAATAGAAATTATTAGTGAAACTACCACTTTTGTTCCTCGCCTCTCTTAAGAAGCTCTAGTTTATACTAGAGACATTTTTCACGTTCTTAAGATTGTCGACACAATTAATGTCGCAAAATAAGAAATTTTACTTTTATCGAATTATCGGTAGCTTTTTCAATTACTTATACAGGGTATTTCATGAGGAAACGAACATGCTTTAACGGCAAGTAGTAAAGAAATGACAGTTCTGTGACAATCCCCCCACCACTTTTCAATCCCCCCACCACTTTTCAATCCCCCCTCCATTTTTCCCCAGACCCCGCCCAATCTCCCCACCACTTTTCGATCCCCCCTCCATTTTTCCCCAGACCCCGCCCAATCTCCCCACCACTTTTCGATCCCCCCTCCATTTTCCCCCAAGCCCCGCCCAATCTCCCCACCACTTTTCGATCCCCCCTCTACTTTTCTCACAATCCTCCCACCAATTTCTCAGAAACCCCCTCCATTTTTTCATAAGCCACACCCATCACCTCCCTACCTCATCGGAAATGTTATAGGTTAGGCAGTACATATTTTACCATTGCTCCAAACACTTAATCATTATGCCCGTCTGTGTATGGATATGTATCAGATGTAAGAGTGTATTAAAGGAATACAGTACGTTCAAAAATGAAAAAATATTCACCGTGTGTGACAATTGTGATATACAACCTATCAAGGCACCTGCTGCATAATTGATTTCACATTTCATACTAATAAGTGAAAGTAGTGGTGGATTTTCAACCTCCCCTCCACCATAATTTAGGATCATTCCCTCCCTTCATATCATATATATGATCATCATCATATATATGTATGGTGAGGACCTCCCATCTCTCCCACCACAACTCAAAACCTCCCACCGCAATTCAGCACCCCCACTATATCAAATTATTCTGATTATAAAAAGAGACGTACACAGGCATTGTAACAAAGTTTTTTGTGTCAACTAGTTAAAGAAATTCAAGTGTTCACAATGGCTTACAGTGGTAGTTTATTTAGTTTACCTGAACTGAGTATTAATGATTTAATTAATAATTTACCTCCAGCACCGCAAGACAAAAATGAAATAGTAGTACTTGGTGAGCGAAGGTACCAACTGAATAAATCTAGAAGTAAATATGTGACAACGGGATTATCACATGACTTCTGTTATAACCCATGTGTGAAGCTAAGTGGAAACAAACTTGATGTAATAATTTTTAACGAAAAGGAGTGGCTTCATTTTCTCACGTATCAAGGTGTAATAACTAATTATGTATACTCCAATGATAAAGTTGAACCAGTAGAGACTGATAACTTTCTTATAAAATTTGAGCAAATTTCCTATTCCAGAGTTATAAAAATAATAAAAAATAACTCTTACATTTACTTGGGATATGAATCGATTTGCAAGTTGTGGGAAGCATTACCACTCATTAAGGCTAACATTGAGACCTTGAAAAGATTGCAATTCCAAAGTTATTTCAGGAATGTGGTGAGAGAACTACAACATCAAGAAGGAAATGTATTTGAAAATGCAGTAAATCTTATTGAAAAGAATAAAAATGGCTATAATGAAAATACCATTATGCTTATGGAGTTAATTTATATTTATCCAGATATATTGGAAGCTGAATATTGTGGTAGGATCTAAAGATGAAGAAAGTGACATTTAATTTAAGAGACAATAAGATTAATTTTATGGTGGTGTGGAATTTTGCGTATAAATTATCAAGAAAGAGATATTGGGAAATTGTAGCCCTCGATAGAGTTCGGTTTAATAGAAGAATAAAACAAACTTCAAATATTATAAACCCCATTTTAGACAGTACTCATAGATATAATGTATATAATGAGAGATTTTGTAATTTATATGATACTTAATCATATATAACCACATAGGTAGTATTTTTGTATTTATGTATGTGAAATAGATATATAGAAATAAAACATATTTATGCTTGAATATTTGTTTTATTAGGTAAAAATATATTATAAATTAAATAATACATGAAAAAAGTAATAAAATATAGATTATATTCATACAATGCTATTATTTGAAATCCATGAATTATGCTTATTGCTTAATCCTAACCATTTAACATAGAGCTTGTTATTCTTTTTTCTTAAAATTTTTTCCACGAGATATACATCGGGATACTTTACTTTCTGCATTTCTTCCTCATAAAAACTCCCTAAAATTTCCTCTCCCATTTGGTCTTGTAAAAGGTAAGTTCTAGGATTACCTTTATGAACTTTCCTAATTTTGAAAATTTCATTAGACCAGTTAGGCATATATCCCTTTGAAAAAGCTTGTCGATATTTACTAATCCTCACATAATCATTTACTTTAAATTTTTTTTTCCTTGGATCGACTGTTTTCGGGTGGTTATAGACAGTTTTTAATAAGCGTTTTTCATCTTTCTTTTTAACATTTTTAGGTTGCATCCCAATTGTCCTATGTTTAGTGTTATTGTATTCAACAACAATATCCGGTAACAAATTTAACCACTTATAGTTTCCGTTTAGACTAAAAAGTTTCCACATTTTATTTTTTAAAGTCCTATTAACTCGTTCCACAACACTTGCTTTGAGATCTGTATAAGAGCTATAATGGTTAATTTTCATCTCATCCATTAATTTTTTAAATTCTTTATTGTAAAATTCTTTACCCAAATCTGTTTGCAAATTTTTCGGTACAGCTTTGATATCTGATAAGATCTTTTTCATTGCTTCCGTAACATTTTTTCCGCCTTTAGTTTTCACAGGTTCACACCAAACAAATTTTGAGAATACGTTAATAACTACTAAAATATATTTATAACCTTTGTTTACTTTAGCATAAGGGATCATCTGTACAAGATCTGCTTGAAAAAGATCATTAATACCTTTAACAATAACTCTTCTTCGTTTAAAAGATTTTCTAGCTGGTTTATGAAGTTCATTTACTATTTCCTTTTTAATGTTACTCATCTTTACTTATCGATAGGGTAAATGAATCCTTAACTTCCCACATACACTATTTATCTTATTATTTTAGCCTCTTTTAATTCCTCTATTATTGAAATTATCTCGTTATTATGTCCCGTATTTCCTGCCAACTGTGAAGCTATGAGTAGTCTTAATCGGTCTATTATTTCATTATAATCATCAAAATGTTTATATTCAATTTTTTTATTATCAAGTTCCATCAGTGTTAATGCACCACCTTTTTTTTTTCATTATTTGCCTTCCTTATTTGTTCCCTTGTCTTTCTCATTTGTTCAGGTGAAGAAAGTGAACTCACTCTCGATCTCGTCACGGGTGGCTTAGCTTCTGAAGAAAATGTATTTATTCTTGGTCTTACCACAGCAGGTATTGCCGATGCACTTTTTTTATTAGCCCTTTCTTGACTCATCGAGTGCAAGGTAGAAACACGTGGTTTAATAATATCTATAAATTTAGACGCATTTGATGTAGATAGACCTCTCTCCGGATCATAACCTAGGTAATGAGCATTACTCCTCCTAATTATATCAATATACTGATCCACATCAGATGCTCGATGCCCTGCTGGATGCTTTTTGAACATTAATTCATACAATCCTGGCGTACCTTTGTATGGAAACTGATCATCAATAATAAAATTAGCACCATCAAAATCAACAGTTGCAGTGCCAATAGCGAATTTCTTCTTAAATGGGTCGAAGTAAATACCAAAGGTATCATCAAACTCGTTTTGTGAATCCTCAATTTTATCTTGTATGTATGCTCGCGGTAGAGGTGCATTAAATTGTTGCAAGTATCTTTCATTTTCTGATAGTACGGATGGATCTACTACCTGTGATGGAAAAGTTTCATCAAAGAAACTCCCTACATATTGAGGTCTTTCTTGGGTAGAGTCAAAATGAAATGTTTCATCTTCTAAATTAGTGGGTGCTGTGTGATAAAATTCAAGAGGGACTGGATCAATTGATCGCCTGTTTAAACTCTCATTTTTTATTTCTGTTTTCAAAAAAGATTTACGTGGATCACTTTCATTATTAACGATAGTTGTTACTAATTCACGAAGAGGTCGCGTTATCGGTTTATAAGTTTCCTCCAATGCTAACTGAGATTTAGCAATATCAGTTTTCAAACTTCTATACTTTTGCCTTAAGGCATCTCGCGTCTTTAACAGCTCTGCTGCCACTCTACTATCCATGGTGAATGGTTGATAATATTAATGTCTCTATTTTATATATGAAAAAATTGATCAAAACCTTTTCGATATCTCCCAGAGTTGATTGGACAATCTTTATCGATTACAACGAATCCATATTTATCATTCCAACAAAATGCACAAAGTTCTTTGAAATCTTGGAAACTCATATCAACGTTTACATGATCATCATAGATATGTTTGAGATTGGTAAGGTCCTGAGGAAATATCACAAGAAGATTGGCATTGTCTCTACATAATTGTTTAGGGATAGCAGCGTAGGTTTGACATAAATAAAAACAATCAGTGTTTTTATGACGCCCAAAAGAAAAATAGCTTTTAATAATACTTTGATCACATGATACCAAATCATCGAATATTATGACTGAATTCGGTTTTATTTCTTCTGGAGGTATCACTGCATCCCCGTCATTATATTCGAAATATCCAATTTCATTCATAGGTTTCACAAGCATCCTCAGATATTCATATTTCGGTTGGTATAGAGATTTAGAATATAAATAAATATTTTCAAAACGTAAACCGTTAGGATGTTCCAACAAACTAAGCATTACATTTGTTTTTCCAGACCCAGAACTTCCAACTAGAAGTCCCCGTTTCGACTGTCCACCAAATAAAATACCATGTTTTTGAAAAGTCTTTGTCTTGGAAATTTTGTCGTGATTGACTATTGGTAAAATTATTGCTTGCTGTTGAATCTGCATTGTGTTCAAATAATCACATCACACTAGTGTGAAATCGAACTGCATTAGAAAGAGAACTGCTAAAAACTGATCAAGCATAACCCTCTACTCTATATAAAAGGGTATTCTACAAAACCAAGAATCAGTTTATTCCATAATTTGGGATATAATGGGTCGAACCAAAAGTTCACAGCTTACTTGTACTAGAAACTCTAAAAAGAGAGGACGTGGTCTGCTCAATAGTATAATAAATAAACTTCCCGTGGAACTACATATACCTGGTTATAATTATTGTGGGCCAGGAACTAAACTCACAAAACGCCTAGAACGAGGTGATAGAGGAATTAACCCATTAGATGAAGCGTGTAGAGAACACGATATAGCATATTCCAAATTTGAAGAGGTTGAAAAAAGGAATCAAGCAGATAGGGAATTAGCTGAAGCTGCATTTAAACGTGTAAAAGCACCCGACTCTGGTTTTGGTGAAAAAGTCGCTGCATTGGGAGTTGGTGGGGTAATGAAATTAAAGAGTAAATTGGGAATGGGTCTTAAGCGACGAAAAAATCGTGATTCAACGAAGAAGAGGAAGAGAGGTGGACAAATAAATGTAAAGGTTGCTGTAAAAAAAACATTAAAATCAAAGAAGCGAGGGAAAAGAATTCTCAACACTCCAAAAAGAGGGGGGGTTCTTCCACTTCTGTTACCTCTTTTGGGAGCATTAGGAGCTGTTGGAGGGGGTGTAGCCGGTATTGTGAAAGCAGTTAACGATTCCAAGTCAAATGGTAAGGTGATAGCTGAACAATTGAGGCATAATTTGGCGATGGAACAGGCCGCTAAGGGGAAGGGTTTATATTTAGGCCCTCATAAGAAAGGTTCTGGATTATATCTTAAGACGTATAACAGCAAAAAAAACTAATTAGGCTACCTCACCGTCCACTTACTAACATAGATTTAATGAAATACTCGAAAATTCTAAAAATTCCAAATTTTCGAGGTATTTTCATGAGAGATACACTCCCCAAAAAAATTAGGAAAAAAGAATCTGGTATAGTAAATCTGGATATCAATGATGGAGATGGAACTCACTGGATTGCATATATAAAGAAAAATAAGGAAATAGTTTATTTCGACAGTTATGGAAATTTAAGACCCCCAGATGAGTTGAGAAAATATTTTTTAAGTGATGGTAGCCTGAATGAAATAAAATATAATTATGATTCTGTACAAAATGATGATTCATATGTCTGTGGACATTTATGTCTATTATTTTTATATAATCAATGTAAATAAGTTTTTCTTATTCATTTTCTAATAAACGTTCAAAGTATCACTATGTCTTTTACATTCGCTCTCAGTGGAGAATCTTCTGTATTAAATTACAATTTCAATCCACCGATATATTTAGATGATGAGGCAGATTATGAAATTGGATTAACTAATTTTGATACTTATAATATTATCCCAAATATTGACAACAACAATAATAAATTTGCGTGGGGAAGAAATAATGAACATATAGTTCAAATACCTGTAGGGTGTTATGAAATTGATGATATTTTAAAAATCATGACAAATAAAATAGTTCAAGAAGATGATGAAGCAGTTCTTAGGATTGATATAGATATTAACACATCCAAAATTATTATAAGAACAAACAGGATAATTAATTTTAACGTGGAGGATTCGATAGGTCCAGTATTAGGCTTCAAGAAAAGAGAGTTAAACGCTAATGATACTAATATTTCCGATGATCCAGTAAAGGTTTCCAAAGTGAATGCTATCTGCATTGACTGTAACATTGCTGTTGGTTCTTTTTTTAATGGAAAACCTGTTCACATCATTCATCAGTTCTATCCAACAGTTCCAATTGGGTATAAAATAGTAGAATCACCTCTAAATATTATTTACTTCCCAGTGAGCGTTAAAACCATCAACAACATCAGAGTTAAAGTGATTGATCAAGAAGGACATCTTGTCAATTTTCAAAAAGAAACGATAACTGTTAGACTACATCTTAGAAAATCAATTCGATAATAAAATGGTGTTGATATTTAATTCAAGGTCTCCCATTCATACACAAAAACCACACTATAAAAGGATACGTAGGAAAAAAGTCAACAGTTCTAAAAACACTCTCAACAGAATAACATCAGCAAATCGACGGTTCTTAAAATCACTTGGATTCGAAGTATTAGTATAATGGAATTACTTAATATAACCGAGCAACCCATAATTGACAACTCCGTAGTAGAATATCAGTATCATTCATATCAACCCAATATATCTGGAACTCTAGATTATAATGATGAAACGAGAATTACCATTCAGGATTTAGATACCTATACAGCACCATGTTATAGCTATTTATACATCGAAGGAAAATTAACAAATGAGGATGGAACTTCACCTACCAACTTAGAGTTTATCAATAATGGTGTTGCGTTTTTATTTCGAGAAATTAGATATGAGTTAAATGGAATAGTAATAGATTCCGTGAGAAATGTTGGCTTAGTTTCAACTCTATTTAATTATCTATCACTGAATCAAAATGAAAGTGTTTGTATGGAAAATGCTGGATGGTTCCCAAAACAAAAAAAAGGTAAAAAACCTAAAATTTTGATAGATACAAGTGGAAATTTCAACGTCTGTATTCCATTAAAATTCCTGGTTGGTTTCTTTGAAGATTTTCAAAAAATAATCATTAACATGCGACAAGAATTAGTACTGGTACGTAATAGTAATGATTTTGACTGCATTACAAATACTAAGGATGAAGTAGATAAAGATGGTGTTGCTATAGATGAAAAGCCGAAAATCACGATTTCTAAATTATTTTGGAGAGTTCCACATGTTACCGTGGGTATTTCAGAGCAGCTTCGATTAAATAAAATTATAAGTAGGAATGTGGATCTTCCTATAACATTTAGAAGTAGGGAACTGATTGAATATCCATCTCTACCGGCCTCAAGCAGACATACGTGGCCTGTCAAGACATCTACTAAAGTTGAAACTCCTAGGCATGTAATAATAGCATTCCAAAAAAATAAGAAAGGAAATATTAGGGCTGATATGAGTAAATTTGATGATTGTGATCTTAGAAGCATTAGAGTTTTCTTGAATTCTGAAAGATATCCATACAATGATTTATATCTAGACTTCAAGAATAACAAATTTGCAACTCTCTATCAAATGTTTGCCGATTTTCAAGAATCCTATTACCCCCACCAAATAACCATTTTCCCACCATTTTCAATCCCACTGAATTCAAAGATTTTGCACCAATAGCTCATATTGATTGTTCTCGTCAAAAAGAAGCTTTACAAACAGGATCGGTGGTTATGAGAATAGAGTTTGAGACTGGCACCCCTACTACCACGGATACTAATGCATATTGTCTCATTCTGCACGAGAAGCATTTCACCTATAATCCTCTAACAAAAATCGTTCGTCAGCAGTAAAATGCGCATGACATATTTTTACCTATATATAAAAAAATTATAATGTAAATTATTAGTATGAATATGAGATCAGACTATATTCAAAAGTTAAAAGAACACAGAAAAAAATTACGTGACTTAAGAAGAGCGATTGAATTATACTGTATAAAAGAGAAGATGCTAAGAGAACTACAACGTTTAAAGATATGAAAATTATTATCGATGTTCAAGGATTTCGAATCGAAAACAATAAGTTTATTGTTAAAGAACTGGCAGGATATGATGGAATGAAAACGTGTCACTATATATTTAAACCACCCTACCCATTTAAGATGCTTTCACCAGACTTACAAAAACAAGTGTGCTGGTTAACAGGAAATTATCACTGCATTAAGTGGTCTGATGGCTTTACACCACTACACATGTTTGGAAAGATTATTGATAATTTGGTCACATCTGATGATTGTGTTTACATAAAAGGAGGAGAAAAGGCGAACTACATTAGACAGTTCACTTCACAACCCGTTATTGAATTTGAGGAGCAGCCACCTTTACGAAAATCTAGTGCAAAATGTTTTTATCATTTAAATACTAATTGTATGTGTGCACTTTCTAATGTATATTATTTGTATGAAAATTTTATAATGTCATGAGTAAAACAATAAAAAAACTATAAATGAATTTCTGTTGTTTTTATTTAAAAAATTTTATAACAATACAACTACTAACAAATACAATTCCAATTTAGCTACACATCTTCACTACTATCAGTCAGAATCCCCATTACAAGCTATTACCTTGCTGGCAAGATCCGGCTCCAAAAATTGTTTTATCCGATCCAAATATGCGCATAGATTCAAATCTATCAAAGATTGCACAAAGCAGTGCTGACAGATCGCCCTCTCCAGAAAGTTGCAACATTTTCTATATGCTTCATCAAATCTCAAGGCTAGATCGTTACACGCATCCTCTTCGTACATTACCATTCCATAAACTATTTTGTATTTCATATTTGAAAATATATGTCTTAAATAAATCACACCACTTTCTAAATCAACAATTTTGATTTCTTCTTCCAAATACGCCAACATCTTGAAATTTACTGTTTATTTCTTCCCGAACTAAATTGATAGTCACTAAAGTGTCCGTGTTTTATAATGAAATTCCCACCTAAATATATAATTTTATCGTTGCATATACTCAATTTAGCTACACATCTTCACCACTGTCACTGTCAGAGTCCCCATTATAAGCAATCACCTTGCTGGCAAGATCCGGTTTTAAAAATTGTTTTATCCGATCCAAATACACACACAGATTCAAATCTATCAAAGATTGTACAAAGCAGTGCTGACAGATCTCTTCATCCAGAAACTTGTCACATTTTTGAAGACCTTCATCGTACTTCTTGGCTACCTCGTTACACTCTTCCTCTGTATAAAATCTACCCATTCCATAAACCGCTTCATGTTCCGCATCGAATCTCAAATTTGAAAATAATTGTCTTAAATGATTCACACCACTTTGTAAATCAACAATTTCGATTTCTTTCACATACGCCATCCACATTTTGAAATTTACTGTTTATTTCCCCCCCCCGAATTAAATTGATAGTGACTAAAGTGTTAAATTAATGCTCCAGTTTTATAATGAAACTCCCACCTAACCATATACCCCACCTATTTCTTAAATGTCTATACAAAGAAAACAATTTTATCACTTGATTTACCTACCCAGCTGCACAGACAGCAGTTCTATTTTCAATTAGTAAATCAGCATTTGCATAGTTAACACTTTACAATCAGAATAATGTTATTATTGTATTATCTATCCACACAGTCAGCAGTTCTATTTTTAATTACCAAATCAGCATTTGCATAGTTGACACTTTACAGTCTAGACATAAATGTTATTGCAAGTTCAGCAAAACTATTCCTCCACTTAACCCAGCTAAAGAAAATATACAACTATAAAAGGAAACCTAAGCTTGTGAATGGCAGTTGCTTAATAAAATTTATATAACCCAAATTAAATTTAATATCTGAAATGAGTACAGTGTGTGTATGTAATATGTTCAGGAGTCCTGCAGTAAATTATTGCACGTGGAATTATAAATTGGTGCAAATAATTAAAGAACGCTTCCCTGAAGAATATGAAGTTTTGAGAAATTTACCAGGTCAACGTTGGGTAATAGCTGGCAGTTTTATATGTTTGCTATTAAAATTAACTAACACCAGTGGGGGTATGGACATATTTTATTTCAACAACGAATTTAGTGAGAAATGTGACAAAGCTGATTGGCATCCATCCTCAAGCTACCGCAATGTTTTTAATGTATTCAACCATCGAAAATATAATATACAAATTATAGAATTTATAAATGTAATACCAGGGATACATCTGAGCCATGAAATATTCCAATTGCTGTGGTGTTTTGATTGTGTCTTGGTTAGGAAAGCCCTACATTTAAAAAGTGCTTTATTTGTTGACTGTAATTTTGGTCCTGTGAAATTTGGAACTCCTTTTCGACAAGAAAAATATAAAGATCGTCTCCTGCAACCGATTATCACTCAGCCCAAAACACTGTACCTAATAGCTTATGAATGTATACACAAAATCTAATAAAAAACATAATCAGAGTATTAATGTTGTTTCATTATATTGTACACACACATCCACTTTCAATTCATATATGATTTAACTGTAATAAGATGGGATGATTAAACGATAAAAAAAACACAAAATTTTTATAATAGTGTTTTATTAGACAAAGTTAGTGATGTTATTCATATTATTTACAATAAATCAAAGTCCATTGCTAAATTTTCCTGTTCAATAATTTCATCGGCTAGCCTTAAAAGAATTGTGAGGTTATCTTCAGCGGTATTATGGTCAGCGTTATTGTGTAAATTACTGATAGAGTAATGCCCCCACGCCAAAGTTTTTGTACTCCCGGGTACAACATATCGTTTGTCGTCGTGTGCTGAGAGTGCAACCTTATTTTTTAGTTCGGTATATAGAGTATGCAGATGTGATGAGAATACATACATTTTTCGAAATATCAATCCACCATCCTCAACAATTTGTTTATAATCGATCAAATGTAATTGATTTTTTACAATACTTTTTGAGACTCCTTTAGCTTTCTTTGTGACGTCACCATTTGCTTGAACACAGTAAGCTTTTGCTCCAGTGCCAAAGAAGCTATCTATTGGTACACCTGCATATTCGTCTTTCATTTTGCCTACAACTGATTCCGTTTTTGGAATGTTGTGTATATTTGGAATAGGAAAATTTGATGTGTCGAATAAATCTATATATTTCTTAATGTCATCGTAAACGTTATCAGTGTAAATCTCTAGAATTAAAGAGTCTGTATCGGTGTAGCATAGAGAAGCTTTGTCATCATATTTCTTTTTTATGAAATTATAAAAAAAATCATAAACTATAGTTTTAGATATATCTAAAATGGTAAAACCTACATAGAGCGGCTTATCGTATAGTATTTTTAACAAAGACATTTGCACTGCTACTAAATTTTCCGAAAACACTGTACAGGATTTGAAATTTGGTTTTGCAATTAATCCTTCAGCACCAACACTGCCTATACTATTTGCCCAATGCGATACTAGCCTCACATCAGTTCTATTGTCTACATTTTCCATAGTTTTGCCAAATATTGCATTATTAAAAAATTTAAAAAGATCTCGCTCGAATGCATTTTTTGAACAATTTCTAAGTTTAGTATTCAAATCTATATAAGTTTTTAACCAAGCAGATTGTGAAAATTCAATGACTCTATGTATTTTTTTAAGTATTAACCCATGTTCAATGCATTGTTTTAAATTTCTGTAATGGATTATATATTTATGTTTATCATGTAAATTTAATAGTAATTTTGAATTTTTAGAGTCTGGAGGTATAATATTTTCAGGGCAGAAAGGCAAATCATTATGTTTATCATGTAAATGTTGTGGGTATTCCAAATCTACTTCAAGTACATAACCCTTTGGTGAATCATCACCAAGATTAGTACAATCAAAGTTTTCAATTTCACAATCATTTAAACATCTAAAATTTCCTGTGGGCATACATTGACTCATCGCACAACCGTAAAGGTTTGTGGCGTCTAAATATAATATATATGATGTTGGTTCTAATGGATTATAATTTAAAATAAATGGGTTGTTTGCCACAGCCTTTCTATTACTACACTGACTGACACCACCACGTATTCCCTTCCTAAAAAAATGTAGCATATCTATATCAGTTAAAAGTTCAAGTTGAATACCAGTTTTTCGTAACATAGCATCCCAACTTAATGACGGAGCCGTTAAATATTGTGCAGGATCTAATTTATATGTTTGCATGCATATTTGTCTGAAATTTTCAAAAATATCAGCAAGAAGCAGCACGTCCGATACCAAGTAAATGTCTGAATATTCACCAAGAGTTTGACAATTAAAGGTTTGCCACACATCACAAGCACGATTATAATCCTCCTGAGAAATTGATTCACCACTCAAAATATTAAAAAACTGTTCAAGTGATGGTAATTCAATGTCATTCAATTTATCCATGGATTCAACGTATGAATATGGGAAAACACCTTTTCGTCTTATTAAATTGAATTGTTTCTCATCACTGTAATATTTTTTCACTTCGAGGCATTGATGTGGTTCCAATGTTTGACTTAATTTATCTAATGAAGCGGGTAAAAAGCGAAATGAATCCACAAACCTCAATTTAATGTAAATATTTTTCGGTTTTTCATCATTAGATTTATCAACAAGAATGTGTTTGGAAAATGTAATATATTTTTCTTTATTTTGTGCAATAACTTGTATTTTTTCTTTCTTTAAGGCTAATTTCTTAATAAATAGATGAGAATCATAATTTGTTAAGTTGTGGAAAAATACTGGTATAAATTTAGGAATTTTGAAATTTAGATTACAAGAAGAATGCGCAGCTCCTCTAAAATTACCAGAAACGTGGCAGTGATCGCGGACCTTTCCTTCATCATTCTCAAATGGTTTATCACAAATGTGACAAATTTGACTGTTGTCGAAAAATGTTTGTTGACTTTCTGTCAATGGCTTCATTTCGACTATATTTTTCAAATGATTCTGATACAATTGTAAAACATGTTCTTCCAATTTTTTAACAAAAACTTCCGCAACATCAGTACCTCGATAATATTCAAGTGTGGAAAATTTATCATCAAAATTACACTTTATATAGAAACAAAATGAATATGGTTCATGCTGATATGTTTTAACAGTAAATGATTTACTATCGCATGGTTCGTTGTGATGAATCGGTTTTAATAAACTTTCAAAGTCAGCATATATCACGAAAGGAAGGGGTAATTGTTTTTCAAAATTTGTAAATTTCAGGATATTCCCAGCAAGCCTTTCACCACACTTATTAATTAGAGGTTCTGGGTTTGGTAATATGGTACATAAATGGTTACAATCATTGCTTTGGTGGGTCATTAATTTCTCACGAGAGTTAAAAAAATATAGGCAACCATCACAAATATAATTTCTACCATCATGTTTTGATCTCTGAGAAGAAACTAATCGCGATAAGTCTTTAATAAGTGTGTAGTGACTGTTCCCTTTATTATCCGTAATTAGTAATAAGTTCACATGTGTATTTTGTCGACTATGTGTAAAATATAAGGGACCTACAATCTCACTGACCATTTCACCATTTTTAAATTGAGTATCTATTCCAAATACATTTATAGATATATTATTTAAACTTTCAAATTTATGAATGTCTTTAAGTTTAACAGGAAAATCTATACCTTCAAAATTTAATAATGTAGAATAATGAGGATAAGATGAAACTCTCCTTGGATTTCCATTGGCTGGGAAGATGGCGGCGTTGACAGCCCAAGCGAAACATTTTTCATCCCCACTCTCGATATTTAAAACAGCTTTTCTATTTTCTATTTGCCTCGGCAATTTAATGTATGATGATGCAAATAGTGGATTATACTTATTAATGTTGACCTCGAGAAAACTAACATGTTTCAAAGCCCATCCTGAGTCTCGCTCCTGAAATGTTGAGGCTTTCTCTAGTATCTCCTCCTTAAAGTCATTATATAAGTTTAATAAATCGGTTGAAAGTGTTACAACTTTATTTCTTGTATTGAATGATTTTATTTCTGACAATTCTTTCTCTTCAATAACATATAACCCAAATAATTCCACATTAATTTTTAAGCTCGAGTACATTTTAATATATTCCTCAATCAAACGGAAAACTTTCTCTTTTATTTCATCCAAAAACTGGGATATATCAACACTGCATTCCTTTGAAGAAAAACGAAAACTTGCAATACGATTCTTAAACGCATTCTGCAGCTTTTCAATTCCGTCTCCAGACATATCAATCTCTTTATTGTGTGCAGAACTTCTTAGATGACCAGTTAATTCATTTTTTTTCACTTTTTTATCACATACTGGACAACGAGTCTCTTGTGAATTTGTAGGAAACTCTATGCTAGATGAGGAAGAAGGGCCAGGTTGATTTACTGATTTATCCTCAACACATTGTGAATTTTTTACTTTCATTTTTTTGGTTGTATGACTTTCACTGATCTCTCTATAGCGACAACTTTCCCGTTGATGACGTAATAAATTACCTTTTAAAGTAAACATTTTCAGGCACTGAGGACACTGCATTGTTGAAATGTACGTTCCGATACAAGAAAAACTCTAGTATTAAAAATCAGAAATGTTCACATCTCTTTATATCTCTCAGAAGAAGTGGTGGGGGTACCTGCAATAGCATACTAAATTTACATAGGTCACCGTGTAAAAGATGTGCATCTGAAGTTATCTATTGTTTAAACGCTTCATTGCATAGTGGAATAAAGTTATATTAATCATTTAAGATTTCATTGTAAATAAATTTCATTTAATTAATAATAAATTTATGCTGTAATAAAATAAGTTTTATCATAATAAAATACTTTTTATTTACTTATGTGTTATTTAAATAATATATGAACAGTAACTGATAAATTGCGAAAATAATAGCCCATTGTTCTATTTATAGCTGGTTTTTATAATGAGGAAGTATTTATTATCTTGAATGAAGAAGCCTTTGTTTGTTATATGATTACACAACTGTGCTTTGATATTTTATCTACGGTGTTATATTTTATTGTCTTGATAATTTTATAAAGGAATGTTATTATAATAAATTGTGTAATAAGAATGGTATATGGACTGTAGGTAGTATACATATTTGTGGTAAGTACTTTTGGGGGGGGGGGGTAATTTTTGGGGGCTTTTTTTTGGGGGGTAATTTTTGGGGGAACTTTTTTGGGGGGGGTAATTTTGGGGGGAACTTTGGGGGGGGGGGGGAATTTTTGGGGGAACTTTTTTTGGGGGGGTAATTTTGGGGGGAACTTTTTTTTTGGGGGGGGGGGTAATTTTTGGGGGAACTTTTTTGGGGGGGAATTTTTGGGGGGGTAATTTTTGGGGGTGATTTTTTTTTGGGGGGGGGGGGGGGGGGTAATTTTGCGAGGGGGGTAATTGGGGGGGGGGTTGTGGTATATAGTGTAAATACAGTGAGTCATATCAATGAATAATACAAATTATGGTACTTCAATACTTGCTGACTACTTCTATTTATAAGAACGTTACATGTTTGTTTCATTCCCATCAAAGTATATAACTTGATAATGCCTCGAAAGAGGTGATAAATAACAATGTAGATAAATAAGGAGCCTACATATTTTTTTATCTATTCATATCAATTCTTTACAAACAATACCCGCTTGCAAGTTCAGCACATTATTTCCTTACTCTGTAGTATGTGTTTATAGTTTCTGTATGACTTGACAATGCTTCTTTCATTATTATGATAAATAACAATGTAGATAAAAGACGCTTACATATCTTTTTCATTTCAATGAATTCATTTAGTAAATTATTACCGTACTCATCTATTCTTATCAATTCTTCACAAACAATATCCACTTGCAATTTCAGCACATTATTTCCATATTTAAAGCTTGACTTTATCAGAAATACATTTAGTTTCAGTCTCACTTTTCTTGCGTTATTTATCTACTATAAAAAATCATTAAAAATGTGTGCACAAAAAAGTTTCTCAAGTAACAAACGTTCGGCAACTCCTGATGAATTATATGAAGACATATCATTTGAAGAAAAAGTGTGTCAGCGAATGAACTCAATTCGTTCAGTTGAATCTGTAGATTCTGAGTTCTGCATTACTGAAGGTGATCTTGGAACTCTTCGCCCCATTTTTGAAGCAGTCCCATCAGCCCCATCAGCTCCATTAGCCCCATCAGCTCCATCAGCCCCATCTGCATCACATCAAAGAAGTGAGGTTGCTCGTTGTAGTTCTGAGGAAAATGAGGATGACTCGGAAGATGAGCTCTTCACAAATTATATTCATCAAGTTAAGAGGAAATGTGATGCTCATGATGATGAAATGAAGGGAGCTAGAACTAAATTCCTGCACGAGGTACGGAAGGTATTAATTGTTGAGTCAGGGAGGTATACTCGACACTGCCAAAATCAGCAAAATACTTTAAATAGGGAACTTAAAAAAATTGAAAAAAAACAACGAGAATTAGCCGATTTACACTCCCATATAAAAACGAAGCAAAATGAAATTGAAGGAAGTTTGGAATATGTGAGAGACTTTGTAGTAAATTTTCCATTTAAATAGAGTATTTTTTTATTGCTTTTTAAATTTATTTTAATTATTATTATTATTATTGTTAATACTCATTAATATATGCATATTCATAAATTGTATTTACAAAAATAAATGTATAAAATTAAATGTGTATTTTTGTTTTCTTATTACAACTCTAATTATACAGGGTGGTTCAATGAAAAATTAATTTATTTCTTAAATAAAAGGACACACATTATTGTTTGTTTTTTTATTATTTCACCACATAAAAAGGTATTATCATGAATATTTACAATTATTTAACACAGCATAAATCACCCACATTTTTGAAGCCCCCATTTACATACATTACATCTGGATTGCGACTCTGGTGGGCCATCCACATGACTATGCCATTCTGGTCGGTTATGGTGTACAAAGCAAGGTAGTTGAACCATTAGTTTAAAATCTTGTGTATATACTCTTGGTAATTTAGACCATGCATAAAGAAGTTCAATGGGTTTGACTTTTTCAATCAGATATATTAATGGGAAATGTTGTAACTCTTCCTCAGTAAAATCATACAAATTTTTACCATGCTGGTGCTCTTTTATTAATTCACTTCTTTGACAGTGTGGGCAGCTCAGTGCTGAATCCATATTTTCCGAAAAATCCTTACAATTGATCTGGTAACTAATCACGAAGAACACAGTGTGATGTAGTAAACTTTTACATCCGACACATTCATACACGATTAGTATAATAATGTTAAGGTGTTTAGAATTGTGGTAAAATATGTACTGATTAACCTATGACATCTCAGATTACCCTCTTCCATGGTAATTATGGGGGGGGGGAATTATAGTAGGGATGTGAGGTGGGGGGTTTGAATTATGGTGGGAGAAAGATTTTCATGTATTCCTTTAATACACTCTTACATCTGATACATATCCATACACAGACGGGCATAATGATTAAGTGTTTGGAGCAATGGTAAAATATGTACTGCCTAACCTATAACATTTCCGATGAGGTAGGGAGGTGATGGGTGTGGCTTATGAAAAAATGGAGGGGGTTTCTGAGAAATTGGTGGGAGGATTGTGAGAAAAGTAGAGGGGGGATCGAAAAGTGGTGGGGAGATTGGGCGGGGCTTGGGGGAAAATGGAGGGGGGATCGAAAAGTGGTGGGGAGATTGGGCGGGGTCTGGGGAAAAATGGAGGGGGGATCGAAAAGTGGTGGGGAGATTGGGCGGGGCCTGGGGAAAAATGGAAGGGGGATTGAAAAGTGGTGGGGGGATTGAAAAGTGGTGGGGGGATTGTCACAGAACTGTCATTTCTTTACTACTACGGCAGATAGAGGACACTGAGGGTAATCATAATCACTCACAGAAAAAGCTAGTTGGGCCCTCGTTGCTGAAATACAGGGTGTTTATGTATTTTTGCCATAATTTGTTGTGGTTGTTACTTTGTAAAGGAACGGAATAATAAGTTCATATTTGGCATATATAATGCACAAGTGATCCTGAATAAGTACTTGTATCTCACATAAAAAAAATCCAGGTCCGGACTCGAAAAAAGATTTTTTGTCGTTCCTCAAGAAAACAATACCCTGTATATGTTCCTCTTAAATTTCAATAATGAATTCGAAAAGTACATAAAAAACTGAACAAAATACCTGCATTAATTTTTTTGCCACACTTTTGCCGCATTCGAAATGAATTCCACTAAATCATGCAATGTGATACTTTAGAAAATATGGATGAATGTTACGCGCAAAAAATGCTATTAAATTAGGCATTTGCATTTTTTCTCAGCAATAATTATTATGTTTTTAATGCCAATTTTTACGCAGGGAGTAAAATAACGAAAATGGCGGGGCAGCATATAGGGAATATCAAAGACGGTTTGGCCTGACCATAAAACTTTTGGATCCCTATATTAGTATTCAGAACATGGCAAGTTTCCTGCAGTTGCGAACGCATAAGGCAAGAAGTAATTTTTTTTTACCCGTACCATATTCAATTAGAACGTCTTGCACCAGGCGATGATGTGAATCGCCTGAATTTTTGGCGTTAGGTATTTGAAAATTGAGTAATTTACAGAACTTTATTCACAGAGGAGGCGCAGTTTACAAAGGATGATATCAATAATTCTAGAAATGCTCACGTGTGGGCCCAGGAAAACCCACGTGCAAAACGTGAGTGCCGTTCACAACATAGATTCTCTATCAACGTTTGGGTTGGACCTGTAGGCATATGTTAGAACCACATTTTTTTTTAAGGTACACTAACTGGTAACGTGTACTTAATTTTTTACAACGTACGTTATCGAATCCTTTAGAAAATGTAAATGTTCTTTCAACATGATGGTGCCCCATCGCATTTCTCCAAACAAATTAGAAATCATTTAAATGATACATATCCCAACAGACGGTTTGGTCATGTATGGCCGGCAAGGTCTCCAGATTTCAACTCTGTAGATTATTTTGTATGTGCTCACTTAAAAAGTGAGGTCTACAGTGAAGACATTCATTCAAAGAATTGTTGATTACTGCAACGAAATTAGGAAAAATGCAGATGTGATAAGATGAATCGGACATCTCGTGAACCGCACCAGAAAATGGTGCTGGAGTGGCATTTTGAACATAAAATTTAATTATGATTCTAATTTGTAAATAAGTTTTATAATAATATCTGAATATCTGAATTTTTTTGTTTTTCGTATAATAATTATTCTGCTGATAGCTTGTTGGTATTTTGTAATTTACATTATTTATTTACATTATTTTTTTCCAATTTAGTATTTACCATTATTGGTTTGTTAATAAGTTGATTGTGTTGTTGTTTTACTAGTTTTTAATTAATGAAAGGAATGATAAAGATTCTTGGTTCGGTAGTTTCTAACATTATTTTTTTTGCTTATTTTACCTCATTCATAAAAAAATAATTATTAAAACATAATAGTTATTGTTGAAAAAAAAAGTAAACGCCTAATTTAATAGTGGAAGCATTTTTTGTGCATATCATTCATCGAAATTTTCTTAAGTCCCATATTGCATTATCTATTGGAATTTATTTCGAAAGCGGCAAAAGTGTGGCAAAAAGATTAGCCATTTTGTTCAGTTTTTTATGTACTTTTAGAATTTAATATTGAAAGTTAAAGAATACGTATAAAGTGTGTTGTTTTCTTGAAGAACAACAAAAACATTTTTTTCGAGTCCGGACTTGGATTTTCAGTTTGTGTGATACAAGCACTTATTTAGGATAACTAGTGCATTATATGTGCCAAATATGAACTTATTATTCCATTCCTTTACAAAGTAACAACCAAAAGAATTTTTGGCAAAAATACATGAAACACCCTGTATTTCAGCAACGAGGGCCCAACTAGGCTTTTCTATGAGTGAGTATGATTACCCTAGGTGTCCTGTATCTGCCATTAAAGCATGTCCGTTTCCTCGTGAAACACCCTGTATAATGGAGTCAATAGAGGTTGAAAATATGCATTATTTCGGAATAATTACGTGAAGCTTGGGTTTTCTTAAAACTTTTAGATATCACTTTTACATAGCTTAAAATAAAAAGTTATAAACATACAATCGTGAGAAAATTGTTTATTAATTACACAGGTTTACAAAAAAAGAAAAAAAAATCTGCTTCACTGACTAAACCTATCATGCCTTAATTATTTTTGTGTGCTGAATTCGAATTTTCAAGAAAATAGAAAATTTTTGAATTGAAAATTCGGAGTCAGCACACAAAAATACATAAGGCATGATAGTCCTTCGAGCAGAATTTTTTTCATGGAGACTGCCTAGACCTGTCCACAGGTCTACAAAAAAAAAAAAAATCTGCTCCAAGGACTAAACCTACCATGCCTTATGGATTTGTGTGTGCTGAATCCGAATTTTCAATTTAAAAAATTTTCTAATGCGTAGATTTCGAGTAAATTCCGGTTTTTATCGTCAAAATGTGGTTTTTGACAATAAAACTGTTTTTATTGTCGAGTAAATCCCGGTGGATTTACTCGAAATCTACGCGGTGAAAATTTTTTTAAATCGAAAACTCGGATTCAGCGTACAAAAATACTTAAGGCATGATAGGTTTAGTCCTTGGAGCAGATTTTTTTTGTGTTATTTAAACAAAAAAAAAACTTTTTTTTTACAAAATTATTATGATGATAATAATAATAACAATAATAAAGCATTTATTATTTACCCAAATTTACAAAATTAACAAAAATAAAGTAATACATTTACACTACAGGTAAATAAAAGGCGAGTAGCTTAGTTTACTGTCGAAGCCAGTAAACTGTTCTTCCACTACCACCTATAAATAACGTCAGAAGCAGAAAAATATAAGTACATATAATGAGGCTTCATATTTAGACAAAACATAACACATGAAAATTAAAAAAAGAAATAGATCAAAGCAGAACGAAAAAGATGCAGACTAGAGGAGAGAGGAGACTAGGAAATGAAAAAAAAAAAAAGGAAGGAACAAACGTAAAAAAGATAGAGAAGTTATAGGAAAAGGTAAGATTTTACTTTACTGGTTTCGCATTATATATTTTTTAAATGACTTTTTAAAACTTGCACATGAAAGGGTGAGTCCATTAAAGGGCAGCTTATTTATAAGTTGAGAAATTTTAAAGAAATTTAATTCAAATTGACATATAAGGGGTTTTCGAGGTCGCTGAAGTAGATTATGATAGCAAAAAAAAGTAATTCAAAATGGATGATCCAATATGGTTGAATTTTCGATAAAAATTTCATTAAAAATGACGTAACTCGATAAAGAGTATGAGCGGGTAGCAATGTAAAAAGTGCCACCGCATCTACCGAAGTAAAATGGCTTCCATAAGATGTCTCGTATGCTGACTGTCTTGTGTACAAAGTTTTAAGCTCGTGGACTCTGCATGGGGCGGGAAAAAAAATAATTTACCTCTAAATGTTTTATTTTTTTTCTCACCTCCTATTTGACGGATCGCTTTGTCATTTGGCTCAAATAATGTTAGTGTTAGGAGAGTTTATTTTAAAAAATATTACTCTTCTACGATGATTTTATGCATTAAAAAAAAATTAATACATTTTTTCAATGGCCTGAAGGGTGACTACCCTGTTTGACACTATTACCATATTTTGATATAATATGTATTTAAACTATAACTGTAACATATAACAGTTATAGTTTTATTAATGCGGTGGAACAGGATAAAAATAAATAAAAATTTTCTGAACTTGCAATATTACGAGTACCTATATTATTTAATTTTTTACAATGAATTATTTTTTTATTTATTTGCTTTTATCATGATTAGAGAATATTGTTTAGGTATTATGCAAATCACAACTTACACACTTTTTTATTTATTATGAAAATATCCACTTTCTGTAATATACTAGTCAGAAAGTAGATAATTTCCTATTAAATAAAAAAAAGTGTGAATGACTAAATGTAAATAAATGATTTAAGTATTTTCAATATATTTTTTCTTTAAAATGCTAAGAATCCTATCATGTAATTCAATACCTCATCAGTATTAGCTAGAAGGGTAGTTGTTTTGATTAATTTTCCAATAATGAGTGTTTTAAAGTATTTACCTGACTAGTATATTAGCGTGCCCAGATTATGGCAACAATATACAGAAAGTAGGTGTTTTCATAATAAAAAAAAAGTGCGTAAGTTGTGATCAGAGGCGTAACTATGGCAGGGCAAATCGGGGCGATGCCCCGAGGCCCCTGGAGATCGAAGGGCCCCAGCCGGCGCCTGGGTGAGGCCGGGTATTAGGATAGAATTTTTTTCGGATTCTCCCCTCCCCCCGCTTATCAAAAAAATGTTGGGATCAGAAAAATTTTTTTTTAGATTTTTCCCTCCCGCTCATCAAAAAAATTTTGGGATCAGAAAACATTTTTTTCGGATTTCTCCCTCCCGCTCATCAAAAAAAAAGTTGAGATCAAAAAATATTTTTTTCGGATTTCTCCCCCTCCCGCTCATAAAAAAAATGTTGAGATCAAAAAAAATTTTTTTTTCGGGTTAGGATTGGGTATTAAGAATATGTAATAGGGGGCACTCCGACAATTTTTTGCCATGGGGCGCCATGATGTCTAGTTACGTCACTGGTTGTGATTTGCATAATACCTAAATAATACTCTCTAATATTATTTAATATTTAGATAGGTAATCATATAATTCATTCCGACAAGAGTAACTGAGTGATACAGAAGTTGGACCCATATTGCAAGCAAAAGTAGGGAGAACTCGGCCAGAACGGAAAGATGTCTCAAACAAAGGCGTAGGATTGAAGGCTTTGTGGTCGTAATGGGATTCACTTAGAGCTAGTGATGGGCGATATCGTGATTTTTCAATCACAACGTAAATCGTTACTGTGATTTTTTTACATCAGTGAATTTAAAACGTGATGCGATCACGACTTTCATAATACAACGTACGGGAGAAATTATTAATTATTATATTGGTCTTGTATAGCGACTATAGCGACTCACTCACTTCCAAAAGCGAGAAGTTTCCATGGAGTCGCTAAGAAACAAAAAGGAAAACTCGATCCATAATGGAGAAGTTTCCATGGAGTCGCTAAGAAAAATAAAAACATTCGATATAAAAAATATAATATCAATATACTTAAAAAATACCAAAAATGACATAAAATATGAACCTGTATTAAAAACAAATATACATATATTAACTTCGATTTTAATTTTATTTATAGCGATAACGCTATAAATTTGGTGACCCCGACGTGATCATTTTATGTCCAACGTGATAAATATATGCCAGACGTGAAAATTATATGTCCAACGTCATAAATATATGCCAGAAGTAAAAATTTTATATCCAACGTGATAAATATATACCAGAAGAGATTCAATATATCAACTACCGTTATAAATTGACCATTTTATGAAGAGAAGAATTTTCCGATGAATTTTGAATAGAGGTTCCAAATTTGAATAGATGTTCCTATAATTTATGGTAATTTCCTAATTCAATCAACTGAAGTTGTACATTACAAGTACTGTGTCATCTGTCGGTGAGTGAGTTAAAGTACATTTCCTTTTTTATCTAAGAGAGTAGTAAATCAATCAATCAATCACAATCGATTAGTTATGCAAAGACAACCTTCAGACGAGGATTTTCCTCAAACCCATTATGTCACCTCTGTCAAATTACCCCCATTCTGGAAATCAAAACCAGAAATTTGGTTTACCCAGATTGAATCACAGTTTTCTGTTGCAAAAATTGTCAATGATAAGAAAAAGTATGATCAGGTTATAGCTAATTTGCCATTAGATGTGATAGATAATATATACGATATAATATCTAATCCCCCGGAAACGGATCTCTATATAAATTTAAAGAAAGTTTTAATTTCACGTTTATCATCGAGTGAGGAAAAACGTCTGAATGATCTGTTATCAGGTTCCCAAATGGGCGATCTGAAACCTTCAGATTTCTATAGATCCATGCTGAATATGGTTGGAGGATTCAGCATGGTTAGTCAAGATTTATTGATAAAGCTATGGAAAAGACGTTTACCTCAAACAGTATATATTGCCATTACAGCTTCAGGGAAAACAGACACAAAAGAGATTCTAGATATTGCAGATCAGATCTGGGAGTCCTGTCAAAATTCAATGGTTGCATCGTACTCCAAAAATCCTCTTGACTCTGAGTCCACCCCGTTATCAGATTTAACTACCACTATCAAAAATTTTTCAATCACTTTCCATGATTCAATTAATCAAGTATTACAAAAACAAGAAATTTTTAATTCTCGATTAAACTCTTTAGAATCCAGACTTTCCAATCAATCCTTCGAGCCTCAACCTTCTACTTCATGCTGCAACAATTGCAAAAGTAGAAGCAATTCACAAACTCGTACCACTAATCGCAATCGTTCACCCAGCCGTAATAATGTTTCCAATAAATTTGATCGTACAGACAATACTATTTGTTACTACCATCAACTTTATGGTACCAATGCCTATCGTTGTGGAGGTGAATGGTGCAAATTCAGTAAGAATTGTAAAAAATCTGATAATTCTCAAAGATGACTGAAGTTTGATAATTCTATGACGTCTGATTTTGACATTACTAACAGCAAACGTCGTCGACTTTTTATTTACGATAGATCTAACAACCTGAACTTCCTAATTGACACTGGTGCCGATTTATCTGTGGTGCCACGCAATGCTTTCACAGATTTAAAAAAGAATTTCGATACGATATTAACCGCGGCTAACGGTTCAACCATTTTTACTTACGGTAAGAAATTGTTAAAAGTCAATCTAAACTTACGTAGATTATTTCCTTTCGTTTTCAATATAGCAGACGTTGACATACCGATAGTCGGAGCAGATTTCTTGTCTCATTTTGGTTTAGTTGTTGATCTTAAAGGAGCTCGAATAATTGATAACAAGACTAATTTGTCAGTTAATTGTTTTATTAAAAATAGTCCTTTAGACAATTGTAGATTAGATTCACTTAAATTATTTCCTTTGACAGATAAATATAACAAATTACTTTTACAATTTCCTAATTTAATTAGTTCCCCAGATTACAATTTACCTATTAAACATTCTATTGTACATCATATAGTTACTGAAGGTCATTTACCTTTTTCACGACCTCGTAGATTAGACAATCTTAAATTTAAAATAGCTCAAACAGAATTTAATAACATGGTAGAATTAGGTAACTGCAAACCATCATCTTCTCAAGTTTCCTCTCCACTCCATCTAGTGGCGAAAAAAGAGAATGACTGGAGACCTTGTGGAGATTATCGACAACTAAATACGATTACCATTCCAGACAGATATCCATTACCTCATATCCACGACTTTAGCTCTCAGTTGCACGGCTGCACTATTTTCTCCAAGATTGATTTAGTGCGAGCGTACCATCAGATACCTGTCGCTGAAAATGACGTTTATAAGACAGCTATAACAACTCCATTCGGACTGTTTGAATTTTCCCGCATGCCTTTTGGTCTACGCAATGCCGGTCAAACTTTCCAACGTTTTATGAATGAAGTACTTGTCAATTTACCTTTCGTTTTCGTCTATTTGGATGACATATTAATCGCAAGTCAATCAGATGTGCAACATTTGGAACATTTGGAAAAGGTTTTCAAGAGATTAGACACATACGGAATTAACATTAAACCATCTAAATGTATCTTAGGAGTTGACAATTTAACCTTTTTAGGTCATCACATCTCTTCATCAGGTATTTTACCATCAACTGAGAGAGTCGAAGTCATTAATAATTTCCCTTTACCGACAACTCTCAAACAACTACAACGTTTCATAGGTATGGTGAATTTTTATCATCGTTTCATACCTCATTTTGCTGAAATATTATTTCCCCTATATTCTCTTTGTAACAGTTTATCTCATGATAAAATTACAAAGATAAATAGTTGGCCTGATCAATGTTTAGACGCATTTTCGAAAGCCAAAGATGCAATAAGTAATGCAGTAGTTTTAGCTCATCCTTGCAATAATGACGATACTATCTTATCTCTCTCAGTCGATTGTTCTAACCTTGCCATGGGTGCAGTTTTAGAGCAAAAAGATAATAAGGGATTTCTTGCTCCTTTAGCATTCTTTTCCCGTAAATTAACCACAGCACAAACCAATTATTCGATTTTTGACAAAGAACTTTTAGCATTATATACTGCAATTAAACATTTTAAGTTTATACTTGAAGGTCGCAAGTTTAATTGTTTTACAGATCACAAACCTTTAATCAACGCTTTATTCACAAAAGCAGAAAGATCTCCTCGTCAAATACGTCATTTAGAATACATAGCTCAATTTTCTTGTAAAATACAACATGTTAAAGGAAAACATAATGTAATAGCTGACAGCTTGTCACGTATTTACGACACTTCTTCCTTAAAACAAGATATTTTACCACTTCAACTTAAAAATTCTCCCTTCCTTAATGTTAACTTTGACCTAAAGTTGCTTAGTGAAGCTCAGGAGAAAGATTCAAATCTCAACTATTTATTGTCAGATAAATCATCACTAACTAAAACCAATTTCATTTTAAAAAAGATACAAATTCCAGATTCAAATGATTTTATTTGGTGTGATATTTCTCGTGCAAAAGTCAGACCTTTTGTCCCACTTATTTACAGACGAACGATTTTCGATATTTTTCACAACTTATCTCATCCTGGTATTAAAGCCACTAGACTTTTGATTTCAAATAACTATTTTTGGCCGAAAATGAATACAGATTGCAATTTATAGTCAAAATCGTGCATTAACTGTCAAGCTGTCAAAGTCAGTCGACATACGCGAAGTGCTCTCGGAAACTTCACCATTCCGAAAATCAGATTCGACCACATCCACATAGATTTGGTAGGACCATTACCTCCATCCAAAGGTAACTCTTACATTCTTACGGTGATTGAACGATTCACTAGGTGGCCGGAAGCGTACCCTCTTCGCGACATCACAGCAGAAACAGTTGCACGTACTTTATTTCAAAACTTTGTTTGTCGATTCGGTGTTCCCTTGTCAGTAACGACTGATCAAGGAGTACAATTCGAGTCAAGATTATTTAATGAATTTGCAAAGTTTTTAGGTTTTCATAGAATACGTACAACTCCATATCACCCAGAAGGCAACTCTTTAATTGAAAGATTTCATCGCTCACTTAAAACTTCCTTGTTAGCTAGAGCCAATACATCACATTGGACAGATGAATTACCCATCATTTTATTAGCATTTAGGACAACTCCCAAGGAAGATCTGCAATGTTCACCTGCTGAACTCATATATGGTCAAACCCTTCGTTTACCTGGCGAATTTTTCGTTGAATCGTATAATTCCCCAGATATTCCTTATTTCATTGACAAATTACGCATTTATTTTAATAATTTAAAATTTGTTCCTCCAACTTCGCATGGCAATTACAAAACTTTTGTTAGTTCAGATCTTGCCTCTTGCGATTTTATTTTCGTTCGCATTGAACGTTTAAAACGTTCATTTACTCCTTTATATGAAGGACCGTTTAAAGTTTTATCTCGTTCAGATAAGTTATTTACCTTTAAGAAAGGAGACAAAGTCATAACTGTCAATATTGATAGGGTTAAACCGGCTTTTGTATTAGTTGACAGATGTGACACTTTGCCTACCCCGATTAAAAAAGTACGTTTTGCAATCGACACGTTGATTGATTGACTATTTTCTTTTTTAACGAGGGGGTGTATATAGCGACTATAGCGACTCACTCACTTCCAAAAGCGAGAAGTTTCCATGGAGTCGCTAAGAAACAAAAAGGAAAACTCGATCCATAATGGAGAAGTTTCCATGGAGTCGCTAAGAAAAATAAAAACATTCGATATAAAAAATATAATATCAATATACTTAAAAAATACCAAAAATGACATAAAATATGAACCTGTATTAAAAACAAATATACATATATTAACTTCGATTTTAATTTTATTTATAGCGATAACGCTATATCTTGGTTGAATCACGGCAAGGGAACGAAATACGGAAGGAAAGTCGTGATCACGTCACGCTTTTCTGCCAACTTTACTAACAGTCGTTACCTGTGATTTCTTAATATCAGTGATTAAATCACAGTTCGTGATATATCGTCCATCACTACTTAGAGCATTAGACGGTCTGTTATTATTATTACATACGAACATCTATAAGAGTTATTTTATTAACCATTAGGAACATAACTCATAAAAACAAAATTATTTATCCAAGTCACTTTCCTCATCTAACTGTGGCAGTAAAGAAAGTTTTATTGGTTGATTCAATTTTAGTACCTCCGGTTTTTTTACATATTATACATTGTTACTGTTTTTGCGTTTTAAATTAAGTGAGCTGATTTTGCTCTCAGAACTATTGCTATCAGTTGTAGAACTTTCCATTTCATGCATAACACTAACTACTATCTAAGAGATAAGATACTATATATGAGAGCGTAACAGTATGAGATGGAGCTACGGAGATTTGTAAGACAGATGCGGCTACGGCAGAGCGGGGGCGTGAGTAGCCAGCGGTCCGGCAGCCAATTGAAAAATGGCTTATTTTGTATTTTTAGTGCCTCTTCAACTGTCACGGCTCGCACTCTCGACCGTGGAGTATCCCTATACATGGCTTCTACTTCAAGTGCACGCACCAAAGCTTCGCTACTACTTTGGTGTCTCGTCAGCCTCAGAACTGCCTGACTTCTTCGTCCCTTATGGCATCTAAAAAGGCCCCCACGGCTAATTGTTCCTGAAATTCTCTAGGTGCACTCGGATACGCCAGGTGTGCCAGTCTCCCTATTGCAGCTTCGAATTCTTGTAAACTTTTCCCCAGCCTTTTGTGTCCGTGATTTTAGCTGAGCCTGGTATACTTGGGCAAGGTGTTGGTCGCCATATCTCAAGTCTAATGCAGCTTCCAAGACTTTGAAGTCCTTTTGTTTCTCCACCGGGATGGTCTGAAGTAACTCTGAGGCTTGGCCCCTTAGCGTCAGAACTAATGTCACAGCCTTTTCCTCGTTATCCCAGTTATTTGCACTTGCAGCCGCCTCAAATTGTCTCTTGTACGATGTCCATGAATTTTGGCCGTCAAATGAGGGAGGTTTTAAACGAGGACCTGATGATGGTACCAGCTGGCCTCCTTTCTCTCTCAATTGTCGCTTAAGGCGCTCCACTTTTCCTTCGACCTCACTCATCTTTTCTTTGATGTCGCTTACTTCCCCTTTGACTTGACTGACTTCTGTCTTGACCACACCTACTTTATCTTCGACCTTGTTTATCTCTTCTTTGATTTCGTTAGTGATTGAATTCATAGCGCCTTGTTGGATTTTCATTTGATCGCTAAGGATTTTGCTCAGTTCTTCCTGGCGTCTTTCTTGTTCCTCTTTTTCTTCTTGGCTTTGTCTTTCTTGTCCTTCTTTCTCCTCTTGACCTCTCATTTCCAGGTCTTCCATTATTTCCTTCAATTCGTGTCTTTCTTCTTGACGCCGCCTTTCTTCCTCTTGACGTCTTCTTTTTCTTCTTGACTTCGCTTTTTTTGTTTTTCTTTTTCTTTGCGATGTCTTATCTGAAGTGAAATAACTAAACATGAATGGATTATATGATTACCTATCTACCTATCTAAATATTAAATAATATACTCTTAATATTGCAAGTTCAGATAATTTTTATTTATTTTTATCCTGTTCCATCGCATTAACAAAACTGTAACTGTTATATGTTATAGTTATAGTTTAAATACATATTATATCAAAATATGGTAATAGTGTCAAACAGGGTAGTCACCCTTCAGGTCATTGAAAAAATATATTAATTTTTTTTAATGCATAAAATCATCGTAGAAGAGTAATATTTTTTAAAATAAACTATCCTAACACTAATATTATTTGTGCCAAATTACAAAGCGATACGTCAAATAGGAGGTGAGAAAAAAAATAAAACATGTAGGGGTAAATTATTTTTTTTCCACCCCATGCAGAATCCACGAGGTTAAAACTTTGTACACAAGACAGTCGGCATACGAGACATCTTATGGAAGCCATTTTAGTTCAGTAGGTGCGGGGGCACTTTTTACATTACTACCCGCTCATACTCTTTCAAACAATTTTCACTCTGATTACTATATTCAATATGGTATTGATGAGGTGTCACAAAATAATATATCTCGATAGAAAAAGTCAAAATGGTTTACGCAGATTTTTATTAAAAATAATAAATATTTCAATTATATTGAACGATATAAATTCATTTTTAGATATCGATTTCTTCAGTTAATGGAAGTTCGGTCTGCCTTCTTGTTCCTGCTCTTGTTCCAAAAATATCTGACGGTTTGTGCAATCAGATCCAGCACAAATAGAGCAGGCTACGGTGCAATGTAAGCCGGCTTTCCTGTAACTACACTGATTGCCACAACCAGTTTTGCATCCGCAAAAAATCATCTGTAGCAATCACTTGGGGCTGGATTTTGAGTCATTGCAATTGGAGTTATGCCCGAATTCTCTCGTACCACGTGAATATTTTTATTATGTTTTCGATATTTTAAGCAGGAAAAACATTTTATAAACAATCAACATTGAGTCGATTTACCGAAAAAACTTGATTTTTTCAATATTTCGTGAAAACTATACTGCCCTCCTAACTTAGAGAGCAGTATCTCCACCTTTACTAGTTTTAATATAACGTCCTTTTTAGTTTATTTGGCTGGGCCACCACAAAAAACTTAATGAAAATCTTTGAAATTTGTTCTATTATATTTCAATATATTTGTTTTAAATTTGTATCACAATAACAATGTCAATATTTAGAAATGTAAGTAGAAATTGGCAGTTACTGCTTTTTAGTCTAGTGTACTATTTAGATTAAAGACGAACATGAAACTATGACTTGCAGTATGTGCATATATTAGAATTTACTGCTTTTTAGTGCAGACTAGAAAAGCTTAATTTGGAGATTCCGCAATATTTTATAAGAAATGTTCGTAAAAATGATGGCAAAATAAAACGGAATGTTACTAAAAAAATTATATTTCTTAGAACATAACAAACAGTAATTCCTATTATATTTTTTATTTACCACTGTATTCAAATCTAACGTCAACTGCATCGTCATTCGCAGGAATCTTATTTTTCCTTCAGGATACATATTCTTTCCACAGGCAAGGAAAAGGTTTAGTAGGTTGTTTTTTACCTACCGGTACAAAACTCTTGTTAAAACACTATTCTTCGAGGCGTTTCTCGGGAAATTAAATTTGAAATTCTTATCATCTTGCCATTGGAAAGGTTGTCTGAAGGTGTCAAAACATGTTTTTACATGTTATTCAAAATCCCAAAAAAAAATATTTTCAGACAAATTGGCTGAAATTTTCAGACGTGGAGGTAAAAATCGGTTCCCGAATTTTTTTTTCTTTACCGGCTCAGTTAACCTAAGTTTTTAGTTTTTCTCTAAATTGCTAGTTATTTAAATATTCAAGATCAAGACTTTGGTAGCCCAAAAGATATAAATACAACGTTACTGACTTTCATTTGCAAACTTAAGTTATTTATTAATGGTACTTAATCGGTATTATAAAGGCAATTTAAGGAAAAACAGAAACAAAACAGAATAAAATCACAACTTGTAGTTGGTTAATGTGTCAAGCCATAGTATTATCTCCGATATAATTACAAAGATATTAAAAAAATAATAATTACCCTTCTTTTTAAGAGCTACAAGTTCTTAAACTAAACATACATTTTTACTTGTCTAAACACGAACAGCTTATATGTGCAACTAAAGTGACTTTACCGGAGCCAACAGTTGGACATTTTAAGTACAATACCAACTGTTACTACTAGTCTTAAATGCAGCATCTCCAATAAAAATTGGAATTACTGCATTTTAGTTGAGCAAGGGGCTCATACTGCATTATAGTTTGGTATATGGTTTAAAAGGTGGAGATACTGCAAACTCTATAGCTCATTTGCATTAAAGCTATGGTCAATACTGTTTTCTAACGTAGTCAAAGAGGTGTAAAAATGCACGAAACATATTAAAATCACAGCAATTCCAAATTAACAAAATTGGGAGTTACGACTTTTTAGGTTAGGACGGCAGTATAGTTTTATATATATTCCAAAAAAATTTTACATCAGATTCACTTATTTTGAGGTCGCACTATAAACGTATGCTGGATAGGAAGGCTAGATAATTTTTTTTATAAAAGTTATTAACATTTATTTTACCATAATTTCAAGAATTTTCGAGCAAAAAATGTTTTTTCTTATTTTCGTAAAAAAATAAGGTTAATTTAATTTTTAAGGTAAATCCCATTGAAGCATCTCAAAGTAAACATTTCAATACTTAAAAATCGCACCTACAGAGATCTAATAACGCGATTTAAACCAGAGTAATAAGTGATTAAATTTATTTATATATATCAAATTTTATCACTTTCTCAAAATTTTGAAATTTTGGAAGTGTACATCTTAAACATACATTTTTGAGATTTTTTTCACTTATCGGATCATTTTGTATATTATTTCAAGAGTAAAATGTGAAAGACACAGGTTTTTATCTTAAAAATTTTAGAAATGGTAGAGCTTTTACCGTTTTCATCGCAAATCTCTTTATATTCCGACTTCATATATGTATGTACTATTCCTACATATATTCATTTTTATATTTGAAATATAATAATCCCATAGCTACATGTTATTTCTTTCATTTAAGTTTTTATGAGGTCAATTTCATTAATTAGTTCAAAAGTTACAGCAAATTTAGTGTAGCGGGTGCGGGGCTACGCGCGCTTCGCGCGCCGGCGGCGTACTTACACATCGCCGTGCTCCATTTTCGGGTGTTAAACAAAAAAATCTGGAGCCTACATTTTTAATTGTAAAAAAAAATTAATATTCATTTTTGACGTGAAATTTCCCGTACTTTCGAATGGTGCAATTAGTTTTTGAAAGAAAAAAATATTTTAACGATATATTTGATAAAAACTGGTATTTTGCAACTTATTCGTTTAATAACAAATTACGCTCAAGGACTATTGTTGGTAACTTTTGGTATGTTGTTCCTGACATGTTCAGAAATGTATTCTCAAAAGTTACCTCTTGCCGGAATTTTTCCGAAGTGAAAACCTCTATTGACTCCACTAATAGTGTTAATAGATAGACAGTAGGTGCACAAATCGACATAACAATAAATAGTATTAAAATCATAACTTTGGTCAGTTTTTCTTTTAAATTCATGCGATATTGTTCAAATATTATAAAATCAATTATTAAGCTGTCCGCTACAGAGCACCACTTTGTACCTAGTTGAAAGCTGCCTTCTCTTGAGCTCTCAAAGCGTCTGTGTCATATAACTTATTAGTTTTTCGCTACGTAAAACCTTATTAACTAAAATATAACGAGGTTCATAAATATTTTCTAGAAAACTTAAAAAGAAGCTGGCAAGCATTCAACTTCACGCTAATCTTATTCAGTGCCTATTTATATTTTCCCTTTACTTAAACAAAATAATGAGCAATTGCATTTTGTAAAAGAAAAGAGATTATTTAATATGTTTATTTATATATATATATATATATATTTTTTTTTTTTCGTAGAATGTCCCTCAAAGTTGTGTCCTTAAAGGTTGAATCTTGAGGAACATATTTTGCTCATAAATTCAAATATTATTTTATTGACAGTAATTTAATTTGGACAGTATATCGGGTGATTTTTTTAACCTGAAACTTTCAAATATCTCGAATAATAAGCACTCTATCAAAAAAATGTCTATAATCAAAATTTAATCATTCCGCGGTGGAAATACACTAGTGCTAAAATTAGTCACCCCCCCCCCCCCCCATCCTTGTAGGTCAGGTCGGGGGTAACTTTGAAACCTTAAATAGGAAGCCCTATTTTGTATTGCAGATTCGGATGGCTAAAAATACGTAGGATTTGTATGAAACATTTTCTTTGATTCATGGTAGATGGCGCTGTAATTTACGAAATTCTTTTTTTTCTTCGATTTCTCATACTGCATACGATTCTGCACTACGTATGCAATAAAAAATACCACGTTTTTATTGTAAATAATCAAAATTAATCTTGAAAGAAATTTTATTTCTCAAATTTTCAGTTACTGAAAAAATTTTACATTTGCTTAACGTTTGTGTTATTCTTTTCTTCATGTTTTTTATGTATTTGCTGTTTTTTTTTTTGTAAATAAACGTAGAAAAGAAAGAAGTAACTTTAAGAAACAACGCATTTTGCTCATTTCGAAGATTATTTCGCAAACAGAAAACTTATACATAATGTCTACGTTAAGCGTTTTCCGGATAGAACTCGGTTACGTGCTTCATTTTATCGCACTGTCAAACGATTTACTACTGACGGAAATGTTCAACCGAAAAAAATTCGCATCCTAAAAATCCTATTTAAGATTTCAAAGTTACCCCCGCCCGACTTACAAGGAGGGGGGAAAGGTGACTAATTTTAGCACTAATGTATTTCCTCCGCGGAATGATTAAATTTTGATTATGGACATTCTTTTCGTAGAATGCCTATTATTTGAGAGTTCAGGTTAAAAAAAAATCACCCGGTACCTATACACCGAAAATAACTATCTATCGGTGACTGGGCACTATGGGGCCTTTCAGGCACTATGGGGCCTTTCCTATCTTCTCTAGGAAACCAGCGATCGAATATACTTAATACTGGATGCTACCATTAACCATTAAACTATTAAATAGATTTATTTGCATATTAACATTCTGACATTTCGTGGTGTACTTTATTTTTTATTACATTCTATTGTAATTTTACATTATTTATTATAGTGATTAAACAATACGTTTTCGAGAAACGATGGTTTAACTGATAAGCAGAGGTAGGGGGCAGTTCCAGAAATGGGTTTTATATACAACTAACTATCTAACTAAAAAGGGTCGGCACACATGTTTGTTAGTTCTGGCGCTTACGTCAGAAAATAATTTTTTTTGAAATTGCCTTAAACGTGTGAACTACCTTTATTTTTAAAAACATGTAAAAATGTTATTTAAAGAAGTTGCTTGCAATGCGAAGTTATATCCAGATATCAAATTTGGCTGTTCTATTTTAAAAATAAAAATTTTTCACTTTTTTACGCATAATTCCTGAACTATATTTTTTAAATATTTTCTGTTATTAGTAGTTCTCTCTACTTAATTTCAACCTAAGTAATGGATTAAAATCCATTTTGCAGAACTTTTAGCAGTACTTTATTTGACCAAATAAATATTTGGGAATTTCTTGGTGCATAATAGTTGTTCTCTTTTTTAAAATGTTAACCTTTTCGCATTTTTTTAATGCAAAACACTTAAAAAGAGTTTCACTTAGCGATTTATATTAAAAAACTAGTTAGTAGTGTTAGTCAGGACTATAGGCGTAACAAATTTTTTTGGCAAATAAAAGTTTACTCTGAAAGTAACCCATTTCGATCAGTTTTATTAATTTAATTAATATCACATTGAAAAATAATTTTAAATTCGCGTGCATTTAATCTTAATTCGAAAATATTTAGCTGAAATGCGTCAGTCTATTTTAATGATGTTTCAGTAGATTTACGAACGTATAAATTGATTGTTATTAAAAAGACATTATAGTTATTAAAATTGAACTACCATTACTCGGAAAGTTTCCAGTGAAAATCGCTACGTGTATATGTAGTAAAAACATTGTTATGATATCTGCTTTTCAGATATATATAGTTCAACGGTCATTAAATAGTATATTGTTTTATTAGGAGTAAAAGTGATACTTTTGTGACGAAGTGGGTCCGGCAATTACAGACGAGTCACAATAAGTGGCTTTTACTCCGAATAAAACATGCTATTTTTTCTTCAAACGTCGATCAGCTAAAAAAAAAACAAAAAATAAAGATAAAAAATCTCGAATTTCACCACCAAAAACGCATTGTGTTAATATCGCATGGCCGGCGTATTAAATAAAATACGCGTTGCTATAGATATTAATTTTTCTGCCAGAAAAAGTACTTTTACCCCCGTTTTTAATGGCAACGCATAGCAGTCTAAAAGGTCAAACTTTAATGTCGTAAAATGAGTTAAGAAATGTCGCTTTTGGAGAAAATAGTTTATTGTGTGGCAAGGGCTTATGATACTCGCTGCGCTCGTGTTCCTACTTTCATACATCGTTTTGCAATGTGTGTTACAAACTATTTTTTCTACGGTTGTGAAGTTATTTCCTTTAAAGTCTTTCCAAAATTTTAAATTTGTCAAGATGTAATCGAGGCGTGTGGCAAAGTGACATTTTCCGCTCATTATGAACTAATTACTAAATATCTAGAGGAGGAAGATGATTATGTTTCCAATAGCTACGATATAAAAATAGAAATGCTGCTTTTAGTTATACATGCCATAACACAAAGGGATAACATTTGGAGAATGAGGATGAAGCGACTTTCATAAGCAACCTACTAGGTACTTAATTATTGATTGAATTTGAAATTATAAAACAAAAAAGTTGGGTTAAAGAGGACTAACATAAAGGGCTATTATGTTCTTCTACATTATATCCAAGTTTTAAAGAAAACGTATGAAACAGATTCGCCAAGACAATTCCCAAATAATTATTCCTCTAAACTTTTGAACGAAATATGATACACATATTTTTTTATTCACAGTAATGCAATGTTAACGAGAAAGAGCAAAAAACACAGTAAAATAGATTACTGTTAACAACATACTATACTATACTAGATTACTGTTAACAACATACTATACTATTGAATAGATATGCAAGAGCAAAAAACACAGTAAAATAGATTACTGTTAACAACATACTATACTATTGAATAGATATGCAGGTTTCACGAGGAAACGGATATGCTTTAATGGCAGATATAGTGTGGTAGCTTAGAGCAAATTCTAAGCAGAATCGTGATCTGTGGGATTAAAGTGCCTGCAGAGTTCTTATATACCCTCAGTATTATCAATTCAGGGAGGGGGAGGGGGGGGGGGGGTGCCCGATTTCAGTGTCCGTCATCTTGAAATACGACGCCATCTTTGTTTTCTTTCGACTTTTATTTGGTTTTTACTAAATAGGGTAAGCTGTACAATTGTTAACACATCAGCAGTTATTGGCACCTATTTTTAAAAGTAAAAATAACAAGAAGCCACAATACTGGAGCGCCCTGTCAAATATCTAGTTAATTTCTGTAAACAGTTCTTTTTATGTTGGTAGCATTTCATTTCTGGCGGGATAATAGTGTAAGGAATGCCGCTGATTCATTTAACAGTGCTTGTTGGTGCAGTGGTTATTGATAATTTTTAACGTGTCTGCTAAGAAACTGATATTCAGGTATGCATTATTAACATGTTTTCTGTCAACAACTCGTGTTTTCTTCATGCTTAAGGTAGATGTAATGTTTCATTTTGTAAGTTACTATATCATAACCTATCATTTCTTCCACATTAAAATTATTGTGGGCATGCCAACGACTATCTTCTGCAAATTAAGAAAACATATTTATTGGCAGGGGTGCCAATAACTGTAATTTTTGACTAAATAGGAAATTGAAAGTCTGGGTGCTTTATAATGTATTTCAGCTGTAAATGTTCATTTGAGGCGTAATATTGTAGCAAAATTCCCTCTTGAAACAATAGTTGGCATACTGCCAATAACTGTATATTTCAGGTGCCAATGATATCTAATATGCATTATTATTATTATTGTTATTGTGGGCATGCCAACGACTACCTTTTCCAAATTTAGAAAACATTTATTGACAGGAGTGCCAATAATTGTATGTATGTTGTATGTGAGGTGCCAATCTTGTGCTTTTTTAAAAAAAAATCCAGACTTCAAGATTTCCACCTACGACAGATATACTAAAAGTTATTTCTTGCTTATAGAGATGACAAAAACTCATCAAGCTCAGCCCTATAGAAAAGAATACAATGAGAACGACGTGCAAAAGGCACTTAATGCTATTAAGAAGGGATTGTAAAAAAAAATGCTTCTAAAACTTATGGTGTACCTCGTTCTACATTACAATTTAGATTATCCAACAGATTCACTAAAACCGAACATGGGCCTTCAACAATTTTAACATCGGATGAAGAGAAATTATTAGTTAGCTGGATTATCGAAGCTCAAAGAAAGGGATTTCCCAAAAGAATCGAGGACATTCAATCATCAGTAAAAGTATTTTTGGATAAAACACCTCGAGAAAATCCTTTTAAAAACAATGTTCCCGGAATCGATTGGTATAAGGCTTTTCTGAGACGTCACCCAGAAATTAGGCTTAGAACCCCAGAAGCTGTAACTTCTGCTTCGTCCTGTGTCAGTGAAGCAGATATTAGAAAGTGGTTTGGTGAAGTTCGAAATTATTTAGTTGAAAAGGGTTTTTCAAACATTTTAAACGACCCAAGAAGGATATTTAATGGAGATGAAACTAACTTTCAATTATGCTCAAAGAACAAGAAGGTTTTAGCTCCGAAAGTTGCTAAAAACGTTTATGAAGTGGAACGCGGTGTATCAAAAAGCACCCTGACTGTTATGTTTACATTTAGCGCAGCAGGAGACGTCACACCGCCCTTCGTAATATATCCTTACACAAGAATGCCTAGCAAAGTTGTTTCATCAGTACCAGATTCATGGGACGTTGGTCATACTGAAAATGGGTGGATGAAAAAAGAACTGTTTTATGAGTATGTGGGCAATGTTCTCTATAAATATCTCAAAAAAATAGAGACACAGTTTCCCATAATTTTGTTTGTGGATGGGCACAAAACCCATTTAGATATTAAACTAAGTGAATTGTGCACTGAAAGGGGAATCATACTGATCGCACTTTATCCTAATTCGACTAGAATCCTACAACCAGCCGACGTTTCGGCTTTTAGACCAATAAAGGCTGGTTGGAAAAAGGGACTTATAGAGTGGAGGTTGAAAAAAGGAAATGCTGATAAATAGGTTAACACTGAAACTTTTGCCTCCATATTAGAATGTGTTCTAGAAACATCAATTAATTAAAGTTATAGAGAACGGATTTAAGGCGTGCGGACTTTATCCTTGGGATGCAGATAAAGTTGATTATAGTAAATGTTTGGGGAAAAGTAAAATAAGGCAGGACAAAACAGCTGTAAATACGACAGATTATGCTAATTAGAGAATATTATTTAGGTATTATGCAAATCACAACTTACACACTTTTTATTTATTATAAAAATACCTACTTTCTGTATATTGTTGCCCTAATCTGGGCACGCTAATATACTAGTCAGGTAAATACTTTAAAACACTCATTATTAGAGAATCAATCAAAACAACTACTCTTCTAGCTAATACTGACGAAGTATTGAATTACATGATAGGATTCTTAGCATTTTAAAGAACAAAAATATATTGAAAATACTTAAATCATTTATTCAAATTTAATCATTCACACTTTTTTATTTAATATGAAATTATCTACTTTCTGTATATTGGTGCCTCAGTCGGGTCACGCTAATATACTACTTAGGAAAACACTTTAAAACACTCATTATTGGAAGACCAATCAAAACAACTACTCTTCTAGCTAATACTGACGAAGTATTGAATTACATGATAGGATTCCTGGCATTTTAAGGCAAAAAAATATATTGAAAATAGTTAAATTATTTATTGAAATTCAGTCATTCACAACAATTCTTGAACCATACATTCTATTTCAACTCTAGAAAAGTTGTACAAGTTTTTTCGAACTCGTTAGTTCTCATCAGTAGAGTATAGAAACATTCATTCATTATTTACAAGCCTATTCTTGATTTATTTTTACAATTAATTATTTTTTATTTATTTGCTTTTATCATGATTAGAGAATATTATTTAGGTATTATGCAAATCACAACTTACACACTTTTTATTTATTATAAAAATACCTACTTTCTGTATATTGTTGCCCTAATCTGGGCACGCTAATATATATATATATATATATTGTTGCCCAGATTAGGGCAACAATATACAGAAAGTAGGTATTTTTATAATAAATAAAAAGTGTGTAAGTTGTGATTTGCATAATACCTAAATAATATTCTCTAATCATGATAAAAGCAAATAAATAAAAAATAATTAATTGTAAAAATAAATCAAGAATAGGCTTGTAAATAATGAATGAATGTTTCTATACTCTACTGATGAGAACTAACGAGTTCGAAAAAACTTGTACAACTTTTCTAGAGTTGAAATAGAATGTATGGTTCAAGAATTGTTGTGAATGACTGAATTTCAATAAATAATTTAACTATTTTCAATATATTTTTTTGCCTTAAAATGCCAGGAATCCTATCATGTAATTCAATACTTCGTCAGTATTAGCTAGAAGAGTAGTTGTTTTGATTGGTCTTCCAATAATGAGTGTTTTAAAGTGTTTTCCTAAGTAGTATATTAGCGTGACCCGACTGAGGTACCAATATACAGAAAGTAGATAATTTCATATTAAATAAAAAAGTGTGAATGATTAAATTTGAATAAATGATTTAAGTATTTTCAATATATTTTTGTTCTTTAAAATGCTAAGAATCCTATCATGTAATTCAATACTTCGTCAGTATTAGCTAGAAGAGTAGTTGTTTTGATTGATTCTCTAATAATGAGTGTTTTAAAGTATTTACCTGACTAGTATATTAGCGTGCCCAGATTAGGGCAACAATATACAGAAAGTAGGTATTTTTATAATAAATAAAAAGTGTGTAAGTTGTGATTTGCATAATACCTAAATAATATTCTCTAATCATGATAAAAGCAAATAAATAAAAAATAATTAATTGTAAAAATTATGCTAATCTTTTACTCTCCTACGAACGATTCTCACAAATTGTTGGTTTAGAGAAAATACGCGACTTCGAAAACATGTCAACCGATACCATAACCAATAATGAAGAATTGCTGGCATTGTATAAAATATGGCTCCTATTTAAAAATTCTAATGAATATGTAGACGGAAATAAAGAAAGCTCCGAGGAGAAACGTCATGAGATTAGGCATGAAGAGCAGAAACCTCATAGCACAATTGAGGTCGAGACTTACAACGATCTTGACATGGAAATAATATTATTAGATAGTTCATTTCAATATTTGAACCACAACAATGATACAAATGGCGATTTGGAACATGAAAATTTACAGACAAACAGAAATGATAAGAACAGTACATGTTCTACAGTATTTGATAGTCAAAACTTGAATTCAGAATTTAAGTTACTTATAAATATTGACCCTGAAATTCCAGTTGAATGTGAAGATCAAGGAGTTGGATGCATTACAAAAGGGTGCAATCAACATCCATTTGGTAAGGGTAAACACTGTCGATATTATCATATCAACGCCATCTGCCAAGAGCTCGGAGAAAATATGTCGCAAGCATTGCCCTTTTTCCATGCTTTCACGGGTTCAGACACTACATCACAATTTTTTGGTAATGGAAAAAATCAGCATTGAAGACATGGAGAGCATATCCTCCAGGCACCGAAGGATTTATCTTCTCTGCAAAACAATTATTTCAGCCAGTAGATGCTAAAAGAAAAGGTATTTGAACTTATAGAACAATTCACATGCATCCTGTACTATGGCACAACAGAACTTAACAGCATCAACAAGCTCAGAGAGGGTCTCTTCACACAAGGAAAAAGTAAAGATGATGCAAAGTCTACCGCCCACACAGGATGCCCTCATTCAACATACTAATCGCTGTATCTATCAATCTAATCTGGTTAACTAGTTTGAAATCACTCCAAAATGCACCATCCAGCTAACTTTGGATTGAAAAGAAATGAAGAGACATGGCAACCAATTTGGATGTCTATATCGGAAGCAAGCAAAAGCTGTAGGGAATTAATCAAGTGCGGATGTAAGGCGGAACCCCTGTGCTCTAAGAATTGCGTTTGTAACAAGGCTGCACTTGCCTGCCCAGCTCTTTGTCATTGCAAAGGCCATTGTGAATAGTAAACAACAACACTATAAATGTAATAATAACAAAATTATAAATATAATTTTTATGATTATTTTCTTAATAGATATTCTGCAATTTTTTTTATTGAAACGTTTGTAACATGGTCAAATACATTATCTCAGCAAATTGTGATTGTATCGATGTCTTTCTTTACTCACATTGTAGCCTATTTATTCTTCTTAAACATTAATCAAACAGTGTTTGCTGTAACTGGAGATATTTAGCAAAACCGACAAAAATATAGATTTTCTAATTTTCTGAAAAAAGTCCAAAAGTTTGGAAGCTTGTATCTCGCAAAATAATAAAGTTACAAAAGCGGCTCTGGTCTCAAATTGTAGCAAATTTAGTTTAAATTAAATCCTTTTTGCTAGAAACCCAGAAGTTGGGGTGATATTGCAAAAACTAAAGAAAAGTCGAAAATTTACAAGTGCAGTCCAAAGAAAACAAAGATGGCGTCGTATTTCAAGATGGCGGACACTGAATTGATAGTACTGAGGGTTTATAAGAAGTGTGCAAAATGCTTTAATCCAGCAGGTCACGATCTTTTCGCTAAGCCACCACACTAACAAAGGACACCGGGGGTAATCATAATCAGCCATAGAAAAAGCTAGTTGAGCCCTCGCTGCTGAAATACAGGGTGTTTTATGTGTTTTTGCCAAAATCTCTTTTAGTTCTTACTTTGCAAAGGAATGGAATCATTCCAGAGTGTCTTATTATACAAATCGGATTTTTCAAGAAAACTGTTGTATTGTTATATTTAATGTATTCCGCACTTTACGACCGTATTGCATGTAATTATTTAATACTGCATTTCTTATAAAACAGGTAATAAAAGTACAATAAGTCGAAGAGTATTTAAATGTCTGTAAAACTCATGCTATATTTAAGTGGAAAAAATAAATATTACATAATCAATAAATATCAGGCTATTTTTAGCATGGCTATTATTATTCTTTTTCTAAAAATATTCCACTTAATTGTTCATGAGTGAAACCTTAGAATATCTTTTCATGCTCACATTCGTTGTAATTAATTAATAACGAACGAAGTCATTACAGTTATTTACTTCATTAAATTAAATGTTAGACAATTGATTGAATGAATTATTTTTGTAATTAGGTCAAGAAAATAGAAATCAGAACTTACATAAACATAAATACGCCACAAATACTATACAGCCCCCCAAGATCTAAAGCCAGGGTTATCTGGAAGTTTTACACATTTAAAAATAATTGGAAACGCAGCCAACATCTATTCTTTTTCCTTGTGAGTTGCGGTGCCAGAGCTTTGCCGCTCCGTACTGAAATTTAAGCTTATTATACCCTATAGACTTGTTATCCACTTAGTGCCGTTCCGCTCCAAAAGGTTGTCGATGGGAGCTGTAGCTACTTCTTCCGGGGGTCGGGTTTGGTCTCCTGAAGTAGGAAAGCCTCCCAGCCACCAAGGCTGGGCATTCACATAGTATATGGTGAGGAGTTTCCTCATCCTCACCACACATCCTCCATTCTGGATTGTCTTTCACATTTATGTTGGTTAGGGTTCTATTCAGTATGCAGCGTTCTGTTAGGATTCCCATTGCACATCTCAGCTGTTGATGAACATACGTGGCTGTTTCATCCCCGGCGCCCCGGTCCAATACAAGTTATGTTTCTGACTCAATAGTTCCTTTACCATTCTTCTTGCGGTATTATATGATATCCCGCAAGATGGCTCGGTTCCCATCAAGGCTATTTTCGCGCCTTCTTTGACCAGCTTATCTGCTTTTTCATTGCCTTCATTGCCTTGGTGTCCTCACGTCCACTCCAGTTGTATGCTGTTGTGTTCCGCCAATTTCGCCAGGGAGTCAAGGCAGTCTTTTACCATTTTAGAACGTATCTCTACTGCGTTCAGAGCTTTGAGTGCTGCTTGACTGTCAGTGATGATGCGGATTCTTTTGTCAGTATATGGCCTCCGTGTCATTTCTTGTACACAGATTTCTATAGCTGTGACTTCTGGGTGGAACAACATTGCGGTACTGCCCAGGTTCAGACCAATTTCTGTCCCTGGTTGGTCCCCATAACATCTGCTCCAGTACTTCTTGATGTTTTTGATCCGTCAGTATACCATATGGTATCATTTGGATGTCTTCGCAGTTGTCTTGTTCCTTCCTCTTCCCTATCGGGTATGTATACCCTGAAATTGTGGCTTGTGCTGATTCTATCTGATTGCATATATACTAGTCAATTTTTTACTATTTGATAATGGCATAGTGAGCTATCGAATAAGAATCCGTGGGAAAAAATAGTGGTGACCACCAGAGCTGGAGTACTTCAAATAAAAGTAATTGAAAAAAGTATTTCAAATACTTTCAGTATTTGAAGTACTTTGCTTCAAATCCTTTCGATTCTTAGTATTTGGTACTTGGTATTTGAAATACTTTGCTTCGAGTATTTGGATTTGGGATTTGGTTTTCAGAAATACTGGTATTTGAATTACTTTGCTTGGTATTTCAAATACTCTCCGGTATTTCAAGTACTGTCTCGGTGTTTGAAGTACTAGACTTAACAATTTATAGTATTTGAAATATGTTTTTTGATATTTAAATTAGTTAAAAGTATTTGAAGTCCTTGTAGTTCCATGTTTTAGATATTTTAAAAAACAAATTTTACTAAAAAATTGTTACTGCATAAATGTTTTTATTCAGTAATCAGTGTTATTATTATATGGGCAGTGGGGGATTTAGGGCTATAGAGGCTATTGCCCAGGGCGGCAAAATCCAGGGACGGCAAACTTTTTGAAAAATAGCAAAGACACATAAAAACAAAAAAATATTATTATTAGTATGTACTAAGTATCAGAACATTAATTTATTTAAGAATGTGTTTTTTATTTTAACTAGACTAAAGTTCCTTATTATAGTCAATTGTACAGGGTGGTCACGCGAACGTTAGAACCCCATTTAACTTCGTTATTTTTGGAGTTACGTAAAAACGTTTAAAAATAAAAGTTATGAGAAATCACGTTTATTTTCCAAAAATCATTTTAGAAAAACAATTAAAAGTCAAATTTCTGAGATACGAGCTTTACTTTGGTTTTTTTTTAAATGGAATATCCCATATATTTTTACACCATTAGAAAAGCCATAGAAAAACCTTTTTCAGTGATGTATGACGTATGGAATTTTTCTTAAAAACTATAGTAGATGTTATCAGTTTTATATTTTCTTACATTAAGTCATAGTAGTCCGAAATAGTAGTTTGTGCAACAAGAGTGGATTTGATATCCATATCGCACGATAAAGAAGTTTGAGCACGACGCCGTAGGCGGAGTGCTCAAATCTTTTGAGTGCGATATGGATAATCCACTCGAGTTGTATGTACAGCATACTTTTTCTACGACCAGCTTAAAAAACTACAATATTTATTAAACATTAATATATTACACAAACACACACTGACAGTTACTTTGACAGCTTACGCACTAATTTGATTTTAAAATGAATAGTTGCATATGTACTTAATACACGAACTGTGATTGGTCCGTTTCATTTCATATCCATCCTAGAACTGATATGAAATATATCCGTTCAGTTACCTGGAATTGCCTACTTATCTATTCTACAGACTGTACAGAAAATAGTAAATTGACATAAAGGAGTAGAAAAAATATATATCAATTATTGAAATTCTCCATTTTATTTAAAATAAAGCTCGAAATAAAGTGAAATTAGATACTAACATGTATCTTGACAGAACTAACATATTGTTTATATTAATTTACATACTTTTGTTTTCCATGGATAATTTGATAAATTGTAAATTTATAGTAAATTAGACAATTTTTTTTTCAGATAAATACCATGTATATAATTAAAAAGCTTTTTGTAAATATATATTGGACATTATTTTAATCAAAATGTATACATTTTTTTATTTTGATTACATTTTGGACTTACGGTTTTTGGACAATTCTGAACAAGTTTCATTAACAAAATTTTCCGATAAAAATATGCCTAATATGATTTTTTTATTTTCCCCGCATATATTGGTACTGCAGGTGGCTTTGCATTTGTAGGAGGCGAATGCTTTTCTGTTCATAACTAGATCCTAATTGGTTCCATACTTAAGTAAAATTTGTTTCAAATCGGAAAAAAATGAAAAGTTATGGGACTGTCAGTAAAAACAGTTTTTTATCGGTTTAATACATGCCTTGCATCATCAGCTGTAGAAAGACTCTTTTCATTTACTGAAATTATAAATGCTCCTAGAAGAAATGCATTAACTAATGGAAATTTCGAAAATTTGGTGCTATTGAAAGCTAATGGAAATAGATAGATCTCAATTTTATTATTTGTACTTGTACTTACCTAAAATTTTTACTATGTTTTATATACAGTATCGGAAAGTCCTGGCTTGGGTGTTGCATAGTTTCAACGACTTAACCGACCGCCCACAATAAAGGCGTCTACCAGAGCTCTAGCAGAGGGGCAAATAGTGACACGAATCATCAAGCATCAAGGCGGAAACAAATTGAAATTCCACAGACAGGCTGCCCACGCGCATGTGGTGGGGAAAGCAGGTGGCACGATTGTAGGATGTGTTATATGATAAAAGAAAATAGAATAGTTGCTTCACTCTCGCTTGCTCTTATTGCCCATACCAAAGCGAACATTTTCCGATAGTGTATAAGTTGGTTTTCTTTATTACTTTCCTGACATTTGAAGGGAAATCGACCGCAGCATTATTTATTTTTGTTGGTTTTTATATTTATATAATAATAAATTATTTTTTCTATTGTTTTTGAATGATACTGAGTTAAAGAAAGCTGTTAAAAAATAATAATAATAACAAATTATTAAGAGAAAAACTTAATAAATAGAATTTTTTTATGGGTATTGGAAGAACTGTGGAGCATTTGAAATATGTTAAAGTACTTGAAATACTTGAGTATTTGAAATACTTTAGAGTAATTGAACTACTTTGAGATTTGAAGTACCTAGTGAAGTACTTCAAATAATCTGAAATATTTGAAATACGGTACTTGCGATTTACTTGAAGTACTTTCGACAAGTATTTGGTATTTGAATTACTTTGCTTCAGGTCATAGTACTTGGGAGCAAGTACTTTGTCAGGTACTTGGTATTTGGTACTTCAAGTACTTTCATTGGGTACTTTCAACAGCTCTGGTGACCACTTTTCTCACACCTGGTTGACAGTGCTACAGTCAATGCCTGGAAATTGGACAGACTGGTGCATTCAGAAAAACCTAAATTTCAAATTAATTTTCATTCCCAATTGGTACATGAATTATTGCTAAAAGGCAATTGTGAGAAGTCTAGTAATTCTCAAAGAGGACGTGCATCCGGGAAACCAATGGATGGAATTCGATTTGATAGTGTTGGACATTTGGTAAAGAAACATTCGAAAAACTTAAGAAGAACCTGCAAAGTGCAACGTATTTTTGCATTCCAAATGTTTTGTCTTGTATAACAAGAAATAATTTACATATATGATCGTTTTGCCAATATTGAGAAAACGTAATATTAGTACTATTTATGTAGTAATAAACATATTCAAGCCAAAAAACTAGATTTTTTAAAGGTAATTGTGGTAGTGGTACTACCCATAATGAGTAAAAACGCTGTCGATATTGTAAGAGATATGAAAAAAATGTAGAGAAGAAGGTTACAAAGAACAGATTTTTTTATAAAAAATATGAGAGCATATTACAAAGAAAGCGTGACATCCTGCAGATTCATCGCATTTAAAAACATGTATTTCCAAAACAATAAAAGATATATATGACACCACTCATATAACTTTTTTCACAACTTTTACCATTGTGGCAACGTCATCATCTTAATGTGAGTATTGTCTTCTATTTATATATAGATTGGCCACCATGTTGAAGCCGCCGGGTTTGAATTCTGCAAATTCTTGTGGGTCGAAAAGGTATTCTGTCATGGCAAATTTTAAGTTTCTAGCTTATTGCAAAGTACTCAAACAATTCAACAGACACATAAATATAGTAAAAAATACGAAAGTAGTGTTATACAGAGTGATTTACCACGACACGCGGAAAATAAAATGGCGTTCTTGGCTTATATGTGAGAAAGTCCATGCAAAATTTTAAAGTGATCCTAAGTAAATTAGTAATTTTTGTTGCATTAAAACTTGCAAGGATACGCTACTGTTACTTATCGGTGGTTAGTGATAGGGCAAAGAACTTAATTGAGAAATAATATATAGGATATGTTTACATTTCCTTAATTGGCATAAAAAGTTACGCTGGCGCGTCCTCAAAGTGTCACATTTTTTGCTAACGATCGAACGCCGTGGCAGGTACAAAGTACGGCCGAACTTGGTGTTTTTTGTTATCGACGGATTTAAGTAAATATACTACTTGTTATACTAGGGTCAATGTGTCGAAAGACATTGACTCTATTCCCGTATAAACACGCTGTACCGTTTATATGGAGAATCTATAGTCGTATCTTTACTTCGATATAGGTTATCTTTATCCTATGGATACAGCAACGATACGGTATACGTACCGATCTAATACAGTACGCTAACACCTGGATACCGATTCAATAAACTTTGGTTATCGATAAAGGCACGTTTGCATTTCGTTGGAATAAAGTTCATGTAAAGGTTTATTCTATGATTCTGTAAATAACGAGTACTAATACTTCATAGGCCCGGTAAAGAATAAAGTCTTTATTTTTAATTAAAAAAAATAGATGAAAATAAGCACTTTTTTAACCATCCAACCACCACGCCGCGTTTCAATTCCTTCGCTATCATGCTCCAATTAATATTAGTATTCCCTAAATTCATTATTTATAGTGATAATTAAACAATTTTACTTACCTTGTTTAGGTCTCGAACCCACGTCTGCTATGTACGTATCTCGTTATCCTAGCGCCTTAACTGACTGCGCCACCAGGGTGTCCAGCAAATTTTATGATAAAAGTTATAGTAATGGATATCGGGATTTTATATTATTAAATGATGGTACCTAATAATTGAATTTATTATAGGAAATTGAGATAGACACATATTAGATGAATAATTATGGAGCATAGTTTTTAAGAAACAATATTAGGTATACAGGTGCATTTTATCTTACGTAAAAGACCCTGCAATTTCCAAATTTATTAGTGAAGCAGAACCTTAAAATACCTGTAGTTATTGTTATTGTTTTTAAACTTTAATTAATTTTTCTTTGCATATTGGTTAAATTTCTATACAAACAAGTTTGACTCATCGCATCTATATTTTCATTCTTGACTGGTGTGACACAAATCTGATAAATAAAAATAACATAACCTTCAAGAATGCCACAGCGTCAAAGAAAACACTATCGCAAAACAATGATCAAGATGTGATACTAGAGAAAAATAGACGTCACAAAAGACGAAAGAATACTACCAAGATAAACCAGCATACATTCATCAGTGCAGCTATGAATTACAAAATCTTTTATTATGTAAAGAAAGACCTTATAATCGGTAAATAATTCTTTTGCCGGATCTATATCGATGTTCTGTACAGTAATCTGTCACGATGCTGTATAGATATTGCGTGTAGAAACTATATAGATAAGTTAAATGTAGGATACAGGAATTACATCTAATGTATAAAGGTAAACCTGTAAATACAACAGTAAAAGGTAAGATATAGACGCGATAAAGATTATATCTGTATAGTTTGAGTACCTAAAAATGTATAGGTTCGTTAAATATATCATAGGTACAGATTAAAATGTATAGCATCTTGACGAATCTGTATCGAAAAACAAGCCTGTATCGCCTGGTTATACGGGTTAAAATTAAATTTTAAATTTTATTCGTAGATCGCTGTTCAATACGCCATTCGGCGCTTAGAACAGTGCATTTAATGTAACATTTTCTTTGACTCTCCATTACTTTTACATTTTGTGTTGTGCTGTATTCTACAAAAATTATTTTAATTTTTGCTATTTTTGTAGTATGATTAAAACCAAAAAGTCGCATCTATTCTCTCCAGCTTTCCTGTCAGTTCCAAGTCTGATAAAAGGGGAGGGGAAGTGATATAGTTGGACCGCGTTATGTCAGATTAGTTAAAGTCATAGGCGCCGCATTCCTACAGAAAAAAATTAAGGCTATTTTTTTGGTCACATTTTCTTACTTATTCATTTTTTTAACTCCTTTCGGTGGGCACAACCTACTGATAAATTTTCCGCATGTCGTGGTAAATCACCCTGTATAATTATGTCTGTTCGGTAAATTGTTAGTTCTAGAAAATTTATATTTAGTAAGAAGGTAGAACGTACCTTTAAAGAAATTCAAAACCTTGTCTAATTTAAGACGGCGACGCTAATGTTATGTTCTAAATTTGAGCCAACATGATTTTTGACTATTCCTATAGCAGACTAGAACTGGCATTTTGCCTGTACTTTGTAAGACAATAATTAAATTTTATTCTCTTTCTTTGCTATAACTAATTACTTAAAATCAATCTATTTTAGTCCAATTAAATTAGATTTTGTATGAATTAAAATTTCCACCCAGCTGAATTTTTGAATGAAGCTTGTTTTCAATATGCTAAATAAAATGTCAAAAGTCTTTGTAGATACCACTGGTGCTCTAAATGTTACAAGAGGTCAAAGGTAAACATAAACAGTTTTTTGCAAATATCTCGGGAATTATTAGCTTTACGACAAAAACATTTCTTATAAAAATTGCAGCTTTCAAAATTGTCGTAATGGTAATACTTTACAAAAAAAAATGGATGATAAAAAAATTATGTGTCGATATCTTCCAACCGTACATTACTATTGTCATTGTTCTGTGTTTTAGAATTAATTTCCTCGATAGTAGGTATGCTTTTAGGGGGCAGAATATTTACTAACGTAATATTTTGTCGAACTGCTCTATACATTTTCTTAAATATTCCTTAAGGAATCAAAAACCAGACTGCAACCAATAGCCATTCTCTGGACTAATGCCTCGCCGAGCTCTGGACTACGAGTTACAAGCTGCGTTAAGTGCACTTAACGAGGAAAAGGCCTCCAAAATGTGTTTGGAATCAACCACCCTCACTACCACTCCCTTTAATAGTGGAGTGGGGGTGGCAGTGGGGGACTTGGATAAGAAATGTGGAAGTAGAAATTCCTTAGGCAGCAGTTTTTATATTTATGTAGTTATAGACTTGCCCCCCAAATATAGTGTCTTTTCGGGGTACGTTCCCCACCCCCACCTATGACTTATTCTACGTTATAAATTATGCCAGTATATTTAAGCGGTTTCTTTCCTTAATATATGTCGATGAGCAAATAGATCAATAGTTTTAAATTTTTGCAATTGTACTCATCAGATAACATGTATATGGACATATACATATTATCATTTCAACTTCGCACGTTTGTATCTCCGAAATAGTTACTCCTACGAGAAAAAGTAATATAACCTTTTATATAGAAAATTTTCTAAGCTATAGATTTGTTAGTAATAATTTCGTAAAGCTAACAGTTTCAGAGATATTGGCAATCAAAACTACTTTTTCTTTACCTTTGACCTCTTCTAACTTTTAAAGGTTCAGTGGTATCTTGAAGGACTTTTGACATTTTATTAAAAATATCGAAAACAGGATTCATGCAAAAATTCGGCTGGGTGGAAATTTTTTTTTAGATTGGGCATTTTTAAATCTAATTTGACTGAATTCTTTATAAAATGGAAATAGATGCAGTAATTTTTTCAGAGTAATAAAATAAATAAATACTTGTAACGTATTTCGAGTGTACATTGTAGGTACATTGCACTCATTGCTCATTAAAATATTGACTATTCGAGAGACACAAAGACTTACGAAAACATGTCAAGGGCTAAATAAAACATCTGTAAATTTTTACGTTTAATTATCTTATCGGATACATTATAGATAAAAAATATCGAATTCCCAATTAAAATCAACAATTACTCGAAGGACTGAAACCTTTCCCAACAATGGTTCATGACTATCTAAATCGAGGTAACATATTGATGAACCGAACTTAGAAATTCGAGAGCCCCAATATCTGCAGTAAAGCTTGGCAGTTGATATCACTTATTAACACTGTAAGCAAGAATATAATGATTTCGTAAGCTGCTTTAGTTCAAACTCCCAGGCTAAAATCTCTTTAATAGTTTAACATTTGAAGTGCCAATTATAATGTTAGAAACTTTCTTTGCATGCTTTATAAATTTTGAAAATACGCTATATTATACAGATTGTCCCAGAAGTGGACAATCAAATGAAGTATGGTATGAAGTATCATATTATGTGGTTATCTAATTGTTGAGTTATTTCAGTGTTTGAATTTTTTCCTGAAATCGCCTAGTGCATCCAATAAAAATTAATTGAAAAAGATTAGCTGTTTGGTTGTTTCCTTTTTCTTAGTGAGTATTAAGTGGATACACATTACTAATAAAAGTATTTTCATGAACTCAAAAAAAATCATTTTTGCTTTAGGTTTAAATTTACATTTAATCACTCTTATTGTTTGGAAAAGATCGTGCTATTATTGTGGTCAGCTTTCACAATTCTACTACTACTACTACTACTGCTCTTGTGATTTTATCTTTTAGAAAATCCCACGGGGCATTTAGATCTTTGTCATTTAATGGATTGACCACATTTATAAATTTTTCTGATTTATTTTGAAAAGTTGGACCGTCAGTTATAATGGGAAAACGTTTTTGTATTCGCCTCCACAGACCCATAAATTCTGATTTTAACTGAAGTTATTATGCCCTTTTAGTACGAAATCAAATTTTAAACTCTAGTATTAACTGGATCAGTATTTTATGTGGTTTTTGAAGACATATTTTTATTTTTATGTCCAATTTCACACACCCTGTATACACCATCCTATTTTAATAATACAGGAAGACACATTTAGAAATCCTTTATTTCCTCATTTATAGGGTACGCGATGCCCTACTGTCCCTTATGGAGACCACTGGTTATCATCATAGGCTGGAAAGGCTTCTAGTTACGTGATACAGGAATAATACAGCTGTTTCGATCGAGCTTTAACTTCTCTATTATTGAGAGACCTCTATTAAAGCAGCCACAAAAGCCTCACCGCAAGATATCGTGGTATGCGGAGATGCTTTTTCCCTTATATTTGTATTATTGAAATTTTATTTTATGTACGGTTACATAAAATGTCCTTGTAATCTACCACAGTCGGGATCTATCTAACTTCTCGGAATAGTTTGACAAATTATTATTGATACGACATTCTATAAAAGTATACACGCAAAACAATTTCCACATTAATAGAGAGTTAATATTGCGTTTAACGAATTTTTGTTTGATTTTAAAGCAAAAGGACAATGATGGATAGATAATTTTTTTATAGCTATTAAAGAAAAGGCCAAGATTAATTTTTTTTGGAAATTCCTCACAAAGTTGGAACTGGCGACTGAACTTAAGACAATTAATTTAAGTGCCTTCTGTTCTGATTTTATTTCATCTTCACAGACTTCGCGCGAGTCATCTCCTGACAATGTATTGTATTTAGGAAACAATGTATCCTCAATGCGTGTTGTGAATCTTATTCACGACGTTTTGACAAAAAACCGAGAGGATTTGGGAGAATACAATTCTGGGAAGCCGCTTTTGGGAACGTATTTCTTGGTGAATTGAGCTATTAGCGATGGGTTGTCCAGGGAATTCGTAGCTAACGTCTTCAGATACATAACTCCAAAGCATCAATGTGCTGTCTGTCTGCTTCCCTAACGGTTCATGTCTCTGAAGCGTAAAGAAAGATGGAGAAAACTAGAGTGTTAACGTGTCTGATATTTCTACGTTTCGAGATATTTCTGCCACGCCAAATTTTGCTCAACTGGCAAGTTGCCGATCTTGCCGTTTATATTCTTCGAGGATCTCATATTTGTAGTCACCGGTATCGTCTACAATGGCTCTAAGGTATATCACCGTGTTTACTACCTTGCAGTCACCTATCCACATTTTCAACCCCCTGTAACTCGGCGGGTATTAAAGCAAAAACAAAATTATAGGAGTTTTTTTGGGGTAGAATTTGATGATATATATAGCGACTATAGCGACTCACTCACTTCCAAAAGCGAGAAGTTTCCATGGAGTCGCTAAGAAACAAAAAGGAAAACTCGATCCATAATGGAGAAGTTTCCATGGAGTCGCTAAGAAAAATAAAAAAACATTAGATATAAAAATATATATCAATATACTTAAAAAATACCAATATCACATAAAATATGAACATGTATTAAAAACCAATATACGTATATTAACTTCGATTTTAATTTTATTTATAGCGATAACGCTATAAATTTGGTGACCCCGACGTGATCATTTTATGTCCAATCCAATATATGCCAGAAGTGAAAATTTTATGTCCAACGTCATAAATATATGCCAGAAGTGAAAATTGTATGTCCAACGTGATAAATACATACAAGAAGAGATTCAATATATCAACTACCGTTATAAATTGACCATTTTATGAAGAGAAGAATTTTCCAGATGAATTTTGAATAGAGGTTCCAAAGTTGAATAGATGTTCCTATAATTTATGGTAATTTCCTAATTCAATCAACTGAAGTTGTACATTACAAGTACTGTCATCTGTCGGTGAGTGAGTTAAAGTACATTCCTTTTTTTATCTAAGAGAGTAATCAATCAATCACAATCGATTAGTTAGGCCAAGACAACCTTCAGACGAGGATTTTCCTCAAACCCATTATGTCACCTCTGTCAAACTACCCCCATTCTGGAAATCAAAACCAGAAATTTGGTTTACCCAGATCGAATCACAGTTTTCTGTTGCAAAAATTGTCAATGGCAAGAAAAAGTTTGATCAGGTTATAGCTAATTTGCCATTAGATGTGATAGATAATATATACGATATAATATCTAATCCCCCGGAAACGGATCTCTATATAAATTTAAAGAAAGTTTTAATTTCACGTTTATCATCGAGTGAGGAAAAACGTCTGAATGATCTGTTATCAGGTTCCCAAATGGGCGATCTGAAACCTTCAGATTTCTATAGATCCATGCTGAATATGGTTGGAGGATTCAGCATGGTTAGTCAAGATTTATTGATAAAGCTATGGAAAAGACGTTTACCTCAAACAGTATATATTGCCATTACAGCTTCAGGGAAAACAGACACAAAAGAGATTCTAGATATTGCGGATCGGATCTGGGAGTCCTGTCAAAATTCAATGGTTGCATCGTACTCCAAAAATCCTCTTGACTCTGAGTCCACCCCGTTATCAGATTTAACTACCACTATCAAAAATTTTTCAATCACTTTCCATGATTCAATTAATCAAGTATTACAAAAACAAGAAATTTTTAATTCTCGATTAAACTCTTTAGAATCCAGACTTTCCAATCAATCCTTCGAGCCTCAACCTTCTACTTCATGCTGCAACAATTGCAAAAGTAGAAGCAATTCACAAACTCGTACCACTAATCGCAATCGTTCACCCAGCCGTAATAATGTTTCCAATAAATTTGATCGTACAGACAATACTATTTGTTACTACCATCAACTTTATGGTGCCAATGCCTATCGTTGTGGAGGTGAATGGTGCAAATTCAGTAAGAATTGTAAAAAATCTGATAATTCTCAAAGATGACTGAAGTTTGATAATTCTATGACGTCTGATTTTGACATTTCTAACAGCAAACGTCGTCGACTTTTTATTTACGATAGATCCTCTGATTAAAGAACTTATATCTAGATACATAATGGCATTGATTTATTTGTCGCTGAAAGACTCCCAATCTAAGGCACTTCTTCCCATAAGTTGCTGATTGGCCCATCGGCGTATTCGCGGCCGGTCGTGCACGATCGGCTTCAGTTCGATTATCATAATGTCAGTTGACAGTTCGGCCATCAATGTCAATAAATGTTTTTCGTGTTCTCCGACCAAAAACTGGTGAAAAAGTAATTTTATTTTAAGTTGTGATTTGCTTAATACCTAAATAATATTCTGTATTCATATTTACACAGTTTAGTGACAATATATTTTGTGCAAATAAATAGTGAGGTGCTGTGCCGTTTGCAGAAAGCAGTTTAGAAAAGAAGAAAATCGATCGTTCCATAGTCGTAACATGATGAAGTTCAGTTTACAGTTATAAAGTAAATAGTAATTAAATTTTAATATCTTTTCAATACATATTTATCTTACTGTAATATCGTATACCTACATCACGTTATATAAAGAGCCGGTAATGCAGGAATTGCAATAATTCATTTTAATGAAAATATTTACCATTCTACACATTTTCTACACACACAACGCCACTGTTGCCTATGGGATGTGATGTTCATCTATCCATTTTAATGGACATATAATGTGACTATGTTAGGAGCAAACAAGGTATATAGTGAAAAGATAGCCTGTTATGTATCTAGATATAAGTTCTTTAATCGGAGGATAGATCTAACAACCTGAACTTCCTAATTGACACTGGTGCCGATTTATCTGTGGTGCCACGCAATGCTTTCACAGATTTAAAAAAGAATTTTGATACGATATTAACCGCGGCTAACGGTTCAACCATTTTTACATACGGTAAGAAATTGTTAAAAGTCAATCTAAACTTACGTAGATTATTTCCTTTCGTTTTCAATATAGCAGACGTTGACATACCGATAGTCGGAGCAGATTTCTTGTCTCATTTTGGTTTAGTTGTCGATCTTAAAGGAGCTCGAATAATTGATAACAAGACTAATTTGTCAGTTAATTGTTTTATTAAAAATAGTCCTTTAGACAATTGTAGATTAGATTCACTTAAATTATTTCCTTTGACAGATAAATATAACAAATTACTTTTACAATTTCCTAATTTAATTAGTTCCCCAGATTACAATTTACCTATTAAACATTCTATTGTACATCATATAGTTACTGAAGGTCATTTACCTTTTTCACGACCTCGTAGATTAGACAATCTTAAATTTAAAATAGCTCAAACAGAATTGAATAACATGGTAGAATTAGGTATCTGCAAACCATCATCTTCTCAAGTTTCCTCTCCACTCCATCTAGTGGCGAAAAAAGAAAATGACTGGAGACCTTGTGGAGATTATCGACAACTATATACGATTACCATTCCAGACAGATATCCATTACCTCATATCCACGACTTTAGCTCTCAGTTGCACGGCTGCACTATTTTCTCCAAGATTGATTTAGTGCGAGCGTACCATCAGATACCTGTCGCTGAAAATGACGTTTATAAGACAGCTATAACAACTCCATTCGGACTGTTTGAATTTTCCCGCATGCCTTTTGGTCCACGCAATGCCGGTCAAACTTTCCAACGTTTTATGAATGAAGTACTTGTCAATTTACCTTTCGTTTTCGTCTATTTGGATGATATATTAATCGCAAGTCAATCAGATGTACAACATTTGGAACATTTGGAAAAGGTTTTCAAGAGATTAGACACATACGGAATTAACATTAAACCATCTAAATGTATCTTAGGAGTTGACAATTTAACCTTTTTAGGTCATCACATCTCTTCATCAGGTATTTTACCATCAACTGAGAGAGTCGAAGTCATTAATAATTTCCCTTTACCGACAACTCTCAAACAACTACAACGTTTCATAGGTATGGTGAATTTTTATCATCGTTTCATACCTCATTTTGGTGAAATATTACTTCCCCTATATTCTCTTTGTAACAGTTTATCTCATGATAAAATTACAAAGATAAATAGTTGGCCTGATCAATGTTTAGACGGATTTTCGAAAGCCAAAGACGCAATAAGTAATGCAGTAGTTTTAGCTCATCCTTGCAATAATGATGATACTATCTTATCTCTCTCAGTCGATTGTTCTAACCTTGCCATGGGTGCAGTTTTAGAGCAAAAAGATAATAAGGGATGGGATTTCTTGCTCCTTTAGCATTCTTTTCCCGTAAATTAACCACAGCACAAACCAATTATTCGGTTTTTGACAAAGAACTTTTAGCATTATATACTGCAATTAAACATTTTAAGTTTATACTTGAAGGTCGAAAGTTTAATTGTTTTACAGATCACAAACCTTTAATCAACGCTTTATTCACAAAAGCAGAAAGATCTCCTCGTCAAATACGTCATTTAGAATACATAGCTCAATTTTCTTGTAAAATACATGTTAAAGGAAAACATAATGTAATAGCTGACAGCTTGTCACGTATTTACGACACTTCTTCCTTAAAACAAGATATTTTACCACTTCAACTTAAAAATTCTCCCTTCCTTAATGTTAACTTTGACCTAAAGTTGCTTAGTGAAGCTCAGGAGAAAGATTCAAATCTCAACTATTTATTGTCAGATAAATCATCACTAACTAAAACCAATTTCATTTTAAAAAAGATACAAATTCCAGATTCAAATGATTTTATTTAGTGTGATGTTTCTCGTGCAAAAGTCAGACCTTTTGTCCCACTTGTTTACAGACGAACGATATTCGATATTTTTCACAACTTATCTCATCCTGGTATTAAAGCCACTAGACTGTTGATTTCAAATAACTATTTTTGGCCGAAAATGAACACAGACTGCAATTTATGGTCAAAATCATGCATTAACTGTCAAGCTGTCAAAGTCAGTCGACATACGCGAAGTGCTCTCGGGAACTTTTCCATTCCGAAAATCAGATTCGACCACATCCACATAGATTTGGTAGGACCATTACCTCCATCCAAAGGTAACTCTTACATTCTTACGGTGATTGAACGATTCACTAGGTGGCCGGAAGCGTACCCTCTTCGCGACATCACAGCAGAAACAGTTGCGCGTACTTTATTTCAAAACTTTGTTTGTCGATTCGGTGTTCCCTTGTCAGTAACGACTGATCAAGGAGTACAATTCGAGTCAAGATTATTTAATGAATTTGCAAAGTTTTTAGGTTTTCATAGAATACGTACAACTCCATATCACCCAGAAGGCAACTCTTTAGTTGAAAGATTTCATCGCTCACTTAAAACTTCCTTGTTAACTAGAGCCAATACATCACATTGGACAGATGAATTACCCATCATTTTATTAGCATTTAGAACAACTCCCAAGGAAGATCTGCAATGTTCACCTGCTGAACTCATTTATGGTCAAACCCTTCGTTTACCTGGCGAATTTTTCGTTGAATCGTATAATTCCCCAGATATTCCTTATTTCATTGACAAATTACGCATTTATTTTAATAATTTAAAATTTGTTCCTCCAACTTCGCATGGCAATTACAAAACTTTTGTTAGTTCAGATCTTGCCTCTTGCGATTTTATTTTCGTTCGCATTGAACGTTTAAAACGTTCATTTACTCCTTTATATGAAGGACCGTTTAAAGTTTTATCTCGTTCAGATAAGTTATTTACCTTTAAGAAAGGAGACAAAGTCATAACTGTCAATATTGATAGGGTTAAACCGGCTTTTGTATTAGTTGACAGATGTGACACTTTGCCTACCCCGATTAAAAAATTACGTTTTGCAATCGACACGTTGATTGATTGACTATTTTCTTTTTTAACGAGGGGGTGTATATAGCGACTATAGCGACTCACTCACTTCCAAAAGCGAGAAGTTTCCATGGAGTCGCTAAGAAACAAAAAGGAAAACTCGATCCATAATGGAGAAGTTTCCATGGAGTCGCTAAGAAAAATAAAAAAACATTAGATATAAAAATATATATCAATATACTTAAAAAATACCAATATCACATAAAATATGAACATGTATTAAAAACCAATATACGTATATTAACTTCGATTTTAATTTTATTTATAGCGATAACGCTATAATATACACGTTCCAATAGGCACTTTTTCGAAACCTCCCTTTTTTCCTTATCGGTTGCGGTGCCAGAAACTCCGCCGTACTGAAGCTTAATAGTCTCGTTAACATATTAATCCTGTTCCTCTCCAAAAAGATGCAAGTTCTGGCTATTTCTTCCGGGGTCACGGTTGGTCCTCCTAATTATGAAATCTTCCCAGCCACTAAGGCTGGGCATACACAATATGGTGAGGAGTTTCCTCATCTTCACCGCAGCTGTTTTCTACTCAACTTTAGCAATTCATTGGTATTTGTTTTGGATGGCTCGCCAGAGATGAACATGCGTTACTGTCTCATCCCTGGCGCCCCGGTCCAGTACGAGTTATGTTTCTGACTCAAAAGTTCCTTTACCATTCCTCTTCAGGTATTGTATGATATCCCGCAGGATGATTGGGGTCCCATCAAGGCTGCTCCTGCGCCTTCTTTGACCAGCTTATCTGCTTTTTCGTTGCCTTCATTGCGCTGGTATCTTCGCGCCTATTCCAGGTGTATACTGTTGTGTTCCGCTAGTTTCGCCAGGGATTCAAGGCAGTCTTTTGTCGTTTTAGAACGTATCTCTACTGCGTTCAGAGATTTGAGAGCTGCTTGACTGTCAGTGATGATGCGGGTTCTTTTGTCAGTGTATGACCTCCGTATAATTTCTTGTGCACAGCTTTCTGTAGCTGTGACTTCTGCTTGGAACACCATTGCGGTACTTCAGACTAATATCTGTCACTGGTTGGTCCCCCGGAATACCTGCTTCAGTACTTCTTGACGTTTTTGATCCGTCAGTATACCATATGGTATCATTTAGATGTCTTCGCAGTTGCCTTGTTCCTTCCTCTTCCTTATCGGCTATGTATACCCTGCAGGTCTTTGTAAAGTTGTGACTTGTGCTGATTCTATCTGACTGCATATCTAGTAGCGATTTTTTCCTATTTATTAAAATATTTCGGTATGGTATCCTATTTTTGGAATGTCCGCTTATTTTCAGCCTGTACGCCGCTAGGAGTGCCTCGATCTCCACAACTAAATGTAGTGGAGGCAGGCAACGTAGTGCTTCTATGCTGCGGTAGGCGTTGTTGATATTGCTGCCGTTATGCGTAGACATGCCGGTCTTTGTAGTTTTCTTAGTTTTCTCATTGCCTCCCCTTCTACGGCTTTGTGCCATCAGATCAGGGAGGCATATGTTATTATTGGTAATACAACCCTTTGGTTGTAGTCCCCAGTTTCTACCTACCATTCTTCTGCTGGCCTATAAGGCCCACGTAGCTTTGGTAGTCACTCTATCTAAATGTGCATTGAAGTTTAATTTAGTCCCAAGTATTTGACTTCATTGCTCACCTGCAATTCATTTTTCCGAAGATATAATCTTCCTAGGTTGACCAATAAAGTTAATTCGGCTTTATTATCTAATATCTATCTATATCTATATTATCTACTTTCTTATTTTTACACTGACCTCAATCGAGAAGTCTCTTTTGTCGTGATTTAGGATCAATATAATTAATCGACGCAAGAAAATACTTGAAGAATAAGTTCTCAAAAATCCCACCTGGCTACCACGCTAGTATAACCAATATGACAGATAACAGTAATATTAGTAATATACATTTTAGATATATAAGTCACATATTAATTGTATGTGAATTTGTTTTCAGTTCTTCTTAACTACATTGATACATCTATTGATCAAATAGTAATCATATAGTAATATTTTCAGTTGTAGTGGATAAATTGCATATACGGCTGATATTGATTTTATTGATATAGGTATTCTCACTATTTTTTATTTAGTACGTAAGTTAATAATTTTCTCTATTTGTAGTGAACATCATTTTATCCTCGGCTTTTTCGTTCCTTCTTATTTAATTTTTAGTGATATTTCGTTGATGTTTCTATTACTCGTATCTTCCTACCCTTTAAATGGATTTTTATCTCTCTGAGCGCTTAATTTTTTTAAACCGGTGAAAATAATTTAGGATGTTCCTGTACCGTAACACTCAGCTATAATCAAATAAACGAGCGGAAAATATAATAATTATTGTTTAACACCGCAATGTCAATATTAAATTACGAACAAGGGTGAAGTACAACAAATTGTATTTAGTGTAAGATGGAGGGTCGTTAATTAACACCTTTCATGAATAATTAGAGAGGAAAATATTGGAGCGAGAAACGGTGGAAATGATTCAACATTATTAAGAATTAGCGAAATTATATGGTGAAATTTATCTCACCAACTTAACAGACTATATTTTTTATAAAACCCCTAAAAAGTAACTAATATTGATGATATTTATGCATGATAGTATAATAGAGGTAATATCATGATATTTGTTAATATTGTATTGTAATTCCACTGTTTCATATTTAAAGATAGGTGTTATATTTTTTTCACAAAGAATCAATAATAAATTAAAGAATTATAAACCTGATGGTCAGTTTAATTGGATAACAAATTTTACCTGAAATAATTATTGATATTTTTTAAAGAGAGTTACGTACAATGCTGAAATAAACAAGATCCTAACGATTGATGAGAATGTAGAAGAACGCACTACCGGGCGTCAAAATGACGCGACACCAATTTATTTCTCAGGGGGCGCCAGTCGCGTATTACCCCGTTCTTCTACCTCCCAGGCGGGTTCGAGATAAGATGACTTCGGTAGCCGAAAAGCGGGACCAAGGCTGCACTACCACAGATCGGAAACTACGCTCTCTCTGGACCCGAATTCCCTCGTTAGGGGTTTAGGCACCTCTTAATTTCCTGAATTTTTGCATAAAAAAATCCCAACCGAAGAATTTCTCTGCGGAGGGATTAGTTTTGGTACGCGAAAATCGCGTTTTGGTCCATTAATAACGGAATATATTTCTCAAAAAACGCATAAAAAAATCCCTATCGAACCTCCGTAAAACAACCAGAAGGTCGAACGTTAATGCGAATTAACTCGACACATCCGGTTTTCTATACGAAAGTTCCAGGGATTATAGACCGTCAACAGGCCTCAAGATCAATTAAGAAACATTAGTTCAAAGAATCCGTTTATTTAACAGAATTGGTTATACAAAATTCTCAAGAAAGAATCGTGCCTTCCCCAATCAAGGTAGTGACTTTCAGACCATACAAGCGAGAGCGTTCGCGCTAACGATCGATTAGGTAGAAAAGATTCATACGTACCTTCTCAGAATCAAAATGCGAGCTTTTAGAATCATTTCAGACTCTGGGTAAATGAATAATTAAGGCTGACTGAAATTAACTTAAAAAAGTTTTACTAAATGAATTTAGTTTCGCTAGAGACTACCTAGCTTTAAAGTTCTTGTATCGTGGAAATTCACGTACTCAAACACATTCAGAGGACTTATTACTGCATAAGTTGAGTGGCGTTCGATCAGTCCACGACTTACTAACCCTTATCACAGTCGATTAATAATATCGATTTGGCAGCGTCTCACCTTCGAGCGACTATTAGGCAAAATTGAATTTTTGGATTTTTATGCACAAGGCGTTTTCCTCTATAACTTTGTCATTTGAAAAGCCCCGTTATTGGCTTTTCTACCATCACTTTGTCTGGACCACTCAACGCGCTCGACCAAATTGCGAGCCGCTGGGTCAATCCAAACTCTTTCTATGCGAGAAACCGGCCTTGTACATGTGCATTGATTTTTATCAATTTTTGCTTATCGGCACTACGTCGGCTTTGACAAAATCTTCTTTTTTGCCTTTCGGATGCAGTGCATCGTTAAAATTTTATGCTCATATTTTAGAATTGGGCTTTCAATGACCGTACCTCAAAGGTCAATGTCTTTGGTTGAGGAATAAAAAATAAAAAATAATTTAAAGTATATTTTCGTGGTACTTTTTAAACTGACTTTGTGGTACTTGTGAGTCGTATTCGATTATCAACGTAAATGTGTCTACGTCGGCACTGAAGAGCGAATAACCGTCTTCTGGAATCAAGCGGCACATCAAGCAAGGAAGCAATGCCGGCTTCCCGAAGAACTGATCATCGGAAACGATAATTTAAAACCTCTATTCGAGGAATTCGCTGAATTGTTCACCGCGGTGCCTACCCAAGCTACCACGGTGACAACGAAACATAAACTAAAGGTTAAAGACGACCGCCCGTTCAATATCAAACCCTACCCTATGTCTCCTACTAAGAAAAAAGTTATGTACGATCAAATTGAAGAGATGCTGAAAGCCGGGGTCATAGAACCGAGTACCGCTCAGTACAGTTCGCCTCCCATTATAATTGAAAGGCCCGGCAAGAAGCCTCGCTTCTGCATTGATTATCGTCACTTAAATGAAGTAACGGAAGACGAAGCATCCGTCTTACCAAAGATATACGAGAGTATAAAGGATCTAGGAAACGCCAACATATTTACGGTGTTGGACCTCAAGAGCGGATATTGGCAAATCCCTCTTGAGGAGTCGTCAAAAAACTATTCTACGTTTACAACATTAGATGGAGCATCTTACCGATTTAACGTGATGCCTTTCGGATTGAAGACCGCTCCATGTACATTCCAAAAATTTATGGCAAGAGACGTATTGACCGGCTACTTGCATCATTTCTGCAAAGTATATCTCGATGATATTATCATCTACAGTGAAAATATAGAACAGCATGTAAACCATCTGAGAGCCGTCTTTGAACGCCTGCGTTTGCATAATTTAAAGGTGTCACCGGAAAAATGTGTGGTAGCCACGTCAAGCATAACCTATCTCGGGCATCAAATAAATGCCAACACCACTCAACCATTAGAAAAACACATATTACAGATACAAAATTATCCGGCCCCTACGACGAGGCGCCAGCTTCAGAGTTTCCTTGGTCTATGTAATTGGGTACGTGAATATATCCCTAATGTTGCAATAATTACAAAGCCCTTGACCCGACTACTCTCGAAAGACTGGCGCTTCAAGTGGAATCCGGAAGCCCAAGAAGCTTTTATTTTACTAAAAGAAGTATTGAATAAACCTCTAGGACTGCACCGGCCAGATTTCAATAAAATGTTCATACTGCAGACGGACGCATCCTTAATAGGATTATCTGCAGTATTATATCAATTGGGGGATAATGACCAGAAGCACATCGTCTCTTATGCTAGTAATACGTTATCTCCGACGGAGAGAAAATACCATATTAATGAATTGGAATGTTTGAGCGTCGTTAATTATATAAGGAAATACAAAATATATTTGGCAGACCGTTCATTTATAGTCAAAACCGACAATCGAGCTTTACTATGGTTAAATAAGCATAAGGACGAGAAAACGAAATTTACACGTTGGTCATTATTACTTCAGGAATACAGCTTCACCATAGAACATTGTCCCGGCAAGGAAAATATATTGGCTGACTATCTTAGCAGGAATCCTCAAGGCCCAAACGTCGAAGCAGACGACGAAGAGGAGAGAATGTACCCACCAAAATTCTCGTACAAGGAACGAATATCAGTGATTACCACATTGGAATTAAACGATCAGGTCAGAGAAGCGCAAACGCACTCCAGAGATATCCAAGACCAAATTGAACGATGGAATACTCTAGTGCGACAAGCAGATAAAACCGAGGCAGAGGTGAAATTCGTCAATACAAGACAAGTGATAGGCGGCACACTTTGGACGAGAGGCGAAAATGTTATAGAAAAATTATACGTACCAAAACGTATGGTCATGAGAGTAATATCTCATTTTCACGACCGACCGGAAGTAGGTCACCCCGGCCGCGATGAAACTGTTAGAATCATCTCGGGCCGCTATTATTTTAATAATTTGTCGAGACTAGTTAACAAATATTTAAATGAGTGCATTATTTGTAATTCCGTAAAAAGCAGACAGTCACAACCGAAGGCTCCTCTCAGAAGCCATGCTCCATCGCATCCGTTCGAAGTTCTAAGCGTCGATGTAATCGGACCGCTTCAGCGAACCAAAGATGCAGATAACCGATATATATTAATGGTAGAGGATGTATTTAGTAAGTGGGTCGAAGCCAAGGCGTTCACCCAAGTCAGTGGAAAAACAATAGCACAATTTATCGAAGAGGAACTAGTGGCGAGATATGGCGTTCCGAGGGTTATCATTTCCGACCAGGGAGGCCACTTCAATTCCGGCTTTTACGATACGTTCTGTACACGTAACAATATTGAAAGATTCTTCACAGCAGCTTACCACCAACAGGCTAATCCAATAGAAAGGAGGGTGCAAGAAGCTAAGAAGATCTTAAAAACCTTATTATATGGTTCACCCAACGACGAGTGGGATCGACATGTTAGTCAGATGGCATATATCTTGAGAACAAGAAAAAACGCCGCTACGGGGCATACGCCCAGTTTCGTAGTGCTCGGCTATGAATTACCGCAGATTGGTGATTGGAATATGTTCGCTTATAGACAAGAACGTCGTAATCAAGCGGACGTTCCCCGCCTTGAAAGAGTCAAGGAAATTCGTAAAAATCAAACAAATTACCAATGGCGTTACGCGCCCAAAGTGGCGGTAACGCCGGTCGTATATAAAGTGGGAGATATGGTAATGACTAAAAGGATCAGGAAGGATCATACCTTCACACCGTCGTGGAGTGGGCCACACAAGGTTTTAAAGAGATTGTCTAATGAAGTTTACCTCATTCACAAGGGGGTAACTTCGACGAGATTACATGTCGATGCCATTGTTGTAGAACTCTCCAAAATCGTCCTAAGTTGAAGACATAATCAAAATTCGACTTAGGCAAAAATTTCATTTAAAGACATTTTTGGGAGTCTGCAGAGGCGCAGATCAGTCCATAAGGACCGTTTTGGGTTCTATAAGGCGTTGGAAATGACCAGGTGAAAATTCGAAGAAACACCGAATTTTCACTTAGGAAAAATGTTTTTGGTTCAGAATATGAGAGTAGAAGTATATAATGACAAAGATTTATGAATAATATACTTTTTCAAAGGTACCATAAATTGGACTTTGAAAAATAATATTTTTGGAAGGGCGTCAAAATTTGGCCCAGGAATCGATTTATCGAAAGTACGCCAAAGTTTCACTTGCAGACTAATTTTTCAAAACTGCGTTGAAATTTGGCTTGAAGATCGATTTTTCAAAAGTACGCCAAAATTTCACCCGCAGATTAACTTTTCAAAAGTACCTTGAAATTTGGCTTGAAAATCGATTTTTCAAAAGTACGCCAAAATTTCACCCGCAGATTAACTTTTCAAAAGTACCTTGAAATTTGGCTTGAAAATCAATTTTTCAAAAGTACGCCAAAATTTCACCCGCGGATTAACTTTTCAAAAGTACCTTGAAATTTGGCTTGAAAATCGATTTTTCAAAAGTACGCCAAAATTTCACCCGCAGATTAGTTTTTCAAAAGTACCTTGAAATTTGGCTCGAAAATCGATTTTTCAAAAGTACGCTAAAATTGGTCTTTAAATGGATTTTTCAAAAGTACCACAAAGTCAGTTTAAAAAGTACCACGAAAATATACTTTAAATTATTTTTTATTTTTTATTCCTCAACCAAAGACATTGACCTTTGAGGTACGGTCATTGAAAGCCCAATTCTAAAATATGAGCATAAAATTTTAACGATGCACTGCATCCGAAAGGCAAAAAAGAAGATTTTGTCAAAGCCGGCGTAGTGCCGATAAGCAAAAATTGATAAAAATCAATGCACATGTACAAGGCCGGTTTCTCGCATAGAAAGAGTTTGGATTGACCCAGCGGCTCGCAATTTGGTCGAGCGCGTTGAGTGGTCCAGACAAAGTGATGGTAGAAAAGCCAATAACGGGGCTTTTCAAATGACAAAGTTATAGAGGAAAACGCCTTGTGCATAAAAATCCAAAAATTCAATTTTGCCTAATAGTCGCTCGAAGGTGAGACGCTGCCAAATCGATATTATTAATCGACTGTGATAAGGGTTAGTAAGTCGTGGACTGATCGAACGCCACTCAACTTATGCAGTAATAAGTCCTCTGAATGTGTTTGAGTACGTGAATTTCCACGATACAAGAACTTTAAAGCTAGGTAGTCTCTAGCGAAACTAAATTCATTTAGTAAAACTTTTTTAAGTTAATTTCAGTCAGCCTTAATTATTCATTTACCCAGAGTCTGAAATGATTCTAAAAGCTCGCATTTTGATTCTGAGAAGGTACGTATGAATCTTTTCTACCTAATCGATCGTTAGCGCGAGCGCTCTCGCTTGTATGGTCTGAAAGTCACTACCTTGATTGGGGAAGGCACGATTCTTTCTTGAGAATTTTGTATAACCAATTCTGTTAAATAAACGGATTCTTTGAACTAATGTTTCTTAATTGATCTTGAGGCCTGTTGACGGTCTATAATCCCTGGAACTTTCGTATAGAAAACCGGATGTGTCGAGTTAATTCGCATTAACGTTCGACCTTCTGGTTGTTTTACGGAGGTTCGATAGGGATTTTTTTATGCGTTTTTTGAGAAATATATTCCGTTATTAATGGACCAAAACGCGATTTTCGCGTACCAAAACTAATCCCTCCGCAGAGAAATTCTTCGGTTGGGATTTTTTTATGCAAAAATTCAGGAAATTAAGAGGTGCCTAAACCCCTAACGAGGGAATTCGGGTCCAGAGAGAGCGTAGTTTCCGATCTGTGGTAGTGCAGCCTTGGTCCCGCTTTTCGGCTACCGAAGTCATCTTATCTCGAACCCGCCTGGGAGGTAGAAGAACGGGGTAATACGCGACTGGCGCCCCCTGAGAAATAAATTGGTGTCGCGTCATTTTGACGCCCGGTAGTGCGTTCTTCTACATGGCCCCGTTGGGCGCCATGTAGAAGAACGCACTACCGGGCGTCAAAATGACGCGACACCAATTTATTTCTCAGGGGGCGCCAGTCGCGTATTACCCCGTTCTTCTACCTCCCAGGCGGGTTCGAGATAAGATGACTTCGGTAGCCGAAAAGCGGGACCAAGGCTGCACTACCACAGATCGGAAACTACGCTCTCTCTGGACCCGAATTCCCTCGTTAGGGGTTTAGGCACCTCTTAATTTCCTGAATTTTTGCATAAAAAAATCCCAACCGAAGAATTTCTCTGCGGAGGGATTAGTTTTGGTACGCGAAAATCGCGTTTTGGTCCATTAATAACGGAATATATTTCTCAAAAAACGCATAAAAAAATCCCTATCGAACCTCCGTAAAACAACCAGAAGGTCGAACGTTAATGCGAATTAACTCGACACATCCGGTTTTCTATACGAAAGTTCCAGGGATTATAGACCGTCAACAGGCCTCAAGATCAATTAAGAAACATTAGTTCAAAGAATCCGTTTATTTAACAGAATTGGTTATACAAAATTCTCAAGAAAGAATCGTGCCTTCCCCAATCAAGGTAGTGACTTTCAGACCATACAAGCGAGAGCGTTCGCGCTAACGATCGATTAGGTAGAAAAGATTCATACGTACCTTCTCAGAATCAAAATGCGAGCTTTTAGAATCATTTCAGACTCTGGGTAAATGAATAATTAAGGCTGACTGAAATTAACTTAAAAAAGTTTTACTAAATGAATTTAGTTTCGCTAGAGACTACCTAGCTTTAAAGTTCTTGTATCGTGGAAATTCACGTACTCAAACACATTCAGAGGACTTATTACTGCATAAGTTGAGTGGCGTTCGATCAGTCCACGACTTACTAACCCTTATCACAGTCGATTAATAATATCGATTTGGCAGCGTCTCACCTTCGAGCGACTATTAGGCAAAATTGAATTTTTGGATTTTTATGCACAAGGCGTTTTCCTCTATAACTTTGTCATTTGAAAAGCCCCGTTATTGGCTTTTCTACCATCACTTTGTCTGGACCACTCAACGCGCTCGACCAAATTGCGAGCCGCTGGGTCAATCCAAACTCTTTCTATGCGAGAAACCGGCCTTGTACATGTGCATTGATTTTTATCAATTTTTGCTTATCGGCACTACGTCGGCTTTGACAAAATCTTCTTTTTTGCCTTTCGGATGCAGTGCATCGTTAAAATTTTATGCTCATATTTTAGAATTGGGCTTTCAATGACCGTACCTCAAAGGTCAATGTCTTTGGTTGAGGAATAAAAAATAAAAAATAATTTAAAGTATATTTTCGTGGTACTTTTTAAACTGACTTTGTGGTACTTTTGAAAAATCCATTTAAAGACCAATTTTAGCGTACTTTTGAAAAATCGATTTTCGAGCCAAATTTCAAGGTACTTTTGAAAAACTAATCTGCGGGTGAAATTTTGGCGTACTTTTGAAAAATCGATTTTCAAGCCAAATTTCAAGGTACTTTTGAAAAGTTAATCCGCGGGTGAAATTTTGGCGTACTTTTGAAAAATTGATTTTCAAGCCAAATTTCAAGGTACTTTTGAAAAGTTAATCTGCGGGTGAAATTTTGGCGTACTTTTGAAAAATTGATTTTCAAGCCAAATTTCAACGCAGTTTTGAAAAATTAGTCTGCAAGTGAAACTTTGGCGTACTTTCGATAAATCGATTCCTGGGCCAAATTTTGACGCCCTTCCAAAAATATTATTTTTCAAAGTCCAATTTATGATACCTTTGAAAAAGTATACTATTCATAAATCTTTGTCATTATATACTTCTACTCTGATATTCTGAACCAAAAACATTTTTCCTAAGTGAAAATTCGGTGTTTCTTCGAATTTTCGCCTGGTCATTTCCAACGCCTTATAGAACCCAAAACGGTCCTTGTGGACTGATCTGCGCCTCTGCAGACTCCCAAAAATGTCTTTAAATGAAATTTTTGCCTAAGTCGAATTTTGATTATGTCTTCAACTTAGGACGATTTTGGAGAGTTCTACAACAAGAACACTGATCTGAAATGAGTTATCAGTATACCATTTTTAAAAACCGCTGCCCAAGGAATCACTACTTCCACATCCAGATATCTATCCAAGTTTCTCAAAACGAAAAAAATTTTGATACTCTATTTGCACTCCTCTATGTGGAAATAATTGTTTATAGAACTTTAATAATATAATATTTGAAATAGTCCACCCCAAAAACCCATAAAACGATATCCCACATCGGTAGCGGGGTGGGGTGGATGGTCCACCTCCACTACCAGCCCCTATCGGGGGCGGTAGTGGAGGTGAATGAAGTAAAAAATGTTTTGACGTCTTTGGTTCTTGTACTCACTAAATCACAATTATTTTTCCACCCCCTTTAATGCCAAAAATTTTTTGAGACCTTAGCTGCTCCCGTGTATACTAAGCACCAATTTTATGGACTCTAACTTGCTTGATTTACCCATTTATCCCCATTTACTCCAATTTACCCCCCAACCCTTCAATGGAATAAGTTTAAATTATAATCTAATTCCAGACCTCGTTAAAATACATACGTGTACCAAATTTCAAGTCAATATCTTAAACGGTTCCAGAGTAATCGTGCACACAAAAAAATTTTTAAACAGATAGACAGAATGGCAGACCGACAGACACACGGATTTTATTCTCAAACTTGAAATTTCGACGTTTCATGACACTCTAAGCCTATTTGAACAATAGAAATTTTCAAAAATTTTGTTTGTGTTACTATACATCCACTGGATGTGGAAGTGAAATACTATGAAAGAGAGATATGCTCTCACGCAGAAATACCCTTACCACAATAGCTGCTGTTAAGTCACTTGGGTTCAACTTGGGGTCAACTAGTTCAGCGGTCAATTTTTTTTTTTTAGACGTAAACTAAAATTACCTTAACCGAAGTGTTTAGAAGCTTATCCTTCTATGAAAAAATAAATTATCACTCTTTTGGTTGGTCGAGACCAGAGGCGTAGCGAAGGGAGGGTATATGTCAGACTTGGCAAAAGTTGGGAATTTGAGATATAAGTTGGCAATTTTTATTTCGGTGGAAACATTTTTTTTTTAAATTTTCTTTGGATTAAAATTTGATATTAAATTAAAACAAATTAAGTAGCAACTAATATACTAATAGCTTATAAACCGTTGAAAAATCAACGGCGCAAAAGGTCACATGTGCTTGCATCAATTATTTTGGAGGTGTTTTCACCAACAGCGGTGTTATTGCCAAATGAAAAAATGCTGACGAATGTAGTCTTTGAATTCTATAATATTAAAAACTTAAAAATCTGTCTGCAAAATTTCAGCTTCATAGGACTTCGATATATTTTAGGTGGACAGCGGACACGTGGAGGCCGCGGGCTCTGTTTGAAAGTAACTAGGGAGTGACGCTATGCGCACAGCATGTCAAAAGGTGGTACTTCTGGTATTTCCTATTCTCTAGAATCATGAATATTACCAATATCTCTCGGACAAAATTAATATCTATCTCAAATTTTTGGAATATTATTTTCATCTTCATCATTAGTAACGACATATAAAACCCCACTGCCCGCCACAAGGGGGCTTCATCCCTAAAACTACTCTTAATAAAACAATTATTCAGTGTATTTGCTCATAAATTTTGAACTAAGAATTTTGGATCAAAATCTAGACAATTTGTGCAGAATAAAATTCTTTATTGGATGGTATGTAATATAATATAATTAACTTCAATTACCACATGGGAAGTTCACCTCAATAATACCACAAACAGGAGAGTTTTTCAGTTGTTATCTTAATACTTATAATTTAAACATTTTAGGTGGAAATTTCAAAATAAATAATTAGAGAATTAAACGTCCTTTCCAGCGATGTAATACAATAAACTTACTCCCAAATTAATTCGATATCGCGCAGTACGCAATGCAATAAATATTCTGTTGCCTTTACTAAGACAATATTGTATTAGTACGCACAAAAAAAGTATACAAAAAACTTAATGCCCTGCCAAAATGGTAGGAAATACATAAATATGATGTGTGGGAGATATACAGATTACATAAGTACTACAAAGAGGTTCGCTTACTCATGATATAAATATATATTCCTCATAAGAATATATTTTTTATAGGATTTTGCAAACGGCAAAAAAAATAATGAATGAAAAATCAAAAGAAATTGTATCTAAGGAAATATTAATTTTATATCTCGCATTCTTTCGATAACCTACTTCTGATGATGCAAGAAATTAAGAAGTCCTAAAGTGAATTTATATACAAAATAAATATCTATTCAGTCATTAATGAAAATCTAATTAAAATATTTTTAATCTTTGTAATTCTCTGACAACCCACATCTGGTTGTGCTAGAGATAAAGAGCTCTAAAACTGAATTTATTTACAAAAATTTAGTTTTTCTTAATTCAAATGCATTCACCTCGACAAATTGAACCATGATTCTAATCCCTTTGAACGCTTAGCATTTAAAACGCACGTTTCTCGCTCTTATTATGAGATCTTCGAAAAGACACAAAACCACTTCCAAAATATTTCAGTCATGAATCAAAAACATTTCTAAAAATCTTCCATAAAATCTGAAGTTTTTCAATTAGTTGTCAAATGCCCGACAGACAAATTATTAATTTCTAGCATAACCAGAAGTAGATTATCAAAGGAATGCAAGATTTAATAGTTATGTTGGTAACAACTACTTAAAATCATGTTTTTTGGGGCGAATCGTAGCTGTACGGAATAGCCGATGGGTCCCAAAAAATTGATTTTAGGTATGTATTACAAACAACTTTTTTTGTTAAAGGTCCCTAAAACATATTTAAATTTTTGATCAGAGCAAATATTTCTCGAAAATAGTGAGCTTCGAATTTTAATTATCATGCGACCATAGAAACCAGATTGTTTAATGCTCGGTTTAATGTAAACAAAAAAATTTGATGCGTTATTTTTATACAGTATAAAATACATAATCCACAAATTATATCTGAAAAAGCGAAGGAAATTGTGTTAGATTTACTTCCAGTGAAATATCGTCAAAATGAAGAGGAATATGAAGCATTCATTCGATGGAAAGAAATGAACAACATTGTAATTGTAGACGAACAGACAATGTTGAACTATTTACATGAAAAGGTAAGTGCCGCTATTCTTTGTATTCAATATTAATAACATATGTAAATTATTATTGTGACTATTTTTGTATTTTCCTATTAGAGTCGCAAGAAGTAAAACCATCTAAGTAAAACCATCTACTCTCTGGTCAAAATATTCGATGATAAAAGCTATTTTGTCTGTATAAGAAAATATAGAAATAAACAAATTCGTCAGAGTCCACAGCTTTCTTGAAGCGAAATTCAGTAGGCCAAGAAATTAAGTTATTTTTGATAAATGCAGAAGATGAGAAGTATTTATTAATCAAAGTCAGTTTAAAATCATACTTTAATGACATGCATCTTCTCATTGGCGTGTGTGGTGCATGTAGGTGCGAAGAGCTACTTTTACTAAAAATAGAAGATATTGTCCAAAAAGACACACGATGTCTTCTTATAACAATTCCCGATACGAAGACCAACATTAAGAGAGTGTTTTCTGTGGTAGCTGAAGGTGAAGCTGTTAATCCCATGGAAGTTTACCAGAGATATGCTCGACTACGACCAGCGAATGTTAAACACAATGACTTTTTTTATTTCCTATCGTAAATATACGGAACAACGTGCAGGAATACATTCTTTTGGGAAAATGCCCTCTATCGTTGCTGAATTTCTTAAACTACCGAACCTGACAGAGTATATAGAGTATTGCTTCCAGCGAAGTTCTGCGTCTCTTGCGGCAGATGCAGACATCGATTTAATCCCGTTGAAATGGCTAGGAGGATGGAAGCAAGTTTTTTCACAATATAGTCTTTTTATTCTAAATAATAACTAATTCCAGGTCACTTTCAGTGGCAGAGTCATACTATATAGAAGAATCAATTGAGAAGAAGAAAAAAGTGTGCAGAATGTTAATGGGGGAGAAGAAAATCGAACCATCGAGTAACGTAATATTGATTAGGTACTAACGAAGCTACTACCATAACATCAAAAGAAATTAACAATATACCCTCGGGTTCTGGTATTTCGTTTGGGGGTAAAAGTTTTGAAGGTGCTCAAAATTGTTCATTTAATTTTCATTCTGGGCCATAATCATTTAATTATTATTAATTTAACTTAAGAACCTAATAATTAAGTCATATTGTTGTACCTATTAGATTAAATAAAGTTGTTTAATCATTGTATGAACCATTTTGCCTTATTTACCTAAATGATCATCAAAAGTTGCCATGGCCAGCTAAGAAAAAAGCTTGTAATCGTGCGATGGAAGTTTTGAAATCTAAAACCAATATCAAAATTTAACTTTAAACATGATCAAAAAATCTCAAAATCGTGGGAAATGTTAAGTATCAGTAATGTTAGTGCAGGTAACAAAAATTTGTGAGCATTAACAACATTTATTAAAACATAAATAAGATGTACAACAAAAATGAATATCTACTTGCTAATCAGCGTTAAAATTTGAATTAATGTAGTTTATCTTATCTATAAAAGCAGTGATGATATGAAATGGTTAACTCTTCGGTGAGCTATGAGCAAGAGAGCGAGAAGTTCATGCATTGAAAGTTTGCACTGCTCGCTGTGTGAAACTAGATTTTAGAGAATCATCGAAACTAAATATTCAATGCATGACATCAAAAGGCATAATAGCATCCCATGGTACCACGCATTGCCTTGCAATAAAAAATGTATTTTTTCCAGCGTACATTCTAGATACGAATTTAGAGTTCACAGCTCATAATTCAATTTATGGTTTTATATTTGTAGTATGATTTACTTTAATATTATGACAAGAAAATTACTATATAAAACAGATATAATAATTTTCAAAGATAACCCATAATGATAAGAAAAAACCTGATTAGAGACTTGGCATTTCCTACGACTCTTTCATCGTGGCTTTATACCACTTAAGACACATTCTCGACGTCGCATGCGACTTAGACACATGACCATAAAATCCATGTAGAATAACGAAATACCCGCAATAAATTTCCATGGGACCAGCTTGAATAATCGAACAAACCAAGGCCTGTGACAGGATGATGTGCATCCAAGGTAGTAGAGTCCCTCGGAACATTACCTTTCTAAATAGCCAGGCCCATACATTCTGTAATTTGCACATCAAATAACTTTCATAAAGCACAACCTCAAATAAAAAAAACTTACCTCAGATAGAGAGCATTACATAACCAAAGAGAAACACGTGGAATCAGAACCTTGAACAACCAACTAAATTCTTTTTCGGAATCAGCAAAGCGCCTGCGACATGGACTAGGGCGGTGAAGAATCGCCCCGGACATCAATTTCAAATCCACAAAAATGTGTTAGCCTGATGCAGAGTCCAAACCCTTCACAAAGAAAACATCATCTCCTCGGTATCACCGATCAGGCAAGAAGATCCCTCTAGAAAAATCCAATTTTGATTAATGAAGTGAAAGAAATCGACGTTTAGGCTTTTGTAGAAGTGAATCCTCCTGCTTTTATTAGAGAAATTGGCCTCGAGGTACAAATTAGTTATTAGCCAGCAAGAAAGATTATCAAAAAACATGGTTACTGCTCATTTAGATATCAATTAAACCAGTATTTGTACAAAGATCATGGTAAATGAAAATTAGTTTATTGTAACTTTTTAATTCAGAATGATATTGCTAACTCGAATTTTATTTCTTTCATATTGTTTTATAACGAGTCGAGATTAATTAACAGTGGAATATTTAATAAGCAACTCAATAGATATTGGGCCAAAGAAAATCTGCATTTAATAAGGGAAGGCAATTTTTAGGAAAGAAAGGAAGAAAGCAAACGTGTTGGCTGGTGTGGTTGGAGCAAAAAGATCTATTTTCTTTCAAGGAGAGATATATTTAGAATTCCTTCAATCACTTGAAATTTTACCAAATTGTATCCACGTAGTTTTTGTAACTATAACTCCTGTAATGTTGCGAAACATTATGCGAAACACCATTGACCGACACAGAAAATGTCAAGATGAAGGCACTTCGAATAATTAATTTGGGTACCTATTTTTTTTTATTGTTAAAATAAATAATTTCGGACAGAACACATAATAATTAATTATTTTTTCAGTGCTGATTTGTGGACAAAATGAATGTTTTGATTATAGTTTTATTCAATTTCCACGGCATATTTATTTGATAAGGGTATTATCGATTTTTTAATTATTATTATTCACCAAATAACCTATGTATTTTTGTTAATATGAAACCAATTGTAGATTTAAAGTTATCAATTGATTTTTCTTGAAAACTGGTATTTAACGTGGTAGTAGACCAAATGGAAAAATATTACGTTTACATTTTTCTCTTGTCGTTTTGGTCTATTAGATTGATTTCTGTGCAGTCACTGGATTCTAGATGAAAAAATAAAAATTTGCTTTAAATAATCAAGTAGTCCCAAATATTTTCTTAGATATGGTATTGGTTATTATCATATATACCATCAAGTTATATCAGTTACTAAAAAAAGGCAAAAGAATATCATTTGGCAATAATTTTTCATTTAATCGAAAATGAAATAAATATGTGGTGTTTTTCTACAAAAACAAGGCTATCCTTTAAAACATTTTATTTAATGGGTTACAAAATTATTATTTTTTATGTTTGAAATGAGATGAATTATTTCTAATGCATTTCCGTGCTCGACTTCTCATTTTAACCATTGTCGTTCTTAACCTTATTTATGTTCGTAATTGTAAGGTAGCTGGCTTCATTCTTGCCATCAGTTGAACCCGGCTTTGAATTTTCTCATTGAACACAAGTTATTTCATCCCGCAAGTAAAAATCCAGTTTCGTGGAATCTGGAGACCGTGCAGGCTACAGAATAATTCCATTGTACCCAATTCACCGATTGGGATACGTTCGATCCAAGAATTGACGCACTCTCATGCGGTAGAGAGCTGAGCATCTGCCAGATTCAACTCCACTGGATTATAGCGTGTGGGGTAGGATAGAAAAACTACAACGTCTACAATGAGGAAATTCAAAGCCATGTTCAACTGGGAGCAAAAAAAGAGCAAGTTGCCCTACAATAGGGTCATTTAGTCAAATTTCATATTTCACTTTTTAGTACATTTATGCGAAGTAATCGTTGAATAACACTGAAAATTTGAGCTCGATCCGATAAGTAGTTTCAGAAATATACTGCTTTAAACATGAACCGACGCGCTCAAAGTGCTGACGTGTGTGTTTACTTTATTAGAATCCGACTATATAAAGGCAGATTTGTCTAACCTGCCAGAGATGTACCTGATTATGGTGATTCGGAGACTATTGGAGTATTTTAACTCAAAAGTATGAAGTAAAGAGAAAAATTAAAATGAAACTAGGATTCAATGACGTCGCGCAGCTTCAATGTTCTCGCTTTAAAATTAAGAGGTCTTTGGAAAACGTAAAAAAAATATGCTAAATGAGCCCATTATGAAGAGAAATAAGACTAAGGACGCTACGGTTGCAATAAAAAGTCAAGCACGTGGGATGAGCGTAGAGGCATCTTGACTTGATCTCACCCTACCTTCTAGTGGCTTGTATATCAGAGTATACATAGAAGCTATGTAGTCTGAGAAGAGAGTTACGTAGTGGATATATCATCCTTCGGAGGAGATAATAATATAGTCGGTCCCTTGCCTCCTGGTGACGCACAGAGAGAAAAATGTGCCCTCTTCTGGACAAAAATCTGCCGACAGTAGATATATCAATCAATTTAAATTAAAAAAAAAAATGGAAAATAGCCTTAAGACATTGTACTTTAGAGTAGTGCTGCGACAAAGTGGCTTTGGGTTAACCTAACCTAAAAATCGCAGATATTTCTCTTTATTCAGCGTTGACCTCCTTGGTCGAGAGTCACAAACAAACGAAGTAGTGTTCATGTAGATTGTATACCAAATCCATTTTTATGGGATCATAAGTTAATTCATCGTTTTTAAACCTATAACCCTTTTAATGGGTTAAACTAGGAGTTGAAGGTATAAGGTGGTGAAAATTCGAGATTCAAGTGAAATAAAGTTTAAGTGATCAAAAGTTGTTCTTCTGGGTTTTTTAATGCTGATCTCATCTTTAATCTTTCTCGCATCATATCGATCCTTCAAATGAATAAAAACGGGGGTTGATCTAAAAATTACGATATTCCAAATACTCACTAGTCACTAGTTGCGTTTATATTTGTAAATATTATTTTACTGACAGGTAAATATAAGAAGAACTCAACTGGAGTCAGCTGTGTCAAGATCTGGAGACAGATATATGAGGGAAGGGATACAAAATAGCCACAAGAGAGTTGAAAGGTCCAGTCACGCCGTACGAATTATCGGCAGAAAAGAAACTGGAGATCGCTGTCCAGCTCTTCTCACAGAGAGCTGACCAGTGGCCCAGACGAGAGCCAGAACACATAGATTTTTCGCCGTTCAGCGAGGAGGAAGTAGCAAACGCGGTTCACAACCTCAAAACAGGAAAAAGCCCAGGCCTCGATGGGATACCGGCGGAAGTACTGGTGGAAGCCTTTAAAACAACACCAAATGTGATAATAGACCTGATGAACAAATTGGCCTGAGAAGATAGGGTCCCTGAGGAATGGAAAAAGGCGAAACTGGTGCTACTGTGTAAGGGCAAAGAGCCTATGGACAGCCCGAGCTCTCAGAGACCAATATGTCTGATAAATACCCTGGGCAAGCTATATGAGTGTCTGGTCAGGGACAGGTTGGTGCAACAAATAAAAGAAGGGGAAGCCTTTTCAGACAGACAATATGGATTCCGAAAAGAGAGGTCGACAATCCAAGCAGTCGAGTGCATCCAAAACGAGGTTAGAACAACAAGGGGCAAGCTATGCGCCTTAGTAGCATTGGATGTTAGAAACGCATTCAACTCGGCTGCCTGGAGCGTAATAATAGGAGAAATTAGAAGAAGAGGGGTGGATGAATACCTTGTAAAAATTATAGAAGACTATTTCGAAAATCGAAAGATAAAAGTAGAAAAAACTTTTATCGATATGACAACGGGGGTGCCACAGGGCTCGGTCCTAGGACCGACACTATGGAACGTTTTGTACGATGGGGTGCTCAAAATATGGCTACCGGCAAATACGAAGGCGCTGGCATTCGCGGACGACCTAGCCGTCCTAACGTTCGCGGATGACGAAAGAACGTTGGTATTTAGGACAAATGAGGCACTAAGAAGATAGATGCGTAGCTAACGAACCATAAACTGTCCTTAGCTCCGGAAAAAACGGAGGCAATAATGCTGAAGGGATACAGGAACAAACAGACTCTTAGCTTCAAGATGCAAGATGCATAAATACACCTAGCGAGGAAGTTGAAATACCTTGGGATAGTGTTAGATGTGCGAGGAAAGTTCAGCGAGCATGTGGTACAATCTATCCTGCTGTAGGCTGCACCGATCTGGCATCAGGCATTAAGAATAGGAAGGTACAAACAGATGTTGGAAAGGAGCCAAAGGAGAATGTTGATCAGGGTGGCGTCATCGTACAAAACCACCTCCACGAAGGCAATTCAGGTGATAACAGGCATCCCCTCCGATCGACCTACTAGTGGAGGAGAGAAGGATATTTCACAGTACGGGGGAGGGACATCAGCCTGCGAGAAGGAAACAGGAAAGGGAGATCACAATTAGGAGATGGCAGGAGAGATGGGATGAAGAAGAAACAGTCGCTCAATCGACGAAGAGGCTTATACCTCAATTAAAGCCATGGATCGATTGTAAGTTCAGAAAAACGGACTATCACCTGTCGCAGGTATTAACTGGCTATGGATCATTCAGGCAGTTCACGAGGAGAATTGGCAAGACGGTGGAAGCCGTGTGCGTGTACTGCGCTGAGCAGGACACTACAGAGCATACAATTTTCCATTGCGCAGGAGGCAAGCCCACTTAGAGCTGGGAGTAGTCTTAACAGTGGAAAACTTAATCCCTCTGATGTTAGAATCGAGAGAAAACTGGTGGACCACGAAAAAAATGTTGAAAAGTATAATGGAGGCCAAAGAAAAGAAGGAGCGCGACCTGCAGGCTGCAAATTAAAAGGAAAGGTGTTAGTCAAACTCTGCATTCTGACGAATGTCTAACGACAGTTCTAGAATGTCGAGCGAAGAATGGGAGGGGTTTTAGCGAGGTTAAAGTCCCACACTACCCACCGCGATAGACTCTAAGCGCTGGACGTCATTGAGATTTCCCCTCTCCACCAAAAAAAAAAAAAAAAGGTAAATATAAGAATAGTTTTTATACACATATTACCGCCTGCTTTACATCCCCTCCGAAGGATGGTATATCCACTACGCAATCCTCGTCTTGAAACTACATAGCTTCCGCGTATACGCTGATATACAAGCCGCTAGAAGGTGAGACCAAATCGCTGTGTTTCCCAAGTTCTAACCGCGCTTAACGTTACTACAGTATAGTATGAAGTACAATCACACTCAAGACGTCTCTCTCGCTCCCTTGCATGTATTAAATAACAGTCATTAACCTAAAATTTTAACCATGAATGTTATGGGGCAGCTGAGCGTCATTTCCGAAGTATTTTTTTTATTTTTACCTGTCAGTAAAATAACATTTAACTAGTCTAAAGTCTAAACGCAACTAATAACGAGTATTTAGAGTATCGTAATTTTTAGATCAACTCCTGTTTTTATTCCTTTGAAGGATCGATAGGATCCGAGTAAGATTAAAGATAAAAACCCCGAAGAACAGCTTTTGATCACTTAAACTTTATTTCACTTGAATCTCGAATTTTCACCACCTTAAAGCTTCAACCTTAAACGGGTTCATACGTTAAAAACGATTCAAGAAACTTACTCAATTAACTTATGATCCCATAGAAATGAATTTGGTATTCAATCTACATGAACACTACTTCATTTGATTGTTATTCTCGACCAAGGAGGCAAACGCGGAATGAAGAGAAATATCTGAGATTTTTAGGTTAGGTTAACCGAAAACCACTTTGGCGCAGAACTACTCTAAAGTACAATGTCTTAAGGGTATTTTCCATTTTTTTTTAAATTTAAATTGATTGATATATCTACTGTCGGCAGATTTTTGTCAAAAAGGGTACTTTTTCCCCACTGTGCGTCGGTGGTAAGCAGCGGTAGTGGAAATAGGCCGACATTAAATAAATAAATAAAAAGGCAAGCACGGAAATGTATCTTAGAAATAATAGATCTCATATGGATTATATAAAATAATAATTTTGTAACTTCTTAAATAAAGTTTTTGAAAATATAACCTTGTTTTTGTTGGAAAACTGCACGTATTAATTTATTATTAGTATTCTTCATATAGGTATGTTTGGTCATATAGATGCCAAATGACTCCCTGTGCCTCCCCGTTCGGAGTCGGCATCGCTTTTCCAAACTTCCTGTATGTTGTGTGCATTTTTAACTGTGTGACAGATACAATGCTCTCAGGTAAAAGCTCAAATCAATTCCTCCGCCTACTAATAATTTATGTTTAACTAAGCCATTATGTTAATATTTGCATTCAACCATTTTGATACATTAAATTATAATGATTTATAGAGAAGTCCACACCTTGACTACTTGGCATTTTCCACAACGACTAAACGAGTCATTCAGTCACGTAAAGGGAGCTTCTTTTGACGTAAGGGCGTTTAATTTACGAGTATCAGTTGGTGCGTGCGGCCTACTATGATTAGATATCATCATGGGAAACAGTCACAGTTTTCCTAGGAGATGTGCAAATTAGTTGCCTGCCGTATAAATACTGACACAATATGAGCGTAGCACGAAATATAATTTACTGAAGTACTGCACTGATCTAAATTGCTGATACCTAATATATATTGGTCCATTTCGTTAGTCAATAACTGTTATTACGGAACGTAATATCCCGCCTGCTAAATGACCCTCTGATGACTTCGTAATAATGGGAGAATTTTATGGTTTTTGCGTTATATACCTACTTCTTTTCCTTATCTGAACATTTTAATTGATTTTCTGCAGTAATTAAATAGATAACTATAGAATATTTGACAAGGTCGAGTATTGCCTACTTCGAATGTACAGTACGCTCGTAAAATGTGAAATAAATTCAGAAAAATTACTAGTAACTGATTTTTTTTTTAAAATCGCCCGAAAGCATATGGTTACATAAAGAAAACATATTGAGCCATTTTTTAAAATTATATACTAATATTAAAAATACATTTTTACTTCCCTCGCTAACCGAAAGGAAGTATTGTCATCATGGAAAAATCACTCTCCGAAACTTTTACATATTTTCACGTTTCGGATTACGTAGATTACGAAAATTAGAGTCATTCAGTTCCGTGAGTCTGTCTGTCTGGTGTCTGTCTGTCTGTTTGTTGGCGATTATCTACCAAGCCGCTTGGCGGAGAAGAACAATATTTGGTAAGTTGTTGACGATATTGCCAACGAAGAACTAGGATATACTTTTGGTGAAAGATATATTGGTGTAGTGTACACTCTAAAAGAAATAATTAATAAAAAAAATATGACGAAGGACAATAATATTTTGCATGTACTTGATACAATTTTCAAAAAATAAACCTGCTATATTTTTAGTGAAAAACCCTTTATCGTCCTCTTTCACAATTAAGAAAAAAGTGACCACCCTGTATATTTATTTTTCATGTTTTTCTTCCTTAACAGTTGTATTAACTGCATGCAAAATATTATCGCCCTCCATCGCATTTTTAAGTTTTTTTTGTGACCACCCTGTATACTTCTTTTTTCAAGCTTTGCTTCTTCGACAGTTGTGATAACTGCTGGCTAAATATTATCGTGCTAAGCCGCATTTTTTAAAAATTTTGTTAGGGTGACCACCCTGTATATATATTTTTTCATACATTTCTTTAACAGTTGTATTAACGACATGCGAGATATTGTCCACTCTTGCATTTTCAATTTATTTTTTCTGACCACTCTGTATATTTTTTTCATGTTTTTCTTCTTCGACAGTTGTGTTAACTACGTGTGAAACATTATTGTCCTCCTTCACTTTGTTGGAGTGACTACCCCGTATGTTTTTTTCATATTTTCCTTCTTCGACAGTTGTGTTAACTGCATGCTAAATATTATCGTGCTCCGTCACATTTTTTAATTTTTCTTTGGGTGACACTCTGTATATTTTTTTTTTCATATTTTTCTTCTTTGACAGTTGTTTTAATGGAATGCGAAATATTACCGTCCTCCGTCACATTAAGAAAAAATTCGGGTGACCACCTTGTATTTTTTACAATTAATTATTTTTTATTTATTTGCTTTTATCATGTTTAGAGAATATTATTTAGGTATTATGCAAATCACAACTTACACACTTTTTTATTTATTATGCAAATACCTACTTTCTGTATATTGTTGCCCTAATCTGGGCACGCTAATATACTAGTTAGGTAAATACTTTAAAACACTCATTATTGGAGAACCAATCAAAACAACTACTCTTCTAGCTAATACTGACGAAGTATTGAATTACATGATAGGATTCTTAGCATTTTAAAGAAAAAAATTATATTGAAAATATTTCAATCATTTATTTACATTTAGTCATCACACTTTTTTATTTAATATGAAATTATCTACTTTCTGTATATTGGTACCTTAATCAGGTCACGCTAATATACTACTTAGGAAAACACTTTAAAACACTCATTATTGGAAAACCAATCAAAACAACTACTCTTCTAGCTAATACTGACGAAGTATTGAATTACATGATTGGATTCCTGGCATTTTAAAGAAAAAAAAATATATTTAAACTACTTAAATTATTTATTAAAATTCAGTCATTCACAACAATTATTGAACCTTACATTCTATTTCAACTCTAGAAAAGTTGTACAAGTTTTTTCGAACTCGTTAGTTCTCATCAGTAGAGTATAGAAACATTCATTCATTATTTACAAGCCTATTCTTGATTTATTTTTTACATGTAATATGTTGCACCCCTTAAAATTTAAGGTTATGTTACTAAAAAGTAGGCAGACTTCAACAGATCGAATGTCTGAATGAATGTAGTGTATTTGCACCTACTCGAAAAAGAACCTACCAGAAGATTCCAAAGTGACATCTGGAATTCTCTAGAGAATGGTGGCGTCATCACAGAACAATCGAGATCTGTCATTTTTAGGTATAAAAGAACCGACCGCATTCTCGGCGAGGAGTTCAGAAGTTGAGAAAGTATAGAAAGTGAGGTTAAGAGTTCAAAGATAAACAAACATTGTGATTTTTAGTCAGTAAAGTGTATTTAAATTAATAATAGTATTGTGAAGTATCCAGTAAACATTTAATAAAGTGTGTTAGTGGACATCTCTTGTTATAATTTTTGTAACCCACGGAATTTGCAAGGGGTAGTTTCCTAAGGGTGGAAACACGTGACAAATTGGTGTCAGAAAGCGGAATTTTATGACAAGAGGAGCTCTGTAGTTGTGTTGGAGTGTTCGAGAAGTATTCTCGGGAGTTAGTGCTAACACGGGACTAATTTACTGGACATTTGTGTTGTTATTTTCGAACAGGAAAATAGTGTTTAAGTGCATTTTTGAGACATTGTAGAACATTTTATTAGGACATTAGTGTGATAATTAAATCCTTTGAACTGAGAAGTGATAGAGACACTGAAAAAGACTCATTTAGTGCGTGAAAATTTCTAGAACTTTTCTATTTGGACATTAGTGGAGATTATTAAATTCTCTGAACTGGATAGTGACAAAAGACTCTGGATAAGACTTTTTCGTGCTATTTCGAGATTTGTCTAGAAAGTTCCATTACCGATATTGACGTGACAGTTAAATTTATTTTATTTTAATTTCATCGTATGCCCGTAACAACAAGAAGTATGGCATCCGATAAACAAATACAGGACTTATTCGAACAATTCCAAAAAATGATGGCGCAGCAACGGCGGGAAGACAAAGAAGAACAAGTAAAACTACGTCAAGAAGAAAGGAACGAATTAAAGAAAATGATGGAAGATCAGGAAATAAGACGTCAGAAAGAAAAAGAGGATGAAGAAACAAGACGTCAGAAAGAAAAAGAAGATGAAGAAACAAGACGTCAGAAAGAAAAAGAGGATGAAGAAACAAGACGTCAGAAAGAAAAAGAGGATGAAGAAAGAAGACGTCAAGAACAAGAAAGACAACGTCAAGAGGAAAAAGACGAACTCAGAAAAATAATGGAAGACTTGGAAGAAAGACGCCAGGAGGAATTAAGGAAAATCCTGAGCGATCAAATAAAAATACAACAGGACGCAATCATTTCTGTTAAGGAAGAAGTTAAAGAGGAGATAAACAAGGTCGAAGACAAAGTAGGTGTGGTCGAGACAGAAGTTAGTCAAATTAAAGGAAAAATGAGTGAGGTCGAAGGAGAGGTAGAGCGCCTTAAACGTCAGTTGAGAGAAAAAGGAGGCCAGTTAGTAACATCATCGGGTCCTCGATTAAAGCCTCCCTCCTTTGACGGCCAAAGCTCATGGACAACCTACAAGAGACAATTTGAGGCAGCAGCATCGGCAAATAACTGGGATAACGAGGAAAAGGCTATGGCATTAGTTCTGGCGTTAAGGGGCCAGGCCTCAGAATTACTTCAGACTATCCCGGTGGAGAAACAAAGGGACTTTAAAGTCTTGGAAGCTGCATTAGACTTGAGGTATGGCGATCAACACCTTGCCCAATTATACCAGGCTCAGCTGAAATCCCGGATGCAAAAAGCTGGGGAAAGTTTACAAGAATTTGAAGCTGCGATAGAGAGACTGGCACACCTGGCGTATCCGAGTGCACCTAAAGAATTCCAGGAACAATTAGCCGTGGGGGCCTTTTTAGATGGCATAAGGGACGAAGAGGTCAGGCGAGTTCTGAGGCTGACAAGACACCAAAGTAGTAGCGAAGCTTTGGTGCGTGCACTTGAAGTAGAAGCCGCCTACAGAGATACTCCAAGGTCGAGAGTGCGAGCTGTGACTCTCGAAGAATCGCAACCAGAAATTAATCAGAACCCTATGTTGACTGAGATGCAGAAAATGTTTACCAAACTATTCGATAAATTGGATGGCCTCGGAAAGCAGGAGAAACAACAAAATAAAGGAAAGCCGAGCGGAGGTATTAAATGTTACAACTGCGGCAAGGTAGGACACATGAAGCGAGACTGTCGACAGCAGAATTCGGAGAGTCGAGTAAATGCTGTGAATCTTGAAGAGGAGCAGGAAAACAGTACCAGGGGGGTTGTTCTGGCTAGGGAATGCAGTGCCCCCAGAGAAATTAAGATTTCCCAGCTTCGAAGAATCGCAAGCAGACTGTTGTTGCATGGATATGTGAACGGAAGAAAATGTTTGTTTACGATTGACACCGGTGCTACGTCATCAATAGTGCGGCCAGGGTTTATATCAGGCTTGCAGATTAACAAGAAGCAAAATGGAGTAATTATTCGGACAGCCACGGGGGACAGGGCTGCGGTCCATGGAGAGGTCAGCTTGGAACTGCAGGTTGGACGGTTGAGGTTCGACCACAGGGTCATCGTGGCTGACATTACGGATGACTTCATTTTGGGACTGGACATTATGGAACAGTATGGATTTATTGTTGACGTAGGGAAGCGAATGTTAAGGATTGGGAACGAACAATTTATTCTGTCAAAAGTGAACGACCAATGCGAGAAAACCAGGCTGTTGACAACGCAGGCAGTCAAGACTCCTGCATTATCCAGAAAACCAGATAAAGAAGATTGCAAGCGCTACCCTCAGGTGGAAAGATTGTCGAACATGGTTGAAGTCAACACTGTCAAGGTCGATCTTCCAGAGAGTTGGTCAAAGAAAACTCTGAGGCAAGAGCAACTGCGTGATGTAGAAATCGGACCCATGTTGCGAGCAAAAGAAGAGGGAACGCGTCCAGCATGGAAGGATGTTTCCGACACAGAAGTGGGGTTGAAGGCTTTATGGTCACAATGGGATTCACTTACAGTCGTAGACGGGCTTTTAAGGAGAGCATGGGAAAGCCCAGATGGGAAGCAGGTTGCCATGCGTCTAGTGATTCCCAGGTGTCGTGTACCAGAAGTACTCCAGGAAGCACATAATGAAACATCCAGCAGACACTTCGGCATAAACAAGACATTGAGTAGAGCACGGGAACAGTTCTATTGGGTTAATAGTCGCCAGGATGTGGAGGCCTGGTGTCACAAGTGTAAAAATTGTGCTGCCCGTGGAGAACCATTTTCGATGAGCAACTACAGGAATGGAAGTCGAGAACAGCCAAAGTATGATCGAGAGCAGATGAACAGAACTAGTAACCGCTTGAAGGCTCGTTATGATCAGAATGCCAGTACAGGGGGATTCAAGGTGGGGGATCTGGTTTGGCTGTACAACCCACAGCGGAAGGAATGGAGACCCCCGAAATTTCAACCTCCTTGGGATGGACCGTACACTGTTATTACCCGAATTAATGATGTCGTCTATCGTATTCAACGAAACAAAAAGTCCAAGATGAAGATCGTACACTTGGATAGACTGGCGAAGTATGTGAAAGAGGCTGAATTGCCTGACCGGGACGTTCAGGCTTAAGGAGGGGGCAGTGTAATATGTTGCACCCCTTAAAATTTAAGGTTATGTTACTAAAAAGTAGGCAGACTTCAACAGATCGAATGTCTGAATGAATGTAGTGTATTTGCACCTACTCGAAAAAGAACCTACCAGAAGATTCCAAAGTGACATCTGGAATTCTCTAGAGAATGGTGGCGTCATCACAGAACAATCGAGATCTGTCATTTTTAGGTATAAAAGAACCGACCGCATTCTCGGCGAGGAGTTCAGAAGTTGAGAAAGTATAGAAAGTGAGGTTAAGAGTTCAAAGATAAACAAACATTGTGATTTTTAGTCAGTAAAGTGTATTTAAATTAATAATAGTATTGTGAAGTATCCAGTAAACATTTAATAAAGTGTGTTAGTGGACATCTCTTGTTATAATTTTTGGAACCCACGGAATTTGCGAGGGTGGTTTCCTAAGGGTGGAAACACGTTACATACAATTAATTATTTTTTTATTTACCTAACTAGTATATTAGCGTGCCCAGATTAGGACAACAATATACAGAAAGTAGGTATTTTCATGATAAATAAGAAAGTGTGTAAGTTGTGATTTGCATAATACCTAAATAATATTCTCTAAACATGATAAAAGCAAATAAATAAAAAATAATTAATTGTAAAAAATAAATCAAGAATAGGCTTGTAAATAATGAATGAATGTTTCTATACTCTACTGATGAGAACTAACGAGTTCGAAAAAACTTGTACAACTTTTCTAGAGTTGAAATAGAATGTAAGGTTCAATAATTGTTGTGAATGACTGAATTTTAATAAATAATTTAAGTAGTTTAAATATATTTTTTTTCTTTAAAATGCCAGGAATCCTATCATGTAATTCAATACTTCGTCAGTATTAGCTAGAAGAGTAGTTGTTTTGATTGGTTTTCCAATAATGAGTGTTTTAAAGTGTTTTCCTAAGTAGTATATTAGCGTGACCCGATTAAGGTACCAATATACAGAAAGTAGATAATTTCATATTAAATAAAAAAGTGTGATGACTAAATGTAAATAAATGATTGAAATATTTTCAATATATTTTTTTTTCTTTAAAATGCTAAGAATCCTATCATGTAATTCAATACTTCGTCAGTATTAGCTAGAAGAGTAGTTGTTTTGATTGGTTCTCCAATAATGAGTGTTTTAAAGTATTTACCTAACTAGTATATTAGCGTGCCCAGATTAGGGCAACAATATACAGAAAGTAGGCATTTTCATAACAAATAAAAAAGTGTGTAAGTTGTGATTTGCATAATACCTAAATAATATTCTCTAAACCACCTTGTATATATATATATTTTTTTATACTTTTCTTTTTCGACAGTTGTGTCAACTCTATGCGAAATATTATCGTTCTCCGTTATAATTTTTTTTTTTGAGTTAGTACCCTGTATTTTTTTTCATATTTTTCTTCCTTGGCAGTTGTGTTAACTACATGTCAAATATTACTGTGTTCCGTCATGTTTTTTATTATGTTTTTTATGAGGTCCATTCTGTATATTTTTCAACGGAACTGTTCCCAGTTTTTCGTTGGCAGTAGCGTCAACTATCTACCAAATATTATCCTTGTCCGTTAAGTGGTTTTGTAGATACAGCGCATAGGCACGTAGACAGACAGAATTAAATTGCTTTAATTTTTGTAATCTATATACTCTGAAACATAAAAATCCGGAGAAATCTCGAAGGGTGATTTTTCACTATTACAATACTTCTCTTCGGTAAGCGAGATAAGTAAAAATAGATATTTTTCAAATATTTCAATATTTATAATATCTATGCGATTAAATCTCAAGATATTTTTGTTAAACATATATGCTGCCTTACACAAACAAATCGGTTAAATAGATTTTGAGTTATTCGAAGGTAAATAAATAGCGGCGGCTGCCATCTTGTTGAGTACTGCGTACTCCACTCAAAAAGAGCGCTTCAGCAGTCATTTTCATACTTACGACACCTTATCGAATACATTTTTACTTATTGTCGTCATATCTCAGCTCAGCCGGACAAAATTTTATTGGCTTCCTACTATAACAGATTTTTTTTTTTTTTTAAATGTGGGGACGCACATTGTTTCGATCGCAACTTCTTTGTATTTTGTATTACAAAAACAAATATAAACACATTTGAAAGCTTAATTAACGACTTTTAATTTTAATTGTTAGTATTTTCGAAGAAAATAAATGCCATAATTTCTTAGATAAATTCTTTTATAAAAGTTCGAACGCCATATTTAAATTTCTACATTTCAGAAACTGTTAATCTTACATCTACAGCTCATAAGCTTGCTTTATGGTCACCTTGATTTTTTCGCTAAAATTAATATCTATCGAGATATTTGCAAGAAAAGAAAACATTTTACTTTTTTTTCGAAAATTACTTTATAGTTTAAAGTGCAATTATTTCTAAAGCAACTGTTTTAATAACCGGGCAAAAAAATTTGAACCTCTAGGTAATGCTATATATTAACGAAAAGCAGTATTTGAAAATAATTTTTTTTAACTACTGGCAAATTACAGTTAGTGCAGTAGATATAGATTTTCGGGTGGAACTAATTCCCACAAGGACGGAGTTTGAATTTTTTAGTTCGTTGTTCGTATATTTTTGACATACTAAAAGTCTAGAAAAATCTGAGTGTGCAAAATGGGTTTTTTTGGCCGTCATCTTAAAATTTTTTTAGAGAATTATAAAAAAATCGTGTGTGGTATCAAATTACAGAAAATTTCATGCTGAAAAAGATTATGATATTGGTTTTAAAAATAAAAATAAATAACACACTAAAAGTCTAGAAAACACATTGAAATACCCGATGCTAGAAAATCTAGGAAGGATTTTCTTACATTCAATTTTTGGAAGATCACAATCCTTTCGATTTACAATGCGTTGAGCTACATACAATACAATATTATCAGTGGATTAGTAGACAGTCAACAAAGGTAACTGCAGATGAAGCTAAGTTAACTGGATTTCGAATCCAATCCAAACTGACTGGAAAAGTTTTCAACTCTGTTACCATTACAGATGCAATGCAGATATTAAGAAAAGGTATTGTCATTGACGGTGCTATTCAACATATTGATACAGGACTCCTCGCCCAGAGAATGCTGCTATGTTTCTCTGTAAATCCTGATCTGCAAAAATTAAAGGATAACTTAAATTATGAATTATCTATACTTCCCCCGTCTCCATTTGATCCAGAAACTCAGTTATTGAAAAAAATTGACAAATCATCATTGGCAGTGGATGACATAGCAACTAGTTTAAATTAGCACTACTACACAAATTGCCAGGGCCAAATGGGAAAGTTTTAGATGTGTTACAACTATATATAGACCGAGAGCTGTTAGACATTTTTGGGTAGGTATTTGAGGCACAATGAAAACTTGTTTAGTACTTCTCCTATTATACCTAAGTACAGAACCACAGACCTGGCTGAAGAGTAGCGGGGCTAAATCGACCCTTATATTTTCAAATAAGAGAACCTTTTTTTGCAAAAAATATTCTTGAGGCATTCTGTAATTTTTATACTTTAAAATTTAATATTTAAAGAGTGAAAAAATAAACAAGCTAGATTATTTAGTTGGGTCTAAAAGTTTGCCAGGTGCTTGCAAAATTATTTTGCAAAAAATTCAAAAAAATATACTTGAGGCACGCTGAAATTTTAACAGCATATTATTTATGACTAAAAATAAATATTTTAAAAAAGACAGATCATTTCGGTGGGACATTCTACCTGCCAGGTGATCGAGAAAGTTACGTATGAGTGTGAGAGAGCAGTGCTATAGGTAAGTTGCAGTGTGAGAGAGAGAGCGTATATCGGCAGTTGTCTGCGTCCCAGAACGCTACGGTGCTATTGGCTCGGGTAAGACCACGTGACTTACAATACCAAAGCTGTTGCTAGGCGAAATTTTGGAGTAGTTATAAGATTGTTGATCGTAATTTTTTTATGTTATAATTTTTATATATTTATCTATATATGAAAAAAATTACAGTATATTGTATATACAGGATGTAACGCAACTTACCCGAAAAATGTTAACAATACATGCACCTTTAAATAAGAAGTCGACTTTTAAAAAAAAAATTAATAAAAGTCCAACACAGAAAAAGATACATATTGTTAAAGTTGCAAATTAATGTTAAAATTAAAATTTTTTATTTAAATTTTTTTTTTTTTTGGTATTTTTTTTTTTAATAAAACAGCACTTCAATTAAGTAGAGTTCAATAAATTACCATTTTCATCAATTTGTATCTTTAACAATGTGTATCTTTTTCTATGTTGGACTTTTATTAAATTTTTTTTAAGAAGTCGACTTCTTATTTAAAGGTGCATGTATGGTTAAAATTTTTCGGGTAAGTTGCGTTACACCCTGTATATCTTGATGCCCAATATAAATCAGCAAACTATTATCGACTCTCTGGTTACTTAAATTGAATTTTATTTTTATTAATTTTAAAAAAAGAAAATTAGCTTTATTAAAATTGATTAATTATAAAAGTATAAAAATTTGATTTTTATTTATTCAACGTCAGAATTTGGTGGTTCTTCATCTTCTGTGGACTCTTCATCAGGGGTTGAATACTCTTCTAATAGCAGTCATATTGCTAAGCAATATAAAGTTGTGACAATTGCATTTGATGGCTATGTCATCTCCAGTACAAATGATGTAGAGCATCAGATACACAAAACAATTATCAGTACTAGTGAAATTTACTGAGAGCTCTCCACTTCTTATTGGCAAAGGACCCTTTCTTTCTAATAATGAAAATAAACAGTGCTTTATAACCATGCTTGGAAAAGACTTGGAAGCAAATGTGATTCATGCTACAGATGATGTTAACACTGTTGTTTTAAAAACAGCACTGACCTTGGCAAAAGAAAGGCATGTAACAGTTGTTTCTGACAACACCGATATCCTTGTACTTTTGATTTGCCATAATACATGAAATATTTGTTTGCAGTCATCTACGTTCAGTGATAAAAAACGTGATATTAAATAGATGCAAAGTGTGCTTGGCGAAAAGGGATGTAAAATTATTTTCTTTTCACATGCTTTAACTGGATGCGACACCACAAGCTCATTATTTGCTAAAAGTAAATCAGCAGTATATCGACATTTTTGGAAATGTGAGGAATTTAGCATTTGCGCTACTCTGTTTGGATCAGAAAATGCAAACAGAAAGGAACTCACATATATTAGCACCAAAGCATTGATACTATTGTAAGGTGGAAATCCAAAGGCAGAGACTCTGAACCTACTATGATATAATCTCTACTTGGGAAAGATCAGAACTTCCAAAATTAAATTTAATATTGCAAGATTGCCATCTATAGAAGATGCTGCTGTTCATTATCTTCTCCGCGTACATTTACAACGTCTTTGTTGGAAAACTATGAACACCAATATTGCTAATAGCGAAGAATGCGGTTGGAAAAAAGTAGGAGACCAACTGTAGCACATAACATATGAAATGAGCCCTGCACCAGAGTTATTACTAAACATAATCCGCTGTACCTGCAAAACGGATACATATGAGCCGTGTGGTAGTTGTAGATGTACGTGTCAACGTTATGGTGTGGAATGTACTGTGAGATGCTGTAACTGTTCTAGTAGAGTTTGCACAAATAGTGCACTGAAAGAAAGTGATTTAGAAGAAACTGAAGAGGACTATTAGATTTAGCTTTTCTCTTATGCAAGATGTAAGATTCATGAAATACATATTCATTTGTAATAAAACGCATTTTGATTAACAAAAATATGATTTTCAACATTGCATAAGCTTTCAGTTTTTCGGCCACCATTTTGCTATTTATTTTTATTTTTTAAAACCATTATCATAATCTTTTTCAGCATTAAATTTTCTATAATTTGATATAACACGATTTTTCATGACTTTTTTTAAATTTTTTCAGGGTGACTGCCAAAAAACGCATTTTGCACACTCAGATTTTTCTAGACTTTTAGTATGTCAAAAAAATACCAACACCTAACTAAAAAATTCAAACCCCGTCTCTGTGGGAATTAGTTCCACCTATCATTTTCATATATCTACTATACTAAGTAACAATGGCAATATTTTTATTTAAATAATGTGAAAACGCCCATTGTTTCGGTCATAACTTCTTTATTTTTTACGCTACAGAAGCAAGTAAAAAATCATTTGAAAACATAGTTCATAGCCTATAACGTCACAACTAAGTCCCTCACATAATTATAGCACGACAGCAGGCATTTTCCTAGACAAGAGACTTGATCGAATGTGTTTTTGCTTATAGTCGCCATAACCCCGATGAAAATCGTTATTTGACGAGTTATTTTAAATTGGTTTCCCTACTAGATTCGGTACTCGCATTATTTTGACCCCATCTATCCACCTATGAATTATTGACATGAAGACCTGTATGCAACGAAATTTAAATAACATATCGTAGTATACGTTTTTGATTAGGGGTCCTATTTTCGAATATAATCGAACATATTCGTGCACGATCAACCGTACACGAAATTATTTGGAGTGATAGAGCAAGCTAGCATTTTCGGATACCCTGTGAATCGAACTTTTTGTGGGATGTAATTATTCGCATGATAAATGTGGCAACGTTCTAAAATGGCAGTCTAACCACATTAATAACACAAAAATTTAACATATCTGTCATCCACAAAAGTCACTGAACTAATCCTTCTGTCATTGGTTTTGTCAAACGATACAATTTGACTTTGTCATCGCTTAAATTCTCAAATGGATTATCATAGGCATGGAATTGTCTTCCATGATCGTTTTCTGCCAAAACTTTTACCTATTCCAAGGCGTCGATGGCAGCTAAATGTATCAAGTCATCTAACGCTGCCAAGGAACTAACTTGTTTAAATTAAGTGTACTTTAAAGTTCCTAAATAATAAACAAATCACAGCAAAATACTGGATTGGAGACATTGAGGTTATGTCGTACGAAATAAAACAAACCAAAACGATGACATTGATTACATTCGTACACCAAATCGCTTTAACGTGTATTAAACCCACATCCGTTGCATCTCGCCCGAAATCAGTCGCATGCGAAAGGTGCGCATCCGAGTTCATAATGCTCGAAAATACGAAACGCATATTTTCATGCGAAAATCTCACATTTTCGTGCACGACATCGCCTCGGTCAAACTCGAAAATACGGCCCCTGTGTGTCACTTTAGACACAGATCACATTTAAATGTAATGTCATATAATAATTAACATTTTATATATTTATGCCAAGGGAAACATAATTTAATTCAATTTCGTTAGAAGTATGTTGTGGAAACTCGATAATTTTATCATTTTCATTGTAAAGATCATTGGTGAATCTAACGTTGAATATATAATAGTTCTATTACAGACATATGGGGCAACAGTTTTAAAGTAATTTTACAATTTATATGCGTTTCATGTTATCTACTGAAACTTCTAACTGCTTTGGAATAAAAGTCGACGTAACTTACCTAGTGCACTTACAATGGTATTATAATAAGTATAGGTATGCATATTAACCCTGTACATTGTATGTTAATTTAAAATATGTTGTATGCACAAAATCTGTGGTATAAACTAAATTGCTGGTCAACTGGAACGGTGCAAACGAATTTTTAGATTGAATTTAAAGTCACATTTTTTGTGAAGGAGAACAGATATCAATACGCGGAATTTAGAATTTAAGAGATAATTTATTTGTGAAAGAGCGAGTATTACACGATTCTTTTATTTTGAAGCACTTTACTGTTTACAGGATGTGAAAGAAAGCTTGTTTTTTTATCAAACTTGATAACTACAGAGATTGCAAAGAAAAATTGTAAACTTGCTTGTTTCGAATTTTTTTAATCACAGTTTATGGGAAAACAAATTTCTCTCTTATTTTATACACTGATATTTTTCTAAAAACCTGTCATTTTTCCAATTTTGTTTTACCGCTAGGCCATATTTTGGTTTGTTTATGATGGCTCCTTTAAAATAATAATAATCAGTACATTCTTTGCACTTTCAGTTCATGGTGAGCAGTGGAGTACCCAAAATCGGTATATGTTTATGAATTAGTGACTCTTTTATGGGCTCCCTTCATCGAAATTTAAAAAAATAGAACCCCGTTAAAGATATCAAGTTGAAATTTGGCACACATGTGAAGGGCTTTACCTGTAGATACACACAATATATTTTTCACATTTTCTTGATGTAGTTTTCACACAAAAAGAATACAATCATATACGAAAAATTGGACGTATGTCTTTTTAATGGAACAAAATTGAATAAAGTGAATTACAAATAAACAATGAAAAAATGTTTATTTATTTATTATTATAATCGTTATTATAGGCTAGTCGTTAGGTAGATTAACATCGTTACCAGTTCATTACAGGCCTCTTTTAGATATACTAATTTTTCTCCCTTGCCCGATCCCCGGAACATCCCCAATTTTGGGACAATAACGGTCCTACCAAAGAAAAAAAAAAGATGGTTATCAAATTTAAAGATAAATAAATTCTCTATCGAAATCCTTTAGACACATTTTTACGTAGTATTAATATTCTTGGAGTTATGGACGAGGGAAATCAAGCACCGTATCGCATGCGCTCGTTTCCATACTACCTTGCGGTAGATCGCTTGGCGCACTTATTTTTTTAGGTAGTGTAGACCTAATCCATTTTTTGTGTATTTGGTTGACTTACTTCCAATTCTTTTATTCTCTACTGCCAATGCGTTACATTAGTTTGGATGTTTTTGAAGTTGGTGGTCTAAAAGGGTCCCTTGCTTCAATAAAGCTGCGAGTGTCGATTTCATTATCGTCTTCATCGTCTTTATCAAATTTAACCTCCTCGTGTTTATAGTGTTCCAAAAAAGCTAATACCTTATCTCCGGTTTCTTCGGCTTGATCTAAGTCGTCTACATATATTTTAATATTTTTACACGATTGTCCTTGACATCCAGAACAAATAACGAAACATCTTAGTCCAGCTTTTCTACAAGTACATGCGGCTTTGCAGCCTTTTGCACACTTGCAGCTTATTGTTTTCAATGGTTCTTGTGCAGCTTCGTTTTTGGTAGTAACAGGAAACAAATCAATTTTTTTTTATTCATCTCCATTCTTGAGGACTTTTAGTATTTCCGTACCACTGCTGAATTTGATAGTATGTTCTAAAAGAGTATTGACGTGCAGCAGACTCAGTAGGAGGTAACGATGCAAGGTATTTCTTGCCACTGACTTAATGAAGCATTTGTACCTGAACTCATTCAAAGAATGCTGATCGAGTTCTGCTCCGTAATAGACTAGGCACGTTCTCAAAAAAGAACAATGCAAGAAGCATTTCATGTAACAATTGGGAAAACAACGTTTTTAGGGTATTTCGACCCCGCTGAATACGAATCTGCCTGTTGCCAAAGCGAAATTTGGACGGGAAATCCGGTATCCAAGATGGCGACCAAAACTCTGCTGCTCTATATCTCCCTTGTCCGTTGGCTTAAAATAATGATCTAAACGTCACCTTGGGAGTTTTCTCGGATGCCAAACACATTGCAATTCTCAAAATTTACTTACCTTAAATTTGGAGTGCATGAGTTTCAAGATGGCGCCCAAGATGGCCGCCGAAACTTTGTTGTCCGGAAGTAAGCAAGGAATATAAGATAACAACCATTTCAAAGTTCAAACATTGTTTAATGTAAGATTGCAAAGGAGATAAAACAATCATTCAATTGTTTTTAGCTTATGGCAAGGTTTCAAGGAAGATAAGAAATCAACCATTTAAAGAGTTCAAACATTGTCGAGAGCGGTGGCACAACTTGGTGCAAGTATGTCTATTCTTCTTGCACGTGCACATTGTACTCAGGCACTGGGATGAACAATTACATGATGTATAGGTTGTGGTTGAACGTTCCAGCCGTATCAACTAAAGGAGTACACCATTGACGCCATATCCTGCAAAAAACGGCAGTATATTACAAAAATGACTAAAAATACTAAAAGTGACTACAACTACAAAGCTGCCAATTTTGGTATCCCGGTTAATTAAACATGCTTTTTTGCAGGAAATTTCTGGTTGAAGAGATTCTTTTGCAACTGATTCTTCAATTTCTAGTTCATCTTCGCCAGATTCAATTTCAGTTTCTACAGTTTCTTCATTTTCATCAAATATTCTGCGTGTCTACTATTACCGCAATTATGTGTCCACTATTTCTCACATAATTTTGTGAAACCGGCTAAAGAAATCGGCGAATTTCCTGTTGGAGAACATAACCTCACTTCCAAATACCTTCGTTTAATACCTAATTGACTTCCAACACGTATATTTTTTTTTTGTAATCGTAATTATGGGCTCCGATGACACGAACTTAACACTTCAATTCATATGTAAAGCATTTTTCAAATTATGCTATTTATATAAATAAATTTACTTACTGGCTTAACGCTGCTTGTATATCATAAATGAAAGGTTAAAGTATGACATACACCATAAAACAGCTTCTTAGCGTCAAATTTGAAATTCTTATAAGGTTCGTCCACTATTCCCCCCCTTCCACTAATATACGAGCCTCCTGTACCTTTAGTAACATAATTTTGTTACCAAATTGTATTTCGGAAGGTGTAAAATATTACTGAAAAACACATAACACACACACAGTAGTACACATTCAACCACTCAAAACTATTACATCTGACAGATTTTACTTTCCAAATACAATAAGACGCACGGAGTGCACGTAAACACAACAAAGTTTCGGCGGCCATCTTGGGCGCCATTTTGGAACCCATGCACTTCAGACTTAAGGTAAGTAAATTTTGAGAATTACAATGTGTTTGGCATCCGAGAAAACCCCTAAGCAGACGTTTAGATCATTATTTTAATCTAACGGACAAGGGAGATATAGGGCAACAGAGTTTTGGTCGCCATCTTGGATACCGGACTTCCGGTCCAAATTTCGCTTTGGCAACAGGCAGATTCGTATTCAGCGGGGTTGAAATACCCTAAAAACGTTGTTTTCCCAATTGTTACATGAAATGCTTCTTGCATTTCATAGAGATGGATTTCCTACTTATGGGCCTAGTCTATAAAGGGCTAAGATAACTTTTTGGCCTGCTATATCTTTAACATCAGGATGAGCACTAGGGTCTTTAAAACATTCCACGTTTTTTGTAATGAGAGCAGATTTTTAAAATAATTTAACGAATTTTGCTTTGCCTTGCCTAAAAAAATGCAGAAGTTGTGTGATATCCACTGAATGTGTGGAGGAATAATATGTTATCCGCAACTTCTTTTGGGTATTTAAAATAGTTCGATGAATAAATTCACTTGTCCGTTTTCCTCTTGCTTAGTTTCATAAAATACATGTTCGAACAACGTGTGGATAATCCTGTCATAAAGATTAAAAGGTCAACGTCTTCACCAACTATAATTGCCAAATTGTAATGGGGTGATATATCTATTGCTGAGTTAATAATAAGGGAATCAGCATCTTCAGCAGCCTGTTTAACAATGAAGCTTGCAGTGGTAAGCTTTTTACGTAATAGGGAGATGAGCCGGTTTTTATTTTGATGCTTGAATTCCCCCGCCTATAACTCCAAGAACATTAATACTGCGTAAAAATGTGTCTGAACTATTTCTATAGAGAATTTACTTATCTTTAAATTTGGTAGAATCGTTCAGAATCGAGATATTCGCAAAAAATTATTTTTAAGCGATATTGGCCTATAATTGGGGGTGTTCCGGGGGCGGGCGAAGGGGAAATATTAGTATGTCTAAAAGAGGCTTATAATAAACTGATTCCAAGAGTAAAATCTTTTGCCCGATTTGAAACGGTATTTACGCCTGGCCTACTATTATTATTTACAACGTCAACTAAAAGAGAAAATCAGACTTTTTATTGTTAATGGAGCACTAAGAATAAAATGTGTAGTAGCAAAGAAAAAATATTTATTCACCATGAACAGAAAGTACAAAAATAAACTTATTATTATTTTAAAGAGAAATCATAAGGTACTATAATAACCTATAACGATAAGCTCTTACGGAGCAGCCAGAAAATTTAAAAATTACAAGTTGTGCATCAAAGAAATATTAAAAAAAAATCGAAATCTCGGTAATTAAAAAGTTTGGCAAAAGAAACACGCTTTTCTTTCATACCCTGTAGATAGTAACATGTTTTAAAATAAAATATTCACGCAAACCTCGCTATTTCAAAAATAAATTATCTCTTAAATCCTAAAAACCGCATATTGATTTCTATTCTCAGAAAATGAGCATTTAAATTCAACCTAAAAATTCGGTTGATCCATTTCAATTGGCCAGCGGTTTATCTAACAATATTAATTCTCAGTTATTTACCACAAGCTACAAATATACTATGATCGACAGGAATATAAAATTAAAGAATGCCTAAAAGAGCTATTAACAAATCTAATCAAAATACTCTTTAACTTCGATTTTCAAGCAAAAACATGAAGAGAATTTAATTTATAAGAGCGGCAAAGAAATTTATGATGCACATCGTCAGTAATGAAAAATGCATTGCCAATATAGCAACAGCGAAATGTGATGGGATAAATCTGTCCTTCGTTAATGGCAGTCATTTTTAAGCTTAGTGGTTCGTTGTACTCATTAACTGTCATTCATAGTTGCCAGATTTAATATATTGTAATTCTTTTAATATGTTCTAGAATTTTTAATTGCTTTTCAATTTTATTTTTATTTGCTCATCGTAATCAATTTAAATTACGACAGTGATTTTAATATAGTTTGAGATGAAAAACTACTTGGATCGATTTTTAGCTCTTTACTCTTTAATTTATGTTCTATAATATCTAGTTTTATATTCATTTTCAGCTCAATAATATTTTAAAGTGAAATTGATATATCTCTTAATATACGTAAAGTTTTCAAGCTTGAGAGATACACTGTATACAGGGTGTTTCAAAAATATTGGAACAACGCTTAGCCGTAGATTCTTTACATCAAAACAAGTCGACTTGATTAAAAAAGTAGCGGTCTAACTCTTTTCGTTTTCAAGATACAAGGTAGTATAGTAAAAAAATGGATGCGTATTTCGTTTCTATCTTGGAGACTATTATACGTGTCTACAACAAGCACTATTGATGATTTCAAGACAATATACTACCGCTGTTAGGTACAATTAGGTGTTTTCACTGTATGCAAATTTGCTTTTTTGGTATTATTAGAATGAAGTACATAAAATTACTTAAAGCACTTACCAATATTTAAACACGATTCTTTCATCTATCAATTCAAAATTTCAACAAATAAATAACAAAACTGAATAACTGAACGGGTATTATACAAAACGGGCTGTGACATAATGGGTTGCATTAATATAACCAACATAACCTAAACTTTTAGGTTTTTTAAGTTTATTGTCATATTTAATGATTGTATCCGCACTTCTCATTTGAAACCAGTATGGCTCTAAGCAAACATTTAAAAATTGACGCAAATGGTGTCTCAATATTGTTGAGTACTAAAAATGGGCTGCTAATTATCGAACCTACAAAAATCGCTTTATTCTATTAGGAGAAGGTATTTAAAACTTTATGGACATTCCATTAAGCAAGATTTTAGTTGAAAGTACGAGAACCAAGCGGAAATTTTCATAATAGTGACATATTACTCAGAATTTTTTAAAAGATATGTATTTTTGAGGTTAGATGTTTACCATCAATATGACCGATGACGTCAACAATATGGCTGTGTTTTGGGCGGTAAAATTTTAATTCAAATTTGAAAATACCATTTTTTGGATATTACTCAACTGGTTGTGGAAATTCAAGTGTTCTAAGTTTTAATTAAGTATTACCTTCACAGTAAATGATATTTTAAAATTTGTGAAAACACCGAATTGAATTTCTTCGAACTGGTGTGTGACAAAGTTGTAAATCGTCTATTTCTTTGGAAGGGTTCATTTTATCGCTGTTAAAGAAGTACACATTTTCTTTAGAAAATTAAATTGTGTTTCGATAATAATAGAAGACGATGTCCAAAACCTAACCTCAAAAAAGTTATGGCTTAAAGTGCGACATAAAAGTACTGTATCTAGCGTTCTACAACATGTGACATCGGCAATATCACCATTGTAATTAGCGACCTGAAAAACATGTCGTTAACAACTTTGAAGTAGATACGTATAATAGTCTCCAAGATAGAAACAAGATACGAATACAATTTTTTTAATTTACCACCCTGTATCTTGAAAACAAATAGAGTTAGACCGCTACTTTCTAAATTAAATGGGCTTATTTTGATGTCAAGAATCTATGACTAAGCGTTGTTCCAATCCCTGTATTATGTATTTTCAATATTTTGTACATCTTCATAATTTTGTGTGCTTAATCCAAAACATAGCAATATATTACTCTAAAACTATGATATAACACAGCTTATATAAACATGAGAGTTTACACGTCTCTAGCGATCGTCCTGTATGACGGATATGGTTCAATTTCTATAGCGTTTTAAAAAAACAGATTATACACTCACATACATACACACATACGTACACACAGACATTTTTTATTTGATACTTGAAGTCGGCGTGTTATAAAACAGGTTTCTATGCAAAAATTTGTTTTCTACGAAGATTATTACAAATTTTTGTTGTGTTACAATATACCTATTTGATTAAATCAAATAGGTAAAATAAAATTAATAGTTTAACATTGCAACAATATGTAGTGGGACAATATAGTCCAGTCGAATTAGACATCATAAAAAATTTTGCGCACTGCGGACTTTTTTTTGTGGAAGTTGTTTAAGAGGGCATAATAAGCAAGTAAAGAAAACTACACCCTGCTACACCATGTGCGTCCCCTATTTTAGGGGTTGAAACTTTGAAATTTTACTTATGTGTCCATATCTGTTTCCCTATTGCCCGTAGGGCTCTTTACCAAGTTACACTTTTTGAAGATTCATCCCTCCTCTACATAATATATATATATATATATATATATATATATATATATATATATATATATATATATATATATTACACATTTACTTACTTTACTTATTACACATACTGGTTTTGGTTTTTTTAATGCAACAATACCAAAATAGCCATTTTTGGCATATTTTGCTGTCTAGTTCCTAAACCAACGAATGTATTAAAATGAAACCAACGTAAATTTTCTAACATTAGGGTCGTACATACATGAAAAAAAAAATGAGCGAAAAAAAGTAGGTTCACTTTTTTTTTAAAACACGGGTTTTCAAAATTTCAACATCCCGTATCATGAAAACCGTGCTGTATTTGATGAAAGTTTTTTCACAAATCATCATCCCTCCTTAATGGCATTAGTATGTGTAGTATTGTAGATTGGAAATAATAGCCGTTTGTCCTGTGCAGATGACCCCCAAATTCGGACAGCGCGACCTTTCCGGCCTCGTACAGCCAAAACCGTTTGTCCTACGGCAAATGTGTTATATTATGTAGAGGAGGGATGAATCTTCAAAAACTGTAACTCGGTAAAGAGCCCGTAGGGCTCTTTACCGAGAGAAACAAATATGGACACATAAGTAAAATTTCAAAGTTTCAACCCCTAAAAATAGGGGACGCACATGGTGTAGCAGGGTGTAGTTTTCTGTGCTTGCTTATTATGCCCTCTTAAACAACTTCCACAAAAAAAAGGCCGCAGTACGCAAAATTTTTTATGATGTCTAATTCGACTGGAGTAATACGACGAGCAGTGTTTTAGTAAAAACAGTAGTCAGAAAAACTGAAAAGATAATCCATGTCTGTAAATAGGTAAAAACAGAGGTTTAAATAAACCAGTAAATGTAGTGTAAACAAGCTTCTGTGTCTATTGTGAATAGTGCTAGTGGGATATTACTAATAATGTTAAAATTAAAAATAATACTATATGTGGAACGTGCAGGGTCTAGTCATATTAAGTGAAAATTACAAATATGGAACGGAATTACGGTAAGCCTAGAAGTTTTTTTCAAAAGTGTTTACTTGTTAAAGTGCGCGATTCTTTTATAAATTTTGATACAATTTTGACAGACTAGCGAAGAACAGTGAATCTCAAAATATCTATAGCGATAAAAAAAAATGAGAAAATCAATGGTGTGTGTATGTATAAGTTTCAATGGCACTGGTATCATACCAACTAGCCAGTCATCAAAAAATTAATGTTGACTCAAGTAAAGCATTAACTTTGTTATTACACATCCTTAACGATTTAACAATTTTAAGAAAATGTATAAAAAAATTGTCATATACGAGGCGGATAAAAAATATATTCCATAAGATAGTACGTCTAGTGGACAGTGATTCAGACTCTCAAAACTGGATTACACTCAAATTTCATCGAAATTGCAATTAGTTATTAAGTATTTTCGGAGTAGCTTATACAGAATCTGATGTTAATTAAGTAAAATTTAAAATGACGGATCAAAATGGCTGCAATAGTTGCACATGGACACAACTACCATATTTTCTTTCACTATGTAGTTGTTAATAAAAGCGCACTAAAAATAGTTTAAAAAAATGTTAAAAATCCAACCACCTTAAAAAAATAAGGTTATTTGAAGTTATCATTAGTGAGCTCGATGTAAAAATGAACATATAGAATGAAAGCAAAAAGTGTGAGAATTTTGACTGTGATCTAAAAATTTCTTTCAGATCACAGTCGAAACTTTGACACTTTTTATATAATGCTCAAGATGCAACTAATGATTTGCAAAAACCTGAGGTTTATAAGTTAAAGTGCCCAGACTGTGGGGCCTTCTGTGTAGGTTTAAAGCTAGATACGGCGAGCGCGAACGCTCCTTTAGACTTATATATATAAAAACAATTCAACTTTTTCAAACCATACGTTAGAATCAGGTCACGTTTTTTCGCAATTAGAACATATCGATATATTACACAGGCAGGAAAAAGTTTTAAATTAAATCTAATGAAGTCTATTGAAATATATACTCTAAATTAATTCAAAATAATCACTTACTAAATGGTAGAACTTTATTTTCGCACCTTCTTGATGCATTCAAATCATAGTTTCAATGACAAAAATCTTATTACTGTACCTTTCTCAGATAAACTCTTTATTGTTTAAGGCTAGGATTTTGCAGAGTGAGAGGAAAATATGCGTTTATTTTCGGTTTATTATCAATATTTAAAAAATCATAAATGGTCTAATCTTTAAAATAATTTCAGATACTTCCTATTGCTCTAAGGAATACAACCATATATAGTTTTTATCATTAATTTTGTACATAGTCAAATGCCATACTTTAACAGTGAAATTAGGAACTATTTTCATTGACAAATTACGATATTTAAATATAACAGAAAGGGTCTCGCCGGTTAAGTATATGGAATTGGGCCCAGCGGCTTATTGGGTTATTCATTCACATGAATGTTGCTTATGACTAGGAATGCTCAATAAAGTATATAATAAACCTCTATCCCTTATATTAGCAGAGTTATGGGGGTAACAACCCTCAACTTTAAATTTAATTTTTTTCAAAACTATTGAAGATAATTAATTGAAATTAATAGGAGATGTTGGCATAAAATAGCTTTATATTTTACATTTTTTTACATTCCTATTACGTCATTTAGTATATATATATAAAAAAAAATAATTTAATTTTTGAAGGTGCGGTTTTTATATCAACCCCTTGAGTGACACCTACCAAAGAAATCTATATTATTTAACATTAAATCCGGTAAAATAAAGATATGTTATATTTGAAACAATTTGATAAAAACATCTAAAAAAATACCCAGAAATGGCCAATATCTCGAAATGTGTGAAATGTTGATCTATTGTATTTGTAATCAGCGACCCCAAAAACATATAATTTTATTGGATTTTGTAATAAAGATATGTTCTATTTGAAATAATTTGTCAAAAGTACCCAAAATTGACCAGACTGAAAGGTTTAATAGGAATTGTTTTAAGATTTTGCAGGTTAGATGTAGCGACAACCTTTCTATGTAATTTAAAAAAATGTATTTAGCTTTCGTTGCGATTTCAGTTGTTGGACGAATTTGTCCAAAAAAATCCATAATTTCCCACTGTGCGGCGCGGCGTGCGGTATTATTCCATCACAGTTTGTTGGAATGCTACTTGTTCCGGCACGATTTTTAGTTGTGGAATTTGTAGTTTCTGAAATAGTGTTAGAGAAAAGTATTTTCATATATTTAGCTATCAGCATTTAATGCGCTCTCAGTAATCGTACTACTATCATCATCTTTCCCTCGAATCCATTTCAACGTGTTCCCGACTTAGTTCTCAAGTCCAGTTAACTTTACATTTGATTACATCTTTCTTGATATGTTGATAAAAGTTCCAACATTATATATTATCATTACACTTCACTGTACACTCTTGTATTTGCCGAAGCGTGCCTTGAATAAAAAGTGCATATAAAGCTGTCTGAAATTTTGGCCAAAGCCAATACTGCTAAACCTATTCAAATGCGAAGTAACACTCGTGAAAGGAGCAAGTAACATTATATGTGAATGGTATGTAATTCAATCATATAATTTGCATATAATATAACATCGCTACGAAAATCTAAATTAATTATGAAACAAGTTGAAAATTGTTAGTACAGTGTCATGAAGTTTTGATAGTTTAATAATTTAATAGTATATTATAATAATACACCAAGCAGTGGCGTACACGGCTTTTTGGGGCGGAGGGGGCAATCCGTTTAAGGCAGTCCGCGGTATAAAAAAAGTTGCAAATAAAAATGAAAAACGGATTTTCTGCAGCAGCAGGGTTCATAACAATTTTTCAAACTTAAATTCCCTGACATTTCCCAGTTTTCTATGGGATTTTATTTTTATTTTTTTGATGAGAGGGGAGGAACATTGCTGGAAGTATAATTTGTAGTTTTATATTAAGAGCATTAAAAACCAAAGCATCCTAATTACAAGATACTCTTCAGCCGAAACTTATACTTACAATATCAGAATAGAAACACTATCTCAAAACCAGTCGGCGTAAGATTACATGAACTCATAAATTCGATGCAGGAAAGTTTAACTCCCACTTACAATCTTCATCCAACTGAAATCCCACCGTGGAAGCTGATTCCCCCAAAATTCCATTTAGAATGCACTAGATTCAAAAAGAGTGATGTTAACCGACAGTTACTTTTAATGGAGTTCTACTCTATAGTGAATTCTTACGAAAGAGGCCATACAGATGGCTCCAAATTAGACCAAAGCGTAGGAAGTGCTTTCTCAGATGGCAATAAGGCCTACAGCTGGTCCTTACCTAAATCAGCAAGCATTTATACTGTAGAACTATATGCCATCTGGATGGCTTTGAGATATTCCGAGATGAATATTTTTTTCGTGACCTTAATCTGTTCCGTTTCGCTGAGCGCATTGCAAGCATTGTCTGATTGCTCCTCCGCCGATCCATTGGTACAATCCATCCTTGAGCTTATTCACTGGTTACACATTCAGGGCAAACAAGTAATTTGTATTTGGGCCCCAGGCCACATGGGCATTCCTGGGAACGAAATTTCAGATGACACAGCGAAAAGGGCGGCAGATCTTGACCAATCAGAGGATATACCTATACGTAATAGTGACTTGAAAATACACTTAAAACAAAAAATTATAGATATTTGGCAAGATGAATGGAATGGAATTAATAGCAAACTAAAAGAAATAAAGCAAAACGTGAATAAATGGAAAGCTAGTACACCATTGACAAGAAGAGAGCAATCTGTAATTACGATACTGAGAATAGGTCACACCAACTTAACATCTAGTTATATGCTCACAGGAGATCAACCCCCGAATTGTAATAATTGCAATGAAGCATTAACGGTCAAACATATTTTAATAGAGTGCCCTATATATGGGCAACACAGAAGAGCGCTAAATTTATCAAATGAAATGAAAATATGCCTAGACAATCGTCAAACGAATTTAAAGAACACAATTGAATTTTTAAAGCGCTCGAATATATACCAAAAGATTTGATAAGTATACATGAAACTTGGGAGATCTTTAATATATGTGTGGGTGTGTATATATGTGTATGTATGTGTATATACATGAGTGTATATATAGTGTTAATTATTGAGACTAATCTCCCATCTTACTTTAAATAATCCTAGCAATCCAATCTGATATCCAATAATTATCAGTTTACCATGTGAGATGAAGGGCTAATGACCTTAGTAGTCGATGCCCCAATTTTAAATAAATAAAAATTTTCAAGTTATGAAAATTACTAAAATTTCCTCATTTTTCAGAGCAGGGGCGCCATATCATGAGGGCGGGGAGGGGGGTGGCAGAGTGCCCCCTAGTCCCCCAGTTACACTTCTGACACCAAGGGCAGATGTGCTACATTTAATTTCGAGTCCGGAAGTTTATAGAGTACCGATTGCAATAATCACACGAAGGTTTGAATGATGAAGCATTTCTGTACTGTGTATGATATCCCTTAAAAATAAGGCAAAAGTTTCAGAAAACTTAGAAAATGAGTAATTTTACCAAAATTAATTTAGAACTCGGAAAATTCGAGGATTTTATCAATAAAATTGTGCAGGAGGTTTTTGAGGTCGCTAATGGATCTAATGTGTAAAAATCGGAATTAAAAATGGCGGATCCAATATGGTCGACATAAATTTGAGAATTATCAAGGGGTGGCACTTAAAAAAAATATATATTTATTGGAGATGAAAAAGAATCAAATTTTAAGAAGAAAAGGTTCTATGCAACTTTTCACATGAATTGATAGTTTTTAAGTTATAACGATTTCAAAATTGCGATTTTAGCTTAAAAGGAAGGTATTTCCAAATGGCTTTCGTCAAGTATCTCGAAAAGTATTACTTTATTTAGCAAAAAGCTTATAAATTACATTCAAAAAAGCACCGTTACCATAAGTCATAAAAATAATAAAACAATAAAAATCAAACCATGGACTACTCTTGGTATAATTAACTGGATCAGATATAGAGACAACCTAAAAAAAGACTAATATCAAATTATTCACCTGAACTTTCTACAGAATATAAAAATTATAGGAACTTTCTAAATAAGTTAATAAAACAAGCTAAAAATGAGTATTATAAAAATCAATTAAACGACGCTGGGCAGAACTACAAAAAAGTTTGGAAAATAATTAACGAAGCCTCTAATTGTTAAAAAAAAAGATAGTAGTAACCAACTATTAACCAGTGACAAAGAAAAAGTAAACTGTTTTAATGATTTTTTTATTAATATAGGACATAAAATGGCAAATAAAATAAAAAAGAACTCAAACCCACCTGAACCTACGAATAATGAACATTGTATAGCTTATTTCTACAACCTGTAACGGAAAGTGAGATTATAATACACATAAGCAGTTTAAAAAATAATACTGCACCGGGTCCTGATGGAATCTCTGTTCAAACAATAAAAGCTATTCACAAACATATAACTAAACCCCTAGCACATCTAATAAATTTATGTTTTTTAAGTGGACAAATACCGGCTCCATGGAAAGAAACCATTACCACCCCAGTTTATAAATCAGGTGATGGGCATGTCTTTACTAATTATCGACCAATATCAGTTATAAGTAACATATCAAAAATTTTTGAAAAATCTTTAAAATCACGTTTAACAAGTTATTTAGAAAAATTTAACATTCTCAATAAAAATCAATACGGATTTAGAAATAAAATAAGCACAGAAGACGCAGTCACAGAGTTTACAAACAAAATTGTAAATGCTTTAAATACAAACAAAAAATGTTTAACTGTGTTTTTAGATTTAGCTAAAGCATTCGACACCGTAGACCATGAAATATTATCAAATAGGTTAAAAGTTATCAATATAAACTATTTCAGAATTATTTAACGAATAGAATACAAAAAGTAAAGATAAACGACACCACAAGTAAACCACAAACAGTTACCAGAGACGTCCCACAGGGAACTATATTAGGTCCTATCTTGTTTTTAATTTGTATAAACAATTTGCCACTATTGAAAAATATAGACGGGCATCTTATTTCCTATGCTGATGACACAGCAATAACATTCGTTGATGGTTCTTGGAATGCAGTATACAGAAAAGCAGAAAAATCTATGAAACATACACAAAATTGGCTAAACGACAGTCTGCTGAGTCTCAATGTTACCAAATCCAAATTTATAACGTTTACAACCACCGATATAAGTCAATCAGAAACATCTTACCTCAAGATACATAAAAATAACTGCAATGAGATGCCTAACTGTGCCCGTGACTCATTAGAGAAAATAAAATATGTTAAGTACCTGGGTGTGATGATCGATCAATATCTAAGGTGGGGTGAATAGGTGAATTATTTGATAGGGAGGCTTAGAAGACTAACGTACAAATTTTATCAACTACGAGACATCTTAAATAAAACAAATTTGCACACTGTGTACGATGCTTTAGCTGAGTATATACTAAGGTACTGTATTATAATCTGGGATGGGTTATATGAAAATAAATTAAAAAACTTACAAGTAATGCAGAACACATTGTTAAAAAGTTTATTTAAAAAAGACAAGCAATACGCATCAGAAATTCTCTACACCGAACTAAATAAATTCAATATAAGGAAATTATACACATACCACTCTATGCTATGGATGCACAGATCACAAGCAGACCTCGTTAATCATAACTATCAAACAAGCTAAAATGTCCGTTCAGATACCATTTTTTAGAAAATGCCATACTCAAAGTTTTATATTTTATTACGGGCCAAAGCTGTATAATTTATTACCAGTAACAATAAAAAATGTCAAAAGTACATATATATTTAAAAAAGATCTAAAAAAGTTTATAAATGAAAATTATGTTATCATACAAAACATATTTAAAAACTAAACATTACATTTAATTCGCTTACTTATCAATTTACCATTAACCCTAACTAGAAAGCAGACCTTATAAATATACATATCTTTCCTCCTCCTCATTTGTCCTCAATAATTTTCAATACGCTTTGTATATTTTTACTAATTTATGAATTTATAATACTTTTACATGATGAATCCATCAATTTTTATTTTTATTTGTTTTATACTTAATAACCATGGATATGGTATAAGCACACTTACAACACAAGTTACATGTGTAACTTAGGTAAGTTGCTTAAATAATTTTTTATATACTTAACGGAATGTAATTATTTTTAGTTATAAACAACATTGTTATCCTCTACCTAATAAAATTGAATTGAATTGAATGGAATTATCGAAAAAATGTTACAGACCAGTTACAGAAAGTATAAATTGGGAATTAATTATGTTTTTTGTTTATTGATGTAGGATTAATAATTTCGGAGATATTTAAATTTATATTTGGGATCCAAGTGTTCATAAGATAATTATTTAGATTGCGAGTTAAATATCTCAGAATCTGTGACACCTTCGTCAAGAATGCTAATAGGTAGAATAATAGGTTATTAATTAAGCTTTCAACTGTTTTTTATTTGTTTCTGTAGCATAAAAAACAAAGAAGTTATGACCGAAGCAATGTGTGTCTTCACATTTTTTTAAGAACAACGTCGCCATTTTGTTACTGTAATTAGCCAGTAGTTAAAAAAAGGAATTTCAAACACTATTTCTCAATAATGTATAGCATGACGTAGATGCCCAAATTTTTTCGTTTGTATAGAACACTTGCTTTAGAAAAAATTAAAGTTTAAACTCTAAAGATATTTTCGATAAAACATATTTTTTTTTCTTTTCCAAATATCTCAATAAATATTAGTTTTAGTGAAAAATGGGTAGAGACCAAAAATAAAGCTGTTCACTGATAATGAATTTCGCTTTTTTAATTATTTACATAGATTAAATAGTTTCGGAGATATGAAAGTTTTCAAATGGCATCCTAACGTTTATAAGTCCAAAAATTTAGTTTAAATGTTAAATATCTCAGAAATTGTGACACCTACGTCAAGCATGTTAAGAAACGAAATTAAAGACAGTTAATTGCGCTTTCAAATTAATTTTTACTCGTTTCTGTAGCATAAGAAATAAAGAAGTTCTGACGGAAAAATATGCGTATTTTTTCTTTTATTTTTTTTGTATACAAAAATATGAAGGAAAAGAAAAAAAATATAAAACTTACAAAAAGATTATAAAAAATCCAACTGTACAAGTCTTTGTTAAGTTACATTTACTTCTCAGATTATCATAATTTACTATGTTGTAGAAAATGCTATCGATTAAAAACTGTTTTGGTTCATTTTTTATAATTAATCATATTTCTAATGTCATTTGATAGAGCATTAAATAATATTATATAGTTATAGGGTAAACAATAAATTCGTATTGTAGTTGTGATGATCAAAACATATTTTAAAAAATAAATGACAAAATGTTATAGTCAATTATCTATTTTATTCCTTTTTACTTACCAGAAATTAAAACTAGAAATTATTATTACCCCATTTACATTCTATAATTTAAATTTTTAAAATTTGACTTCAGATTCGTAATCAACGACACCAGAAAAAACGCGAAATCAAGCAATTTGTTACATTTGCCACGTTTTCCTCCGTCATATCGGATTCGCTATTTTCAATTTTCTAATTTTGACTTCATATTCAAATTAGCGATCCCCAAAACCTATATACATTAATGCAAAATGAAGCAATTTGTTACATTTGCCTTGTTTCCCCCCACCATATCGGAGCCACTATTTTCAATTTTCTAATTTTGACTTCATATTCGTAATTAGCGACCCCAAAAACTTATAAGCATAAATTAGAATGCGAAATCAAGCAATTTTTGACATTTTGCCTCATTTCCGTCCGCCATATTGAAGCCGCCATTTTGATTTTTTTAATTTGACTTCAGATTCGTAATATACTACATTTCAAAAATTAATAATCAATACTTTTCCATATATTATTTTTTTTTATTTAGGGGAGGAAAACCACCCCTAAAACAAATCGGGGGTAAGAGCAAGCCCCGGGACCATATAGAAACTCAAGACGGTACCTTTTACTACAAGAATCACCCATAAAAAAATTATCATTCAATATGAGATTATTCCGAAGTTTTGCATATTTTTTACCTCGAGGTACTGTATATATGCATAATTTTCAATTATTTCTACCACTTTTAAGAATATTCTCCCAAAAATTCAATTTTAAAAATCTGATTTTACTCGACTATATGTGAGTAAGTCTATGTTTTGTACGATGATGTCTTGCGGGATTAGTTTTTCGTTAAAAAGGTGTTTGATTAAATTCTATAATAAAGAAATTATAATTTCGCATAAAATTAAATAAAAGCTTTTATGCCGTAAAACATTATTCTATGGTAATCTAGATTTTTACTCTTATTACGTCTTACAAACTTGATTTAATATGCTCGTAATACTTCCAAATTTCATAAATATAATTTAATATTATACGGATAATCCTATTCTCATTTAATAACACTTATTAAAAGGGAATGATATATATTCACTAATAAATCATTTTTAATTTAATTGAATGTGGCTTAATTGAAAATTACTAAAATTGTATCGCGGTGCAGATTTTTAAGTGGCAATTAAAAGTGTCTGCAACAATACGGCTAATGAAATCTGGGTCTCCTCTTGAGAGCTATTGGATCCTCAATGTGTGATAGCGAAATGAGAGATGGGACGGATAACGGAGATCAAGGATGCCCTAGAGGTCTGCCCTTATGTCGCCCTCGGGCTATCTCTTTTTAGTTGGGGGTCACTTCAGATGTATAAGAAAAAACGCTGGGATAGAATTTATGGTCACAGGGCACACTCGAAAACTATTTTTCGTTTATTTTATTTCACTTTATTGAATTTCTTGTTGCTTTATAAAATGGGGTGGGTATACGTAGGTCGTGTTAGAGAACCACTAAGGAGGGGACGCAGGAGTTAATACGAATTCTATTGAAGTGAGAATTTTATAGAATTAAAATTACTTTCGGGCGTTGCCGAATACTTAACAGACAAACGTATTATTCATGTATGATATATCTATGCTGGGTGGCTAATGTGACATTATGTGCAGGGCTATTACCTTTAATTTGGCTGAAAATGGTAAACAATATGGCCGGTGCGGCAGACGGAAATTGTGAGATATCCCATCAAGTTAAAAATAATTCGATTGACGTTTTATGCACTTTTGAGTAATTATCTGAGGAAGGTGAAAAACATTTTCAAAAAAATACTGATCAAAATCGATAAATGGCAAAATCGACTTTTCGAATCGAAATTTCTCTCCTCAAGAGACGTTTTATAGAAGATTAGAGTAAATTTTTTGGGAACTAGACAGACATCTGACTGAAAATATTTTAACGTCTATGGTACAAAAGGCGAAAAAGTACGCCGAAATTTAACTTCGCAGGGGTGTAATCACTTATCAATACTTAGTAACTACATAATAGCTAGTTATGTAACCAGTTATGAAAGACGTTATTTTGTGTAACGAGTGGATGTTTGCGGGACGAGCGAAGCGAGATTCCGCAAAATAACACGAGTTACACAAGATTGTCTTTCGAAACGTTTTACATACATGATTTTTTCTAATTTTAAGAGTCTAAAAACCCTTTAGACATATATGAGGTGTATTTAAAGATCTTAAAAATTAAGTAATCTTTTTCATAGTTACCTTTGCTGCATCATAATTTTAATGTCAAAATTGACAGACGTTATTTAGCCAAGTTACAATATTATTTGAAATTCTAATTCGATAAAATAAGGTAAATCGTATTAATGAAAAAGTTTTGTTAGCATATTTTGAAGAAAAGAAGAATTTAGAAACTTCCACTTTATGGACTCAGTATTCCATTTTGTGTTGAATAAATATTGTTTCCTTTTCTTTTTGAGAGTTGTTTATTTTTTCTAATTGATGATATAACGAACTTTTCCTCACCAGTTACGTAAAATTTTACTTTTCATAACTGGTTATGAAAAGTAGGACGTTTTGACACTTACGTCAGTTTTGAAATTCTTTTCATAAACTATTGATCTGAATCTGACCATGCTAGCATATCACAAATACACTTTTTTATTTATTATGAAATTAACTTACTGTCTGTATATGTTGCCCTAATCTGGGCATGCCAATTTACTAATCAGATAAATAATTTAAAACACTTATTATTGGAAAAAAAAATCAGAATAGCGACTCTTCTAGCTAATACAGACGATGTATTGAATTACATGTGAGGATTCCTAGAATTTTAAAGCAAAAAATACGAACCGACTTGTCAACTTCTTTCTTCCACTTACCATATCTAACATTCAGTATGAAAAACAAGAAAATAACCATTCTTTCAATATACTGATGATCTAAGTCTGATCATGCCAATATATTATAAAAAGCCTTCCTTACGAGGGATTCTTTCTAGTATTTCTAGTCATACCTAGAGGATACTCCATTATAATCAAACATTTGTTACATTTCAAAGCGAAGAACTACTAAAAAGCACAAATAAAAAAGGTATAAAATTTCACTCACCGCAAGCATGTCTATAAATATAATATTTTCTTCTACTTTCGATTGATTAAATCTCTCTAAAAATTGTACAACTTTTTTCAATCTCCTTAGATCTCATCGGGAGAGATATATATTCAATTTGAAAGAAAATATTAAGAAAATATTTTCATGTATAGAACCTACAGAAAAACATTTGTTTAATTGACAGATATCAAAAATAAAAAAAGAATCACTCTTTTAGAGTTCCATAGCTCGTCTAATTTTTAAAAATAAATATCTTGTATTTCTGCTTACACTATTACATTACTTTCTGATTATTGTTGCCCTAATCTGGGCACGCTAATATACTAGTCAGGTAAATACTTTGAAAAACTCATTATTGGAAACCAATCAGAACAACTACTCTTCTAGCTAATACTGACGAAATGTTGCATTACATGACAGAATTCCAGGTATTTTAAGGCAAAAAAGACGAACTGACTTTTCTTTTATCCACTTACCATATCTAACATTCAGTGTGAAAAACAAGAATATAACCATTCTTTCTAGATACTATATGATCTAAGTCTGATCATGCCAATGGTGGAGGGAACTGACACAATAGAAACATTTCTTGTGTCGAAGATTGGCTTCAGCGCATCAAGAACTTCAGAAAAGTTAAATAAGAACCCTATACTCCGAGAGACAGCGACACATTAACCATTAAGGTTGATTTTCACTTATGTAGTAGTTTATTGCGTTTAGATACACGAAACGGCGGTCAGCTGGTGCACCCGCGGTGGGGGAGGACGAGGACGCCACCCGCGCGTAAAAAATTTATTGAAATAGAAACATACCGTCAAAGTTGAAATTTTGGATGTTGTTTAATAATGTTAAAAAGTGATAAGAAACCATAGTCAGCTGTTAAAATGTTAAAAAGTGATAAAAAACCATAGTCAACTGTTAAAATGGCGGTGGATAATACGTCCGCTGCTCATAAAAATATGTTGATTAAAAGTTGAAATTTTAGTAATTTCATCAAGGTTCAAATTTTGTTATATAACAATATGTATTTGAAGAAAAATTGAGTCAGCTGATGCCATAAACATTGTAGTTCACGGCACGCATCATGCATTGTTTTCATAACAATAGCGAAAGTTTTCTATTAATTTATTGGGAAATAAAACTGTTATCAAAATATATAATGCAGTATTAAATACATTAAATAAAAATAATGATCAGCTGGGACTGTCATAAGGGAAAAGCTGTCAGCTTTTCTTATGAAAACAATGCGCGATGCTGGATACATATGACCCGCGCGCCGCGCGCTAGCCGCGAACTACGGTGTTTATGGTGTCAGCTGACGACCTTTCCCCTCCTCTTACCATCAGCTGATTCAATTTTTGGTCAAATACATTATACATATTTTTATATAATACAATTTGATCCTTACTATCATTACTAGAATTTTAACTTATAATCAACATGTTTATATGAGCAGCGCACGTATCATCCACCGCCATTTTAACAGCTGACTATGATTTTTTATCACTTTTTAACATTTTTAAACAACATACAAAATTTCAACTTTGAATTTCACTAAATTTTTTACGCGTGGGAGGCGCTAAAGCACCTGCTTCCGCCGTTAGTTAAGCAGCTGACCGCCGCGCTGTTTCGTGTATGTGTTCGTAATAAACTATTATGTAAATGAAAACCAGCCTTAATGAAATGACTTGCTCCAAAAGGTCGCTGCCTCCCGGACTACTAGGACAAGACCTTTAGTAAATGCTTTATATAAAAAGTTCAGTAAATCGGCAAAGAGTGTAATGATTCCTCTAGTTTATTTTTGTAATTTAAAGGAAATGTAATGATTGTGTACTTTCTAATAAAAATAATAAAGCCGTTTATTACTATTATTATTAGTACGATTATTATATACTTGGAAAAATAAAACATTCAGTAAATTATAAAGCATTAAGAGTTTTTTCTTCAAGCATATTAAAATGTTCTAATTATGTCACCAAAAACAGAAGTAGAAGTAGGACATTGTTTTACTAGTAACAAAATGTTAGTACCGAACGCCACCGTAGTGGACATTGTTTTACTAGTAACATAATGTTAGTTCCAAAAGCGCCACCGCAGTGGGTATTGTTTTACTAGTAACATAATGTTAATATCGAAAGCCACCGGTGGCGCGCTATCCACTGCCACTTGTCATATTGTGTCAACATGTAAGACTGTAGTTTGAATATTTGTACATTTATGATAAATAAATGAATTTTTGCATTTTAATAAGCTTGAAGAAAAAATAGTATATATTACACGGAGTAGAACACCTTTTTTTGTGTTGAGCCCAGGATTTGCGGCTGAGGCGAAGCCGAAGCCGCAAACTGGGCGTTCTACTCCTAGTAATATAATATACTAATCTTCTGTACTTTGTTCAGTTTAGACGAAAACGGGTCATTTTACGAAATGTCTTTTATCCGCAATTTTAGTTTTTAAAGTATAGTTTTGGATCACCAGAAACATATGCCAACTATCCACACACGTGGCAGGTGGGGCAACACACTTTAAAATTCAAAAAACGTCAATTTTTTGCCATTTTTCGCTATATTTGCAGTATAACTCGTAAATGAAGCATTGTTCAGAAAAATATCAGAAGCAAAACGTTGAAAGATTGATTCTGAATATTTTCTTATTCTTGACATTTTCCCACAAAATGCTTCGTTTAAGAGCTACAGACGAAAGAACAATGATAATTTTCTATTTCTTGTTTTCCATTCAATATTGTTGTTATAAACCTTTGGTGTGAAAAATATTTATAAAAAAAAATTTAAACTCATTTCAAAAGAATAATAATATATGCAGTTATACATATACATAAATAATACTAATAAAAAAAAGTTGACCGCAGATTTAACAGGCGCTCAAAAAATAACGGCGCCTTTGACTCATCAAACACGCCGCATCGCAAAGCCAACGATTCTGACATTTTTTGAGTGCCTGTTAAATCCGCGGTTTAATACATATATATAATCGATATATTATATAAAGAAATGCATAATCTTTTCAAAATCTTTTTTATACAATACTTCGTCGTATATAGTATATCATAAAATAGGCATAATACAAGAAGATATGTTTTTTGTAAAAATAATAATAATAATAATAATAATAATAATAATAATAATAATAAATGCCTTTATTTAGCCTGGCGGGGTGTCAGCGAGTAGCTGTTGCTAATCCCAACCAGGGTAATATGAAAAATATTGAATTGAGTGCCTTACCCCCCACTGAGGCAGCCATTTGTGAACATGTTTTCCGTACATATTATCAAGTTCAACAGTGGTTAGGTAACAATTATTTATATCCACTTGATTGGGGATGAAGAAAACGTGGCAATATTTTGGGACCAATATTGACGGAAACTGATTTGATCCCAGATATTTTAATGAAAAAATTTAATTGTACTTGTAAGAAAGTTTGGACTAAAATGTAACACTCTTTGTAAATGTGTAAGGGTACAAACTGTACAAACAGCGAGATTGATGTAATTTTCGAAACAGATATCGTTGATGCTGTAAATGAAAGTGACACAGAAACTAATTCTCTAACATTAGATGATATTGATGAAGATGAAGAAAACAGAGAAACTGAATATATTATTGCTTCGCCTCCAACAAAAAGAGCTAAATTACGTTAAATTATATATTAAGATATACACGAAACGCATGTACACCGTAATATGCCTAAACTAAATAGTATGTTTGTGAAAACATTTGTTTATTTATTATACTCTTCGCAAAAACGAAGAGTATATTGTATTTGATCGGCACATTTCTAAATCAGTAAATATCGCTCGTAGAGAAAAATTTTTTATATCGTTATGTTAGTGAACGAATTCTGAGCAACTTTCAAAATGTCCGCCTGTCCCTCTGTCCGTCTGTCCGTCTGTCCGTCTATCCGTCTGTCCGTCTGTCCGTCTGTCCGTCTGTCCGTCTGTCCGTCTATCCGTATGTCCGTCTGTCCGTCTGTCGGTCCGTCTGTCCGTCCGTCACGTTTCTTGTAAGCACGATAACTCAAGAAAGAAAAATCCGATTGTATTGAAATTTGGAGAGTAACTTAGTGTTAGCTAGAGGAAGAACCCTATTGTTTTTTAACAAAATAGATTGGTAAATAAAAAAGTTATTAGTAATTTAAAATTTAAAAAAATATTTTTTACATTTTTTTTATGGTTTGTAATAAATAGAAACCTTGCGAAATGTTATTGCCTATCACTATTTTTTTTTAATACATTTTACTAATGTGTGTTTCCTAATAATCACAATAAATTTTCTAATGGTATATATTACACTCATTAACAATTTTAGTAATAAGAAATGGTGGTGCAGCGGCAAGAGTTTCGTCTCGCAATCCAAGGGTTCGATCCCTCACATCGTGATTTTTTTTTATATTTTTTTTTTCACCACAAAGTTGGTATCAGAAAATTTAGAATGTCCAAAAACTAACATTATTTACAAGAAAAATGCGAAGAGTATCCTATAGAATGTGTAACAATTATATAAAAAGCTCAGTAAATCGGCGAAGAGTATAATGCTTCTACTAGTTTTCCCATCATTTTAATATGTACCTAAAAGGTTTTACTATTTTTTTTTCTGTTTAACATGTAAATTATATATAGTTCTTTAAATATATTTTATTTCAACTGCAAATTGGACATTTAAACATAATTTACATTACAGAGATCATATATTTCGTATTAATATTTATTATATTCACTTTAAAAAAAAATTCAAAAAATAGAAAATTTGCATTGTTCTTTCATCTGTAGCTATTAAAAGAAGCATTTTTTGGGAAAATGAGAAATAAGAACATGTTCAAAATCAATTGTCTCAACTTTTTTATCTTTTGATATTTTTCGAACAATGCTTCATTTATGGTTATATTGCAAATGAAGCGAAAAATGGAAAAAATTGACGTTTTTTTAATTTTAAAGTGTGTTGCCCCACCTGTCACGTGTGCGGATAATTGGTATATGTTTTGGACATCCCAAACTATTTGTAAAAATAAATGCGGTTGAACGGCATTTCGCACAAAAAAGCTATTCCGACTGGTCTATCATGAACGTTATTTTTTTACGTATGTAATGCACAACTGTTAAAAAATTTGAAGGACTACGTCACATATTTATTATCTTTCCGCTGTTCTGGAGAAATACACGACATTCTAATACCGCATTCATTAAAATGTATCGCATGGTAGTTTCTGGAGAGCTTTAGGGCAGCTTCTGAGTTTGTTGCATAAATAAAATGGAGTTATGTGTAAAATTATTGTTTTCAGTGCACAGTTACAGTCAGTATATTTCTCAAAATATGAATTTACATATAAATACACACTTTATGTATATATTTTATGTGCTTAAATGTGTTGTTCAAATTTTATTTCTTTTAACGAACTATATTTAAAAAGCGACATAAATTATGTATATCAGGTTGTACATATAATATTTCGCAAAAATTTTAGTTCATAGATGACACGCTTGGCTTCACTCGCCTTACTTTGTGAGAAAATATAATTATATCAAATTACAAATGAGCAAGGTAGCAGCCATATATTGCCTCTGTCAACTGTAAATTACTAGTTGATTAATCTTTCTGTTTGATATATCACATAATATATTAAATTTATATTCGAGGTGCTAATTTGTTAGAAATAGATTTTATTTCTTTGTCTGATATAAGATCTGGGTCAAAAGAATACTACGAACCATTTTATGGTAAACTTGGGCACTTACTTGAATGTAAAAAAAAATAAGACAAAAAGTTAACTGCCTTCAAGAAAGGCCTCTAAAAATTTTGAAATAAAATTTCACTGTCGCGTCGCCCATTTAATTGAATCTTATTATTTATGCAATTGAAGTCAGTTAAAAATATGTTTGAATTCGTTCATTTTTACACCGACCTCAATATGGATATTCGGTTAAATTTTTAGTTAAGAATTTTTCTTACACCCTTTTTTGTAACCTCTTTATTTAAGTTTTACCCAGTAAGGAACATATTCACTGTTTTGAATTTAAGTTATAACTTCTTGAAAATTTTGAAAAAGGAGTTATTTCAAAACAGTTTCCATCAGATATGGAAAAGTATTACGTTAAGCAAAGAAGTGCTAGAAACAAACAAGAAAGCTATTTACTAAACTGACCTAAACTAAACTTTTTCAATTTCCTGTAGAATGAATGGTTTCGGAGATCTGAAAATATAACATGGAGTCCGAACGTTTATATGACGAAGTATTTAGTTTAAATATTAAATACCTCAGAAACTGTATCACTTACATAACAAATGCTAACGACTAAAGTAAAAGATTATTACTTAAGCTTTCAAATGATGTTTGGATTGTTTCTATAACATAAAAACCAAAGAAGTTATGACACAATGTGCTGCTTCAATTAAAAGCAAAGCAGCAACATTTGCTTTAGAAAAAATTATCCTAGGCATATTTAACTACGCTTATGATTAGCATTTTTAATCCCCGTTCTTCGAAGTCACTACAACGTTACTATTTTTCTAAATAGTCCTTTAGTCGTTCAATAATTAGTGGTCCGTGGGCGTAAAATGACACAAGTATTCTCGAAGGGTTGTAAAATCCATTAGGGCATATTTCTAAAACAAATTAAACTGCAACCATGATATGTTTTTTTCGAATATTATTTGGTTCCATAAAAAGTTTTTAGTTTTACTTCCACGTCCAGTGGAAGTATAGTAACGACAAAAAAAATTTTTAAAATTTTTTTTGTCCAAATAGGCTTAAAATGTCATGAAACGTCGAGATTTTAAGTTTGAGCGAAAAAAAATTTCTGTCTGACGGTCTGTCTGTCGGTCTGTCTGTCTGTCTGTCTGTCTGTCGGTCTGTCTGTCTGTCTGTCGGTCTGTCTGTCTGTAACTTTTTTTTGTGCGCACGTTTACTCTGGAACCGTTTGAGATATTGACTTGAAATTTGGTAGACATATGTACTTTAACGAGATCTAGAACTAGATTATATTTTCATCTTGTTCCGTCGAAGGGTTGGGGGGTAAATTGGGGTAAATTTGGGGTAAATGGGTAAATCAAGCAGGTAAGAGTCCATGAAATTGGTATTTAGTATATACAAGAGAAGCTGAGGTCTCAAAAAAATTTTTGGCACTAGCCACCCCCATTCCCACCCCCACCTCCTTATTAAAGGGGATGAAAAAAAAATGTGATTTAGTGCATGTACAGGAACCAGAAACCTCAAAATATTTTTTTACTTCATCCACCCCCCCACTACCACCCCCCTATCACCACCCCCACCCCACTACCAATGTGGGGTATCGTTTTATGGGTTTTTGGGGTAGAAGATTTCAAATATTATATTATTAAAGTTGCATAAACAATTATTTTCACATACAAAGTTTTTTCGTTGTGAGTGACTTGGATAGAGAATCTGGATGTGGAAGTAGTGATTCCTTGGGCAGCGCTTTTTTGATACAGTTAATCATTATTTAGTTGTATTAAAACAACATTTTTTTGGTTATTTTTAAAACTTTATTGATTCCCACGGAACCGTGGCCTTCATCGATGCACCAGCCGCTCGGTTGGATTTCTCCGGTCATTGCTCAGTCTCACATAGTCTATAAACTCTCGAAATATCAACTAATTGAATAGTAGATGTTTTATTAAAATCAGTTCAGTAATTTCGGAAATTATCTCCCAGATACAAATAACTTTATATTCGTATATCAGTATAATAGTAGATAATACACCCACTCCTCGCACAAAATTTGTTCCTCACGTCTTTTATAAAATTGGATTTTTAGTTTTTTCCGTATTGTATGTGTGTTCTTTATCTTACTAGCTATAATATGGAGAATATACCGAATATCCGACGCTTTAAGGGTACTTACATAATATTATTATCATTGTGTCAAATCTCAAGTTCCTAAGTCAATTGGCAGAAGATCAAAATATAGCGAATTTTGGATTTTTTCTTTGGTGTAAAGCCATTCTCTAGAAGAGTACTAAACCTCGACTCTGTAACTCACATGAAAGTGGCTTGGAAATTCGTGACTGGCAAATTCTATGTATTATAATAAGAATTGATGCAGTGGATAAACATCCATATGAAAAAGATTTTCACCTCGTCATATGTATTTATAAAAATACAGATATATAAAAATAGTGATAGATATATAGATAGAAAAATAATGCTTTTCATTTTAAGTTAAACCATCGGTAATGAATATAATATTATTGAAATAATATAAAAAAATTTTACTTTAAAAAATTAAAAACACGCTTTTTGGGAACATATTGTTGTATTGTCACCAGAATTGCTTGAGTTTGCAAAGTTTCAAATCGATACGACAATTATTAGGCCGCATCCATACACAGAGCAACTAGTGACGGAAACGCGACGGCAACTGGAGTTGCTGGCTAGAGAGTTGCTAGTCTCTGGGGACAGGTTTACAGATGTGTTTATACCAAGGCCACGCCAGTTCATGGTTAGTTGTCATCTCAAGAAGACGTTATTATATCTGCAGTGTTTTTAGTATGTCATCCTCAGAGGAGGAAGCTGTTGTAGCATACCTTGTGAAGAAAAAAAGGCTGCGTTCAAATAGACGGTACAGCGTTCACCCTTACAATATTATGAACGTGAACCAGTCAGTGAAATGCAATAAATGATTTGGAATCAGCAACTGAGGCTCGAGTTTACAGCATGTTGTGACTGAAGCAATTCTAGTTACCGCGTTGGTCGCCAGTCGCGTCGCCATCATTTTAGAATTGCTCCATTATAAACATAGATATTAAACTCTGTGTGTTCTTACACAGCAACTCCAGTTGCCGTCGCGTTTCCGTCACCAGTTGCTCTGTGTATGGATGCGGCCTTAGATATGGGTGAAAAGTGAGTTATAAGATTTGCCTACAATATTACAAGTCAAGCTAATAGAAGCGTGTTAATGATCTTTATTCTCTCGTTTTTTTTTCAATTTACCAAAAATACAGTTAAACTCAAAGAAATGTGCGAGCTCGAATATGTGCAATATTACAACCAGCAACATATGAAATCCAAATTTTAGTACACTACAGTTATAATAAATCTCTTTCTCATTTACAATGGCATAACAAATGTTTCGTCACCCATCCATTAATTGCCTTTCCTATGTCGTATGTCACATCTCTCAGTGTCATGCCATATATCGCGATTGTCCGCTAGATGGAGCCTATCATGTAACAAAGTCACTACCAAAGGAAAATAGAATCATGAAATAGCACAGAGTGATTAGTGAAAAATGCTAACTTCAATATTCGACAGATCATGTGTAGACATCGACCAACTGAAGCGCTTGCATAGATTTCTTTTCTGCTACCAAGAAAAAATGTTTTATATAAGTAATCATTATTATTAGTTGATAAAATGACTTAATATCAGAGCCGTTCCTAAGCACTGTGCTTAGTGCTTCTCTAAGCACTCTAAGCGCTTTTGTGCTCGGGAGCACTGTGCTTAAGAGCACTTCTTAAAATCGGTGCTTAGCGCTTATGGCTTTGAACACTTTACGAAAGGGCTTAGTACTTAGTAATTCCGCAACGTGCTCTCGAGCACACTTGAAAATGCTTGCAAGCACTCCAAAATGCTCCCAAGCACTTTATGACTCGTGAGCACTTTAAAATTTTCGCAAGCAAAGAATCATTTCTGCATGAAATTTGTGAATTCACACCCAATTTAGAAAAACCTTTTTTGACTAAAGAAAATTTATTTTATGACGAAAAAAAATATATAATTAATTACATCAAAATTTGATTTGCATCACATCTCGTGCAATAATAATAATTCTTAAGAAATTGCTTTATAATAAATTGTTTTCATTCATTACTTTTTTCAAAATAGTCAAATAGTCAAATAATTTCTTCTAAATTGGGTGTGTGCCAAGCCAATGATGGTTTCCTGTTTAATTTTTTCTAGTAAACGGCTGGGATTACTTACCAAATTCACGTAAAAATAATACCTTATATAATTTATCAGTCAGAATTTCGAAGCAACGTACAGGATGGTTAACAAATAAGGAAACGTGAATTTGTGCCAAAAGTAAAGTATAAGTATTTAGAGAGGAGATTGTTACAGGAAAAAGTTGTTTCTAATGTCAACAAAAGGTCAGATATGAAATTTGAACGTCGTATCTCAAAGTTGATATTTTTGCCAAAAATTATTATTAAAATTATTTAAAAAATGAATTGAAAAAATGAACAATAAAAAAAAATATAATATTTCTATTGATGTTTTGTTATCATGTTATTATGCACATTGGTTCAATTTAATTATTTTAGTCATAATTCTGGCAAAAATATCAACTTTAAAATGCGACGTTCAAATTTCATATCTGAACTTTCATTGGCGCTAAAAACAACTTTTTTCTTTAACATATTTCCTCTCAAAAAACTGTTAATTTTTTTCTAGGTTGTTTTTGCTTACCTTTTTTATGAATAACACATAAATTCAATAAAATTCTAGCTTCAATCAATAGATACTCCATTATTTAAATTTTTAAAAGTGCTTATCCAGCTCTGCTTAACATAAACTAAAAACTTGGTTCAAAACTACCAAGTGCTACAACTAGATACACTATTAGCAAATTAAAAATTGATTTATAGCACCATATTCGAAAAAGTGTCTAATTTTGTATCTGCCATGTTGTATCATAATGTTCCTAAAGCTCTTTAAAACAGTTTAATTCCTGTAATACTCAAATTTGTATTCCCTTTGATTCCTTGCATCCCAAGGAATGTCAGTTTCACTGTTCTACTACGTATATTATGAATAAAGACGTAAAATAAATATACTCCTTTAAATATACCACAAAACTCTATTAACTTTTATCACAGTAAGCTGCTTAATATTCCTATTTTCAAATAGAAAAAGGTGACAAATTGGCGACTTTCAATTTTATTAATAGCTAAGAAACACATTCAAGGATTACTTATTAAAGGTTGATTGATTATAGAAAACGTGCAGTGAAACTTAAAAGGAAACTTTAAAAACCTTTTCATAACATTACAATGAACTCATAATGAGTACTAAACTTCGTTATGAGCTAACGATAATTTTTAACGACGTTAAAGTCAAACTTTTCTAGCTTCATAGGGTCCAATATGGTTTTACTGCCATTATTATCTAGTTGTAGTAAAGTAACTAATCTCATAAAATATAATAAAATATATTTTATAATAATCCCTTTATTATACCCTTATGGCCTTAATCCCCCAGTTTTAATGTACTTCTATAACATAAAATTTTAACATTATGGACGAATAATTCTAGACATACTAAGTTAAAATGAGTAGAAATGAATTATCCGGAACAAATGAAGTTGTATTTTTGTTGTCGTATATACATGTTAAAGTTGGTTCGCTCTGTACTAAAAGATTTTAAATAAATTAGATGTACGCGCAACCTGTCTCTGATTCATGCAGATATAAAAAAAAGAGCTAAAAACGTGCTAATTATAAGTATTACGTTAAAGAGAAGAAAAAATTATTAGTTTTAAAACAATAAATCCCTGAAATGGGTAAATTTAGAGGTCTAAGTCTCATGCCTATGACTGATAATTTGTCAGAAAACTGGAAGTTATGGCTGCAATGGTTTAAATTATTTGGTAGCTACTGAAATCCGCAAGAAAGACGATGAAACAAAAATATAAATTATTATATTACATCGGAGATGTAGAGAGAATGTATAATATATCCACATTTACTGCCGAAGAAGAGAAAAAGTTGAGTACTGTTCTTAAAAAAATGGAGGATCATTTTTTGCTAAAGAAACCTTAGACTATGAAAGATTTAAATCGCGCTTAAACAAATGCCTGGTAAATCTATTGAACCGCTTTCTACAGAAAATATTGTTAATAGATGTGTTGGTGATTTAAAAGGCAGTTTAAGAAAATATGTATTAATTTGCGGCCTACGAGATGAATCTCTAAGATTAAAATTATGAGAGGAATCTTCGTCAGATTTGAGCGATGTTATAAGAAAGTGCGTAGTAGTAGAAAAAACAAGAAAAAAATCTTTAACTATAATAGGTTTATGTCTAATTGTACATGGCAGAGACAGAGGAAAAGTAACATATGCGGGTAATAGTAGATTATTATTCAGCTAGCAAGGGTGATGGTTATTACTCGCAAGGGTGATGTAAATCATCCGAGCGTGATATAGTAATAGCCGTTATGCGCAAGCTGAATACTATACTTTATCAATGAGTATCGTATATTTTAACTGTTCTAATCATTTAATAGTGAAAAAATGAAGTTAGTATACAGTAAAACTTTGTTTGACGTTTTAAACGCTCGCCCGTTCTTTATGAAAACTGATAGTTCCTGATTAGTCAGAGGTGCGTTAGAATGAAAACAGCTAGTTCCTGATTGGTAAAGGTGCGCTAGAATGAGATTACGTTCATTACACGTTTGGTTGAAATAATGATTATTATTATTTGTCAATTGTTAAATGTAGAATGCAATGATTATACAATAGTCGTTGGTAAAGCATTTTTACTTGAATTTTTTGTAATAAATTCTAATTCCCAATCTCTTCTCGGACTAGAAGCTTGTAAAAAGTTAAACTTAACAAAAAAAGGTGAATCAACAGAAATGAAACTTATTGAACTATCTACTACTAATACTGTATAATTATAGAGATATGTTTTTTTATATAATTTTTATTTAAATGTTTTAAATTTATTCTTCGTTTTAATTTACTTAACATTAAAAAACTATATAATTCAGAATTAACTATTTACAATGTAACTACTTAGCTGTATTTAAATCTGATTTAACTATAGGTCTACTTGTACATGACAGAGGCACAGCAAAGTAACAATTCTTTGATATAATATACAATTTTTACCACCATTATCCCCATCTAAACTAACAATAATTCCCTCATTACTGCTCACAGTGCTCACTGATATTTTAGTCTTATTAGAATTTATTGAATATAGATTTTCTGTATTAGTAGGTAGTATTGCTATAAATCGCTTATTTGTTATGAAAATACCTTCTTTACCATCTTCTATCCTATATAAACGAGAATGATATCTTAATTTTTCTTAGATTTCACCGATTTCAATTTAATTGTTTTTAAAATCTAATATATTTTGGTTTGGTTTCAAATTACTTAACTTCTTGGCTCCTGTGTCATAATACACCATACCATTAGATTGCAGATAAGGAGGTCTAGACATTACATATTAAATATCCCATTTTTATACAAAGTTTTTAATATGTTCAAATTTAAATTGTGACCGCCCCCCCCTTTCCGTCGTTAATTAACCTTACAAATATTGGTTTCAAATGCAATTAACTACTGACTAATAGATTTTATTTTTTAAATCATTATTTTTAAAAGAAAACTACGAAAGACTCAGCAGCAAACAGGGAAAAATCGTTTAATTCTAAAATTCAAAAATATGACTTCAACCTGAAATATCAAAGTATTCATAGTTCAGTAAGATCCTCAACAGAAATCTTATCCAAATAATGTGAACAATCAGAAGCAACCATGCTTTAACACCACAGCAAAAGTTCATACTGCGTATGTGAGGAATTTACCGATTCGGATCATATAATAATAGAATATATACAATACAGATATTGCCCCCCCCCCCCACAAACATTGAAGAAATCCCAGTTTCATTCGACTAGGGCCCAGACGAAAGAGATCATTTTATAGTGAAACTCACAAAAAGTTGCAAACTAAATAATTTTTTTTAATGAGTTCGTGAAAGTGTATAGAATAATATCCTGAAAAGTTTACATTCCGCTCGGATGCAGAACATAAAAAAAAGTGAAAAAAAATTTTTTTTATAAATTTTTTCAAAATTTTTAAATTAAGTCAGGCTAGAAAAAAACAAAAAATACAGGTGGGTAGACCTCGTATTTCTGAACAAAAAATATCGTAATAACATTTATCGCTAAAGCCACGGTTTACCGGAAAAAAATAGTGAAGTAACTTTGTCACTCTGCTCGGCCAAGCGCACGGTTAAATGCATACTACGGAACCTCTAAAAATTCTTAGCAGTTCTAACAAGTAAAATAAAACTTTTTCCCTTTCTGATTACACATTTTTAACATTTTTCTTAGTGACTAAGAGGATAAATAGTGAGCCTGGAGGGGAAATATATAATTATGAACGCATACACAAAGACCACACATAGCCGCTGAATCGCTCGCATGAATTTTTACGTGCCTTTACTGTATTGTATTTATTACAGATACACCTATCCACATTTCAGCTATATCCATTGAATTCATTATACATTTGTTAATGTATTAGAAAAGTTCCAGAATTTATATTCAAAACAATCAAAGATATTTTCATAGTCATAAGGATAAGATCGTGACAATCGCAATTTCTTATCATGATATGATTAATCATATTTTCGAAAAAATGCATAAAAGTAAACGAATTTGTGTTTGACCATTCGAAAAGTATACATTTTTTCCGAAATAGTATTATTTTATTTTTTCCAATGGGTCAATTTCTCGGCAAGTTACAGCCTCCAATATATATATTTATCAAGAAAATCATCAAGCAATTAAATTAGAATGTATTGAGATGTACTTTGTTTTGAATTCACGTTACTACAACTTAATAAACCATAATAACCATGAAGTGTACATACTTTTTAACAGTTTTCAATGAAGAAAGGATTTTTTTGAAAAACTTTTATTTTTTTATATATTTTTTATTGCGACGATTGAGTTCGGGCGTAATAATGTATATAAGCATATTTTTCCCATCCATCCTTTGCTTGTATTGTTTGAAACAAAAAAGCATCAGAAAGCTACAATTTTCATGTTTTAAACCAACACTCATGTAGATTGAACAAATTCTGATTTAGTGACATGTAATTCAGTACGTCGGTGTCACAGTCATGAGTATTCAAGCGCGTGCACGCATGGATCTCGCTCCGAGTTATAACGTTACACTTGACTATTTTTTTCCGGGAAAACCGTGGCTCTAACGATAAATTTTGTTAAGACATTTTTTGTTCATAAATACGTGATCTATCCATCTGTATTTTTTATTTTTTTCTAGCTTGATTTAATTTCAAAATTTTGAAAAAATGGATGAAAAAAAATTTTTTTTCACTTTTTTTTATGTTCTTCACCCGAGCGAAATGTAAACTTTTCAGGATATTATTCTATACACTTTCACGAGCTCATTAAAAAAAATTTACACAGTTTGCAACTTTTTGTGGGTACTTTCGTCGACTTCGCTACTATACTGAATTTTGTTACCTCATATTTTATGATTTTTCGAATAAAGGCCACATTTTTATTAGTATTATTATTATATTATATCACAAACTTTAAAATTAAATGCTTAAGCTATATAGTGATAAAATACATTGTATAATAAAAAAATAACAAATCTAGAGCAATACTTCGAATGGATATTTCTTAACTAAAATATATATTCTCTTTCACAGAATACTTCTGTTACAATAACCACGAGAACCAAAACTTATGTCGTTTTATTTTGTAACCTTACAAGAATTTGAACATTCTTTATATTACTTGATAAAAGTATCAAGATAGTTGCAACGCTGATTAGAGGGATCTGTCGTTAATCTTATCGTTTATTAGCTACCAAGATAAATCGAAAAACTTTCTAACATAAATCTGTTAGTCAGGAAAAAGACAAAAAGTGATATTCTATTTCTAACTTCTGACTTGATGATAATATACGGCAACGGTTTCAAAGAGTATACGCGACGCATTAGGACACTCTTTAGGGACGGCCACGCCACAAACCTGTGGACTATTCGAGACCCATTCTTTCCTATAAACGGGGCGCCGCAGTATTTTCGCGTCACGTCTTTATTATATCCTTCCCAGGGGTCACACAAAATGTTACATAACTTCTTGTAGAAGTCGAAACCTTTTAGTCCTTGGGGAGGATAACTTCGGTTTTTGTTAAATTTTATTTTGCAATATATTGATATATTTTTTGTTTACTTTCGCTAACGTTTCCTTGAGAGCTTTTGCTACTCGAAATGGATTTGTCGCATTAAAATATAGCAATCGCTATTTGTACAGACGAATAAGACCTATAACAATAATCTGTTTCGTATAATAGTTATTTATTAGGCTAGCGAGTTATGTTACATATAAGTCACGCAAGAAAATTTAGGCTAATTTTTCTAAGTGACTTATACAAGGTGTTTCGAAAAGATTGGGACAACGCTTAGCCGTAGATTCTTGACATTAAAACAAGTCGATTTAACTCAAAAAGTAGTGGTCCAACTCTTTTCGTTTTCAAGATAGAGGGTGGTAAAATAAAAAAAATTGTTTTCGTAATTTGTCTCTATCTTGGAGACTAGAATACTTATCTACTTCAAAGTTGGTAACGATACGTTTTTCAGGTATCAAGTATCTACTAAGCGTTGTCCCAATCTTTTCGAAACACCCTGTGTGTAATAAATCACGTTTCTAATACAACATTTTATCCAACACTTTCATATAAATGCTTTTTCAGTTACAAACAATAAAATTATTAAAATGTCATGTCATCGATTTTTTGTCAGTTGTCAATGTCAAAGTCAACAATGTTTCTCTAAAAATATAAAATACAAGTAGCTTATTGCTAAGTAGATTCTGAATGGATGTGTCGAGAAAGTTGTGGTTGTTATCCATTTTGTTTGTAACCAGGGGTTTGTTTAATAAACATTGTGTAATTAGCATCAAAATGGAAAATTGTGAGAGATATAATAATAATAATAATAATAATAATAATAATCTTTATTTAATAAGCATTAACTCACAATTACAAAAATGAACTGTATACTTAATAATAATGCCTATTAAAATAGGTTATATTGAGATCTCTCGGTATGGGTATACAGAGAGACCCTGTCTTCCAGATAACCTATGAGTTTACACTAAGAAAAAAAAAGAATACATATACGATACTTCGCATGATTATAATGTAAATAACAACATAGTTTAACATACTTTAATACGCAAGAATTGGCTTAAATATTGAAGTCTATTACAAGATTATTTTCAAGTAGCATTCTTTTTAATACACGTTTGAGAACAATATATTTTTTATTTATAAAATCCAAAGGCATAAAATCGAGAACTTTGCAAATTATGTATGAAAAAGATTTTTTAAAACCAGTGGTGCGATGGCGAAGTATGGTTAAAAGGTCCTTAAGACGAATATTTATATTATGTACATCCGATCTAAATTTTAATTTGCGGTGTAAATAAGTGGGTTTTTTGAGTATGAGTAGCTTATGGAAGAGAGTGCCATAGTGTAGAAGCCGCCTTTTTTTCATTGGTAGCCAATTCAATTCTAATAGTTTTTGTGATACTGGGTGCCTTCTCCGTAAATTACAAATAAGTCTGACACAATAGTTTTGGACCTTCTGTAGTCGCTGACAGTTACGTTTGGTTAAACATGGTCCGTAAACGACGTTACAATATGTCAAGTGTGAGAGAACTAGTCCCTCACATAATATCGTTTTGATTTTAGTGTTGAGGATCTCACGATTAATATAAATTAGTCTTAAATTTGAAAATGCTCTTTTAATAATATGATTAATGTGAGAGTCAAAACGTAGTTTATGGTCCACATATAATCCAAGTATTTTACAGACGTCCGACCTATTAATTATTTCGTTATTGATCTTAATTTCAATGTGTTGAAGTGATCTATCGCGTGCAGAATTAGGCCCGAAAACCATGACTTGCGATTTGGTGGGGTTTATCGATAAGCAATACTTTTCCGAGATGTCAAACAGGGATTGTAGGTCATTGTTTATTAATCTGTTAGAATCTTCAATTTCTGATTCACCATACGACAAATAGATTTGAGTGTTATCAGCATAAAAGTGTGATTTACATGTAGTTAGACAGTTTTTAAATGATGACGTATACACAGAAAACAGTAGGGGTCCCAATATGGACCCTTGGGGTACTCCACTTATTGTATATAAACATGCAGATGTTACATCTTTATATTTAACTATTTGGCGTCTATCAGTAATAAAACTTTTCATTAATTCTATTGCATTCCATAATATGGAAATTCCGACCGATATTTTGCAAGAAGCCAAAGAAGCTACAGCCAATTTAATTCCAGAAAAGTCCAAAGTAACCTATTTTAAAGAATATCTACAATTTGAAAATTGGATGAAAAAAGAGGAGTTAGTGCTGTAAACGAAGAAGTGCTTCTCGCTTACTTTCTACATTCGAGTAAAAAAATTGCACCTTCTTCGATGTGGACTAAATATTCTATGATAAAGGCGACTTTAAAAGTATGCAGGAACTTTGATATAACAAGATATGGAAAACTCAAAATTTTGGAAAGGGCACATATCAAACAATATTTGATGGATGCCCCTGACGATAAGCATCTTATGCTTTTATTATAATGTTCTTGCTTTTATGTATTTAATTGTTTGGGTTTTTTAGGTTGCATTGATATTGGGAGTTTGCGGTGCCTACCGTTGCGGTGAACTGACCTACTTAAGCGTCGAAGATATAAAAGATAAAGAACAATATCTATATATATATTCATACCAGATACCAAGACGAATAAATCAAGAAGTTTCACAGTTTTAAATGAAGGATTTTCGGTAAACCCACTTGATTTGATTAGGAAATATGTGTCTTTAAGGCCGCAAAATCTGTCTCACAAAAGATTTTTCGTAAATTTTCAAAGGGGAAAGTGTACTGTCCAATGCGCTTTATTAAATAAGCTCTCACAAATTCCAAGAATTGTAGCTGATTATTTGGAATTGCCAGATACAGATTTGTATACTGCTATAGCATGCGCCGTTCCTCGGCAACTCTTTTGGCCAATGCTGAGGGTGACATTACCACCCTTAAACGTCGGAGGGTTATTTGGAAGTTTCAGTCTCAAACAAGATTGTTATTGCTAAAAAAAATACAGGGAGAGCAGCGCAATGAGTCAGGCGATACAGACGTCGTTACTAGTATAGAAAAAAAATGTGTAAAGGAGAGCAGTTTTCTTTGTGAAAAATCGAATATGATAAAAATAAATTTTAACGTAAATATAAACAAATAAGTGTTAGTGCATGGATTCTTTTTTATGTTCATTTTCCGTATAATAAAGATAATAAATAAATTGCTTGGACTTTTTTCATATTAAAATTACTCTTTAGTGACTAAATCACTTTATATTACTAGTAATCTAAAGTATACTTTAGCTCACTGGTGACTTATGGGCCACTTTATACCTTCAAAATCTCATCAATAAAGACCACTTTATATGAAAGTGTTGGATAAATATATTTTTACTAGTTTGTAAATTTGAAGTAAAAATATAGTAGTGAAAATAACATAATTTTACAAGCGAACCATGAAGAAACAATAAGGAAACCACTTAATTAATAGATTTTAAAGGCAACCACTTCGTAGTCTTATAATCTCTGGCACCTTTTTTCATACAGATGGACCAGGTTCGAATCTGAGTTACACCAATTCGACGAAATATAGAGAGTAACTACACCTACTCATAAGATCATTTAAATAAATAAATGATTTAAAAAGTAACAAAAACCAAACTGCGAAATAGAAAATTTGGATTAAAAGAAATTATTTATTATAATTACTATACGGTTACCGAGGACATAATATATTCTGTTATATTACATATATATAAAAATATAACAATATACATGGTGCGCAAGAGAAACGGGTGATTAGATAAACATAAAAACTCATTGAAATTCTTTATTTATGCAATGAAAAATATACCATTTTAAAGTACAGAGAAAAGCATTTTATATTTTGATGACGACACCACGCTTCTGCCTAGACCTTCCTCTTCAGTAGCAGAGAAACGGGTATATTATAAAAATCGGCTTTCCCACCAGTTCAACGTCAAACGTAATAATCCTGAGCCATTTGGTCATGCTGTTAAGACATGGATTAAGAGCTTTGAGGAAACCGATTCTATCCTCAGAAAAAAAGCCCTCGTCTAAAGAAAGAAATGGACATAGCTAGAAAACTAACGACTATCAGAATCACCGCCGAACATGGTCCATGGCATTCTCCACGCCATCATGCAGCTTCGTTAAAAATTTCGGACAGCAGTTTATGTCGCATATTGCATAAAAACTTAAATTTCTACCCATACAATATCCAGTTGACTGATTGATTGACTGATTGACAAGCATATATTATGCATTGCTGTCACTCCCGGGAAACATAACGCCCGGCCGGCTACGTCTATGCTGGGTTGGATTTGTATCTTGCTTGCTATCAGCAGTAAGAGTCATATGACGCATGGTACAAGAATGTCTGATATGAAGTTTAGGTATTTGTGAAATGCGTTACTGCATTGTGTTGTGTTATAGAGTACTTGTACTCTTTCTTTTGTGCTTTAACTTCTAGAGTTCTTCTTCTGAGACTTCTGTTTCTGATTCCACGAAGTGGCATACGTTTCCGTCCTTTTTCTAATTGTTTTCCCTTTTGTTTATGTTGACGTTTTATGTAGTTGTCTTATTCTTGTTGTTTCCGCTAGTAGCTCTTCTCGGACTTCTTATGTTGGCTTTTGTCTCTTTTTTAACTCCACATGTGATCCTTGGCAGTATTATGGCCATGTATATATTCTCTTCCAGGTTCCATGGTGGTTTAATTCTTTCGATGAAAGGTAGAATTGTTCTCTTAAGTCTGTAAGCAATTTTGCTTCCCGCCTTCACAGTTTTTCTCATTGGTTCCTCAAGTATGTCCAGGAATTTCAATTTGTTTGTTGATCTAAAGGAGCAGCTACCTATTTTTTATTCTTCCCCATTGACCGGATTCTCCTTATTGACCGGTCTGGCATCATTACTAGACTTTTCTTGAAAATGTTCAGTCCAAATGCGGTTCCTTATTTTCTAGGAATTTGAGTATATCCTTTTATCGTGACGATTAGTAGATCATCTGCGTATGCTAGTACGATAGAGGTTTTTGTGTCTTCTTTAAAATTTGGTGCTGTTTTGTATCACTTGATTGAAGGATCGAGGTAAACAGTGGGGAGCATAGGGAGCATCCTTTGTTGAATTCTATATTGTTCTGTTTGGTTCCAAAAGGCTTTTATTTGCCTGTTTAATAGGTAGTGCGACATTTCATTACTGAGTAGGGTATTGACTAGAGCCTCGTGGCTTATAATGTCCACCGCTGATAAAGGCTCTTTGGTAGTCTGAGGGCCTTCTAGTGTGTTCGAGCAGGAATTATGCATAGTATTTGTATCCTATGCCGCATAGTATTATTATTCTGTAATCATCTATATCCTATGGCAAGTAGATTTGGGGGGGAGGGTGTGTTTCATTCCGATGTGTGATTTCGATGCATGCTCTGGTGATAATGCATATGGTTTGCTTCTTTAGTCTTTCCGTTCCACAGTGCATTAGCTCGTTTATTTGCTCTACTGCACATGCAGTATTTCTTCTAGCTCTAATTATTATTTTTAGCAGATGACCCTTTGATGATGTCTTATCCAAGGGCCCGTGGTTCGTTTCTTGTATTAATTTTGTTCACTTTTTCTTTACGTTCCCTTTTTTATTTTTTCCTTCAGTTTCTTGGTCCAATATTGCCGTATTATGTATCTTTTTGTGTGTGTGTATTGTCGTATTTTCTGAATTTTTTTTTACTGATGGAAGGATTTGTATGTTTGCGAAGAATGGCTGTGCTTTTTGATTTTTTCGTTTATGTCCCACGTTTGGTATTATTTGTCTGTTGTGTTCATCCTTTTTATCTATTCATATTTGTTATTTTTTTAAACTTCTTGTTGAGCCAATGGGTAACTTTTCCGTGTTTTCCACATTTTTCTTGCTGCGATTTTTGTTTTTGAACTAATTAATGTCCAGTCTAGTTCTTCTTCTGTCAGTTGTTCTTCTAATTCCTCGCAGTATTTTTTTTGAAGTCTTAGTGCTGTAGTAGGAAGACATTCCAGGTATTGTACGGTGTTTTCTTATTTCCTTTGCTTCTTTTCACATTTCCATTTTCCCTTTGTGCTTTAATGTTCTTGATCCGTTCTTTTATCTGCTTATGCAGGATAGTCTATTTGTGAAATTGAGCTTCCATTGCACCAAGTGTCGAGACAGGTTTGGTTTTTGCTTCACGTGTTCCTTATTATTAGGTCGTCTCCTACCATTAATTATTTGTAATAACTTACACCTAGTTTCTATTTTATTTTATGTTAAATTTTTGTATTTTTTTTTGCTATTTCAATTATAATTCGATTTTCGTGTTTAAAAAGTTTCTAATTTGAAATTGACCATTCAAACTGTTGAATAGGCAGTTCAATGAATTGGCTAATCAGCATCAACAAAATAGCAAAACAAAACTATTAATAACATTTGACCAATTTGGGCTCGACATTTCTTGCTTTCTCGCCATACTACTATAGTCAATGAATCAACTAATAGAATAGTTATGGAACATGATAGTTTATACATAGCGTGCGACTCAATTTTAATAGGCAGTGTTGTTCAAGCATTCTATCTTGCATACGTTTCAAATTAAAACCGCTACCCAAAGAATCACTACTTCCACATCCAGATTTTATATCCAAGTCTCTCACAATGAAAAAAAATTGTATGTGGAAATAATTGTTTATGGAACTTTAATGATATAATATTTAAAATTGTCTACGTACGTATTTTACTTCCACATCCAGTGGAAATATAGTAACGCAAAAAAAAATTATTTTTTTTTATTTTTCAAATAGGCTTAGAATGTCATGAAACGTCGAGATTTTAGCAAAAAAGTTTCTGTCTGTCAGTCTGTCTGTCTGTTTGTGCCGAGGTTTGTGCACACGGTTACTCTGGACCGTTTAAGATATTGACTTGAAATTTGGTACGTATGTATTTTAACGAGATCTGAAACTAGATTAAATTTTAATTTTATTTTGCTGAGCGGTTGAGGGGTAAATTGGAGTAAATAAATAAATCAAGCAAGTAAGAGTCCATAAAATTGGTATATAGTATATATAAAAGAAGCTAAGGTCTCAAAAAATCTTTTGGAATTAGCCTATTACCACCCCCACTCCTACTATTATAGTGGGTGAAAAAAATGAAATGGTGATTTAGTGTGTGTGCAAAAACCAAGGGCCTCAATTTTTTATTATTTCATCCACCACCACTACTACCCCACTTTCACCACCCCCCACCAGCACTATCCATGTGGCATGTCGTTTTATGGGCTTTTGGAGTAGGCGATTTCAAATATTATAATATGTCCACATATAGAATTTTTTCGTTGTGAGAGATAGAAAATCTGGATGTGGATGTGGCGATTCCTTGGGCAGCGGTTTTTAATAAGACTATTTCGACATCAATTAAATGGCACTCAAACGTTTCAACTGCAAATTCCTATTATATGAGGTCAATTCTGTTAAAAACTAAAATTACTATTTTAAATTTGGAACATATCTAAAACACTATGGTAGAATGCTTCTATTGAAATTGATATATATGTCATTCAGAGTGATCACTAGAAGCATGTAAACTTCCCTGCTTTATATGTACTATATTTTATTAAAATTTTGCAGTAAATTTCACTGAGATCTTTTACTCAGTACACTAAAATACGAAGATGCATAAGATAATTGAAACTGCAATATACACTATACAGCCTGTCCTTCATGTTCTAACGATCTCTACATATATTAGGTGACATCAATTTTACTTTTTAGTGTTTTTGTTTAATAAGACTATTAGAAAACGAGTGAAAGTAGTAGTAGGGTATTACCGACTGCTAATACATATTTGAATAAAAAGTAAATAGACTGTGAGCTTGATCTCAGTGCCACCACGTAAAAGTGAACTGTGCCGTGTTAAAATTTATGTAAATCAAATAAGTGTTCGCATTCGACTACGCCTGACTGCAATTTCTACTTGTTGTTTAATTTTATGATCAATAACAATGTGTATACATACCGTACATGATTATTTTAATTTCAAATATATATTATTAGTTTACAATTAACTGATTGTATCTAAAATGTCATATGAATTATGGAAATACTGTCTTTATAATATGATTTATTGTACTGTGTCTTTTTCCGGAAAGTAATAAATTTCAATTTATTCAAGTATAACCTATATATATGCTCCATAGGTATCATTTATTTTTATATTTTGAGGTAGTAATAAAGAATAATGCCACCGGCAGGAAGTTGAAGGGAGAAGTCGAAGAAGTATTTATCATGTTAGCAATTACAAAAGAATTCACAAGATTTTACCTTTCGAAAATATTTGTACCTACAAAGAATATATTCCTATATTACATTTATTTATGGATTTAAAGCTTCATTGGTAATATACCGTTAAAAATTTTCTTATAGGTACTCTTTAAACTCCATACTAGCAAAATGCTCCGAACTCCGCTACGGGGGGTCATTAGAAAATCTTAAGTTGACAGAAACTAGGCCGCCATGTTAGACAATGTTTCACATAGCTGGTTTAGAAACTATATCACTAATAGAATGCAAATTATAAGATATAATGATTCTTTCTCAGATTCAGAAAAAACTAAGAGTGGCGTACTGCAGGGGGAGTGTAATAGGACCATTATTATTTTCAATTTTTATTTATAATGTAACAGATTGTTTTAGCTATTGCTCCTATCATTTATATATATATATGCAGATGATATTCAGTTGTTCCTATCTGGGTCACTAAAAGAAATTGATTCAGTAAAACAACACTTTGTACTGGGAACGAACAAATTAAAGGAAAGTAAATCTAAACACAATATATTTCTTACTTAACGGGACAAATCTAACCTGGACAGAAGCCCCAAAAAGTTTAGGACTAATTATTGATGAATCTCTCAATTTCGAACCACGCTTAAATTCTTGGCATATCTTTTATGAAGTTAAAAATGCTTAACAGACTCAAATACTCACTAAACTGTGAAACCAAATTAAAACTTGTACAAAATTTAATCTACTCTGGATTAGAATATTATTCTGCTGTATATTACCCATATTCAACACAAAATAATAAAAATAAATTGCAGAGAATATAGAACGCATAGTATACAATATACCTTTTAGGGAACATGTTGAAACACTCACGCTTAGTTCAACGAAAATTATTAATATTTATATTCTAATTTGACATAAATTAAAACAATTCACGCCAAAGTAAGTGCAGCCGCTCGCGGCTAGCCGATCTGGTGCGGGGCGGGGAACCGTGGGTCCTATTTTAGCTGAACCAGAGGAAGACTCGACAATTTCGCAGAACTTGACCAAAACAGATTATCTCACTAGATAAAGAAAGTTAAAAAAAAGATGTTAATTGTGGCGCCATCCTCAGCGTAAGTGCTATTATCCAACTTTCTCTATTATAGTGAAAACAGCTGCTGTGGAACAGCCTGGAATATAATCGGACAGCACAAACAAATATAATAAAAAAATTGAAGTTCAGGTAAAAATCTGCTTTTTTTAAATCTTTTAAGTGATGAAAATTTAACATAAAAGTTCAATGCAATAATCAATAAATGACGTTAAGGTATGACGAAATTATCTTAATGATACAGTACAAAAGTTTATAACCATGTTATGGTCAAATATTCGGAGCACTATAAAAATTACTAGAAAAATATACACTTTCTCACCACCTGATGATGGGTGTTGTAGAGACGAATCCTAGGTGAGGTCTCGTAGTCTCTGCTAGGATACCAGGCTCCGTACTCTTTGCTGCGACCCGATGGTAAGATGTCTCGGTGCTGCTACGCCTAAATATTTGCCTGAAGTTCTATTATATTTTCCACGAAGGTAAGTTGGAATATGACAAGATTCTTCTATTATCAGCTACTGATATAATGACGGTTGATTATGAGATGACCACTCTCCACAGTTAAACTTGAGTGGTTATTACGTAATGACGTAATTATTTAGTATTATCATGGTTGATTTAGAGGTGACCAGTCTCCTACTGCTTGAGCAATGATTAATAGTTCTGGTTGATTATGAGATTACCAGTCTCTTACTGTATGATACGTGATTGATCACAAACTTCAAGCAACTCTAAGTAACTTTATAGGGAACTTTAGTACTTTAATTTAAGACTTTATGAGACTTTAAATAGGATACTCTTTGTATTTTAAATGAATTTTAGTACTTTAAATAGGAAGTTTAGTAACTTTTTAAGATTTTATGAGAATACTTTTAAGTACTTTATAAGAACGGTAGAACTTCTGGCAAAGTTAAAAAAAAGAAACAATTCGTTAGCACGTGGTAGTAAAATATAAGGTTATGATTTAAAAAGTTTAAATAAATTCAACAAATTGAAAAATATAGCTGAAGGCTGCAATATATTGTGAACTAAAATTATTTAAGAAAATAAATTACCTTTAAAATGTATGGATTACACTAGATGAATAATGATAATTTTAAAATTAACACTTGGCATCTGCCAATTTGATTATCAAAAGAAGTTAACTGTTATTTACCGTTGCAGAACAATCAATGATTGATTAAGTGTATGAACTCTAAAATGAAAACTATTATCCCCTCTAAGAGATCTACGTAGTAGTTGAAAAGTTTACAAATTGACAGTAGCAACCTGACATTCTATAATGAGTATAATATGTTGAAAACCTTATTTATCACTACTTGAATTTATTCATTAATACGAATGCGTCTAGGTATAATTAACGTCGAGAGTTTTGAGTGTGGTATGGTAGCAAGAGGCTATAACATAAAATAAACACATATTTAACAGATAAATATAATGACAAAATGCTTAGAATTAACCTGTAATAAAGCATTAGTTGAATACAATCATAGCCTGGGTGATTAATCTATAAAGATGGTAAAATATTGTACAGTAAGCTTAAGAAATTGAAAGGATTTAGTGTGTTTTAAATAAAAGTGCATATTACCTCAAATGGTATGCTACAATTTGACACCTTACTTTAATAATGAATTTAAAATAAATATGAGGTTTAAGTATTTATATTATGTATTTCTGTACAAACTCGTTAGTTTTAAATGTCCGCAATACTTATTTCAGTTATTAGTTTTAAGATCACAATCACATGATGCTAATCTAAGGACCAGTAGTCACTGTTCGATACCGCCACATATCACATCTAAAAAGAATTCATGTTCATATACGGCACCAAAGTTATTAAATACTGTTTTCTCATTATTATCATTGTTGATGTTTTAAAAGCTCAATAAAACTACCATTAGGTAATAAAAATATCTAAACTATTATACTATATGCCTCTCTATGATATGAACAATCAGTTATATTATATCATTCTTTTCATATTTGTCACAATATTATTGATAAAGTACTATTAATAGGATATTTTTAGATATAAGAAATAATTGTATGACTAAATAACTAGGCAAGGTGGAAGAAGATCAATTTATTGGACCTTGTCTTTTTATAATAGTATGTATATTGTATTTGTACATTAATTACGCAATAAACATTATTATTATTACATTGGAGTCACAATTTTGAAATTTCCAGTTTTCGTGATTTCCTTAATTGTTTGTAGTTGGTTTATATTTACATACAATCCTTTTAAGTTCCCAGTATTTCTACAAGCGTCCAAATAATTCACGCGGACACATAGAAACAGCTCGTTACATTGCCGTTTATAAAATGGCAATTTTTTAATTAGTTTCCTCATAATATTAAAGTTCTATAGTGGTTTAACGGCACGGTAGCGCAGTCGTTAAGGCGTACTGAGTGGCGAATATGCTGACCGACTGTCTATTGCGCTCTGGGTTCGAGCCCCAGCTCCGGTATTGACAACACCGGAGGGTATGTGTCTGCGTTTTTACAGATGTATAACCCCCTTCCGAACAGCCTTGGCTTTGGATTTGGGGGGTTGTCTACTATCTGTGGTGTGTTTTTTTATGGTTAAAGAAAAATGAACAGGACAAAGTCCACTTATATGGCAGATGGACGTAGACATTTCTGTTACCACATTCTACCTTTTGCTGAGGACGACCTATTTTTGACCTTTCCTTTCCACCAAAAAATATGAACCGATTTAAGTAAATAATAGAATTTTTAAGCGACCCTTAAAAAAACTTATTTACACAAATTTTTATTTATTATACTCGTCGGAAATACGAAAACGTTTATTGCAGTTGATCGGCACATTGTTACGCTCTGAGTTCAAAAACAACAAAAAAAAAGGTAATAATTATAATAAAACTTAACAGCGTGGATATCATAATATTTACGTCGTGTTTGTATTTAGAGTGATCATCCTGTATGCGTTTCACTAAAAGTATATTCTTTTCTACCGTTATTTTTTAAATAATACTATTTTTAGAGTCACCACTTTATATATTTTTTTTGTTAAAAGTATATCAAGGTTTTCTTCCTTGATAATATTGCCAAAGTACACGATAAATATCACTTTCGTCCGTCGTTTTCTTATGAAGTGTTTTTTTGTAAATATTTAAGTCTTCTGTCACATTTGTTTTTATAATCATATTTCTAAGATGATCGTATCCCAAAGAGTTTTGTCCTTTTTAGGTGTCTACTTCAAAAGTGTCTCTATTGGATGACTCTCTATAGAATGACTAGTTTGACAGACCGCCCATCTGTCGGCCACGGTGGTTTATTTCCAAATCTATTATAGCTAGAGATATAACATTTCGCATATAGTTAGATAGAGTAGATAGAGCTCCGTTGATAGCTCAGGAGTCGGTACCTCTAACATATTTTCTGGGGACCTTTTGTGGATCAAAATGTGGGAAACTTAATAAAATGTGATCCAGACTCTCTCTCTATTAACTCTCGAAAGTTGTGGACCGAAAATTCTGAAAGAATTTGGAATGACAGAAAATTCATGGACAGCTATACCAAACTTTCTGTTGTTGATATTTAAATTGTTAATGAAAACTTATATATTACGTGTAAAAAATTAATTATGCCTTTTCGTGCGTCTCTTAAAACACCTGCTGACTTTAGAAATAATACCTAGTCGTGCAAAAAATGTTAAATTTTATAATGATTAGCGAAATTACAATAGTTTTACAATTTTACCTATAAAAAGATATTTCCAGGACAGCTTTAAATTTTAGCTGTTGCTATGCATATATACAGTACGGAACCCTCGGTAAGTTCGACCCTCACTTGACTGGTTTTTTATTATGCAAAATAACTTAACCAAATAATATTATTTTATTTGATATGCCATCTGGAAATAATCCTGCAATCAACTATCGAAAATATTATAATGGTGTCTAAAAATCATTTTGAACAAAAATATACAGAGCTTGATTTTTGTAATTTTTAGTTAAAATATATAAGAATAATTATTATTTTAGAATAATAATATAATTATAAAAAAACATAATACCAGTACACAAACTTCCTGAAACTTTTACGCAGAAGACTAGGGAATAAAATATAGGTAAAGTAACATTGGCTAAATTCAACTACATGGATACTTAAATCAATACATTATTATACAGTAAATTACGTATTCACTAAGAGAAATTTATTATATCGCTCAATTAAGAGCCTTAGGTATACTTTCTTAAGTAATAATTGCATAATACAGATCAATTTAAACAAGGCTTAACCTCAGTATTATATACAGGGTGCCTTACTTAAAACTCCCGGTGCCATTTTCTCGATAAATAAAAGAGATATTTGAATTTTGTAAAAGGTGCTCACTTTCTAGTGAGCACTTTTTACAATATTCAAATGATGTCAGTTTTGAGTAAAAACGGCCACTTTTCAAATTGAGGTATAGATGGCGTTGCGACCCAAAGAAATTATTTGATTCTAGGAACGTTACTGGTATGTTCCGGCACCCAGAGTAGTCTTAGTCCGCTCACCCAGAATTTTTAGCTCTTTTTGGCAATCCCAAACCAGTTTGGAAGACACCTTGTTAGAGGCTAGTGTCTTAAGTGCCGCCTGACTGTATGATGCTGTGGCAGTTTACTTACTCTGGAATAAGATTTCCGGTAACCAACGACAAGAAAAACAAAAAGAAGAGAATATTATATACAATAATTGACAATACATCTTTTTAAATAAATGTTAACATATATTTTATATAATTAAAAATATGAATATATATTCAAGCTAAAACCAATTTTATTAGTTTATTATAGATATTTTAACCATATATCTATAGATGCAATTGAGATCAGCTGGTTCACATATCGTCGTTTGACGTTCTCGTATACACACTCGAGTATAGCCAGAATTTTTGTCTGGAACACAGAGTGCTGTGCTAGAGAAAGACTTATTTATATTCGCTCTTGACCTTTCACCATGTATTCTGCTCTAGCTCCTGTTTCTATCCTGAAGTCGTCGATATACCAGGCCAGGCCTTTGTGTAAAGCCTCAGGAGCACCTGTCATTCAGTCCTGTCATCTCTAATGGTGATAGTGAAAGGCTTGTTGAATGTAATTTCTGGTACCATGTAGTAGGACCTTATAATCAATAGCGGATCCGCTACAATGTTTATTATCCTCATGTGTCCCGAATTGCCTCCGAGATGACTCGGGTTCTGACAATTTTGTAGCCTGTAAGCTCCCATTTTGGCCTCCCCACAAAACTGATCGGAGGAGGGTCTAACAGGGTCTCCATGGCTGCTGTAGGGGCTTTTTTCATTATACCTGGGATTCCCAGCAGGCCAGACTCTGTACCCGGTTTAGCCTCTTAGCTGCTGTTGTTTGAGTAACCTTGGGCCACCAAACTAAGGCCGCGATATGATGAGGATCTTATTACACTGGTATAGAGCCAGTGCATCATACCAGGCTTGAGTCTCCAACTGACATGTCTCCATGTTGCCAGTATGGCAACAGACTTTTGTATTACTCTGTCCAGGCGTTGGTTCCAGGTAAGTTAGGAGTCTCTAACGACTCCAGGGTACTTCACTTCTCCAGACATCTGTAATTGTGTGTCTTGGAGAACTAAATTACCCAGTTCCTCAAGATTTCTCCTTCTGGTGAATGGAACGATGCTGGACTTTTACGGACTGATTTTTAACCTCTCCTGATCGGTCCATATTCAGGGCCTTTTATAGACGGTCCCTGACTATGTTGTTAAATTCTCCCCTAACGATGACTATGTTGTCAGCATATCCTTAGGTTCGAATCCCTCGTTTGTGCGTTTCCTCAGTAGGCCGTCAACTACAAGGTTCCGTAGCAGAGGGGACAGTATACCCCTTGCGGGCATACCCCAGCAACTGACGGGTCTAAGGTTTCATTGTGGTGAATATCACCCCGTCTTTGAACATAGTGCCTACCTTCCTTCAACAGGTGTCTTTAGCGCCACGCTCTATTGCTAAGGTACCCAGTGTTCCAACGTCTTTTTCACCTTCTGAATTAGATGGTGGAGAGCCATTTCCATCGACATGCCTGCTCTGTATGCATATTGGCCTTGATGAAGTGGGCTTATGGCCAGTACATCATCCCTGATACGTCTGCCGTCTTTTTCAATTTTCTTAAGTTGGAATGGCATAAGACTTATGGGCCTTAGGGACTTGGTTTGATTATGGGAGTTTCTCCGGGCCATTGGTATAAATACACCCCTGACTGGCTTCCAAATTTTTTGTATGTAACTAGGTGCTAGGCTGGCTCTGTAAAGTGTACAGAGTTTTGACGCTAGCAAGTCTATACCTTGCTGTAGCATTATTGGCTAAATTTCGTCGTATTCCGGAGATTTGTATGGTTCAAATAAGTTTATTGTCCATCTGATCTTGGACTGATCTGTCACCTTTTTTTGTTAATAGTTTGTAAAAATGCATTATATCATTCTACTCCTTGACACAAATATTAGATAAATAACTTTACCGCTCTACTATAATCTTTGAACGGACAAATTCTAAATAAAAAATTAGTATTACTCACTTTTGCACAAGGTATAAACAAGGTTCTTTTGTAAGATCCAAAATAATGAAAACAGTGCCCCAGCAATGCTTTTTCTGTCTAAATTCTGAAGCATACAACCAAGTACTGCTTAGCTTAAAACTATTAATTTCCGCTTCTACATTTAAATCCAAAATCATACTAAGTAATGGTTATTATCAAAAATCAGAACATTTAAGCACATATTAATTGATATGAAAAATATTTACAATGAGTAAATTTTAAAAAATCAGCTGCTTTAAATTACTGTTCTGAAAAAAAAATTGTATTCCCATTATTTTACGTAAATATTTTTACGACGTGTGTATGAACTTTTCTTCATAAAATGACCTAAGAAATCACGCCCTGAAATATTAGCATGTCATTAAGGAACACCCTGTATATTATTGTGAAAGTTTATAACTTTATAAGTTAGGTTATCTACCCTGTTTATTTAAAAAGTTTACAATATGTAAATTATTATTATTACCCATATTTTATAAATTCAAGGTTTAGTTCAAACATATAAGTTTAAAAATATCCAGAATCAACAACAAGCACCCCTTGGCAGCACGCTAGCCCTTCCATCACGTCAATACAGCACTTTAGCTGCTAGTCTCCTATTTCACTTCGGAATGAAGCGTGGTGAGACAACTACCGCCTTCCAGATTTTATTTTTTACTAAGGTATTCTGGCGCTGTGTTATAGACCTCAACTGTCAGCTTGGTATTAATCATTTATTAGTGGACAAGGGAAAATTAATCCAGTAGAATTTGAATAAAATATGGTTCCAGTAGGATGGTGCTACTTCGCATACACATAGAGCGTCAGTAGAAATTGTGCGCAAAATTTTCGCTAATAAGGTCGTGGACATAAACTGACTGTTGACAAAAACTGACTCCCGTGCTCACCAGACTTCTCATCTTGTCACTTCTTTTTATGGGTGCACCTGGACCTCAAAATATCGCCTTCGAGAACCTTTTAAGTAGTTTCCACAAACAACAAAATACTTGGATGCTAATTCGCATCGAATACTAACAATCGACGCACGTTTCGTCAACCACGTTGACATTATCTGGAGAATATTAAAGTTTCATTCATCTTCAGATGAGGCTAACATAAATAAATGAAATGAAAAGACTTTTTAAAACGTTGCCTTTGAAACTTAATTTACTTTGTGAATAATTTCCTTGTCACCAAAACTGGCAGGTTTTTACTTTACTTTTCAAAAATAATTTTAAAACATTCTGTAATTTTAAACAGGGTATTACTACGGGAGCCCACCCTAACTGTACGTGCATCCCCTACCGATCCTTGGGGGACAATATTTTTCATAAAGATTAAAGTCTAAAGAACAGTTTTAGACATGTACCAAAAAAAACTGGCTTTGCAAATATTGATTTTGTCATTTAACACAAAAACTAAATGAAGATGGAGAAAAACTTTCTGCACAAAAAACAAAGTGCATAAAATTTTCTACAATTTTGTTTCTATACAATATTTGGATAGGAGTTACCATATTCCAGATAAATGATTCAGCTCTTAAAATAAAATATAAAATTCAATATAAAACGTAAGTACACCTCATTCGCTTTCAGATTGACTATTGCTGTCTCCCGATACATCGAATATTTCTTCCAAGTCTTCTTCCTCTATTGCTTCATTTATGATATCGTTATCATCCTCACCTTCGCCTATTATGATTTGATTTGGAATTATCTGAAAAATTTCAGTAAGCGATTGAGGCAGTATTTTATCTGCTGAACACCAAAGAGTTCTTCATTTTCTTGCCATCCATAATTATTCCAAGGATTTGGAATATTGTGAATACCTTCGTCGGCTAATCGCCAAATACGCGTTTGGTAAACATTCCTTTTAATATGCTCGATAAGGATTGGTGGAATCGAGGAAAAATCAACTGCAGTGTCAATTGATAAAGACAAATCTTTGTCACCGCATTTCTGTCTAATGGCAATTGGGCGAAGCTCGTCCACGCTAGCGCAATTCTTTGATCCATATATGGGACATGTAAACTCCTCTAATGATGTGACTAATTTATCATCAATATTCCAGCTGATCCACAAATCTTGAATTGTTCGAATATATTTGGTATATTTGGGAAAAAGTAACATGTTGAGGGATTCTCTCTTTTTCCCTTAAAGGTGCTGACTGAGTCGCATCCAGTGAATGAATGAAGGCCCAGTAATGCCGAACATTTTTTAGGTCCGTACTCTTCTGCTAATGCGGATATGTTAATAAGCCTTCTTTTATTGCCAAATCCAGTATCAAAGAGTATTTACATTTAATTTTATTGGAATGAGCCAGCAGAATTCAAAAGATGTCACTATCAATACTTTTAATCCTAATCTGTTCATAAGCCATTGTTACCGTTTTCGAGATAAATATCTGTAAATTATATATATATATATATATATATATATATATATATATATATATATATATATATATATATATATATATATATATATATATATATATATATTTTTTTTTTTTTTGAAGCCAGTCGCCCTTCTCTCTGTCTCCGATGCCAGAGAGGGTACGCTGGTAATACCAGAGACCACTCCCCAAACCGTAGGGTCAGTGGTCACTGGGTCCGCGAATCGTGTGCTCTGAGAAGGCGTAACGAGCCAAGGATAACTGCCTTCTGCATTCTTCCGGCTAAGATTTCTGCCGAGTTTCGGCATGTCGGTATCTTCTTCAATTCCGAAAGTAGTGTGCGCCTCACCCCACCTAGGCATCCTATGATAAGAACCACCAGTTTAACAGTGTGGTCCGGATAGAGTCTACGGAGTTCGAAGAGAAGATCTCGATATTTAGTCCGTTTTTCCTCCTCTTTCAGAACAATGTTTGTTTCCCCCGGGGCGGAGAATTCAATGACAAACATTGTCCTAAGTTGGTTGTCGAGGAGAACTAAATCAGGTTTATTGGCCTGTATTTGCCTGAGGGTGGAAAACGAGTAGTTCCAATAAATTAGGCACCGCTCATTCCCCACTACGGACTCAATATCCCCCGGAGCGTAAGGCAGCACTGGTGTCTCGTCTATCCCATACGTATGCCGCAGATGATAGTACAGCACACGTAATGCTCCATCATGTCTGTGGATATAGGCCGAGACAGCGTATGTCGGACAAGCCGACAACAGGTGCATAAGTGTCTTCGGCGCCCTTCGGCAGGCCCTACAGTTTACATCAGGGACCTCTATACCCAGGACATGACTTCGATAGACGAGTGTGTTAAAGACACCATCCTGGCAAGCCATAATGAATCCTTCGGTCTCAGACTTCAGCCCAGCTGACCTTAGGAAAGCAAAGGTCAGCTTCTCAGATAAACCCCTGTCTTCGATGTTCTTGTAGAAGACGCCATGCGAGGGCTTATCTTTATGCAGCTACAGAAATTTACGTTGCTCTGCTGCTTTTGTATGGACTTTTAGCTGAGCGGGTTCCAGCTCGGTGACAGAACTTGGGTTTACCCGCCCAGTGTCGAAGTCGACATCAAGTTCATCGGCTGCTCGTTATTATTATTATTATTAAGATAAAGTTATATGCATTATAATAATTGTCAGTTATTTCCTCTAAATGATTTACCGATATATGAATTTCAATATTTTCTATCAAAATATTGTATAGGAGCAAAATTATAGAAAATTTGATGAACGTTGATTTTTGTGAAAAAAGTTTTTGTCTATCTTTTTTAGTTTTTGTGTTAAATGACAAAAACAACATTGACAACACTTTCTTTTAACATATGGCTGCCATTTTGAAAGAAGAGCCAATTTTTTTTTTGGGGACATGTCTAAAACTGTTCCTTAGGCTTCAATATTTATGAAAATCATTGTCCCCCAGGATCGGGGGAGAGGGGGGTGCACGTCCAGCTAGAGTGGTCTCCCCGACATTATTCTGATGAGCCCTCTATAAAGTGGGACAATTCTATGAATATTGCTTGTCATTAAATTTGTTCACGCAATTTAAAAAAATGTACATCGAAACAATTAAAATTCCTGTTATTAATTATTCAATAGACAGGGAATAAAATAATTTCTTTACATCTCCCAAGATATAAATGAACGTACTCTAAAGAGCATCTTGCCGACACCAATTAAATTATATCCCTGAACATTGTACAGAAACGTGAATAAATTTGTGGTACAAAACAGAACAGCATTTATTTGAATTTGAATGACTCTACATTGCTACACTTTACCTAATTTTATTTAAAAAAACTTTTATTTTTAGCATCTTTATCTTAAATAATTTTGTTCCTAAATTTACTTAAATTATATGAGTTAATTTCATCTTATCAAACAAAATGCGTGTTGAATAAGTTCAGAAATATTTGTGAACTTAATAGAATTTTTAATGAAGTATGGCTTTATACGGGTGACAACGGATTCGTTTTACAAGGCACCATTTAATTGTCTTTTAAGGTAGAAGCTTGAAACTTGGTTTGTAGATATTGCTCATTGGGGCTCATATTTTTCCGGCAGTTGGTTCCAAGTTAAGAATTTTAAATGGAATCCTGTATATTTTTTTACATAGATGAATAGAGACCCTTTTCAACGACCCTTTTCAACGTATTACATGTTGCCATTTTTTTTTCAAAATGACGGCGTAGGAGCTATTTATTCTAAATTTAATATGGTTAATTAATGAAACTGATGTCAAACACTTGTTAAGATAATAAACAAAATGTGTTTTCTTATTTATTACTTCCACGTCCAGTGGAAGTATAGTAACGACAAAAAAATTTAAAAAAAGTCTTATTGTCCAAATAGGCTTAAAATGTCATGAAACGTCGAGATTTTAAGTTTGAGCGAAAAAAAAATTTCTGTCTGTCTGTCGGTCTGTCTGTCTGTAACTTTTTTTTGTGCGCACGTTTACTCTGGAACCGTTTAAGATATTGACTTAAAATTTGGTACACATATGTACTTTAACGAGATGTAGAACTAGATTATATTTTCATCTTGTTCCGTCGAAGGGTTGGCGGGTAAATTGGGGTAAATTTGGGGTAAATAGGTCAATCAAGCAGGTAAGAGTCCATAAAATTGGTATTTAGTATATACAAGAGAAGCTAAGGTCTCAAAAAAATGTTTGGCATTAGCCACCCCCATTACCACCCCCACCCCCTTATTAAAGGGGATGAAGACAAATTGTGATTTAGTGTATGTACAGTAACCATAAACCTCAAAATATTCTTTTATTTCACAAGAAATGAAAAAAAATATATCCAACCTGTGTGGGATTCGAACACACGATCTTTGGATTGCAAGTAAAAAGTTTAGCCACTGCACCATCACATATTGCTACGAAAATTTATTGTCTGTCATATATATCTTTTGACAATCATACATATTTCAACTCGGATATATTTTTATAAAATATATATTAGTAAAATGCATAAACAAAAAAAATATATATTATGAAGATAACATTTTGCAAGCGACAAAAATTAAGAGAATACATTTTTTTAAATTAAATAATAACAGCTTTTTTATTTACCGATCGATTTTCTTAAAAAATAATGGAGTTCTTCCTCTAGCTAACACTAACTTAATTTCCAAATTTCAATACAAATTCTTAAGTTATCGTGCTTACAAGAAACGCGACGGGCGGACAGACAGACAGATGGACGGACAGACCGACATTTTGAAAGTTGTTCAGAATTCGTTCACTAACACAATGATATGAATTTTTTTTCTCTATGAGCGATATTTACGATTTTAGAAATGTGCCGATCAAATACAATATGCTCTTCGTTTTTGCGAAGAGTAAAATAATGGCGATATAAATGTTAGCAATAATGAACGTTTCATTGTAAGCGAAGAAGTTGAAATAAACGTTCTAACATATATCGAACTGTTTCCATTCTCGAAATATGTATGCAATGCAATACTTCCCGCGAAAGTACCAGGACAATATTAAGGAAATACGGATTTAAATCATTTAATTACCAAATTCACCATCACCTATATGAAAATGACTTCCAAGGAAGACTTAATTACTGCAACTGGTTTTTAGATAATTTCATACTATTATATTTTTACGGATGAATCCTGGTTCACAAATCTAGGAATGTTTAACACAAACAATACTCGTTATTGGGCTGTGGAAGATCAGAGATTAGTAAAAGAAGGTGTTTCTCAGGAACGTTTTGGAGCGAACGTTTGGTTGAGCATAATAGGACTTAATATCATCGGTCCAATATTTGTCTAACGCCCATTAAATGGATAAATGTATTTGAAATTTCTCCAAAATCAAATGGAACTTTTTGTAAATAACTTGCAGAAAAACGAAAATCTAATTTTCCAACAAGATGATACACCATAATTCAAGCATTGTTGAAATTATTAGAATTGACGGTTTGGTGAAAACTGGTTGGAAACCAATGGACCAATTCGGTAGCCAGAAAGGTTACCTGACTTGGCCTAGCTAGATTTTTTTTAATATGGAGTTATCTAAAAGAAAATTTGTATAAAACTCCTCCACCAATATTAGGAATCTTGGAAAACAGGATTAGAAGTGGTATTGAAGGCATCTGTCGAAAGCATTTACAAAACCTTCTCAGAGAAAATATTAGGAGAATCAGATTATGTCGGGAACAAGGAGACCAACGTAGAGAACATTTAATGTTAATATCAATTTAATGTTTATTTCATTTATTTACTTAAGAAATTAGTTAATTAAGCCAATATTATTGTTTAAAATAAAAAAAATCTTTAAAATCTAAAATCAAAAACCAACGTGCATTGTATTATACATTTTTCTGTAGGTTATAAGGCACATTTTAATATTAGCATTTAATAGGTAGTGGTTCTCATTCAAAATTTTCGAGAAAATTTATGAAAAATGTTGACATTTTAAACAATATCTAAAATGTATTTCATTTTGTGACAAATTAAAAGTTTGGTAAAAATTAAAAACCAATAAGAAAACACATTTTGTTTGTTATCTTAACAAGTTGTTTGGCATCGGTTTCATTAATAACGCCAGGGTACCACCATGTTACATTTAGAAAAAATGGCTCCTTCGCCACCAAATTGAAAAAAATAGTAACATGTGATATGTCGTTGAAGAGTGAATTCTAATCTCTATACAACTATATAAAAAATATATAGGGTTCCATTTAAAATTCTTGACCAACTTCCGAAAAAATCATAAGAAATATTCAATTGTTTTTTCATGGTAAATATGAGCCCTAATGAGCAATATCTACAAACTAAATTTGTGAGTAGGAATGAGGTATCTAAATTATTAAATGTAAATGGGGATTAAAAAATATGTATTTAATATTATTATAGTAGTGTTAAAATTTGAAAGTCAGGGTCGGTGTTTATTTAGGTGTTTTTGTGTGCGTGGTTGTACGTATGTTGTTGATTAGGTACGTGGAATATACACTACGTGTAATTGCGGACTGGGCATGTACTTCCACGTAGCGCGAGAGATATGACAACCACTCGTCCGTCGGCGGCATAGATTAAAGAGTCGGCGCTAGACTACAGAAGCATCCCCGTTCTCATTTCAGCCAGCTGGCATACGCGATGTTGCAATTTTAACTCCCTATGCCCAGCCCACCACTACACACACTGTATAGTGTTTGGAGCGCTAATGAACTTGGCAATATTTCTATTGCCACTTGTAAGTTTTTACTTTTGTGGCGTTTTCTTTTGTTTATTTTATCTACAAATTTATGTCATACATGCACTTTTTAATAAATGTTATAATGTACAGAGTTATTATGTAATTTATGTAAATCAAAAAAAAAAAAAAAGAAAAAAATATTATTATTAATCATAACAAAATAACTCTGGAATTGATACTTTTTCGTTCTTTTACATGGTGACGTTAATCGGCAGAACTATCGTTATTCATATGACGATAACTCTCATTCGATGCGGGAAATTCAACGCCCACAAAAAGTGAATGTGTTAGCTAGGACAATTGGTGATGGAATAATAAGGCCAATATTCTTCAGCAATAATTTTAATCTTAAAATATATTACTTTTCTTGAGGAAGATCAGGTTTCACGTTTGGCAGCTTTGTTTCAAACCGTTTATATTCCTATTTACCCAATGGAAGTTTCTGGTATCAACGGAGCTCCACCTTACTGTGCTGTATCCACTTGTAACCATCTAGACAAGATTTTCCAAATAGGCGTGTTGGAAGAAGAGGTTCAATAAAGTGATCGGCAAGATCTATGGATTTTACTCCACTTGTCTTCTTTTTATGCGAACGTCTCAAGATAACTCTTGAAACAATCAATTAGAGGAGAGTTAGATAACTCAAAGGTTGTAGGCATTTAGATGAAATTAGAATTTGTGATTATGATAGCTCTATACATATAGTCTTGGGCTAACGAGGCTCGTAAAATTAAATGTGAATAACTATCACAAACTTCCTCTTTGGTAGTGTGAATAAAAATTTTAGAATTTCATGTGCTTTCTTATCTTACCGAAGGTGCTGCAACCATAAAAAAATCACTTTCTGAGGTGTTGAAAGGATTATAAGTTATAAAATCTTGCTTGTTAAATAAATGTTTATTTAATTATACAAAAGATAATATTTTCAAAATACAAAGTTATACGTTTTCTTGTTATTAGGTTTCTATTTATTTTCATAGTAACGCATATAAAAAATAATTTTAAGAAAGTGTAGTAAGCGATGTACGCTACATAACCCCCACTACAACAAAAACGCAATAAACGAGATAAAAACCGCTGCCTAAGGAATCACCTCTTCCACATCCAGACTCCTTATCTAAGTATCTTGCAACGAAAATACTATAATTGCACTCCACTAAGTGGAGATAATTGTTTATTGAACTTTAATGGTATAATATTTGAATCGTGTATCAGAAAAACCCATAAAATGATATGCCCCATCAGTGGTGGGGGTGAATGAAGTGAAAACAATTCTTGATGACTGGTTCTTGTACACACACTAAATCGCAATATTTTTTCACCCCCTTTAATAATGGGATGGGAGAGGTAATAGAGGTGGCTATTGCCAAAAATGTTTTTGAGACCTTAACTCCTCTTATATTTACTAAATACCAATTTCATGCACTCTTAATTGCTTGATTTACCTATTTATCTCAATTTACCCTTCAACTTTGCAACGGAATAAGATCAATATATAATCTAGTTCCAGATCTCGTTAAAACACATACATGTGCCATATTTAAGTCAATATCTTAAACGGTTCCAGAGTAATCGTGAGCACCAAACAGATACCAGACAAACAGACAGACCGACGCGATAGACAAATTTATTTTATTCAAACTTAACATATTGACGTTTCATAAAATTAATTAATGGTAAAACTTAATTTTTTTGGAAGGTTTTGTTTGAACGGTAGTGTCATCAAAATCCATGAATCCATGAATAAATCGAAATTACATGTTCTGAATCATTTTTAACAATAAAAAAAAATTGTGGGTGTACGACGAAGGACTTTATAGGACTTCGTGTGGTTGGTGTAAGCTGGAAAGTTTTTACGAACTTTGACAAAAACATAATCGCAATCTTTTAAATCTTGATGAACGAATATAGCTGAATAAGAATGGTAAAATGGCCCCAGAAGCATTTGGGCCTAATTCGGTGTCAGTAGATCGACAATAGGAAAAGAAATGTTTTCCTCGAGTTTTAGTCCCCCATCACCAGGGGGTAACCCCTGTACCCTAATAAACATAACATTTCGTTTCCATTTTTTATCTCTGCAAGTTGTGCGTTAATTATTATGAAAAAAATAGACGATATACATGTAACTTAAATGCATCTTAGGGAAAAGAATCAACTGATTTTGCTGCCTCCTTCGAATAAAAAAAAATATTTAAAAATTAGAATATTTATTTCTTTATGAAAATAATTATTCGCATACACAAAACTTTTACCAAAGATACATTGTTATTGTAGATTTTTTTCAAATTTTTGAAGTGGTGCGCCATAATTAAAAAAATAAAAACTGTTACGACGCATTGTTTAGTGGCGCTTAACCATCGAAACTTGTTCGGTGGACCAAACCAGTGTATCCGTAAGTATTTGGACCCGCTGAAATCGAATCCGAAGTCAGAATTGTCAGATTGGCTCGTTTTTCACCCCCAACACCAAAAAACATCCCAATACAAAAACAAAGTGGTCTGTCCGGCGGTGTATCTTCATGTATTTTGACCTGCTGAATCCGGATTCGAAGTTAGAATTGACAGATTGGCTCTCTTTTTTCACCCCCAACCCCGAAAAATACACCCCCAAAAAAATTGTCTGTCCGGCGGACCATACCAATGTATCCTTATGTATTTAAATCCGCTAAAACCGGATCCGAAGTCAGAATTGTCAGATTGGCTCATTTTTCACTTCTAACCCCAAAAAACACCCCCAAAATAAAAAAGTGGTCTGTCCGGAGGACCATACCAGTGTATCCTTACCAAATACATAAGAATACACTGGTATGGTCCGCCGGGCAGACCATTTTGTGGGGGGGGATGTATTTTGGGGATTGGGGGTGAACACTAGCCAATCTGACAATTCTTCGGATTCGGTTTCAGTGGTCCAATTATGTAAGGATGCACTGGTCTGGTCTGCCGAACAGACCACTTTTTTTGTTTTGGGGGTGTTTTTTATGGTTCTGTGTAAAATACGAGCAAATCTGACATGTCTGACTTCAAATTCGGATTCAGCAGGTCAAATTACATAAGGATCTACTGGTATAATCTGCCGGACAGACTATTTTCTTTTTGTTTTGGAGTTGTTTTTTAAGGTTAGGAGTGAAAAACGAGCCAATCTGATAATTCTGCATTGGATTCGGTTTTAGCGGATTTAAATAAATAAGGATACATTGGTATGGTCCACCGGACAGATCTTTTTGGAGGGTGTGTTTTTCGAGGTTAGGAGTGAAAAACGAGCCAAACTGTCAATTACAACTTCGATTCCGAATTCAGAATGTCAAAATACATAAGAATACACTGGTATAATATAACTTTGACAAAAACATAATCGCAATCTTTTAAATCTTTATGAACGAAAAGTTGATTAGTTCGACGAAGTAGCTTAGGTTGTATATTTAAGAAATGATTTTTTAAATTGGCTAAAAATGTTGTTGGATCCCTTTAATTTCTATTACTAGAAACGAATAACTCTCCGGGAATACGAAAGAGGTTGTGCGTAAACAAGTTCCGTTGCAGAACAATTAATATCATATTTAAAAGAAATACGAATGCTCAATAAACAATTGGAAATTCATCACTAATGTCTTGAATTTTTACGTACCATTAAAGATGCTTTTAATTCCCTGTGTAACCTTTTCTTTAGTTAACAACTGGATAATCTCTGTAACAACTGGTTGAAAAGTGTAACCAAATTATTTAAATTTATATAAAGAAATGGATTCATGATTATGTAAAAAGGTAATTTTATGTTCAAAAAATAATAGTGTTGCTGTAATTTTTACCGCTACCCTAAAAAAATCATTTATTTCAACTGACCAGGTCGACAAGGGAAAAATAAATATTGAAGATTAGCAGAGAAGAAATTTTTAGTGCAAACATTTTTCATAAAGTCATCATTATAAATCAAAATCAATATTTACAAAAATTGTCCAGTTATAATAGTCTCATGTTTTTTTAGATCAAAACTGATGTAAAAATAAAATACTATAGACTGCCTGATATTTTAACTGAATTAATATTGTATAGTTATTATGTACCCACATAATATTATTCATCAAATCACAATTACTTCAACCAATAAAATTTCATAAAATCGGAAACTCACTTCGGAAACACCACATCCTACTATGGACTATTTCCGGTTACATTACTATGTGAACAAAAATGTTTAATAATGTATGAATAAAATAATTAGTGGTAATATAATAAATTGTCTCACATTAGTAATAATCATTTATTAATAATATCACGAATATAATCAAGATTTTAAATTATGAGTGTATAACACACCTATATTGTTTTAGCACTAGAATTACCATGAGGGGATTGATAAAAAGATACCGACCATCAAGCGCTTTACATAAATAATATTAAAATATTAACAACTAAAAATTATTTTATATAATAAAATTGACGGGTTAAATGTTTTTTTATATTAACTATTAGCATTGTTTAATACAAAACCAGTGAATAGACTTTGGAATGCATATACTTCAATTGGTTTATATACGTACTTACATTACATTAAATTCTGGATGTAATATTTTTATAATATATTGGACGGACTACAGAGAACGATTTTTTTTTAGTTTTTAACTTTTTTTATGTATCTTCTTCAAGTGGTCATCAAAATTATAAACTTTACGATCATAATAAAAAACCTTTTTCTCACTTCGAAGATATCGAAAAATGCTGACCTTATATATTTAGTAAAGACAATGTCGATGTTAGATGAAATATCCTTCCATAGATTGGTTCTCATATTGTGATACGAAATACTGCAATAAAAATCCATTTTCACAATAGTTACAATCCACCTAATTATAAAGAAGTTATTGAAATATGAAGTTAACGATGATATAAATTATGTTGATGATAAATACCGAGTAGAAAAAAACCGCTGCCCAAGGAATCACTACTTCCACATCCGGATTTTCTATCCATGTCACACAACGAAAAAATTTTGTATCTGGAAATAATTTTTTATGGAACTTTAATAATATAATATTTGAAATCCTCTACCCCAAAAACCCATAAAACGATACCCCATATCGGTAGTGGGGTGGGGGTGGTGACAGGGGGTGGGAGTGGGTGGTAAAGTAAAAGAAATATTTTGAGGTTTCTGGTTCTTGTACACACACTAAATCACATTTTTTTTCATCCCCTTTAATAATGGTGGGGGCGGTAATGGGGGTGGCTAATACCAAAATTTTTTTTGAGACATTAACTTCTCTTGTCTATACTAAATATCAATTTTACGAACTCTTACCTGCTTGATTTACCTATTTACTTCAAATTTACCCCAATTTACCCCCCAACCCTTCGACCCAACAAGATGAAAATATAATCTAGTTCTAGATCTCGTTAAAGTACATATGTGTACCAAATTTCAACGCAATATCTCAAACGGTTCCAGAGTAAACGTGCGCACAAAAATAGTTACAGACCGACAGACAGAAATTTTTTTTTTCGCTCAAACTTGAAATCTCGACGTTTCATTACATTCTAAGCCTATTTGGACAATAAAAATTTTTTTAAATTTTTTTGTCGTTACTATACTTCCACTTTATGTGGAAGTTATAGGCAGCCGATAACTATATAGAAGACAGGTACGACTCAAGCAGCCCTTTGATAAGTAATAATAAGCGGCAATAGAGATTTATCACTACCACTTTCCAATTCAATTAGTGCAACTACATTTAATTCATTTCTAATAAATATTGTGGAAAATGTCTTAACCCTTTGCGGGCAGCATTTATAAATAGTCGTTTCTCATGTATGATTTTAAGTACACTAATAGAAAATGAATAAAGGGGTAATGTGTATTTTTTCAAAATTTTTATTTCACCAGTTTTTTCAAAAAATGGTGGTATCTCAGATATACCACCAAGCTACAGAAGAAGCAACATTAATTTTTCTTATCAAAATTCTGAAAACAGTTTTTTTTTTGTCGGGCATGCATAATGCTACGCCACAAGTATCACAAGCCCAGTTAGATCTTCTTTGATGATCTCGGTTACTACATAGAACACATCGTCGATAATTTCCTCTATATAGTCCTCGATATCCATGGAAGCATTTTCCTCATCCTCTTCGTTATGAAATTCATCAACAGATTCTCCATCAGAAGGGATCTCTGCAAATAATGCATTCATTTCGCCTCCATTTAAGTTTTGTAAGTCGTTAAAACTCCAAACGTTTCTTTTTATATATATAAAAAACTAGATATAAACATTGAAAATACATTTTTTTGTATGATTGTTATATTTTTGCCATCACCCGATGATGCCGCCTTGGTGAGCAAGTCATCTGTCAGGATATTATGCAGAATTTTTGTTTTGTAGAATATTATCAAAGGTTCTGTAACTTTTATATTTATTGACCGATTTAAAAAAAAAACAGGGTTCTTCCTTCAGCTAACACTAACTTATCATCCAAATTTCAAAACGATTACACCTTCTTTGTTTAGTTATCGTGTTTCTAAAAAAAAAAAAAAAATGTGACGGACGTACGGACAGACGTCCCAACAAATATTTTGAAAGTTACTAACAATTCAATCACTAGCACAATGATATGAAAATGTATTCTCGATATTTACGGTTTTAGAAATGAGCAACATTTTTATGTATACATTTATAATTATGGCATATTCGCATGCTAATGTATTATTACAATCATATTCAGTTACTTACTTGCCATTATTTCCTGTTTTTTTACCTTCAAATCGAACACTAAAATTTACGAACGTTAGTTGGCCAGAAGAGGTTCGAAACTAATTTATTGTACACTGTGATGACCCGAAATTTTACTTCCACATCCAGTGGAAGTATAGTAACGCCAAAAAAATTTTAAAAAATTTTTATTGTTCAAATAGGCTTAAAATGTCATGAAACGTCGAGATCTTAAGTTTGAGCGAAAAAAAATTCTGTCTGTCTGTCTGTCTGTAACTTTTTTTTGTGCGCACGTTTACTCTGAAACCGTTTAAGATATTGACTTGAAAGGACCCCGGAACAAAACCCATGAAAATGTTGATTCGGTGGAATCGGCTGAAATTTTGGTATTTTGTAGTTCAAGTCATGCTGATCAAAAGTTCTCATCACATCAAGCCAATCCTATGGACAGTTTTTGAGATACACCTTGTCAAAGTTAGGTAATTTGCGTCATTTTAGACATTCAAGAACTTTTTACTCCTAAACTATTAACTTTAGCAAAAAATTGCAAAGGTCGAAATATTTTTCTTCTAGTTCAATAAAGCTCAAGAATTTTTTTCAGAATTTTTTTATCAATTTTTAGGTTAGGTGAAATATATGTATGACATATTTCGGCATGCTTCGGTGGGATTGGCTGAAACTTTGGTATTTTGTAGTTAAAGTAATGCTGATTAAAAATTCCTATTGCATTGAATCTATCCTATGAGTGGTTTTCGCTTCAGGAGTGCCTGAAGGTCTAACAACGAGGTAACGGGTAATCTATATGTACGTATTTATGAATGGCTTTCAGCGTGTTTGTGTTCGTGCGTGCATGTGTGTGTGATTATTTTTATCAAAGAACCTGCTCTTACCGGCACTCTGTTTCTTATGAGAGCGTTCTCATTGCCAACCAGGGTGATCCCATTTTTTTGGTTTCACTTTCTATCTGTTTATTTTTACTTTTTGTTGTCTTTTAATATTTTATTTTTAGTTTTTAAATATTGAGAACATCCATAGGATTTTCAGGAACAAGTGCTCTATTTCCAGCATCATGTATCGTTCGAAGAAGAATCATTGATGGATATTTAATGTGATTTTCATGCCGTGCGTACCCCAAAAACCATAATACGCTTGTGTTTTCAGCGGTTCCGCATCAAACTCATTAGAACGATTTTTCTCACACTAGTCCTACGACTGAAATAAAAGAGGACATTTTTTGTGTATTTTTAATTAGTGAATGAAATTCTTGTACCAAAGAGAAAAAAAAAATAAAAGACAAGAAATTAATGCAAAATATTGACAACCCCCCTCAATATCACCCACTTACATTTTTCATAAAGTCATCATTATAAATCAAAATCAATATTTACAAAAATTGTCCAGTTATAATAGTCTCATGTTTTTTTAGATCAAAACTGATGTAAAAATAAAATACTATAGACTGCCTGATATTTTAACTGAATTAATATTGTATAGTTATTATGTACCCACATAATATTATTCATCAAATCACAATTACTTCAACCAATAAAATTTCATAAAATCGGAAACTCACTTCGGAAACACCACATCCTACTATGGACTATTTCCGGTTACATTACTATGTGAACAAAAATGTTTAATAATGTATGAATAAAATAATTAGTGGTAATATAATAAATTGTCTCACATTAGTAATAATCATTTATTAATAATATCACGAATATAATCAAGATTTTAAATTATGAGTGTATAACACACCTATATTGTTTTAGCACTAGAATTACCATGAGGGGATTGATAAAAAGATACCGACCATCAAGCGCTTTACATAAATAATATTAAAATATTAACAACTAAAAATTATTTTATATAATAAAATTGACGGGTTAAATGTTTTTTTATATTAACTATTAGCATTGTTTAATACAAAACCAGTGAATAGACTTTGGAATGCATATACTTCAATTGGTTTATATACGTACTTACATTACATTAAATTCTGGATGTAATATTTTTATAATATATTGGACGGTCTACAGAGAACGATTTTTTTTTAGTTTTTAACTTTTTTTATGTATCTTCTTCAAGTGGTCATCAAAATTATAAACTTTACGATCATAATAAAAAACCTTTTTCTCACTTCGAAGATATCGAAAAATGCTGACCTTATATATTTAGTAAAGACAATGTCGATGTTAGATGAAATATCCTTCCATAGATTGGTTCTCATATTGTGATACGAAATACTGCAATAAAAATCCATTTTCACAATAGTTACAATCCACCTAATTATAAAGAAGTTATTGAAATATGAAGTTAACGATGATATAAATTATGTTGATGATAAATACCGAGTAGAAAAAAACCGCTGCCCAAGGAATCACTACTTCCACATCCGGATTTTCTATCCAAGTCACACAACGAAAAAATTTTGTATCTGGAAATAATTTTTTATGGAACTTTAATAATATAATATTTGAAATCCTCTACCCCAAAAACCCATAAAACGATACCCCATATCGGTAGTGGGGTGGGGGTGGTGACAGGGGGTGGGAGTGGGTGGTAAAGTAAAAGAAATATTTTGAGGTTTCTGGTTCTTGTACACACACTAAATCACATTTTTTTTCATCCCCTTTAATAATGGGGTGGGGGCGGTAATGGGGGTGGCTAATACCAAAATTTTTTTTGAGACATTAACTTCTCTTGTCTATACTAAATATCAATTTTACGAACTCTTACCTGCTTGATTTACCTATTTACTTCAAATTTACCCCAATTTACCCCCCAACCCTTCGACCCAACAAGATGAAAATATAATCTAGTTCTAGATCTCGTTAAAGTACATATGTGTACCAAATTTCAACGCAATATCTCAAACGGTTCCAGAGTAAACGTGCGCACAAAAATAGTTACAGACCGACAGACAGAAATTTTTTTTTCGCTCAAACTTGAAATCTCGACGTTTCATGACATTCTAAGCCTATTTGGACAATAAAAATTTTTTTAAATTTTTTTGTCGTTACTATACTTCCACTTTATGTGGAAGTTATAGGCAGCCGATAACTATATAGAAGACAGGTACGACTCAAGCAGCCCTTTGATAAGTAATAATAAGCGGCAATAGAGATTTATCACTACCACTTTCCAATTCAATTAGTGCAACTACATTTAATTCATTTCTAATAAATATTGTGGAAAATGTCTTAACCCTTTGCGGGCAGCATTTATAAATAGTCGTTTCTCATGTATGATTTTAAGTACACTAATAGAAAATGAATAAAGGGGTAATGTGTATTTTTTCAAAATTTTTATTTCACCAGTTTTTTCAAAAAATGGTGGTATCTCAGATATACCACCAAGCTACAGAAGAAGCAACATTAATTTTTCTTATCAAAATTCTGAAAACAGTTTTTTTTTTGTCGGGCATGCATAATGCTACGCCACAAGTATCACAAGCCCAGTTAGATCTTCTTTGATGATCTCGGTTACTACATAGAACACATCGTCGATAATTTCCTCTATATAGTCCTCGATATCCATGGAAGCATTTTCCTCATCCTCTTCGTTATGAAATTCATCAACAGATTCTCCATCAGAAGGGATCTCTGCAAATAATGCATTCATTTCGCCTCCATTTAAGTTTTGTAAGTCGTTAAAACTCCAAACGTTTCTTTTTATATATATAAAAAACTAGATATAAACATTGAAAATACATTTTTTTGTATGATTGTTATATTTTTGCCATCACCCGATGATGCCGCCTTGGTGAGCAAGTCATCTGTCAGGATATTATGCAGAATTTTTGTTTTGTAGAATATTATCAAAGGTTCTGTAACTTTTATATTTATTGACCGATTTAAAAAAAAAACAGGGTTCTTCCTTCAGCTAACACTAACTTATCATCCAAATTTCAAAACGATTACACCTTCTTTGTTTAGTTATCGTGTTTCTAAAAAAAAAAAAAAAATGTGACGGACGTACGGACAGACGTCCCAACAAATATTTTGAAAGTTACTAACAATTCAATCACTAGCACAATGATATGAAAATGTATTCTCGATATTTACGGTTTTAGAAATGAGCAACATTTTTATGTATACATTTATAATTATGGCATATTCGCATGCTAATGCATTATTACAATCATATTCAGTTACTTACTTGCCATTATTTCCTGTTTTCTTACCTTCAAATCGAACACTAAAATTTACGAACGTTAGTTGGCCAGAAGAGGTTCGAAACTAATTTATTGTACACTGTGATGACCCGAAATTTTACTTCCACATCCAGTGAAAGTATAGTAACGCCAAAAAAATTTTAAAAAATTTTTATTGTTCAAATAGGCTTAAAATGTCATGAAACGTCGAGATCTTAAGTTTGAGCGAAAAAAAATTCTGTCTGTCTGTCTGTCTGTCTGTAACTTTTTTTTGTGCGCACGTTTACTCTGAAACCGTTTAAGATATTGACTTGAAAGGACCCCGGAACAAAACCCATGAAAATGTTGATTCGGTGGAATCGGCTGAAATTTTGGTATTTTGTAGTTCAAGTCATGCTGATCAAAAGTTCTCATCACATCAAGTCAATCCTATGGACAGTTTTTGAGATACACCTTGTCAAAGTTAGGTAATTTGCGTCATTTTAGACATTCAAGAACTTTTTACTCCTAAACTATTAACTTTAGCAAAAAATTGCAAAGGTCGAAATATTTTTCTTCTAGTTCAATAAAGCTCAAGAATTTTTTTCAGAATTTTTTTATCAATTTTTAGGTTAGGTGAAATATATGTATGACATATTTCGGCATGCTTCGGTGGGATTGGCTGAAACTTTGGTATTTTGTAGTTAAAGTAATGCTGATTAAAAATTCCTATTGCATTGAATCTATCCTATGAGTGGTTTTCGCTTCAGGAGTGCCTGAAGGTCTAACAACGAGGTAACGGGTAATCTATATGTACGTATTTATGAATGGCTTTCAGCGTGTTTGTGTTCGTGCGTGCATGTGTGTGTGACTATTTTTATCAAAGAACCTGCTCTTACCGGCACTCTGTTTCTTATGAGAGCGTTCTCATTGCCAACCAGGGTGATCCCATTTTTTTGGTTTCACTTTCTATCTGTTTATTTTTACTTTTTGTTGTCTTTTAATATTTTATTTTTAGTTTTTAAATATTGAGAACATCCATAGGATTTTCAGGAACAAGTGCTCTATTTCCAGCATCATGTATCGTTCGAAGAAGAATCATTGATGGATATTTAATGTGATTTTCATGCCGTGCGTACCCCAAAAACCATAATACGCTTGTGTTTTCAGCGGTTCCGCATCAAACTCATTAGAACGATTTTTCTCACACTAGTCCTACGACTGAAATAAAAGAGGACATTTTTTGTGTATTTTTAATTAGTGAATGAAATTCTCGTACCAAAGAGAAAAAAAAATAAAAGACAAGAAATTAATGCAAAATATCGACAACCCCCCTCAATATCACCCACTTACGGTAAAAAATATTTTTAAAAATACTATAAAAATAAGCTTGTATTATTGTTCAATATGCGTATAAAGTCGCGCCCCTGTAAATCAAAAGATTTCTGAAATATAATAATAATAATAAATATAATAATCAATTTTTGGGTGCCATTTTCAATGGGCCGTAGCTCAAGGTATTTGCGAACATATTTTGCATGTAGAATCTGCACCACAAGTTTGTCATCGATATTTTCGGAGAACTCTGTATACACTGGCACATACATACACACAAACGCATACAAACAGTACACAAACACGCTGGAAGCGATTCATAAACACGTACATATAGATTACCCGTTACCTCGTTGTTAAAACTTTCAGACATTCCTGGAGCGAAAACCACTCATAGGATAGACTCAGTGAAATGGGAATTTTTGATCAGAATGACTTTAACTACAAAATAGCAAAGCTTCAGCCAATCCCACCGAAGCTTGCCGGAATATGACATATATTTTACCTAACCTAAAAATTGATTAAAAAATTCTGAAAAAAATTCTTGAGCTCCATTGGAGTTGAAGAAAAATATTTCGACCCTTGCAACTTTTTGCTAAAGTTAATAGTTTAAGAGTAAAAAGTTCTTGAATGTATAAAATGACGCAAATTACCTAACTTCGACAAGCTGTATCTCAAAAACTGTCCATAGGATTGACTCGATGTGATAAGAACTTTTGATCAGCATGACGTGAACTACAAAATATCAAAATTTCAGCCGATTCCACCGAATCAACATTTTCATGGGTTTTGTTCCGGGGTCCTTTGGTACACATATGTACTTTAACGAGATCTAGAACTGGATTATATTTTCATCTTGTTCCGTCGAAGGGTTGGGGGGTAAATTGGAGTAAATTTGAGGTAAATGGGTAAATCAAGCAGGTAAGAGTCCATAAAATTGGTATTTAGTATGTACAAGAGAAGCTGAGGTCTCAAAAAAATTTTCTCATTAGCCACCCCCATTACCAACCCCCCTCATTAAAGGGGATGAAAAAAAATGCTGATTTAGTGTATGTACAAGAACCAGAAACTTCAAAATATTTTTTTACTTCAACCACTCCCACTACCACCCCCTGTCACCACCCCCACTCCCACCTACATCGCACTACCGATGTGGGGTATCGTTTTATGGGTATTGGGGCAGAGGATTTCAAATATTATATTATTAAAGTTCCATAAACAATTATTTCCACACACAAAATTTTGTCGTTGTGAGTAACTTGGATAGAGAATCTGGATGTGGAAGTAGTGATTCCTTGGGCAGCGGTTTTCTGCTGTGCAGTGGAGGGCACATGCCAAAGTAAGCATCAGATCGATGGTACGTACAATATACCGGAAAGCAACATCAAGAATGAATTTTAAATTTGTGGTGTGAAGTATACCAGTAAGCTGCAAAGGGATAAACAAACATACAAATGTAAATAACTGATTTAAGTATTTTCAATATATTTTTTTCTTAAAAATGCTAAGAATCCTATCATGTAATTCAATACTTCGTCAGTATTAGCTAGAAGAGTAGTTGTTTTGATTGGTTTTCCAATAATGAGTGTTTTAAAGTATTTACCTAACTAGTATATTAGCGTGCCCAGATTAGGGCAACAATATACAGAAAGTAGGTATTTTCATAATAAATAAAAAAGTGTGTAAGTTGTTATTTGCATAATACCTAAATAATATTCTCTAATCATGATAAAAGCAAATAAATAAAAAATAATTAATTGTAAAAAACATACTCCATTCAGATAAATCGCAATTTTTTTTATTGCCTGAAAATGTGTAGTTCTACGCATTTGCTGCGTTAAATCTGAATGAATCATTTAAAATTTAAAAAGTCACAAGTATAATTAAATAATTCAGGATTTTCATGTCCTACCCGGTATATTAAAAAAGGAGATAAAATGTAGATTAACATTATTAAATAAAATTTTACAAATGCTTTAAATCGATTTGCATAATACGGTTCAAGTCAAAAATCAAACGGAAGTCTGGAAAAACGCTTAGAGGGCTCGAATGAAAATAAAATCAATGGAATGAATTACAGTTTTCTAGATTTACAGCTATCTTCCCGTTCTGGGACTTACCTCCTATATAACAAACATCGTGCACCACGTTTACAGTCGTATAATGAATGGCTTCTTTGGTACAGGAGATTCTAGTTCTTAACTCGATTTTTTCTCAGATAGCCTAGCCTACTGAGGAAGATAAATAAATGTGTTCTTAAATTCGACGAAAATTGTTTAAAATATTAAATTAATGCGCAATATTGAGTACATCATTGCATGTACATGTAAAAGTAATGAGTAAACAGAATGAGTTTTTTTGCAAATTTAGTTTTTAGAGTAAAATAATATAAAAGGTTGGGTAAACTTTATTACGGGGTACAACAAATTATCTTCGGAGACTTTTTTATGCGAAACATTGGAATTAATATAACTATTTTACAAATATTTTCAGCAGAATTAGAATTGAACATGATCATTTTTAACTTCACTTCTTATTCACAACACTTTAACAGATGGTCTGTGATCGATGCATAGTTTTACTTGGCTTCTTTTCACTGTATGGTACGTCTGACAGCATTAAGCTATCAATCGCGGTTGCGTATTAGTTGTACAGTCTAGCTAAAGCTCTTCCCCATCAGCTGCTCAATGACATCTACCCAAAGTTTTGGATGCTGTTGTCTTTGCCGCTTCCCATCTGGATTTCCCTGAAATTGTTAATTGTCCTTTCTCAAGTTGAGGTGGTAAAAAAATTATAGGATCAAAAAGAATAGAATAGAGTGAAAGGTTCGTGTACGCGCGCCGCACGCCATCTACCGAGTCTTGGGCAGTTAGGTTAAAAACCAACTTCATTTTTACCAGCAATTAGTCGTCTATATTATTGACCTCGCTATTGGCATTTGAGTGCATCTGAGAATATTAGAAGAACAGGGAAGAGAGAACATTGGTGTGATGTGACATCGCGTCTGCTAAAAAATATTAAAAATGATAAAATGGTGGATATTTGTCAAAGTGAATGTAAAAGAATTATAGTCATTGTTAAGAAGAAAGATTTTGGTAAAAGTAAAGTGTTCAGTAGAGCAAAATAAAATGCTGGTCTGCAGTTTTACTAATTGCCGAAGAAGAAATGATACGGGCAAGAAGCATGGCTTTCTTAAGGTGCATACTGTCTAAGAAACCCGCAATATGAGTAATATCCCAGATGCCAGTTTGGTTTAAAATTTTTATGAAAAAATGTTAAATACCAGCTTGCTGCAGTACGACGTTCTTTATCATGTAGCAAGTAGTTAGCAGTTAATGACGGAGTTTCTCTTTTTACAAGTTCCAAGCATTGGTCTCGCATTCTTATTAAATTTCACGTTTGCTTGTAAATGCTTGCAAGTTACTACTTCATTGTTGAGAACTTCGTGGGGTAATTTCAGAATAAGATAGTAGAATATCTCAAATTAAAATAATAATAATATTAAATGGTAACCATTTGCTAGCATCTTATGATAACAATTTCAGAGTAAACTGGCTATTAATTATTTGAGCCAAACAAGTTGCTTACAATTCAACTTTATTTCAGTTGCGAAAAATGGGCGCAATTTGCGGAATGAACTGAGGTTCACAAGTATTATCGTCTGTGCAGGAACTATTTTGATCTTCGAATGACTTATTAGGGATATCCGCGACCACTGTTTACCTCAAATGCCAGGACATGTGTAACTAAAAGGATACAACACAAGACGTACCTGCATAGAACATATAATGAAGGTATGTTTTATACAGTATCGGAAAGTGTTTGATTTGGTCCGGCAATAAGAGCAAGCGAGAGCGAAGCAAGCAATGACGTACATTAAGGGGCGTGTCACACTTTGCCTCTGCTAGAGTACTGGTAGAAGCCTTTACTGTGGGCGGTCTGTTAAGTCGTTGAAACTATGCAGTCCCAAAAGCAAAACTTTCTGATACTGTATATAGGCGAGGGTACGTTATTAAGAGTAAAACTGTATGACAAAAAACCACACCTCAATATAATAAATAATATTACGGCAGTCAGTAGAGTCTTGTGTGAAAACAAATTTAAAAGTGCGATGGTCGTTTCTTATGTTCCACTGGTAAAATTATTTCCGTGCAGTGTACGATTAATATTTTTATTTTCTGTTAAATACAAAATTGTAGCATAATTAACTGATAGAAACTGATAAAAAGATGGGTATTGAATACATTTTTGATGTTTTTAGAAAAGTGTGATCTACATTTGTAGCTGAGTAGTTTCTGTTACTAGTAGATTTATTGAACTGAGGATAAAATTCTTTCTCGGTGAGAAAATGTATATATTCCTGAACTACTATATCAGTTTTGTACAAGTTTCTAGTTATTATACAGTGTCATTTAATTGCAGAATATTTTTTAAATCATGTATTTTGTAAATTATGTCAATTTCTTGAAATAAATTAATTTTATTCATGTTTGTTGCTTCTTTTTCCTTAATTGTTAAGAAATCCAGTGGCACGAGTGCGGTGCCTCAAGAAGTTAAATTTCCAGGTAATTGTGGTAGTGAGCAGCGGGGAATGTAGTTGCGCATCTGACCTTGGTGCTTCCAAGTTTAAAGGATAAGGGTAGATAAGGGCCCTTTTTCGCCCTTTGGTCATGTCATATGTCATTATATTTTCCGAGTAGTATATGTATTGACAGGTAACAAAAAAAAAAGGTTTTCTGGAATATATTTTGTATCTAGTAGTAAAAATTCCTGGACAATGCAAAGTGTCCCCAAAGTGACTTTTTTTTCAAATCAGTTGGAAGGTCTTATTACTTAAGCAATCGGAAAGTTTTTTTGTCCATGATTTTTGAAAAATTTTCAAAAAAGTTTGGATTTTCGTAAAAAATTTTGAAAAATCAGGAACATAGATTGAAAATCTGGCTTGACAGATCGATAGGAAATTAAAAAACGAAGATTTCAACAAAAATAACTCTTCGATTGCTTATGTATTAAAACGTGCAGATGATTTGAAAAAAAAAAAGGTCACTGTGTCACTACAGTAATATTGCAATATTTAAGCAATCGGAACGTTTTTTTTTTCGAAATCTTCGTTTTCTAATTGCCCATCGATCTGTCAAGCCAGATTTTCGATTTTGTCTCTGATTTTTCAAAATTTTTGATGAACATTCAAATTTTCAAAATTTTGAAAAGTCAGGGGCAAAAATCGAAAATCTGGCTTGACAAATCGATAGGCAATTATAAAACGAAGATTACAAAAAAAACCTTTCCGTTTGCTTCAGTATTAAGACCTGCAGACTAATCTGAAAAAAAAAGTCATTTTGGGGTCACTGTGCGACGCTGTAAATTGTTGGCCGATGCGTTAAACCGAGGAAAACAAGCACTGATGTCCGGGAATATGCTTTTACTACAATATATTTTTTTGTGAAATCGCAATTAATATAAATTAAGGAATATTTTAAATGTATAAAAAAAGAAAAAGTCAGAGATTCAAGCCGGATTGTTTTTTGATAGTTGCTTAACATGGACTAAAATACTAAAATAGCGAATTTTGGAATCTGAAATGGCGTCGAGAAAGTAGATATTCTTTACCGATTTCAGAAAAAATATTTTTATTCAATACTCACGACAATATGTGGTTTTGAGCGCTGGCACGTTTAAGTTCGCACGCAACATCGACACCACTACGACTCCCGCGGAAACGATTTTGTCTCGGATTTTGTCTTTTATACATTGAAGCGATTGATGAACCAATATAAATTGACCATTATTTATAAGCTTAAATACTCAACAATGAAATGAGGTATAGATTTTCTTGGTTCATCGAGCGCATCTAACTGAAATATACATTTAAAGTTCGGAAAAACGTCAAAAATTACTAAAAAACTGCAAACATGCTTACTTTGAAATGCTATTAATACAACTTACTGTTGTTTTCGAATGTAAAACGTATAGAAACATAAAGATCATATGTTCAACAATAAATAAATAACGTTTAATGATTTTAAGAACTTTTTATATTTATGAAATTAGTGGGCGAAAATATATAGCTTATCTACCCTTGCCCTTTTCCGTTAAAAATGGAAGGGAGAAAGAAGAAAAAATGGAAGGGGGAAAGTTTCGTTACGCATCTGACCCACGCAGGGTGCGTGGATTAAGTACCTTGAGTTCCAGTTTCCCGCTATATGTGGTAATGGAGTGATTTCATGCTTCCTAAGACTCACCAGTTGGCGCTGGAAAACCTTGTATGGAAAAATACATTGTGGCCATATGGAATCTTTGACTCTATCCTATCCTATTTGGATAGGACGTGGAAGGACACGATTCGTTTTGGAATGCGAATTTGTCCAAACATCTTCAGACATCTTCAGCATTAATACGCCGTAGTGATCTATGTCCCTAGTGATATATGTCCCTGATGAGTCGTAAAGAAATAAGTAGAAATCTAGCCAGTGTGCGTTTCATGATATAATACGTTGGTCAACTGTTGTCATTCTTACCAACAGATAACTTGTCATCCTTGTTATCTGTATTCTTCGTTGAATTTCCAAATCGCAATTGCCGGCATTATCAATAAGGACAACGAGGTATTCCATTCTGTCTGCTACATCATACTCACCTTTCATTAGTGTGCGTGGTTGGATAATCTCGATAAATCTAATGAATATTTATGGGGTTCAAGATGCATCCTGATAATTAAAAATGGATGCAATATTTTATTATAATGTAATTTGTTTCCAAATTTCTTCGTTACTGTGCGATAATTAATTACCAAATGTTTGAAATTTGGTTATAGCCTAGTCACTAATCCTTATTTTGAAAATAGTATTTTTTTAATTTTTATGATATCTGGTAACCCGCAAAATAATTGCAGACCTTTTTTTTTATTAATATATTTAAAGTATTGTCAGATTTCTGTCGTCGATGAGCAAATTTATTAATTTATTTATTTACAACATACTCTTCTACCAATTGAAGGATGGGAGAATGAAAACATAGTATCTATTTAAAAAACATTTAGAGAAAAGTAGCAATCATAGAGAAAAAAACAATACATTGCTGAATACTAATGATATAATAAGAAATGTCACAAGGCAGAGACAGAGAGATAGAGTAATCGTTTATTTGGAAATTTTAAAATTAAAGAAAAGTCACAATGAAGACACAAGGAATAAACACTAAGTAAACTGTAAAAATAAGTCAGTCGTAGTAGAGTCAGAGTAGAATTAAACAAATAACTACATCGCTCAATAAAAGTAGAATAATTATTTTATATTAGCAAATACTTTTTTAACGTTTTAACACGCTTACTAAAAATTGAAAGATCCTTTAACAAACTCATCCAAATTATTATATTCTCCCATACCTTTATTTATTCATTTTGCTTTCATCAGTAAAGTAGGATATAACCATTCATGACTTTTTGTCTGTTGTTGTAACTACGGATGTCCCTGAGTCCATTGAGTGGTAATTTCATTAATATTATATTTGTATAAGTGCCAAATTTTAATATACATCGCATGCAACGGTTTTGTAATAACTACAGTTTGTATAAACTAGTGTCATAAGTTACACATATATAAAATTGAGGAGTAATCATCAAAGTGAGGTTTAAGAATTGAATGAATATGACTTATTTAGCATATAATGACAACATTTTACTTACTCGATAGGAAAAATAAAATCCATTTTAAAATTTTTTACAGATATATTCACTATGCTTTGAAAATGGTAATCTTTGGTCAATAACTACACCTAAATACTTTGCATTTTCCATTTTGTCCAAATTTAGTCCTCCAAATATAATATTATCATTATGAAGTGCTTTGAGGTACTTGCTATTACCAATTACCATGTACTTTTAGCATGTACAAGCACTTTGTTTGTTTTCATCCAGTTCCCCATTTTGGTTGATGTAAAAAGATATTTGAGACTTTTGGTTCTTGTATACACGCTAAACCACAATTTTATTATTTTACCCCCTATAATAGTGAGGCGTGGGTGGTAATGAGGATAATAGTGGCTATGCCAAAAAATTCTTTGAGACCATTGCTTCTTGTACACATTACTAAATTCCAATTTTATAGACTGTTACTTGCTTGCTTTACCTATTTAATCTCATTTACCCCCAACCCGTATCGTTATAATACATATTGTACCAAATCAATATCATAAACACTATACCAGAGTAATCGTGCGCACATAATAAGTTACAGACAGATCGACGGATCGACGGACTGGTAGACATTTTTTGCCGAGACTTAATATCTCGACGTTTCATAACATTCTAAGCCCATTTGAACAAAAAGAACTTTCAAAACTTCTTTTACGGTTACTATACTTCCACGATGTGGAAATAATGACAACCCAGATCACGAAATTCAGTTACTAAATTTATTGGGTGGGTTTATCGGGTTAACATCATAATACATTTTTAAATCATTTACATACACAAGACTGTCCCAGATAACGTCATTAACAGAAGTAAGATAAAGAATGAGGGTCAAGAATTGAACTCTGAGGCATACCAGAAGTGGCTACAAAAAACCCGCAGAAACCTTAGGTAAATTAGCTCACAGTCAAATTGTCTGAAATTGAGATATGTTATAGATTATGAGGGCCTGGTAAAAAGTTCTTATGGCCCCAACCCAAAGTAATGACTAGATTTTGACTTAAAGACGATTTCGCGATTTTCATATAACTTATAAATATTCTTTAAATACATATATGAATATTTTCTGAGTTATATACTATCATATATTTTCTAAAGCATGTTTGGTAAGACTCTGAGCATGTCAGAAACATGCCATGGCATATCTGTGTAAAGTTTATTAACCATTTGTAAAGTAAATAAAACATCAAACTTAATTATTAAGAGTACAATTTATTAATATCACTCTACGTATATTCATTGCTAGCATAATACTAATCGGTGAAGTATAGGTTCAAGATGCTCTACAATTATATCTTAAGAATAAAATTCTGATAAAAAAGTTAAATCACAACATAAAGAAAAATTACAAATATTAAAAAATACCTACGTCTTGTGTAATCCCCAAGACAGGCATTGCAGATTTTGTTGGGCTATCAAACGTATTTGAGCGTGTCTGTAATGTATCTGATCATGTTTAGAAAATAGAACGTAAATGAATTAAAATGTCACGCATGGGGTGCTTGATTAATGTGTCCCTTTTCCACTTACAATTAATATTTGTGTCTATCGAATATCTACATCGTTTAAACCGTCGTTGTTTGGTAGTAAAGCTCTTTCAGTAGCGTCTAATATTTGGTATAGAAGAGAAGTTGGTGGATATCTGATATTTTGTTGGTGCCGAGCAAAACCATAAAATACTGGCAATATGACAACATGTACCTAATGTCCTTGCTCCTGATATGCAAGTACAGTAATACCCGTCAATTGGATTCTCTTCATCGTAATTGTGTTCTCGTTCTGTATTATAAGCAATCCATTGTTGATAAACGGTCTCATTTCTAAAATATGAATGCAGTCTAAATCTTACAAAACCCAGCACGAGTGCATGTCATCTTCCCTGTTTAAATTATTTTGAATATATGACGGTGCCAAATATAATTGATATGCACAAACAGTTAGATCTTCCAAGTATTCAAGAGATAGTTCAGGAAATCCTGGAAGTTGATTATGCTCAAGTCGAATCCACTCAGCTCCCCTTCGATGTAATAAATATTCTGCCTACACGCGTGTCTGGACAATATTTACCTCTTCAGATCTCTGTAATAGGGTTAATGCCAGCTCTGCATTTGCCCCTTTCATCAGTACAGGACCATGAAATCGATTAATTAATGCACCAGCTATACGGTAAAAGTCGCCAATATGAGCTGTGTGTGCCATTGTTATTACTTGTGCAAAAAAATTGAAAATACTTTTAATATGACCATTTCGACTTTCTACAATCCATCTAGTTTTTGTTACTAACTATTGGCTTCTCTGACCGATAATTGACGCCGCCCTCTTTGTAGTAAGTGTGGCATGTGGTCCCTTATATCTAAGCGATCGAGTAATTCTGTAGCATCGCGATATCCACGGTCTATAATAAGAATATCTCCAGCCTGGAACCATTCCTGCATCCTATTAATATCTCGATCAAATTCAGTTCGCAACAGTGCTGCATCTTTATTGCGACTATCGGAAAAGTAAGTTTTTTGAATGTCAAGAATTTTGCTATCGGGTGGGTTTCACTAAATGACACCCTTTAAATGTACAAAAGGATTGTCTTAACACTCTAAAGTTTCTGCTCTTTTCAATTTTTAGATAGGTACATGTTGTCATATTGCCAGTACTTTATGGTATCTTGGTTTTGCTCGACACCAACAAAATATCAGACATCTACCAACTTCTATTCTATACCAAATATTAGACGCTGCTGAAAGAGCTTTACTACTAAACAACGATGGTTTAATTGATGTAGATATTCGATAGACACGAATATTAATTGTAAGTGGAAAAGGCAGCCATGACCGTGATCAAGCGTGACATTTTATTTCATTTAGGTTCTATATTCTAGACATAATCAGACACATTATAGATACGCTCAAACACGTTTGATAGCCAAACAAAATCTGTAATGTGCGTCTTGGGGATTACACAAGACGTAGGTATTTTTTAATATTTGTAATTTTTCTTTATGTTGTGGTTTAACTTGTTTATCAGGATTTTATTTTTAATATATAATTGTAGGGCATCTTGAACCTATAATTCACCGATTAATATTATGCTAGCAATGAATATACTTGATATTAATAAATTGTGTTCTTAATAATTAAGTTTGATGTTTTATTTACTTTACAAATGGTTAACAAACTTTACACAGGTATGCCATGGCAAGTTTCTGACATGCTCAGAGGCTTACCAAATATGCTTTAGAAAATATATGATAGTATATAACTCATAAAATATTCATATATACCTTACCTCGTCTCTAAGTCAAAATCTAGTCATTACTTTGGGTTGGGCCCATGAGAACTTTTGATCAGGACCTCATAACCTATAACATATCTCAATTTCAGACAATTTGACTGAGAGCCAATTTACCTAAATTTCTACGGCGTCCTTTAGAAGAAGAAAGACTTTAGTCAGAATGCCATGTTGAAGCATTTGGGGTCGACTTGGTCCGCGTAATCCAGCAATTCAGAGATCTATTGTTTCTATGTATTCAGAAAATTGCTTAGACATCTGTTGTTCATTAGTGATAAAATAACTAAAATTTCGGTAAATAAATATTTCAAACTTCGAATTGAACTTTGTCTGAGACCTTCAACTTGAAGCAATGTTTTCGACGAGCATGTCATTATTATTATTTTACATATTTCTACAATTTTTTACCTTATGCGTTTTAATCTTTAACCTCCGTTTTCTAAACATACCGTATATTACATGTTTTAGTGAAATGTATGGCTTCTCCTTTTCTCCTTGAGCCGCGGTGGCCATGAATACAAATCTCCTTTTCCACATAAAACAAACTGAAGTAAAAGAAGTGTGTATTTACCATAATCACCAATCAACTACATCTGGAATAGAGTTCGAGAATCATCAGCCACTAACACAGGCGAGGTAATCTACATATTTGGATCAATGGGCCTGTTTTGAAGTTTAACGGTTTGGTATCAGTTTGAGATAAAATAAAGAATGTCTTCTGAACTACAGATTTATGTTTAAAAGTTTTTCGATTTAATCCTGATAGTTAATGAAAGGATAAGGCAGATTCCTGCACAACTCCGGGAGGCATCAGATTGTAAATAATCACCGATTCCCCATTAAATACCGGCCTCGCATTTCCCGCCGATTGACTTTACGCAAAGTTTGTATACACAAAAACCGATTGAACTAGGGACGACGTAATAGAAATGAGATGGAATCAAAGGAAGCAGAAAACGGTTCATTTGATTTTTTCTCTTAAGTCTCTCGAATTTCAAATAAAGCCTCACGTTAGTTGAGATTGCAAATGCAAACGGAAAAATTGCTGCATTTCTTTGAACAAACTCAATTACATCTTAATCAAGGCTGTCGTAGTTATGAGCGGTCACTGGGCCTGGTGAATAAATGGGAAGTTTATGTAAAATTTAAGTTTTCTTAAGGATAAGTAATTAAGTTTTAATATAAAAGTTTAAGAATATAAGTATACAGGGTGTTTTACGAGAAAATGGATATGGTTTAATGGCAGATAGAGGGCATCGAGGGCAATCAGAATCACCCATAGAAAAAGCTAGTTGGGCCTTCGTCACTAAAAAGCAGGATGTTATATGTACTTCTGCCAAAACTTCTTTTGGTTATTACTTTGTAAATGAATGGAATAATAACTTCATATTTGGCACATGTACATAACACACACAAATCCAGGTCCAAGATTGAAAAAAAAGTCTGTTTTTCAAGAAAACAATGCCCTGTATATGATTTTTTTTAAAGGTTAATATTAAATTCGAAAGGTACATAGAAAACCGAACAAAATGGTTTTATTTCTTTCTTTGCCACGCTTCACTTTGACGTCTTCGAAATAAATTCTACTAAATAACACAATTGTGAGACTTGAGAAAATATTGATGAATAATAAGTGCAAAAAATGGTTACTTATTTTTCTATAATATGTGAGGGACAAAATTTATATTTTAATTTTTTAACCTCTCTGTCGATTTGTCTTTTCAGCTCATTGACAGCTGGTAGTAGTTGTGGGTTCCTTATCTGATGTCGTTTTCTCAGATGGTTTTTTTCTCTAATAAGGTCCACTAGTTGCCTTGAAAGTTTATTGAAATGAGTATAAGATGGGATGTTCTATTTGCTGTTGTGTAATGCTGTTGTAATGAGTGTGATCAGTTCCTCTATTGCTCGGTCTATCTCTTCCTGGGTGTTGCAGGATGGGATCTGAGGGAGATTGCGGTTAATGTAGATTTTATAAGTCAGCCAATCGTATTCATCCTTTGTTGGTCTCCTATCTTTGAAGGAGTAGTGTGTATTCATTTGAAATATAGTGGTCACTGAATAGTGGTCCCTATTCAAAATTTTTACTATCTCTGAGTGGTTAGCATAGTGGATATCTCTAGTGGTACATATGTCCATGACTAGGGTGCGGGAAGATTAGTTGGTCGGAATCTATAAGGTTCATACATGTTAATCCAATATTCCAGTAGATACATGAGCAGTGTGGTGCCAAGGAACGCATGGTGGAATGTAGCGGCATCTGCCGACAGACGACTGTATTACGCAGAACTCTGGGCAGTGGAATTTAACAATAGTTACGATTAATTATCGTAAGGAATTTAATGTGATAGCTATTATTACACTTGCTTCAATATCTCGACGTGAAACAATCACTAGTAGCATATATAGGACAGCTGAAGCTTCTGCTATCTTCTAGAGTACTTGCCTCGCCATAACATCAGATGCACAGTGATTTACGACAGAGCATGTGACACGAAAAAAAAATCTAATCAAATCCATCTTCCCTTTTTACATATACTTGGTTATACAACTCCGTCGCATTTAAGATATGAAACAAATGAAGATCCTGTCTGCCGCAAATCTCTCTACTTTTAGGTGTCTAGCGACCCCGAAAGAGTTGATCGTTCAACTATCGGGGAGAACGAGGTGTCAGTCGCTAATATACTTTCTGTCCTGTTCTACTCTTCTTTGCGGTAGGATATGAACTGCGAATGGCCATTCAACACAGATCGAGGACCCAAATAAAAGCTGCTGAACAGGAAAATCAGTTTAAGCAACATGTCGATAAACTCATACCATACCACTGTATTCTGTAAAAATGTACTTCACTGGAACTACGTTTCCATTCATTACTTTAATTCAAGTCTACGAGCCGGACACACAAACAAATGAGAAAATATTATGTGAAATATTTTAATTTTCATAAATGTTGCGAATATATGCTGATCAACAATTGTATACTGACGTACAGAAACTGTATGCATGCACTTTAATTTTGTTAGTAATTAGCCGAATTTAGTATAATTAACATTCAGAGCTATGATGTCCATTAAGCTACTGTAACAATAACTATGTATTGCAAATTCAACTCAAAACTGGACGATAGGAAAATGAGTGTTGAATATTGAATTTTACCGACGTATAATAATGCTGTGTCGATATCTAAATAAAATTGTCATTCTCATTGTCATCAAGTAATGTTATCTTGAATAATGAAGCGATACACGGACTGAAAACAAACCAACAAGCGAACAAATCGACTTATTTAAAAATAGATTATCCAAGTCAGATAGTCATGATTACTATATTTGCTTATAATCTGGTCATAAAAGAGTGAAAGAGCATTGTTATTTTTATTAACAGTATCGAATTCTGATTAGAGAATATTAATTAGGTTTTATTAAGCAAATCACAACTTACACACTTTTTTATGAAAATATCAACTTTCTGTAAATTGTTGCCCTAATCTGGGCACGCTAATATACGAGTTAGGTAAATACTTTAAAACATTATTGGAGAACCAATCAAAACAACTACTCTTCTAGCTAATACTGACGAAGTATTGAATTACATGATAGGATTCTTAGCATTTTAAAGAAAGTAAAAAAAATTGTATTGAAAATAGTTAAATCATTTATTTAAATTCAATCATTCACACATTCTTATTTAATATAAAATTATCTACTTTCTGTATATTGGTACGTTAATCGGGTCACGCTAAATAATTTAAATATTTTCAGTATTTTTTTTTACTTTCTTTAAATGAATAAAAAATAATCGAACTCTGCTTTAAAAGTTAAAAAGTGTTTTTTACAATTTTACCGCATTAAGTCCATAACGTATCTCTTACTACATCCTAAGACGAGGACAATTACAATCGGATCTTGGTTATTAATTTTTTCTACAATTTTTCCTTCTTGTCTTTAGTGAAACAAAAATTAGAGGCGAGAATTGTACCATAATCACTTATCATTACTCATAACTGTAATTCCCGTAAATCCCGAACTGATTGTTAGTTGCAGGTGCTTATTGTAATTTGTAGTCTTATATTAAATATATATAACCTGGGATTCTTTACGAAGGAGGGCAGAATATCGTGCAAGAAATTCATTTAGTTCAATCCAATGTTAAAAATTATAACCGTTGATATTTACATGTATTCGAGGGTGATTTTTAATTTATTTTAGCATTACAGTTATTAACTAGGAGAAAATATATTACGAAATATAAAACAGTATTAAATAAAATAAAGGAGGTCCATGAATGCTGCAAATTATTCTTTGAGAGTAATTAAAAAACGTATATAAATTGCAGTCGGGCACGGCCGACTGCGGATGCTTGTTTGATTGACAATTTGCTTTTATTTACGCCCAACTTCCACATCTATTTGTTTTCGTGTGAGAAACATATTTCATTATTAGAGAATATTATTTAGGTATTATGCAAATCACAACTTACACACTTTTTTATTTATTATGAAAATACCTACTTTCTGTATATTGTTGCCCTAATCTGGACACGCTAATATACTAGTTGGGTAAATACTTTAAAATGCTAAGAATCCTATCATGTAATTCAATACTTCGTCAGTATTAGCTAGGAGAGTAGTTGTTTTGATTGGTTCTCTAATAATAAGTGTTTTAAAGTATTTACCTAACTAGTATATTAGCGTGCCCATATTAGGGCAACAATATACAGAAAGTAGGTATTTTCATAATAAATAAAAAAGTGTGTAAGTTGTGATTTGCATAATACCTAAATAATATTCTCTAATCATGATAAAGGCAAATAAATAAAAATAATTAATTGTAAAAAAACATATTTCCCTAAAATGATATTAAGAAACGGTTTGTGTACAATATAATAGTTTATATGCCTCTGGGGATTATTCTGTATGACGGGCATAGATCAACTTCAATAGAAAACGTTTCTACGACGTTTTACATACGTACCAAATTTAAATAAAAAATTTGTCACATATACGCAGGCATGCACGTACATACACTTATACGCAGACATGCATATTCACACACACACGGATACGCACGTTTTCTTATTCGATATCTAAGTTCAGTGTGCTATAAAGCGGATTTTGTATAATATTTCCTTACCTACTAACTGTGATAATAAAAAATTGCGAGAGGACAATACCCAGACAGCAGACTGCCATCATTTTGACTCCTGGAATGACGTAGCAGTGACGTAGAAAGGACATTACATTATAAAGCACAGACATCATTTTGTGACGTTAAACTGATGTCATTTAGCGACATTTATCTGATCATATGTAAGCTATTTTTAACCCCGACCCCAAAAGGTTATAAGTTTGACGCGTATGTTTGTATGTCTGTCTGTGGCTTCATATCTCTTCAACGGGTGATCCGATTTTGATGCACTTTTTTCTATTTATATAAGTTTGACGCATGTTGACGTATGTTTGTCTGTCTGTCTCTCTGTCTGTCTGTAGCTTGATGTCTCTTCAGCGGGTGATCCGATTTTGATGAACTTTTTTTATTTGAAAGAGTATTTTGTCGAGAAGGTTTTAGGCCATATTAGATTTTCATGACTGGTCGCCATCTTGAATTCGCCATGTTGAACTTCTCTAGAAATTGTCCGATTGAAGTAAAATTGAATATGTGCAGACAATTATGGTAGCTGAATATGATTTCGGCCTCATTTTGATTCGGTCATATGAAACTGGTACGATTAGATACATTGATCGGGTGTTTTTAAAAAATTTCAATTTTTTAACCCGCGACCCAAAAAGAAGAAGTTTGACTCGTATGTTTGTATGTTTGTCTGTCTGTCTGTCTATTTATCTATGGCTTTATATCTCTTCAACGGGAGGTCCGATTTTGATGCAGTTTTTATTAAAATTAAATATAACACATAAATATATTTATAATAGAACCGGTCTTTTAGACCATGTGCGGCTAGTAGAATACAAAATTAGACCGCGTCGGCTTAAACGTTAAAAAGTTCTGTGTGGGACTCGTGATATAATAATACCCTATGTTGTATGTGTATGTTTAGTTCAAAAAGTATAAAATTACAAATTTAAAAAAACCCCAACACAAAAATATCAACTAAATAACTAATATAAAAAAAATAAATTAACACAACTTTAAAAATTATAAAATAATTTTGATTCCATATACGAACTCTCATGATTTATTCAAATCCAGCTTACATTTTCTTTATGTCCACGAGATTTGCTTTCTTATACGCATGAATATGTCGGGGGCTGCTGTAGAGACGAACTACTAAATAGTTATATTCAAAACAGCAGCTCCCGATATATTCATGCGTTGTGTTAATTTATTTTTTTTATATTAGTTATTCAATCGATATTTTTGTATCGGGGTTTTTTTAAATTTGTAATTTAATTTTATTAGTTAATTGAAATACATGTACATTTGAAAAATATAATAAACCTATTTGGTGCAAAATGAGGTATGAATATTAAGGGCCATAAGTGATCTCCATTTTCCAATGTATGATGGGTTACAGGATGAGCCTCCATGTAGATGAATGGACAATTAATAGTGGGGTACTCGAGTACAAGAATCGAAAAAGAACTCGATTCCTGAAAGTATTCGCTGTACTTGTGTGGCGGTAATCGAATATTTTAACACCTTGCATCGATTTTCCAATTTTAAGACGGCAGAGTTGTGAACATTGTTATAGTAATTATGTACTCGACCCTCGACCAGCCTACTATGAATTATGACGCTACTCGATTCACGATCATTCGGAATGGAATCAGTGTCGATATAGACACCAGGCGAATTCAACGTATGGCGATCCGCTCATTGTCTTAATTATATTAATAGTTTTGTTGTCGTACTCGGCTTTTTTTTTGTGTGAAAGCGTGGGGAACTAGGGTGGATTTATAATATTTATTAAAGATATTAATTCCAAATTATATTTTTATTATTTACATAATAACAAATAAAAAGAATAAAAAATAATAACAAAATATTTTAAACTCTTCTATAATAAAAAACAAAACATAGATAATGAACTGCATAAAATAAAAACATAATAAGTTACTATTAAAAAAATCAACAAATAAACAACTTTACAGACAAAAGGTGTTTAAAAGAATTATTTTATCTAAATTCTTCGGCAACAGCCGATGTCTTTTGATGTTAGTCAGCTGACCAGCTTTCGAAAATACCCTTGGTACTGCCGAATCGAGAGTTGGAAGAGCACAAGTAGTTGTTACATTTGATATGTTATTATCAAAAAAGCTCAAATGTCTACATGTTCCTTGGATGGATTCCAAAGGTTGGTCTGAAGTATCTGGGGTTTCAGTAGAGAGTTCAACTAAATTCGAGGAAAGGAACATATGGGACCATTCCGTAGAAAATAGTATATTGAACTGTTTGTGGATTGCTTTGTTATTTCAAAAAATTACAATATAATATACTAGTCTTGACGACGAATTTCATATATCTTATGGTAAAAAAAGTTATTAGTGTATAAAACAAAACTTACCTGTGTGGTCACCTGAATTCGTTTTTGGTTAATCAAACTTGAGGGTTCATCCAAGATCCATTTTTGTGCGTTATTTTTCCAAATCAAATCCAACTTTTTTGGCTTTGGCTACTGTTTCAATTTGCTCTAACGATCCTACTCGGCGATTAACGAATTCTAGTAAGTATTTTTTAAGTTACTGTCCACAGTTACTTTGGGTTTCAATCCTTTGCAGATTATGTTGTAAACCCCTAATTAGGGGTATTACCAAAGACATGGTTGGGTATTCTTCTTCAGAAAGAATTGTAGTTAATATTTTGGCGGGTTTCAATTCTGCTATACAATCTTTAAGAATTAACCACTCAGAAGCATCTAAACCTTCTGAAACCTTTGGTAGACTTGTTATTACAACTGCAAGGGAATTTCATCTCGTGGAAACATCTTGCTTCACTTTAAGCACAGGGACTTTTATCCGCTCTTGCGTATTTTTAAGCTTCTCCGTCGCCAATGCACTATGTTTAAAGTGGCCTACAAGAGCTCTGCTTTTGCTTAAAATACCAGTCAATACTTGATTGGAATCAATAGCATTTCGTCCACTCAAATTAAGCGTGTGTGCTACACATGGATGGTGATGCTTTTCTAAGTGTTCGTTCATTGCATTGTTCATGTTAGATCCATTATTAGATTCAAAGTCACTATTTTTTGATAAATATCCCATTCATTTAAAATGGTTGTCAAAAGATGTCCGATATTTTCTCCTGTATGCGACCCGAAAGTTTGTCGGGTTGCTATGTTATACGAACACAGTTTGTTGTCCTGAATGAAATGGGGTCACTGCTATATATGCTCGATTGCTATCAGATGTCCATATATCTGTTGTTATGGAAACATTTTTTACAGAATCCAGCATTTTTCGTAAATGTGAAGCCAACTCTTTATACAAATTAGGTATCATTGTCTCTGTTAAAAATTTTCTGTTTGGTATTTTTTATTTATTATTTAATTTTTCTGTGCTCTCCCGAAAACCTTCACTTTCGACTATGGATAAGGGTTGCTAATCAGTAGTTATCATTTTCATGAACTTATAATCGATTTATTTTTTAAATTGAGCTGATAATTCACTACTTCGAGCTCCAGATAACTTAAGTTGCGGTGAACGCAATAATAGGTCAATTAATAATATTCTGTTCATCTGCTTTTCTTTTTGATGGTGATGCGACATTTATTAACGTATGTTCTCACGATTGTCACTGGAACACGAAAGTATAGGGTCATCATCGTCAGTTTGTTTCTCGGGAGATGAAACATTATCAGTTACGTTACAGCAAATTGAATGGGATGTAAGCGTTGTAAATGTCTTTTCATGTTTGTCCTGTCACCATAATATTTAAATTCTTTTTTACATAAAGAACATACAACTAACTATTTTCTTTCTTTATTTCTCGTGAAACAATCCCACACACTGGAGATTTATTAATTCCCGGCTTCATATTTTATACTTATCAGCGCCTTAATTTGTATCCCACGCGATGATTGAGACTGACATTGGGGACACTATAAGCGGTGGTAGTCAAAGAAGGATAAGATAGAGGGAAAGGTCCCATATGGCCACAATGTATTTTTCCGTACAAGGTTTTCAGCACCAACTGGCAAGCCGGAAGTAACTACCACACATACCGACCTTGATTGAATCTCAAAGTTGTCAATTCATGCTCTCCCTTCCTTTCACTTCTAGTGGCAAAGGGCATAGCAGGATAAGCATGTGTTAGGTTCCCCCGCACCAATCGGGTCGAAATTTTTAGCACAAGTTGATAGTAGTGTTAGATGAAATTTCTCAAAATATTATTTTTGGAAAATCATTTTTACGGGAGTTATGGGGGTAAAAAGAAAAATAAAAAAAAATTTCTTTCTCGAGAACGGGTAAACCGATTTTCATGAAAAAAACATATGTTATGGATTTTGATGGTGCAAATGTGGGAAAAAATTATTGGACCCATTCGTCAAAAAAAGTGGTGAAAAATTTTTTTCAAATTAAAAAAATTTTTTTTTTTAGGGGATGTTCCAGAGGCACACCCACCATTTTCTTCCAAATAAATGCTTATATGCCCCTTTAAAACATATCCAATTTTCAAAGCGATCGGAAGGTTACAACATACTCAAAATTGATAATCATTGGCAGACTGCGGGCGGCGTGTAGTCTATGTAATGAAGCATTATAAGACGACTTTTTTGTAAATATTTCGTGCAAAGACGAGATTACCTCCCCCCTTCGTTTTCGAGGGTGCTGAACACGATGCAGGTGGTGGGAGAAGTTTTTGACCACCGCAACCCCCTGAAACGGCCATCCCTCTTATGGATCCATTTATGTTTTCATATATAAACGGATTTGGAGAGTGATTTATCAACGGGTTATACTTGAAATAATATGGAAGGGGGTTATAGAGCAAGTAGAGTTCAGACAGCAGGCCTAGGGGGTTGATTAAACCCTCTCGAGAGGTGTAGTTTTTTTTTCAGATGATTCGGGGTGCAGGGGGTTTGGGGTCGCTGATCACGGGAAAAATATTTATTTTTATCTCCAACCCCCTCAAACGGGCAGAAATCACCTCTCACTCACCGTTTGAGAGATGAAGAGGGGTTGGAGCTAAAAATGAATATTTTTCCCATGATCAGCCCAAAAACGGGGGAAACGCGTTTGAACCCTAATTATTTGATAAAAAATGATTTTCCACTCCTCGGAAGGGCTTAATTAACCCCCAAGACCTGCTGTCTGGACTCAACTTACTCTATAATCATCTTCCATGTTATTTCAAGTATAACCCGTTCATAAATGACTCTCCAGACCCGTATAGAAAACAAAGAGATCCATAAGGAGGTTTTCGGCGGTCAAAAACTTCTCCCACCACTTGCATCGTGTTCAACACCCTCGAAAACGGACGGAGGAAGGTAATTTCGTCTTTGCAAGAAATATTTACACTATTTCTGCCTTTATTACATAGACTAGCGGTTCATTACTACATCTTACTACCACGGTCACTGGCGGCCATTACAACCCTACCATTTAAATCAGTATCAAACTTCAAGAAGTGTGGTGAAAAATTCTCTGACGTCAACTGTGGGGTCAAACAAAATCTAGTTTGAAAATCTGAAGATTTTGCAAGGATGACGCCCGCAGTCAGCCTACGAAAGAACTAGTTTTCAAAGTCCACTACGAGGAGGTTACAGTGCCTTTCACTAGTGAAGGTGCCTGTTTATTGTGAGTCCTCTTGCCTCTCATGAGTCGGGGTGTTTATTTATCGTGAGTCTCCTTGCCTCTAAATAGTCGTTTGTTTATTGTAAGTTCCCTTGCCCCTCATTAGTCGAGGTGCTTGGTTATTATGAGTCCCCTTGCCTCTCACAATTCGGGTTGACTTTTTTGCGTGAGTCCTCCTGCCTCTCACGAATCAGGTTACTCTATATTGATGAGACTTTTCTTAGTCTTTATTCTTCAAGAACATCCCATAAAAAATATTTTATTTTGAAAAAATTTTTCAAAAAAGTTGCAGGGGGTTGCGGCGGTCAAAAGCTTCTCCCACCACTTGCATCGTGTTCAGCACCCTCGAAAATGAGGGGGAGAAGGTAATCTCGTCTTTGCACGAAATATTTACAAAAAAGTCGTGCTTCATTACATAGACTACGCGCCGCCCGCAGTCTGCCAATGATTATCAATTTTGAGTATGTTGTACCCTTCCGACCGCTTTGAAAATTGGATATGCTTTAAAGGGGCATATAAGCATTTATTTGGAAGAAAATGGTGGGTGTGCCTCTGGAACATCCCTTAAAAAATTTTTTTTTTTATTTTGAAAAAATTTTTTCACCACTTTTTTTCGACAAATAGGTTCAATAATTTTTTCCCATATTTGCACCATCAAACGCCATAACATATATTTTTTTCATAAAAATCGGTTTATCCGTTCTCGAGAAAAAAATTTTTTTTCATTTTTCTTTTTACCCCCATAACTCCCGTAAAAATGGTTTTCCAAAAATAATATTTTGGGAAATTTCATCTAATACTACTATCAACTTGTGCTAAAAATTTCGACCCGATTGGTGCGGGGGCACCTAACACATGCTTATCCTGCTATGCCCTTTAATCTCGGAAGTACTGAGCCAGCATCCTCTGCAGGTCAGGTGCGTAACTAAATCCACCCACTACCACCATTTCCTGGAAATTTAAACTCTTGAGGCATCGCAGTCGTGCCACTGGCTTTCTTAAAAATCAAGGAAAAAGAATTAATAAACATGAAAAATCCTTTAGTTTAAAAAATAGTCATTTTGTATTGCACACTTAATAAGACAAATATTACGAGTAATAAATGAACGTAAATAGGATATATTGTAAATGATTTATATAATACGATATGTAAAAAACATTCTAGAATTAAAATGACACTGTAATAATTCAACAATGTAGTACCTAGTAACTTGCAAACATTTACTATTAGACGTGAAATCTAATAAGAATACCAAAGCAATGCTTTGATCTTGTAGAAATATAAACTCATCCGTCGTTTACTGCTAGCAACTTTTCTACATGATAAAGAAATTCAGAGGCTAGCAACTGGTAGTATATTTTCATAACAATTTTAAACCAAACTGGCACCTGGAATATTACTCACATTGCAGGTTCCTTAGGAAGTATTCAAAAAACCATGCTCTTTTTCCCTATAATTTTCCCTCGACTAGTGTCGAGTATCAAGCGAATGACGCAACATGCAGTGAACGTGAACGTGCGAGATTGGAATCGGTATTTTATGCGCACATCGTATAATATATAGCAAAGTTCGTTTTCTGTACTCGAGTACTCGGTACTCGGATAAGTACTCGATTCTTGATTGTTCTCGAGTTTCTAGTTTCGAGTTTTCTCCCAAACACTAACAATTAATAGATTAAGCACCCACTGGACATTATGCTATCTCGGCCCAGCCACAGAGTAATGATCTTTAACCCGACCGTTATAAGGTCCATTTAAATCAATCGATGTTTCCTGAATAAATTTGAACACTGCAATATATATTATTCATTTTCTGTAAATTTATTAGAGTATTAGATAAAGAAGGCCTGATTATTGTCTGCGGTTTGTATGTGGCGCCATCTAGAAATATTTCTGCAATAAACTATGTGATAATACATAAACTACTTTAAAATAAAATTTCATCATAATTTCGTCACAATATGACGTTGTTGAGACGTCATCACTCGACGTCGTCGACCAATGTTACCAAAAAAAATGTCAAATGACGTCAGTCTGCTGCCTGAGTTGTTTCAAGTGATATCTCTCCTGGATTTGAATACTAGTTCCAGGTGGGAATGTTTGTGGTCTGTTTTATATGATATGTTTAATAGTACATGGAAATTAGGCAAAATGTGGAATAGAAGAAAAAAATTATAATAAGCTGAAATATCTATAATAGTTAGCTTATGTGTGTAAGAATACATATCAAAAAAGGTCCCACCCCCAAGGGGTAAGCTTCATCCCTATCTCACCCCCTTTAGAGACACCGCACTGGTTTTTTTTACAATATCTTTTAAACACTTTATCTTAAGGAAAAAACATAAGTATAGGAAAAGGTTTGTCACAAAATTCTCTACAAAAAAGTTTGTGTTATGTATCGATATTTCTATTACTTTTTATGTTATTAAATCGTAATTTGTAGGGTTAAACAAAAATGAAAGTCTGATTATATTGAATGCAGTACTTAATCGAACATAACGCAGCCTGATAATATTTCAAATGATCCAACACAATCCTAACCGCCTCATTCATTCGATGGTTACAGTAATAATCCTACCAGCACAAAAAGTATTGAACGCCAACAGAGAATTTTAAGAACATCTCCCACAGTTATTTTTGGTCAAAATACGCCAATTACAGACCCTAGAGAAAAATTATTAAGCAACCTTGCCAACAAAGAACGATTAATTTCTCAACTAGTTCAGACGTTTCAAAATGAAGAGATACAAACTGTAACTGCGGATGATGATGCTGATACAGTTATAGTTCAAATTGTTATTCAAAAAAGTTTTAAATCCGAACCGGTCGTAATTGTAGTACAAGATGCCGATCTTCTTACCTTAGTTATTGCCCTAACGCCAACTGAAAAGGATATTAGACTACTAAGGGAGGCCCAAGGTAATATAAAAGCAAGAGTTTACAGCTCTAAAGATTTACAGTTAGTTGCCAAATGTCCTTAAGAACTCAACAAAAACAGTTCTTTTTGCTCATGCATTTGGTGGTAGTGATACAACGTCTGCTTTTTTTGGAAAAGGCAAACTGCAAACTATAAATTTATTAAACTCGACGGTTGGCAATTCTAGTCAAACGGTTACTTTGGCAAGGCTACCCCCGACGTTCGCAGCTTTGCAACAACATTCGTTGCGGGTTTACCCCAAATTCAGGCTTGGCAAGGAAAAGTTTTAGAGCCAGAAGAATGGGGATGGAAGAAATCAGGTGATATTTATTTTAATACCTGTTTTGACTACTGAAGCAGCAGCTCCTTCATCAATTTTAGAGTTAATTTCGTGTGCCTGCAAAAAGGGCTGCGGAAAGCGATGCGGATTTTTAAAGGTTGGTTTAAAATGTTCGGCTATGTATATGAACTGTCACAGACAAGCATGCTTTAATGCGGAACGGACCGACGAAATTGAATTTGAGTAAGAATTTTAAAGCCTTTAGTGGATTTAGTTTAATTCAATTCTATATAATTTATAAAAAGTTGTCGAAACCGAATGCTATAAAACAGAATATTACAAGCTGGATAAATATTGTTTTCCATCCAAAAGCGTTTTTGTTACCTACCCCCAAGTTTGCCGTCGATTAACGTAAACGCCCTTAATAATCTGCAAACGACCTGTTTTATAGAAAATTTAATTCTCAATATTTTTCAATACCTCTAGTGTTGTCGTAGAACATCACATTTACAAAATATTATTCAACCAGCACGGTGTCATTATAAGGGTGAAAAAGGGATGAGGCTCACCAGTTAGGGATGGGAACTTTTTGATCATGTATTCCTACCTCTATTAACTGTCGATTCAGAAAATATCAGCTTATTATAATTTTTTTCTTCTATTTTTGCTAATTTCCGTGTACTATAAGTGTTTATTTCAAGTCAGTTGCTGGGTGGCCAAAATGCTAAGTTCGTAAGACCAAAAAAAGATTTTAAAAAAACGCATAAAACATATTAGCTGAAACACTTAATAACGTAGTAAGTGAAACTTAATCCTTACAAAAATTAAATGAAAGTTTTCAATAGTCTGAAGTTTCGATTAATTTACAAAGCTAAAAAAATCATAAGAAATATTCAAGGTAAAAATAACTAAAAAAAAAACAAAAATGATTACCATATACCCCAATAAGAAACAAAGTTGCAGCTATGGACACATGTTTCAGGATTATTGGTCTTTATTAGCGCAGATAATATTGTTATAAATTAAGAGCAAAATCAGCAACGATTGAAAGAAGCAGTACACAGTATACTCTATTTTGCACTTTCGTAACTCAAAAAACCAATAACTTCTTTCGAAATATTTCCTTCCCTTCAACTTCTTCAAAGTGTGATATGGTCACAGAATTATTTTTTTGGTTTTTTGACTATTCAATAATATTATAAATATATGTCATTATTGACATCATTTCGTATTTCGGCATAATCTTCGTGACTGAAACTTCCACGGAACTTTGCAAGTTTCCATAATCCGAGTACTATCCGCATATAAGTATATTTTACAATTCTGAACTACTGTTTCCTGACTATGTGTATAAAATGTATATAAAAGAGGACCAGTAACTAAGCCTTGTGGAATACCTCAGAATATCTTAAATTATTATCACTTATTTTCTTTTCCAAGTTTTATTGTAAAATTAACCAATGTGAAACTGAGTAACTTTTGACATTATCAGGAGATATTTAAAGAAATCGATGATAATTGAAATTGTGAATTTGTTTTCATCTGTCCTTCTAATAACCATCATTAGTTTATTATATAAAGCGGATTGTAACAATGTAGAGAATTTTGGTATCCACAAAATTGCCCTGGTGAACTTTTTCGTGGGATCAGCCGGAAATGATCAGTTTCTATATACCTACCTATTTGCACTGTTATTTTCAATATGGCTGCTAGAGAACCAGAAAACTTGAGAGTCAATACCCTACTCATCCCATGCATAAAATACACCATTATTTATAAAGCTAAACTCCTTGTTGACTGTACTATACTTATGCTATATTATGCCATTGATATTCCATTAATTTCACATTTCTGTTAACATATGTATAGGTCTATTACTCAATTTTTTTTAATAGATGGCTAATATAGCCAAAGGAGAGAACAAAATATGAAACTCACTTATAAGGTAAAATAATTTGTGAAATATAATATTTTTGACAGAGAATTATAGGCATTTTTCGTGTTTCTGTGTCCAATAATATGTAATATTACATAATTCAAATGAATGTTACCACCCACGCTGTGGTCATTTCTTTGTAGGTATTTCAATTATTTCTATAAATAAGTCAACACACATTCCTCAGCTCATTACGTATTTACTAATTACATACATTCACGTCAAAACTAAAGTACCATAACAGTATATGTAATCGAATCTGAAACGTTCATTAATTAAAATGAAATGTGAAAATAAGCTGATATCAGTCTATTTTCATATTATATTTTCTTTATTTTAAATACAAGGGATGGATTCCTAATGCTTTTATGCTAAGAATTAATGTGCTTTCTGTTTTTTTAATCCAACAACTTGTTTCATAATTCATGGTCAAAGGGTATCCCCGGTTAAGATAGGTGAAATGTCCTAAGCTTGGATTTTTAAATAAACTGGGCAAAAGTGTTACTTTGACATAGATTCATCTATGGACCGTGAAAATTTCAGATTATCCGCTCGAGCTTGTTAGAAAAAAATAAAAACAAAAAACGACAAGCTCGAGCAAATAATCTGAAATTTTCCATGAAGGTGAGCTATTGAAAAACTCATTCAGAGAATTTTTTCATGGTAATTAAAAATATTTATGGCTTTTAGAAGTATGTAGAAAATACAAAAATGTGATTTTAGTGTAGCTAATTATTATGTACTGTAAATTTTATTTAGCCTTTTCTTTTACAATTATAAATCACTAGTTTCATAAATATTACAGAATGTTTGGAGTGGTGCGCCATATTGAAAAATTCAATTTTTTCGATTTTTCACGTTTTTTTGCGGTTTTCTGGGTTTTTTGTGCATTTTACATGAAAATCGCCATATATTCCGATTTTATTATTAAAAGTAAATTTTAGCTCTTTGAGAGACGGGTATTTGGCTTTTTCTTTTGTTTCCCTAGCTCAACTTTACTCGAGTTATGACGATTTTAAGCAAAATTAGAATTCACACCCATTGTATCTATTTTGTGCAGTTAAATATACGTATTTATTGATTGATTTACCAGCGTGCGGTAGGCATTACTACCACTCCCAAGATATACCGCTGGCTGGATTTATAATATAAAATAATTTTGCTAAAAATAGGAAAAACTAAACTACAATAAATGTTCGAATATTATATGTACAGAACATTCTAATAACACAGAGGAATTTGGAAAAAAACATTAGCTGCGTTTCGGACAATAACTCCTGTCATGATTGGAAATACAACAAATGGTGTAAGGAGAAGGTGTCAAAAATTTATTGTAGTTAATTTTTTTCTATTTTTGGCAAAATTATTTTATATTATAAGAAGTGTTGTTGTTGTTAATAGTTTCCATGGCCTCCTCAGAACTTTATTAAATTTTTCGAAAATTAACCAATTTTTCTAGAGATAAATGTGGATAGCTAATTTAAGTTGTGATCAAATAATTAAATAATTTACAGAGCGTTCCATTTAAAAAAACTCAAGTTATGTCTATATCTCGAAAACTGAGGCATGCATAATTTTCCCTCTTATAGCATCAGATTCTACTCAAAAAAGTGCCTTAAGAATGTGTTACTCGATTTTAGATTCACACTTGGTAATTGAGATATAGAGGTCATCCAAAAATGCCAATTTTCCAAAAACGCTCTGTAGCTCGGTAGTCGAAAAAGATAGACGATCGTGGTTTTCGTCATTCTATTTTTCTCGAAAATCGAGCTCAGGATACCTATATTGGTTTTTGTCTATCTGCCATAGTTTTAGAGAAAACCTCAAATCCCATCTAATTTAGTCCACCCTGTATATGCTAACACACACAAAAAAAATAATAATTAGCACCTAAAAATTGTTAACCATAAAGAATGAAGCTATATGAACACGTCTAAATATTAATTGTTTATTTATATCTAACATAAACACAAAAGGTACGACATTTCGGCTTCTAATTAGATTTTATTTGACGTTATAAAAATTAAACACGAGATAAAGTGAAATTGTGAAAGGGTGCTATTTAGGGGTTAAAAGCGTTTTTTTGCGAATTTCGGCGAAACGTGACCTAGCGGAAAATGTGCTTCACAAAAGTTGTAGATAATAATCAAGTATAAAAACCTCATATAAGGCATTTTTCAACATAACCTCAAATTTTCCGAGAAAATGGCGGAAAACTGATTTTTCGTTTTTTTATTTTTTTCTCTCGTAATAATTTGAAAATTTTATTGATGCAGAAGAAGAACAACCACAAGGCAAAAGATCTAAAATTCATTAGAATTTTATAATTTTTCATACATTTTTTATTTTTATAAAAAATGACAAAACAATATTTTTCTGTAGACGAAGCGAGTCAAAATTTGTAAAAAAAAAATATCAATAAATCAATTGTTTTTAATAATTATGTATTCAAATTATTTTATTCAAATATACCTAAAATATATTACTCATCGTTATACTATTTATTTAGTGAAAAAATACTAAAATATACGTTAATAAAAATGCACACTGGGCCAGCGAGTCTTAACTCTAGCTTACGACTTTCAATAACGGTACGGTGCATTGCCATGGAAAACTTAAGTTTCAGAATGTTTTCCACACTTTCTTCAATTAAATTCATTCAACTTCAATAATATTACATTCAAGTAAATTCTGTCATTTAAATTTAATCCATTATTTACATAAATAATAAAAAAATATTGAAAATAATATATAATATTGAAAAATTCGTGATCCGAAAAGTCAATTTTCTGGTTTTTCTCAATTTTAAGCGGTTTCATGAAAAATAAACCATCAACATATACAGACCATTTTAAAGTAGACATTTCAATGGCTAAAATGAGCCCAGATAGAATATTTAAATCGAAAAAAAACACTAATAAAGTTTTCCGTGGAAAATTTTGTTTTTTTCTTCGAAAAATGTAAATATCTCGGAAACTACTTGTTTCCCAGATTCCAAAAAAAATCATGCTTATTCAATGCAAAAAAGTAAACTTTCACAAAATTTCATGTAAATTGAAATATTTTTACGAGAGAAAAAAATAAAAAACCGAAAAATCGGTTTTTAGGCCAGGCGACAGGTAGTTCAATAAGGAAATAATTAGTGGTAAGCTGGAAATTGCTTTAATCACTTTATTTGGACCCAGATATTACTCTCCCAAGTTTTCCCCCTCGAGCGAAGTCGGCGTTGGCCCTTCTGGCCCTAAGAAGGTACCATTTTTCGTTTTTTTTGCAAATACCTCCCAAACCATCAACTTTATCAACAAAATACCTATTATGAAAAATAATCTAGAGTAAATTTGCTGCAAAAAGTTCTTTACTAGTTTGTCTCTAAAGTGAACCGTTACGATGCTACGACCATTTTGATTCTTGCGGAAAAGTTATCGATATCTTCTGCACCGTGTAATTTGGCACCAAACCGATACTTTTGCCGATATTAGCGCCAAATATGTGAATTACGTCAAAAGATACTTCAAAAACAGTGTCATCATTTTCGATGGCTATCCTGACGACCCAGCAGCTCGCAGTACCAAGCAGGCTGAACGTCTTCGACGATCGCACAAGCATGATGCTGCTAATGTTTTTTTTTGATGAGTCCATGACGGCACCTATGCCACAAGCAAAATTTTTGTGTAATGACACAAACAAACGAAGATTGATCGACTTGTTGTGCGTCAAATTCGAAAGCGAAGGAATCGAAACCAGACAAGCTTCAGAAGATGCCAATGTGCTCATCGTTACCACCGCACTCGAGTTATCTCGGCCCGACAATTCGGTCATTATAGTGGCTGAAGATATAGATATCCTGGTCATCTTGGCGGCTCGTGTGTCCACGAAAATGTATTTTATGAAACCCGGCAAAGATTCAACCAAGCAACAACCATTTTGCACAACAAGTTTCAATCTCCCGCCGTGTGTGCAAGAAAACATCCTCTTGTTGCATGCCACAGTGGGTCAGGTTTAACGTTTTTGGCCAAAACTCTGAAACTCCTGGAAACGCCCCAAAATCAGATGGTGTTGAGAGGAAAAATAATGAAAAAATCCCATCGAAAAATGGGGGTGGGTTTCAGGGGTAGAAATTAAAATAATTGAGTAAAATTGTGAAACTTTGGATTCGAATAGAATATTGCCTCCAAATTCTAGGAAAAATAGTTAAAAAATTTCCACCGATATATAAGGGTGGGTTTCAGGGGGTGGAAATTGAAATAATTGTATAACATTGTGAAACTTTTGATTCGACTAGAATATTGCCTCCAAATTCAAGATAACATGGTAAAAAAATTCCATTGAACGATTTCATGAATTGAAATAAATAAGTCATTGCAATATCAGTAATTATATTACCCCTAAAATTGGGTATTTTTAACCTGCATTAACTTATTCAAAACGTAACAAAAAAGTGTAACAAAAACGAAAAGTTTCATTTTAGTCAAAATTCACGGCTGAAACATCTCACTCGCTAAAAGGCTATAATTCGGACATCAAATAGCAAATAAAGTCAACTAACTGCCTAGAATAAAGTTTTTGCCTTGTTCTATGCCAAACATGACCGATTCGTTCAATTGAAGAAAACAAAAACAAAAATTTACAGTCGTGTAAACGCTGAATTTTTCACTGCACAATTTGAAACTTGAACACTTGTTTCCTTCTCGAGCTGTATAACGCAAATGGTGCAGGTATAGGGATCAATGCCTTTTGTTCCCCCAAGAATAACGTTTACCCTTACCAAAAAGTTTGTTTATTACTCATTCCTAGGAAGTTGGTGAAATTTGGTTCATTTGAGTTTTGGCCAGAAATTTCTCAAAATGACCCACTGTGCACAGAGCTGTTGAAAGTACCCAATGAAAGTACTTGAAGTACCAAATACCAAGTACCTGACGAAGTACTTGCTGCTCCAATTCCCAAGTACTATGACCTGAAGCAAAGTAATTCAAATACCAAATACTTGTCGAAAGTACTTCAAGTAAATCGCAAGTACCGTATTTCAAATATTTCTGATTATTTGAAGTACTTCACTAGGTACTTCAAATCTCAAAGTAGTTCAATTACTCTAAAGTATTTCAAATACTCAAGTATTTCAAGTACTTTAACATATTTCAAATGCTCCACAGTTCTTCCAATACCCATAAAAAAATTTATTTATTAAGTTTTTCTCTTAATAATTTGTTATTATTATTGCTGCGGTCGATTTCCCTTCAAATGTCAGGAAAGTAATAAAGAAAATCAACTTATACACTATCGGAAAATGTTCGCTTGGGTATGGGCAATAAGAGCAAGCGAGAGTAAAGCAACTATTCTATTCTTTTTTATCATATAACACATCCTACAATCGTGAAACCTGCTTTCCCCAACACATGTGCGTGGGCAGCCTGTCTGTGGAATTTCAATTTGTTTCCGCCTTGATGCTTGATGATTCGTGTCACTATTTGCCCCTATGCTAGAGCTCTGGTAGAGTCGTTGAAACACAACACTTAAGCCAGGACTTTCCGATACTGTATATAAGACATAGTAATAATTTTAGGTAAGTACAAATAATAAAATTGAGATCTATCTATTTCCATTAGCTTTCAATAGCACCAAATTTTCGAAATTTCCATTAGTTAATGCATTTCTTTTAGGAGCATTTATAATTTCAGTAAATGAAAAGGGTCTTTCTACAGCTGATGATGCAAGGCATGTATTAAACCGATAAAAACTGTTTTTACTGAGAAGCAAGTTGGGTGTCAAAGTCATTTAAGTATTGAAAAATTTTTAATTCAATTCTTTTTTATCGCTGGCTTTTATACAGTGTGTTTCACTTGAAATGGTAACAGCCCAATAACTTTTTATTTTTTTCCGATTTGAATCAAATTTTACTTAAGTATGGAACCAATTAGGATCTACTTATGACCAGAAAAGCATTCGCCTCCTACAAATGCAAAGCCACCTGCAGTACCAATATATGCGGGGAAAATAAAAAAATCATATTAGGCATATTTTTATCGGAAAATTTTGTTAATGAAACTTATTCAGAATTGTCCAAACACCGTAAGTCCAAAATATAATCAAAATAAAAAAATGTATACATTTTTATTAAAATAATGTCCAATATATATTTACACCATTTGAAAAGCCATAAAAAAAAGCCTTTTAATTATATACATGGTATTTATCTTAAAAAAAATGTGTCTAATTTACTATAAATTTACAATTTATCAAATTATCCATGGAAAACAAAAGTATGTAAATTAAAATAAACAATATGTTAGTTCTGTCAAGATACATGTTAGTATCTAATTTCACTTTATTTTAAATAAAATGGAGAATTTCAATAATTGATATATATTTTTTTTCTACTCCCTTATATAAATTTACTGTTTTCTGTACAGTCTGTAGAATGGATAAGTATGCAATTCCAGGTAACTGAACGGATATATTTCATATCAGTTCTAGGATGGATATGAAATGAAACGGACCAATCACAGTTCGTGTATTAAGTACATATGCAACTACTCATTTTAAAATTAAATTAGTGCGTAAGTTGTCAAAGTAACTGTCAGTGTGTATTTATGTAATATATTAATGTTTAATAAATATTGTAGTTTTTTAAGCTGGTCGTAGAAAAAGTATGCTGTACATACAACTCGAGTGGATTATCCATATAGCACTCAAAAGATTTGAGCACTCCGCCTACGGCGTCGTGCTCAAACTTCTTTATCGCACGATATGGATATCAAATCCACTCTTGTTGCACAAACTACTATTTCGGACTACCATGACTTATTGTAAGAAAATATAAAACTTATAATATCTACTATAGTTTTTAAGAAAAATTCCATACGTCATACATAATTGAAAAAGGTTTTTCTATGGCCTTTCTAATGGTGTAAAAATATATGGGGTATTCCATTTAAAAAAAAACCAAAGTAAAGCTCGTATCTCAGAAATTTGACTTTTAATTGTTTTTCTGAAATGATTTTTGGAAAATAAACGTGATTTCTCATAACTTTTATTTTTAAACGTTTTTACGTAACTCCAAAAATAACGAAGTTAAATGAGGTTCTAACGTTCGCGTGACCACCCTGTACAGTTGACTATAATAAGAAACTTTAGTCTAGTTAAAATAAAAAAACACATTCTTAAATAAATTAATGTTCTGATACTTAGTACATACTAATAATAATATTTTTTTGTTTTTATGTGCCTTTGCTATTTTTCAAAAAGTTTGCCGTCCCTGGATTTTGCCGCCCTGGGCTATAGCATCTATAGCCAACCCCCTAAATCCCCCACTGCCCACATAATGTTAACACTGATTACTGAATAAAAACAGCTATGCAGTAACAATTTTTTGTTTTTTAAAATATCTAAAACATGGAACTTCAAGGACTTCAAATACTTTTAACTAATTGAAATATCAAAAAACATATTTCAAATACTATAAATTGTTAAGTCTAGTACTTCAAATACCGGGAGAGTACTTGAAATACCGGAGAGTATTTGAAATACCAAGCAAAGTAATTCAAATACCAGTGTTTCTGAAAACCAAATACCAAATCCAAATACTCGAAGCAAAGTATTTCAAGTACCAAGTACCAAATACTAAGAATCGAAAGGATTTGAAGCAAAGTACTTCAAATACTGAAAGTATTTGAAATACTTTTTTCAATTACTTTTATTTGAAGTACTCCAGCTCTGACTGTGCATGCGTTTAGTGGGTGCGATACAACGTCTTCGTTTTTCTGGCAGGGCAAAATGAAATTCGTAACACTGCTGAAGAGTAATGAGGAACTGCAGACAGCTGTTAGGGTTTTCCGAGACGTGAACGCAAACCCCGATGAAATTGACAAAGCGGGCCAGTTGGTTGTGGCTAGGTTTTATGACAACAAAACCACGGGAAACACCCTGAATGAGTTGCGGTTCCAACTGTTTGCAAAATCTCTAAGCAAACATCGATTTAATCTCGCAAGCCTACCTCCCACCGAATCAGCGGCACGTGAGCACTCTTTAAGCCCAAACATGGTATGGAAATGATACAAATCCACTGGATTGGGGCTGGAAAAATTCTCAATGTGGTTTGGCTCCCATACCAACGACGAGGGATCCGGCGCCACAAACGCTTCTAAACACAGTGTCCTGCAAATGATCGAAAGGATGTAACGCAGCGTGTGGTTGCAGGAAAACGGGCCTCCGATGCTCCAGAATCTGCGTGAATTGTATGGGACGATCATGTACAAATGCTGCCGAGGAAGATGATATGGATGATTGTGACACAGACATCGATGTTAATCTTGAGCGCCCTGTGACGTCGAACAAATGTACCGATGCAGTCGATGAAAGCGATGACGGAGAAATTGAGGCAGACGATCAAGACTGCCTGCCTTCATCAAAACAATTGAAAATCGACTAACTTTGACATTTGAACAGTGGATTAGGCCTCCTGGGGACACCACTTACAAAAAAACGCGCCATTTACTCTACCGCCAGGTGGTGTGGAAAAGAGTGATTTTATGTCAATACTAGTCAATATTAATACTAATCATAGGTACCTTGCCACAGCTGTTTACATTGAAAAGCTGTCATACTTGTAACAAGTTAACAGCTTGTGCACCTGGAATGCTGACAAATATTTATAACATGTAGAAACTTTGATACAATACAATACAATATTCTTTATTTCCTTTTGGACTCTTTATAGAGTATAGGTATTGTCAATATAATTTTACATGTATAATTACATTCTGTAAAGAAGGTATATCACATAGTACGTTTAACACAAACAAACATAAATATAATTAATATAACAAATTACACAACAAATAACAAATTTTAAATTCTATTATTGAAATATTCGTCAGTAGAATAGTAGGCATTATGGGTGAAATACAACTTCAACTCTTTTTTAAACTTTACTTTGTTTTGGTTGGTATGCAGGTATGTAGGAAGGTGGTTATATGCTTTTATTGCCATATAGTGAGGCCCTTTTTCGAATAGGGTGGTTCGGTGATTAGGCACACTCATACGATTGAAATATCTTGTTCTTGTGTTGTCATTTAACATTCCATTGGTTACAAAATATTGATTATTCTCTTTTACAAAGAGTGCAAGATTGTATAAGTACAGAGAGTATACTGTCATTATTCCCAGCTTTTTGAATAGTGGTGAACAATGATCTAGATATTTGGTGTTAGATATTAATCTTATTATTCTTTTTTGAAGGATGAATAATCTGTTTGTTTCACTCGAGGAACCCCATATAATTATGGCATAATTTAGATAACTCTGTACACTTGCATAATAGAAAAGAAGAATAGAGTGTAGGTTTAACGAGTTCTTCAACATGGATATTGCATAGTGAGCACTCTTAAGTTTACCTGCTACATTGTTTATGTGATGCTTCCAGGTAAGATGGTTATCAACTTCCACACCAAGAAATCTTGTATGCTCGGCAACACCAATACTCCTACTTTGCAATCTAACTAAGTGACTTGATGGATCTGCCCTGCTATGTATATTTGAAAATTGTACTATTACAGTTTTTGATGGATTTAATAGTAGTCCATTTTGCACACACCAGTCTGACATCTTATTTGCTACCTTGTTGGACAGAGTCGCTAAGGTATTTTCATTGCCGCCTCTGACAATAAAGGAAGTGTCATCAGCGAATTGACATACATCAACTCCTGTTATAGATTGGAAATTGTTATTGAGGTCATTACTAAATAAAAGGAAAAGAAGGGGTGAGAGTATGCCTCCCTGTGGTACTCCATATTTGTCTTCTAGGACATCAGATTTAACTTTGCTATTATACACATTTCCTACTTTACCTTTAAGTTGAACAAATTGATAACGACCTGTTAGATATGATTCTATCCACTGAAGTGCCACGCCTCTGATCCCATTGTTCTGAAGTTTTTTTAGCAGAACATCGTGACTTATAATATCAAAGGCTTTTGATAGGTCGAAGTAAATGCCAATGGTCTGTGATTGTTTATCAATAGCATTCATTATTGAAGATAATGAATCAAAAAGTGCAGAGGTGGTAGATTTTCCCTGTCTAAAACCATGCTGTGTGTTGGAAATAAGATTAAACTTGTTGACGTAGGAAGTTAGTCTACTGAACATAGCCCTTTCAAATATTTTAGCGAACACAGACTGAAGGCATAGGGGGCGATAGTTGTTTAAATTGTCTTTGGAACCTTTTTTATGCAGTGGAACACATTTTCCCTCTTTTAGTTTATCTGGAAACACACCTTCCACGAATGACTGGTTGATGATGTGTGCAAGTGGTTCAGCTATTAAATCGGCAACGTAGCCTATTACTGTACACGGTATTCCGTCAGGGCCCTCTGATTGTTTCTTGGTACAACTTTTAATCAGATCCACAAGTTCAGTTGCATCTGTTGGCATCAGGAAGAAGTTATGGCTAGTGATTTTTGCTGATCTATTTTCATATGGAACTATTGCTGGTACTGATTCTTTAACCGATTTAATAAAGTGCTGGTTAAATTGCTCACTAATTATTTTGAGATCGCTGACTTCTACACCATTCATATTTATTATAAAATCATTTTTATTGTTGTTGACTGTTTCCTTTTTTATAAGATCCCAAGTAGTTTTACTAATATTTTGCGAGTTTGCTAGTATATTCTGGCTATGCGATTTTTTTGCTTCTATAATATTTTTTTTATGTTCTTTTTTTAGTGTAGAGTACATTTGTTTTATTTCTTCATTACGTGTTAAAGAATAAAGCCAATGAATTTCTTTTAGCCTTTCTGATTCTTTTATAATTTCTGGAGTCACCCAAGATTTGTTACCTTTGTTTTTAAGTTTAGTTTTTTTCAATGGAAATGCTAATTCAAAGGAACTGGAAATGATTTGAAAGAATTCATTGTATTTTTTATTTGTGGTAGTTGCCGTGTACACATTTTTCCAGTCACTATTATTACTCAGTAGATCATAAAAAATTTTCTTATTTTGATCTGAATAGATACGTTTAGTTATAAATTTATCTTCATTCTGTGTAAGTTTGTTAGGTAATAATAACACAATGGCTAAGTGGTCTGAGAGGTCAGTGACTTGTAAGACTGATGTGGGTTTATTGATAAGATTGGTGAAAATATTGTCTATTAGCGTTGCCGAGCCTGCAAAAACTCTTGTTGGTGCATTTACTGTTTGTGTGAGATTATACGACTCTAGGAGATCTACTAGTTGTGTAGAAGTTGCATCATTAGTTAGTAGGTCTATATTTAGATCTCCTCCTAGAAAGATATAATCATACTTAATGATCGCTTGTTTCAATAAGAGTGATAAGGCATATGATTTCGATAACTTTTCCGCAAGAATCAAAAAGGGCTCCACTTTGAATGGTCGTAGCATCGTAACGGTTCACTTTAGAGACAAACGGCGAACTTTTTTGTAGCAAATTTACTCTAGATTATTTTTTATAATAAGTATTTTGTTGATAAAGTTGATGGTTTCGGAGATATTTGCAAAAAACCGAAAAATGGTACCTTCTTAGGGCCAGAAGGGCCAACGCCGACTTCGCTCGAGGGGGAAAACTTGGGAGAGTAATATCTGGGTCCAAATAAAGCGATTAAAGCAATTTTCAGCTTTCCACTAATTATTTCCTTATTGAGGCTTTTTTTTGACCTGTCGCCTGGCCTATTTCCGCCATTTCTTCGAAAAAATGTTGAAAAATGCCTTATAAGAAAATTTTATATTTTTTCATTATCTACAACTTTTCTGAAGGACATTTTCCGCTAAGAGGTCACGTTTCGCCGAAAATCGCAAAAAAACACTTTCACCCATAAACAGCACCGCCATTTCACAATTTCACTTTATCTCGTGTTTAATTTTTGTTTTTCACGCACCAGCCTAAAAATAGAACAACCAAAAAAAAGATTTCGCTAATGCCATTTAAGTTAAAAAAAAGTGTTGCTCCACGACTTGGGGGATAGCATAATTTTATGATGCAGCAAAGGTTTAAACAATGTATGGTTTTTTTGACCGTTGAAATGAATATTTTGACTTAGATTTTTTTGGTTAACGTCCTTAAAAAAAGCATACTGGTCCTAAATTTTATTTAAATCGAAACAATATTATTAAAACTTCATTAAATTGTTTAAGAAAGTATATATTCGATTTTTTATTTTTTTAAGGTTAAGTACGTATTTAGTAGTTTTATATATATCCAGATTTGTTCGAAATTTCATTGCGAATAATCTCCATTATATTTCAATTACTACCAATACGACCAAAAATATTTGGAAAAACTGATATAAAACAGTGATTTGCAAATTTGGAAATTATTGTACTTCTAGAATATTCCTAGAATAGAGGAATACTGTGAAATATGCAGGAACATATTCAATGTGGCCAAATATAGAGAACAAGCACCCAGCCGACCAATTTTACAATTGGATATGAGGATAAAAATAATATAATTCTTAATTACGTATTCAAGGGGCTCCATAAATCACTCTAATTAATTTTTAATGGTAGTCGTGAATGCTTTTCATCAAAGGACTCCCGTGAACAATACCTTCCAGGATTGAGCCAATTAAATGTAAAAGGGGGGCAGACAATGGGTCCTTAATCCATTAAATTATAAGTAAAAGAAAACAAGTTATATAAATTTAATAGAACTGAAGAAGAACAACAGAAATATTAAATTAGGTCTGAACCATGGCCCCGTAATTATCATTAGGTAAGAGAAAGGCAATCGGATTTGTGTCAACCCAGAGGCACAATGTCATTCCTTATTAGACAGGCAATCGTTAAGGAGAGGAGGTAAATAACTAATAGTGTGCCTTGCAACCCCTAAAGAGACCACGATAAGATTGCAAAATGCTCGCGTTACAAATTAGGAGGCTCACAGACGCTAAATCCAAGGATTTGCGAAGCTCTAGAAAAATTAACCCATTTATTATTAACAGACGAAAGAAACAAGTTTCCGCAACAGGGAATTGTTTTACTACTTCTGCCCTGCCCGACGAAGATGATATTTTATGTGCCTGCAAAAACAAAAGATTTCCAACCATGAATAATCAGTTTATATTATTACCATAAACAAGTACCGTTCGCAATTTGCATATGAAAACACTACCCTGTTCAACATTATTGCATTTTAAATCTTTGGATTCGGGTCATAAAGCGAACAAATTTGGCTTTATGGTTTCGAAACAAAAAGATTTAAATATTTGATTTCGTCAAATAGGTACATGTATTTGTAAATAACATATTATTTACTGTTGACATAAATTATTAATATTCTCATGCAAAGCCTCTATTACAAAAATTGAATACTAAAAAAAAACCTTAGTTACGCGTCAGTACATCAGAAATTAGATGATGTACATACATACATACAAGTAATGAGGTTAAAAACTCTCTCGAACACAAATTGCTGCACATACTCCTTAACGAAGTTAAATAATTATGCAATATTTATAAATTATTATTTACAAGCATTATTTTAATTTACAATTCACAATTTAATTTACAAGCGTCATTTTAATTCTTAAAGGAAATACAACAAAGATGCGTATCCACAACTCACATATCAATTAAACTAATCAAATATACTGATGGTAGATAATTTAGGTTATCAATTTTATGTAAATCAGTAAATCTGAAGAAATATAAAATATTATGTAGAATATTTATGAGCACCTTGATATTGGAACATTGGAACCAATGCTGGGAGCATAGTTTGGAGCCAGCTTAAGACTTTTACAATGTGGAATGATTCAACCTGTGGTCTGTGTTATTGGAGACGGAGTAACTCAAACATCTGGTCATTATTATTTGGCGACCATATGAGGACGATTATGCCTTGGTGAAAATAGACAATACTAATTCAGACTAATATAAAGTTGGAAAAGGCATTAGACAGGATTATGTTCTGTCACCAATCCTCTCTTACATATATAAAAAACCCGCGATGAAAAGTGTATTGGGGAACTGGTATAGTTGAAATATTCTTAATAGTGTGAGGGGTTATGACTAGTCCACAGTACATCGCCTTTTTTTTTAATGATTAGTAACAGGCTGAATTTTCGTGAGTAGCTTCGTTTTGACGAAACGCCCAAGTTTTCTCCCTGCGAAAATTCTCGGTAGTGGTAGCTAATAGCAAAAATTATTTTTTCTATTTCGCACGAATTAGACAATTCGACAACCTGTCAAATTATTTTGGCAATATATTTTTCATTCGTTAAACGTTTGTTAATAGCCCAGTCAATGAACGTTCAATAAGAGGGAAATGCTGAGATCACAATTTTTGACTTGTGGGCTGTGTTTGGATTATTTAGGAGGTAAACATACCAAGAGTTCCCGAACGTAGGAAGTGGGGGGGATGCAGGGGGGCACGAAGGTTCCCGGTTTTTGGTTTTTCGCTCATATCTCGAAAACGGTTAGCCTAATCAAAAAGTGGCTATATGCAAAATTAAAGCTGACTAAACTTTCTACAATAATGTTTCTATTAATTTTCTTCGTATCTGTTATGGTTCAGTAATGAATTGTATAGCTTTTGACTGTATTCTAACTTTATTGTAAATTTATTATAAATTGAAAATAAATTTTAATAATCATCGTAGAAAAAAATTTCTTGTACAGACATCCGTTTCACAGCAGGCTGAATTGAAATATCGAATAAAAAATGTCTTTGCGTCTGTAAGTGTGTGTGTGTGCGTATATATTATTTGTGCGTGTATACCGTTTCATGTAAAAACGATAACTTCTGTTAGACTTAAAATATTTTTTGATTTCAATTTGGAACATACGTAAAACAGCAATATTACCATAATCCCTATTGAAATTGGGCCATATCTGTAATACATGGTGATAACCAGAAGCCTACTAACTCTCATTCGTAAAATACGTTTTATTTCAATTTCAGAGCAAATATTACTAAGCATACAAAAATAAGATATATAAGATTTCTAAACCGCAATATATCAAGTGTATGTTAGGCAAACCAACTTTATTTAAATTAGATGATATATCAGTGTTATTCTAAAATATGGAACATGGTATTTTTAATAACATTATTATGAAGTGAGAATTGTAGGCCTCTGGTTATCACCATGTATTACAGATATGGTCCAATTTCAATAGGGATTATTGTAATATGCTGTTTTACATATGCTCCAAATTGTAATCAAATATTTTAAGTCTAACAGAAGTTATCGTGTTTACAAGAAGCGGTATACACGCATACATAGATATATACGCACACACACACTTACAGACGCAAAGACATTTTTTATTCGATATTTCAGTTCAGTCTATTGTGAAACGGATATCTGTACAAGAAATTTTTTCTACGATGATTATTAAAGTTTATTTTCAATTTATAATAAATTTATAATAAAGATAGAATACAGTCAAAAGATATACAATTCATTACTGAACAACAGCAGATACGAAAAAAAATAATAGAAACATTATTGTAGAAAATTTAGTCAGCTTTAATTTTGCATATAGCCACTTTTTGATTAGGGGTAACCGTGTTCGAGATATGCGCGAAAAACCAAAAACCAGGACTTTCTTCTTGCCCCCCTGCATCCCCACCTCCTACGTTCGGGAACTTTTGATATGTTTACCTCCTAAATAGTCCAAACACAGCATGTTTTTTGTTGTAATCGTCGGGTTCCTTTATTTGTTGAGGGACGATATTACAAGCTATAAATATTTGCTGGAACTAGTCTAACTTGAAATTAATTGTCGGACGCTGCTTTCACACTATTTATTTAACGAGAACACTTAACAATACTTCTTAACAACTATCTTCTATAACTTAACAAGAGTGAATGAATATTGAAAATCTATGTATAAATAATAAAAGTAAGCCACGCCCCTATTTCTACATTTAAATTCTATAGGGCAGGTAATTGCCCTCTAAGATTGGGATGACCACTCCTATTTACTGAGTTCTAAACATACTCCTCCCCTTTGAAGACATCGGCTTCAAAAGAAAAACATATTAAAATATTCCAAAAGGACAGTGACGGTAGGTTGGATTACCCAAATTTTCTAACTAACTACATGGACTAATAATTACAGTAAAATGATTAAGTTTAAGACTTAAATAAATAATACATACAACAAAGATTATACAATAGACAAATGGAGAGTTAGAATAAAACAAAAATAGTCTGGGTGTTTAATTAATGTTCGGAAGCGCGCACACCTTCCGCACGGCTCTTTGTACATCACCACTTGCCGTTTTTATAGTCACCACACGCACTCTACCGTCGGTTCCAGGGTGGAGTCTGCTTACGCGTCCTAGACGCCAGGACTGAGGAGGGGTGTTGTCTTCTACAATGACGACCAAATCGCCAACGCTAAGTTCAGCTTGGCTGAGGGATTGATTTCTTGGCCGTTGTTGAAGTTGAGTTAAATATTCATTTTTCCAACGCTGCCAAAAATGCTGACGAATTTGCTCGACTTGTTGCCACCTTCTTAGTCGATTTTCGGGGACGTGTGTTATGTCAACCTCTGGTATGGTAGTTAACGGTTGTCCAATTAAAAAGTGGCCAGGCGTTAGGGCATCCAGGTCATTAGGATCGGAACTTAGGGGAGTGATAGGTCGGGAATTGAGAATAACTTCTATTCTCGTTAAGAGAGTATACATTTCCTCATATGTGAGGTGCGATTGACCGACAACTCTCTTCAAGTGGAATTTTACGGATTTCACATTAATTTCCCATAAGCCGCCCATATGGGGTGACCTAGGAGGTATATGATGCCATGTTATGCCCTTACTGGCTAAGTTGGAAACCACTGTGTTAAAAGTTTGTGATTTTAAAAATTCTCTTAATTCACTTAATTCGCGGTCTGCTCCACGAAAATTGGTTCCGTTGTCGGAATGTAAGTGAGATATATGTCCGCGCTTAGAAATTAATCTTTTTAGAGCGTTTAAAAATGACTCCGACGTCAAATCACCAACTAATTCTAGATGAACTGCCTTTGTGGAAAAACATACGAAAACCGCTATGTATGCCTTTACATTGCGTTTACCACGACCACGTGATTCCTTGATTAAAATAGGTCCCGCGTAATCTACACCAGTAACTGCAAAGGGTCTGTTAGATTCAGTTCTAGAATTAGGTAAATTACCCATTTTGTGTGTCATAGAAGTTGGGTTAACTCGATAACATTTAACGCATTTATGTAATTGATTGCGAACAATACTGCGGCCCGAAATTATCCAAAATTTTTGTCGCAAGGCTGCTAAAGTACCTTGGAGACCGGCATGAAGTTGTTGCAAATGCTCCTGGGTAATTAAAAGCTTAGTGATATGACTATTTTTGGGTAACAAAATAGGGTGTTTAATGTCGTAGCCCAACGACGAATTTTTTAGTCTACCACCTACACGTATTAATCGATCGCGAGCATCGTAAAAAGGATTTAACGATAATAATGATGATTGTGTATCTATTGGCTGATTTTTTCTGAGCAAAAATATTTCAGATGGAAACTCCCTTTCTTGTACAAGGAGTATAAGAGTTTTCGTTGAATTAGCAAGCTCATTTACTGCTAATGAAGTACCAGAATCTTTATTTCTCGGATTTTTACAATTTTTAATAAATCTCAAAACCCAAGCCATCACTCGTTGAGTTTTTGTATAAGTAGAAAATCTTGTAAGAATAGAAAATTCCCAAGTAGTTATTGGGTTTGTTACTAACGTTACTTTTCGCCTTTCGGGTAGATCAATAGGGTTTAGATCTTGACTGTTTATAGGCCACTCACAGAGATTTCGTGATAACCATTTTGGACCGTGCCACCACAAGTTGTTGTTTTGGATGAGATTTGGTGAAGTACCTCTACTCAGCAAATCCGCGGGATTGTCCTCACCTTTGACATGACTCCAATTATTAACAGACGATAGAGACTGAATTTCCGAAATGCGATTTGCTACAAACGTCTGAAAGGAACCGGAGTTTGATTTTATCCATGCCAGTACGATGGTGGAGTCGGTCCATAGATATATTTTATCTAGGTCAAGATTCAACGTTTTTAATAGAGCGTCAACTAAACGAGCTAAAAGTAGCGCTGCTGATAATTCTAATCTAGGTATAGAAACTGTTCGTAACAGAGCTACTCTTGACTTAGCGCATAGCAGCCGTGTTTCATTTTGATTAGTATGATCGGTTACTCTTAAATAAACGGCAGCGCCATATGCTATTTGCGACGCGTCACTGAAACCATGCAATTCGACGGTTTTTGGTAATAAAGGTAGCACATTTCGTGGAATTTCAAGTTTATTTAAATAAGGTAGTTCTTGTACAAAATCACTCCAAATACAAAAAATGTTATGGGGGACTGGTTCATCCCATGACGTTTTAAGCGACCATAATTGTTGTAAAATGATTTTAGCGCGAATAATAATCGGACCAGGAAGTCCTAAGGGATCAAAAATTTGAGCTGTGATAGATAACATACCTCGCCTTGTAATTTCCCTTTGAACGATTTGTTGTTTGACTTCGTATTTTAAGGAATCTGAGTTGGGATTCCATAAAATTCCAAGTGTTTTGGTGTAATCATCTTTATCTAAACGAACGTCAACATTTGTTTTGATCTGAGATATATCCGGTAATAAAATAGAGTGATTTGATGCCCATTTGCGTAATTCGAAACCGCCTTGACTTAAAATTGAAGTTAATTGATTCTTTGTAATTAAAAGTTCATCCAATGAATTATGACCTGTAAGTAGATCGTCGACATATATGTCGCGTAGAATAATTTTACTAGCGAAGGGATATTGATTTTCATTTTGTAAGGCTAACTCCTTCAAACACCTAGTCGCGATAAAACTGGCAGGCTTAGTACCGTAAGTTAGTGTTTTTAATCTAAACGTTTTTAAGAGGCAATCTGGATTTTCTCTCCAGAAAATTCTGTGATAATCACTATGATCGGGATTCATTTGAATCATTCTATACATTTTTGCAATGTCACCACTTAAAACGTATTTATGAGTACGAAAACGAGTTAAAATGGAAAATAGGTCTTGCTGAATAGTGGGACCTGCTAATAAATTGTCATTCAGACTTAAACCGTTGGTTGTTTTTAAAGAAGCATTGAACACTACTCGTACCTTGGTAGTTATAGAATCTTTTACTACCGCATGATGAGGGAGATACAATGCTTTAATATTATTTATTTCGTCAAGTGGAACTTCTTTCATATGATTTAGTGATTCATATTCTCTCATGAAATTAATATAATCGTTTTTTAATTCAGGATTTTTAGCTAAGTTTCTCTCGAGATTATAAAATTGTTTCAAAGCGATACTACGTGAATCGCCTAAGTTCGGCCCATTTTGTTTAAATGGTAATTTAATAATAAAATGACCGGTTGCATTCCGTTTAGTTGTCCTTTTAAAATAAGACTCGCATTCTAAATATTCCGAAGAAAGACCGGAAGTATTACAAATATTATTGCACTCTTCTAATTCCCAAAATTTCTCTAATTGCTGTTCAAGTATATTGGTATGCATAGAGATTTGCATTTTATTGCTTGCATAAATATTATTTGAATAGGGATTAGAAAAACCCCCGATAATATAGCCTAAACGTGTTTCTTGGAAGATAGAAGGACCCTTTATGATTTTATTGCTTCCTAATAATTCCCAAAATACATCTATACCTATAAGCAGGTCTATAGGTGCTGATAAATTAAAATTAGGGTCTGCCAAAGGTATGTCATTTGGAATTTCCAAATATTTCTTGTTTATTGTTACTAACGGCAAATTTTCGGTTATCCTTTCAATTACTAAGCATTTAAGTTTAGGAGAATAATCGCTGTGCTGTGATTTAATTGAAATTACCGCTGAATGTTTAATATCTGTCTTGATTTGACCTTATGCCGCCAATGGTCATATTAATAGGGTCTTGTCTGATATTTAATTTTTTACACAAAGCTGTGGTTATGTAATTTGACATAGAGCCCGAATCTAAGAGCGCTCTGCATTTATGCATGTTGTTGTATATATCCCTAACTAAAACAATAGCTGTAGGTAAAATAGGAATTTGATTAGATTTAACAACGTCAGATACTAAAGTAACTGCGGTGTTATCAGTATTAATTGGCATACTGTTATTAGCCTGCTCGCTTTGATGAATTAACGTGTGGTGCTTTTGATTGCACTCATTACACGTGTGTTTTGAAAAACAATTAGAAATTTCATGATTTTTGCGCAGGCAGTTTGAACATAATTTTAATTGTTGGATTTTAGATATGCGCTCCGCTATGGGTAGCTTTAAGAAATGTATGCATTGATGAATGCTATGTGATAATTTGTTACATAATTCACAACTGTTGGATTTTCGCGTGGAGACATGAGATACGGCACGTTGATTTACCTTAGTTAACTGTAACTTAGGTTGTTGGCGTTGATTATTTTGTGTGACTGTATTTAAAGATTCTAACAATTGGCATCTATTTTCTAAAAAGTTCTTAAGGGAATCAAACTTCGCGATTTCTGTAGTAAGTGTGGATTGCCATTCTTTAACTGTATTGTAATCGAGCTTTTCTACTATAATCGGAACGATTAGGGCATGATATGTATCTATAGGAACGTCCAACTTTTTTAATGCTGCAATATTTGAATTTAAAATGTTTAACAGATCACGAAGTGCGATGTGTGAGGTTTTTAGTACGCTAGGAGCTTTAATTATTGCCAAAATGTGATCTTGAACAATGAGTCGTGTGTTCTTGAATCTTTTCTCCAAGATATTCCAAGCAGCCTTGTAATTTTCGTTAGAAATTTCTAACACCTCGATAGAACGTAGGGCTTCATCCCGTAAACATGATTTTAAATATTGCAAACGTTGGCAATCAGTTAAATTGTTGTCTTTGTCGTCAATTACTGATGTAAACGAATTATAAAATGACAACCACTCTTTATATGATCCGTCGAATGTTTTTAAATTAAGTGTGGGAAGATTAATTGTATTTTGCTTCTTATTTCCGCTATTTGATAAATTATTGCTAGAATTTGTGGCTGAATTTGCAACACATTTTTCAAGAAGTTCTTTTATGTCACTTATAATGACGCAATATTGATTCTCGATTTTTTCGCGTTCTTCCGCATGTTTTTCCACAGTTGTGACCGTATCTAGTAATTCAATTTCGTTTTGAACGTTGTTGTAATAATTAAATGCTGAATCTAACATACTTTTTCGCATTTTTAATTCATGAATGTTGTCTTTTATATAATCGAATGATTTTACAAACGTGCTACAACGCGTTAATTTCGATTTTATGGTGGTTCTAACCTTGATCAAGTTTTCTAGCTTAGACATTTTGTAGGTTTTAGGAAGGATAGTTAATTAAGGATTAGTTAAGTAAGGAACAGACTGACCTTTAAGTGTTGCTTAATAGATGATTTAAGCGTCCACGTGGATTTCGCTTTAGTTGTTGAAAATCCTTACACTTGATTTTTGTATAAATCTCGTCTTGATGTTTTCTTGAGATATTTCTTGAAGACTAATATCCGGCTCGAAGGACCAATGTTTTTTGTTGTAATCGTCGGGTTCCTTTATTTGTTGACGGACGATATTACAAGCTATAAATATTTGCTGGAACTAGTCTAACTTGAAATTAATTGTCGGACGCTGCTTTCACACTATTTATTTAACGAGAACACTTAACAATACTTCTTAACAACTATCTTCTATAACTTAACAAGAGTGAATGAATATTGAAAATCTATGTATAAATAATAAAAGTAAGCCACGCCCCTATTTCTACATTTAAATTCTATAGGGCAGGTAATTGCCCTCTAAGATTGGGATGACCACTCCTATTTACTGAGTTCTAAACACAGCACTCTAGTAAAAAATTGTGATCTCGGCATTTCTCTCTAGAAACCAGTCATTGACTGGATTATAAAGAGTTTGTTTTTCGATTGCTTTGGTTACGTTTGCGCGAGTTAATTATAATAAGCCCCGTGTTTGTCCACAACAACATATTGCCAAAATAATTTGATAGGTTGTCGAATTGTCTAATTGGTGTGAAATAGAAAAAATAATTTTTGCTATTAGCTACCACTACCGACAATTTTCGCAGAGAGAAAAGTTGGGCGTCTTGTCAAAACGAAGCTACTCACGAAAATTCAGTCTGTTACTAATCATTAAAAAAAAGGGCGATGTACTGTGGACCAGAGCTGTTACGAGTACTAAAATAAAGTAACCGTAAAATTCTAAGTACGAGTACTCAAAAATTTTACTCGAGAGCATTTACTCATAAGTACTGTGGAAATCTACGAATACGGATAATACTCGTAAAAGCACGAGTAATAAGTACTGGTAGATTTAGTTTATTAAAACAATTGTGTTATTAATAAGTAAATATACATTATTTTATAATGTTTATTTAAAATAGCATTTGTATGTTATAAACACCATTAAATAAAATAGCCTAGTATAGTATCAAATTAACAGTTTTAATTCTCAGTTGTTTAGATTTAAAAAACGATTCTTTGGTAGTACATTTTCATACTAATATCAGAAAAAATGAAATGGATGTCCTAAATTTTTATAAAATGTAATAACATAATAAAAGAAAAATAATACAACCTACTAAAACTACTAGCTTCTCAAAATTATCATCTGATAGGGCATGTCTCCTAGGACTATTGATTATCGTAGCAAACAAAAATAATCTTTCTACTGCTGCAGATGATGGCAATGGTGTATTATACTTTATAAACATTTTCTTCATTGTTGGATAATCGTCCAAGATATTTAGATTGGACCTAGGGTCACTAATATATTGCAGATGTTCTAATTCTGCTTTATTTTTAATTAAATTGGCTGTTTTAGGAAAACTGGACTCGGATAAATTTGTTCCGGGAATAATGTCAGACTCACTGAAGTCAAAAAATGCATGTGAAGCTTCAACAGAATCATCGTTAGTAGATGCATTATCTATTGCTTCAACATCGATAAATTGGTTTGCGTTATTTATTACTAATTTCTCAATTGATGACATATTCATGTTTTTATCACATGTTTTACTGATAATATTAAACCATCGTAATTTAAATAGAGGATGAATTACGAAAGCTATTATAGCAACATTTATCTTAGGAGAACAAATAGGCTTGCAGAACAAATAAGCTACGCTACACTAAATGTTGTGGTGGTAGGGAGTCCCCACTCTCCTACTCGTAAATATTATATTACTGTTTTCACGAGTATTTCATACGAGTATTTTTTAATTTGTTGTAAGTAAAAGTGATAAGTATTTCAAATAAAAAGTACTTATGAGTAAAAAATTACGAGTATTTTTTTTTACTCGCGAATAAAATACGAGTAAAGTACTCGAGTACTTGCCCAGCTCTGCTGTGAACTAGACGTTATGCGGGGCGAGACGAATGAATAGGCGGCAAATAGATCTCCCGTCTTTACTCCACTTACCACAGCTTTTACATTAAGTGAGTGAGAAGATACCGGTCATCTGGCGTGGCGTGTAGGAAGACGTAGAGTCTGCGTTGTGCAGCCAATGTATCTCAACGGCAACGCTTAGGCGGTACGTCGATCACTATTGCACTATACGATTGAGTAACTATAGGCTGAATCAAGATTTTCAACTTGAGACTTGCAGATTATACCACCTTCGTTGCAGCCAGCGAATACGAGCTCGTACACCTACTTAACAGGCTTCAGACAACAACTTTTGGTGCTGGTTTAAGTGTAAATTAAAATAAAATGAAAATTATAATTGTAGGCTGAGCAAATGATAACCATTCAGACACATTAAAGATAGGTAACTGTGACCTAGTAAACAAGATGCCTTTAAGACCTGTAAAACAGTACGGGCAACTATGAATATGAAATTCAGCCAAGAAAACGGACGCCTAGATTGTAACGATCCATTTTTATTAAGGGTAATTTGTACCATATTTTGACAATTTTCGTATAATTTAGTATATTTTAGTAAAATCTTTAGTTTGTCCATTACTGTACTTTCCTTAGATTCAGCCTAAAAGGACCGGCAGATCCAAAATATAGTAGGTATAATAGCCCTACTTTGACTTTTATTAGTTCCACGGGGACGCTTCCCCACTGACTTGACACTGTGGGGAGTATAAATTGCTCGGGCACGTAGATTCGAGCTCCGGTCAGGGAGAATCTGCCCCAAGCAGTTGCCACTTTGTGGCTGGGCCTTGCTCTGTCCGAAATAAGTTTACGTAGAGATTATTAGATGGTAACTTGCATCGACAATAATAATTCTGCTACAGTATCCAACTTCTCGTTAATAAATCGTCGAATTATATTTAGAGCCTGTCTGCAGCTCTAAATATTTGTCGTTATCAGTTTGATAACGTATTGTTGTATAACTCTGTGTGAGAGTGCTTCGAAGAAGTTTTTGATGAACCCTATTCCCAGACTGTCAGTAAAAACTTTTTATAAAGATTTGCGTTCCCCTCCGATTCTATGTTTTGTTGCTGTTTCACCAGGAGGTGATGTCGAGAGAACCCTCTCCCTAAGTTTTAGTGTGCGTTTGCAATCTCGTTGCAGTTTTGGTTTATTGCAATTTAATTTTGTTTTATTGCAATGCAATTTTGTTGTTTTTGATGTATGTAAATTTTGCTAACAGCCGACGCTGTTGTTTTGTTGCAAAGTAATCTGTTATAATTACTTTTAAGATTTTGTAGTTTTGAGTTAAGTTTATAGTAAAATATTGTCGTTTTAAAGTAATAATTAGTAGTAAAATCAGTTGGCCAACACTCTAATTTTCGGGTTATTACAAATAACATTTTAGATTTTTGAATTCTTTCTATTATCGGTATTTTTGGGTATACTGTTTTATGCATTGTATGTCTTGTATTAATTAGTGAAAAGCAACTTTGTTGTCCACCTCTGAAACTCATTGCTCTGCTTTTGTTGTATTTATATTTGCTGATATATTTGTTATAGTTCATTTTCGCGTTTTATTTATTTTTCAGTTATGATAATAAAAAAATAATTATAGGGTAATTATGGAATATTTAAGATTTACTAGAATTTGGGGTATTGATTGGGTATTGTGTAGTTATTTTATAATTATATTAAAGCCTTGGTATTTTGCCATTGCGTAAAATCATTATGCTTCAAGATCAGCAACTTGCCAGTTGACTAAAGTTTGAGGTGACAGAAATATCACAAGATGTGCAAATGACATGTCTTAATTTTCTCAATTTTTCTTTACTCCTCCAAGACATGGACTGTTAGGGAAGCGGATAGATGGCGTACCTATTGATGCTTTCGAGGTGCAGGTCTGGAAACGTTTGCTACGAATTCGTTGTCTCTACAGAATCGTATTCTCCCGAATATTATCTAATTTTTTTTGTCACATCAACTGGAGAGGGAATGATGTAGAACGGTTGATAGTTTAAAGGAAACCAGATGGCAAGAGAAGAAGAGAAAACCCTCCAAAGCATTGGGCTAATGTCACCAAGGAAAAAAGCTTTGGTGGGGCTGTGCACCTGCCAGGTAACCGCGACATATGGCGAGATGTCGTCACACGTCCTATACAATAAACGGAGGCCAACTAGAATAAAGCATGTATCACAAAACTTCTGGCATAGACGACGTGAATAAGAAGAGGAAAAGGAAGAACTATAAAAAAAGAATTTTTCTATGTACTGTTCCGGAACGAAGTGGAACTTTTGTGTTGGGAATGATTAGTGTAAATAAAAATTAACAAACTGTGAGAGTTATAATCACTCAATTAAAAATAGTTATAGAGGCATAACGAGTTTTTAATTAAAAGTTCACTTATATTCTTGATGCTCGTTTGGGAAAAAGGAAAATTTTTCGGATTATCAGTTCTATCATTTCTATCATTTTTGAGAATATCTTCTCAAATATTCAGCGAGTTCAGAGAATTTCTGAAACAAAAATCTAAATATATTGGACTAATAGTAGTAGTATCTGTTCTGAAAGTATCAAATTCTGTCTCTTAAGTAATTTCTACAAACACCAAAACATTTAAACACTAGACTTGAATATTCTGACGCAATGCGCATTTCACAAACTATGTAGACATTATCTGTAGATGATTAAAACTGATAGAATTCTGTCTTATTCTTAATATTAGTAATTACTGATTTATCTAAATGTGATAGATTTTTATTAGTTTAATTTAAAAAAAAACACGTTTTGCTCGTTATTAACATATCGTGAAATTAACAAAGAATGAGTCATCCCGTGTTGTGACATGGGAGAACTAACGTGAGGCAAATACTTTTTAAAAGTTTGAAAATATGTGCTTAATTTACTATCGGATGTTTGTGTTTGCACCTTCAGAGCTAAATATCACGTAGAGTAATTAAACCCGGAATCGCTAGATTAATATGATTACAAATGATGTTCCAGACAAAGCATTCTTTTATATATTTCAATCTTTCCTGTGCTAATTAATTTTATAGTGCTAAAAAGGAATGCATAAAATGAAGCATCGCTACATAATACACTGTCAGTATCTAAATTTCTCAAGAAAAATCATTAGGGCAAATAAATAAATATTTAACACCACCGCTGTGATTAAATTTTGACTTTATGTTTTCTTCCTTAAATAAGTAAGCAGACTATTCGATTCATTGACATAGTAGAGCCAATAACAGCAATTTTTTTTTCAGAATATTACATCAATTAAATGTCATTATAGAAGTAAAATAAGCGTCTTTTGACATCATGATCATACAATTTTACCGATGTAAAACTTTATAGTCTTATCGTTATAAAACGCGTTACAGTCATTGACATATGTGTTCTATTTCGTGCAATAATTTCCACAAATACCTCTCGTGCAAATTATAGTAACATATATCATATATAGTACTATATAGATTCACCCTTCTTATTTAACTATTTCAATTTCCCTACTGTTACAGTTCAAATTAATAAATTGTTAGCTAAGCTCTTACAATTTAATCAGACAGAAGATTCTTCAGAGAAAATTTCATGTAAAAATTGTAACAAACTCATATAGGGAAAAGTTAAACATAACCTTTATAATGTAGTTAAAAAATAATTATCACCGTGGCAACTGAAATTAAATAAAAATGCCTCCCACTAGGCAAATTAGTTATTGCACATGTAGGCACAAATGGCATAAAGCTAGATATAAAAACAACTCAAACACACTCACTCGGGAAGGATATAAGAATAAACTGTATTTACAGTTAGTAGTAATGCATCACAAATTAATAGCACGTTAATATAATTCCAGACACATGCAATGTACATTACAACTCGTAAAATTTGTTCAACTTCTCAACTTCTCTATATAATTAAGCAATTATAACTTTTTTGTGGCACTGTGGAACTAATCCAATTAGCCAGAAACAAAATATTATTGGTAAAACCAACACTTACATAAATATTCAAAATTAACTGGATATTGTATATTCTTACTAAATCTATGAATCTGTACTTCTCGTAAAGACACCCCTGTATCTTTTTTATTTGTGGCCGAATTAACTCCAAATTTTTATCAGCCATACAAGTCCATAAGATGACTTTGTTCAACACATAAATGCCGTCTAAATCTAAAACGCCGGCCTACTGCGATAAAAAGAAAATGTCAATTTTCGAGAAATTATAGTAGGCTTAGAGATAGACAAAAATTTTGTTAATGAAAGTTGTTCAGGATCATTTCATATGCCCCTCTGTAAAATTTTGTAAAAATCGGAATATTTTCAAAAAAAAAATTTTTTTTCACTTCTCGTGAAGACATATCTTTTTTATTTGTGACCGAATTAATTTCAAATTTTTATCAGCCATACAACTCCATAAGGTGACTTTATTCAACACATAAATGCCGTCTAAATCTAAAACGCCGACCTACCTACTGCGATAAAAAGAAAATGTCAATTTTCGAGAAATCATAGTAGGCTTAGAGATAGACAAAAATTTTGTTAATGAAAGTTGTTCAGGATCACTTCATATGCCCTTCTGTGTGAATTTTGTGAAAATCGGAATATTTTCAAAAAAAAAGAGAATACATAAAGAGAACTTTTTCCAACAAATGAAAGTTGTGAACAAAAATCAGCATTCAATAAAACACTAAAAGGACTTTTTATTTTTACATATCAAGTTGAATGTAATATCTTTTCTTTTTTTCTTTTTGTTATTTCTGTTCTGCAGGAGTAACTCTCCATCATATCCTTCCTCCTTATCGACTCACAAATTTAGGAACATCGACGGTTTTATTGTTTTAAATGTTAAGAGTGCCCGTGAAATTAACTGTCAATATGTATTGTTTTATTTATTTCGTCATTGCTGTCATGACAGAAGTGACTTGTTATTTTCTGTGGAGTTTGTTAGTATTTCTTGTTTTAATAATTTAATTCATACTAAAGTTTCCTTATTTCATATCTTTGCTCATAATGGTTAGAATACTTTTAACTACTGATGAAAAAATTGAATTAATAAAGATAGTCTGTGAAAATGTACGGTCTTCAAGAGAAGCAGCAGAAGAACTTAATTTAAGACATCCTCTAAGACAACCAATACACCATGGTACCGTAGCAAGAATATGTCACTTGTTCAATACAACTGGCAATGTGCTTAAACCGAGAGTACATCTTAATCGAAATCACGGAGATGATAATGTTATATTTGCGGCGTTTAACGCCAATCCCACTACCAGTCTTCGAAATATGGCTCGTGACCTTAATTTGTCGGCGTCAAAAATTTGGAGATGTTTAAAACGCCATAAGCTACAACCGTTTAAACCAAAATTTTTACATACCTTGGAGGAAGGTGATGAAGATAGAAGACTAGAATATTGTTTATGGATCCAAGGTAATTATTTAAACAATAGAGACTTCTTGAAGAAAGTAATTTTCACGGATGAGGCAACTTTCTCCACCAACGGGGTAGTGTCATCACAAAACTCTAGGTTCTGGGCAGTAGAAAATACTGATTGGATAATAAATTGTAAAAGGCAATATTCCCAGAAGGTAAATGTGTGGTGCGGAATTTTTAACGAAACAATAATAGGGCCGTTTTTCTTTTTTCAAAATATAAATGCGTTAAATTTGCTAGAATTTCTAATAATGATCTTTGGAATGCAATAGTTGATTTTCCTTTGGAACAATTGTATTTTCAACTCGACGGAGCATCTATCCACAATTCCGTAGTAGTGAGAGCATGGATGAATGAACATTTTCCCCAAAGATGGATAGGACGATATAGCCCTCTAATACATTGGCCACCCAGATCACCTGATCTCACTCCAATGGATTTTTATTTTTGGGGCCACATTAAAAAATCAAGGAGGTTGAATAAATAAGGAGTCGCCATAAGAAGCAGAATGTGGCAGCACATTCCTCATTTTAGTATGATCGAAACGTCAACAAAACGCGACATGTACGTTGGTTTAATATTATTATAAAATAAATGTTTTTGATAGAAAATAGTGTTTTTCGCCATAACATATGATTTCGTGTCCGCCAAGTAGCTGTACAAGTCAAAGTAGTATCGATAAGAAGAAATGTTTTGGAATCACTTTTCATAGGTTAAAACAGGTCCGTACTCAAAAGATATGTTGAAACTATTTTCTATTTATTTTAGATTGTATTTTAAATTATATTATATTACATTTGCTTGAAATGTGAAACCGTCATCTCATTCATTACTCTACTGGCTTGATATATGGTAGTGTCAATGTGTAAAGTCAACTAACATGTATCTCCTCAAATGCTGTATAAACTTTTTTTAAAATTAGGACCTGGCGAGCCGTTCATGACAGTGTGATCACAAGCCACGCCTTCTGCGGCCGTTTCTCACTGTAGGATATAAGCTTTATGGCTACTCCTTATTTATATTCTACCTCCATGTAAAAAACAAAGTTTATATGTCCAGACCTCAAAATGTAGAGCAGCTTTGTGAGAGGATAAGGTAAGCGTGTTTAGAAGTTACAGGTCAAGAACTGCGAAGAGTTGTAATAAATAACAGAAAACGGATTGAGAAGTGTATTACACTTGAGGGTGGGTTAGTGGAAAGGGGCCCAATATAATAAATAAGTAAAAAAAAACCATTAACTTCTTTTATTTTTGAACTTTTCTAACACTGCGGCTTTTGCTTTATCTGTATTTTTTTTTCGACAATATTATCATTCATTATTAGTAGTTTTCTCCGTAAAAACAACGGCCCTTTTCAGGACCACCAATTTAATTCAAAAAGAATTCGTTATATGACAGCATCCTACCAACCTACATATTCTTGACAGATGTTAAAACTCATTGAAGTAATTAGATTTTAATTTTAATTATTCTAAGGCCGGCGTTTTAGATTTAGACGACATGGGGCATATGAATGAATGAATGAATGAATAGTATTTATTTATTTATCTAAAGATAATACATTACAGTAGACATAATATAGGCACTAAGTTAGTACATAAATTACAATTATATACAAATACGCATATTCTAACAACTCCTATTTTTAACAGACATACTTAATAATATATACCTATATGCTTACATTTACATATTTTCTTTCACGTACTTAATAAGTTTTGATTTGAATGAACCAATACTATTAATAGTCTTCAGGTCATTGGGTAAAGAGTTATACTCAATGATACCTTTATGAAACAAACGATTGTAAGTGAGAGTTTTAGTTGTTCTATTTACGTAACAGTTGTCTTTGTTTCTAGTATTGTAGTTATGGACTTCATTTACACTCACTACCCTTGAGTATAAATATTCAGGCACCCTCTTATTCAATGTTTTATAAACAAATAACATTGTTTGAATATACATATTCTTTTTTATATCCAGCCAGCCTAATACTTCCAACATTATATTAATGCTTGTATATCGATTTGCACCCAAAATTATACGCATTGCTTTATTTTGTAGAATCTGCAGTCTGTAACAATTTACTTGGGATACATATATAACTGATGAACAGTAAGTAAAATGGGGCAAAATAATGCTGTTGTATAATGTTACTTTTGTGTTTATGGAAATGTGTCCACTAATTCTATAAAAGTATCTTATTTTTTTACCAATTTTCTTAGAAATATAATCCACATGATTCTTAAATTTTAAATTCCTATCTATTAATAACCCCAGGTATTTAATTTCATCTTGAAAATCCAAGACCTTATTTCCAATTTTGACTTTTATTTGTAAATCACAAAAATTTTTATATGCCCAATCGGATCCTATAAACGTACACTTTGATTTTGTTTCGTTTATTTTTAGCCTGTTTACATTAAATTTGTCAGTAAGCCTCTTTAAATCTTCATTAACCGTTGCAATCAAAGTTTCATAGTTTTTATGACTAAAATAGATTAGGGTCTCATCTGCAAAGAGATGTATTTTACAATTTATTAAAACTTTACCTAAATCATTAATATACAGAATAAATAACAGGGGACCAAGGACACTCCCTTGCGGGACTCCATTGTTGTTATAGCGGCTTTCAGAATATTGTTCCTCATATTTAGTTTTTTTGGCATCTAAATGATAAGTAACTTTCCAACCACATTAAAGTTGTGCCAGAAAATCCATACCTTTTTAATTTTAGAATTAGAGTATGTCGATCAATTGTCTCAAAAGCTCTCTTTAGGTCTATGAAGACCACACATATACCAAGTTCATGATTTATATCATTGATAGGGCGCATCTCTTGTGCTAAGTTTGTATTAGGTACTTTTGGAACTGGAAAAATAATGGATGTTTTAAATCTATCAGGAACGATACCTTTTTCTAAACTAAGGTTAATTAAATTCCTTAAGGGATATCCTATGACATGAAAGAGTTCTTTAATTAATTTTAAATCTATCTCATCTATGTTACCGTTTTTACTTTGACTAAAGATAATTTCCTTCAACTCCTTTATTGATACTTGTTTAAATACAGTAAAAGTAGAGGAGCATAGTGGTATGATGTTTGTTAATAAAGCTTCAGCAGTAATATTGTTATCAATGTTAGATACAATTGTTTCAATACTCTCAATATAATAATTATTTAACACTTTGGTAATGTCACTTGGTCTATGGTAGTATGCATCATCACAAACAATTCCGCCTATTTTTTGCTTTTTGCATCCCAATATGTCTTTTAAATTAGACCACATTAATTTTGAATTATTTTTGTTTTTGTCTATCGTATCATGATAAAAAATTTGTTTTGAATTATCTATAGTTCTCGTTACTAAATTCCGGCATTTTTTATATGCTACCCAGTCCTCATTATTTCCAGTCCATTTATATTTTTTATATGCGTTATTTTTGTTTTTGATAGCCTCTCTACAGTCATCATTCATCCATTTATTATTTAACTTTATTCTGGTTTCTTTTAGGGGTGAAACTGTATCTAATGTTATTATTAAATTATAAAAAAAAGGTATCAGTTACTTCATTTATATTCGTACTACTATATCTCCAGTCTTTTTCAACCAATAAATTTGATAATTTAGTATAATCTAATTTACCTCTTGTTAATTTGACCTGAAAACTATTAACGATATTATCTGTATAAACATGTACAATGGAATGATCGGATATTATATAATTATGATCCACAGTTACATTTATATTTGCATGATTTCCAAACACTAAATCTATTGTAGTTTTACTAATATCCGTCACCCTAGTATATTCCGTCACGAACTGTTTAAAGCCAATATTTTCAAACATATTGCTTAAATTTCTTTTTATCGCATTGCTGTCTTTCCAGTTGATGTTAAAATCTCCTACTACTAGTATATTATAATTACAATTTTTTACCAAATTTACTTCAAACCATTTAAAAAAGTTATTAACAAAGTCATAAGCATTTCCACTAGGTGAACGATAAACAGCTATTACCCAATAAGTAATTTTATCTATAATAACATTCAATGACACTAACCAGAACTCCTTTTGTTGAAGTGATCCTGAACAACTTTCATTAACAAAATTTTTGTCCATCTCTAAGCCTACTATGATTTCTCGAAAATTAACATTTTCTTTTTGTCGCAGTAGGCAGGCGTTTTAGATTTAGACGGCATTTATGTGTTGAAGAAAGTCAGCTTATGGAGTTGCATGGCTGATAAAAAATTGAAATTAATTCGGCCACAAATAAAAAAGATACAGGGGTGTCTTCACGAGAAGTGAAACAAAAAATTTTTTTTTGAAAATATTCCGATTTTCACAAAATTTTACAGAAGGGCATATGAAGTGATCCTGAACAACTTTCATTAACAAAATTTTTGTCTATCTCTAAGCCTACTATGATTTCTCGAAAATTGACATTTTCTTTTTATCGCAGTATGCCGGCGTTTTATATTTAGACGGCATTTATGTGTTGAATAAAGTCGTCTTATGGACTTGTATGACTGATAAAAATTAATTCGGCCACAAATAAAAAAGATACAGGTCTTTACGAGAAGTGAAACACACTGTATATTAATACGAAATATATCATCGGTATAATGTAAATTATGTTTAAATGTCCAATTTACAGTTGAAATAATATAATAATAATATATTTAATAATATATTTACAGACCTATATTTAATTTACATGTTAGACAGAAAAAAAATAATAAAACTTTTCAGGTATCGAGGTATTAAAATGAAATAAATAAATAATCAAATATATATTTTCACGAACAGACTATTTATTTTATGCATAGTACAGTGTACATGCGTTTCATGTATAACTCAACAGAATAGAATAGAATAAGTTTATTTAACAAATTGTTCTACTACAATGTAATTATTAAAATCTGAAACATTATGATAAATGAACCAAGCCCCCACATTAAGTGCTATTTAGAGCACTTGAGCGTGCATTGGGCACACAAAAATATATTTATTGCTCTAAATAATACTTAATGTGGGGGCTTAGTTCATTTATCATATTGCCCCACCTGTCATACGTGCGGATAGTTGGCATATGTTTGTGGACATACCAAACTGTACTTTAAGAAAAAAAATTGCGGATAAACATTTCGCACAAAAAAACTATTCCGACTGGTCTATAACGCTATTATACGTAATAGCACATAGACTACATTCCTTTTCCATTTCCGGTAGCGGGACGATGGATACTATTGATTGGGCATTGGTCAATGTAGTACTGTTCTCTCTATCTTTATTCGTCGTGTGATTGGTCGAAGCATATGTGAGAGCTATTTGCGATAAAGGCTACTCAGCCTTTATTACAATATCTATTGAGCCAGTATTACAATATCTATTGTTTCATCGTGATATTTAGTTTCTTGGTTGTCATTACTCTTAAAATATGTCGAATTTTACAGACGAATTTTTTCAGTTACATTTATTACATATTTATACATAGGTACTTTGTTTCTTACTAGATGAATCGCTTTTGAAATACGTCTTTATGTGACAAAAATCATGAAATTGAAAAGAAAGAAGAGTAAAGACCGAAACATGCCAAGAAAGTATGTGTAGGTAACTAAGGACAAAATTTAATATTAAAGTTATCTTTAACTATTTCAATAATGTATTCGTGAATCTCCCCAAATACCATTTGCGTTCTTAATTATCATTTATAATTTTTTTTGTCTAAGTTGCCAAAAGTAACATAATTCCTGTAAATTGACGGTTTACTCCAAAGATGATTTATCACATAATAAATTCCCAATTACACTCTTTATATTAATAAGCAACAACGCCTTCGAAAAAATGTATAGATAAAATTCAAAGCACTAGTATTACTATTACTTCATATGAATATACAGGGTGAGTCATGAGGAACTTTACATACTTTTACCGTAAGTAGGGGCTCCTAAGACAAATACCAAATGATCATTGAAAAGTGTTTGTTCCCTTTCTTTACTACCATACAGAGTGATTTATGAATTTTATCCAAAAATTGTTTTGGTCATAACATTTTAACGGTTAATTCGATTTGCCTCATTTTTTACAACAATGTACAATGTTGCCTAGCAACCATCACACGTATCCAAAATTTAAAAAGTCCAGGGACGGTTTCAAAAAAATTTGTTGAATTGCTTCGTATACGATAGTGTATAAGATTTATCTAAAATTTGATATGAAATTTGTATAGGACACTAATAGGTAGTAAAACCTGATATTTGAAATTTTTGTCACAGTCTCAACAATTTTTTTATTAACGATCAATTTTCAAGTCAAATGAAAAGTTTGGCAAAATGGAATATTTTAATGTATACTAATATTTCTTAATACAAAAAATTAGCTTAAAAAATTGATATCTACATATCTCGTACCTAGGTTTAATAAGTGCCATAATTTTAATCAATTTCCAGGCCCGGTCTTAAAAATGTGGCTGATGTGGTTCATCTAAAAAGTTGCCTCTGTATGTGATTTCTCCAATTAGTCAAATTGCTTCCAAAAAGGACAGAAATAAGTAGTCAAATTTGTGTTACCTAACTTTCCCCTATTTAAAGTGATGATTTTATGATCAATTTTAACGAAATATCTTTAAAAACCATCATATTCAAATGCAAGCATTGAATTTAAAATAAATACAACGGATCTACGTCATTTAGTGCTTGTTATTACGTAGGTACTTCAATTTTATTTAATTTTCAGACATTATGCATCCATCATTGTTGAATTTATAGAGATCATGGGGGTCTGTGACAATTTCACAGGATTATTAACTGCTGTAACATTATCAGAAATGACCCCCTAACAATTAGGAAGTCTATCAGACATTTAACTATCCAACAAGAAAAATGTATTGAGGCATATGGATTTCACTTTGAAAATCTTCTACAATTATGATATTTATCTTTTTTTTGTTGAATTTCTTCTGCAATGTTTAAAATGTTTTGATATTTTCCTTATTTCTTTTCTTTTCTTATAATTCTTAAATACATACGTATTGTAAATAAACATGTAAGACCTGGCCTGGAAATTGATTAAATTGATGGTACTTATTAAACCTAGGCACGAGGTATGTAGATATTATTTTTTTTAGCTAAATTTTTGTATTAATAAATATTAGTATTCATTAAAATATTCCATTTTGCCAAACTTTTCATTTGACTTGAAAATTGATTGTTAATAAAAAATTTGTTAAGAGTGTGACAAAAATTTCAAATACTCAAGTTTTACTAACTATTTGTGTCCTATACAAGTTTTATATCAAGTTTTAGATAAATCATATACAGGGTGAACTATCGTATACGAAGCAATCCAACAAATTTTTTTGAAACCGTCCCTGGATTTTTTAAATTTTGGATATGTATGATGGTTGTTAGGCAACATTGTACATTGTTGTAAAAAATGAGACAAATCGGATTAACCATTAAAATGATATGACCAAAACATGATAGTAAAGAAAGGGAACAAATACTTTTTAATGGTCACTTGGTATTCGTCTTAGGTGCCTCTACTTACGGTAGAAGTATGTACAGTTCCTCATGACTCACCCTGTATAAGGGGAAAATTCAACATGACTACTGTTACTTTTCATACTATTTTCCGGGTAGAGTAAGCATCTAAAAGCAGAAGAAATACATTAACACCCTATATATATCTACTGAAAAAGTGGTCATTAACATATTAAAATCTGCTACGTAACAGATCTGTCAACAAAAAATCCCATCGAATGCATTGAACAGGAAAGTCTCTATTTGAAGCTTTCATTGAAGTTGATAGAAGGGCTTTTGGATTATTCCAGTCAGGTAAAGCATGAGTTCGTTTGCCGGTCACTTTCATTGTAGGTGGAAATATCAGGAGGCAATGCAATTAGCTAAAGGCAATTCAAGTTGGACGACGTTTGGACTTTATCAACTAAAACTTTCAGTTCCAGTGGCGTATTTCCTCTGATTCTGATATTGCGAAGCTCAATGAAATAATGGAATTTTAACAGCAATTTTACAATGTAATGGTTATGTTTGGAAGACAAAAACAAATAGTTAACAAGACAATTAAAATAAATGTTTTCGATTTATTTTCGTTTAAGATAAAAGAATTATATAAGTTACAATTTTTTTCTTTCACAGAACTTACTTGAAGTATAATTACCCTTATCTAGAAGCTGAATATTGTAATAAATAATAAATTTAATGAATCCTTAATAATTTCGAAAGTTATTAAAAATTAAACACAAACCACCTAACTGAGCAAGTTTGAAAAAGAGAATGGCATATAGGCTAGTGCCAAAACGGATTTTGAAGGCTAAAAAAAATATATTAACAGGCAAGGACCAGCCGGCAAATTTAGCTAAGGTTATAACTAAAGGAAAAAACAAAAACTAAACACAAAGTAAAGTGAAATTGTGAAATTGTGAAATTGTTTAGGGGTTGAAAGTGGTTTTTTATGATTTTCGGCGAAACGTGGCCTCCCTAGAGGAAAATGCCTTTCACAAAAGTTGTAGATAGTAAAAAAATCTAAAATTTTCATATAAGGCATTTTTCAACAAAACCTCAAATTTTCCGAGAAAATGGCGGAAAACCGATTTTTCGGTTTTTTATTTTTTTCTCATAAAAAATAAATCAATTTACATAAAATTTTGAAAAAGTATACTTTTTTGCATGATTTTTTTGGAATTTGAGAAACAAGTAGTTTCCGAGACATTTACATTTTCCAAAAAAAAAAAAAAAAAAAATCTTCCAAGGAAAACTTTATTGGTGATTTTTCGACTTAACACGTTAGCTGCGATACATACCACCTACGATATGTATTGAATTATTTTGATATGCGCGCCACAAATCTGACATAACCTTCCAGCATGCGAAATCAGATTTAACCACTTATACTTAGAATTTTACCACTTTAAATATAGCTTTAGAATCGTTGGAAGTTACTGAGTTCATATCAAAAACAATACAATACATATCGCGAGGGTTATGTAATGCATATGAATAGAAAAACATAGTTCACTTGCGATACATATCCTCGAGGATATGTACAAGTCTTAGCACGTTGGTACGTGATTCTGCGCTGTTGTATCTATCAGCTGCCGGATAAATAGATATCAGTATTGTGTATTGTTCTGTTATTGAAAGCCGCCGGTATGTCTAATCGTACACGGAAAATTTTAGAACTCGCCGTTGAAAGGTTAAGCGATGAGAATATTATTCCTACCATTGTTCTGTACTATATCACACAAACCATATTAGGATTATGTCATTTACACATATATTTATATTTACATTGACTATACTAGGATTATGTCCTAGTGTTTTATGCAGTTATATTTTTCCCTGTTATTGATACTTACTTTTTTACATTTATTTTATGTTGACGTGTCAAAACACTATGGTGTATTTTTAAATGACCAATAAAAAATAATATTATTATTATTATTCCATTTGTTTTATTCAAATATACCTAAAACAAATTACTCATCGTTACACTGTTTATTTTGTGAAAAAATAGTAAAATATACGTTAATAAAGATGCACACTGGGCCAGCGAGTCTTAACTCTAGCTTACGACTTTCAGTACGGTACGGCCTCCGGCGCACCGTAGTGGGGTTGGCTGAAGTTAAAAAAAAATGTATGTGTTTTGTACACAATCTAAATCACATTTTTTCACCTCATTTAATAATGTTGTGGCGGTGGTAATGAGGGTGGTAAAAAATGTTTGAGATCTTGCTTCTTGTACAAACACTAAATCCCAATTTTATAAACTCTTGTTTGCTTTACTAGTTTTCGCCCATTTACCCACATTTACCCCCCAACCTTTCAATCGAATAATATCACTATATCATCATCTAATTATATAATTTGTAGATGTACAGTAAGTGTACCAAATTTCAAGTCAATATCATGAACTATTCCAGAGTTGTCGTGCGCCCAAAGAAAGTTACAGACAAGACGGACTGAGTGGTTTTTAAATTTTGTTCCAACTTAAAATTTCAACGTTTGATGACATCCTAATCCTATTTGAACAAAATAAATCCCATTTTTTTTTTTACTCTACTTCCATGATTAAACCTACAGGAATTCTAAACAACTATATTAATAAATATATATTTTAAACAAAATTAAGCCGATAAAATCAAACACAGGAATATTGTTCCTATTAATACAGTATCAAATAACTAAATCTAATGCAAAAGGGTGCCCGCATACGTCGGTTTCAACTCGTAGCGCGCTCGTTCGCAGGACAGCCAAATTTAAAAAAATATATCTTCCGTTTCACTCAAAATATCAGTACGAATCAATCACTAAAAATAATTTTGGCCTTTTCTTGTAAATTCGTACGATCTAGTTTTTATCAATTTCCCAAAATAAAAAAAACCTCGCAGGCTACATTGCGCCGGCTGCGTAGAAGTTCACTACATGTTTTTTTTCTAAAATTTCTATAAGTATTAGATGTGTTTTGACTACACTGTTGCATTAAACGCACTGTGTGCTACAATTTGAAAAAAAATATAGATTTTTAGCTTATTTTTTGTGGGAGAAAAAGCAATGGAATTGGGAGCAAACTTGTCGGTTCAAAATTATCTATATTCGTTTAAATTATATTTTTTAGTGGCCCGTACAACTTCAGAATAAACTTTATTTACTTAACTCATTTTCAGATTTTAAAAGAACAATGCTAAAAAAGCATTTTTGCCCATTCTGACAAAAGTGTAGAAACAGTGTTTCTCGACTAATTTTTGGTTGCTGAACACGACTATGGCATTAAAATTAATCTAAAATTACGGCACATGGTCAAATTGGCAGTTTTTAAATGTCAATGTCTCTATCCGGTAATGGGGTCATTTAGTCAAATTTAATATTGCATTTTTCATTACAATTGTGCGAAGTAATCATCAAATAATTATTACACTGAAATTTTGATCTCGATCCGATATGTAGTTTCAGAAATATACTGCTTTAAAATCTAATTCTTCATAAACTGAGGCGGTCGAATCGCTGACGTAAATGTCTCCACAGTCCTACCTCGCTTACCTAATAACCTTGCCCACCGCAATCGAATGTCAGTGTTAATATTATAGTACAGTACCTAGAAATTTTCGTCGAAAATTCGACATCTAAATATACTCATATTATCAAAAATACGATACCGCGACGCCGGTACCATGTCGATACGGAAAGAGGAAGACTTGTAGTTGATCCGCATCATAAATCGCAAGCCGAAATTCGAAAATTCGGCTCGACACGAACGAATCAAAATTGACATTTTTGGCATTTTTCTATTAACCTACATGTTATCTTTTATATAAACTGTTTCTTATCTGAATAACAGATGAGAGTATTAATTTCTTATGCCGGATCTTAGACTACTAGGCAAGCAGGTCAGCTACGTCTACGTCTCCCGATGCGATAGAGACATTGACGTCACACAGCTATAACATGAAAACGCCACGTGTTGATATGTTCTTGATTAATTTTGAAGCCTATAGAGACCCTAGAAAATTCTTCTTTTTTCCATTTCGCTCTGGAATTAATAGATCTTTCAGAAAATGTAATAAAAGAAAAGTGATAAATGAGCCCATTGAATATTGTCTAATATTAGCACATAATAATAATAATAATATTGTTTCTTCCACTTATGCAAGTTATTTTGTATGCTATTTTGATAACTATCAAGTGCCAATACTGATTTTAAACTGCTCAAACAGGGCACTTAACATCTGTCAACTGCCAATAGTTACTTTAGACACTGGACAATGTAGTATTGGTAGGATAACATTATTTGCTAACATTCAATTTCATTAATTCAATAATGTTAATAATAGTATTTTATATAACAAGTGGCTAAAATGGTGTTTTTTTTACAAGTGGAGCGTTTATAGTACGAGCCGAAAGCGAGTGCTATAAACCACACAATTAAAAAAAACACATTTTAGTCTCACGTTATACAGTGTGTTTCACTTTTAGTGAAGACATCCCTGTATCTTTTTTATTTGTGACCCAATTCATTTCAAATTTTTATAAACCAACAACTAGATAAGACAACTTTATTCAATACATCAATGCCGCCTAGATCTAAAACGCCAGCCTACTGCGATAAAAAGATAATCGCAATTTTCTTGAAATCATAGTAGGCTTAGAGATAGACAAAAGTGTTGTTAAGAAAAGTTGTTGGGAATTAATTGATATGCTCCCTGTTAAATTTTGTGAAAATCGGAATATTTAAAAAAAAAAATTGTTTCACTTCTCGTGAAGACAACCCCCCTTTTTTTATTTGTAACCGAATTCATTTCAAATTTTTATCAGCCATACACTCCATAAGGCCACTTTACTCAACACATAAGTGCCGCCTAGATCTAAAACGTCGGCCTTCTGCGATAAAAAGAACATCGCAATTTTCGATAAATCATAGTCGGCTTAGAGATAGACGAACATTTTGTTAATAAAAGTTGTTCGGAATCAATTGATATACCCCCTTGTAAAATTTTGTGAAAATCGAAATATTTAAAAAAAAAATTGTTTCACTTCTCGTGAAGACAGACTTTATTTGTGACCGAATTCATTTCAAATTTTCAGCTAGAGAACTCCATGAGACGATTCCATCTAACACGTAAAGAGAACTTTTTACAGCAAATGAAAGTCATACACAATTATTATTGAAATTATTTATTATTTAATTACACGTGTATGCAAAATTTCAGCTCTATTGGATGGCGGGAGGTGGGTAAAGTTGATTCATTTATATATAATACATACATAGAGATTTCCAAGTATTATAAAACTATTGAAAAATAGAAAGCGGTATTATATTAAGTTGATGTGTAATAATAAAAGTGTCCCTTTTAGCGTTTTATTGAATGCTGATTTTTGTTCACAACTTTCATTTGTTGGAAATAGTTCTCTTTAGGCGTTAGATAAAATAGCCCTATAGAGTTGTATGGCTGATAAAAATTTGAAATGAATTCGGTCACAAATGAAAGAGTTACAGTCTGTCTTCACGAGAAGTGAAACAATTTTTTTTTGCAAATATTCCGATTTTCACAAAATTTTACAGTAGGGCATATCAAGTGACTCTTAACAACTTTTATTAACAAAATTTTTGTCTATCTATAAGCCTACTATGATTTCTCGAAAATTGCTATTTTCTTTTTATCGCAGCAGGCCGGCGTTTTAGATCTAGGCGGTATTTATCTGTTGAGTAAAGTCGTCTTATGGAGTTGTATGGCTGATAAAAATTTGAAATGAATTCGGCCACAAATAAAAAAGATACATGGGTGTCTTCACAAGAAGTGAAACATACTGTATACAAAATTTTTTGTATCGCCGTTCGAAATTAGAAAACAATATAATTTTGAAAAATAGACAAAATTCTATTGCCGTTTCCATAGAAACCAATAAGTTTTACTTCACACTGTGAAATAAAATTTCTTTATTTCACTCCCTTTTCTTTATTTTACACTTGTCAATAATGACATTGTTTTGATTCATTGAAATTGTCAAATAAACGTCATTTTAGGATATGGCGTTACAAAAAAATCATTAAAGCATAAATGACTGACATAATTTATCACAGCTAAGTCAGTAAGTCAGTAAGATTATTTTGACAGTTGTGATACGTTGTCAATTGCAGGGTGTATTACCCTGGTCAATTGCCATTTACGACGTAAATAAGCACAGAGCTGACCGTTTATGTCAGCCAAGGGTCAATAGACGATACTAAATCTGCTGTGTAAAATTTTATTTTTTTTGCAAATAGAATTAATATGACAGTTGTCACAATGTTGTCAATGCCATGAGTGAAACAGTAAGAAGGTAGATACAGGGCTTTTAGTTGACCGAAGCGTAGGGCCTACTGGTTCTACGAATTCTACTGCATATAAAGTAATTTTTCTTGAGTAAATTATATTATTTCGATAGCTGACAGCTGGCAAATTATGTTAGCCATTTATACTTCAAAGTAACTATTGACAGTTGACGGGTGTCAAATGCCCAATTTGGGCGGTTTATAGCGGTTTAAGAATTAGTATTGGCATTTGGCAATTCTCAACAACTTTCGTTAATAAAATTTTCCGATAAAAAACGTCGAGCACCGGAAATCGGTTATTTCGGTTTAGGGGTAAAATGGTTGGAGGGTAGGTTGGAAAATATTGTCAGCATCGTATTCTTTGCCCTAGAAAACGGGAGGTACATGTCTTGCTGTCCGGTCGCTTAACTTTTGGGGTAAAAGCTCAAGGGATGCCTTGTTCCCAAGAAGCTAGGACTAACTGTCGAATTCTGTGGCGGAATACAAAAATAAGGCATTTTCTGCAATGTTCTTATGGGATTCTGGTATTGATAATAATGTCGTTTATTTTTTTAGGTCGTGATGAAGTTTATAGTATATCTTTTTTCCGCCATTGTGCAAAAGTAAAATAAATAAATCTGCATTTTCTCTGACAACTGTTACTGAATCGTTATTTATAGGTGTTTTTTTTTCCTTTAAGGCAAGTAGGTCCGGTTACCTTCGGCTTGTTTCACTTGAAGAATTTCCCCAATTAGTTTACCAGAGAGACCATTAATAGAACAGGTTTTATTTAGATGATTATTTAAATAATCTTCTTGCTTTATCGATGATGCTTTCATGTTACTCGTAAATTGCACTTCAGTTGAGGTGTGGGAAATTCACATTCGATGCCTGCTTTTAAATCCGATAAATAATTTTCGTATCTATCCAGAATAACAACTGCATTATCTCTAAAGAATATTTAAACATGTCATTCTGGTGCACTTTCCTTTGATTGGTTTTCACCTTATTGAGCGATATATCGACATATCTCGTTTTGTAACTCAATGTTTTTACATAAATGTTGAAGTTTTAAATATATTAATTCGCAGAACAATATAAAACAGCATATGGGTAAAATTAAACTTAAACTAAAATAAGGAGTGTTTTTGGATTCTAAATATAGTCATATTTTTTGAATAAATGCGTCGTTTTCGTGTGACTATTGGCGAGTGATGATTTCATACAAAAAGCTGCAAAATAATTGGAATTTATTTTAGGTGTAACCTTCGATACTAAGCTCACTTGGGGTCCTCACATAACTGACTTAGCAAAAAGAACAAAGAGGGTTTTGAACTTGATACGCTCTGTCTCAAGTATCAAACTGAAGTTATACTCATCCTTGGCACTGTCAAAACTAGATTACTGCTGTCATATATACTCTTCGGCTCGCAGATCCCGACCTAGAGTCTTAGACTCCATACACTGCATGGGTCTCAGATTAGTAAGTGGTGCTTTCAGAACTAGCCCAATGGAGTCAGTACACGTAGAAGCGGAGTTTCCACCAGTAAAATTTAGAAGAGACCGCCTGCTACTAAATTACGTTACTAATATCTGGGCTCCCCCAGATCACCCTCTTCATTCCATAATTCTTGATACAGAATTAGATGATATCTACGAGAGAAGACCTACCATCACACGTCTACTGAGGATTCGTGCAAAGGAACTCTTAGAAAAATATGACATTGAACTCCCCGAAGTCTTACGTCTGGGCAATTGTGAGATAGCGCCGTGGGAGCTAACACTACCATCAGTAAGAATAGATCTCACTAAGTACAAGAAAGGTGAGGTAAACAACATAATCCTTCTCCAAATGTTTCGCGCAGTCATAGATGAGTATCCAAATGCACTTAAAGTTTATACTGATGGCTCAAAAACTGATTATGGGCTGCGCCTTCCTAGCTTTGGAAGAGACTTACTCCTGGACACTACCACCTACGGCTAGTATTTATACGGCAGAATTGTATGCTATATGGATGGCACTTAGATACTGCGAGATGTCAGCATATGATCAATTTTTAATTTGTACAGACTCGTTGAGCTGCATTCAAGCGATAGAGAATATTTTCTCACGAGATCCGCAGGTCCAAAATGCCCATTCATTATTAGCCTGGATGACTAACATCGGTAAGCAGGTGGTTTTTGTCTGGTCGCCAGGACATGTGGGAATCCATGGTAATGAGAAGGTTGATATGGCTGCCCGTCAGGCAGCAGAACATGAATATACCGAGAACGGTATACCAATAATAAACACTGACCTGAGGCATGCTTTTACCTCCAAGACTACTACTGCGTGGCAGGCAGAGTGGGACACCACAATAAGTAAACTACGGGCAGTGAAACAAACAGTAAACAAATGGATACCCCCTAGAAAGCTGACAAGGAGAGAGCAGGTAGTGCTCACTCGTCTTCGAATTGGTCACACTTATATAAGCTCATTCCATTTGTTAAGAGGTGAAAGACCACCTCAATGTCCTACCTGTGGAACTGTCATCACAGTCAAACATCTGCTCCTTGAATGCAACGATTTAGAAAATGTTAGGCAAAATTTACACATGCCAAGATCATTAGTAGAATGCTTAGGTAATAACAGAATGTACATAGACTGCGTATTAGAGTTTATAAGAAAAGCTAACCTATTTTACAAAATATGATAGACCTGAGTATACCTACCTAATTTATATTTATTTCTGTACCTGTAACCTGAATTGTGTCAATGTGCATTATTTACGCTCAGGCGGCTAATGACCTAAGCTGTCGATGCCGCATAAAAAAAAATTGGCATTTATTAATGTTGGCTACGAACTTATAAGCACCCTGTGTGTATGGTAAAATAAATTTAATACCATAATAAAAGGTATTTTTTATTCTAAAACTTTTTACTTTCGATTTCTTTCAATAAAATATGTCGTATTTGAGTTATTGGCATTTTTTGTAAAAGGAGGCATAATTCAAAATGGTGGCGGTTTTTTGCAATATCTACCAAACGGATTTGTGGTGATTTTTAGTATATTTTAACACAACTCTCAAGGAATACACACAGTACAAGGTGTGACACGAACCGCACTTGATCAGCACTTCAGACTTGCCAGTTTTGTATAAAATTACATTGACAAAAAAAATTAACGCATCACTCAAAATTTACTACGATCTTGAAGTAGATTTTTGTGAACCGTGTTTGTGCGGGTTCATAATTCTTTTTTATGTTTTAGATTAACTTTTCTGAAATGGAAATTACTTTTTCTCTAATTGCAAAGTATAACAATAAAGCTATGATTTTTTTTAAAATTCAAAACATCTCCTGGAACCACCAGAAGTAAAATTGCATTCCAATTTATTCCCAACTGTAGTCTCATATTTCTTAACATTTTAGTTTTTGGTACCCTGTTCCCGTTTGTTTTTGGATGCCATATTTTTGATCCCAAACTGATTTGAAAAAACTTGGGGACAAGAAAGAAGCCTTTTTGTGGATGGACACCTTTAATCATTTGAATTTTTATGTACTCGCTCTTTGTGGATATTTTTCTAAATGAGCTAACTAATTACATATTCTACGGGAAGTTTAAGACGTAGTTGAGCTAAAGCGGTCCATTAGTTACGAAGATATGACCATTTAAAAATGCTACTAATAAACGCTAGATGTATTGGCATAGCTCCGTCAAAATGTTCCTTCAGCACGAGCTTAAAGTTCACTTTGCTTGATGCATGAGCACTCAAGACCGCCTGGCTGTCGCTTCATATATAAATGTGCTTGTCCATAAAACCTCTTCTGAAGTGCTACAGCACAATGGTTTTGGCCACACCTGGCTATAAGCTAGGTAAATACTGTCTTCAGATGTCCAGGAATAATCTAAGTATCTATGTAAGTTTACTAACAGGACACTGCAGACTAAAGAAACACCTTCATACACTGCTATAAGTCATATAATCACTGCTTCCAGATGTCCTGAATGAATCCACATATATACATAAGTTAGACTAGAAAAGTTCTTTGTCAAAAATCATTTATAAAAAATATTTGATGAAAAATTTGACAGTGGAACCGACAATATTCTATAAGATATCGATTATATTTTATAAAATATATTACACTATGACATTTCTCATAATATATCTTTGTCTAAAAACTTTTTAGTCTAATGGGAGACTTATAGATAATCCCAAGAATAGAGGGTGTATAGATAACTAGACTGCCGTGTATGTATTGTATTTCTGACCTGCTTTCTCAACAAAAAGAAGTTCCATACCGGGGACTTCTGGTCCAGTATGGACAGTACAGGGGACACCCTGCCGTACCTCCTCCCCAAGTATATGCCGCCATCGGCACCTGTGGGAGTAACACAATTGCTCCTACTCAGGCCTGGGTGCACGTAGCTCATCCTCCTTCAAAAATCCCACAAAGATCAGGTTTGCTAATGCCCTAGTTTCCACCACCATTTATTACGCCTCAAGACATGGACTGTTAGAAAGGTAGAAAAACGCCATATTGGTACTTTAGATATATGAATTTGGAGAAGTTTTTACGTGTATATTGGATAGTCCAACTTACCAACAGCTCGACTGGTCCAGAACTCGAAAAATTATTCCTCAATATTTTATTTTTCCGTGTCGCATTGTTTTTTTGCCATATTTGGAGATGGCAGATGATAAACGATGAAGAAGATGCCTTCGGAAATATTGAGCTGAACTTGAAATTGAAGGAAAATACCTCTGGCGAATTTTTAACAGGACACTGCGATAGACGACGTCATACGAGATGTGCCATGTAGCTTAGGGAGATTATCTAGAATAACTTTGTTGTGAATAAGAAAAAAAACTATGGTAGAAGACGATACTACTTAAAACGTACGATGTGCGGTTTTAAAACTTGTGAGAAATCACAAATCAGTACATTTCACAGTTGTTCCCAGTTAAGTACTTATCTTTCAATTCAAATTTGAACATCAAAATATTCAAAAACAGTAATATTATTATGGTCAGTTTTTTAAAACAAATAACCTAGTTTTATTACTAAGCCCTTTAAACTGAATAATTAAGGAATTTGCGGACATTAGTTTATCCATAAATCGATAATTTAGCAACAATTAGGTTTGGAATATTTTCAACTAAGTATATGAGCAAGAGCTCACTTCTAAAAGTAAAGAAAAGATAAACGCGTTGCTCTAAGGTCAAGTAAAAAATTAATACAAGTTGGAGGAAACAGCGTGACTTTATAGTTACGAACTTTGGTAACGGTTCCGAGGAAAGTTTTTAACGACCTAAGAATATGTGTGTTGCCGTATCCTTCATGCGATATTATCAAAAATCAACATTAGCGAAAACTTTTTCTATGAAACTTTCTCCGATCACTTTTATTGAACGGTTCTCACTGTTGAAAGAAACATGATAAGGCACTATATCCTGATGCATTTTTATTCACTCTTTAATAATTAAAATTTGGCAGTAAACGATTTTCGCATTAAGTAACACTATGGAAACATCACAGTAGACTTTTTACAACTACCTAGGTCTATGAAAATTAATATAAAAAATCACTACAGTAAAGTATTACGAGCGTTAATTTATTATTCTCTATTTTATTTATAACACATTTTTTTTATGCGTCTAATACACCAGTTACATAGTAGTAAAATTTATATACAGAGTGTCCCTGAAAGTATTGGACACAAATTAACTGACAAATTTCACAGACAACAAATTTGAATATTAAACCAATAACAAATCCGTTGCCAAGGATATTTCGACCAATCAGATTACGATTACGCGATAATGTTACACCAAAAATGATTATCGATAATATACACTAATGCATACATCGATAATTTATCAGTTCAAAATGGTTCAAATTCAATACAAAATGTTTCCAGAACGCCATTTTTCAATAATCTGTGTTAATATACGATTTAAGAACAAAAACTTAAAACAATTTAATTGATGACAGGGCTCTCGAAGTTACATCGAATTTTGAAGTTTGTGGTTGCTGCTATTCTGTTGCACTTTGAGTAGACCATAACAACATGCTCGTCAAAAAGTGCATATAACTTTTGACGCACACGGAATTTTTGGGCGCAAATATTTTTTTCGTAATCAGGAGGTCATAATACATCAGAATCAACAACAAAATTTTAGGTGGAATATTGTCGCCGAAAAAAATCAATTCGAAATCAACTGCACTAATTGTTTATTTCTTATATTTATACATTATGATACATATGATTTTCCTACCTTCGCTATATTCCTAACAACCCATTTTCTGTCAGTGAGCTCCTCTGTTATCGTACCTAGTAAGGTTTCGAAATAATCGAATTGTACTCCATGTGATTTGTTGGTGTACCATCATTGTTCACTCCTTCATGGGTTAGACATTTTGCCAAGTAACATGAAAAAACTTCCTTTAGAGACCCTCGTGAGTATCTGCACTCCAAACAGTCAAAATTTCTCAAGTTCATCATGTGTAAAGTCTACTGCACTAATTTTATTTTATTTGGCTGAGCTTGCAATAGCCGATGAACAGCATTTTGAGAAAGATCTAAGGAAATGCCTTATTCGTTATGGAATTTCCCTTGGATTAGCTTTGCAGCATTGATTTGCATTATTGCACGACTGATTCTTTATTTAAAAAATATCCGTGCCCAAATATACTTCTGACATATTTAATATTAACATTTCTGCTTTATGGCCTCTTTCAACGAAAGAGGAAATAAGTAGCTTCTCGGTAATTTTGCAATATACGTAGTTGTTATTAAACACTTTAGTCGACTTGTTTTCCCATAGTTTTTTCTTGTTATATTTCAAAACCGAAATTACATCGGAAATTATCTATTTCTTCCACAACAATACTTGCAGTCTTGGTTAATTCATCCGCTATAGTTATATCTCTTGTATCAGAGTGGTCTTTAACCGCCCTTTAACCTTAACCTACTCCATAACTTCTACCCTATTTGAATTCGAGTATACGCGATTTGGTAGATTAACTCTTTCAGGCATGGTGGTACACTGTTTGAACCATGCAAACTGACTCGTTTAATGCATGGTGGTACAAACTACGTACCGCATATTTTATATGCATAATAGTGGACAGTATACACTGTATATACTGTGTACATTGTAATGTATCCTATGTATATGGTACCACGCCAAATTATATACTTAAAACAAAAAATAATTCTTCACCAATGTAATTAAAGTATATTTTATTGCTTAGCAATCCCCAATAACAAAAAAAAACAAATGAATTAGAACAAAATATCCCGTGCAAAAATGGCTATTTTTGTGCATGATTTTCTGTGCCTGAAAGAGTTAAAAATGGCGGTCAAAACTGAGATCGAGTCAGTTATAATTAAAAATGTAAAAAAATTTCAGTAATAATACCACTAGTGCACTAGTGTATTAAAAATTTTCGGAAGTAGTCCCGAATGCAAGAGCCGAAAGAAGCACGAGTGCACAAGCATTCAGAAAATGTATCAAATATTTTGAAAATCATTCGCGAGTCAAAGAAAAGGGACAATTTCTTTAAAATATTAATGACTGAGAAAAAGAAATTCGAGTAATGATTTAAGTATGCCTGATATTCGGTGAGAAAAAACCCCAATATCTAATGAAATAATTAAATACCAATTATAATCTGAAATTAATAAATATGAAACCAAAAGTGCAAAGTAGGCTATATATGTCAAATAAATAGTTTGTTTTATTTGTGTACTTGCAGTACTTGTGTAGAGTTTTGGCATTTTGATTGTGTTCTTGTTTTTTATGTTACAAGTTATATTTTGTTCTGGAATCGAGAATTAAAAAAATATGAAAAGGAGTCCAATATTTAATTTCCGATGACAAAAAATCTAAGGCAAATGTGTGGAACAAGTTTTCACACTTCTGCAATGAAAGGTCGTATAAAATTGATGATGAGACTATCTCTGAGAGTATAATTGACAAATATTTTGGAAGACTATGCTTTCAATATACTTCAGTAAAATAAAATTTTTGGACCAAACCCGGAACAAATTTGTAACAAGATAATTTCCTCGGGATTGTATTCTGTGGCTATCCAGGAGTCTCTGACTGCAAATCCTAAAAAATCCGCCGTGCAGAAATAAAGATAAAATGCTCCGTCATGTTGAAATTAGGCACTTTTTTCCTTTAATCGGTAATAGCCCACATGTAAAGAGGCAAAATGTTGAGAGAAAGAGCTAAGCTTCAGTATGGTATAAATCGGTTAAATATTAATAAAGTTGTGATTGTCAAAATGACATTCTTTTCAAAAAGGGTATTTTTTTTATTTTAACACCGTAAAAATGTAACAATAATAGTCAACAAAAACTTTTGTTGGTAATACTAATTAAACATGGTTTATTTAAATATGAAATAAAACATATACCGGTTAGATTATTTGACGATATTTCGTTTCGAAAAACAACAAAATCATCTCTTTTTTCTTATTTTGATAAAGAACTTACACCAAGTCCAACTTTGCCTAAAAGTGCTAAACAATTTGTAATAGACGGGGGGTTTCTCCTTAGAAAAGTTGTGTGGCAACGCCCGGCTCAATGTAAAGATATTGTTCATCAGTGTGTTTCATTTGTTCGTTATCATTATGGTTTAAATTGTATTATTATTTTCGATGGCTATTCTAATGAAAGCACTTCCGTTAAATTTACAGAATATCAAAGAAGAGCTAAAAATGCATTTCAGAAAAAAATTAATATTGACCCACAAAAAAGTAGTAGAGATATCTCAAAACGCATTTTTAGCATCAGTGTCAAATAAAGATCAGTTAATTAAACTTCTAACATCAAATTTCAATTAAAATAATATCACAGTCAAATGTGCGGATGCAGATGCTGATTATTTAATTGTAAAAGCTGCTATTTATTTCTCAGCTGATATATGTAACCCTATACTAGACTTGTTGGTCAAGATCAGGGTGTATTAATACACCCTGGTCAAGATACAGACTTAATAACGTTACTTATTGAGCATTGCAAAACAAAAAACGTATACATGATGAGACCGGATGATTGAGGTAAATCTGATAAAATAACGAATATCTGCAAGTTACGTTCAAAACTAAGTGAAAATGTAGTAAAAAATACTCTATTTGCACATGCCATATTCGGATGCGATGCCATCTCTGCATTCTATAAAAATGGCAAAAAATAGTATTTTCAGTTTTAGAAAATAATAATGAACTAAGTAACAGCATACATATTTTCAAAAGTTTTGCTGAAGCAAATCAGCTTACAGTAATTGGGGAGGAATTTATTTTAAGATGATATGGCAGTAAAAAACTAATATTTTAAATGATTACAGGTTCGTTAGGAATAATCAGATTTTTGCTAGGCAAAATATTTTCTTCCGCCAACATCCGATGCCACTAAATATCGTACTTATAGAGTGTATTAGCAAATTCAAATCTGGTTAGGCTACAATCTTCATCCAGAGAACTGGGGTTGGAAAAACAGAGGTTATCTAGAACCAATAAAAACAGTACAAAAGTGTGCCCCTGATTTTATTTTAAATATTGTATTCTGTGGTTGCAAGAAAAATTGCAAACGGTCTTGAAAATGTAAAAAATATGACCTTAAGTACAGTACCAGCTACAGCTGTGTAAATTGCATTAGATAGTACTGTGACGATGCGTCAAAGGTGTTACTTTCTGAGAATGAGGCTAGTTTTTAGTTAAAGCTCGTATTTGAGAGTTTTTTGTGCTTATTTAATTTATTCATGCTTTTTAAAGAGTTTATAGTTTATTTTTTCACTATTTATGCGTTCTGCTATTGTGTATGTTGTTACGTTCTTTTGTTTTTAGAATGGATTTTATTTTACGAATGTATTTCTTTAATTCATTAGTATTACCATTAATAATTGTTGTTGCTTTTTGTTGCATTTTATGGTATTAAAATACAAGAAGTATTTTTTTTTTATACAAATCTGTCATTTTGACAACCGTAACTTTGCTAATATTTAACCGATTGCAAAAAACTTTATATCACATTAAAACTTAGCTCTCTCTCTCTCAAAATGTTGTCTCTTTACCTGTTTCCCTTATCGATTAAAGGAAAAAATGCCCTATTTTCAAAATCTTTTCTTTATTTCTGCACGGCGGATTTTTTGGGATTTTCAGTCAGAGACTCCTGGATAGCCATAGTTACAATCCTGAAGAAATCAGCTTGTTACAAATTTGTTCCGGGTAAACTTTTAATTTATTATCTTCACTACACTTTTTTATAATCTTCAGAGTTTTTCATATTAGTACACTAATAATACTCAATTTTCTTTTTGAGGAGAACAGATCTTAAGGTGGTAACTTTAACATCTGAAAAGTGATTCAATTTAGTTTTATACTTATCATAAAACATTTGCTGAGTTTTTCTTTTCATATTAGTGTACTAATATGAAAAACTCAGAAGATTATTTTTTTTTTTTTTTAATTATAATTATTTAACGTCGGCCTATTTCCGCTACCAGGGCCTATCACCGACGCCAGGAGACGAGCTACCCCCAACCTGGAAATTTTGCCGAACCTCTTCCCTTAAGAAGAGTAGGGATCTTTTACTTGCCTAACATTTAATAGACAAGGGACCGCCTGCTTTACATCCCCTCCGAAGGATGGTATATCCACTACGTAATCCTCGTCTGAAATTACGTAACTTCCGAGTATACACTGATATACAAGCCTCTAGAAGATGGGACGAGAACGCTGTATTTCCCAAGATAGGTGGGTCACCCATCCAAGTACTAACCGCGCTCGACGTTGCTTCAACGGAATATCGATTGATATTCACATTGAAGTCGCCTCTACGCTCGCCCCCAGAAGATTATAAAAAAGTGTAGTGAAGATAATTTGAAATTATATAGCCAAGCAGCTCTAGCAAATATTTTATGATAAGTATAAAACTAAATTCAATCCCTTTTCAGACGTTAAGGTTACCACCTCAAGATCTGCTCTCCTCAAAAAGAAAATTGAGTGCTTCGGCATTAAATGACGATAAGCACAAGAAAATTCTTAAGATTTGGGATGAAAATACTACAGAAGGCCGCGCATTGCAAATTATTCTACATAAAATCGCATTATCTGTTATGAATAGGTGGGAAAGGATTTAGAGCATGTATAAAATAATTCATGGGTCAACTGATAACCAGAGTAAATATACCTGACAGATTCAATATAATCCAGTTTTGTAGAAAACTACAATGGGAAGGTTTAAAAGGCTGGTTAATAGCAAGTGGCTCATAACAAATTCTGACAATGCTCTGTGTCCTGCGCGTCTATTAAAAAAAATTGTCGAAAAGAGAGGAAATCTGATAAAAACTGATAGACAATTTGTAACTCCCAACCCAAGTTATGATCAACTAAATTCTAAAGGCCGGTATAAAACTCTCCAGTTGGAAAAACACCATAACATTTTGATCGAAATCAGATGCGTCTATGATATGTATCGACAAAAAAGAGTTAAAGTTACCAATCTACAAGACATAGCAATAGAAAGTCAAATACGCAATGCTTATAATTTGATATTAAGCGCCATCAAGAAATAATTGAAACGATGAGAAAAACCAGTGCCCAAGGAATCACTACTTCCACGTCCAGATTTGCTACCCAAGTCTCTCACAACGAAAAAATTTTGTATGTCGTCTACCTCAAAAACCCATAAAACGATATCCCACATAGGTAGTGGGGTGGGAGTAGTGAAAGGTAGTGGGGATGGATGAGGTAAAAAATATTTTGAGGGCTTTGGTTCGTGTACACACTAAATCACATTTTTTTTTCACCCCCTTTTATAATGGAGTGGGAGTAATAATATGTAATAATTCCAAAAATTTTTTTGAGATATTAGCTTTTCTTGTATATATTAAAACCAATTTTATGAATTCTTACCTGCTTGATTTGCCTTTTTACCTCTATTTACCCCAATTCCCCCCCCCCCAATCCTTCAACGAAATAAGATGAAAATATAATCTAGTTCAAGATCTCATTAAAATACACACATGTATCAAATTTCAAGTCAATATCTTAAACGGTTCCAGAGGAATCGTGCGCACAAAAAAAGTTACAGACAGAAAGACGGACCGACAGACAGAACGACAGAGATAATTTTTTTTGCTCAAACTTAAAATCTTGATGTTACATGACATTTTAAGCCTATTTGAACAATAATAATTTTAAAGAAATTTTTTGTCGTTATTATACTTCCATTGGACGTGGACTATACCTAGTAGCAGTGTTAATCACGAATCAAAAGCTAACAAAATGCCAATTAGAGAATCTTCTAATGAACTTCAAAATACTGAGTCAAATCAACCAAGAGTTATTAATAAACATTTTGTGTTTAATGTAACCAACAGTTACAATAACTAAATTAATTTTAATATTTATCTTACCACATTATTTTAAGTTTGGTATATGTTATAACGAATAATGTTAAGACTGAATTTAACACGGAGTCGACATTATTTTTATATCGTTTTTATATTTGTGAGGTGAACAGAAATTAAAAAATAAATAAAAACCGCTGCCCAAGGACTCACTACTTCCACATCCAGATTTTCCATTCAAGTCACTCACAATGAAAAAATTTTGTATGTGGAAATAATTGTTTATGGAACTTTAATAATATAATATTTGAAATCGTCTACCTATAAAACGATATCCCACATCGGTAGTGTGGTAGTGTGGTAGGAGGGTGGTAAAAATGAAGTAAAAAAATATTTTGAGGTTTTTGGTTCTTGTACACACTAAATCACAATTTTTTCCTTTAATAATGTGGTAGGGGTGGTAATAGGGGTGGCTAATGCCAACAAAATTTTTGCAACCTTATAGCTTCTCTTGTATATACTAAATGCCAATTTATGGACTCTTACCTGCTTGATTTACCTATTTACCCCCCAACCCTCCAACGGAATAAGATGAAAATATAATCTAGTTCCAGATCACGTTAAAATACATACATGTATCAAAGAACCGCGCTCAGATATTATCAAAACCTCTCATGGGCCCAGCTCGATCCTATGACTAGCTTCCGAGATACAACTATAAATTCTTCTTTTAATTTATTGTTGGAGGTATTAGAGGTCAAAGGAGCAATTTCAGAAAGATTTTCAATCAGTTTTTTGATCACGAAGACTCATACTTTATGTAAAAATGTTTTAGTCAATTTGACCGAATATTTTTTCACTTGTTATTTTTATATAGATTTCCCTGCACCTTCGCCAACATTTTTCAAACTTTAATTTTTTTCTACGCTGTTTTTATTAGAACAACAAATGTTTTTAGTGCAAAATATTATAAAGGGCTATTAGAACGTATCACAATATAAAATGTATGGAAAAAAGTCATGAATTAGAATTTTTCTTTATTCTACAAGAGGTCATTCTTGTACATTTCTTGAGCTGTATCTCGGAAACTAGTCATAGGATCGAGTTGGGCCCATGAGAGATTTTGATCAGATAGTCGAAATTTACATATCTGGAGAACCCCAATGGTATGCGTAAAGTAAGCATTTTCCGCCCGGCCCAAAGAATTTCTCCTTAGAAAGGTCATGTCATGGCTAACCTCAAAAACGAATTGCAAGAGATTTAATAATATAATAAAAAGAAAAATCAGCAACTTTTTGCCAATTTCTTGTAAATAGAAAAAAAAATAGTGTTGTATATTTCGGGAATGTTTTTTTGTCGCTTCTGAATAATTGTTAGTTTCGATTCACGCCAAAACCGACAATATTTGCGTTCAAATGCCAGTAGAGCTGTTTCCGCTCTTAATATGTAAATAATTATATTTGAAAGATAATACCAATTTTTAACAACAGAATATTTTTTAAGTACTGAATATACCAATGTCCTAATGCCAATTTCTGTTATAATAATAAAGGTGATTAAAAAGTAACATAGTATTAACAATTATTTTTCAAATATTATCGTAATGTGCATTGAATACTACTACTACTATATACTACTGTATGTATAGCTACGCCAATGTAATAGGGGATGCATCGACGACAGTCAAGATCTTCACCGCAAAATTTAATTTGAAACTATCTACCGGTAAAGTGAAGGATAGTATACTAAGGCTGGCGTAGCATATTTAATGTACATTTTCTTGGCTACGATATGAATACTCAATACAATGATGAAATATCTAAATATACAATGCATTTATTTAAGATGTTATAACTAGATAAAAATTGATTCTTAACGATAGTGCGCTTCGCATAAAAATCAGGTTTAAAAAATCAAGCAATTGTGAGGGCAAATAAATTATATCCGACTATTCTCCGTTATTTTTATAGTCTGGGAGGTAGCGTCAATATTCTATGTGTCATTTCAACACGACTTCTTTTGTTTTTTAATGTTTTCGTTCGAAAAAAAACCAAAATAGGTGTCAGCTGATGCGACTGTGGAGATTAAGAGCGTGGGTAACTGCGCATTTGGTAAAATAATTTTGTTTTTTGCGTCAATCCAACAAAGCTACAAAACTATAAATAGTTTATTTATGTAATATAAATTTAAAAAAAATGTGTCAGCTGCATTGGGTAGGGAGCGAAGTTTGTCAACTGCCTTAGTCAATATATATGAACAACAAAGCTGAAATTCATTTATATGATAGTGTGCGATATAAAAAAAAACAGTTAAAAAGTGTCAGCTGATAATACCATGGGACAGCTAGGCCTTTTAAGTGTACCGCAGCGACCAGGTGCTCACCGCGCGCGGTGTCTTTAATGCCCCAGTTAACGTATGGGACTTGAAAGAAAGTCATATTTGTATGAAATATTAGACATACATATTAGAGTATACTTTGCAATCATTGATTGAGAATAGTGAGGAGTAGATAATGAGAATCAATATAGAAATCTTAATAGTTCTATAATTTTGGCACATTCAATACGAATAAAACAAACCAATTCTCATCTTTGAATCACTCTCACTGCTGTATTCTCAATTATCTTCCTCTTCGGAAGTGCTATCTGTATATATCCTCAGATTCTTATTTTCTTCTTCACAAATATCTGCCGAAAAATATTGAAAATCATTGAAAAGAATAAAAGAGAATTCATGTAGAAGTAAAAGATTATATGCATAGAATACCATTTATGATATTTTCAATTTTCGGTAATTGATTGTCTTGAAACCACTTGAAAATATACTTCTCATCATGCTATTCCCATCCATAATCAGTTGGCAAAGACAAACTTGGCGTATGAAGATGTGCATGACTCCACACTTGAGCAATATAAGAAATTCGCAAAAAATGCTGTTTCAATTATGTCTTACATGGAGGTAACATAGATCCTTCTAAATTCTGGTTAATCTTCAAGACATCTTCTTTCTGATTGACGTTATACACCTTCATGAAAGTAGCTAGGCGTACGAGATTAATATTCTTGATTCTTTTAGAACCGTACATATGACAAACAAATTCCTTGAGAATAGTAAAATTCTCTTCCAAGTTTTCAAGTGCGTGTTGAGAAATGTTTTATATTAAAAAACATGCCTTCTGTTGTTTCAAATATAGGATATCGACATTTGGGCATCGATAAATGTATTACTTATAAAATACTTTGTTACTATTTGTACATAATATGATTATCTGATATTTCATACAAATATGATTTTCTTTCAAGTTTCATATAAGAAAAACGATATTAGCAGGCGTGAAATAGAGTATATTATTAGTTTGTGTTGAGAAAAACTTGAAATTGATCATCAGGTGGTTAAAAAAAATTAAATAATACGTTAGCTGGGGCGTTAAAGATACCAATTTTGGTTGGAAGAAAAATTACAAAATATTTTAAATTTACACCTATGCAAAAAAGGAAGTTCCTTATACATAACGTGTCCGATGTGGTAAAAAGGATCTAGGATAATAGTGCTTAGCAACCAGGTAACTCAAATGTTTACTTTCGTTATCGCGCATGTTGCTAGGGTTACTAAGGTCATTTATATAGACAGTAGTAGAAAGAACTAGTTTTATTATTAACTTGTTAGGTTATTATATAAATATTAAACATAATTACTTCTACATCCAGTGGAAGTATAGTAACGACAAAAAAATTTTAAAAAACTTTTATTGTTCAAATAGGCTTAAAATGTCATGAAACGTCGAGATTTTAAGTTTGATCGAAAAAAATTTCTGTCTGTCTGTCGGTCTGTCTGTCTGTCTGTCGGTCTGTCTGTCTGTCGGTCTGTCTGTCTGTAACTTTTTTTTGTGCGCACGTTTACGCTGGAACCGTTTGAGATATTGACTTGAAATTTGGTACACATATGTACTTTAACGAGATCTAGAACTAGATTTTCATCTTGTTCCGTCGAAGTTCCCCTTATTAAAGGGGATGAAAAAAAATTATGATTTAGTGTATGTACAAAAACCAGAAACCTCAAAACATTTTTTTACTTCAACCACCCCCACTACCACTACCGCCCCCCTATCACAACCCCCACCCCACTACCGATGTGGGGTATCGTTTTATGGGTTTTTGGGGTAGAGGATTTCAAATATTATATTATTAAAGTTCCAATTATTTCCACATACAAAGTTTTTTCGTTGTGAGTGACTTGGATAGAGAATTGGATGTGGAAGTAGTGATTCCCTGGGCAGCGGTTTTCTACAGTTATTATTTTCGGCATACTTCCCGTATACTGTAACTTCCAGGTTGAGTAGTCATATAAAAGTATAGTGTTCTACTCGTGTGCAATAGCTATTACTCACTCAATTGAATTACGAAACATACTTCACATGACGTGGTACGCGAGGTTACGTCAAGTTACGCTACGGCGCGCACTACCACGTGCCTTACCAATAGTGGGTATAATGAATTTACATTGTTATATGCGTGTTTGAGGATAACTTGCAAAAACAATGTAAATTTATTATACCACACTATGGGTACGGCATGTGTTAGTGTGTGCCGCGGCATGCCATATCGTACTGTGTCGTAAGTGTTTCGACCCTAAGGGTCGGAACACAGAGAAAGCGAGAGAGAAACAAAAAATATCTCAGCCACTTTCTCTGTTCTATCAACGCATTCGGACATGAAATAGAGGGCCTTATATATAGCATTCATATAGTTCAACCGGCAGTCGACAAGTGCAGACCTCCAGTGTGCAGTTGAAGACAGAGCGAAGCGAACTAGTGAAGTGGCAGCCCCACAGAGAGTGCAAGAGGAGAAATATCAGTCGTCTTTATTAAGACGCTGATATAAAAAGATAAATAAAGTCCCCCGCCTGGGGACACTTGTGTTTTACCTTTCCAGATCCCTTTTCTTATTTTCTTTTAGGTTAAAAAGAGGACGACATGCCGAGGAATAAGAACTCGGACAGGAGCACCGACATGGAGACGGACGACTCGTCCAGAGCGTCAACTCCAGCATCGATGATGACATCACAAGAGGACAGGACCAAGGAACTAATAAGACTCCGTCTCGAAGAAGAAAACAGACAACTACGGGCCCTAATAGAGCAACTCAAGACCGAATTAGCAGACATCTCCAACCATATGAGAGCCCAGCAGGAACAAGCGGATCTGCAGCACAGGGAACTGATGAATGCTCTCCTAGGCGACAGAACCCCCCCAGAGCCCCCCATGAAGGAAACCCCGAAAATAAAAAACGTCCCGGACAGCGACGACGAGGTTCACCCCACAGCAGCAAAAAAGAGGACACCAAAGGCCGGCGAGGACAAACCATCCACCAGCCAGGTCGAAAGTGCGACGGCCATGGACGCTGAAGCCCCCGAAAACCCTCGGATGCCCCCTGTTGTACTAAGGAACAAAGAATCCTGGACAGAAGTGACCCACAAACTCCACAACGCTAGGATAGGGTTCAACAAAGCCAAAGTGGTCAGAGAGGGCATCGCCATAGAGCCCGCTTCCAAGGAGGACCATACCAAGATGACCACGTTGTTCGAGCAGGAGCAACGTGAGTACCACACATACGCCCTGCCCGAAGAGAGGATGCTGAGAGTGGTAATCCGGGGCATTTCCACCGGCGTAAGCACCGATGAAGTCAAACAGGACCTAGAGCGACAGGGATTCTCACCCGTATCCGTCCAGAGGATGTCATCCCGGAGGACAAAACAAGAAATGCCTGGTCCTGGACCCCCCGGCCCAGGAAAACATCCTGGCAGTTAACCGTTGCTGTTACCTAGTGGTCAAGACGGAGAAACAGCGAGCTAAGCAGACCATATCGCAGTGCCACAGATGTCAGAGTTTCGGCCATGCCCAAGGAAGTTGCACTGCCCGGCCGAAATGTGTCAAATGTGGAGAGGCCCACCGCTCCTCGGACTGCCAAAAGACAAAGGACACGCCAGCCAAGTGTGCAAACTGCCAGGGTGCACACCCAGCCAGTTACCGAGGATGCCCCCGATGCCCCAAAAGGACAGCCGGACATCCTCAGACACCTGCCCCCCGGAAGCAACCTGCTCCCAGCGCAGCCACCAGAAGGACGACCCCCCGGGCTTAGCTACGCCAGGGCAGCCTCGGGACCCGCAGGGAAGCCCGTCAACCCTGCCCAACCACCCCAGAAATCCCCAGAGGCCGGCCAACTCGCTGCTGTACTGGCCCAAATGCAGCAGATGTGTACCATGATGGGGGCCCTGTTCGCGAACCTGCCCCACCTCACCCCCCAGTGACGCCACCCGGACCACCCCGCCGATGAAGGAAAAACCCGAAGAGACATGACGATACCCAACAACCCACCCATGACCCTGCAGGTACCGGACAACCTACCGTCCAGTACCTGTAGTCCCCCTGGCTCCGGGCAGACCAAAAATGCTACCAATAGCATTTAGGTCTGCCCTTCCTCGAGCTACACAGCTCATCCTTACCACACCGGTGATCCGGATGACAGGATGTCTCTTGGCATCCTGTGTACCGGCAGTCTCTCCTGTCAAAACTTCCAACACACCAAATAGACCGATGACTACCCCCCGGGGGGAAACAAGCTGGCGAAGAAAAGAAAACGAAGACAGAAGCACGCCAGAAGAGGCCTTAGCCAGCAAGGTCCAACGAGCCAGAACCCAGGAAGGTGGGCCGAAATCATCTGCACCGCTCACATTTGTGAGTGGGGCCGACGTAAAGTAAGCTCGCCCGCCCTGCACGAGGTTGGTCCCCGGTCTACAGCGATGTAGAGGGGTAAAGGGCAATAGTCCTGCCCGGCCCCAGACATCCGAGACCGACATCTTTAGCCAAGAATATTGGCTTATATATAGCGAGTTCAGTTGAACTTTTTGTCAGAAATCCATACTGATGACTAGTTAAAATATTGAATTTTTTGACGTATGAAAGTTTATTGTGATATTTTTGATACTAGGGGCAAAAGGGACATGGGCCTATAATTGTCTATTTGTGCTATTTATCCTTTTTAAAGACCGGTATTACTTTAGCTCCTTTTACTGCATCAGGGAAAATACCACGCATAAAACATATATTTATAATGTGTGATAATGGCTCGGCTATTCAGTATAACGATGAAATATCTAAAGATACACGACATTTATTTATTTATCAAGTCTGTGATTTTTTTGGTGAGACTAATAGATATTTCACCGAAATCTGAAGATTTTTTTGGCTTAAGGTCGGCCACTATTTCACGGATTTCTTGAGGACTAGTTGGTGTCAGAAATATAGAATGTTTTAATCTGCTATGACTAATATTGCAAGTGGTCTGGGGTAACGTAAACTGATCAGCAAAAAGATAAGCTATTTGCTGTGGATCTTCGATCCTTACATCATTAACAACAGGAGAAATATTTTCGTTTATATTATTTTTTTTTTTGTTTTTCACATTTTTAAAGATGTCCCAGACTACTTTAGACCGTATTTTCAGCAGTTCTTATTTTATTGTCATTAAGTGATTTTTTGTAGTCCAACAGAACTTTTTTGTATGAATTTTTTAACATGCTTTTATTGGGTCGACCTGTACCTATGTATGTAAGTACTAAGGTCTAAGGAACTGAATTTCACCCACTTCTAATTGTTGTTCATCATGAAATTTGGCAATTGTGTCTAGCTTTGATAACAATACAACAATATAGTATACTCAATATTATATCATGTTCAAAATTACCGCCGCCCCAAGATGGCGGGTTATCATTTTCTTTACAACCCCCTTGATATGGATATCAAAAGAAAGGACTTGATAAGTAGAAAACGGATATATGATCAAAACTTAAAAATTCAAAATAGCGGCGTCAACATGGCGGATATGTTTTATCAAGTATCGTCGGATTCGACTGAAAATCAGTATCTGTGGGTTATCGAGGTTGTAGATTACAATTATCCTGTCCAAATTTAACAATTCAAAATGGTGGCGTCAAAATGGCGGATGAATTTTGTAATTTATGATCTGATTCGTATGAAAATCGATTTTTGGGGATCTTTGAGGTCGCAGATTATAAATATTTAGTCGAATTATTTACATAAATGTCGAAAATGCCAAAAATTCTCTCCTTAAATATAAGATTAAAAAGTAAAAAAATAATTAATAGCTTAAAAAATTAAAGAAACATGCTTTTATAAACACTGCACTAAAAAGCAAAAAATAATCATCGAACCTGTTCTCTTTGTCTACCCCGTAAGGGCCTTAGTGTAAGCCGTGTTTGTAATTAAGTATAATATTTAAGTATAAAAGCGTGGGGCTCTTTTCATTTAATCTAATGATGTTTTCAGCGTTTTAATTATCGAACCTGTTCGAAAAACGCCCCAGGCTTTTATACTAAAATGTTATACTTCGGGGAGCCTCGGGGTTAGGGATGTAAAATTTCACGAAATATATTTTTTTTAAATATTTCAATGGAATATTTCATGAAATATTTCAGACTATGTGAAATATTCCAAATATGGCTTTCTCTCGTCAAATTTGCTGTTTACTGTTTATTGCCTTATTTTCTGTGAAACTAACTCAAAATATAAATATGCCAAAGAACTCCAATAATACAGGCCTGTGACCAAAAAACTTATTTGAAACTAACAGGTGACTTTTATAGATTTTTGGGTGCTGAATCCGGAAAAATAATGAAAAAGTTCCATCACCCTCAGTTTTTTTGCAAATTTCATTTTTTCTCGGTGACTGTATGAAATTTTTAGTTGAAAAGCAGCCTCACACATTTATTATAATTGTAACTTATAAATGGACATAATTTCTTCCCTAACATTATTTTTAGGATTGACAATAACAAATAAGTTTTAAGAAATGTATTGATCTCCTCAGATCTGGGCGATATTATATACATAAAAAACGTCAGCGTCTTTGAGTGGTGGTACAATTTGTACCCTATTGCCTATTAGGTTCAAAATATTGGGTTGCGGAAAAACGGTGGGTGAGGGCGAAAAACTGATGTCATTTTCGGATTCAGCACCCTTCAAAACTGTTAGATCTAAATAATAAAAAAAGTTTTCATAATTTTTTTTTACAGACCTGTGTAATCCTCCCAGGTAATATTAATTATGTTGGACATTATATTGTATTTATTGAAATTTAAAGACAATAGGTATTAATAATTGTAATTTAATATTGTAAGATAAAATTAGAAATAATATTAATTGTAGTTAAACTAGTGTAAGTTTAGGGGAGGCCATCCTCTAATCTGAGCTACCGCTGTCGCTGTCGATGTCACTGGAAGCCTCATTTTCATCTTATATCATCATCATCATCATATATATCATATATCAAAATATATTTTTCAAAGTGAAATATTTCGGAGCAATATTACTGAAATGTTTCAAGATTTAAATATATTTCCATATTCAATATTTCGAAATATAATCGAAAAAATGAAATATTTCAGTAATATTTCGAAATTTAAATAAATTTCAAAATGAAATATTTCCATTTACATCCCTACTCGGGGTAAACAGAAAGAACAGGTTTGATGATTATTTTACTTCCACGTCCAGTGGAAGTATAGTAACAACAAAAAAATTTTTAAAAATTTTTATTGTCCAAATAGGCTGAAAATGTCATAAAACGTCGAGATTTTAAGTTTGAGCGAAAAAAAATTTTCTGTCTGTCTGTCGGTCTGTCTGTCGGTCTGTCTGTCGGTCTGTCTGTCGGTCTGTCTGTCGGTCTGTCTGTCGGTCTGTCTGTCGGTCTGTCTGTCGGTCTGTCTGTCGGTCTGTCTGTCGGTCTGTCTGTCGGTCTGTCTGTCGGTCTGTCTGTCGGTCTGTCTGTCGGTCTGTCTGTCGGTCTGTCTGTCGGTCTGTCTGTCGGTCTGTCTGTCGGTCTGTCTGTCGGTCTGTCTGTCGGTCTGTCTGTCGGTCTGTCTGTCGGTCTGTCTGTCGGTCTGTCTGTCGGTCTGTCTGTCGGTCTGTCTGTCGATCTGTCGGTCTGTCGGTCTGTCTGTCTGTAACTTTTTTTTGTGCGCACGTTTACTCTGGAACCGTTTAAGATATTGACTTGAAATTTGGTACACATATGTACTTTAACGAGATCTAGAACTAGATTATATTTTCATCTTGTTCCGTCGAAGGGTTGGGGGGTAAATTAGGGTAGATTTGGGGTAAATAGGTCAATCAAGCAGGTAACAGTCCATAAAATTGGTATTTAGTATATACAAGAGAAGCTAAGGTCTCAAAAAAATTTTTGGCATTAGCCACCCCCATTACTACCCCCACCCCCTTATTAAAGAGGATACAAAAAAATTGTGATTTAGTGTATGTACAGGGACCAGAAACCTCAAAATATTTTTATACTTCATCCACCCCCCACTATCACCCCCCACCCCACTACCGATGTGAGGTATCGTTTTATGAGTTTTTGGGGTAGAGGATTTCAAATATTATATTATTAAAGTTCCATAAACAATTATTTTCACATATAAAGTTTTTTCGTTGTGAGTGACTTGGATAGAGAATCTGGATGTGGAAGTAGTGATTCCTTGGGCAGCGGTTTTTTGCTTTTTAGTACATTATTTATAAAAGCGTGTTTTTTTGCTTTTTTGAACTATTAATTTATTCTAGATTTGTATAGTTCAAGAATATTTGTATTGTTTATGTTTTTGTAGAGCAGCTTTAGGTCACGCAAATTTTCTGAGGTATTTTATTTCCGGATTGAAAATTTTGTTTATGTTTTTCCTGATGAGACAATTTTGGTTGGAAAAGCAACATCGAAACAGTATCTTAATGTATTTAGAAATATATAACAAGCTAAGAACGTACTCTTCGCCTGTTCACTAAACTTTTTATATAATTGTTACATATTCTATAGGATACTCTTCGCAGTTTTTTGGAAATAATGTTAGTTTTAGACATTTTTAATTTTGTAGTACGACCTTAGTTGGTAAAAGACTCAGTGTAAAATAAAGTAAAAATAAAAAAAAAACTATGCCATACCCCATCTGGGTTTCGAACCCGAAAGCCGTGGATTCCCAAAACAACATCAACAACAACAATAGTATTTTATTTTAAGTTTAAGTACAATATATGTGCCTCACCGGATCCTAGCCCGGAGCCAGCCAGACAACCACGGCGAACGTCGCCGAGGTGGGTGTGAGGCTGGGCGGGGTAGGTCCGGTTCGGCTTGGAAATAAATTCGAGGGGGTGCTAGAACCTCCTGTCTACCACGGATTAAAATTTTTGATGTGTCCACATGGATCTAAAAGTAACTTCAAAATAAACACAACACTGAGAACACTAAAATCGTAGGCGAGCGTACTTCGTAATTTTGATTGTTGATATGGGAAACACAACTAAACGAAAAAACCCAGTCAAGAGCGTAAGAACTACACCACCACCTTACACGTAAAAAAATGTAAATTTTTACATTATAAGACACGAGCTAAAATCATATTTTCACGGTTGTATATTACATTATGAAATTTATATTTGTAAAATATATAAATATTTAGGCGTTAAAATGAAATATCATTTCACCAGATTTCTATTCAATTACAAAAACATAAAAATCAAATATTTTTTTCAAATTTAAATCATAAATAACGTTTTTATTTACCAATAGATTTTGTTCAAAAACAATGGGGTTCTTCCTCTAGCTAACACTAACTTACTGTCCAAATTTCAGTACAATCAGATTTTTCTCTCTTGAGTTATCGTGCTTACAAGAAACGTGACGGGCGGACAGACATTTTGAAAGTTGTTCAGAATTCGTTAACAAATACAATGATATGAAATTTTTTTTCTCTACGGGCGATATTTACGGTTTTAGAAATGTGCCGATCAAATGCAATATACTCTTCGTTTTCCTATTTGCGAAGAGTATAATAATAGTGCTTATAAAAACAGATAAATAAATATTTATTAATTTCCATCCCCTTTTTCATTTTTTCGGAATTATTTAAATCTCACATAAGTTCACGTTTACCTTAATTTTAAATAGATTTTCAAGAGTCATCATTGATGTTCAAATTCGCCCTAAAATAAGCACAAAAAATATTATTTTTTTTTATGACAATTGAAAGAATTTAAAATTTTCATTTATGGCGGAAATTGATCCTGAAACCCAATTTGCACTAATTACTTTAAAACTAATCTAGGTATGAAACTTATACAAAAGCGAGCTTAACTAAGTATCTGAATATTGTCCGACGTAACCCCATTTTACTACCTTTTTTAAGCAAATTTTATTAAATGCACTATTGGAAACAAAGTCATAATGTGTGTATTTTGGGCTCACATTTATAATTATTCCAAAGGTTAATAAATATCAGTTGTTTTAATAAAAAAAAATAGTACGAAATAGTAAATTTAGAACAACAGTGTTAATAAAAAGAATTAGATTGTATGTGGTAGTAAGAGACTAAAATGAATGCTTTTTGTAGGAGAACTGTTATAAATCTGGCAAATATGACTCGCATTTGTTATCGACTCCCAACTATACACAGTTATTTTAATTTATAATAATTTAAAAACCCTTGGAATATATCTCGTTACTAAAGTAACTTCTAGAAGATGAAAATGCCCTTGTTAAAGAGGGTTTAAGATGCGTCTCCGTTTAGATTCATAAACTCAATTTCTGTACGAGCACTTATTTGACATAAAATTGAAGATATCTAACCAGAGAAACTCTTATCTTACATTCAGATTCCAAAATTACTGCCGTATATTTATGGACGATTTCGTAACTGAAATAAGTCTAATTAAACTTTAGGAAATTTACGTTCTCAATCACAAATTTGAATCAGTAAATGTAAGGAACACCATTAATTATTATTGATGCAGCGATGAAAGACCCTAAAAACCAATAACAAAAATATAAGTAACTATTAATTTTATGCGCATTGTATACTAGCAACTAGATAATTTAATTTAGAATAATTGTCATATGGAGTTTTATTTTTTTGTTGACAGTTTGATAGTAAATGCATCAAAGAAATGTTTCTGTATTGTGCGGAGACTGCAATTTATAGAGAATGTCAGATAAGGTGGCACTCAAATAAAAATAACTAAAAAATAACTGAAAGAAAACGAAATTTAAAAAAAATGGTTCAAAACAATTTTATAAATTGATAGTTTATAGGTAATAACGAACTGCGATTTTGATTTGTTTTAAAATTTCAGTAGGTTTAATAGTTTTGGAAATGTAAAAAATTGAAAATGACGTCCGAATATTTATATGACGAAGTATTTAGTTTAAGTGTTATGTATCTCAGAAACTATGACACACATCAAAAATGCTAAAGACCAAAATTAGAGATTACACAGGTTTACAAAAAAAAAAATTTAGGTTGCTTAACGAGCTTAAAAGTACACTATTTGCATTCACACTTGGATCGATTCCGCAATAACCTGGGTCATTTCAGTGAAGAGCAAGGAGAAAGGTTCCATCAGGGTATTAAAGATATGGAGAAACGATACCAAGGTTATTGGGGCTCAAATATGCTTCTGACTATTGTTGGAGTATCGAAAGAGACACAAACGTTGATCATAAAAGAAAATCCTTCAAAAAATCTTTTGAAGGAGAAAAAAAGAGGCTGAATAAAACAAGAAAAAGTTGTTGAGTGGTGAGAGGCAAGGCGACTCACCAAAATAAAGCACCCCAATCGCGATGATGAGAGGCAAGGGGACTCACCAAAATAAAGCACCCCGATCACGATGGTGAGAGACAAGGAGATTCACCAAAATAAAGCATCTCGAGAGTGAGAGGCTAGGGACTCACCAAAACAAAGCACCCCGATGGTGAGAGGCAAAATGTTGAATTTGAAAATTCTCAAATTGTGACTTCAGATTCGTGATCAGCAACCCAAAAAAACCCACAGTAAAAAGTTTGATATAATAAGTATTGTAGTAAAAAATGTAGAACTCAGAAGGGTCCGCCATATTGGATCCGCTATTTTGGATTTAGAAATTTTTAATTTCTGACTTCAGATTCGTGATCAGCGACTCCAAAATCTCGCAAGTAACAATTTTTGGGTCATAATTTTTAACATTTAATGAATTTCTAGATTTCAGCATCCGCCATATTAAAGCCGCCGTCTTGGATTTGACAATGGATAACTTTGGATATGAGCATCGTAATCAGCTACCCCAAAAACTTCCGAGTAACAAAACTCAGGCCAAAATATTGTGAATAGTTAATTAATTTGTGCATGAAAGAAGGCGAAAAAGGTATTTTTAGCACGTTAAGTTTTCTCTAAATCCTAACGTGATAGCGCAAAACGGACTACTACCAAAGGGATTCCATTACCGTACCTCAAAGGTTTTTGACGTGCTGAACACGTCAAAAACCTTCGGGGTACGGTAATGGAATCCCTTTGGTCGGACATTTTTTTTTGTAAACTTGTGTAATCTTTAATTTTGGTCTTTAGCATTTTTGATGTGTGCCATAGTTTCTGAGATACATTTTTTTTTTGTAAGCCTTTGTTATCCATTAATATTTAAATATTTTTATTTACAATCGACATGTGTATGCTTCCTTGCTCACATAAAGTTAACGTTTACCGAGGAGCTATAATGCTCGTCTACCATGACAATGGGTGGTAATAGTTATTAAGATACCAAGGGTGTTATAAGGATAATAACGCACAGAGGTCGGCAGTGTACTTCCCGAGGGCGGGCCTCTGACCTGAGGGAATGTACGTCGACTGAGAGCGTCATTATCCTATAACACCCATGGTGCCTTCAACGTTTAATGTCCTACAAGTCTGTTATTTCATTCGAATTTTTTTTTTGACATTTTCAATTTATTAATTTGACATCTATTATGTTCAGAACGATTTGATTTAAAAGAGAGTAAAAATCAAAATTGTTTGTAAACGCCGCCGTTGCATAGCAACGCATTTTGTTTGTCAATAACGCTATCATTATTTGCTTGTTTTGGGTTGTGTTATAATTTTATAATGCCCTAGGGTGTTATAGATATTCATAACGCCCTAGGGCGTTATTTTTCATTTAATGTATCTCAAAATAGGGCGGTTATTGCAAAATAAACGACTTGTAGGACATTAAACACTTTAACGGTCTTTTATTTACATGTGTCCTTACACAAGTTTGACAAGAAAATTAACAATGTATTTTTGATAAATAATAATACTGTTAACTGTTGTTAACATAATGAAAATTAATGCAAGACTAACAGTTAATTAAATAAATTACTTATAAGAGATATGAACTTTATAATAAGTAATAAAACTAAAATAAACTGACAGCCTTTGTGTTTTGCTCGTCTATTTATTTTACCAGATATGCAAGGCATACTCATAAAATGAGTATGAATCGTTGCTTCCAGCAAAAATTCAACTTAATTATTTCTTGAATCTAGATACTTTCAAATGATGTATAATAAAAACATGTGTGTAATTCGAGCGCAAAGTGTCTGTCATTCTCGAGGGTATGACGTGCTTAGCTTCGCGTCGCGCATTAACTTACTCGTTCTTTATGACAATAAAGCACTTCGTGCTCTTAATACATAAATAGCTCATTTTGTTTCTGTAAATAAAAACAATAAAGTCATAACCCAGACAATATGAGGCTTCTCATTTTTTCTATTCCCATTTTAGTAATTAAAAAAATAATACAAACTATTTTTCGCTAATATACAGGGTGTTTCGAAAAGATTGAGACAACGCTTATCTGTAGATTCTTGACATCAAAACAAGTCGATTTAACTCAAAAAGTAGTGGTCTAACTCTTTTCGTTTTCAAGATACAGGGTGGCAAAATAAAAAAATTGTATTCGTAATTTGTCTCTATCTTGGAGACTATTATACGTATCTACTTCAAAGTTGACAACGACATGTTTTTCAGGTTGCTAATTACAATGGTGATATTGCCGATGCCATATTTTATAGATAGCGCTAGTTACAATACTTTTACACTGACACTTTAAGCCATAACTTTTTTGAGGTTAGGTTTTGGACATTGTCTTCTATTATAATCAAAACGCAATTTGGTTTCCTAAAGAAACGGTGTACTTGTTTAAACGCGATAAAATGCACGCTTTCAGAGAAATATGCGATTTACAACTTTATCACACACCAGTTCAAAGAAATTCAATTGTACCTAAAAGCGGTTTCTTATCTAGTAGGTGTACGTCAAGCATGATGTCTTGAAATCGGTAATATTGCTTGTTGTAGATACGTATAATATTCTCCAAGATAGAGACAAAATACGAATACAATGTTTTTACTATACCACTCTGTATCTTAAAAACGAAAAGCGTTAGACCGCTACTTTTTGGATTAAATCGACTTGTTTTGATGTCAAGAGTCTACGCTAAGCGTTGTCCTAATCTTTTCAAAACACCCGGGGTGTTGAATTTCTTCGAACTGGTGTGTGACAAAGCTGTAAATCGCATATTTCTCTGAAAGGATGCATTTTATCACGTTTAAATAAGTACACCTTTTCTTTAGGAAACTAAATTGCGTTTCGATTATAATAGAAGACAATGTCCAAAACCTAACCTCAAAAAAGTTATGGCTTAAAGTGTCAGGTAAAAGTCTTGTAACTAGCGCCATCTATAAAATATGGCATCGGCAATATCACCATTGTAATTAGCGACCTAAAAAACATGTCGTTACCAACTTTGAAGTAGATACGTATAATAGTCTCCAAGATAGAGACAAATTACAAATACAATTTTTTTATTTTGCCACCCTGTATTTTTAAAACAAAAAGAGTTAGACCACTACTTTTTAAGTTAAATCGACTTGTTTTGATGTCAAGTATCTACGGCTAAGCTTTGTCCCAATCTTTTCGAAACACCCTGTATAGCATTGCCTAGTTGCTAATTTCTTCCCCGTAGCATCTGCTGTAGAAAAAAATATTCCATATACTGGAGCCGAAATTTTGAATATTTAATTTTGACTTCAGATTCGTAATTAGCGAACCCAAAAACATAAATGCACTAGGTTTCAAAAGTAAATCAGCAATTCATTTTCGAATATTAAATATTTTGATTGAGAAGTGGCTCCCAGTAGCTTTTACCAACACCTAAATATTAATTTTACGATGGAGATCAGGCAACGATAGACTGTCCCATGGAGTCTACAGAAAGCCAACACATACCAATCGTTACCTGCATGCTACATACCACTACCACAGAAGAAGAAACAATCAGAATATACTCTCTCATTGGCGGGAAAAGTTCGCGCATCTGTATCGCGCACTGTCAGTCTCTGACGGAATTGTAAAAAATCGTGCCAGGCCCGGATCACGAATTTCTTCTGTAACCGGATCGTCAGCGACAAATGGCGTGATCTCGCCTCGTGATACAGTTTGTATCATGATGCCGCCTAATTAGTTAAGAAACATTGAAAATCTAAAACAAATATTATTTGTCTTCATCTAATGTTTCACAGGTTTTCTGATTCTCTTCCGGGCCGTTCCGAAAAGGGGTAAAAAATATTGAGTACTCTCCTGAACTCGCCCAACAATAGTATGGCGGAAATTTACAACACGAGATCAAAGGATTTTTTGCCGACATTCCCTTCTGATTGTTTCTTCTTCTGTGCCACTACCACCACAACAAAAGAGGTCGGTAATCAAGACATTGTCATTCTCGAGTATATGACGCGCATAGCTTCGCGTCGCGCGTTAACTTACTCCCTCTTATGACAATGAAGCACTTCGTGCTCTTTATACATAAATAGCTCCTTTTGTTTCTGTAAATAAAAACAATAAAGTCATAACCGAGACAATATTAGGCTTCTCATTTTTAGTATTCCCATTTTAGTAATTAAGAAATAATAAAAACCATTTTTCGCTAATATATAGCATTGCCTAGTTGCTAATTTCTTTCCCGTAGAAAAAAATATTCCATATACTGGAGGCGAAATTTTGAATATTTAATTTTGACTTCAGATTCGTAATTAGCGAACCCAAAAACATAGATGCACTAGGTTTCAAAAGTAAATCAGCAATTCATTTTCAAATATTAAATATTTTGATTGAGAAGTGGCTCCCAGTAGCTTTTACCAACACCTAAATATTAAGTTTACGATGGATATGGAGTGAGAGAATTTTGCCTTTCTTAGATAAATCGGTGAAACGATCATGCAACGATAGATTGTCCCATGGAGTCTACAGAAAGCCAACACATACCAATCGTTATCTGCATGCTACATACCACTACCAACACAACAAAAGAGGTCGGTAATCAAAACATTGTTCCACAGCACAGAGCCAATATAATATGTGACGACGGAAGCAAACCAGAAGAACTTGGAACGTCCAACAAGTTCTAGAGAAAAATGGGTACGAACAAAGGGATATATCAACAACCGGATAAGAACCACAGAAGAACATGTATGATATAGTCATGGCTATAATAAAATAAAAATTTCGATTGAAATATATGTATATTCAAATGTATTATGTTATTTTATTTGATTCAAGTAAAATATATATTTTGTTTTCTTGTTGTTTTTCTTTTCATTTGTTTTTCCGTTTCCAGAAAACTCCTGACTTGGTAGTAAGACTCTTGACTTGGTAGTAAGCGAGTGTCGCTATATATGACCTACTATATATGCGTACCTTCCCTATTAGACTAGTAGATGGTGACAGAAAATCAGAACTGATAGCCTACCGTCTGCAAGTAATTTAGTCAGTATTATCTGTACAATAAAGCTCAATTTTTGGTACTTTCAAGGTTTGCCCGCATGCACCGGATGTAGGAAACGATTTCCGGTTTGCATAAAAAAACAATGTTTTCAACTGATACACTACCGTCTGCAAAGTTCATAATTCAAAATTAAAGGAATAAAAATATGTCGGAAGCGCTTATGCAGACAGTTCTGTCATGCACCGAACCTTATACAGGGTACTCCAACATGTATCAAATTTTAGTAAAAAAAAAAAAAATGATAATTTACCGTCTGCAAACAGTACAAAATTATGATTCTGGTTCATGAAGACGAGTAGGGGAAAGGTTCAGACGTTTACGATATGCACGTCACCATATCGTGCGCATGTCAACTTGTTATTTTTTTTTACAACTTTGAACAATTGTTTACCGTCTGCAGCTAAAAAGAAAACATGATTTAAAAATAGAGCTTCGATAAAGAATTATTTGCAGATAGATTAATTGTGTACAAAGCACTTGGCGCTTAACGTATTTGTGTAAAAAAATGGGGGTAACTTTTACCAATTATTTACTGTCTGCAACTTGGTAAAAAAAAAAGATTATTGATTCAAATATGTAATTATTTAGTTTGCAGACAATGCGCACATGCACGAGAGTCATAATAAAGTGTCAAAAATATCGAGCAACGCATCTTTGCCTAAGCATCAAGCTTAAAAGTTGAGGAGTATGGCTGGTGAAAATCGGAGGACTGTTTGATAGAGATGAAATCCCACAAACCGTCAAAGAAATTTTTGTAGCTGATAACGACAACGGTACGAAAATACCGTAGTTTTCTTGTTAATTCCATTGAATTTCAAATGCTGATTGATTTTTAAAATTACAGTCGCAATTACCAGTAACAGTGTGGTCGAGGAGGATAACGAACAAATAATGCTCACCGACAACAATGCTGATAATGATTCAGATGAAGAAAACTTGTTTTTAGAACATATCAATGACAGCGAAGAAGATATGTATCATTTCACTGAGGATTAGCTTAAAACGTTCCAGGAGTCAGTGGTTGAGAATGATGATGAAGAAGAAACAGACGGCGAACAAAATTTTTTATAAATAATAATTATTATTATTATGATAATATGTATAAGATTTTTGTTACAACTTTAATAAAATAATATTCTTTCAATTGAATTTAACTACGATGCGAATTATCGATCAACTTTATCGAATACCAGTACTAATTCTGGTCCGTGTGCATCTGCATGTTGTCTGATCATCCGAAAAAAATATACTTGCATAAGTTAGCTTACACAATTTTGTGTTGCAGAAGGTAAAGAGTTGTTTTTGGTGCATACCGCACACAAAGAGATATCAAATGGAATTCGCCGAGTTTTGACTCTATTGTGGCTCTCGTGCATGTGGGCGTTATTTGCAAATTGAATAATTGCGTATTTAACCCAGTAACCTTTCTTTGTACCAAGTTGCAGACGGTCTAGATAGTTGTTTTTGGTACATATCTGTGGTGGTTTTAGTGCATGTGCGCATTGTCTGCAAATTAAATAATTGCGTAATCGAATCAATAACCTTTCTTTGTACCAAGTTGCAGACAGTTAATAATCGGTAAAAGTTACCCCCATTTTCTTACTAGTTTATAGAATTCAACGGACAACCGTGCATATTGGATTCGTCTGAAAACATTGTTTACAATAGTTTTGCAACCTAAATTTTCTAATAAAACTATAATTAAACGGTAAACAGTTGTTCAAAGTTATAAAAAAAATAACAAGTTGACATGCGCACAATATGGTGATGTGCATATCGTAAACGTCTGCACCTTTCCCCTACTCGTCTTCATAAACCAGAATCATCATTTTGTATTGTTTGCAGACGGTAAATTATCTTTTTTTTTTTACTAAAATTTGATACATTTTGGAGTACCCTGTATAAGGTTTGGTGCATGACAGAACTGTCTGCAAAAGCACTTCCGACATATTTTAATTCCTTTAATTTCAAATTATGAACTTTGCAGACGGTAATGTATCAGTTGAAAACATTGTTTTTTTATGCAAACCGGAAATCGTTTCCTACATCCCGTGCATGCGGGCAAACCTTGAAAGTACCAAAAATTGAGCTTTATTGTATACATAATACTGAATAAATTACTTGCAGACGGTAGGCTATCAGTTCTGATTTTCTGTCACCATCTACTAGTCTATATGTAATACAGTACCGAGGTAAAAATATGTAAAATTTCGGAATAATTTCAAATGTAATGATAATTTTTCTTTATGGGTTATTATTGTAGTAAAAGGTATCGTATTCAGTTTCTATGTGGTCCGGATACATGCTCTCAAGACGTGAAAACCACCCCTAAATTTAAATATTCCATATGTGAAAAAGTATTACCAATTTATTTTTTAACTGTAGGACGATTATGTTTCTAGAATCACTGATTACAAATCTAAAGTCAAAATTAAAAAATTCAAAACGGCGGCTCTAATATGGCTGATGGAATTTTTTTTTCAAAACAAGTATTTTAAACGGACAAAAAAAATTGAGCATCTAGGTGATGCTATATATTAAAGAAAAACAACATTTTTGAAAAAATTATTAAGCAATACAATAACAAAATGGCGCTAATAGGGATCGTGATCTGGATTTAGACTGTCGTGAGAGAGATTAGTTTTACCCTACTGATGACTCGTCGTTGCGATATTAATCCTGCTTCAGACATTTGGTTCACGCACTCGCTCGAACTGATGGTGGTGCGATACTACCATCCGTGGAATTAAACCTGAACGCTTCCAAGGCCGTATCCTTTCCAGTCGAAGATGACGATATCTCTTGGAGTTCCGAGAGTCGAAAGGCTCAAAATAATGGCTACATTTTGTTAGAAAAAATGTTAAAACGTACCTTATATCGGACATAACTTCTTAATTTTTTGTGATGTAGAAACAAACAAGAAAACATTTTGAAGATTGATTAATTATCTTTAGTTTCGTTTCTTAGAATTTTTGATGGAAGTGTCACAGTTTCTAAGATATTCAATATTTTCAACTAAATACTTCATTCTATAAACGGTCGGATGCCATTTATATAATTAAATATCTCCGAAACTATTAACCCTACACAAATATTAAAAAAAAACGAATTCGTTCTCAGTGTATAAGCTTAATTTATTATGTCAACTATATTTTCTGTAAAACTAATATCGAGACTAATATTTATGGAGATATTTGTAGAGAAACAAAAATGTTACGTTTTTTCTAAAATCCCTTTTACAGTTTAAAATGCAGCAAGTGCTGTAAGTGGCCAAAATATTTGAGCGTCTAGCTCATACTATACCGGGTGATTCAGTTTGGTAATCGCCCCCCTGTATCTTTTTTATTTTAACAGAAAACTACAATAAATATAGTCATTTCTTGAGCAACTGCCAACCACGCTACAAAATTTAGACGTCTCTCGTAATCTCCTGGAAGCAAGCCCTGATGTAAATGTATTTTATATGGTCGCAGTTTATTGTCTCAGAATTCTTTGAATTGAAGAATATGAAATATCAGTTTCTGTCGTTAACTGACGAATAGAAATATGCGGGTCTACGAAAACACGGGCTAAAACTGCCACTGTATGTTCCTCATCTCGTGCGGTTCTGGGCTTAAAAACGTTTCTTTTTTCTCAAAACTTCCACTTTCGCTCATATTTCTTGCCAATTTTGCAAACATTTTGTCTGATGGTACCGGCCTATTTCGAAAGCGATCTTGATATAAACGTTTGGCTGCTTTACTGTTTTTTCCGCACTCTCCATAAATTAATATCATGTCCAATTTTTCTTCATTAGTGTAAGATATCATTGTGTAAATCTATTTAGAAGTATAACATAAAACGAAAACGAATAACACAGTCACAAATAACAGTATTTTCAATTTGACATTACTAACAATGACAAGATTCAATTATTTCCATGGCTAACTATGTTGAATCAGAAACAAAACCTTTAAATGAAGTTTTTTCGTATTTTATTAATTTTCTCGAAATTTTCCTTATGGAAGTGTATACTTTTTTCACATGGTTGAATGCAGAAAGAGAAGCTCTACAACAATCGGCAAAAAAATGTATTGCATACCATTTGAAAAAAAAAAGTTGACTATCGTTATTTTGGCATATGTGACCAAAGAGATGATATAAGGACGTCATTCGATAGAGCTTGACAAACTATTTACAAATATATATGGTTTATTGTAGTTTTCTGTTAGAATAAAAAAAATACAGGTAGGCGAATACCAAACTGAATCACCCGGTATATTAACGAAAAACAGTATATGGGAATATATATATTTCTTTATTTACAGACTACTTACATTAACAAAATGGCGACGTTTTTATTTAAAAAAATGTGAAAAAGTACTTTGTTCCTGTCATAAATTCTTTGTCTTTATGCTGTAGAAATAGACAAAAAGTCATTTGAAAGCCTAGTTAATAGTCTTTCATTGTGGTTGTTAGCGTTTTTAACGTAAGTGCCATAGTTTCTGAGATATTTAACATTTAAACTAAATACTTCGTCTTATAAATGTTCGGATGCCACCTTTTATACTTCCATATCTCCGAAATCATTAGCTCTACAGAAATTAGAGAAAAACTAAATTCATCCCCAATTTAGTAGCTTTCTTATTTGTCTTTAGCAAGTTTTCGCTCAATGTAATACTTTTCGAGTTATTTGACGGAAACCTATTGAGATAGCTTTGAAAAGCTAAAATCGCAATTTTCTAGTCTTTATAACTTAAAGACTAACAATTTATATAAAAAGTTGCAGAGAACCTTTTCTTCTTAAAATTTTATTCACTTTCAGCTCCAATGTTTTTGTTTTTTTTTAGTTGCCACCCCCTTAAAAGGGATGACATCCACCACCTATAAATTAGCAAGCCGCCACATAAAATAGAAACTTTTAATTGATGTATTTACTATTAACTTCCCAAAAATGAACGAACTCCGTTTTATATAACATTATTCCCAAGTTAAAACTTCTAGTTACTATACTAATGTGGCTGGAGTCATATATAGGTTTAAAAAGACTTTATTGAAGAATAAATAAGGCGTACGTTTCCGACTGGTAAAGAAAATTCAACAAATCTTCCCTCAAAGAGGAACCCCATCCCTAGATTACTAGCCAAGGGTGTTTACCAATTGCAGTGTTCATGTAGTTAGAGTTATATCGGACAGACAGGGCATAATATCTAGTGCAGAATCAAAGAACACGGGGAAACACAAGACTCGAGTACATAGATAAGTCGGCAGTGGCAGAACATGTTCATCAGAATGAAAAAAATCGACTATGAGAACATCAAAATATTCTATAAAAATATGCGCTATTATTACCCACCGTATCAACTGATGACGCTTATTCCTTGTAATAATATTATATTTTTATGAACTAACTTGATTATTACATAATTATTCCAATGACACTCTACCCTAATTATTTAACAAAATAAAACTAATTGTATTTATTAAGATAAAAAAACATAATTAATAGTACAGAAGATATCTTTAGCGATAATATAATTTACTTTAATTTAAAATTTCGAAACTGACACGAACGGTACTAATTTCTACTTTAAACACGCAAAAATTTAATTAAATTATACGGAATAGCCGCCAAATACTTGAAATGGAAAATTAATCCAAATTAGTATAACATAACAAGCAATGATAACAGTTACAACCCGAAAATAATTCTATTAAACGGTTTCGAGAACATTTTAAATATATTGTACTTTTCATACACACCTACATACTGATAAAAATTAAATGAGAAATATGTTAATTGAGGTAGGGTAATCGGAATTAACAGTTATATACAGAGTGTCCCAAAAGTGGACGGTCAAACGAAGTGAGGTAAGGGGAGGCCAGTTCCGATCAAAATAACCATTAGGGTGGGTTACAATGGTATGGAAAAAATTGTTTTTCTTGTATCAAATTCTAAGAGCGATAAGAAGGTGCCTTATATTGAGATTAGAAAACACATTTTTTTTTATAATTCTTGGGCATCATCTTAAGCCTCCGCCCCACCCTTCAAATTAAGTAAAAAAACCGCTGCCCAAGGAATCAGTACTTCCACATCCAGAATTTCCATCCAAGTCTCTCAAAAGGAAAACATTTTGTGTGTGGAAATAATTGCTTATGGAACTTTAATAATATAATATTTGAAATCGTCTAACCCAAAAACCCATAAAACGATATCCCACATCGGAAGGGGGAGGGGTGGTAGTTGGGGTGGATGAAGTAAAAATATATTTTGAGGTTTTTGGTTCTTGCAAACACACTAAATTATAATTTTTTTCACCCTATTTAATACTGAGATGGGGGTGGTAATGGGGATGGCTGGTGCCAAAATTTTGTTTGAGACCTAGCTTCTTTTGTATATATTAAATATCAATTTCATTGGCTCTTGTCAGCTTGATTTATCTATTTAACCCTATTTATCCCAATTTATCTTCAAACTCTTTAACGGAATAAGATTAAGATATAATCACGTTATAATACATATGTGTACCAAATTTCAAGTCAATATCTTAAACGGTTTCAGAGTAATCGTGCGCACAAAAAAGTTACAGACAGACAGATCGACAGACAGAAATTTTTTTTCGCTCAAACTTAAAATCTCGACGTTTCATGACATTCTAAGCCTATATGAACAATACAAAATTTTGTGCCTTTACTATACTTTCACTGGATGTGGAATTGTGGAAGTATCTGAGTAAGAACTAAAAATTTTCAAACCATGAATATTTTTAATAAAATGTTCAATTTGTCAATAAAACACATAATTAAAGGTTACAAGTAGTTTATTAAACAAAAATAAAGGGAGTTACATGACATATTTTAATAATAATTTGTTTCTCAGTTTGCTTACTTTCGAATTTCGGCATTATCTTCCGGGACTCCAACTTTGCCTTAATGAAGCCTTCTCTTGCAGTTTTCATACATAAAGCACGGGAGGCTTCTGTTACTATATTCACAACTGTCTCAACTGCTTGAGTGACGCGGGAGACGTAAAAATAATAATTTATCTTCACCTTCTCCTGACAAATCGTTGAAGCTATGAATCAAATAACTTCTTTAATATAGGAAGTTAATAAATAAAGGTTTTGTTGCCAATCAATCATATCTATATATGCCGGTGTATTTAAAATTATCTTTGGTACTTCAAACAATCTTGGTATACCATTACGAAGTGTCTTGGTGCGTGCTTTTAAAATGCGTCGAGCCGCAAGTTCTTGGATATGCTTTCCAAAATCGGTTATCATTGCTAATAATATAATAATAATAATAATAATAATAATAATAAACGTCTTCTTTATTTCCAACATTAAAGGTAATACATTCATATATATTATGTGAAATGTGTTTGCGGAAACAAATGGCGAAGTTCAGTTCCGGGTAATTAAGCTGTAGGCAAAACTGCCCGGTCTGTTCTTCCACTTAACCATATAACATAGTATGCTACAAGATACATATTTTTGACGCTAAGACTAACCAAATTATCTAAATAATAATAGACACAATAAGAGATTTACCAAGGGGAGGGAAAAAAAAGATAATAACTTAAGTATAAGTACAAATATATAACGGGCTAATGTTTTTATTTTTGTATTCGTAGGTAATTAATATTTTCTAATTTCTATAGAACACAGTAATAATTGGGAGGCTGAAAATGAAACAAAGATTATATTAAAGGGTCAAAGATTAAAGGCATAAAATTATATTAAATATTACTTATTATTTTGAAGACACTGAGTTTTGAATAGATGTAATTTATATATTTTTTTAAATTGATGTTTACTAGAGTTTTTGAAGGTATTATCAATATTATTATAAAAGTTGCAAATTTGATAGCTAAAACTTCGTTTAAATAGTTCTGTTCTACGGATTGGTGGAGTTAGAAGACCCTTAAATCTAAGATTTAGTGTATGGACATCTGTCCTAAATTTTATTTTCTGATATAAGTAAACTGGGGATTTATGTATTAATATGTTATGAAAGAGACATGCTGAGTGATGAAGTCGTCTATTTTTCATGTTTAGCCAATTTATTTCTTTTAATTTATGAGTTATTCTCTGGTTGCGACGTATTCCATAAATAAGTCTCAAACAGGAATTTTGTAATTTTTGTAGTTTGTTGATATAAATTGAATCCAAACAAGGGCCATACAAACTATCTGCATAATTTAATGTTGACAGAACTAATGTTTCACATAGTAAAATTTTTGTTTTTTGAGGAAGAAAATGCCTATTACTATATATTAATTTTAGAGAACAATAACCTTTCTGTAATAATTTGTTGGTATTTTCTTTGAATCTTAGATCTGTGTCAATTATTACTCCTAGACTTTTAACTTTATCTTTTCTTTCTAATGCATTGTTTTCTATTTGTATATTTATATTACCTATAATGCTATTTCGTTGGATTTTGGGTCCAAAAACAATAAAGTTGGATTTGGATGGATTAATAACTAGGCAGTGGTCTTTTGCCACTTTTAAGAAATTATCAAGATCATCATTAATACGTACACAAGCTGCGTCTGTATCAATAGCGGAAAAAGACTGATAGATTTGTGTATCGTCGGCATATAAATGAATTTTTGAGTAGTTTAAATCAGTTAAATTACTTGTGTATATGGTGAAAAGCAACGGACCGAGAATAGACCCTTGTGGGACACCTGTTCTTAAATTTATGTAACTTGATTCATTGTTATTTAAACGCACACACTGTTCACGGTTCCTTAAATAATTGCTAAATAATTTTACTGCGTCTTCAGAGAGCCCGATATAATGTAAAATCTCTAGAAGTAGGTCATAATTTATAGTATCGAAGGCTCTGCTGAAGTCTAGTGAAACCAGTACAGTACAGAGTCCTTTATCAGTGGCGGTAATAACCTCATCAACAATGTGCAACAGAGCCGTAGTGCAGCTGTGTCCTGGCCTAAAACCAGATTGAATTATAGGTATCAGTGAATTCTGGTCTAAGTGTTCTCTTAATTGTATTTCCATAATTTTTTCAATAATTTTAGACAAAGTTGGTAATATACTGATACATCTCAAATCTTTTAGACTTTCAGGATTAGCTTTTTTTGGTAACACAGTGACAACAGCTCTCTTCCACATTGCAGGAAAAGTATTTTCATTTAAACAGTGATTAACAATATGTGTTAAGTATGGGATTATGTGAGGACAACATAATTTTAACATGGTTATATTAATTCCGTCGCACCCTGTAGCAGTGGTTGTTATGTGATTTAAGATTTCGTATACACAGTTATCAGTAACACGTTTAAATTTAAAATTATTGTTGTTGATATTATTGTTGGTATAGAAATTTTTTACTTCATCTGAAAGAGACGTTTTAGGTACACCGTTAACAAAGAAATCATTAATTACGTTTACGTCACTTAGATGTACAGGTATATCTTTATTTTTTTTTACGGGCATGCAATTATTTTCCTTAAGAAATTTCCAATTCTGTTTTGGGGTCCCATTTTTTATTTTATGTTCAAAGTAGGCTTTTTTTTCTCGTTTTATGGCTAGAGTTGTGTAGTTGCGAATCTCTTTATAAAAGTTTTTATGAGCAATATTGTTTGTATTTTTAAATCTTTTAAGGGCCTTATCTCGTATAGAAATCATTATTTTTATATTATCTGTTATCCAGGGTGCATATGGTCGTGTAAATCTGGATGTTGTCATGGGTGCATGTATGTCAAATAAATACGTCAAATTATTTACAAGATAGTCTAGCTTCTCGTCTACACTGTTTAAATCGAAAATTACATACCACGGTATCTGAAATAAATCAATCTGAAACATTTCATATTCAAAATGTTTAAAATTTCGATACGTAAATATTCTCGGGCCGCTTCTCACACCACATACCTGTAATGTACAATGTGTTAAATGGTGATCTGATAAATCGTTTTCAGTTACACCTTTTTCTACAATATCTTCCTCCGTGGACACGATAATCAAATCTAACAGCGATTCAGATGTTTCTGTGACCCTTGTTGGCACTTCAATAATTTGTTTTAAATTAAACGTTTCTAAAACAGAATAAAAATTATCAACACCAGCATTTTCTATGTTTAATAAATTAATGTTAAAGTCCCCGGTGATTAAAATATTTTTTACAGATGGAGTTATCGAAATAAGGGTATCTTCTAACTCATTTAAAAATAAATCGGTATTAAATGTTGGCGGTTTGTATACTACACCTACAGCAGGTTTTTCTTTGTCTGTTTTAATTTCTAACCATAGTTGTTCAATGACATCACCCGTTTGAATGACTTTAGTATTTATTCTATTGCTGGCATAAATACACAAACCACCCCCTCTTGTTTTTCTATCACGCCTATATAATCTAAATCCCTCCAAATGAATCAGATCATTTGAAATTCCCTCATGTAACCATGTTTCTGTTATTAAAAAAATATCAAATGAATGTTCCATCATCAGTGTCCTTAATTCTAGAATTGATGGTACGAGTGACCTTATATTTAAACTGCCAATTTTTAATTGATTTTCAGTCATTTTTATTTATCAAACATTAATATCTATAATTTGTTATTCCCTTGGTTTTATATACTTATACTTATGTGGCAATATGAGGATAAAATTTAAATTACTTTAAGCCTTCAGCTATATAAAATAAATTGAAAGAAATCAAACAAAAAGCTTAGGCCTGAGATTATTTGAGATTATAGAAATTATCTGTTTTTACTATTTTCCCCTTGTAAGAAATTTTAATATAGAAAAAACTACCTACGTGAATAAATACTCCTACTAAACACCTAAGAGAGAGAGAAAAAAAAGAAATAATTGATAAATTACTACCTTTCTAAAAAAATGAAATATAAAAAAGTATCAAAGAGAAAGAAAATATGCATGAACTGTTTTTATTACCCTAGATAATTATAATATCACTCAAATATCAATATACTATACAAACTGAAAACATTTTTACAATTTTAAAATAGCGGAAATTTACAGTAATTTTAGACTTCCAAAAGGTTTACATCTTCATGAGAATTAATTCTAAAAATTTCATTGCCTTCATTCAACGTAGCAAATATGCGACCATCACTTGTCCACACTTTTCCATTAGCATTTATTTTTTCGATACATAATTTCAAAATATTAACCTTTTCTTGTGTCAAATCTTCTCTAATCACCATACCTTTGCCTTTGAGTTTTTTCTTATTTCCATATACTGATTTCTTATCTTCTAAATAAGCGAACTGAACAACAATAGGGCGCATTTTTTTATCATTGATCTTTCCAGTTCTATAGCAGTTCTCAATTTTACCATTTATTTTTAAACCTAGATTTTTTTCAATGAACTCGGCTACAACTCGATAAGGATTTTCATTTTTTTGTTCTTTAATGCCATATATTCTAATGGTTTTGTTGCGCAATTGTTGATCTAGACTATTGTATTTGTTGGCTAAATTTTTTATACACTTGTCCTGATTTTGTATTAGTTCCTTTAGTTCAAGATTCTCAGCTTCTAATTTATTTATTTTTACTCCAAATTCCTCACTTACAGTGGATATTATAGTCTTTGCAATTGAGTTAATAAATTCATCTGAGGTACAAATTTTGTTGACTAATGTTTTTATAATGGTTTGTAGATCAGAAGTGGTATCCTCTGTTTTTGATTTTGCTAATCTGGTAGTAGACATCTTATTATGTTTATTCACTGCTACAATAAATAAATCGTCTTTTCCTACGCACACAGGAAATTTGATTGATGTTTAAAATACTTTGTCACAGAGAAAAGTTATTATTTTGGGTGATTTTCCACAGTAATTTGAAACTTTGACACAGCTCACACACACAAGACTTTACTCTCTAAGCGCCATCATATATTCTCAGGATTGGCGAAGTAACTATTTCTTTCAATCACCGGATCTATTACATTAGGTGACACATATCTTGAGCTTGATATCAACTTCCAGAGCTGTCGTGCTCCATCTTTACAAGAAGGATGAATTTTAATGACAAACCAAGTCGAAGCACAAACTTTTACAACGTATGTGGCTAGAATGGCTAAATTCTCTGTTTGGTTTTCAGTAGAGGCATAAAAACGTAAAATTCGGTTTGCTCGGGTTAACCACCTTGCATGTGACATTTTTCCTGACAATGTGTGTGTTAAATCTCCTGGAAATGCGCTCGTAATAACTGCTGAAACAATTTGATATAAATATAACTGATCCGTACTTAGATCTTTTGTTGTCACTTTTGGCAAATCACCTGTAATTTTTTGGTGGTTAATTACAGGTTTCTTCTCGCAGTGTTCTAAGGCTTTTCCTATAGAGTCTGAGAATGACTGACGACCAGAAGTATTACCGTCGTGAGACCAAATGCCTTAACTCATTCATGTGATGTAGACAGATTATCCATTGAAGATTCCTTTTTAATTTTCTTTCAAGTAGTCGAATGACGCCACCGTATTTTCCTGTGTTAACGTTAGTTCCGTCACGTTCTATTGCCAATAAATATTCAAATGATATTTCTTCTTTTAAAAAATAGTGTACAATCGTTTTTTCTATGACCTTCGTGGTGCCAGAATATGGAGCAATATAGCCCGCGTAAGTCGGCTATGTATTTTTATTTTTGTATTTAATACTGTATTTTTTTAATATTCCTCTACAATTATTTTTCTGTAATTTCTGTCACTCTTCCTTGTAGTCTTCAAAGTTCTATCCTTTCTACCATCGAAATGTTATGCGGGTATTTCTGAAACTTTTTCACTTGTCATAATATTTTGTAGAGTTTTTTTCTTGCCCTTTTACTGATAACTGGTATTGGGGACTTAATGTCATGCAAGAGCGCTGAAGCAATTGCCGCTGCTGCCCTATCAGATACCCCATATCTGTCACAAGTCTTAGATAATGTAGGATAATACATTTGCTTTTGAAGTATTCGTTCTGTTTGTGAAGCTTTTTCGGGACAGATGGCAAAGGCAAAGAAAAGTTATCACTGTCAGATTTGTTCGATGACGACGAAATATTAGATTTATCAATACATAATTCGGTTTTCATTTCTGACTAGGATTTTGGCTTTGCCACTTTCTCTTTAATGTCTATTTTGTAATTGTTTTGTTATGACAAGGTCAACATTTCCTATGATCATTTTTCGTAATGACCGCTGGGCAGTTAAATGGCTCTGATCCTTTGTTGGTATTTTTTCTATTTTTAACAATCACGCACTGGGTAAATTTCTTGCATTTGCCCGAAAAGATATCAAACAGCCGTCTGCTTTGAACTCAAAAATCAGTCAACTTTACTTCAGGAAGTTTTCAACATTTGCTGTAGGTAGTATGGGACATAGTTGGATGTTGTTTTCCATATTTCTTCTATTCTCGAGGTGATAATTTCTGCAACATCCGAGAATGTAGGTTCCTTTGGATTTTTTATTTGTAATTTTAATTAGCGTCTCGTCCATTCATAAAACTTCCCCACATCTTCGTATGCCGGCAACACATTGTAGTTTTACTCCTTCTCTCAAGTTTTATTCTCGGATTCTCTTGGTGATGTACATATGGTAGCCGGTTAATCTGCCTTTTATGAATGCTGGTGGAAAAATATGCTTAAAACCTGACATTTAGACGTCAGTTTTACGTTTTTTATTCTCATTCCTCTTATTTTATGTAATAAATAGCAGTCACAACTCTGCTTCTGCTGTTGATTCAGGTTAACAGTATTTCTATAATATAATTAGATGTAATTCTACTTTCTTATGCTGCGAGAGTTTTACAAAATAGAATAAAATAAATATATTACCTGGTATAAACATATACATTTCTAAACAACCACTTTTGCAACCATCTGTCATGATCAGTATTATATTATAAGAAAAACAATATACATATTACATATACTACAATTTTTGCATTTAATTGTATTATAATATCCATTTACTGAAAGCTTCTAAAATCCAATTTTTATTTTCCTATTGAGATAAACCATCGATAATTTGTCCAAGGGTATTTGCCACGACAATTTCTCAGTTTATTATAAGCTCTCAAAGAAGCCGCACTGCCCAGTCATAGATGTCGAGACACGTGTTTGGGAATGTTTTAATGTTTACTGCTATTTGTATTGCATTTAAAGTAAACTGTTATTTTGGTAAGTCATTTATTTGTTTTTGAAGTCATTGAACTAGACAGTTTAAATTAAAAAAAGACATTGTTTTAACCATGCTGTACAAAGTGGGCCAAATTAGATGGGAGTTGAGTGTTTTTGAAAAAAAAAAATTGGTGTCCTATTTTTGGTACAATTATTTTATAAAAAGTGTTGTTGTTAATAGTTTTCTATGGTCTCCTCACAAATATATTAAATTTCTCGAAAATTAACCTCTTTTTCTAGAGATAAACATGACATGATATATCGTTGGATAGTTAATTTAAGTTGTGATCGAATAATTAAATAATTTACAGGGTGTTCCATTTAAAGAACCACAAGTTATGTCTATATCTCGAAAACTGAGGCACGCATAATTTTCTTCTTATCAGTAATAGATTCTACTTAAAAAAGTGCCTTAAGAACGTGTTAATCGATTTTCGATTCGACCCTCGATAATTGAGATATATAGGTTTTTCAAAAATGCCAATTTTCCATAAACGCTCTGTAGCTCGGTAGTAGACAAATATTTGCGCCATTGTTTGTTTCTCGACAATCGAGCTCAGTACACCTATACTGGTTTTTGTCTATCTGTATAGTTTTAGAGAAAACCTCAAATCCCATCTTATTTGGTCCACCCTGTACGTAATATGTATATTATCTTTCGTGCAATCCAATATTGATCGTGACAGATAGCCGGAGAAGTTATTGTTTAGAAAGATTCAATATGTTTATACTTCTCTAGCCATTATCCATTGGCTTGGATGTCTAGGGTCGGACAGGACTATTATTGCAGTTTATCCTAGTACATCGCTGTAGACCTGGACCGGCCTAGTGCGGGGCGGGCGAGCTTACTTTACGGCTCTCACTCACTCACAAATGTGAGCGGTGTGGATGATTTCGGCCAACCTCCCCGGGTCCTGGCTTGTTCGACCTTGCTGGCTAAGGCTTTTATCTTCTGGCGCTCTTCTGTCTTGGTGTTCTTTCTTGGCTAGCTTGTCACCCCCGGGGGTAGTTATCTGTCTGTTCGGAAACTTTGGGGTATTTTTGGCTGGGATTGACTGCCCGTACGCAAAATGTCAATTGATATTCTGCCATCCGGATTATCGGTTAGGTAGGGATGAGCTATGTAACTCGAGAAAGTGCAGACGTAAGTGCTTTGGTAGCACTTTCAGTCTGCAGGGAGCTAGATGACTGCGGGTACTGGATGGTGCTTTGTCCGGTACCTGCAGGGTAGTGGGTGGGTGGTTGGATGATAGTCATGTCTCTTTTGAGAGTTGACTTCATCGGCGGTGGTATGGTTCTCATACTCACCCGATATCCATGATTTGCATCTTCGGCCTTTTGTACCTCGGAGCGTCGGCTGGATCGTAGTCAGTGTCCTCTCTGATCAACGGGTCCCATGCTCCTCGGCAAGGGTGTATATATCCTTGGCTCTCTCCCGGATGATTTCGGTGACTGAGGTGTACTCCAAGTCCCTGAAGATGTCTGCGTTGCGTACGAACCAGGGTGCGTCCACCACTGTCCGGAATTCGACGTTCTCCACTCTCTGGAGGTGTACGTCAGTTGGGTCCGGATAAGTGATCTGATAAGCGTGAGCTTATTCCTCAGGTTGAGTCTGCTCTGTCTGCTCACCGTGGGGTAGATTAGAGCTTTCGTCCCCCTGGCCTTCTTGGCAATGGCTTCTATGTTCTGTCTTCATGATCACGCCAAGGTAGTTGGCGGTATCGTGCCATTGGATGTCCCCGCCAAACATGGAGACGTGACCTGTGGGGATTTCTTTTATTACCTTTCTGAAGAGTATCGCCTTGCTTTTCTCGGCGATGACGGCTACCTTCCATCTGTTGCACTAGTCCTCTAGGAGGAATATACTTATCTGTGATAGGCTTTTGTAAAACCTGGTTTATAGGCAGTCAGTAGTGCAGTCGAGTGGTCGAGTAATTCAGTGCTCGACTCGTATGAACACGTTAACTTTAGTGGTGAACTGGCATGATCGAGTGGGCCATGCAGTTTACTAAATAGAGCTCTGTTCTGTTTTTTCGGGCGAGTAGCCTTCCCCCACTATTCTTGTTTTCCAGTTGCGTCAAAACTAGCCATATCTGGACAGAATCGCAGACAAATTTATTATTTTAGTCGAGTTTATTACTCATTATTATATATTTGTCGGTTTCATGCGGAAAAAATTAAAAATGGTACGGTGGTCTTAAGACACAACTTTTAGATATTGTTTCGGAATACGTAAAGCACTCATGACTGTGGGATACATGGATAAGGGAATATAAAAGCATTCAAATTTGCCAGTGCGCATATTTAAAAATTGAAAAGGCCATGGATATTTCAGGTTTCGGACAAAGAGAAATTGTAAAAAAGATAGAAGTATCAGATCAACTTATTCTCTAGAATTAAGTGTACGAGTTAAAATTTGGTATTTATTTGGAATATAGATAGTAAACGTTTTAAAAATTTTTTAAATAAAAGACAATAAATAAGCCCACTCCACTTTTTTTCAGTAGTCGACAAAACTATTGTCTGCATGTAAACCATTCCTCTATCTCGACTATATTCGCCTAACGACTAAATAACTTATATGTGCGCGAATAACACTATCGTTGACTTACTGCTTCTAAACCAGGCTTACGAGTTCAATTAATTACTAGTATTTTCTAGAAGTACATTTACTTTATTCTAAAAGTACTTTATCTTTTATGTTATGTATATTGATGTAAAGCGGTAAATCTAAGGCTTATCTCGAAAAAACAGTAGGTATAAATAAGCTCCTAAAATAATATAGCCATTTCTAAACCTATATTGTGGATGACAGTTTAATATGGATGATAGATAGAAAATTTCAACATAGATAACTTATATTATCTCACAACCAGTAAGCAAGCGACAGTCATCGTTAATAATGTGCCACATCTCAAGAAACAATTACCATTCGAGTTTAATCTTGAAATAGAAATCCCGTCTCCGCAATTAATAGTAAAAATGTATTTGTCATGAGCAATCCAACAGTCCAAGCTTAAGCAAGCAACTTGACAAATACGAACATTGTTTGAAAAAACAGACGAGTTGTGAGATAATCCGGATTAAAAATGAGATACGTGCCCGGCGCTACGAGCGACGCGTGTCCGTGGTTAGAACTAATCCCAACAAAGCTGATAAAATATGGGCTTACACAAGACTAGCTCTGCCATGCATCAATTATTGTCACCAATCAATCCACAGCGAGTGAATCGTTTTTGTTTTGTTGCAGGAACGGCAGCTGTTAGCTGGGAAGAATGGTGGACCTATGATGGGATATCGGGTAAGTTAATTTTCTACTTAAACTCATTTACTTCCTGTCTGAGCCTTTAATTAATAGACTGAGCGGCATTGGTGTGAAAGGTATTAATTTATAAAAGGGGAAAATGTTTACACAATGGAAAGAACGAGGGAAGAGCACGAAATTTAGAGAAATATGAAAAAATAAAGTGTGAAAATACATTCCTGGGACGCTTGAAGCACCTATAGCGGAGTCAATATAAATTTAAAATGGAATTGTTTTGCTGAAGCGATTTTATAGTTTTAATTTATTTTAAATGTGACAGTATGTGTAATGAGAAGTCCATTATTTCACATAAAACTTAAACAAATTAAATTTTCTGCTATTTTCCTTATTATCTTCGGTCGTAGTAACAGCATCGCAAAAATACCAAATTGTTTGAAATAGAATTTCTAATAAAACTGAGCATACAGATAACCTCTCAAATAATTTGTTAAATTGTAAAAAAATAAAAACCGTTAAAAATTGCCCTTTTCACTTGATTTAAAAAATATGTTGCAACAATGTGTACATTTTAAATAGGTTAGGTAAAATAGGATAGGTGAAACCATGCATTTTATTAAATTAAGCCTTAGTGCCAAGGTTGGGTTAAAGACCCAAAAAGATTTTTAATTTTCAATAAATCATTATTTAAGTGTATTGACTCGTAGAAGGGCATTATTTTTTCAACTTGTAGATTTTACAATGGTATTAAGAAAAAATATACTTTTCATTTAAACTGTTTTTTTTTTAATTTCCTTAAAATAGATTTTCTCCCAAAATTTTGTACACACAAATTTCCTCTGATTTTCTTAAAGGTTTCCGCCAGATTTCCTCGGATTTTCCTAAAATTTCTTCTTTGATATTTGATAGGCGGGAGGGGACAAATCCGGAAAAAAAAATTTTTGAAGAGATGGGGGGAGAAATCTGAAAAATATTTTTGAAGAGTGGGGAGGTGAAATCAGAAAAAGAAAGATTTACTGAGATTTCCTCGGAAATCTTAGGAAAGAAATCCACGGTCTGCCCCTCGAGATTTTCTACACAGTAAAAGAATTATGAAAGTGGATAAAAAAAAACATTTTAAAAAATAAAATGTCTTCTTGCATTTGTAGTTGATTTACGCTAGTTTTTGCGTTTCGGTCGCTTATGGAAGATAGTATATCTTTATAAAATCCTACCTGTTCAACAGACAGCAATTCGTAGCCTATAATGACAGCAAATCAAGAACAATTAAAATAAATGTCTAAGTGCCTCGGGGGTCGATCCCGAGGTCCGTATTGTTTTTAATCTATTTAAGTTATTTTCCTAGTAGTGTTCAAGTCAATGCCGTCGTCATCTTATTTATGGATGACACAAATTAGACCCTGTCGAATGATGGTATTGACCTACTAAATGAAGTCCCAATGTGGAAAGCAATATGAGGAAAGCAATAAAAATTTGTTCACCTCCAATAATCTCAGTTTAAATGAAACAATAACGGAGACAATTATATTTACTTAAGATGGGCGGTTCGGTGAACGTAATTCGACAATTTCTGCTACATTCCTGAACTTATTCAAAAACTTTTTGGTGCCATTTTTGTTTGAGGCAGTTAAAATCTTCCGCTAACGTGTTTTTGGAACAAAGGATTGCTATCTGGCTAATATCTGGCTTAAATATAGATGTAACTGTAGGGAGCAGTGCATTAGGTTTGGAATTATGACTGTACCAAGTACGTATACGTATATATTTCAATGTCCATTACACGTAAAAAATAACTAACAGTTATTTAGCATTAGAAGTAAAGTTCATTCTTACGACATCAAGAATAACAAAAATTTAAATCGTCATTTTCATTGTTTGAAAAGAAAGCGTGTTGGTACAAGTTAGCAGGGAATATAGTTCTACAAAGCTATTCCTCTTGCAGTAAGATATCTAAGTCTTACCAATTCAAAAACAAAATAAAACATTATCTACTAAAGAACGCCTTTTACGTCATCAATCAGTTTGTAAATCAATCAAATTTTAACTTTTAAATTAAATTTAAATTCAATTTCACCGTGCTGGTCTTCCTGCCGCCAGGAAAATGTGGTGAAATAGAAAGTTGTCTCATAAAATGTTCAGGTTTTAAGGAATCTTTCGGCCTAAAGGCGATTTCCAAAACAAAAGAGGACAAAAAGGACAAACAAGAACAAAAATAAACAAATAAAGAGAAGATAGAAAAAGGTTAATTTAGTTAAGTTGAGGTAAAGATCAACGGTGAGGTATAGGAAAGTATGGCTAGGGAAGATGTTGCGGAGAATAGGCAACGCCTGGTATGGTAGGTTGTGACAAATATCGAAGAAGTTTGCATTATGCTGTCTGATTCGAGTTATCTCGCGGAATAGCAGACTAGCGCCCAGTTGGAATTGATAGAATTTTTGAGATATTTCTTGGACGTAGTCCGCTAGTGGGTTTATGTCGTGGCATTAGTCGCAGCATGGAAGTACCTAAATCCGAGAAAATCTGTATCTACGAAGTTAAAAATAATAACAATGCGATTGAGGTTGAAAAGCAGAACAAACTAATCTCATAGGCTTATTACCACGTCAAGGTAGCATTCTTCAAAAGGGTTGGTTTTTTGTTGTTTTTTTCATTTTTTGTTCTTTTTTTATATTTTTTTGTTTTTTCTTTTCTAGAATTGTTTCCATTTTCCATCACTGTGCGGCGCCGCGTATGTGATGGTCGTTCTGATCACCATAGTGTACAACATTTTCTTATTTGTCCCCTACTCCTGGCCAAAAGCGGGTAGAGACTCCTAGATATGGAGTAGACCTTGCGTATTGTTTCGTTAATATGTAAGTTTAACGTCAATCTTTTATCGGATATTTCACGCACCGTTTAATTGGAATTTCTTGCCCCCGTTCAAAACTGGTGTTAGGATGTGGTTCTCTATCGTAATACGCCGTAACACGTGTTATGTGCGCCTTCAGCAACATATTAGCCGCTGGTGCGTTGTGCGATGCTTTCGTCGGTGTACTTAGCAAGGTTCGTCTTCGGGAACCCCGGTAAGTCGGAGACGTACGTAGAAGTTGTACAGTTTCGGTGACAGGCACGATCCCTGGGGGCGCTCGCGCGGATGCCCCGCCGAGTTGATAGTTTATTTTTCAGTATTCACCCTGACCTGCAGCGATATATCTGTCAGGAAAGAGTGAATAAGTTTGGTTATGTGCATGGAAAAGTCCAGAAAGCTTTCTCAATATCGATGAGCACCATAAACGGTGCTCTTCCCGAGGTTGCATTGCACATTGATGTCATTCACTATCCTGACGAACTGCTGCACCCTGCACCCAGCCGAACTGGCACTCATCGTCGATGTGAAGTTCATTCTGAGCAGAGTCTAATCTGCTCAGGATCACCTCCTCCACCAACTTGGAGATTGTCGAAAGTAATGAGATTGGTCGATAATTGCCGGCGAGCTTCGCGTTCTTTTTAGGATTCAAGATTGGCACGGTCACGGAGCAATTCCACTAGCTAGGCCAGTATTGCAGTCGCAGAATCGCAAATATTTACAATCACTTTTCCATCATACATTTCACTTGCTTAACTTATCCTATACTATATGCACAAAGAGTAGATAGTGGAGGAATGTGAGTTGGGGCTAACAAATGTGTAGCGGCACGCCCGCCCGATGACCGTGTGCAGTGCCATATGCATCCTAAACGCGCCAATATTCTTGGCTAGAGATGTCGGTCTCGGATGTCTGGGGCCGGGCAGGACTATTGCCCTTTACCCCAGTACATCGCTGTAGATCGGGGACCGGCCTCGTGCAGGGCGGGCGAACTTACTTTACGTCGGCCCCACTCACAAATGTGAGCGGTGCAGACGATTTCGGTCCACCTCCCTGGGTCCTGGCTCGTTGGACCTTGCTGGCTAAGGCCTCTTCTGGCGTTCTTCTTTCTTCGTCTTCTGTTCTTCGCCAGCTTGTTTGCCCCCCGGGGGGTAGTCATCGGTCTGTTGGGTGTTTTGGGTTTGTGGCGGGAGTGACTGCCGGTACACAAGATGCCAAGAGGCATCCTGTCATCCGGATCATCGGTAGGGTAAGGATGAGCTGTGTAGCTCGAGGAAGGGCAGACCTAACTGCTTTGGTAGCTTTTTTGGTCTGCCCGGAGCTAGGGGGACTACAGGTACTGGACGGTTGTTTGTCCGGTACCCGCAGGGTCTTGGGTGGGTGGTTGGGTATCGTCATGTCTCTTCCGTGGGGGTGGGTCGTCGGTTGGTGGTATGCTTCTCATACTCACCCGTTATCCAGGAGCTGCACCTTCGGCCGCTTGTGCCTCGGAGCATCTGCTGGGTCATAGTCAGTTGCCTCCCTGACTAGTGGGTTCCCATGCTCCTCGGCAAGGGCGTACATCTTTCTGGCTCTCTGCTTGATGATCTCAGTGACCGGGGTGTAGTCCAGGTCCCTGTAGATGTCCTCGTGGCGGATGAACCAGGGTGCGTCGACTGCCGTTCTGAGGGCGACGTTCTCCACTCTCTGGATCTGATGGAGGTAGCTCTTTGCTTGGTAGCCCCAAGCTACTGAAGCGTACGTCAGCTGAGGCCGGATGAGGGACCTGATAAGCGTGAGCTTGTTCCTCAGGTTGAGTCTGCTCTGTCTACCCGTCATCGGGTAGATTAGGGCTCTCGTCCTCCTGGCCTTCTTGACGATGGCCTCCGTGTTCAGTCTCCATGTTAGGCCTTTGTCCATGACCACGCCAAGGTAGTTGGCGGAGTCGTGCCATTGGATGTCCTCACCAAACATGGAAACGTGACCTGTGGGGTTTTGTTTTCTTACCTTCTTGAAGAGTACCGCCTTGCTCTTCTCGGCGTTGACGGCTACCTTCCATCTGTTGCACCGGTCCTCTAGGAGGGTGGCCGCCTCCTGGAGGTTTCTGGTGGCTAGTCTGGCACTCCAGGATCTGGCAGTCAGGGCTGTGTCATCGGCGTAGAGGGCCATGGAGGTCCTCTCCGTCCGGGGTAGATCGGATGTGAAGATGGAGAACAAGTGGGGGGACAGCACTGAGCCTTGGGGGACTCCTGCCTCCATTATTCTGTACGTGGACACCTTGTCCACGATCTTCACCCTCATCTGTCTCCTGTGGAGCATCCTAAAGCACATGTCGTTCCACTTTTAATGTCCCCAACTCGCATTTCCCCCACTGTCTACCCTTGTTGCACATAGTATAGTCAGTCTATGTATGTTTGCGTAGTCTGTAAATTAATTACTGTCTTAGTTATATCATATAATACATTTTTATGTTTTAAATCTGTTCGATGTTCCTTGTATTTTATTTGTTTTTTACATTGTTTTAGTTGACTTTTTAGGAATAACTTTTTTTTTAATATATTTTATATTGTACCACTTTCATTATTGTATTTTATATCTTGACATTATTCATGCTTATGTAATTTATTGACAATGTATATTGCACCAATGAATATCTATTTATCCGTCTATTAAATAAAAAAATCTTGATATTTGTATTGGTTTTCACCAATGCTTATATTTTTGTTTCTGCTGATTGAAAACAAATCAAAACCAACATTTTTTTTGAAATAATCGAATAAAACAGTTTTGAGAACATATCGCACATTTTTGTTATAACTTTCTTAACTTTTATCACGAAAAGGGAAAATAAACCCAACCTGAACAACTAACTACAGATTTAAATATACAGATTTGTTAAACTTTCAGTATTACCAACATAAAAAAAATCTGTAAATATATTTGCACAAAACTTTCCTTCCTATTTGTCAATCTTTATTTATTAATTATTTTTTTCTATTGACTGATCACACTCTATATTTCTTGTACTAAAAGCACAACAGATTTTTTTCGCACAATAAGAACAAATACACTAAATACTACTTTTTTACCTTACATTCTTAGTAATTATTTTTTTAAAAGTGACCACCCTGTATATTTTTCACTGGAAGAATTTTACAGTTCTTCGTTAGCAATAGCGTCATTTACCTACCAAATATTATTCTTCTCCGTCAAAGGCTATTATGGTTACAGCGGTAAAAGACAGATATACACCAGACCGACAGACAGACAGGCTAAGAATTGAAATGTAAAAATCCGGAGAAATCCGGAGAAATCACGGAAAGTGACGATTACTCTACTTCCTTTCGGTAAGCGAGGGGGGTAAAAAGATACCGTGATCAGAATTTCTACATCTTGGGATAGTCATCTTAAAAACTGAACTATCTGATGACTAGCATCCAGTCTATAAAACCATAATATAACGTGAAGACCTATTTGAGGCCTTTCGAATCTCTAACGTAATCGCTAAAGACTCGACTTTCGGACCCCTATACACCATTTTTTAACAATTGGGTTTCTCGATTGTTTTCAGCTAGTTGAGACAAAAATATAAATATTGGAGAAAAATCAGTCCAAATTTGGGAAGAAATATCAATTATTTATAAGCGCCCCAGATGCAAAAACTAACGAAGCTCGGTCTCAAACGCGAGTAGAATATTATTATTTAAATATTAATTATTATTTCATTTACTTTCGTAATTCGTTTACCATTTTTGGCTTGCTAACAGACCTACGGAATTGTTTGAATTTGTTTACTTATGCCTAACATTTTGAAAATTTTAAACAAGTCAGAAACAAACGGTTTAAACGATTTTTTTTCTTAACATCATTGTAAAATACATGCAACGAGCTACATTTTGAAAAAAATATATCCGTCTACGAGTCGATACACTCAAACAATAAGCGATTGAAGTTTAGATATCTTTTTTTTCTTTTTAGACTTTTAAATGAATATTTTACGTTGAACTATGGCAAGAAGGATTCGTTCAATAAGAAGCATGGTTTCACCTACTTTCTAAAATTATTACATATTTTTTAAATCATATAGAAATATTAATTTATAACGGTTTTCATTTTTTTTGCAATTCAACAAATTATCAGCAAGTTTATTTGTGGGCCTAGTTTTATTCTACATTTTATTGTGAACAATTTGCTATTTTAATTTTTACAATTCGGTTACCAAAACCAGAGACAATGAGGAAAATAGTAGATAATTTTAATTTTGCAGTATAAACTGATTAAATTTTATATGACGTAATAGAAATATTTAATCCAAAATTTCTCATTACACTTGTTGCCACACCTAAAATAAATTAAAATAATAAAATCGCTGCAACGAAACAATTCCTTATTCACCAATTTTGGTACTTAGCTTGACTCCACTATTTTCAATTTAATTCAGTATATACATAGGTAATATTTGCAGCGAATATAATGTGCAATGCGTTCCTCATTTGAAATGTAATGCATAAATGCAAATGCATGTTATTTCATTAAAATCGTCATATGGAAAATTGTTGTTAAGTCTAACATGTATAATTAAATAGGAGAACCTATTTATTCCTGTTCTGTTATATAACTAAATTTGCACATAAAATAAATATTCACGAAGATATTTGGATGGACTTTATGACTTTCTGATGGGTTTGTGATTCGTTTTGATCAATACTGTCTAACGTCGAAGTCAATGTAGGTCAATATAAAAATATGTTATTTGATTATAATCAAAGCGTATACTATTTTATAGTATTTCTCAATTTATTGCAGTATTCGATATAGTTGTTTTATTCGAATTCTTTATAGGTGCAGTGAACTTGTTTATTATCTTTTTAAATGTGAAACAAATGATCGTATGAAGCTGTAAATTTTATTGTTTAATACGGCTATAATTTAAGTAAGCGCTTTATGTATGACAGTCTGATTTTGTAAAATAAAGGGCCCCGATTTTTGTTATAAATTATGAAATATTTGTTTATTGAGTGCATTTTGCACATTTGCGAGACTTTTGTAAATTCATGGATTTTATTCCACCTCTTAGATATTCATATAGTACCTATCAGATAACGTTAATAATTGATTAATAAATCTATAAAAAATCTAGCTGCTCAAGTTATCATTAAGTTGCAATTACACCATCTTCCCTAATTGGATTGAATTACAGATTTGATCTTCTCGTTAAACAAAATCTAAAGGACCCCGCACTTTTTCTTATATAAAATGGTTCTCGGTTAAATTTTCTGAATTTTTAGTATGTTATAGATCTCGATCTCCTGATTAAAAGTAACATGGGCCCAATCTAATAATCCTATGACTAGTTTTTGAGATACAGGGTGTTAAAGTTAAAAAGTGGCTATTTTTATAAAATATATTCATGGCAATTGGAGGATTCGATTGATTTTTTTTCGCGAATATCATTCTTGTAACGTCAGATAATATATTGTGATAAAAATATGCGCTTATATACAGGATAAGTCACCAATAACACGAAGTGAATTTTTAAAATAGATGTGCTTTGAGAATGTTATTTTTTAAATGAAATGTACTGTTTCATAACTACCGAAATTCCCAATTTGTATATTTTATACAGGGCGAGTCAAAAATATGAAAGCACGTGTGACTCATTCTAATAAGACGCCCTTGTATGTTTTAATACATATTGATTGTCCATTGACAGCTGATTTGAAATATATATAATTTTAGAGGTTGATACAAACGATAAAACACAAGAAAAATGCCGAAAAACTTTTTTTTTTGAAATCGTCCTATAATTCAGAATTTCGTCGGTTAATTCTTTCAAATTATGTTTATTGTTTATATGTTAATAGAGTACCAAAAAATTCAAAATCTTACTACGACTACCTAGTTCTCTAGATTTAAAGCGAAAAATATTACCATGTGCGTTTTTTATCTTCCACGTAAAAATGCAGGCCATGGAAATGAATGTTTCATAGAATAAGCAGCAATCACTAGGGAACATTACATTGAAGGACACGTTTCTCAGTTTACGAATAAACTATATAATACTGAACCAAATATTCTAGGGGCCATTGTTTTAATAGATTGCACTTATAACAAAATTGAGAAAAGAAGTAATTTTCGAATTCTTCGTCAATCATATTCCTACCACAAAATGGAACATTTAGTCAAACCAGAAGTAATGGTTGCTCCAGATGGATACATTGTAGCGCCGCCTAGCGTCAATGACAAAACAAAAAAAAAATTAACCTCAAAAAAAATTTTTAAGTTAGGGAAATATATATATAAAAAAAAACAATAGCGATTAACCCTCTTTTGTGACCTTCTCTGGTGGCCGCCAGCTACAGTTGGAGACGGGCTGGGTATATAAAATATTGATAAAAAAAAAATGGGCGCCACGAGGTTTACACCAGAGAGTCACCGATAACCTGTGATGGTAAAAGGTTCGCCAAGTATCAATGAGTAACCACCCTAAAAACCCCGAAATGGTGATATACTATTTAATTTGGTTAGCAGAGGTGTCGTAGCACACACACAAAAAATACAAATAAAAAAAATTATGCTTCAAATTATACCTAAGTTTATTTAATAAAAATAACAAGAGAATGAAGTAAAATAGCAAATTGACTAAGTAATGATTTACTTTAAGGATCATGGAGCACATACGCTTTCCAATTTATGGAGAAAGATATTTAAAATCACATACCCCCTTCACGGGGCTGGTTTTCGTCCCGGATATAGATCTATATCGTGCGGCTCACAGCAGATATACTAGTGGATATAATCAGTAGTACTATATCATTTATAATCAATAGAGTGGTACCTAAGTATAAATCATTATGGTAACAAAGATATATAACATAAATAAAAATTTAAAAAAACTATATATACACTAGACCTCTGTTTGTGTCTCTAAGAAAACAACCTGAGTTTGATTTATAATCTCAGAATGAGATACAAAAAAAACTAATAGGTATCAGCGTGAAATAAAAAAAAATACCCAATATATTTCAATAAAAAAAATTTAAACCCGCTATATACACTAAACTATCGGATCGCGAATTTCTTTCTATGAAGGAAATATGGTAACCCCACCCACTTAAAAATTAAGAAAAAGATATCAGAAAAAAAATAAAACTGTGTGTAAAACTTGCGTGTCACGTCGTAGCTATCGTCTCCCTGCAGCTGACTGGGCTGGTCCAGAACTTCAGTGGATTAATGACAGCAACTCCACCACATAAAGGTTGGCTGGCTGGGCGGAAAACACAGACTAGGCGACAGCAGGCAGATGTAGCACCAGGAGGGGGAAATTCCCAAATTACGTCCCATAAAAAAAAACCCTAAAGAAACCACAAATAGTAAGGCATTTGCCGAAAATACCTGCGTGATTGGACACTAACACACAGAATATTTTTCCTAGATTACCCGACTATAAGTACTAATATACAAAGAAACGTTACCTTTTCCCAAAGGGTTTTCCTTTCCTCAATAGAAATCAAAAATCTTCGAAAATTCGTCGAAAAACGTGGTATTTATAAAGTTGGCAATTTTATCCCAAAATTGGAGCGATTTTCACTGGACTATTAACAATATATCACAAAGCACCATAAAACAGGTTGAAAATCACTTTTAAAACGGTAGAAGAATATATCCCTTAATGGATGATCGCAGATCAATTTGCTTCTTCTCACCGTCAAGCCGAACTTTAGAATGGCGAGTATCTACCCGGAAATATTCAAAAAAACTACCCTACCCAAGTATTCCCTGGTAACCTAATAGAGGTCGTACTACTGAGATTATGAAAAACTTTTCAACAACTCGAAAAATTAAAAAGCGACTTGAGAAGTACCCACAGGGAAGTTGTATGATAACTAAAAATCTTCAACTAATTAATTATTAACAAATAACGTTAAAATTGCGATAATGATGCCGAGGAACGTAGGTCTGAGCGGACGAAAATGCCGCTATTATACGATAGATGGCTTCATGCCGATAGCCGTAAATATATTTTATTAAACTATCAAAAATTCGTATTACCCACTAAACTTAGCCAAATATCGATTATAAATGTCTATAGCCAGTTACAGTAATTTCTAACAATTATTAACAGAAAAATTATATCGTCCCCAAAACACAACCAGGTACGTATGTCTAGCTGCCATCATACGATTTCGTGCAGTTGACAGCCGACCGGCCGGCAAGTAAACAAACACGGTCTAGGGAATATTTTACGTATTTCCAATGCTACATATGTTAAATGCACGATTACAGTGATCTGAATCCACAGGAAAGATGATAATTTATCTGTGTGGAAGGCATTAAAGGTAGGAAAGCTTTGTTGTTTTATTTGAATAATTGTAAATTCTAACCCTAGATTCGTAGGAATGATTTGATGCCTCCAGAAGACAAATAAGTTAGGACGATATTCTGTGCCAACAAAGACAACTACTGGACCTCACATTGCCATCATATAAGCTCTAAGACATGAGTTAAACCACATACAAAATCCGGAGTGAACTATTTCAAACTAACGAGCTATGGAAAAAGGTAAGTAAAAATATAACAAACATACACAAAGATGTGCCCTTAAAGACTTATACTCACTACTAAATTACTAACTAAACCTACTCAATATACAATATTTACATAAGGCTCACTAATTTTTATATCGTTTTTCTACATTTTCAGATAACTGCAAAGGCCAAACCAAAGGAATTTTTACCGAACCTAACACGCCAAGAAGCATGGAAAAATCGAAAATTAATAAGCATTTCTTACTTTTGTGGAATACTACCAGTAAAACATACTACTCAGTGATAATAAATGCTATACAAAGTTACGTCCATAGTTTTCATAACAAATTAGAAATAGGTTACAAATATATCCTTTTTTTCTTGCGTAAAAATATACCATAACAAAAATTGTCGAAGGAATTAAGCTAAATAAATTGCCATAAATAATGTATTTGTTTAACACTTATTTCTATGGGAAAATCTGACTGCAACAATTCCCCCCTTTCTTGAAGAAAATTAACCGATTTCGGTTAATTTTCACCCGAAGGCGCACTTTTTAGATCTTTAATATGCCAAGTTCCCTTGAGGACTTTGTTGTCACGATCCCTTAACGTGTACGTCCATGGAGAAACTTTTTCATGAATATAGTATGGTCCGATATACTTCGGCGCTAGCTTTGCAGAATAATAATTAGCAGCATTGGAGAGAGTGTAATTTCTTTTCCACACCAATTCACCAGGTTTATATTGTTCATACCGTTTCCGCAAATTATATGTAGCGCAACTTCTTTCTCCTGCTACTTCCAAACGCTTACGAATATCCTCAAACATTTTCTTAAACGTTAAATTCTTCGTAGCTTCAGTTGTCTGATTTCCGTCTTCTACTTCTGGTAGTGACTCAGTTCTATAGTCGTCCCCAGACAACATCATATTTCGACCAAAATTCACAAAATACGGAGTCAACCGAGTAGTTTCGTGTTTCGCAGTACGCAGAGCACACGCAAGCTCAGGTAAATTTATATCCCAAGTTCGATGGTTCTCCTTTACATATATCGACAACATTATCTTAAGAGTACCATTAGTTCTTTCCGTGGGGTTTGCACGAGGATGATAATTAGCATTATATTTACAATCAAACTTAAATTCTTTTGAGAAATCAGTAAATTTCTTACTCCTAAATTGTGGTCCATTGTCACAAATAACCTTCCTAGCAACTCCAAAAATTAAAAATACATCTTCCCTAATTCTCTTCACAATATTTTCTGTTGTAGCTGTTTTCAAAGCAAACACCAAGGCAAATTTACTAAGATAATCAGTAACTACTAAAATAAACGAATTCCCCTTCTTTGAACGTGGAAGTGGTCCCATTATGTCGACGGATATCATTTCCCAAGGACGATCTACCTTTTGATGAGGTACCATCCTGTCTGCCGGTGGTTTATTACTTGGCTTATGAGCCGCACACACCAAACACTTCCTGATGTAGTTGGCAACATCACATCTCATTTTCGGCCAGTAATATTTCTCCGTTAGCCTCGAGTACGTTTTATAAACGCCCATATGTCCACTTCTTGGAGGATTATGTGCTGAGGCTATAAAACTTACTCTATCACTTTTCGGTATAACCAACTTCCAAAAATCTGCACCATTAGCCAACTCTGGGTAATCCTGCTTGACATACTTATAGAGTTTGTCATCTGATACTCTCCAATTCCTGAATCTCAAAGGGAATATTTGAACATTTTTCATCATCTTCATGTACCACTTGTCCGAGATTGGTTTGATTTGATCGTCATCTTCTACAATTTTCATAGAATCCACAATAGGAACAGCTCTGGATAAGGTATCAGGTACAATGTGGTCCTTGCCTTTCCTATGTACTACCGTATAATCATATTGTTGAAGCCTTACCGCCCATCTTGCAAGTCGCCCACTCGGGTCCTTTAAGTTATGAAGCCATTTTAGAGAATAATGGTCTGTGACCACCGTGAATGGCACACCTTCCAAATACGGACGTAATTTTTCGACTGCATACAATAAAGACAAAAGTTCTCTTTCCACCACTGAGTAATTTCTTTCTTGTTTTGATAGTGACCTACTCAGAAAACATATTACACGATCGCCATCTTTGTGGGGCTGCAAGAGGACGGCCCCGACGCCATATCCTGACGCGTCAGTCTCTACAACGAACGGCAGAGTATAATCAGGACAGCTCAACACCGGCGCCTCCACCAAACACTGTTTAATTCGCTGAAAGGCATTTTCACACTCTGCTGACCACTCGAATTTCCTCGATTTTCTTAATAACTTGTTAATAGGGGCAATAACTGTTGAAAACTCAGGCACAAAACGCCGATACCAAGAAAATGTCCCCACTATTTGACGAACTTCACTAACATTCTTCGGTGCCGGTAATTCCAACATTGCACGAATCTTGTCGGGATCAACATGTAGCCCATTCCTATCCACCACATATCCAAGATATTTCATCTCTGGCCTACAAAATTGGCATTTCTCCAAACTAATGGTTAGGTTGGCTTCCCTTAATCTCCTAAAAACTTCGTCAATGACTTCCAAATGCTTTTCAAAAGTTTCTGTCACTATAACCACGTCATCGAGATACACAAATACATAAGGTTCCAGTTTCGATCCTAAGACACGATCTATTAGCCTCTGCCATGTTGCTGGAGCATTATGTAAGCCGAAGGGCATTCGGCGAAATTGGAAAAGACCTCTGTTAGGGACAGTAAATGCTGTGTAAGGTCTGGACGTTTCTGCCACAGGGACCTGATGGTATGCAGATTTTATGTCTAAGCTAGACAAATAAACTGCGTTCCTAAGTTTGTCCAAAATGTCTGCCATTTTTGGCAATGGATAACTATCGCGCTCGGTCACAGCATTGAGCTTGCGATAATCAACACAAAACCTAAAAGTATTATCCTTCTTTTTAACCATCACAATTGGCGAAGCCCAAGGACTATTAGATTCTTCCACAATTCCTTGCTGAAGCATATCTTCCAGTTCTTTGTCTATATATTTCTGTATTACTGGAGAGACTCTGTAATACCATTGCTTAATTGGTTCTGATTTTGTGATTATCACGTGTTCAGTCATATTTGTGCATCCCAGTGATTTACCCATCAATTCCACATTTCGGTCAATCACAGCTTGTAGACGATTCTTTTCAAGGTTACTTAAAACTGTCTGACTTCTGACTTGTTGGACTGACAAAATTTCTTGATTTGCAGAAAAATGCCACTCATTGGAACGTAAATCTGGTACAATTCCCATTCTACACCAAAAATCTTGACCTAAGATAAGTGTCTTCGGTAGCTCGGGGATAATGACAACATCCAAAACTACTACCCTATCTCTTACCCGCATTGGCAGGGTACACTTCCCAATACTGGTACATGTCTCCCCATTGGCTACTGTAACCACTGTCTTATTATTAGAATTAATAGAAATCCCTAGTCTTCCTACCAGATTCCAACCATCACTTCCCAAAATTGTGCATGTAGCTCCGGAGTCCAACAAACCTAACAATTCAGTGCCCAATATATCAACCTTAAGGTAAGGTCTTTCATCGTCCTTAGCATGGTCCAATATGAAATCTAACACCGGAAATATACGATTAGCCGAGATCCCAGTTGCAACGCTATTGGCTCGGCCTCCTAAGAGCGTCGCTGCGCGTTTCCCAAAGTAGAACAATCGGGACAAGTCCTTACAGTATATCCTTCCTTCTTACATCGAAAACAATGTATTTTCTTAGGTGATGTACAACCAATAGCTCTGTGACCTGGCTTGTGACACCTGAAGCAAATTATTTCTTTGACTTTTCCACTAGCCTGCGGTTTTCCTAAATCCATGATGTTTAAGTTCTCTGTGACGTCTTCAACATAAGCCAAATCTGGTTCCAGAATACCTGCGCGCCGAGGTGGAGGTTCGTGGAAATTTTCTATATTTTCATTCCTCTCACCCAGCTTTCTACAAAGTGCACGAAGTTCCACAATGGATGATACTTCGCGTAAACCAATTCCTTGTTGAAGTGAAGGTCGAATATTTCTTAAAAGAATAGCAAGCTTCGCTTTCTCTGAGATTGGATAGGTTAACCGATTGAAGTAACTATTCATGATGGCCAAATATATTCCAATCGATTCATCCTTTGCTTGGGTCCTCTTTTCTATCTCCTTCAGTAAATCTTCGTCATGCCTTCCTCTCCTAAATTCCAGTTTAAATTCTTCCATTAAATCCTCCCAACTATTGACATGTCTTCGAATATCCTGATAAAATGATAGTGCCTTTCCGGAAAATAAGTCGATACCAGAATCCAGTAGTGTATCTTTTGAAACATGACGAGCTACTCGAAGTTCTTCAACCTGCTCCAAAAATGCGCTCAACGACATTTCTTTCAAATTGCCACTAAACTTTATATTCCATTTATTTGGGGGGATAGATTTGACAGAACCACTTGTGCTCGGTCGAACAAGTTCGTCCACAGCAGACGACCTTGACACATTTCCAATACCATCATTGAAGGTGTTACTTTCCAGATTTCTTTCCAAAATTCCTACGACAGGTGGTATATCTTGATTTTTCTCATCATGTGCATCGAGAATTCCAATAAACTTATCCATCAACGACAGTGTACGGGCCAGTAGATCAGACTTATTCTTCATTTCTTCAATATCTTCAGTAACCATATTATCAAGACGACCTAATATATGAGCAAGCTTCGTCTGCATCTTCAACGCCTCTCCACTTTTCCGTGGCTGATCAAAATTAGATATCACTGTTACAAGTCCATCCAATTTTTCTTTTACTGCATTATAATCTTCCTCAAAAGTGAAAGGATATTTGGGGTACCTTAAACTATCCCCACCTTTCTCCATTTGAAACGCCATCGATAATCGACTACGCATTTCATCAACATTACCTGTACTAATACCACGTACTGTAAGTTCATAAGCCAGTTCATCCTTATCTAATTTATTTATAACAATTTTTCGAGCCATTTTTATATTATAAATATATTTCCTAAGGGTATAATAATCAAAATATCAATTTCAAGTTGGGAAAAATAGTCACACAAGCAAACAACAATAAATGGAAGTATATCCAAAAATTCAAAAAAAAATTAAAGTCCAAAAAAAAAATTTTTTGGAAAAGAAAAAAAAAATTTCAAAGTATTTCAATTTCCTCGTAAACTTTTACATATACCAAAAAAAAAATGAATGGCCCCACGTTGGGCGCCAAAAATGTAGCGCCGCCTAGCGTCAATGACAAAACAAAAAAAAAATTAACCTCAAAAAAAATTTTTAAGTTAGGGAAATATATATATAAAAAAAAACAATAGCGATTAACCCTCTTTTGTGACCTTCTCTGGTGGCCGCCAGCTACAGTTGGAGACGGGCTGGGTATATAAAATATTGATAAAAAAAAAATGGGCGCCACGAGGTTTACACCAGAGAGTCACCGATAACCTGTGATGGTAAAAGGTTCGCCAAGTATCAATGAGTAACCACCCTAAAAACCCCGAAATGGTGATATACTATTTAATTTGGTTAGCAGAGGTGTCGTAGCACACACACAAAAAATACAAATAAAAAAAATTATGCTTCAAATTATACCTAAGTTTATTTAATAAAAATAACAAGAGAATGAAGTAAAATAGCAAATTGACTAAGTAATGATTTACTTTAAGGATCATGGAGCACATACGCTTTCCAATTTATGGAGAAAGATATTTAAAATCACATACCCCCTTCACGGGGCTGGTTTTCGTCCCGGATATAGATCTATATCGTGCGGCTCACAGCAGATATACTAGTGGATATAATCAGTAGTACTATATCATTTATAATCAATAGAGTGGTACCTAAGTATAAATCATTATGGTAACAAAGATATATAACATAAATAAAAATTTAAAAAAACTATATATACACTAGACCTCCGTTTGTGTCTCTAAGAAAACAACCTGAGTTTGATTTATAATCTCAGAATGAGATACAAAAAAAACTAATAGGTATCAGCGTGAAATAAAAAAAATACCCAATATATTTCAATAAAAAAAATTTAAACCCGCTATATACACTAAACTATCGGATCGCGAATTTCTTTCTATGAAGGAAATATGGTAACCCCACCCACTTAAAAATTAAGAAAAAGATATCAGAAAAAAAACAAAACTGTGTGTAAAACTTGCGTGTCACGTCGTAGCTATCGTCTCCCTGCAGCTGACTGGGCTGGTCCAGAACTTCAGTGGATTAATGACAGCAACTCCACCACATAAAGGTTGGCTGGCTGGGCGGAAAACACAGACTAGGCGACAGCAGGCAGATGTAGCACCAGGAGGGGGAAATTCCCAAATTACGTCCCATAAAAAAAAACCCTAAAGAAACCACAAATAGTAAGGCATTTGCCGAAAATACCTGCGTGATTGGACACTAACACACAGAATATTTTTCCTAGATTACCCGACTATAAGTACTAATATACAAAGAAACGTTACCTTTTCCCAAAGGGTTTTCCTTTCCTCAATAGAAATCAAAAATCTTCGAAAATTCGTCGAAAAACGTGGTATTTATAAAGTTGGCAATTTTATCCCAAAATTGGAGCGATTTTCACTGGACTATTAACAATATATCACAAAGCACCATAAAACAGGTTGAAAATCACTTTTAAAACGGTAGAAGAATATATCCCTTAATGGATGATCGCAGATCAATTTGCTTCTTCTCACCGTCAAGCCGAACTTTAGAATGGCGAGTATCTACCCGGAAATATTCAAAAAAACTACCCTACCCAAGTATTCCCTGGTAACCTAATAGAGGTCGTACTACTGAGATTATGAAAAACTTTTCAACAACTCGAAAAATTAAAAAGCGACTTGAGAAGTACCCACAGGGAAGTTGTATGATAACTAAAAATCTTCAACTAATTAATTATTAACAAATAACGTTAAAATTGCGATAATGATGCCGAGGAACGTAGGTCTGAGCGGACGAAAATGCCGCTATTACACGATAGATGGCTTCATGCCGATAGCCGTAAATATATTTTATTAAACTATCAAAAATTCGTATTACCCACTAAACTTAGCCAAATATCGATTATAAATGTCTATAGCCAGTTACAGTAATTTCTAACAATTATTAACAGAAAAATTATATCGTCCCCAAAACACAACCAGGTACGTATGTCTAGCTGCCATCATACGATTTCGTGCAGTTGACAGCCGACCGGCCGGCAAGTAAACAAACACGGTCTAGGGAATATTTTACGTATTTCCAATGCTACATATGTTAAATGCACGATTACAGTGATCTGAATCCACATGAAAGATGATAATTTATCTGTGTGGAAGGCATTAAAGGTAGGAAAGCTTTGTTGTTTTATTTGAATAATTGTAAATTCTAACCCTAGATTCGTAGGAATGATTTGATGCCTCCAGAAGACAAATAAGTTAGGACGATATTCTGTGCCAACAAAGACAACTACTGGACCTCACATTGCCATCATATAAGCTCTAAGACATGAGTTAAACCACATACAAAATCCGGAGTGAACTATTTCAAACTAACGAGCTATGGAAAAAGGTAAGTAAAAATATAACAAACATACACAAAGATGTGCCCTTAAAGACTTATACTCACTACTAAATTACTAACTAAACCTACTCAATATACAATATTTACATAAGGCTCACTAATTTTTATATCGTTTTTCTACATTTTCAGATAACTGCAAAGGCCAAACCAAAGGAATTTTTACCGAACCTAACACGCCAAGAAGCATGGAAAAATCGAAAATTAATAAGCATTTCTTACTTTTGTGGAATACTACCAGTAAAATATACTACTCAGTGATAATAAATGCTATACAAAGTTACGTCCATAGTTTTCATAACAAATTAGAAATAGGTTACAAATATATCCTTTTTTTCTTGCGTAAAAATATACCATAACAAAAATTGTCGAAGGAATTAAGCTAAATAAATTGCCATAAATAATGTATTTGTTTAACACTTATTTCTATGGGAAAATCTGACTGCAACAACATCCGAGCAATTAATGAGCTCTATTTTTCGGATTCTCAAAATAACGATGCTATTTTGAATCATGAACTTCGAAATAACGTTAATGGAATGAGAGCATGGTTCCAAGAAGGGGATATTGTAAGGTAGCGGTTATTGAGACTCTGCTCTCTCTCCTTTATTTCGAGACCTTGGCATTAACTTTCACATGCCACCTCTCCTTGCCCGAGGCCAACGACAGTTTTCTACTGCTGATGCAAATATAGCGCGTTTAATAACGAAAACGAGATGGATCGTTGAGTCCCGAAACGGCCATTTCAAACCAATTTTTAAATTTTTTAATGATACGATATCAACAATACATGCTGTTCATTTACGTGACTTTTATTGCATTTCGGGTGCATTAATTAATAGATTTCATCCTTTAATAAATATGCCGGGAACTTTTGAGCTAGCTGCACAAATGCTGGAAAAATCGCAAGAGGTAAACATAGTGCAGGCACGTGTTGAAATCGAAAAACTTCGATTTAGAAATGGCAACTGGGTTCTTCTCAATCATATCCATGTCCCTGAATTTCCCCGTTTAACTTTGAAATATTTAAAAGTATTTATCATGTTCAATTATCAGCGGCATATATTCAAGATAAACTTCAAAGAGAAAAATTAAACATATTAGAAGTTGATGAATTCATTGAAAAATCTAATTTCTACGATTTCGAATTTACTCAAGATTTCAAAATATTGGGAAGTATATGTTGTGGGTAGTCTACAATGATGAAGAATCCCTCGAAGAGGGAATACTCGGTTACTACTGTACTTGTAAGTCTGGTGCCAGAACATTAGGCACTTGTACACACCTAGCGAGTGTTTTGTGGTTCCTTTGATACGCAAGACATTATCCATCTACAACCCTTTTTAATTGTATTGTTGATGCGGCAAACATATTACCACCAGAAAATATCAACCCTGGCCCCGAAATAGTGGAAAACTGAAAACCTGCACATGTTTTCTTTATAGTTGTCATCTAATGCTATTTAAAATTCTTAGTTATTTTTCTTACGCCTTCATTATTAGTTTTTGCTAGGAGAGAACGTGGATTATGTGTTTTAAACAGCCTTGTTGGAAAAAGACACTATTAGTTTTATATAACTTATTTAGTAAAATTTTAACATCAATTTTTGATAATAATAATTTGGACAAAAAAATACATAGTAGCTGCGTCCACAGGTTGTAGGTTTTCTGCTAGTTTCATCATATTTAGTGTTATTCATTAATTTCTGAAAATCAATATTTTGGCTACTAGGAATATAGTACAGTGGATTAGACCTAACGGGGATACCACTATAAAAAAACGGGAACTCTACCCTATGGTGATGAGGAAACGGGTTTACTCTTTGAATTACTTCTAAGTTACTTGCATGTTGTAGTTTATTAAAACTGCAACACAAGGATATCTATAGCAGTGTTAATGCAAACCGAGTTTAATGCCGTCTTGTCCGATGTACCCTCCATTTTCCGGGCATTGTTAGAGTACCTGGAATACTATAGTCGTATGTTAAATTTTATTTTATATTTACATCACTTTCCATTATTTAACTGAAAACTCGTATTCGGTGATGATTAGATATAAACAAGCTTTATTCCTTAAACTTACGTACCTACATGGTAAATTCGCTTCAAATCTCGAGAACTAGTTATAATAAGATTTTAAATTTTTGATACTCTATTATCGTATACACAATAAACGCAATTTGAAAAAATTACGGAAATTAACCGACGAAATTCTGAATTACAGGACGATTAAAAAAAAATTTTCGGCATTTTTGTTGTATTTTATCTTTTGTATAAGCCCTCTAAAATTATATATATATGGAATCAGCTGTCAATGGACAATCAATATATATTAAAATATACAGGACGTCTTATTAGAATGAGTCACACGTGTTTCCATATTTTTGACTCTGCCTGTATAAAATATATAAATTGGAAACTTCCGTAATTATGAAACAGTACATTTCATTGCAAAAATAATTTACTCAAAATTTTGTTGTTTCAGCATAAATACATCGATTTTAAAAATTCATTTCGTGTTATTGGTGGCTCACCCTGTATATAAGCACATATATTTATCACAACATATTATCTGACGCTACAGGAAAGATATTCGCGAAAAAAAAAATTAATAGAATCCTTCAATTGCCATGAATATATTTTATAAAAATAGCCACTTTTTAACTTTAACACCCTATATCTCAAAAACTAGTCATAGAATTAGATTGGGCCTATGTTACTTTTAATCAGGAGATCGAGATCTATAACATACTAAAAATTCAGAAAATTTAACCGAGAACCATTTTATATTCTAGAGTATAGAGTACAAAATCATAGCTCTTCCTCCCGTAGCTTGGCTTCGGGATAAATAGTATTTTTGGATTTAAGAAAGATTTAAATGATACAATTTTACCTACGTTAAATGAAATTAAAACAAATTCGATAGGCTCGGATGGAATCAATTTATAAATTATAAAAACATGTTTTTCAATACCCAAGATCACCTGTTAAATGTTACAAAGAGCTGAATTTTAGGAAAATACTAAATAATGGAAAATTGCTCAAGTTATACCAATTCCTGAAAGCAATAAAGTTGAACAATATAAAGATCTCCTACCAATAAGCATACTTTCAATATTTTCTAACTTACTGAAATTTGTTCTAAACGCACAAATTAGGAAATATCTGGACACGAATATTACCGAATATCACAACGTAATATTCTACAGTTCTGCTCTGCATTGCTGACGATGTCCTGAAGGCAAATGACGAGGGTGAGTTAACATTGTTAATCTTGCTAGATTATAGTAAAACCTTCGATTCAACCGATCATTATATAGTAGCAGCTATTTTGCATTATTCAGTACAAATTCTATGCAATAATTTAATCTATTAAAATTGATAACACAAATTCGGAATCTCTGCAGATCACACTAGGAGTACCTCAAAGGTCAATACTTGGACCGCTTTTTTTTTGTCTTTATAGAACTAACTTTTTTAAATACATTCACTGTAAAATACACATATATGGTAATATTATGCAACGTCATTTATTATTTAAACAGACAAGTTAAATTTGGCGGTTACTAACTTAAGTTCTGATGTAGAATCGATTTTAAAAGCTTCCAGTGACTTGTACCAAAAATATGTAATATGATATTAAGCTAAAGTTGAATCATGTGGAACTGGAAGTAGTCAATGCAGCAAAAAATTGGCATTATGGATTGTAAGTTATATGTATCTAGATGTATAGAGATGGCCTACAGTTATGCGCGACTGATATATACTCTTAAATCATATCTTAGCACAAGAACAAAAACAATTCTCTGTGAAACGATTGTCTTGTCACAATTTTCCTACTGTCCCTGTGTTTATGTTTTTGTTCAGATTTTGTACATAAATATAAGAAACAAATTTAATTTTTGGCATAAAAAATGTCAACCAAGCAGAACTTTGATTGTTCTTTTAATATGCTGAATGAAAGCCGTCAGATGAATGGGATCGAGGTATTGCAGCTAGAAAGGGTCAGTTATCTGGTGCACAGAATATGGATCTAATATGATTGAAGGGATATGTGTGTATGTAGTGGGGCCCACATGTAGGCTATTCAAAACCCTAGGCAGCACCTCAACTATTTTCCAGTTTCAAACTATTTTCCAGTTTCAAAGGACAATGTTAAAAATAAGGTTTTTCGCCCCCAGATGAAAACGCATACGACACAAATTAAAACGTTGGGAAATGTTAGTTAATGCTAGGCATTTGCTCTAGAAGGTCCAGAATAGTGGGGAAATAGCAGCAACTTCCAATTTGACGGTGACACTTGAAAAATGTTATAAGTAAGCAACTAGTTAAACGAACAATATATGTTTTAGGTCGAGGTGAAATTAAGATAAAGAGCCAGGCACCTTGAATAGTCTACAATCTAACATAGTGTCACTTTATTTGTCTCCTGTTTATTCGAAGAACTTTTTTAGATTTTTAAACCTTACATGACTGAAACCCCAAAAAAATTAACTTTTCTACTAAAGCAACATTTCCCAGCACTCTTAGAAAATAACATTAATATTTTGTTTTCTCATTTACTTCCGCAATTGTAGTTCTTGCTAATCCATAGGACATTTCGCAAATTCGTTACAATTATTTTCAGTACCTATTCTTGCCATGGGATCGATCACCTTCCGATCGATCAGTCCTGCTCTACAAGTGAATTCTACTGTCGGGTTCTGTCAGTTTCACTAATTCATTATAGTCCTCCAGTTAATAAATATATGCAGAGTGTCTTTCTGTTACCTGTGCGCAAAATTAAATCGTTTAATATACATAAAGTAGTAGTGGAATTCTTCTTATTGACAACATCTTGGAAGGCGTTTTGTGGCCCATGTATTATTATAGTTGACCTCCTTTTGCTATCTAACATGTCTGTCAGTATTAAGCGATTGCGGTTACCTGTTAGTTATATGGCTTCTTCAAAGTTATTTTCCACCAATTCCTTGCAAACAACAGCCCAACGTGTTGGATAGCGCCCTCTTCGCCACTTACCGCCTGATTTACCCTGAAAGAATAACCATTCTATATTGCTCTCTCTAGGGTTGATATGAGTCTCTAAAGCATCAATACGCCATCGTCTGTCTTCCAGTCCATGACTCAGTAACATAAAGAGAGATGCAAAAACTAGAGAACATTACACAGGCAATTACAAACATCACGACAAACATATATGTTTCACTGCTCAATTTTTAGCAAATTGACATTTCATCCATAAATTGGGGGTTAAATGGCTATTAAACCTAATAGAACGAAACGCGTTGAAATGAAACTTCTGAATTGTTTAAAAGGGCTTTAGTTACATACTTTCTATCGTACCACGGACACGATGGCGGTGAAATTTTTCTCCCAAAAAAATCTACTATTAGGCCTTTTCTGATTTTTCCAATACTACGCGTGTGAGGGCTTGACTAATCGGAGTTATTACAAGGAATAATGATAAATCGAGTATCTTTTGACCAGGAGACGCCAAAACAACTCCCGGGGGTTGAAACCACCCCCTCCTTGAATGACAAAACCTTCCAAAAATACTGCGAAAGGGCTAAAGAACGGTTTCCCCCATTTTCGAAGGCAAGGAACACGATGGTGACCATATTTTCTATTCTACCTTTCCTCTAAAGTACCCATGGATTGAGAAAATTGCCCCTTTTTTCGATTCAAGAATTTCTCACGCGAAAAAATATGCAAAGAACAAGAAGTGTTTGAAAATTCTGTCTTTTACAGGCTGAATACTGCAGACATGTGACATTTTCGGGGAAAACGTTTCGGACAACAGTGGCTAAATGTTCCATGTACTTTTGAAATATGCAATAAAAAATAGGGAGTGAACATTTTTTTAAATTACCCTGTTTTTATCTTTTTCGCTTGCCGACTTGTAGAGTAGGCTTGATAAATATGTTTGTATCTATTCTCTCTCTTTGATACAAGGAAAGAAGAAGCACAAGCACTAAATTTAACGCATGATAGATATATACAGGGTGAGCCACGGTGGGTGGATTATTAAAAGTATATGGAGAACGGATCAACCGATTGCTGTTAAATTTTGGTTACCAAGGTAATCAAGTATGATCTCTCTAACTAAAATATTTTCGAAAGTGCGGTGTTGCCACTTATACGTAAAACTGGCAACATCTTCGTTATTTTAAATGGAATATCCTGTATGTTTTCGCATTTTTTGGATCGCCGTCTCTTTCTGAGTAACTTTTGTTAATATTTCCTTATACCTATCTCAAGCCGTTTTCGAGATAATAATTCTTTTCTGAATTTATTGCCAAAAATTTGATTTTCAGGAAATCGTGTTTTCTCCTACCTACGCAGCAATTAAAAAATAATTTTTTAGCTACAGCTAGGTAAGGCCTGGGGGCATTTCCTCCATTAATCAAATATTTCGAATATCATACAGGGTGAGTTAGAGAACGCTTCCTATAAGTGACTTGACGAGACTGAATAATGCACGAAAGTCAATTTTTTTAAACGGAATGTCCTGTATATTATTACTGATTCGGAAAGGTGATACATTTACCTATTTAAAAAGGTTATACCCTATATCTAATGGCCACCGTTTTCAATTTATGGGCACTTTTCTGCAACCTTACCAAGAATATTAATTAGTCTTTTGGTATATCATAACGGGTGGGCCATGAAATTTTTATTTTGTCATTTTGTAATGACAACAGACATGCTATTTTTCTAAAAAAATTTAATGTTAGTGATATTTGCACTTAATTTGAATTGCTGTAGCACAAATATGGTAGAAAATAACTATACAAACACAGTTTTAATGGATTTGTTTATTATCCATGGAAAGTGCAATAAGATTATCAGCAGAACTTGTACAAGATTTAATGAGAAATATCCGAATTTGCCGCAGATGAACAACAGAAAGTTTCTACGAATTCAGAGAAATTTTATAAATTTTGGTTCGTCATTAACAGAACAATAACAATGTCAGTATTAGGAAAAAAATAATGCTAAGCAGCAATAACAGTAACAAAGTCTAAGTAGCAATAACAAATAATATCAATAATAGTTATAAAAATTTTAAAACTATTGAAGATGGTCGACGTTTGTTGTAGCAGCTCTTATTTCAGCGGGGTTCAAGTTTTCAATCTCTTGAATCACTCGACGTTCTAATTCTTCTCTGTTGTGGACTGGAGTTTTATAAACTCTATCTTTAAGAGATAAAATCTAATGGGGTAAGGTCAGGGGACCTCGGAGGCCAATTCCACGGTCCCAAACGTCTAATCCAACGATCATGGAAAAGGCGGTCCAACTCCATACTAATTTCGTGTGTACAATGTGGAGGAGCCCCGATACTAACAAGCTCTATATTTTTCAATTGACAGATTATCAAGGAAATCTTCCACAATTGTTCTAATTATATCTAGATATTTTCTGGAATTCAATTTTCCGTCGTATATGTAATATTTTATTTCGTCATTCATTAACATACAAAACACATTGAAACTAAATTTGACTTGAAAACCAGCCTCTCTAATAACGTGGGGGTTCTTTGAAAACTAAAGGGCATACCCGGGTAAGCATGGTGTAACTGCCTCCAAGCGTCTGGCGCTTATATTTGTGCAGTGGGAAGCAATCTTGGAAAGTAGCAATTTCACAAAATATTAGCCCGAAAAAGGGACCGGTTTGGGGTGAGTAAGGGAGGGTTGGTTTTAGCAAAACTATTTTTTTTATAAGAAACGGCTCATTCAATCGTTTTGTAAAAAATATATGTAAAGACCTACTGAGCAAGTATTAAATAAAAAATCATGCTCAAATTCCGAAAACAGATACAGTAAAAAAAAACATATATATTATTTTCAATTTTTTTTAGAGTAACTTATCCCTGGGGTACCGGCCTGAATTTTTTTCTGTAGTATGTCTGGGGACTCGCTTATGTTATATTTTTTTCCCAGTCTTGTGCGAAGATTACGCCATACTTAAAAAAAATGCCGAAGTGTGCAGTGTCGTATGCATATTTTTTGGACAATTAACTCCTTGCAAGTAAAAAAGGCCAAACTGCAAAGTAAATATGGATACCTGAGTAGTGCATACATATTAATGATTAGTGATTATGGAGATGGTGAACGTTGTAAGAGAAACCAATATAAAACTGTCAATTAGGTGCTCAATAGAATCTCTTGCGGCGCAAAAATCAGTTTATAGTCGTAATGTTAAATATCATTAAGGGTAAAAACTAAAGTCAGCGGTATTATGGAGTGCCTTGTCAAAGCCTGTCATTCACATATTACCGTCGGCGGGGATAAGAGCTTGGTTACAGTTACAGTCACGTGTTGTTAACATTTGCAGCACTAAATCGTAGCATTACTAACCTGAGAAGGATATAGATGTTATTCTTCCTCACTGTCATCTGCAATCAGTGCACTCATGCTATCCCTCTGGAACAATAGGGAAAAAACTTCTGCCGGTTTAGGTATGCTTGCTAGATATCGTCCGTACGAAAGGTAATACACAACAGCAGCTACATGGGAACAACATCCCATCCAACAGTTCGATACCCATTGGCATATTCACAGAAATGTCTACTAACGTCGGAACTTCCGACACTGTGGGGAATATACAGTGTGTGTAGTGGCGGGCTGGGCATAGGGAGTAAGAATTGCAACGTCGCGTGTGCCAGCTGGCTGAAATGAAATAACTGAGAACGGGGATGTTTTAGTGATCTAGCGCCGACCCTTTAATCTATGCCGCCGACGGGCGAGTTTGCTGTTACCTGGATTGTCATATCTCTCGCACTACGTGGAAGTACATGCCCAGTTCGCAATTACACGCACTGTAGTCGATGAAACATCGGTAAACCTTCGTTTTGATGTGACGTGAACAAACTTGTATTCTGAGTACATTGGACTGGTCCTTAACGTACTGCAAATTAAGTGTTCCGTCTTCATTTATGACTGCAAGGTACGAAATCGTTTGTTTATATTGATAAGATCCGGTAAAAAACATTTTTAAATCCGTCATTTTTGGAAAGTCCAGTACATCTTTGCTGGAAATTTCTACAAAAGGCAGTTTTGCAATTTCCTTGAATGTGCCAATGGGAATCGAACTGTTGTATGTTGTTCCCATGTAGCTGCTGTCGTGCATTATCTTTCGCAAGGACGATATCTATCAAGCATACCTAAACCGGCAGAAGTTCTTTCTCTATTGTTTCAGAAGAATATCATGAGTGCAGTGATTGCAGATGACAGTGAGGAAGATTAACATCCATATCCATCACAGGTTAGTAATGCTACGATTTAGTGCTGCAAATTGTTAACAACACATGACTGTTAAGACCAAGCTCTTATCCCCGCCGACGGTAATATCGATAGTACCGCTGACTTTAGTTTTTACCCTTAATGATATTTAACATTCCGGCTATAAATTGATTTTTGCGGCGCAAGAGAGTTAAACTTTATTGATCACCTAATTAACTGTCACCGTTGCAGCGTTATATTGGTTTCTCTTACAACGTTCACCATCTCCATAATCACTAATCAGTAGTAACTATACGCTACTCAGGTATCCATATTTATTTTGCATTTTGGCCTTCTTTACTTGCAAGGGGTTAATTGTCCACAAAAGATGCATACGACACTGCACACTTCGGCATTTTTTTTAAGTATGGCGTAATCTTCGCACAAAACTGGGAAAAAAATATAATATAAGTGAGTCCCCAGACATGCTACAGAAAAAAATTCAGGGTGGTACCCCAGGGATAAGTTACCCTAAAAAAAAATTGAAAATAATATACATGTTTTTTTTACTGTATCTGTTTTCGGAATTTGAGCGTGATTTTTTATTTAGTACTTTCTCAGTAGGTCATTAACATATATTTTTTACAAAACAATTGAATGCGCCGTTTCTTAGAAAAAAAATAGTTTTGCTAAAACCAACCCTCCCTTACTCACCCCAAACCGGTCCCTTTTTCGGACTAATATTTTGTGAAATTGCTACTTTCCAAGATTGCTTCCTACTGCACAAATATAAGCGCCATACGCTTGGGGGCAGTTACACCATGCTTACCCGGCTATGCCCTTTGACTTGAAAACCAGCTTCTCTAGTAACGTGGGGGTTCTCTGTGGCCCAATGATGATGATTTCGTGTGTTATAAATCCCTTTCCTAGAAAGTTTGCATTTATCAGTCCATATAATTTTCTTTAAAAAATTACATTTCTGTGCAATAAAATCCTGTACACCTATTTTTCGCTATATTAAATCATTCTTTATTTATTTGTCAGTGTCAGTTGCTAACTATTACCACTTAAATAAAAGTACCGTTATGAGTGTTAAGAAAAGGTGGGAGGAGGAAAGTATCATAAAGAGAAAAGACGGTTCAGGTCGACCGAGAAGTTCAAATCTCGCTCAAGATGGAGCGTTCCTTGGCTATTTGAGGGAAAATCCGTTTCAAACAGCAGTAGTGTGTCCATGACAAATTTTCCAGCACCGAGGTCAACAGCTAGCCGAAGGATAGGAAAATCGGAATTAAAAAACTGTGTAAGTGCCAAGAAGACCATATTAACAGAAGAACATAAGCAAGCCCGCATTCTGTTTTGTTTAAAATATGTCTATCGCCCGTTGGAGTTTTGGAACAATGTTGTGTTTACCGATGAAAAGTTTTTCAGTTTTGTAATAACGGACATATTTGGGTGTAGCGTCCTGCAAATACCAGGTTTTACGAAAGCTACGTATCTCGGCGGAAGAGGTCCGGGCGATTTTCTGTTAATGTTTAGGCATGGATAAACGTGTATGGCAGACACGTGCAGAACAGCCATGCAGAAAACTGTTTTTTAAAGGTTTGAGCTTTCAGAATCTGGCCTTATCTCGAACACAATTTTTCAGTGCCAATTTTTACATTTGTTATAAATCGAAATCATTAAATAATTAACATTTTTCCAAATACCTTACTGATAACATTTCACAATCAATGTCACTTTTTTATAACCTATATGGTAATAAAAAATCTAAATGACTGATTCACATCACTTAATATTAGTAAAAACTGGATTACTTGATTTTTCAAGTGTACGGGGTTTTATTGCATAGAAGTGTACGTACATGTAACATTTCACAAAATTCTATTCTCTGTAGATAATCCTGAGGCATGAGAAATTGGACTCTTGTAAATTTATAATTATGCATTTTATGGTTTGCTAGTATTCTTCAAATGGATGAATATGGCAATACTAAATCCCGTTCAGCACAATGTATGGAATACTGGAGATTTGCATGAAAATATGCCAGCACATTGATTCATTTACCTCGTCAAATGTCACAGGTTTAGGTAAATTTCTTGGTTCTCTTAATGTCGAACCAAAATTTATAAAATTCCTCTGAATTCGCAGAAACTTTCTGCTGTTCATCTGCGGCAAATCTGGATATTTCTCATTAAATCTTCCATAAGTTCCGCTGCTAATCTTATTGCACTCTCCATGGATAAGAAACAAATCCATTAAAACTGTGTTTGTATAATTATTTTCTGCCATATTTGTGCTACGGCTATTCAAATTAAGTTCAAATATCACTAACGTCAAATTTATTTAGAAAAATAGCATTTCTGTTGTCATTACAAAATGACAACATAAAAATTTCATGGCGTACCCTTTATGATATACCAAAAGACTAATATTCTTGGTAAGGTTACAGAAAAGTGCCCATAAATCGAAAACGGTGTGCATTAGATATAGGGTATACACCTTTTTAAATAGGTACATGTATCACCTTTCCGAATCAGTAATAATATATAGGGCATTCCATTAAAAAAATTGACTTTCGTGCATTTTTCTAAGTCACTTATAGAAAGCGTTCTCTAACTCGCCTTGTATGATATTCGAAACATTTGATTAGTGGAGGAGATGCCCTCAGGCCTTGCCTAGCCGCAACTAAGAAATTATCTTTTAATTGCTGCGTAGGTAGGAGAAAACACGATTTACTGAAAGTAAAATTTTTGGCAATAAATTCAGAAAAGAATTATTATCTCGAAAACGGCTTGAGATCGGTATAGGGAAATATTAACAAAAGTTACTCAGAAAGAGACGGCGATCCAAAAAATGCAAAAATATACAGGGTATTCCATTTAAAATAACGAAGATGTTGCCAGTTTTACGTATAAGTGGCAACATGGCAACACCGCAGTTTCGAAAATATTTTAGTTGGAGAGATCATACTCGATTATCTTGGTAACCAAAATTTCAAAGCAATCGGTTGATCCTTTCTCCATATACTTTTAATACTCCACCCACCGTGGCTCACCCTGTATATACATACATTCAGCATGAAGATATACCGAATAGACACAAACATTTTTATCAGGCCTACTCGGCAAGTCGGCAAGCGATATATAGACTAAGATAAAAACAGGGTAATTTAAAAAAATGTTCACCTCCCATTTTTTATTGCATAGTTCAAAACTGTTGTCCGAAACGTTTTTCCCGAAAATGTCAAATGTCTAAAGTATTCAGGTTGTAAAAACAGAATTTTCAAATACTTCTTGTTTTTTACATATTTTCTCGAAAGCTGATAGTTTTTACGTGAGAAATTCTTGAATCAAGAAAAGATGGGATTTTCTCAATCCATGGGTAGTTTACAGGGATGGTAGAGGAAGGTAGAAGATAAAATATGACCGCCATAGTGTTCTTAGTCCTCGAAAATGGGGAGAAACCGCTCTTCTGCCTTCTCGCAGTATTTTTGGAATATATTGTCATTCAGTTTTTTTTGCGTCTCCTGGTCAAAATATACTCGGTTTATTAATATTCCCTGTAATAATTCCAATCTGTCTCAGAAGCGAAGTACGGTAAAATCAGAACAAGGAGTAGTTTTTCATTTTCCAGAAAATTGGGGGAGAAAGTATTGCAACCATTGGGTTCCTCGCCCTCGAAAACGCGGGGAAACTGTTCTTCAGCTCTTTCGCAGTATTTTCGGAATGTTATGTCTTTCAAGATACTCGATTTATCAGTATTCCCTGTAATAACCCCGATCTGTCAAGTTCCTCACAAGCGTAGTACGGAAAAATCAGAACAAGGTAGTAGTTTTTTTCGGGGAAAATGTACACCACCATCATGTTCATGAAGAACGATAGACTGGGAGTATATGTCTAGAACCATTTTAATCGATTCAGAAGTTTCATTTCAATGCATATCGTTCTATTAGATTTAATAACCATTTAACCTCGAATTTAGGGATTAAATATCAATTTGCGAAAAATTGAGCAGTGAAGCATATATTTTTGACGTGATATTTGGAATCAGTGGTTTAAAAACATTAGGAAAGGTGCCCTTCACTATTTTTTTGTCTGCCTGTGTTATGTTTGTATATTTGGTTATATTTCTGACATACCTAATTATGTTCAACTGACAAGTTGCCAATCTTGGTCTCTGTATTCTCCACTGGGTCTCACATTCCCATTACCAGTATTGTCAACAAGAGTTCCAAGCAATAAGCAAAGCAGAGTAGGTTGCATACATTGACATGAGCATCACTAATAATACCCTCTATTCCTAAAGTTACCTTATACAGATAGAGAGGAGACAGAAGACGTATATCCATTATCCTAGTGTATTTAAATTAAGTATTGTTTCTAAAAATCAGTTGTTCAGTCAGGAATCGAACCCACTACTCTTTCCATACAATATAGGACGCTTACCAAGTAGCCATCATCCACGCGGTTGGATTAAATTAGGCCATCGTCAGGGTCGTAGCGAAGGGAGGTATGTGGGGGGGGGGTTCGTTACCCCCTCAACTTTGTCAGACTTGGCAAAAGTTAGACAAAAGTTGGAAATTTCCCAGGTAGCAAGGGTACGTTATAATGACGTCAAAATCTGATGATTCTGGTCAAAAAAACGTCAGTGCACTAAAAATCGACGACATAATGACGTCTTATAAATGACATTAAAATGACGTGCTACACATCACGTCAGATTGTCGTCTTTTTTCGGTGTTAAATTTATTTATATTTTATCGGATTACAAACTTTAAAACTCGCTGATGTCATTTTGTTATCGTAAGCAGAGTGTAAAGTTTAAAAAAAAAATAAACCGTGTCGTGAGGGATAAGTATTGGCGTTTTTATTCGAGGATAATATTTTTTGACAATAACCAAAATAATTTATATTCGAAAGAGTTTGCAAAGATTGGCAGTTTATTTGTGCAGATATCGAGTTCTTTTAATAATAAAATTAGATTAAAATGCATTAAAAAGCAAAATCTAGCCGTTGCGTGTTCTATTATAAAGTCTTTAAGCAACTATTCAAACAGAGGTTAGTGGTTGAGTGAGTTAAGCGTCGTCTTGCAAGTCTTCCCGTATCAGCAACCAAAAATTTGTAAGTGCAGTGCAAGTGTTAGTTTTAAGTTTTTTATTCATTAGTTTTAGGCTCGTGCGAGCACATTTTCTAAGCATAATCTAGTTTTAAGTCTGCCGAAGGCGGACAGGTGTCCTAGCTTTAACAAGCATTATCATCAAACCGAATCGGACCCGCCTCGTCCAACCACACATTTACCACGACGCTACGCGCCGTGGTTGTCTGGTTGGCTCCGGGCCGGGATCCGATGAGGTGTATTCTTGTAACAAGAAATGTCAAATAAATTTGTTTTGTTGTTGTCTTGCAAGTCACGAGGTCCGCGTTTCGACCCCTGCTCATTCCGTCTGTTTTTTTTTTTGTTAAAATATTTGCGAAAAAATATTTAGTTGTTTTTTTTAAGGTAATAATTGCTTATAAAACCGATGTACGAATATACTTCTTTTCAATTTTAGGTCTGTTTTAGACCATTAAATATTCTATTTATGTTGTAGATGATATTTTACCTTTAGCGTTTTTTCTCCAACACTTTTCTCAGGTTTGTATAAGTACTTCAACTTAAATTCTTAAAATATTTGACTCCTGACTTCCGCCCACCGCTCATCAAATTTCAGATGAGGAAAGTTTTTTTTTCGGATTTCTCCCTCTCTGCTCTTCAATTTCGAGATCTGGGGAAAACATTTTTTTTAACGAACCGCCACTGAATTAATGTAATAATTACGTTGTTCAACAAGCACTCGTACTTCTCAGGTGACACTGGTGACAGTTTAATTAAATTAAATAAGTTCTTCTTAATAATTATAAATAAATAAAATTACTAGTAACTCGAAAAATTCAGGTTTCGGAACACGTAAAAAAATAGAAAAAAAAATAGAACTGAAAGCTTTTCATCCATTTTAAATAAGGCTATAAATTCAATTTCACATAATAAAGACTTCATACACATCACCATAAATACTGCTTTTAGCATCCGAAATAACGGCCACTAAGATAGCTCAGTTGGTAGAAGAGTTAGTACTGTAGTACTGTAATACGGACAACGGAGACATGTAGGTTCGACCCCTACGGACCGCAGTTGGTGAAGGTAAGTAATAGTAATTTACGTTATAAGTCCGGTAGGTGGCACATTACAGTACGAGTTGTTTTACGGACGAGGCGACGCAGGAGCAGAGTCCGGAATATAAACGAGTTTTGTAATGACATCTACCGGACGTGTATCGTATAATATTTTATTTCATACTGAGTTTATAATCCTTTTTAAAATGAATAAAAAGTTATGATTATTGAAATTTAAAAAATATCAGTTTGTAATCTAACAATCGCATCACCTTAACGATGTTATAGCCATTGTTTTCCCTAACTAATTATGATTGTCTTTAGCTTGTCACTGTCAAATAAATAAAACCATAATTTTTGCATTGTTTTGTAGGATATTATGGAGATTTCGGAGATTTTAAATAAATCTGTGGAAGCAAGGGAAAATTAATCCCGAAAAAATCATCAGATAAATATCAAAAAGAATATGGATTGTTTTGTCAATGGAAACAAATAATATAATAGTGTTGCTAGGTAACACATTACAGTATCAGATGCTGTAATGTTCGCAGGTAACACATTACGGTATCACATACTGTAATGTTCGATTTACCGGCCGCAAATGAGTCCGGGAAATAGTCATTTACGGGACAGTATGAAATAAAAATGAATTTAATAATTTAATAAACATTATAATTTGCAGGCCTTGTGAGAAAAAACTGGAGTGATGGTAAACAATATTAGATATGTTAATGTAAAAAAAATATACGCATGACTAACAAACAAATTCATAGGACAAAACTTATTTATGCATTAATTACTTTATTTTTATCAAGTAAACTACTAACTAGTATGTAGTTTTATATGTTCCTATTACTAAAAACCTGTGGGGGGATTACCAAATATAACCTGAAAAAGACGTCAAATTAACGTCTAGCATAAGACGTCATTCGTCTGAGACATTAGGAAGTCATTTTCACGTTTCATTTACGTCATCTAACTCGTCATTTCTCGTTACTCCTAACTAATTTTTCACGTCATTTTCACGTGCCTTTGCTACCTGGGTTGAGACATAAGTTGGCAATTTTTATTTTAGTGAAAAAAAATTATTTTCTTGGCGTCTTAACTTTATGAAGTTGGCAAATTTGAAAAATAACCCCCCAAAAAAGTTGGCTTGCTACGGCTCTGGGCATCGTACATATCTCATCCTTTAGGACATATATGAACTGTATTCTTCTCCCTAAAAATGTATGTAAAAAAAATGCAAATCCTTCTGAACTGAGCCTATATTAGAGAAAGAAGAGTATTTCTTGAAATGTGATAAAAAAAACAAGATGTAATAGACTGCTATTCAACGTCGTAATAATTAATTATATCAAAAAAAACTTTTTGTATCACAAACAACTTAAAATTAAATTTAACAATAGCGTGAATTTAAAAATATGCTTCAACTGAAAAAAGCAATAATGATCTAATATCAGTGTAATTGAGCGTGGAAAAGCTTTATTATCATTACATCTTCAACTTATTTAAAGTTCAGTTTATTAAAATACTCTAACAATAAAGTTCTGAAAAGAGGCTATCGATGAGATTTCTATTGTAGCTTTAGCATTGAAAGAAACTTTTTTCGCAACTTTTGATTTATGACTTTATGGACGTTAAGCGTATCCGAAAATATAAATATTATCGCAAATTTTACGAAGGCGTCTGACGTTAAAATTAATATGTTTCCAAGATTAAAATTTCTTGGTCTTGTCAAAAATGTAATATATTTTATTTCTGACAGTAACGACCCACCGACTTTTCTTAACTTCATAATATCTCATAGTTTTGAAATTGTTCTATTTCTCTTTGTTAAACTTCCAATAACAGATTGTCAACTTTTTACACATAATATTTACTTAGTTCATAAATGCTTAACAACAAAAACATTTACGTACCTACGAAATAAGACAAGAGTATGTTTAACGTTTTTAATTAAATACTTTTTAAACTGATCGTTATAGATTAGATGTAGCTATAAAGCGGGGGAAATTTTTTAATACTGTTTGTCCAATAGGGTGGCCCATCTCTATAGGGGGTGAATGTTTTTTGTGTATTTTTTAAGTCTCACCCCACGAAAATATACTATTATACTAGGAATAATTTATGTCAAAGTTTCAGATAATTCGGTGAACGGTAACCCGTGCCGCATTCAGGTAGAAATTTGTAGATAAGATTTTATTACGGTAACCCGTGCCGCATTCAGGTAGAAATTTGTAGATAAGATTTTATTACGGTAATACACTTAAATTTTACTTAAAATACAAATATCTACCTCTTTTCTCATAATGTTTTATTGGTGTAATTATTTCCTAGAAATTATTTGTTTTGGAAGTTTGGAAATATAATGCACCTACGGTAGGTTTTTATGTCAGTTTGCAATTGTGTTTTACAATGGTAACATTATAAGTTCTAGCATACGTTCCTTTTTGAAAAAACATTTAACGATGGCTGATGTTAGATCCTTACAAAAGGATACTTTCATTTACTTAGTTGGACACTATTCGTCACAAATCATTGGCAATAAATTGCCGTCTAATAGACAAGTATTACAAGTGCTCTTTTATATCATTCGTGAAGTGAAGCTAAGTGTCCATGAAAGTGCTAAATTAACAATAAAAGAGGTGTCAGTTGTTTGGGATAAACCTCGCATTCCGACACGTCAGGATTTTCATTGTGTTAAACAACTAGATAAACTTTATGCAGAGTAGAGGAACTTACAAAAATCGGCTAAAAGGGCCAGTGCGGGAGATAAAGAAAAAAATTTCGTTGAAAAATTGGACGATCTTTTTGACATTTCTCATGCAAATGCATTGGAGTTGATGAAAATAGATGAAGATAAGCAGTTTTTAATTAACCAAAGAAAAAAGGGACGTCCTGGATTTATGCATGGTATTGATTACCAACTTGCTTCTCAAGAAAAATCAGCTGAGGAGAAATTACAGAAATTATCCTATCGAATGCAACGAAGTTAACAAGAAAAAGCTAGATTAGAGGAAACAGTCACCTGTCCATCATCAAGTAGTAATTCAGCCGACTCCAACGAAAATGAAGATGAAATAATCGAAGCCCAAGAAGAGTTGTTACAAGACCAGCCTGGCCCGTCACAGCCAAAAAAGAGGAGATTGTATGGAACATGTAACATCATCACACCAAAAATAGCCGTTGCATTTGATGCTTGCAAAATAAGCGACAGGTATGGAGTCCATATTTTGACGGCAGTAGCAGAAGCACTAGGACATGACACCACATCTTTGTCCATCAACAGAACCACACGTCAGCGCTCTAGACAACGCATCCGCGAAGAAAGAGCTGAAATATTAAAAACTGCCTTCGGTAATTCTGAATTGCCGGCCCCAGTCATCCATTGGGATGGAAAACTTTTACCTTCTCTCACTGGAATGGGAAATATCGATAGACTTGTTATCTTAGTTACTAGTGGAGATATTGAACAACTACTTGGAGTACCAGCTTTGCCCAATTCAACTGGAAGAGAACAGACTGAAGCAGTTTATGATGTGCTTTGTGAATGGAATTTGGACGAAAAGGTAATAGCTTTGTGTTGTGATACAACAGCATTAAATATGGGTTATATAAATGGGGCAGCCACACTATTGCAACAAAAATTAGAAAGAGATATTCTATATTTTCCTTGTAGACATCATATTTTTGAAGTGGTTTTGAGAAGTGTGTTTGACACAAAAATGCCTTCCTCATCTGGTCCAAATGTTCCACTATTTAAACGTTTTAGGGAATTTTGGCCTAAAATAGATCAAAATAAACTAAAAACTGGATTTCGGGTATTAAAAATTAAACACATTTTACAACCAGTTAAAGCCGAAATTGTAAAGTTTCTAAATGCAGCTTTAACTTTGCAACAGCCTCGTGATGATTATAAAGAATTTTTAATGCTTTCTAAACTTTTTGTTGAAGAAGAGCCCACTCACACGACATTCTATCAACCAGGGGCATTTCATCATGCACGTTGGATGGCTAAAGCCATTTACTGTCTAAAAATATTTTTTTTCCAAGATCAGTTCCAACTAACTAAAAAAGAAAAAATAGGTATTGAAGATATATGTCTCTTTATTGTAAAGGTTTATGTAAAGGCCTGGTTTACAGCGTCATTTGCTAGTAAAGCACCGCTTCATGACTTAGACTTTTGTAAAGAACTCATTAATTATCAAAATATTGACAAAGAAATATCTCAAGCCGCAAGTAGGAAAATAGTGAACCATTTGTGGTACCTTAATTCAGTAAATGTTGGCTTATCTTTCTTTGATGACGATATTTCAGTTACCACTAAAAGAGATATGGTTAAAGCTTTGAATAAGAAAGCACCAAATCAAGATGGTATTAAACGACTTATGATTAGTAACATTACTGACGTTGAAAATAAGGAAATTCAGGACTTCATATGCGAGAACACTAAACAGTTTTTTCAAAAATTAGGTTTGTCTATGGAATTTTTGGAAAATGATCCAACAACATGGAGGGAAAATGAAAGTTATACCCGATGTTTCAATATTGTAAACAAAATTAAAGTTGTAAATGATGCCGCTAAGAAAGGAATCAAACTTATTACTGACTATAATGACATTTTAACAAAAAATGAAGACCAAAAACAGTTTTTACTCCAAGTTGTAAATGATTATAAATCACAGTTTTCAAATGTAAAAAAAGAAACCCTGTCGCATGCTTTGGCCTAGTGCAAAAAATATTGTTTTTATTACTATATGTCTTGTAGATTTAGGATAATATTTGGTACTATGTATGAAAAAAACGTTTCATAATAAAATACACAAAGATAAAACGAGAGTTTTATTTCAAAAACTTCTAGTCTAGTTTTCTCAGACTACGAATTTACAGTAGTATGACACATGTCATAGTCACAACAGATAATGTCTTTGATATTTGTATGACTTGATTAGTCATTCTAAAGATAAATGTTGCTGATTAAAAAAAAAAAACAATCCATCAACCAAAGAATGTAAATAATTCCATTTACTTTTATTATTGCATAATAATGCATTCTGCGGCACCCCTTGCCGTCAATTTGCCTCAATGATATTTTGAGGGGACTGTTTTTTCTTCAAATGGAACCATTTGCAGGGGTGAGAAATGAAAAATTTCGATTTCGAAAAAGATGGGCCACCCTATTGTCCAATCACAGTGACTATTTTCGAGCCTCGATAGTTCCAATAATTACACAGGCACACACACAAAAAAATTAATTTCCAAAGGTGAAATGCACCTACCCTCATATTGTTTGTGCAGCTGATTCCAAATATCGCGTCAAAATTATATATTTCACTGCTCAATTTTTCTCAAATAGACATTTCATCCCTAAATTCGGGGTTAGATGGCTACTAAATCTAATAGAGCGACGCGCGTTGAAATAAAACTTCTGAATCATTTCAAAAGGCTCCCAACATGCTCCCAACGTTCTACCGTAGCACGGACATGATGGTGGTGTACTCACCCCCCCAAGAAAGCTACTACTGTTCTGATTTTTCCATAATACGCTTGACAGATCAGGATCATTAGAGGAAATATTGATAAATAGAGTATATTTTGACCAAAATACGTCAAAACATCCCCCTGGGGTTGGAACCACTCTCTCCCTGAATGACAAAACATTTCGAAAATATTGCCAAAGGGCTGAAGAACGGTGTTCTCCCGTTCTCGAGGGCGAGGAACGCGATGGATGTAATACCTTTTCCCCCACTCTTCTGAAGCTACTCCTGAATGGAAACTTACCCTTGTTCTAATTTTCCGTACTACTCTGGTGACGGCTTGACAGATCGGAGTTATTACAGGGAATATTAATAAATCGAGTGTCTTTTGAGAAGGGGATGCCAAAACACCACCCGAGGGTTGGAATCACCTCATCCTGAATGACAAAACATTCCGAAAATACCGCGATAGGGCTGAAGAACGGCTTCCTCTCGTTTTTGAGATCGAGAAATACGATGGTTGCAGTATTTTCCCCCACCCTTCTAGAAACACCTGTAAATGGGAGAAAACTTCCCCTTGTTGTGATATTTCCTTACTACACTTACGAGGGTTTAACAGATCGGAATTATTACAGGGAATATTGATAAACCGAGTATCTTTTGATCAGTAGATGTCAATATAACCCCCGGGGGTTGGAACCAGCGTCGAATTGTACCACCGGGAAATCGGGAAATTTCCCGGTGGGCCCTCGACTTACCAGTTTTGGGGTCCTTGATGCCTCTGGCGTCGAGAGACCGTAATATTGTTATTATTCTTAATAAAAATTATATTAAACTTGAAAGTAGAAAATACATCAAACCAATTGCCAATTTTCCCTTATAGAACTTATTTTTGAACACGGCAATAAGCTCTATTATCGCCGTCGCTTGACGGGGCCTTCAGTTCACACTGGTATTTACTTGGTAATGTATACTGTTCCTAAATTGTGTTTAACATGCGTGCCTCGCTTAGTTTAGTGTTTAGTTGATTTTTCGCAAAGACAAAGAGCAACACTCGCAGGGCCGGATTATCTATAAGGCTAACTAGGCCTCTTTACGCATTGTCACCAGCCTAGGTGTGAAGAGTCCCGCGCAATCAACTTTCGTTTTGAGATTTTTTTTTTCATTTCCTTCCTTCTGCTTCTCAATTTTGGTTAAAAAAAATTTCTTTAGATTTCTCCCACCTGCCCATCAATTTTGAAACTCGGACGAAAATTTTTACTGACAGGTAAAAATAAGGATAGTTTTTATCCAGTAAAATAATATTTGCAAGTCTAAACGCGGTACGAGTATTTGGAATATTGTAATTTTTAGATCAACCCCGTTTTCATTCCTTTGAAAGATCGATAGGATGCGAGTAAGATTAAAGATGAGATCAGCATCAAAAAACCCTGAAGAACAACTTTTGATCACTTAAACTTTATTTCACTTGAATTTCGAATTTTCACCACCTTAAATCTTCTATTTTAACCCCTTAAAAGGTAATTTTAACCGCGTTAAAAACGATTCAAGAAACTTAAGCAATTAATTTAAGATCCCATAAAAATGAATTTGGTATCCAATCTACATGAACACTACTTCGTTTGTTTATGACTCTCGACCAAGGAGGTAAACGCGGAATAACGAGAAATATCTGCGATTTTTTAGGTTAGGTTAACCCAAAGCCACTTTGTCGCAGTACTACTCTAAAGTACAATGTCTTAAAGGTATTTTCCATTTTTCTTTTTTTTTTTTATTTAAATTGATTGATATATCTACTGTCGGCAGATTTTTATCCAAAGAAGGGCACATTTTTCCCACCGTGCGCTAGGATATGAGTATGGGTACACCTCCAGACTTTCCACATCTCCAGTCTGGGGCCCCCCAACATATTTTTCCTGGTGGGCCCTTGCGCCCACAATCCGACGATGGTTGGAACCACCCCCCTCTCTGATTGACAAAACTTTCCGAAGATACTGCGAAAGGGCTGAAGAACAGTTTCTCCCGTTTTCGAAGGCAAGGAACATGATGGTTGCAATACTTTTACCTCAGAATGTAACTAGAACCATTTTAAACAATTCAAAAGTTTGATTTCAACGCGCTTCGTTCTATTAGATGTAATTGCCATTTAACCCCAAATTTAGGGATGAAATGTCAATCTGCGAAAAATTAAGCAGTGCTACATATAATTTTGATATGATATTTTGAATCAGCGGCTCAAGAAATATTAGGATAGGTGCCTTTCACCTTGGTAAAATGAATTTTTTGTATGTGCCTCTGTTATCGGTCAAATGCGAGTCTAACTCACGCATTAAGGTTCCGTACCAAATGGAAACCATCCAAACACGTGAAGAATAGGTTAGTTCAAAGTAGTAAACAAAACTTTACACCTTGAAATCTTTGTTGGCAATACTATCAACTGCAAATAAGAGATCCGATAGAGAATACAGATCGGCAGCTTCACAGTTAAGACAATTTTTCACAGAAATATCACGAAACTTACAAAGACAAGGTTTGTTAACTCCCAACATATGAGCCGGTAGGGACGTATGATAAACTACACATATATGATCTGTCTTCTGACGCAAATTGCGCACTCATCATCATTACGCCCTTACCACTGTCCATTTCATTCGGTAATAGTCCGGGGGTAAACCGACATCTTCAGGAACATGCAGTGCACCCCAGTAACTGAAGTTATTCACGAACGAGCGAAGTAACTTTACGCTTATGCAGCAAAGCACGTGAATCCGCTGGTCAGGGAGGCGACTGACTACGACCTAGCTGAAGCTCAAATCACAAAAGGTCGAACTATACACTATACATTACATATACACTAATCAGAAATTTCTTTCAGCCCGACCACCACAACATTAATGAAGAGACAATAACAAAACATCCCCTATACCCAACCGGGAGGATACCAATCAAACAACCCGCTTGGTACCCTTTATCCTGATCTTGCGCCAGCCAAAAACACTAAAAATAAGCGTCCAGGTTGCGCACTTCCTGACCTACACAGTTTATGTTTATCATACCAACTGGCCGACCGGAACACAGGATGTCAAATTGGCAGGGGAACTGGTAGTCAAACCCACCACACCAAAAATTTCAGAAAGGGGACGCAACAGGCGAGGCGTTCCCTTTCGCGACAGTCGACGCTCCCAGGAGCAAACATGCCGATGAAGAAAGAGGACCAAGACATAAGAGCGCCAGAAGAGGCAGCCCAACCAGCAATGTAAAAGAGCCAAGACCAGGAGAGGTCTACCGACATCGCCCACACCGCTCACACTTGTGAATGTGGTTGACGAAAAAGCAGGCCCACCCCTCACGAGGCCGGTTCGGGTCTTCAGCGATGTATTGGGATAAAGAGCTAGTCATTTGTCGGAGTTAATGTAATCATGCGAGACCATTTTCCAAGCCAAGGAATATTGGCTCGGGCAAAGTCGGATTTGTGTACAGAACATAAGCTGACTACCTCTAGGTTGACTTTAGCTAGGTTTGGAGGATTTCAGGGGAATCAGTAGACTATGTGTGTTTGCACCATGAGCAGAGCGACGACTTATTATGATTTTCTTGGACAGCCGAGCCTATTGTACTAACGACTCGTCTGTCCAGCATCGTATTTTCCGTATTTTGTCATTTTTATACGGTATTGTGACGTGTTTACACCCTTTTTGTAAACACCCTGTATCGTGGATCCAGAAAGTATATTATAACACCAGGATAACACTAAACACTAATTTATTAACTTACTAATAATAATACTAATTACTAAAATTCCAGCAATTAATTACTTTACTAATATTGCACTAAATCTCAATGATTCAGTCACTTTTCATCGTTTTGTTTACTTCTTAATGTTTCACCAATCACTGTTTGTACTGAACTGCTCATTCATCTGACCATTAGAACTGTACTAACTTAACTGTCTCCTAACCTGAGCTGTTCATTCCTTTATATACCCTAGGTTATGTGTTCTAGATCTTTCCACTACATTCCTGCATATTCTACAATATTCCAGAGGATGTCTGTACTCTTCTAGATTTTTCTACATGTCTCTGGAGGGTTGAAACACATAACACTGTCATTTAACTCACTTTCTCTGTTACAGCTTGGGTCAAATCTAGACCCTTAAATTTTTGTATTGTCTCTTTAATATCTCCCATATAGATCTAAGGAAACTGTAATAGATTATGCATCTTCTTAACAAATGGTGCTGTCATCTGAAATCGTTGGTTTAAATTTGAATGTTACGATTATAGAGATAATAAGTGTTTTAGAGAATATAGTTATCGAGATATCTGTATTGACTAACATACTTATGCATGGTATAGTTAACCTTTTAAATATCTAATTTTTAAAAAACCAATTGGTATGAATTGTCTCGTCATTAAGATTGGTATCGATAATTCCATATTTAAATAATTTTAGGTATGGTGAATTTGTCTTCGGAACTAACAAAATGTCTATCATAATAATAAATGGAAATAGAGAATTTAATACAACACTATTTCAACGAACTCGGTTGACGCACTTATACTAAACATACAGCTTGAAACATTAATACTGAAAGCATTTTCATTAATTTCATGATATACTTCAAATAAATGTGCATCAGTGTATCATTTTATACCAAGGAAAACCACTAACAAGTCTATAAAAAAATCAAGACATATTTTTTCTAATAATTAACAAGTAATTACGAGCATTATTTGTTCTGAAATAATATAAGTTTATTTTATTGTCACGTTTAGTAACGATAATCGGTTAGTTCTTTTATAGGGCAAGCAATATCGACCTCAACTATAGAAGCAATTAGTGAATAGGTGAAACTATTCTGGAAATTTGTTTCCAAACCACTACCTAATTAATAACGGAAAATGCGATGTGGCCATTTGTTGTGGGGATAAATAAATAACAAGAATTTTACAAAATAAGCATTAGAAAACTTAAAGTATTAGGTGGGAACTTTGAGGTAAAAAGATTCTTTAAAATAACATTCAGTATCCGTATTTTGGATGACATTGACGTAAAACGCAGTCGGCATGTGATGGTAGTACAAAACTGTGAAAATTCTTATTTCTTTTCGTAGGGAAATTGCTCATCCAATTAGAAACATTAAATCAAACTTACATTGCTGATTAATAGCACGTAAATAACAATATAAATTAAATATTAGCATAAATTTTCGGCACGAATAGAACGAACTTTCTCTAAGAATATCATTTGTAAATCTCTATTTCCTGCTGATAAATAATTTGTAAATCCTTATTTCCTAGTAATTAAAGATTTTCGCGACCATCACAAGGTAACATTGCACCTTTGATACTTGAGCTATGTAGCATTTAATCCTAACTCGGCGTTTCCGCAAATTCACGATTGTACCGTTTGTACTGACGGCAATGGCCGAGCCATTATTATACTAAATTGCCGAAATAAGCAGAGATGGGTAAAGGAAGCTTTCCATTTGACAGCTTCCGGAACAAGATTTTGATAAAAATGAAATTTATTAATAAAATATTTGAATATTATATAAAGTTTCCTTTGGAAACTTTTGGAATATTCAAATATTTTATTGGAAACTTTCATTTTTATCAAAACTTCTGGTTAAGGGTCTATGTAGGGTTGGGTATACCTGAAATATGTAGCTGCAGGGGTTACACTTAGTGACAATTTATTTTAGTGATGGACGATATTTCACTGCTGGTGATTATATCACCGTGATTAGGCATGCAACAACAGTGATGGTAGAACTAAAATCACTGCGATTAGTAATATTAATATCAGCAAGCAAATAGCGGCTATAACCTCGCCACACTGTATCAAAGACTGTTTTCCAAGTGCTTAATGAAAGACGAAGAAGACTAAATGACGGAAAAACAAAAATGTTACTATTTTTAAATATGTTAACTACAAAAATTGTTCTAATAACAAGAACTCATAAGTTTATATTATTTATTTGTGTATATTATTAAAATATTTGAATATGTATTTATCTATTCTCTATTATATAAAATGTATCAATATATAAGTGTCATTTACAATATTTTACTTTCAGTTTGTATTTCTGCGGAGTGCAGGAGTATAAGAAAGTCACGGCAAAATTATATCTATGTAAATTGCGTTCGCTCTAACCGCGACTGCAATTACTGTTTCAAATCACCGTGAATCAAAAATCGCAGTTATCGTTAACGGGGTTATTGAAAAATCATGATGTCGGTCGTCCCTAGTTACATTGGATAAATAAGTAGAGGTTTCTTGTACTGTTAGATGGTACACGTAAAAGAAAAGTTCTCTCAGTTCGGTTATAGCATACATAATTATTAATTATTACTATGACTGAAAAATATATTTCATTTATAAATCTTTGTTTTTGTAGAGGAATCAAGACTATTATTTTCATTCATTCATTGTAATTAAGTTCCTAAACGTGAAGTGGCAAGTGTTTTAGAACGCATTCGGTAGTGTGCGCCGGGCGTCGGGCGAATGTGCCACTACAGTGTGGATAGTTCCAACTCTCATACCTTTACTATTAGTGGTAAAGAAAAATTTGGGACAAGCATTCTCGCCTACGGCCTAAACTAACCCAGCCGTAGGCGAGAATGCTTGTCCCAAATTTTTCTTTTTACAATCATTAAAAATATTATTGACGCACCAACATTACTGTCAAAACTATCATTTAACATCCCCAGAACAATGTCCCGTAATAGTTCTGTATTTTACCTAGCTACGCCTCGTACAAATATCCTAAAGTTTTCACCCATTTATGTAATATGCGACAATCACAACGCAATCTGTGGTGATATAGACATTTTTAATTGCTGCCTGAATGCTCTAAAAACATATTACCAAAGAAACTAGTTGAACTTATGTGTCTTTCCTTTTGTATTTCATTTTTTATATAGATAATGTTAAAAACATTATATTTGTTTTTTATCTGTCTTGTTATTTACCATAAGTTATTTTTAATCTCTGAGATACATTTTTTATTTATACACGTTTAATGTTTGTTAGCATAATTTTGAGTAGAATTTCTCTGTACCTCCCTGTCCTATAGTTGGGTCAAGTACCTGTTGGACAGTGTAATTAAATAAATAAATAAATAAATAAATAAATAAATAAGTACTTTATAACCGACACGTTAATGTTTATCTATGTAAAATGAATTTGACTTTATTTTAAACACTTTCGAGCCTGTTAATATAAAATTATTACTTATACTTTAGGCTCCATATCACTGAACAATATTTAAGACAACTAACTACTAAAGTTTTATGTAATATTAAAATCCAATTTATATCTTTAAAATCTGCATACTCTCTAGGTCGAAGATAGCAAAAAAGAATATTTAGAACTTGCAATATTTAAGTATATTACTTTACATTACACTGTGTAATGACGCCATATAATAATATGACTAATAATGTTTTACCTGTCTGGAGGGTCAGGGACTCTTTCTTATCTGTTGAGAAACGTAAACAACTCAATAAACATTCGTCTGGATTTTCACTAAGGTTTATAAAATAAAAATTTTGTATTTAAAGATTTTTTAGTTTGTGTGGCAATAATATTTATTATTAGCGGCCGATGTTTCTGATTGTAACTTTACAAAAGTATTAGATAGTATCGTGTAATTCAGAGTCCATCTCTGGAATGCCATCCGAAATACGCGCTCCGGATTACAGTTATTACGACAGAATTAATTGTTTTTGATATCAGGACATTATTATTCGTCGACCGTATGATGGAAACTTTGCCTTGGTGAAAGTCAACACCAACTCCGACAAATGTAAGTAGGCAAAGGCATCGGGCAGGCCTATGCTCTGTTACGAATCCTCTTTTGACATCTACAGTGAACACATGATGCGACATTTGCCGGGGGACTGGCAGTTTATAGTTGCTGTAAGTGGAACTAGGTTTTATAACTTGAGATTTACAAATGATATCACCTTAGTTGCAGCTTGCAGCAAGCGAAGAAGAGCTCACACACCTGCTGTACAACTTTCAAACAATGAGCTCAGATTACAATTTAAATCTAAGCTACAACAAAATTAAAATTGCGATTGTAATCCTTCACAGAAATTTCCTTGTCCTCCCCATGACGAAGGGTCAAAATCCAAACATTCAAGCTGTATTAATCTTAGGACTGACCGGCAAGAACGATCGAGTTCATCGTGAGGAAATTTTCGATCTTCATATCCGGCCAATTAGAACATGCAGTCACATTTGCGGTTCTAGAGGAATTGTCGAGTTTTAGCTAAATGAGACATATTTTGTTTTGACTCTCGGGAAATAGCTGGATTAAAGTAGGATAAGAGTACTAGCTGTTTAGATATATATCACACATGAATTTAGAGACGATCTTTTTACCAACGTCTGTATCTCTCCATTGGTACAATAACACATTTTGAAGAGGAGCAGATGGACTATAAGGAGATCCAAGCCAAGCCTTGGACATACAGTCCTATTATGAATACGGAAATATGCCGAAGTACTCTTATTTCGTGAGTAGTGAGTGAAAATTGTGCACCAGACAAAATTTTTCAATATATAAATTTCTTTAGACACCCATCTTGTATGATGAATGGCCTCTGAAACATGAAATCGTACACCTCGAGATGTAGTGCCATCTTGTAATATTGTAGATAGGTTTAGGAACTTACGATGCATTATTTTCTCTGTAGCAAATAGAAATAGGTATACCGTGTGTGTAGTCGCGGGCTAGGCATGGAGAGTAGAATTACAACATCGCGTGTGCCAGCTGGCTGAAATGAAATAACAGAGCTGGAATGCTCCACCGATGGACGAATTTACGGTTGCCGGTGTTGTCATATTTCTCGCGATACGTGAATGTACATGCCTAATGGGAAATTACACGCACGGTATATTATTGCCATTGTTTTTACTATGCACTGTACTGATTACTTACTTGTAACTCAATCTTCGTAAATAATAATGGATTATCTATGCGATTTTGTAATGACTCTTGTATAAATTCATCTCACAACAGTTCCATGTTGTGAACAGTTTGTATTGCCGCAGTGACACTCTTGCTTAAAACGTTTGAAGAAACTCACGTCAGGTCCCGATGAAGGTATTATATATCTCTCAAAAATTGTTTTGAGTATCGACTCACTTATACATATAAGTGAGTTGATACGTATGTTGACAGCCAGCAAGATATAGGCAACTAGGGCATTTGAATTTCAAAAATTTTCTCTTCGGTGACTAGCACTGTTTCTATACTGACTCACCAGATAAAATATTGTAGCAAAAATTGAATAGTTGGAACAATAATTAGTTAAAACCAAATATGACGGAAACTGGTCAATATAATTTTTCTGTTAAAATAAAACATTCCAACGACCTTGCGGTACAACTAAATATTCTCAGATCGATCTCAGAATTTATCTGAATCGGTTTCAGATAAAAAAGAACTAAAATAAGAGGTAAGACGGGGATATCTCAAACAGTGAAATTAGGGCCACCCTATTTTAGACCCTACAAATGAAAACCAACCAAACAGATTAAGGATAGTTGATGGGATGGTAGTAAATATAATAGTGAAATCATCAGAGGCGTGTAAAGTACCATGTTTTATATAAGCCACGGTTTGTACCAATTTGGAGCAAAATTTAAAAAAGATGTTTGATGAAGAACATAAAAAATACAAAAATGTACAAAATGTCTAAATTGCAACTTACGTACTTTCAGGTTCGAGTGAACTTTACGTAGGTTAGATATATGACATCAATTTTATCTTAAAATTTTATCGAGGTATCTTTAGGACTATTACGAAACGAAAGAAATTTACAGTCGGGCTTTGTCGAATATCTAATAAACCCGGTAACTTCTGATATATATTTTTTATTTCAAATTTATAAGAAGGCTACTATGAAATGAATAAAAGGTGAAGTCGGGTGTTGTCGACTGCGAATATTTATTTAACATGATAACTTCTGGTGAACTTTGTTTAGTATGTATTAAATAGCATGGTAGAATACTTCCTCGTGAAACTGGATCATATCCATCATACAGAGTGATCGTCAGAGGCGTAGAAACTATCATATTATATATAAACTATATGTTATTATAATTTTGGAGCAAAATGTAACTGTAAATCCTTTTGCTGGTATTACCTTGTTTTTATTTAAAAAATGTAATGTCTTTGCTGGAGCGAGAAAGAGCAATAAGAAGGACTAGCAGGTCAGTATCTTGCCCTGCGACAACAGCTGTGTCGCACTTATAACATATTTCGATAGCAGTTTGTACTTAATAAATCGGCCTCATCCGCAGCAACGAACACCTCGATTCCTTCTTTCCTAAATTTTTTCACTAGTTCTTCAATCAAACGTTCTATGTTAAACAAATGACTAAGGAACTTCTGCTGAGTTTCAGAAACAACAGTGTTTTCATCGAATATAATTTCAGAACAGGTTCTTTGAAGTAACCGCCTTCGTTCTAGGCAGCTGGTGCTGTTTCCATTCTCCAAATAACCATAGATCACGACAGTTACTTTATTACGGTAATGTTCTCTTGTGTAACTAACATAAGCGTTGTAAATGTTAATAAATTTATGCTATTTTTAACATTTCTACCAATTTTCAAAACTTTATGAATTTTGTCCGATATATTAAAATATTAACTCTAATTTTACTGAACTATTAATCCTAGAGGCATCCTGAAAAGGCGAATTGTTTCGTGTTTATGTAAAATATGAATCAAATAGGTATTCATAGGCAGTTGGCCACGCCCGGCTGCGACTTCTACCCGTTATATTGATTTTCAAGATCATTAGCTGTGCGATCCGTCGAAATGCACATCAGAGAAGATATTGAAAATGTGATGGGAGATCTGCATATGATTTAAGAAATTATGATAAATTCCTAGAAAGCCTATATTGAAGTTGACAAAAATAAAACTCAAAGTAATTGGTCGCCTGTCTTATGGTCTTTAATGAAAGGTCTGTAAAAAAATTAATTTTACTTGTCTTAAATATACTATAAAAATCATCTAGTTGGTGCAAATCCAAGTAACGTTAAAGTAAAGACATTACAAGTTATGCTTTCATAATACTTTCATATACTTTCATATCAACGTTTAGGACGGGATTATGTTTCAACGAAATAACCCATTTTAAAGCATATGTTTCCGCTGTCTAGTAACCATTCAACACGTCGTATAATACCGTTATTATTGGATTTCTATCGTTTTTATAAATGAACTTTATCTATAAATAAAAGACATAATAAATTTAAGGAGTTTTCAATAACGTGACGTTTTTGACCAAGTTGTTGATGCCGTCATATCGCTTATATTGGAGGGTGCGTCAGCTTGTCACTATAACGCCAAGCGAAGGGCCGAGACGACAGCGATCACGAACAACCTCTTTGCGGAGCTGTCATCATCGATAATGATCTTGATCGCATCCTACCTTATTAACATAAAACTGCCACGACCAAAATATGTATCACCCGTAACGTATTCTTTTGCTGCTATCCTTTAGAAAATCTATTAATAAGCCCTGTTTTCATGAAAATTCAAATTACGATGTATCCATATGAAAATATCTCAATGCTTTTATATTTATTACAAATTTTATACAGGCGTGTTAGAAACTTAATAATTTCTGTGGTACAAATTTTTATAATAGAATAATATTGTTTGCCAGTAGAATTAGGCTTATTATATTTGGTACATCATTGAAACGTTTTAAGGGGGTGACAGAGGCGGTATATACGAGTATATATGTTACATCACTTGTGTTATTTATTTTTTAAAAACATTTATTTTGTTTAAGAGGAATCAAATAAAGGAATAAAGAAGCGACAGTACAAAATTCTGTTACTATTATTTATAAGTTTTTAACATATGTGTCATCCAAAAGTTAAACAAAGGAAATGCAATATATTAAATCAACATAAATCATGAAAAGCTAAAATGAAATGTAATATCTAGATAAGCAATTCTCGAAGGAAGCTGTTATTTAACACCGTAATATTTGTAATGTTATTTTATATCTCAATGATATTGCGTATAATTTTATATAGCAACTTCCCCCTTGATGTTATGCAGCAGATTTTGAAATTGAAGAATATTAAATGAATAATCGGTAATGCAAACGTAATAATGCGAATAAAATGTAAATATTAGTCAATGAAAGTAGAAATATACAGTGTGTCCCAGATAGATGTAACAAGAGGTGAAATGGATCAAAAATTTTGGAATTTTGGGATGGTATTTGGGGATTGAGTCCTGCTTGTTGTAAAACTAAAATATACCAAAAATGACTTGATTTGGTGTTCTACAGGGTGTTTTATAAGCAAAGTTGTAAAAATCACCTCTAATAAAGTACCTTTATTTTTCAAAATATGAAAAAATTCCACTAAGAAAAGTTATTTAGAATGCAATTTTATACCTCTATACCAAATTTCAGAAATATAAAATTTTTTTATTGAAACTTCCCATTTTTTTCAATAAATTAGTATTTTATTTTGAATCATTCAATTGAAACTGCATAGAAATAATTTTTTGTGAATTAATATTTAAAGTTATCTAGAAGCTATAAGTAGGCTATGAGAAAAGTAGTGGATACACATTTATCATTTATTATTGACATATCTGTCAAACGTAGTCAATATTATCCCTAATTTCTGTTTCAAATTAACGAGAACCAAGCATAAAAAATTAAGTGAAAATGGTACTCACAGTGCGTGAAAAAATTACAAATGCCGTAAACTCCATACCGTTAGATCATATTCGAAACAGTTTTAGGGACTTCAGGCGAAGGATCGAAATGTGTGTGGATGTGGGTGATAGCTACGTCGAATAATAAAAAAATTGTAAACATTGTTTTGTATTGGTCAATAATTAATTTGTTTGTGAATCTGTTACGTTTTTGACATTTATTACTTGTTATAATTTTTAAACCTCATTAATCTTCTGTTAGTAATTGTTTCTTGTTTTACAATTAGTTCGATTAACATTATACCTTCTTACGTCTCGTATATTCAATTGTTTATTTACCAATAGCTACTTTTTGAGATGATTAACATTTGCTCCTACACAACTTTAAATATGAATTCAACTCTTAATTCGCAAAAATGGGAAGTTTCAAAAAAATAATTTTATATTCCTGAAATTTGGTACAGAGGTATAAAATTGCATTCTAAATAACTTTTCTTAGTGAAGTTTTTTCATATTTTGAAAAATAAAGGTACTTTATTAGTGGTGATTTTTACAACTTTGCTTATAATACACCCTGTAGAACACCAAATCAAGTCATTTTTGGTATACTTTAGTTTTAAAACAAGCAAGACTCAATCCCCAAATACCATTCTAAAATTCCAAAATTTTTGGTCCATTACACCTCTTGTTACATCTATCCTGGGACACACTGTATAAACTGTAAAAATAAAAGTTTTAATTAATACAATAGAAACAGCAATAATAATTTGCAAGTGAATAAAATATTGGGTTAACATAACATAAGCGTAATAAAAATAAAGATATGGAAGAACTGAATTAAACAAAAAATTTAAATTCACAAATAAAAAGTTCACAGTTGAAAGCCTATGTCAACTCAATATCTTCTTCTTCTTCTTGGGATTTCATACCGGGTGGATTTCTTGGAGGGATTAACTTTGTGAATATTCTGCTTGTCCTGGGGAAGATGGAGGGCTTTAGACCCCATATTATATAAGGTTTTTTCATTTGTCTGGTCATTCCTCACCCCAGTTCTTGGTAATGGCATGAAACTAATTAGACCATGTATACCTTCAAGTAAAAAAAACAAGAAAAAACGTGTATATGTGTATTTATCTCAAAAAGCGTGTCTCTTTTTTGCGCATAAGCAAAATATTGTTCTAAAAGTTGAATACTTACTTTCCATGCAGAGAAACTGCTGTTCAAAATTTTTCCCTCAAACGACGTTTTTTTTTTCTTAATTTGAGTGCAGTAATAATGCAGTGTTCAATCACCGACGCTATTCGTATAATTTTCTAGGACCAGGTCATGCAATGATATTAGTGCGAAGGTTTTGTATCAAGAGGGCAGCAAGACATTATCCTGTGAAGGTTTTTCAAATACTTTTCTAAAATCATAGTACGCAAGGAAATTGATCAATGATCAAATAAATATTTTAGGTCCTCTACTTTCTGTTCTAAGACATCAAACACGTGCTGAATGACTTGAACTTCGAACACGCCTGTCAGAGACAGACTTACATACTAGTATAATGCCTAATATACTTTCTAAAACATAAAGGAATTTAAAAAAATTAACTTTTTAAACACTTTGTCATAAAGAAGAAAAAGTTGGAACCACAAAATAATTAACTAATTCCGTATCTGACGTCTCACAGTGGGGCGAAAATGTCAAAAAGTGGCCAAAAATCTAATTTTATCATAGACCAATCAATAGTCACATATGTAATGGGGGAAAAATAATTTAACAAATAAATGTCAGCAGGGGTGGCTTTTATTGGTTCTTTTTCTGAAAAATTGTGTGTCAGCTTTCTTCGGTTAAACGTTATAGCAAGACCGAAAAATCAATTACAAATATATTTACCATCGGGAGTTGCTTTTAGGGGTTGTTACTGTAGACATTGGCATATTAATTAATTTTTTTAATTTCACGTTGTCGAAAACCGCTTAATTAACCCATAGAAAAAATATTTACCCGCAGAGGCGACTTTTAAGGATTGTAAGAGTATATAGAATGAAACGAAATAAATAAATAAGTAAATTAGAACTGAATTTTTTTCGAAACATTCCTTGAACAGGTCAAATTTTATTGATAATAAATACATAATTAGTATTTATTTATAACTTTAAAGGATATCATAAAGATAAAAAGTTATTTAACAATTGGTTCCGCATCCTCTTGTATCAAGTGAGCGATGATGCCGGTGCTCGCGGAATACGTGTTTCACCTTGTAAAAAAATCCAAAATTTCGAAAATTGTGGGTTGAATTGGTACTTTTTTGTATGTTGTAAAGGAATGTCTAAAGTATTTTCTACATATTTTTTCAAGGCATGACAATGTAATACTTTTTTTTGTGGCCCTACACAAATCTGAATCTAATTGTAAAAGTTTATAAACACTTATAATAAAACAACCTTCTTTTTCTTTTGAAATTCAAAAATTTCTTTATGCAATATGCTAAAATAAAATATATACCTACCTCAAGTAAGCTGTCCCTCTAAAAATTTCACTTTGAACTAAAACGTTTTAAACGCAGTCTCTCTTTAAAAGTTCGTCATTAAATGAGCCGCAATTGCGGCGAAAGGTGTTGTGCAAAGGGTCATCTTTGCGAGCCCCTAGCAGGTAGCGAAATCACCCAATCGCCTTTGTATTCTTGGAAACGATACAGTGACCTTTCCTTTAGCTACCCCCAAAATATCAAAGCGAAATTCAAAAGTTGAAAAAAAGCTTTTTTGGCCACTTTTTACAAAATTTACCCCACTGTGTATCTGTCCTGATTATGGCAACCTTAAACAGTAGTTGTCTGAATAGAGCATTCCTCAAACAATTTTAAATATTTTCCATTCTACTTCAATTATTAATACTTCACTCTTAGTACAATGATTTGAAAAAATACATTGAACATGCACAAAATTCGCTTCAGAGGTTATTGTTTATTGAAAACTCCCCGAATGATCCTTAGAAATTCAATTCACCAAATATTAATATTAATATTTCATATTACTAACTGCCGACGATGTTCTGCATGTAGTTTCTATGTTCGTATAATACTCCCAGAAAGTTTTAGTTTTGCTGTAAACAAATTTCTTCTTCGCTAAGTTCAGTAATTTAACACTTGTAGAACGTTCCTCAACTTTTACAGTTTGAAAACATTAGGATATATGTTTTTTCCCTTCCATCACATTTCTTTTACATTGGAGAAAACTTTTAAATTAACACTTGTTTTCTTATTTTCAATACTTCCATATTTCACAGATTCTTTTTACGAACATGCGTCTATTTTTTAATAATGGAAGTAAACAATAATATCCCAATGTTGTTAAAAGTTTACGTGGGCATAGAGTGCATATTTATGCGAATTAGATTTTATATTGTATAAATTATTTTTAGAGCCGTACATAAAAACTAAAGCAAGTTAATAAGCATCCAGCTTGATATGAGAAATAGATTTATTCTGAATAGCTTTCAGAAAAGTGACATCAGAGAGCAGAAAAACGATATACTGCAGAAAAGTACCGAGGCACACCGGCGCGGCAGCACAAAGAACAGTAGTACTACAGTAGCTCTTTCCTTAATTAGTGGGATAAAGGTATTACTATCGTACTCACCTGATGTTTATACAACGGAAAGTGTCAGCCTTAAGCTTATGTATAGATTTCTGTAGAACACTTTTTTCTTTGTTTAATACAAACATAACAATGCATGTATTCCCCGTGACCAGTTTACCGCTTACCATTATGTGCAATAAAAATAGATACATAATTATATAAATACAGTGCATAATACTTCTTCAAAATCCTAATAATCCAGACGTTTTAGATGTAAAATTGACCTGTGCTAAATTCGTGCCCTACGAAATTTGTTTTCTTTATTATGTTTATTTGGACGTCTTGAATAACACTTGGTAGTTACGCCACGAAACACCTGGAGGATTTCGTGAAAACCGCGTCGGAAGGTCGCGATAACTGCGAATTCGCGATTAACTCACTTTTTATGGCCCAAACTGAAACATTAAAGGTCCTATACATTTTTTTTCGTACGCCTAACCATTTTGGAGATATGACGCGGACTAAGTGAAAAATGCAATTAGTTCCACTAAACCTCTTTTGCACCACATATTTCGCAATTATCTTGCTCTCTATGCCTCGAAATGAAAATTAAATATTATCAAGTTCAAACCTGGTTGGGAAAAGACATTGATCCTGAGCAGTTGGGCTGGATTAGAAAGAATTATATTTTGCAGCCAGTACCAACCCAGTTACCACCAGTACCAGACATATTGTTAAATTCAATTTTTTGCAACTGTACGAAGGGTTGTACAGGAAAATGTAGCTGTAGGAAAGTAGGACTGAATTGTTCAACAGTTTGTGGCCATTGCCACGGTCACTCTTGCTTGAATACCGCACCTATAATTGCTATGAATGATGAAACTGGGCGACGTAGAATCTTATCAGAATGAAAGTAATGACAACGATTTTTCATTGGACGATAACGTTTCAGATACCGAAGGAGTCGAAAATATTAACCAATTTAAGATCCGGCATAGAGTAGGCCTCCTGGGGAACCATGTAAGAAAAAGCACACCGAGCATTCTACCTCTAGGGTGGTGCGGAAACGAATGCATCTTTTGACTATTCACTGTAAATAAATGTAAATAAAATCTATTAGACATTCTGGTAGAGAATAAAGATCAACAAGCTCTATAACAGCAATATTTAATTTTCATTCTGAGACATAGAAAGCAAGATAATTGCGAAATATGTGGTGCGAAAGAGGTTTGGCGGAACTAAATGCATTTTTCACTTATTCCGCGTCATATCTCCAAAACGGTTATGCGTACAAAAAAAATGTATAGCACCTTTAGGGTAGAGAATTTACAGATGTACAACTTTTATAATAGGTGTTGTTTTCGTTAGAGACATAAAAACTGAGTTAATCGCGAATTCGCGGTTTCCGCGACTTTCCGACGCGATTTTCAAGAAATCCTCCAGGTGTATCTTGGCGTAACTACCATGTGTTGTTCAAGACGTCCAAATAAACACACAAAAAAAATTCGCAGAGCACAAACTTGGTAGCAAAAGTCTAATTCGTCTGGAGTATAAGTAGTTGACTACTCAATTACTTTTTTACAAAAAAACTTTATGAAGAGAAGGCCACCATACCTTATATCAACACCTATTATCAACATTAAGGAAGAGAAGCCACGTGTAACCTATGTCCCAACAAAATGGGAGTTTTCCATGTTTCCCAAAATAGCCGCCGAGCCATAAAATTTAAATTGCCTTAGTAATTTTAATACATTAAGGTGTAGGGGTCTATTTCTGTGGTTTTATCCAAAAAGAGGCTCTAGAACGATATCGGAAGTCCTCTAACTAGTACTATTATTGCACTAATATTCAGCTGAATTGTCGTCTAATTTTTTTATATTGGTGGAGAAATATTCTTTTATGTTTTATTAAAGTACTATCGTGAACTACTTGGCTCTCTGTGACAATTTGGTGATACAGAAGTGCCGTAAGAGAGTTCTTACAACATAATTATAAAACAACTTTATAAAGGCTCTATTGACCACTTGTAAAGTTTCTCGATATATCTGTTGTAGAGCTTCAAGTAACTATGCGAATATTTTTATTTTATAACGATTACATAAGTGTTGGTTACAGAGCTATTATAAAATTTATGGGTTATTCCTTTAATGTCATATTACCAGGTGATATAAACGTTGTTAGGCTTACACAGGTAACAGTTCTTGTTAAATACTTTTATACAGAAACATTATTGAAACGTTTTAACGGACTACAGTGAATGCATAAAGAATTTTTTCTGCAACTATTAAAAAAACTGCACTCAAGCAGAGACACTAGGGAGTTATGATACATATATAATTACGCCGATCTAACCAAAGAGCTCTAAGGCTTTATAATGGTTGCGTAACACACTATTCTACAAGAGATAGTACTATGTAAGATTCGTGGTTGTTTACTGCCTGCATAAGCAGTTGAACTGTTCTGTAAAGTAAAACGCAATCTGTTTCTATAATTCTAGAAACTAAAAGTGTTTGTGGCTGTATAATAACTGCATACCAAGCCGAATTGTTTTATAGAAAAATCTGCGGCAGTTTTTATACAACAAAAGAGAACATATAGCTATAACTATATAACGAGTTGAACTGTTGTGCAGTGTAACCTGCAGTAATTTCACACTGTGTAATATAATATATCTTCTCGCTATATAATCGCTACATAACGAGTTACATAATTCTATAAAATAATTTATTACAATATTTATACTACAGAAAGTTGGAATAAGTACAATCACCGCCAATATAAAACCCAATTATTCTAAGACACTTCACAACAGTCTCTACGCAACTAAAGCAGCTTTGCAACAGTCGTTGTAAAACAAATAGTTTTATAAAAGCTGTTTACTGAACCTGAAAATGGCCACTAATTTCTTGTAACGCCATCGTCCTTTAGGTATTAGTAATAGAATTTCTCTATAAAAGTTGTACCACTTCCACAAAAGTTGTACACATGTACTTTTAATTACGTATTTTGTTTTAAATAATTAATGTAAGGAAAGTAATAACAATTTTAATTATAAATAGTAGTAGTAAATATATTTTGAAGAACATTTTTTTCACAAATCTTGATCAATCCCTTAATTTGCAGAATATCTATGGCGCATCGTTATTTCATGAGATACCACAGCATAATATAAGGACAGTAAAATTTAAACCGCAGATTAATTTTAACTTTAGTAATCTAATGAAAATTGAAATTTTAATTTACACGTATTGAGTAATAAAACAGGTAAATAGAAGCAAAGGTTGGATATATGTTTCCATATTGTTTAAGTTCATTGTAACGCCCCCCCCCCCCAAAAAAAAAAAATAAATTAAATTAGCAATTGACAATGATGATGGGGTACTAAAAAAAATATACAAATAAGATGTAGGGAAATGAATCGATCAGCTATTGCTATTAATTAGGTTGGTGGTGGTATCGCGATATCTACGTACATCTATATTTATGAAGGAAAGCAAGAAAAATCTAAATTGGCAAAAGAGCACAAAGCAAGAAGTGCGACAACGATTTCTAATCAATAATTACTTAAGTGGGTACCACGGGACCAGGGCAGATTAACATGAATCTAACACCAAAAGCAAATGTAAGTTACTACTACTCTAGTTTCTTTTTAGTGGGGAAACAAAAATTTATAAACCTGTCAAAGTTCAGTTAAGGTGGGGTCGTGGTCTCAGCTGTAATGATCACCTGAAAATAAACTGCACAAATATTTCAACAAGTGTATATTCAATAATGATAACAATTATTAAAAAAAAAATGATAACCACAATTACTCAAACCCTACAAGAAGTATGGTTTAGTTATAATCAGTGCCCCGTGGTCTAAATATACCTGGTGGCCTCCATCGAAGACAGTCGAGTAATATTAAATAGTATGGTTATTTTAACACAAACGGTACCTAGAGTCAAATGACTTCCGAACTGTACACTCCGTGGTAACGCAGAAAAGGCCTTTCCCTTTGCTGTACAGGGGAGGAGTGTGTACAATTATATTACACAAAGCGTGCTCAATGTTTAAGTGTAAACCTCAATCGTGACCACCATACTAATATTCAAAATGGCACTCGCCTAGCGGCACAAAAATACCAATAATTATTTAAATGATATTTTGCATAAATATGACCTGCTTACAAAGGTACTAAAATTATGGCCCTAAAGCCCACTTACACTACTTTAAATGTAGAAAATCGGTACGAGTAAATATAACTTACCACGGACAAATTTAAAATTCAAATAAAAAGTGATCAGTATTTGCCACACAAACAAGACTAATATACTGATAAACTAACAAGTCTTGATTGCAAAGAAAAGAATAATAAAATAAAAAAACAACACACACAGGGGGTGACTGGTGGTTGAGCATTCGGCTTCAACTTTCAGCGGGACAGCGAAAGTAAAAATGTGCAAGATTACTTACAGTCGGGGCCTCCTTAGTCTTATAAAACACCCCAAGGGTTCCGATCTGTTCTAGGCCACTCGAAGTGGGTCATGCGATTGAGGGTCGCCGACAATGGGGTAGCAGCACCCCAGCTCTGCCTCTACAGCGATGCCTCCCGAAACTACCTCTCGCCGTCTAGGTTCCCACATCCCATAAACCATACATCATAATAGGGGCCGAACGCACCAGACACAAATCCTTGCAGCTGTCGAGGTGAAGGCTTCCGGAATGTAAATCAGAACTGCCAGGGGTGAGATGTCTCCAAAGTAAACCAAGGAGGTTCCACAAGGCCTCAAAACAATAAGGGCTTCTTAACCATGAGCAACTCCGCTGCTGCGGGGTGTCTTCACACACACACCAAAAGAATAATGAGGTGCAGACAAGACAAGACAAGGGGGGAAAAGAAAAGAACCCTGAAATATAACAAGATCAGAACTTAGTTCCTCGTTAAAATAAAAAAACCATTAAGTGGTACTCACAGACGTCTCCGGTTCTTTTCACCACAAATCGCAATAAAACAAGATGGCAGGGCCACGCCGGCTTCGTCTCCCAAAAACTTACAAAGGCTTCTACGCATTCACAGAGTGTGACACTGTTTTAACATTTGCATTCCATGGGAAACTCAGTGCCTGGGACACATAGAAGTGCTACGATAAGGCTACTTCTGGTTTTACTGTCATTTCATCTTCACGTCCAGAACTGCAAAGGGATGTGCTCCCTGAGTTAGAGCATGTTGTAGTCTGCATAAACCATAAGAAATACTTGGGTATGACTGGATAAGACAAAGCGATTTCTGAACAGAAACTTATTGATAGGTTCTTTCAAACATCGGAAGCGCTCCGGCAGCATGTTTTGAGAGCTATTTATTGGGTCAGTCACACTGGCGCAATGCATGAACTTGCATGAGGAAATCTCAGATAATTGGGTATGAATGAAAAATGGTTCAGAATAGGTGTCAATATGACGTGAACTTCAAACTGCAGTTGTAGATGCTCCCTGGTAGAATGTATGCATCTAATGTATGCCAATTACAAGAATTGCACCAACATGACTCGGTGGGTCCTTTGTCTTCAGTCTAAAACAAACTTATAATTTCACCGTAAATGATAAAGACATTTTGGTTACTAATGATGCAATGTGTGATCATTTTCCCCCTTGTTCTCAGTCAAGAATACATGGAAACAGATGCTCCGGATGATATGGTCGTAGATGGTGCGGAAAAACCTGGGTTTTATTGTATTGTATATCAATAAATATTTTAAAATTCTATTTTAAATTACTGCCACTGTTTATTATAACTTTATAGTAATGCTGCTTCAATTAAAGCAGTAATTTAAAAATATTTGTAGGTTTTTTTCAAAAATATTCTTCATTCCGTTTACTACAACCTCTCATTAGGAGTCAACTCTTACCTTTATGAAATATAAGATTTATAAAGGAACATTTAATACATTTCGTAAAATACGTCAGCCGAAAAGAAAACATAAAGGACACTATTACACTATAATTTTGGTGACCATGTCTCAGACTATAGACTTCCAACAGTACTTTTTTGAATTCAGTATCCCTAAAACATATAATTAGATATCTAACTTTGATTTTTTAGAATTAGTCCAGTCAATGAAAGAGTTGTAGAAAACATTTTGGAGGGGAGAATTTTTCTCTTCAGGAATGTGTTGAGGGTAGTCAGGAGGTAAACATACTAAAAGTCCCCGCCCCTAGCCCCGCCGCTTCAGGGGGGAGGGGGGTGGAAAGGTTCCTTTTTTCGATTCTTCGCTTATAACTCGGAAACGATGCGTCGTATGGGAAAAGGTAATCTATGCAAAATTAAACGTAATTAAATTTTCCACAAGAATGTTTACATTCATTTTCCTCCTATGTGTTATAGTTTACAAGATATTCTCCAGCGAAAATCGATAATTAAAAAAAAATCAATTATGTACCTTGAATATTTCTATCAAAGCGGTTTACCGTGGTATGCTAATAAATCAAAGTCACAAAACAATCTTTATTTTACAACATTCGACGTATTTACTAACGTAATATTTTGTCGAAATCTAGACATTTCCTTAAATATACAGTGTGACTCACTTAAAATGAAGATATCCTTATAACTTTTTCATTTTGTTTCCGATTTGAATCAAATTTTACTTAAGTATAGAGCAAATTAGGATATACTTATGACCAGAAAATCATTCACCTGCTATAAAGGCAAAGCTACCTGCGGTACCAAAATATGAGGAAAAAGATTAAAAATCATATTGATTTTTAAACTTACGAACGATGAATTTTACGTAGCCACCACAAATTGCGGAAACTGAGGACCCCCTTTGCCAGATGAGATATCCCTCATCAATAATCAAATCACATTTTGGTGTATGTACGTTTGTGGCGCCGATTGGATGCATTTTTTAGAATTTCTAACATTCAAAATGTTTTATTTTTTTCAGCATATTTTGGTACCGCAGGTGGCTTTGCCTTTACAGCAGGTGAATGATTTTCTGGTCAGAAGTAGATCCTTATTTGTTCTATACTTGAGTAAAATTTGATTCAAATCGGAAACAAAATGAAAAAGTTATAAGGGTATCTTAATTTTAAGTGAGTCACACTGTATATTTAAGGAAATGTCTAGATTTCGACAAAATATTACGTTAGTAAATACGTCCAGTGTTGTAAAATTAAGATTGTTTTGTGACTGTGATTTATTAGCAGACCACGGTAAACCGCTTTGATAGAAATATACAAGGTACATAATTGATTTTTTTAATTAATTATCGATTTTCGCTGGCGAACATCTCGTAAACTATAACACATAGGAAGAAAATGAATATAAACATACTTGTCGAAAATTTAATAACGTTTAATTTTGCATAGATTATCTTTTCCCATACGACGCATCGTTTCCGAGTTATAAGCGAAGAATCGAAAAAAGGAACCTTTCCACCCCCCTCCCCCTAAAGCGGCGGGGCTAGGTGTAGTATCTTTACCTCCTGACTACCCCCAACACATCCTTGAAGAGAAAAATTCTCCCCTCCAAAATGTTCTCTACGATCCCCTTTTGGGCATTCATTGATTGGACTAAATAGTTAAGATAATTTAAATTTTATCCGTTTTTGGGAAACATGACTGCCATTTTGTTGAGAGATAGATTTAAGGCGACTCCCCTTCCTAGATGTTGACAAGATACAGATGTATGATAGGTTTGGTGGTTTCTTCATAAAGTGCAGTTTCTTTTTCTTACTCAAGTTCCCAAAATAAGAAATACCTACTTACAATTTTAGAAAAAAACGAACTTCGTTGTGCTTTACGGTCTCGTGTAATATAAAATAGTTATAAAAAACTGAGGACGTCAATATGACAGTTGATGGACTGCTCACTGTACAGCACGTTGAATGTCTCTTTTTCTGAACATGTTCAAAATATAATTCCTTCAAATAAATTCTATGCGCCTCAATTCAGTTCACCAATGATTTAAGATATTAAGACAAAATTATACAGTGCGTGTAATTGCCGATTAGGCATGTACATTCACGTAGCGCGAGAGATATGACAACACAGCAGCAGCAAACTCGCCCGTCGACGAAGCATACCAGCTCTCAGTTATTTCATTTCAGCCAGCTGGCACACGCGATGTTGTAATTCTTACTCCCTATGTACATTCACGTAGCGCGAGAGATATGACAACACAGCAGCAGCAAACTCGCCCGTCGACAAAGCATACCAGCTCTCAGTTATTTCATTTCAGCCAGCTGGCACACGCGATGTTGTAATTCTTACTCCCTATGCCTAGCCCGCCACTACACACACTGTATACATTATCATGATATAATAAACTCCTTCGGTATGAAGCTGCCTCTGAAGTAGTTTCCACAAACACCAAAACACTTGACTACTATTACTCGATCTTGACAACCATGTTGTCATCATGTGGAGAAAATTAAAACTGAAACTATTAATCATTTCCAGATGATAAAAGTTAAGATATAATAGGCATATAATAATCTGACTAAACTTATACATTTAAAAAAAATAATAAAAATATTGATTGTTCTTATTGAAATTATCAAAAGTAGAAAGCAATTTATATATAGTAATGGTACTTATCTTAGTCCAAAAGTTGATATTAGAGATACAGGGTTTCAATAAAATTTTGCTTTTTTTTAGATAATTTCTTTAAACATTGAAATATTTTAACAAAATTTTGCGATCGGGGATTTTTTAAGGCAAGGAATTCAAATATATTTAAACTTTTGCTGTTATTTGTAGAGGGTGCCACCCACGGTAGTTTGCGTGTTGTTTGTATGTTATATATTTTTGGCGATTTTTTTTTTAATTCTATTAAAATAAAAATTCCCATTTTTCTGTCTTTTTTACGTAAGAGAGGTATACCTTCTAAATGTCGCTACGAGTAACCGTTTTCGAGATATTTGATTTTAAAGTATTCAATGAAACCAATTTAAATTATGATTTAGGGATGTATAATTTTTCAAAGTAGGCTTGGATTAAAACAAAAATAATAATAGACGCTTTCATAATTAATATCTGTCAAACCTACTTGTTGTTTGTCAGCATTTTGTGTGTTGTTAAAAAATATCTAACAAAGTTAAGTTTAAAATGCCAAGGCATAATTTATTTTCAACCGAAGATATGCGCGATATGGTTTGCGTATACGTGCAAGAAAATTTTAATGGACGCAGAGCTCATCGTCGATATCTGGAAATTTATCCAAATAGAAGGCAGCCGGATTTTAAGTTATTTTATAATATTTACAGTAGATTGGGGGGAAACTGGTTCCTTTCGTCCCAAACGAGATACCGTGGGACGTCCAAAAAATCTTTTGTGGAACAGGAGGAGGAAATCTTGGTCCGTGTTGCAGAAACACCAAAAATACGTTTGAGCTGCTTCTACTGGGGTAAGTAAGTCAAGGATTTCAAGGATATTTCACCAAGAAATGCTTTGTTCAGTTTTACGGCAGTTCAAAGTCTGCTGGAGGCCGATCTTCCAGCCAGGTTAGAGTTTGGTCGTTTCTGTCGTACATGGCAAAACAGAAATCCAATGTTTTTAAATAAAGTGTTGTTTATGAACGAAGCCACCTTTACACGTAAAGATGTATTTAACTTTAGAAAAAAACATGCGTGGGACATCAAAAATCCGCACTTAGTAGCTGAACGCCACTTTCAACATGAATTTAAAATAAACATTTGGTGTGGAATTTTTATTAATTATTTTTTTGGACCGTATGAGTTACCACCTAATTTAAACGGTGCATTATACTCCAATTTTCTACAAACTCAACTAGGCAAGTTCTTGGAGGATGCACCGGTATATTTAAGAAAAAATATGTTTTTTATGCAAGATGGAGCTCCACCACATTTTTATACCAGTCAGAAACTACCTAAATACAAATTTTCCTGGTCGCTGGATAGGTCGAGGGAGCAATATGCCTTGGCCTGTGCGGAGTCCCTTGGGTTTTTGCGTATGAGGGTACATGAAATCTCTTGTGTATTAAGATGTAATAAATAATCGAGAAGAATTATTGCAGAATATTAGAAATGCAATCGAATCATTTCGAACACTTATTATTTAAAATAAGGCGGTCGTTTAATAAACGCATCGTCAAATGTACTGAAGTAAACGGAAGTCACTTCGAATATTTGTTACCGAACACAGATCTCTTTTTTTTTTATCAATTATTGTTATCTAATTATTTTTTAAATGAAATTTGTATTTAAATATAAACTGTTCCACAAATTTTAAATATATTTATTTGAAAGTCATTATTTTTCTACTTTGTTCGCTAGTGTTGGAATGTAAATTTTATACCGCCCGCTTCACTATCAATTATTCTGTAAATCAAACAATAATATGATATTTTCTTTAATTTAAATTGGTTGCATTGAATATTTTAAAAACGAATATCTCGAAAACAGTTACTCGTAGCGACATTTAGAACCTACCTTATTTATGTAAAAAAGACAGGAAAATAGGAATTTTAATTTTAAAAAAATTAAAAAAAAAATCGCCAAAAATATATGATATATAAACGACACGCAAACTACCTTAGGTGGTGCCCTCTACAAATAACATCAAAAGTATGAATAGATTTGCAAACCTTCACCTCAAAATATCCCCAATCACCAAATTTTGTTAAAATATTTCAATTTATAAAGAAAAAAATTAAAAAAAAAAAGAAATAAAAATGTATTTAAATTTAAATTTAATTTTGACACCTTATATCTCTGTTAATATCAACTTTTGGACCAAGGTAAGTTTGGTTTAATCGTACTATTTTTACGTAAGGAATCTGCCATTGCTCTATGTACCATTACTTATGGACACCCTGTATAATATAATAAAAATAGAATTATTAAAATATATCAACACAATACAACAAACATTCAGTTCCAAGTATATCAACTCAGAATGTTGCCAATCTACAAAATCCAGAATCTATTGTGAACCTATTTGACAGCCACTTTTCATCGGCTTATACTAGCCCAGATCACTTAATAAATGAAGATTAAGGAAACAACAATGTTATAACTTTACCTAATGTAACAGAAAGTGATGCCATTCAAGCTTTCAAGCGCATTAAGCCAAAATTTACTAATGGACCTGATGGATTGCTAGCTTTATTTATTAAGGACTGTTCAAACATACTGGCACGTCTTTTAGCCTACATATTTAATTTAACCATTAAATGTACGGTTTTTCCTCATAAATGGAAAATTCTGTTCTATCCATAAAAAGGGAGACAAATCAGCTAGAGCTGAGAGCTAGAATTATCGTGCTTAATATATTACATTTTACAACTTTAGCAAACTACCTGAAATTGTATTATCCTCAGCAGTGCCTGGAATCGAAACACTAGAACCAGAACTGATATTTTTTCTTTGTCTGGGATCGGATCCAGAATCCTATTTTTTCGGTTGCATAAAATCATTTATTGATTTCTTAAAATTATATGAATGTCATATTTTGTGGAGTTTGCTTTGTGTAAATGTATATCGTCAGTAGAAAGTTAAACCTATGTTACATACATTCAACATGGCTTAAATTTTAAGCAATTAATGAACGCAAGCAAGTGGAAGAAAATTTTCGTGGAAAAAGAATTGTCTTAAAATTGACAGATATGTTTTTTAACTTATTATTCTGGACATAACTTCTTGATATGTTTGGTAATACCATTTTTTAATTTGCCCTTTGTTTACGTTGTCCAGACACAGCTACCTGCTGTTTTTGAACAACCACGGCGCTGCGCGTTGTGGATGCCTTACAGGATACGAAAAGGGGTGTCTGTAATACACAGTATTTTGTGTAATAATAATAAAGTTTTGTTGGATTGAATTGGACATCATAGAGGGTCTGTAGACAATTTATTTATTTTGTGAGCGAAACGGAAGTCATATTTTAGAATTTTTTGGAAAGAACGCTTTTAGTTATTGTTTTTGCTTTGCATCTCGGATTTCATTAGTTGAATCGAAATGAATCAAGAACCAAATTGCTTGAGACAAATTTTTCTTTAAATCTGTTCTAATTTAACCTGTAAAGTAAATTACATGACTTAAAAAAAATTAAAACCTTAACCTCAGTAATTTTATTGTTTTTCTTTTTTAAATTACTTACATTTTAATACGTATATTTGGATTTACTTTTGGAAAAAGATAATTATGATTATAAAAAGTAAAATTTTAAATCACTTTTTTTTTAAACTTACCTACAGCTAATAACACAGCCCCACAAAAAAAAGTTCAAAGCAGCGAACCAGACCCATGTATCCCAATGTATTTTCGGTCGTTAAATCCGAATCCGGTGTCAAAACAAATCGTACACCCCCAAAATCATTAGCTAGAGCCAAAAAACACCCCTGAAATGAGATAAAAAGAAGATTAAGCTACGAGAATAGTTGTTACATCTTAATCAATCGAATTATACAAATTAAGGTTAAACAGCAGCGTACATACAATAGATATGAAACACACCCCCAGGGAGGGGCAAAAGCTAGCCCCCATATATAAAAAAATCGATCCAAAACAGCAATGACTGCTGAAAAAGCTCGAAATGTCTAAGTATTGTTAAAGTGTTAAGAAACTACATGAGGTCCGACGTAATCTTCATAAACTGCCCCTATAGGGTTGAGAACAACCACTCTTAAGTTCAAAAACACGAGAAAAACAAGAAAAAACGTCAAATCCAACAGGATTCCTATTTTCATGGATGCTGTGATTGGCAGAAATTGCGTAATACTCTAAAATAGAACCAAAAACTTACGTACCATCAACATCCTACACTGTCAACCCTCAGAGGGTCTGAAAACTACCGTAAGATATAACTATAAAAAGTTACAGTGACTTCTATAAAAATTCGAAACACCTGCGTTGTGTGGAAGAGAGAAGAAACTAGACTATGTTCGACGATGTGCTTGAAAATCACCCCCACGGGGTTGCGAGATACGATACTACCCCTATATCTGTAGGATGCTGGAAAAACAGAGAGAAACTAACCGGATTTACATTTTTTATGGATGCTATGATTGGCAAAAATCGTGTTGCACACATAGAGTTTGAAACGCTGTCCTATAAATGTTATTAAGTAACACCCCCAGAAAGGATGTAAACTACCGTAATTCAAGATGTAACGAAAAAGCTATACTGTTGCTTATTCGTTTCATTTCCATCTCTCAATCCCGTGGGGGTGGTTTTCAAGCACACACACAACGCAGATGTTTCGAATTTTTATAGAAGTCACTGTAACTTCTTATAGTCAAACCTTGCATAGGGGGTAGTTTTCACACCTTCTGAGGGTTGACACTGTAGAATGTTGATGGTACGTAAGTTTCTAGTTCTATTCAGCCAATCATAGCATCCATGAAAATAGAAATCCTGTTGCATTTTACGTTTTTTCTTGTTTTTCTCGTGACCTTTAAACTTGAGGGTGGTTGTTCTTAACGCCATACGGGTAGTTTATGAAGATTACGTCGGACCTGTTGCAGTTTCTTATCACTTTAACAAAACTTAGACATTTTGAGCTTTTTCAGCAGTCATTGCTGTTTTGGATCGATTTTTTTATATATGGGGGCTAGTTTTCGCCCCTCCCTGGGGCTATGTTTCATATCTGTTGTATGTACGCTTCTGTTTAACATTAATTTGTATAATTGGATTGATTAAAATGTAACAACTATTCTCGTAGCTTAATATTCTTTTTACCCCATTTCAGGGGTGTTTTTTGGCTCTAATTAATGATTTTGGCGGTGTACTATTTTTTTGACCCCGGAATCGGATTCAGCAATCGAAAATACATAGGAATACAAGGGTCTGGTTCGCTGCTTTGAACTTTTTTTTGTAGAGCTGTGTAATTTGTGTCGATATAGATAAAAACACATTACAAATTTTTATTTCCTGAAGTAAAAGTTGACTCGTACAAAAGAAAATTAATTAATCGTGTTCGCTTGCAACTTACCTCTGAATCATCTGATTGGTCACCAGTATTGGTTGCTTCATTTCGAAATGAAAGCATTAAATTTTCATGATCCGTCTGGTCGTCATTGTTATAGATGACATAGCACTAGCAATGTGATCAGAACTAGTTTCCGATCCATGCTCTGTATCAGAATGTGATTTAGATTGTTATAGCATGCAAGAGTAGCATTTATTTTTAAGTTAGTAAATGATAAATTTAACCGTTCCGACCTATTAGAAAAAATTAAATGCCATTAACTCTTCATTACCATCTCGATCAGTGGCAGCTGGTGAAATTTCAATATTTTTTTTCTCGTCTGTGGCGCATGGGACACATACGAAATATGGGAGATAACATCTAGAGAAGCACTTCTCTAATGAAAAAAATTCTCTAAAAAATTTTGAAAAAGCAGTTTGCGAACAAATGTTTGAAAATTCGGTAGCCTCCCCTGGGTCTAAGGACTCCTGTTTATTTTAATTTTTTTTGTCATATGCATTTGACTTTGCATAAAAATACAACAATAGATTTTGGAGTTTATGAAAATATTTTCATTACTAACTGAAATACAATGAACTGAAATTTTGTAATTTACAATTTAACAAATTACAATATTTCAATTCGTTGTATCTCAGTTAGTATTGAAAATATTTTCATAAACTCCAAAATCTATTGTTGTATTTTTATGAAAAGTCAAATGCATATGACAAAATAAAAATTAAAAATAAACAGGAAGTCCCTAGACCTAGGGGAGGCTACCAAATTTTCAAAAAATTTTTCGCAATTTTTCAAAATTAGAGAAGTGCTTCTCTAGATGCTATTTCCCATATTTCGTATGGGTCCCATGCGCCACAGATGAGAAAAAAAATAATGAAATTTCACCAGCCGCCACTGATCTCGATCTGCGTCACTATTATATTTAAAAACTCCCCATTAAATGTTTTAAAATGTTACACCTTATTCGAAATGAGCAGTATAGAACATAATATTGACACTTTTTGTTGTACTATCCATAAAACTAAGTTCAAATTGCCTATTTTATAGTAAGTAGCGTAGTATCCAGGGTGTTTTTGTCTAAAACTTCAGAACTAAAAGATAATATTTGAAGTCTGCGAAGTGACACCTGTAATATAGGGGAGATGTAGGAGAGTTGGTACTATGGCAGAACTGGGACAGTGAATTTTTATACCGATTGGTTGGTAGTTTGATATTGTGTCATGCAGGTTAAGTATATTTGTAAGAGAAGTAAATAAACTGCGTATTTCACCCGTATGTTGTGTACTTCACATCTCAGGTAATTTTAATTGTTTTATATACTGAAATGTGACTTTTTATGTTAAAATTATCCAATTTATTGCTTTGTGGGTGCAAGTGTTCTGGAGAGTTATTTTACATTTAATAACCGACGTTTTAGCTATTAAATGTTTTAAGAGAGAGTTGGCCCATCCTATGTCTCCCCCATTCCATGTATGAATTAATTTTCTTATATTATTTTGTAACGGTTTGTTGTCGGGTAGCTGGTTTGGAGATTAATCAGGGTCCAGATTAGTTAATAAGACAGCCCAATAAAAATAAAAACAATTTATTTACTTTTCCAAACAGGTAATGTGTGGCAGTGTTACATAACATACAGGTACAGGTTATATGTCCGTATCTTTTACGGTTCTTAGGACAACATTTTCTATTATCTGTGTGAGAGAGAGAGAGAGAGAGCAACGATTGCGTTGCGATGTTTGTTGTTGCTACTGGAGTAGCATCGGGCGTCGGGCGAATATCGTCGACTCAAGAAGTTTCCCAGCTCAACACGCTCTAGATCAGGCTCATCCGCTCTGTTTTTGGCGGCGAAACGGCGTCGGGGAATGACTAACGACTCGAGGGTTCCCAGCTCAACACGCTCTAGGTCAGGCTCATCCGCTCTGGTTTTGGCAGCGAAACGGCGTCGGGGAATGACTAACGACTCGAGGGGTCCCAGCTCAACACGCTGTAGGATTCCCAGAGTCAGATTGCATTCGTTCCGTCGTGTTTGCGTCGAGAGATGTACAAAACTGTAATATGTCCAGCTCAGCACGCTGTAGACAGATTATCAGAGTTTTTCACACTCTGAATTATGTTGATTTGTGGCCGGCTTTTATATCCGAGAATCCTCGCTTACTGGTGACGTCGAACTGCGTATAGTTTAGTGTCGTGTGCAAATCCATGCCTCTAGACGGGAGATGGGTAGGTTTGCGGGCCGTGTGCACATTGGTGTCGTGTGTAAATCCGGAATCTTAGTAATGGAGCAGGAATTTAAAGAATGCTTCATTATAATTTGGATCATTTTTAAGTATGTCGTTACGCTACAAGAAAAAAAGAACAATCCTGTAGTTCCAATATAATTCAAGAAGCCGTTGCAGAATGCAAAAATAATGGCGGCTTGAGAAAGGTACCATAGGCACTCAAAATATGGTGAAATTTTCACGTAAATATTTTTGCAATATTAGCGATTTGCGGCAGCAAAAATTTGTATCGCTTGTTGCAATATATTTTTGTTTTTATTCTGAGCATTTTTCAGATTTTTGAATTAATTTTATTATTTCTGGTTGTTTGTTATTTTTGCAATAATTAAATATTTTTCATATCTTTGTGAAGATTTAATTACTTGTCCCAAATCTCCCCATCGCTAGTCCAAATTCTCCCTCATAAAAGGGAAAATTAGCCAGATACATGACACTAGAAAATATTTTTCCATATCGCCATTTACCCAGTAAATTGAACTAATATTTGCAGGAAGTGGTCTAATATACGAAGGTATCTTACACTGTTTTTTAATTTTTTTAAATTTTCAAAAATAAAAATATTTAAAATTAATTTGTGAAAATTAGGAAGTTTCCATTTTTCTCATTTTCTCGTAATAAATAGTCGTAAAAATCTAAAAAATATCTGTAATTTTTTTTTAATTATCTCTATAAATAAAAAAGTTATGGTCCTTTATACTCGCTAGCAGGCACCGGCAGTTTATAGCTTGCATTTGAGAGCCGAAAAAATTGCTAAAACATGCAATTTTGGCACGTTCATATTTTTCGAAAAACACCATTGGGACGGCCGTATGATGTCGCGACGTAAAGAGGAAGTCTTCCAGATAAACCTGATCGTAAGTTGCACGGCGAAATTCGAAAATTCGGCTCGGCACGAACGAATCAAAAGTGACATTTTGTGACATTTCAGAACACTACACATCACACTAAATAAAGGGAACATACGGCGGGCCGCCGGCATGGCAAGTCAGTCATGATATTTCTAAAATAGGAAACTTCCTAATTGTCCCAACTCTCCCATATCTCCCGTACGAATACTTTGTCATAAATGACGGTGTCGTCTGTTGCAATTTTGGCTACGTTACGCTGAGAAATAATTATTTGATTGTAGAAACTTTGAAATTGCAGCAACAGTATGACATTTTTAACCCTGACCACTTTTTATTGCATTATTTTCATTTAATCGAATAATTCTTGAGTTATTTCACTTCATGCTTTTAAAGTTGACTTTCAGTTAATAAATTAATCTGGTTGCTTTGTATTGGCAAGCTTTAAACTTCAACAAGACGCATGAAAAATAGTCCAAATTTTATGGGAATAAAATTTTTAATGTGCTGGCAGAATCTATAATATGTCTTAACCTAAAAAATGATCAAATCTAAGTTATAACAATACTTAACATGTAAATATTTTTATACTTTTGAAGAGTATTAAAAAATAATTTTTCTGACATGTATTTTAAATGATTCAAATTTTTTGTAAAAATTTGTTTGACTAACTGTGATGTTATTTATATTTTATATATTGTTGTAATTTACCTATGTAACATATTTGTGCGACCTGTGTAAATATATGTATAATAACACCGATAAACAATTCAATCAATATGTTAAAATGTTGTTTATTTTTCAATTTTCTATTAGTGTGACTAAATAAAATATTAATAATGATTTATCTATCTTCCAAGTGCAATGCTTCGGTTTAAAAATGCAAAAAAATGACGATATTGGAAGACATTAACTCTGTACCGAAATATTGTACTCCGGTTGGTATTCAGATAGACACCAATCTTCATATAAGGTCGAGTTGTACCAAAGTTCGAGCCAAGCTCAGCTTTACCCAAGGTCAAAATCGATAATTTTGATTGTTGTAACAATCGTAACCTTGGCTTTTGATATTGGATCAAGCTGACTTTGGCTTGGACTTAGTTGGTATAACTCGGCTTAAAACATTTTTAATATTATACAACAGTTTAATTCTGTATTTGCTAAATTAAAATTAATTGGAGAAAATCGACAAAAATGATCAAAATATTGCAGGTTTGCAAAGGGTGATAATATCTACGGAGAATTCATAGAGTAATTGAAGTTTCAGTTTCTTCTTGTCGAAGAATTTCTAATGACAAGTTACATGCCTTCATAATTCCAAACTGAGTAAAGAAAGTTATGTTCACAATAATGGTTTTATAAATAAGCATAATTGTGACTATTGGTCCGATCAAAATGTATATTTTCCAATCCATTCTTTGCTTGTATTTTTTAAAACAAAAAATCATCGGAAAGCTACAATTTCCATATCCTTTAAAAGAACCAACATTCACGTAGGTTGAATAAATTCTGATTTAGTGACATGTAATTAAATGCGTCGGTGTCACAGTCATGCGTATTTAAACGCGCGTACGCATGGATCTCGCTCCGAGTTATAATATTAGATAGATAGATAGATAGCGTTTATTTAACCACATTATATACGTGTTTGTACATTTGTAGCAAGTCAACTAGACAAAAACAATAATAACAAAAAAGAAAAAAAAGAGTAAATATCACAGATTTTGTAATCAGTACGGTATAAAACGAAAGCTATTTTACAGTACATTGATTATCATTGTAGTAAGTAGTATTACTTGACTATTCTTTTCCGGGAATACCGTGGTTCTAGCGATAAACTTTGTCAGGACATCTTTTGTTCATAAATACGTGATCTATCCATCTGTATTTTTTATTTTTCCTAGCTTGACTTAATTTCAAATTTAAAAAAAATGGATGAAAAAAAATTTTGTTCACTTTTTTTTATGTTCTGCATCCGAACGAAATGTAAACTTTTCAGGATAATATTCTCTACACTTTTACGAACTCATTAAAAAAAAATTATTCATTTTGCAAGTTTTTAGAGGTATTTTCATCTACTGGGCTATTCTTGGGGTAGACGATTTCAAATATTATATTATTAAAATTCTATAACAATTATTTCACACAACTAAGTGCAATATAGTATGAGAATTTTTTTCTTTGTAGAAAACTTGGATAGGAAACCTGAATGAGGAAGTAGTGATTCCTTAGGCCTTTAGTTGAAATTTTAATTTTTGAGTAGTGGTAGAAGGATCTGTATCTTTCAACTAGGGTACCATGGAAACAAGATAACTTCAAAAGTAAACGAGCTAAAAACGTACTCTTCGCCAATTTACTGAGCTTTTTATATAATTGTTACACATTCTATAGGGTACTCTTCGCGGTTTTCTTGTTAGTTTTTGGGTATCCTAAATTTTGTGATATCAACTTTGTTGTGAAAAAAATATATGAAATAAAGTTGGAAAAAAAAACATCCAACCTGTCTGGGATTCGAACACATGATCTTTGGATTGCAATGCAAAAGCCACTGGACCATCACACATTACTACAAAAATTGAAAGTTTGTAATATATATCTTTCGAGAATCATATTTCAACGCATTAGATATATTATTATGAAATATATATTAGTAAAATGTATAAATAAAAAATATATATATTATAGAGATCACATTTCGCAAGATTTCTATTTATCGTGCTTACAAGAAACGTGACAGATGGTCAGACGACCGGACATTTTGAAAGTTGTTCAGAATTTTTTTCTCTACGAGCGCTATTTACGGTTTTAGAAATGTGCCGATCAAATGCAATATACTCTTCGTTTTTTGCGAAGAGTATAATAAGAAAGCAATAATACATTTTTTATTCAACCTGAAGTTTCACGACTGTGAAAAATTCAAATCGTCACGCCTAAAAATAACGAAAGTATTCTTCAGTTTAAATGAGAAACACTGTATATTTTTTAATGCCGGAAAGATAAATGAGACTCATCGCTATGCATATTCACCCTTAACGTAAAGTATGTTTGCTAACATGACATTTTATATGTACTAAAATATTGCTGTTTCCGACTGTTTTAGTAAGCAAAATATGCATAACTCTCTAGACCACAAATCCTTTCGCCCTCTATCATTCCATAAAAATCTATTAATGAAGCCGATTGCGATGCAAATACAACATAAAACTTCCGATACACTTTTGAGGTGGTTCGTGCGAGTCAATCAACAATGTATCACAATAGTGGAACAAAAGGCGTACATGAAGCCCGTATATAAAATCAGGAGCAGCTTAGGTTTGTTCATTTCCTATCTTTCAAGGCGTGATTGATGTGTGGGAAGCTAATACCTCTGCCTCACAAACTTTCCTAACTAAATATGGCCGTCTGATTTGTGTAATATATCAGTAGAAGCCACTGTATTTCATATATTTTATTTTACTGAGATCCGCAACGCTTGACTTTATTGAAATGGACATAATGGAAAATAAAATGAAATGTTCAATGCTCATGCTCTGATAATGTATCGTAAATGCTGGTCTGCTTTGTGCCCACATTAGTTCAGAGCAAGAGGTCTGTTGGCGAGTTTGGCATAATGGATTCTTACGTCGTTGTAAAATCTCTCTCAGGAGATATTGTATTTATTAATACATCAACAATTAATAAAATAATTAATTAAATAAATAATCGCCACGGCCTTTTAAATCATGGTTATTACTCCAGTCGAATTAGACATAATAAAAAATTTTGCGTACTGTGGACTTTTTTTGTGGAAGTTGTTTAAGAGGGCATAATAAGCAAGCACAGAAAACTACACCCTGCTACACCATGTGCGTCCCCTATTTTTAGGGGTTGAAACTTTCAAATTTTACTTATGTGTCCATATCTGTTTCCCTATTGCCCGCAGGGCTCTTTACCAAGTTACACTTTTTGAAGATTCATCCCTCCTCTACATAATATATATATTACACATTTGCCGTAGGACAAACGGTTTTGGCTGTACGAGGCCGGAAAGGTCGCGCTGTCCGAATTTGGGGGTCTTCTGTACAGGACAAACGGCTATTATTTCCAATCTACAATACTACACATACTAATGCCCTTAAGGAGGGATGATGATTTGTGAAAAAACTTTCATCGAATACCGCGCGGTTTTCATGATACGGGATGTTGAAGTTTTGAAAACCCCCTTTTTTAAAAAAAAGTGAACCTAGTTTTTTTCGCTCATTTTTTTTTCATGTATGTACGACCCTAATATAAGAAAATTTACGTTAGTTTCATTTTAATATATTCATTGGTTTAGAACCTAGACAGCAAAATATGCAAAAAATGGCTATATTGGTATTTTTGCATTAAAAAAACCAAAACCAGTATAATTCTGATAAATGTTTTTGTTTATCCTAAAAGTCCAATTCACTGAGCATAGAAAATGTGTTTTCGTATTTAAATAGGATCAACACTTATTGTGTAATAACGATTTATGTCATGTGTTCTCCAGTCTCCCTTTTCACAATTTTTTTTGCGGCCTTATGGGTTATAGTAGGGCAGAAAGTAATATACACGTGGACAGGGCACATAATAGGGTGTTAAAATGGGTCTCTTGTTAAAATGCGATAGGATGTACCGTTTACGAGTAAAACGCAATTGTTTGCAAAAAATTACTTCAGATTACACTTTTCATCGACTGACTAGTAAATACTCACCGCTGACTACGAAAAAATACAACCATGTGTCGCTTCTTGCTTTTTCTGTTTATGGGGGACATTGCTAATGAAAAAATGAAGGGACTCGGATGGAATAGGGGGTTCTCAACACCCCCCCCCCCCCCCTATTTGAGGGTTCACGCTTGTCTGAAATCATCATTGCAACTTATTTTGTGTCTATAAGAAAATCCACAGTAATTTTACCTTCTTCGAGAAACAGTTATTATATGTCCATTTCATCGAAAAATGATTTAAAAAAAAAAACTCCTAAGAAAGAAAACACCAAAATGTAGAATTTATTTATCATATCACAATTCAGAACACAATAAAAACTCAAAGTAAACATATAACATAACAAAGCAAACATAACCAAACAAGTGCGTTTTACTCGAAAACGGTACGTTCTATCGCATTTTAACAAGAGACCCATTTTAATACCCTATTATGTGCCCTATCCACGTGTATAATGCTTTCTGCCATACTATGAACCCTAAGGCCGCAAAAAAAAATGTGAAAAAGGATACTGGAGAACACATGACATAAATCGTTATTACACAATAGGTGTTGATCCTACTTAAATACAAAAACATATTTTCTATGCGCAATGAATTGGACTTTTAGGATAAACAAAAACACTTACCAGAATTTTACTGGTTTTGGTTTTTTTAATGCAACAATATCAAAATAGCCATTTTTGGCATATTTTGCTGTCTAGCTCCTAAACCAACGAATGTATTAAAATGAAACCAACGTAAATTTTCTTATATTAGGGTCGCACATTCATGAAAAAAAAATGGGCGAAAAAAAGTAGGTTCACTTTTTTTTTAAAAGGGGTTTTCAAAATTTCAACATCCCGTATCATGAAAACCGCGCGGTATTCGATGAAAGTTTTTTTCACAAATCATCATCCCTCCTTAAGGGTATTAGTATGTGTAGTATTGAAGATTGGAAATAATAGCCGTTTGTCCTGTACAGAAGACCCCCCGCCTCGTACAGCCAAAACCGTTTGTCCTACGGTAAATGTGTAATATATATATTATGTAGAGGAGGGATGAATCTTTAAAAAGTGTAACTTGATAAAGAGCCCTACGGGCAATAGGGAAACAGATATGGACACATATGTAAAATTTCAAAGTCTCAACCCCTAAAAATAGGGGACGCACATGGTGTAGCAGGGTGTAGTTTTCTGTGCTTGCTTATTATGCCCTCTTAAACAACTTCCACAAAAAAAAGGCCTCAGTACGCAAATTTTTTTATGATGTCTAATTCGACTGGACTATATCGCAACTACTAAGTAGGTAAAAGAAATTAAGGAAATAACAAGAAGGCAGATTTAAACTAGTATTATTAAGAAAATGTTTTGCCTAAATAGAAATTGTCTTAAATTCGCCCATTTCTAATCACGTGTGGGGAAACAACCAATCAGAACAACATTACGGTGATAATCTCCCTAAGACAATTGTCACTTACATCATTCAGTTTGACAAGTTCAATAATTTAATAGTAGATTGTAATCCAAGTGTGGCAAAACATTGCAAAACGATGTATGAAAGTATTATACGAGTTTTGCAATGAAACTTGCCACATGTGTGTTACATACTATTTTTTCTACGGTTGTGAAGTTATTTCCCTTTTTTAAAGTCTTTCCAAAATTTTAAATTTGCTGCCTGTCAGATTTTATTTAAGGTGACATTTTCCGCAGTCATTCTGAAGTTTGAAAATTTGACTTTGTAATTGCAATTCATGTGTAATTAATGCACATTTGAACCTCTTCCCTTAAGAAGAGTAGGGATCTTTTACTTGCCTAACATTTAATAGACAAGGGTGGACCGCCTGCTTTACATCCCCTCCGAAGGATGGTATATCCACTACGTAATCCTCGTCTGAAATTACGTAACTTCCGAGTATACACTGATATACAAGCCTCTAGAAGGTGGGACGAGAACGCTGTATTTCCCAAGATGGGAGCCCATCCAAGTACTAACCGCGCTCGACGTTGCTTCAACGGAATATCGACTGATATTCACATTGAAGTCGCCTCTACGCTCGCCCCCTAAGTGATATTTTCTGCAATCATTTTGAAGTTAGAAAATTTGACTTTCAGCACAATTGTAGAAAAACATTTTTTTTTTGGCTGTGGCACTGCCAGTAACAACTTGATAAATATACTAATAGAGGGAAACACGCCAAAAAATACAACTAAATGTAAAAAGTACATCTGGAATACTTTTATGGACTTTTTCCGGTGAAAAAAAAAAAATTAGGAATTTGGTTCCTGTACACGCACTAAATCACAATTTTATTTTTTTTATCCCAATTAACAATGGGGTGGGGATTGATATTGGGTGTGGCAGACAATGAAAAAGAAAATGTTGGCACTCACAGAGACTATTCTTTGGTACAAAAACTACAAGTTTGAAAAGGTGCAAACATTTTTTTTTTGAAAAGCACTAGTTTTAGCCCGTTTTAGGTCAAAAGTCCAATTTTTGGCAAAAAACCTGAAAAATGGGCAAGCAGAAAATGTTGGCATATGGTTTTCCAGCAATGAGAATTGACAACGAAAATTTCCCACCTGGTCAGAAAATGTTTTACTACGTTCAAATTTTGGCCATAATCGATGTTGCTAGTGCTGCCAATTGCACGGAGAAAAAATATTGGCATATATCGAATGTTGATTGCCAAGATACGCTCTTCAACTAACACCAAGCCTCAAAGTGTTATACATTGAATATTTTCTGGGGCGGCTAACGCCAAACCGGTCAGGGGGGAGGTCTAACTCACATAAGATAAAATACTCAGAAAAATATTTGCTAAAACATAACAACAATGCCAACATGTTATGTCCCAGGCCCCATATATGTAGCTATCTCCTAGACTATAAGGCCATCTAGGCATCGACTGACAAGATCGTCTAACAATTCGCCAAATCTCAAGTTATATATTATTCTTGCAAATTCATTAACGTTGTTAAACAATAACTATTTTAAGATCATTTTAAGACAAAAATTTTTAAACCACTATTTTTACTCTACTGACGAGTTCGTGGCGTTTTTGACAAACCCCGAAAACCTTGCAAGTTTAGCGACATCCATTTGACGTGGTTCACACTCGTTTTTGCTCCTTCATTTTCTTGCTCTTGTTTGAACATGCTAATAATAATGTTGAACGTCTACTAGTTATTTGTATCTCGTCACGTATTTCTCTGTTCTATTTTTTCTTTTTTCTTTTGTATTTTTGTAACCATTTTTATATTATATATAGGGTACAATAACTTATCATAATGTTTTTTATTTTTTACTTTTATGTTAATGTTGATATCTGCTTATGGTATTATACCTGTTTTAATGACGTGCCATATATATAAATATATTTCTATTTTAATTGGTGAAATAAATGATTTGATTTGATTTCATTCGATTTTTCGTAGGTAATTTAGGCGATATATCAATTTAACTTTAAAATGTTATTAAAGCATTTTTAACGAGACTGTTTCAAAATGACATTATTAAAAATGATAACTTCTGTTATACTCAAATTATTACGAAACGAATTAAAGTTGGTAACAGGCGTTGGGTAAATTTTTATAATTTTATCATCGAGTTCATATAACAACATTTTGGATGCATCGTTTAGAGGCTAGATTCCTGGTCACATTGTATTCTTATTTAAATTTCCTCTCAAATGATGTACCACACACATGTTATCTGAAAAAAAATTAGGAATTGCTTGTAGTGATGACTTCAATCCTAGGAATCAAATGGATGGCGCTAGTGATACTTTTCTCTTTAGAAGTGTTAGTAAGTTAGTATTTATCCCACTGTTACCTAATTAAGTTTTTTCCAAATAATGAGTTTCACAACAGATATTTGGGGTATATAGTTTTCATTGATACACATTATATAGGTACGTACATTCTGTTAAACTGATATTCAGCAAATCTCTGCAGGCCAACTATCCATATTTTGTGTATGATGTTTCGTTAGGCATGTGCTCGTGTAGATAACAAAATTACAATTCATCGATAATGTAAATTATTGTTGAAACTAAATATGCTCTATATTATTAGTGGACTGAAAATCTGATTATAACATAGTTACTTGCATAGTAGCCTGATTGGAATAGAAGTAAAAAGAAAATAATTGATTGCATTTCAGTTTGATATTAATAATTGACTTACGTTTTGTTTAAATATAGCATTATAAGTTATTACAAAGTTATATTTATTTTATAAATTGTATAATACGTCACAAGTACAGGAATGCTTTGCTATTAGCAAATCATTTTTATTTAACCATTATTTAAAATGTTTACTACCAGAGTGACCGAGAAACAAATATGAAATCTGAAAGACTAAAAAAACGTAAAACCTACCTCTATATTATTGCACAACTTTTACTTATTAGTATTTTTTCTGTTAGATGACCACTTTGTATATTTCTCATTGAAATTATATCAGGTTTCCCCTTCGGTAATAATGACAATTGCATTTAAAATTCCAATTTTTTTTTTAAATTCAAATTTTCTCAACATGTTAGTTCTCTGATGTCTAGAGCATATGGCACATTAAAGCTACTGTACGCTAGCAGACATATTTTGGAGCTGGATCTAAGATAAAAGCTTAATGAACTCTTAGTACTGTCTGTATTTAATTATTGCGACTTTGTCTACGGTAACTGTATAAATAGTATTCATAAATTACTCATCAAAATGTTGCAAAATTCCTATTGTTGATTCATTTATGGCCTAAGGAAATTTGATCATACATCGCATACGTATAACAGTTTAAACTAGTTAATCATGGAAAAGTTACATTTTCTTCTTTATGTGCATCGAATTATTTTATTTTCCATTCCTCCTCATCTTTCCTCGCCTTAAATTTTCCATCAGCTCAAGAAATGTTAAATCGTCTTATATATTGCATATTCCTAGACATAAGTCAGCAGTTTTTCTCATTGTGCTATATAATAAATTATGATGAAATAAAAAAAATTGTTAGCCAATGTTTTTAAAATAAAATTTAAAAAAATCTTCTTAGATGAGCAACGCTGTTAACTTCAGCTGGAACTTAATTCGAAGCATTTAATTGTCGAATATTTGTTATTGTTTTCTGATTTCATTTGTCAATAATAATTTAAAAAGAAATATCTTTTGTTTCTGCTTACACAATAATAAATTTATAACTTGAAAATATTATTGTATGCGACATATTCTTTTCGTTTCTCTATTTTTTTATGGATATGTCAACAATTCCTTTAATTCCTCTGTTAATAATTTTTTCACATAGTACCGTTTTTGTATCAGTTTTTATTTGATTTTTCCAGGTTAAGTGTAAGAATAGCCTAAACTTCGCCCTTTACAGGAAGTTGCTGTGTATGACTGTAACTGTATACTTATTGAAATAAATAGTGGAGTCGGTTTAGGAAAGGGTTGGGAATTTTTTTGAGATGGATGCAGACCCTGCGAAAATTGTTTGTCATGATGGGTATAACAAAACCCTAAAATCCTGATTTCCAGAAATGGGTGGAACTGTGTTTTCTTGGCCGAAAAGGGATTTTTTTGGACATTTTAAGGGTCAAATTTGCAGTTTTAATTTTATTTTGACCACTTAAACAATTAGTCATGGAACGGAAATGGCATCTTTTTATTCTCAATATTACAGAAACCTTCAGTTTAAATTTGGTGAAGATCAGACCACTCCCCCTCTTGATATAGATATATATATATATATATATATATATATATATATATATATATATATATATATATATATATATATATATATATATATATATATATATATATATATATATATATATATATATATATATATATATATATATATATATATATATATATATATATTTGTCCTGCAAATAATGCTGCGTCCGTACATGTGCACGATACCATACACTGCTGCGTCCTGTACAATACTGCGTCTGTATACCGGACGCAGTATTGTTTTCCCGTGTTATCTTCAACAAATCTCTGAAATGGTCGATTTGCAGCACCTCAAAATGTTCTTCGTCTCCTGGGTTATATGTAGACATAGAAATGAGTTCTGTTTCGTATCAATTGAGCAAACTATCGACCCGAGTTTTTTTTGGATTCGGACGCAGTATCATATGTTCCGTAAAACTAAAAGTATATTTTTAGTTCCATCGAATTATGTTTGGGGGCGCATAGATTTGTGAACATAAATATACTTCAAATATTCTCTATTCAAAAATCGTATAATGCTGCGTCCAAGATTTGACAACACCGGCACTATTAAATATCCAGTCATTCTTTCATGCTTACTTGGAAAGCCGGAGTTCGGACGAGTGTAAAATTCTTGTGAACATTTATATAAGTTTACAAGTAATTATGTTTCATATTTAAACAGTTATCTTCTTACTTATAATCTGAATGTTTTTATCACAGAAATTTATTTTCAGGAAATGAAATTAATTTCAACGGAAAATAATTTACAAATATTTAGTTATATATAATCAAAAAAACAATACCTCCTCCAAAATTAAACTGGTAAGCCGTTACTTTGTGGTAATTAATTATGATGATATAATAATGAAACACCAACATTAACATTTATTATTAATTTTTTACCGCCAAATTATTGTAACTTGCACCTTACTGCAGTTCGGCAGTCAACGTGACATTTTCAGATGATTAAAGTAAATGAACATACAAAGGCAGTCAGTCTACAGGACATTATGCTAATTTTATGGTTACTGTTTTGAATAAGGAAATAGGAGAATTACAGACAATATTGTGAATGTAAATAGGATTAGAAATATTAATAAGATATTGTAGGTAATATTCTAGGTATGCTAAGTTAGGAGCAACAAAAATCTATGACTAATATAAACTACTTTTGGTTATTTTATTTAGTCTTATTAGGTTATATACTAATTAATGAACTGCTTTTGAACAATTTATAGTATCCATAAATACATAGCGTGAGTTATAACGAGTGAGTTATTATAAATCACTAGGTGATAGTGCCAATCATCTGTATCTTCATGCCCTAGCCTATCCAATCGACGTAACGCGATTCACGAAGGTGTGGCTCTGTCCGAGAGAAATCCTTAAATTAAGTTAAGTTAAATTTTACAGTTAATTTTATTAATAAACAAACTGAGTACCTAATTAAAACGAAATTTTCTCAATTTAATATTTATTGTTATAATCGTAGATAAAGTATAGTATTCAACTTGTGGTAATGGTAATAACCCACTTGATGAATTACAGCACTTGCCTGCGGCTCAAGCTGTAAACTTCATTTGCGTGAGTTATTACCTACATTACCGCTCGTTGAATAATATACTACAAGTTCATCAAATAGTGTGGTTTATTATAAGTCTAATAACTACAAATAGAACCATTATTATACCTTTTTGTTTGATAAAAAGGGAGGTTGAAATTTTAGTTTTTTCCAGAAACGGTTAGATGCATGATGCATGAAATTTGGCAGACATATTTTTTGTTGAAATCTATTAGATCGTGTTAAGACGAAATTTCGATTTTCACTTTTTGAAGAGGTCAAAACGGGGGTGGTAGATGGTTTAAAGCGCACATGTATTTTTGAAATCGCGTAAGTCAGAAACGTGATTATTCGAGCGATGGACACTTCTGAGAAAATAAGAAGACACGCACGTATTTGGCGGTTTTCAAAAAGAGACCTCCGAACGGGTGAACGGGGAGGGGGAGGTTTTTTAAGCCTTCCGGAAACGGTTAAACCCAGAATCATGAAATTTGGCATAAATACTTTTTATTAGAATCTGTTAGACACGAGTAAGAATAATGGATTGTTATCAAATTGCGATGTGCAATGGGTTTCCCCGAGTACTATAGATGCGCAGTGGGTTTCCTCGAGTACAATGGATGCGCAGTGGATTTCCTCGAGTGCAATGTATGCGCAGTGGATTTCCCCGAGTACTATGGATGAGTAGAAGGTTTCCTTGAGTGCGCAATGAATGCGCAGTAGGTTTCTTCGGGTACCATGAATGCACAGTGGGTTTCCACGAGTATTATAGATGTGCAGTGGGTTTCCTTGAGTACAATTGATGCGTAGTAGGTTTCCCCGAGTACCATGCGTACCATGATCCTCAATTTTAACCAAACTTTGATTTAAGAATGTTGGGTTATTCCTATTGTTGTGTTAAATTTGATTCGTTTAGAGTCGTTTGGTTAAGATTGTTGGGTTGTAGGGAACACGGTTTCAAATTCATGTCACCTTAAAATGGCTATAACTTTGCGAGGAAACATCATAGATGACCATTCGAAAGCTTATTTTAAAGAGGAAGGATGTTACTAAATGATATATTTATTAGAAATAAGCTGAAAAATTTTTTGGGTTCTAGGCACAACTTCAAAACTTGCTAAAAAAGTCATCTCAAATATTTCAAAATCCTGACATGATGGGCCAATTCTGAGGCCAGATTCGGATTCAGCGCGAAAAACTAGTTCTGAAATGACAGCTGCACAACAACATTCATGACCTGTGTTATTGAACTGTCAAACTGGATAATATAAGTGAAAACATCCCCAAGGGATCTTATCAGTGTAATTTTGTTCTGATTGGTTGTTTCAGCACACGTGATTAGAAATTAGCGAATTAAATTGCTATTTGAGCTAAAAATTTTCAACAAGTTTTTATTTCCCAGTCAGTACCACTAAAAAGTGTTAAGCTCTCGGAATTATTATTCAATGAAAATTGTATTGAAACTGTCTTTGTTTTATTTAGAATTAGGTTATTATTTTGAAACCAATGTATGATTTCTTGATAAAATCTTTCAGTGTTTTTTTTTTCTTCAATTACGTTGTTGCCGGTAACTAGAATGTTTGTATCATCAGCATAACAGATCACATGAACATTTGGTATCTTTTGTTGATGGCTGACTAGATAATTAGTAAATATTATATATAAGTGATCCCAAAATTGACCCCTGTGGAACTCCTTGTGTAATATCACAAATATTACTTTCAACTCCACCGACCATTTTTACAATTTGTGTCCTGTTGTCTAAATAGGAGGAAAATATTTGTAAATCAGTTAGTCGAATACCGTATAGTGCTAGTTTGGTCTTAAGCAGCTGATGGTATACCAAATCAAAAGCTTGTGAGAAATCTTCGAAAAGACCCACAACTGATTTCTTGTTGTCTAAAGCTTTAATGATTTTGTGATGAAAATCACACAACGCAGACTTGTTGCTTTTGTTTGTAGTGAAACCATGTTCAGCAGGAGACAGTAACATATTCCGATGTAAAAAATCTGATAATTGCTCCTTGAGATGGAGTTCTAAAATTTTAGAAATTCTACATAGTAGACTAATGGCTTCATAATTATTATTATAGTCATTTGGATCTCCCTTCTGGTATAATGAAGATACTATGGCTCTTTTAAATTTACTGGAAAATATGGGCTTTCTCTATAGAAATGGACCGCTTATCGCATATTTGCATTTTTATCCAAATTATTAGAAATATCATGACCATTAGAGTTTGAAGACTTTAATTTATTTACAAGAAGTTCAACATCCTTAGTTGAAACTGTAGATATATAGAAAATAAATCCCCTCTTTTTCCAATAATATTTGGTTTCTGGTTTATAAAAGAATTAAATTAAATTAATTAATTAAATTGATATTAAATATGAGTACAAAAACTTTTATCTTCATAAAAACAGTTTTTAAAAATTCTAACGCGGTGAAGTGTTGAAGCCATCTTTTTTTACCAATTTTGGGGAGTTGAAAACGAATCCGTTGCCAGTTTTGCCAGTCTAGGGAGCATATTAAAAGAAGACCCTTATTTGGGCGCCATAAAGTGAAGGTTCTCATGTTCCCAACCCAAAGTCATTTAAATAATTAAAGAATTTTTTAATTTAAAAACAAGTAATATTTTCTGAATAGTGATACGCACACCTTACACCCCAACCCCAAAAATATGAGAAATATTCAGAGGTGAGAAATATTCATCTGAATTGACTAAATCACCTCATTATGATAGAAAAACATCAAATTGGATGATTAGGGATTTCTTTTGCAATTAAAACCAATAAAAACTCTTAAAAGATAAAATCCACCACCTTGATTGGTGGGGATGGGTGTAAGAGTATTCAGAAGTAATAATAACCTGATAATAGCCATTTAACAAGGAGTAATATTGTAAATATACACCGTTCTTAGGGTGGTGAAGGGTGAGGGAAACGAGGGAGGGATGGTGAATTTAGAATTTTTGCTTCTTTCATTACTTACCTAATGAAACTGAGTATCTTGAAAGAATTTCCTGCACTAAAGAATAACTTTTTGTTGCAAGCTATAATATCAATTTCAATGCCACCCCCCAAATAAGAGTTATTTTTTACTGTCTTCCCGATGTTTTTAGCCAAATCGAATGACAGATTCGTATTCAGCACCCCAAAACTAGTAAAGAGATGGTTTCTACACTTTACCGTGAATGGGCCAAAAAAGGGCTCTCCCTCGCGTTCCCCTCACCTTTCACCAGCCATAAGAATGGTGTAACAATATATAATATACGATTATTTATTTATTTAAAAAAAAAAAACAAAATTCCTTATTAAAAGGCTATTATAATGTGATTACTTCTGAATACTCTTACACCCATCCCCACCAATTGAGGTGGTGGATTTTGTCTTTTTATCATACTAAGGTGATTTAATCAATTCGGATGAATATTTTTCATCCCTGAATATTTCTCACACTCTTGGGGTTGGGGTGTACGGTGTGCATATCACTATCCAGGAAATATTGTTTTTTATATTAAAAATTCTTTAATTATTTAAATGACTTTTGGTTTGGAAAATGAGAATATTCACTTTATGGCACCCAAATAGGGGTTGTTTTTTAATGTGTTCCCGAGACTTTTCGTTAAAACGGGTGAGAATTCGTTTTCAGCGGCCCAAAATTAGTAAAAAAAAGATAGCTTCCACACTTTACCATGAATGGGCCAAAAAAAGCCCTTTTTTAACATTGTTCATTAGAAAATAGTAAATCCGAAGGCACTTATTATCCAACACATTTGTACTTCAAGAAATGTGTTTTCAACTTTCAAGACTAAAACACTTATCATATGTGCAAAAAGCAAAAGCAAGAAGCATATGCCCTCCCTTCTATTCTAAGGTGAACTCATCGCTTAGTGAAAGAGTAAATAAAAATGAACATCTAACCAAAATTCCATTGATCTCCTAAATTCAGCATTTTATATTGCAAATTTGAGGCTACTTTTAGTGCACAATTGAAAAACTGATCCTAAAATAATAATCGACAGAAAAATCATATTTCGAATTTTACTGACATTTAGAAATAACTGACGGCTATCGATTTGTTCTACTACAAGTGCAATAAAATTATTAGGGTAAATATGTCAACCGCGCCGGACGCAGTAATATGCTAAGTTTCACAAAAAGTAGTCATCTCGGATGCAGCATTGTATTGAAGAAGAATGAAATTATTCTCGGCCGCAATAACGTGCTGTTTTTGAAAGGACGCAGTATTGTCCTGTATATTAAACTTTTTTGTTTCTTGAGTTATTACAATTCTAAAACCAGATATTAACTGAATTTGGTTAGTAGATCCAATATACTTCATTAGATTTGAGCTAACTAGCGTATTTCTGGGAGACGCAGTAAGGTTGGCTTGTGAAAGGACGCAGCATTGATAGTGGGATGTATATATATATATATATAACTGTTAGATCACGGTTCACATGAATGACTTTTTAAAAACTTTTATTTACTTAAGTGGAGCCAACGTTGGCTCTTGGAGAAGGAATATAATAATAAATTAGAAGTGTTGCATTCTAACTGAGTTTAATAACTGACTTTACAAAGCATGTCTAGTCGTATTTATAACATACAGAACCTGAGTAAGCAAAATATAGAACAAAGGAAATGCAATTCGACAATCAGCATCAAATGTGAGAAACAAAGGTGGGTGAAACATAATATCTCTAGGATAAGCGATTAATAAGAGAAGTCGTTATCATGTAATATGATATACCTGTGGAGGTTTGTTATGACTAAGTCGTGGTAATAAGCGTATTATTTTATATAACAACTTCCCCCTTAATAAAAAAGTTGATGTTATGCAGCAACTTTTGAAAATTGTTAGAAACGTTAAATGAATATAATGCAAAATAAATTGAAACAATGTTGAATGAATACAATGCAAAATAATAAAATACATAAAAGTTAAAATTGGTAAATGATAATAATAATAAGCGAGTGGTACATTACATAAATGTGATAAGAATAAAATACAATGGTCTAAATTAATAGACAAGGGTAAAACTCCACATATGAAAGTCTATGTTAACTCGATGTCCTCTTCTTCTTGAGGTTTAATACCGGGTCGCTTTCTTGGAGGGATCAATCTAGGGAATTTGGTAAAAACTCTGCTTCGCTCTGAAGGAGGTGAAGGAGGGTTGTCCGTTGAGGGTTGGATTCGCAATGCTCTACATCTTCTTCTTCTGCATTTACAAGTTATGTAAAGTACAACTAACAGGATGATGAGAGTGATTATGAAATACGTGAACCAAGATACGTGTTTGGTCACAAAGGGCTCATTTATGAGGTCATCCAGGTCTTTGGAATATTGGTCCAATTTGGTTTTTGCAATATCTAGATCTTCTACGTCGAGATTGTTTAATTTGAGTGGTTTTAATTTTGGAATTTCGATTTTGTCGGGCATTGGATTACAGCATTCAAAAGGAATTTGGATAGGATGTGAATTGTCCTTAATTTCGGAGAAGTCTTTGGCACTGGCTTGTATTCGAGTAATGCCTGCATAGGCGTAACATCCTGGTTGTAGTTTGATGATGGAATTTTTGTTGATTAACTCTGTCGTGGATTCTCTCTTTGGACAGTTGATGGTGATGTGAAGTGGTTCGGAATTAATTACTAGCCATGTGTTGTCTTCAAGTTCTTGTACGTTGTATCCCTGACTAATAGTGAAGGAAGTTTGACAGTTCTCTGGAAGTTTCGGCAACAGTTTTAGTATTCTGGCTTCACATATGGCATTTTGGTCGATAGGATAGGCAAACAGGTTCGAACATAGGTTCGTTCCAAAATAAAGAGGATTGCATTCTTTCAAATTTTGTATAGGTATGTACATAAAAGAATCATCGTCTCTCGCGATATACTTTTGTGAAATAGATAAAATGTGATGCAGACCAGTTCTGTTATCAAGTATTGGGATAGGATATAGGCGATAGGTGTTATAATTTTGGGGTTCAACAAGTGGTATTTTTAAAACAAATACTAAGTTAGAATCCATTTGAAACGCTTGTAATTCAATAATATCCAAATACTTAGCAACTGCCGATAATTTAATGGGGAGAGGCAAATTGTTCCTTCGTAAGCTCTGTGAGATTTCTTGTAATGCTGTTACCAAATGATTGAAGTGTGAATGATTCCTAATCTGGCAAATGTTATTGAATTCAAAATGTCGTTCAAATTATCTTCGATATACAAATAGCTTGCCATTAGTTGTTCGGAAATGTAGATGAATTTTAGTTTTATGTGAGCAGCCTCGATAGCTTGAGTCATGGTTTGAATTGTGTATTCGATTTCTTCGAGATCTTTGTTAAACGGTTCCTCGTCAATTTGTAATTTTTGTATAGTCGAGTTGAAGTTTTTAATAACAGAAGTTGTAACTGAAATTTGATTTTTGATTAAGTTTTCCAATGATGTTCGTCGTTATTTAGTTTATTTATACAATTAGTATAGTACTGGCCATCTTCAGCATCTAAGTTTCCGGTTATGGATTTGAATATTGTACCGATACCGTTAAGTATTCCTCGTTTATATCTTTTTGTGTCTGAAAAGATTTCGTCAAATTTTGTTTTTATAGAGTTGGATATTTGTGTCAAAAGGTTAAAGTCTGTTTTAATTTCACTCGTAAAAATAATTGACTTATGATCGCCATTATTGAGAGTGTACAAGATTCTGTCTAAAATATTTTGATTTTCGTCAAAAGCTATTTTGAGGGATGAAATGTTTTTATGCACTAGCAGAGTCCATTTGTCATTTGTCACCACGATGTCCATGTTTTGGTGGTAGTATACACCAACAGTGTTATTGATCGGGGTAATTTTGTATTGACAGAGTGCTGATCCGAACAGCAGGAGAAACCTGAAAATAAAGTTAATTTTCAGTATATGGGTTTTGTTTCGAGATTTAATAGGGTAGCAGAATTTTGGAAAATTTCTTTTATTTTAAAAGGACCGTTAAATTTGTTTTGTAGTTTGTTCTTAATTTGTGATTCTTTTACATAAACTAAGTCACCTATTTTGTACTCGGGCCGTTTTTGGGGAACATTTCTGTCGAAACGAACTTTTGCTTCCTCTTTTTGAGATTGTGTTCGACTACGGGCTATTTTATAGTAGTGGGATATTCTGTTATTTAAATCTCTAACGTATTTGGTTATTAACTCTTTTTGGTTATATAAAGTTTCAGGTGGTCTGTTAGACGTATGACCAAAGATAAGTCCATATGGGGTGAAACCGTGTGTTTTATTTACCGAATTGTTATAGCATATTACTGCATATGGTAAAATCGTGAACGGATGTTCGTTCGGGTTTTCAGTTTTATGAATTCTTATCATTTCAGCTAAAGTAGCATGAAATCTTTCTATGGATCCGTTCGATTGGGGATGTCCTACGCTTAAATAAGTTAATTTTATGTCGCAGAGGGTGCAGAGATCTTTAAGCAAACGGTTGTCAAATTCGCCACCGTAATCGCAATGGATTCTTAGCGGGGTACCGTAATGTTGAAAGTATAACAACAAGGTATTTACGACGGATTTTACGGATTTGTCCGGGACTGCATAGGCTTGTGTAAATTTAGTTAACTCGTCGCGAATAGTTAAAGCGTAATTTCGAGTTGGGAATTCAAATAAATCGATATTAATTCTTTCGAATGGTGTTCTTGGGGTTTCTGTGACTACTAGAGGGTTATTAAGGTTTTTTCGGCATACCTTAGTTTTTTGGCAAGTTTCGCAATTTTTTATAAAATTTTCAACGTCTTTAGTTAGACCTTGCCAAGTGTATTTTTCTCTAATTCTTCTAATCGTTTCATTTATTCCGCGATGTAGATTATTTTTACCAAAATGATTTTGCTCCAATATAATTGGAATTTCATCTTCGTCGGCAGTTCTGATGATATCTTGACAAATTACTACTTTTAAGTCTTTTTCTGCAAAAATGAATGATAGAATTTCGAGTATGGGGAGGTCTAGGTTATTTTCGACAAAGTATGTCTTAGAAAGGTCTAAAACATCTTGATTTTTAAATAATACCAAAAATAGATGTTCAATTACAGATTCGATATCAAAAGGTAGAGGGATGATAAAATATCTCCTATGTCTGACTGTTTTGCTCGATACAATATTGATTATATTGTTATGAAATTCGGGGTTTTCCTCGAATATGTCCTCGATAATTTTGTGATGTAGATCTTGTAAGTTGTTTTGTTGGAAAAAGGTTATAATATCTTTATGTTCTCGATACAAAAGTTGTTTGTTCGAGGCTTTGATTTTCGAATAGTCAATTAAGGATGTTGTTTTATATAGGTTGGTGAAAGTTTCAAATTCTCGCGAAATTTGTTCGTTAGTGACTGCGTTGTTATCATCTGGGTTTTCGTCGTCGTCTGACTCGTCGTCTGACTCTTCGTCATTCGCGGCTAGAACCTTTGAATAGAATTTGGAACATTCGGAAAAATGATTAATTTTGATTCTGGAAAGTGCGTCCGCGTTCTTATTGATTTTGCCAGGTTTATAAATTATTTCGTAGTCGTACTCTTCTAATTTGAGTCGCCAACGGGCAAGTCTACTTCCTGGATTTTTTATAGAGAATAGCCAGGTGAGTGGTCTGTGGTCGGTGACAAGCTTGAACTTTCTACCATACAGATATGGTCTAAAGTGCTTTACACTCCATACTATCGATAAAAGCTCGCGTTCAATCGTTGAATATTTAGTTTCTGCACTGCACAAGGTTCTAGAAGCATAGGCAATGGGTAAATCTTTGCCAATAGGCCCCTGGCTCAGCATTGAGCCGACGGCAAATGCGCTCGCATCGGTGGTTAGAACGAAAGGTTCGTCAAAATTAGGGTAAATTAATATCGGAGTTGTTGTTAATGTTTGTTTCAAATTTTGAAAAGAATTTACACAATCATTGTCGAAGAGAAATGGTATGTCTTTTTGTAGTAGTTTTGTTAGGGGCTTGGTTATCTTGGAGAAATTAGGGATAAAGCGCCTATAATATCCGGCTAAGCCTAGAAATGATTTAATTTCTTTTGGATTTTTCGGTTGAGGAAAATTTAAGATAGCGTCAACTTTCGAAGGGTTCGGTTTTACACCGTCTTTTGTAATTAGGTGTCCTAAATAAGCGACTTCCTTGCGGAGAAACTCGCATTTGTCTGGTTGAATTTTGAGGTTGGCTTTTTGAAGGCGTTTAAAGACTTCAGTTAGACGGGAAATGTGTTCGTGAATTGTAGGAGAGTAAATAATGATATCGTCCATGTAGACGAGACATCGTTCATTTTGAATACCTAGCAGGATGTTATCCATAACTCTTTGAAAAGTTGATGGAGCATTTTTGAGTCCAAATGGCATTCGCACGAATTCATAATGACCGTTCTCAACTGTGAAAGCAGTCTTTTGAATATCTGCGGGATTAATTTCAATTTGGTGGAAACCAGAAGCCAAGTCTAAGGTTGTGAAATATTGGCATTTGCCAAGTTGGTCTAAAAGATCGGAAATGTTGGGCAGAGGATATTTGTCACCGATTGTAACCTCGTTGAGTTTGCGGTAGTCGACTACAACGCGCCATTTCTGTTTACCAGAAGCGTCCAGTTTTTTTGGAACTACCCAGACAGGAGAGGACCAAGGTGAGATTGAGGGTTGAATAATACTTTGACTTAACATTTTCGATACTTGGGACTTAACTTCTTCTTTATGGACCTGAGGATATCGATACGATTTAGTGAATATCGGTCGGGAATTTTCGGTGTCAATAGGGTGTTTGATTTCATTAGTAAAGGTCAAATTGTCTCCTTCTAAATAGAATATATCTTGAAAGTCTAAACAAAGCTGCGTTACTATTTCGGCCTCTTCTTCGTTTAGATGATCCAAGCGCAATTCGTTCCTGATTTCGAAGGATCTGTCCGTCATTAGTTGTTGGTCAGAGTTTTGCGTGTTTAAGTTAAAAATTGACTTAAATTTTTGTAAAGGTTCTAAATTTAAATTGGAAAAATCGACCAGTCTTCGGGATGACATTAGCATTGATTATTGTTGTTAGAAATTCTCCGTTTTCGTTTACTTTAACAAGAGCATTAGGTAAACGGACTTTTTCATTCTCTTGCGCTTGCAAAATAGCGTCAGTGTTTCTAAGGTTACATTTTAGTTTATAAATTTTTTCGGTACGGCCATCGATTTGAATCTTATTTTGATTAGGGTTGTGGTTTGATTGGATTTTGTCGCATTCGGGTTTCGACGAATCGTCGGTTACTTTGAAAAGTGGAACTGTTTTAAAATTGGTTATTAATTGTTTATTTCTTATGTCGACGATACAATGATAATGCTCTAGGAAGTCAGCTCCTATCAGTCCATCAAAACTGATATCTAGGTCGTAGATGTAAACTTTATGTGGGTCGTTATCCGTAAAGGGTATAAGAACAGATTCACTAATAGTAATTTTCTGATCGGTTATGCCTTGTATAATTACATTTTCTGAAAATCTCCGTTTGTAATTTTCCGCTGTTTTTGGTTTAAAAATGTAGATACCTGCTCCAGTATCGATTAGAATTTTGAATTTGTTTGTGATATCTTTAATGTAGTATAGATTTTTTGAATTTACGGTCAACAATGAATGTGATAGTGTTTCTACATGAACCCTTGTTCCGGGAAGTTCAGCGACGGGTCGATACTGTCGTTGAGATTCATCGTTCGTATTTGATTTGTTATTTGGTCGAATTGGTCTGTTTGCTGTGTTGGAGTATCCGTGGGTACTCCGGATCTATGCGAAAATCCTGAGGATTAACAGTATAATCCTCCTGTGGCGTTTGAGAATTAGCAGTATAATTCTCGTACTGTTCATATTGGGAATTAGCTGTATAATTCTCTGAAAAGCTTTGAGCGTTTTCTAAATCGTAATTTTCATAACTGTCACTTACATTTTGATAATCGGGTGAATAGTCATTGTATTGATTAAATTGATCGGCATAATTATCGTAAGGTTCGTAATTTAAATGATGAGCTTTTTGCTGGTTAAAGCGGTTAAAATTCGGGTTAGGTTGAATAGCTGACGGTCTTTGTTGGTTAAAGTTTGGATTTGGCCTTATGGCTGAGGGCCTATTTTGAGGTTGATTAGGTTGGTTTTGAGGGAATGTCCTCTGACTAAATTGATTATTTTGTGAAAAGTTTTGGAAACTTGAATTTCCTGGGTAATTTGGTCGTTGAAAATTTTGTGAGGTTGACGGCATTGTTTGTGTTTGTTGCCTTGTACGGCATTCATTTATGATATGTCCGTTTCGTTTACAAAACGAGCAGAATTTCTGCTGAAAATTTGAAGTTGGTCGTTTTTGTTGCATAATAGGATTTTTGACCGGACTATTTTTGGGAAATTTTTGTTGCTCGAAATAAGAGAGTTGTAGCTCTCTACGAATTCTGCTTACGGCTTTCAGTATGCTAGGAGGGTTGCTAGCACGTATGATGCGGCCTAAATTCGGTTCTAAACCTGTTAGTAAATTATTTAAGGTCATGGTTTCTATAAGATCTGATTGTGCAGCTCTTTGCGTTGTAGTTAAATTTTGCTTTTGCACTGCGGCGTGCATTTTAGCATTGTGCGTTTGTAAACGCGAAATAAATGTTAGAGCGGATTCGCCGGGCAATTGGTGAATTCGTTGTAGGTCTTGGATTAGGGCCGTTAGATCTCTGGAATCCCCGAAATGAGTTTCCAAGAGTGCCTTGATCTCTGGCCAGGTGCCAGGGTTGCGCGAATTAATTAATTCGGCAGCTTTGCCTTTTAACTTATTTTTTATGTGGACGGTCAAAAGAATTTTTTGATCTCCAATTGCAATGCTTTGGGCGCAATGACAGGAATTTAAGAATGTTTGTAAATTTATGGCATTGCCATCAAATTCAGGTATTAGAGAAAATATCTCAGAGAGCTTGTAAGGCTCAATTTGCTCTGGTTGTGATTGTTGTTGTTGTAGTTGTTGTTGTTGTTGTTGTTGTTGTTGTTGTTGTAGTTGTTGTTGTTGTAGTTGTAGTTGTTGTTCGGTTGGTGCCGGTGGCACTGGTTGAACTGTCTCTGGTTGAGCTCTATCTGGCATTTTGCTTTTTGTATTCAGAAATTACTTGGAGAAAAATTGGTTGCGTATCAGCAGTATGATACGATAAATTAAATTAGCTTGTTACGTTGCGTGCGTAAATGGATTGTATATTAGCTGTATAATACACAATGTTTCGTATTAGCAGTATAATACGAAAATAAATAACTTAAAATTAAATTAACTTGTTTCGTTGTGTTTGTAAAGGAATGGATTCACTTTGACAAGAGAACTGGCTTTGTGCGCCGAGTGTATTAGCAGTATAATACACTTTTAATAAAATAAGTTGCGAAAAATAATAAAATGGTAAAAATGGTACGAGATGATTCTTAAATGACTTACGTTAATTTCATCTCCATGGGTGGGTTCTTCGTCCGTCAAGGAATTGGGATCCTCCACCACCAGTGAGGAAGGTCTCCTTGTTCTCGCAGATGTACACGCACTAGTTAGGCACCTTCTGCAGATGTTGTCCTTGTTCTTTTGGGCTTCACTACCAGTTAGGCTTCTTGTTCTGATGATGTTTACGGATCCTACCGACTGCGCCAATGTTAGATCACGGTTCACATGAATGACTTTTTAAAAACTTTTATTTACTTAAGTGGAGCCAACGTTGGCTCTTGGAGAAGGAATATAATAATAAATTAGAAGTGTTGCATTCTAACTGAGTTTAATAACTGACTTTACAAAGCATGTCTAGTCGTATTTATAACATACAGAACCTGAGTAAGCAAAATATAGAACAAAGGAAATGCAATTCGACAATCAGCATAAAATGTGAGAAACAAAGGTGAAACATAATATCTCTAGGATAAGCGATTAATAAGAGAAGTCGTTATCATGTAATATGATATACCTGTGGAGGTTTGTTATGACTAAGTCGTGGTAATAAGCGTATTATTTTATATAACATATATATATATATACGAAAATAATTTAAAAAATTAAATTTCGGCTATCTTGATCAGATCTCAACCAATTTGACTGAAATTTGGAATGAAAGTAGCCTTTATCACACAAAAACTGTTTACCATATTTCAACCAAAAATATTGAATAGTTTGCCTAAATTGCAATTCCAGTCAAATTTTCTGAAATTTTCAAATTGAAATATCTCCGGACCTAAAGTCGGAGCGAATTTTGCTTTATGGCAACAGATAGGTTATTTTGTGTACCTTTACATGATATAAGTCAAAATTCACTTTTACATTTGGTCGTTTTTTAGTAATTTGCACTAGATATACACCGGGTGCCACAGGATAGTGGCTCCCCCTATATTTCCTTTATTTTTTAACTTATCCATTTACCTGTAAAAACGTATTTTTGGACATAAAGACGGTATGAGACCATTTCCGGTTTACCCGGAAATGACCGCAACTTTTGATTTTTAAACGGAACACCCTGTACGTTTTTACATATTTGGATTCAAGACAATATTCTGAGTATACCACTATTTTCTTGACTAAATCGACTCCACTAAAAGACGTTTGTTATAATTATTAAATATTGTTTTCCTCTTTCGTTTCTTAATTAATTATCTTTTAGGGTTAGCGACCTGTATATTTTTCGCTAAAAGCGTAGCACGTTTGTTTGTTTACACTTGTGTTAACTAGATGCCAAATATTATTGTCCTGTTGTACATCACATTTTTTTCATTAATTACTTTGTTAATGGTGTTCTCCATGTAAATTCTCCACTAGAACCATGGCAGATTTCTTCGTTGACAAATATTGATGGGTTAAGAACATTCCATACCAAAGTTTAGTTTTGAGAGTGATTTCATGCTTTTGATAAGATAATATAAGATAAAACAAGCTTTATTCTGTAAAATATCAACGCAAGGCATAGAACATGTCAAAAAATTACAAAGAATTAAAAACATTAAGAAGAAAATTACTCAAATGTATTGAAACAAATTAAAATTTCATGTCAGAAAAATATATAGTAGGTAGGTATATAAAAACGTCAATGGAGTAAAGTTGTCACAATGTAGAATCTAAAAAATATTCATCTAATTTATAATAACATTTTTTGCCCCAAATACTTTTCAACTCTTTTCTAAGTTTATTTATTGTCATACTTTGAGTCTATCAGGCAGATGATTAAATATTCTAATAACAGAAGTAGTTACACATTTTTGTATTTGTCAGATTTGTGTGGTAGGGTACAGTAATATCTCTTAAATGTGTTGGATATATATGTCTTTGTTCATACTGCTGAAAAAACTCAAAATTATTTTTATAGACAAAATACATTCTAAAATATATAGTGTCGTTAAAGTAAGTATGTTATGTTTAATAAAATATGGTTTACATGAGTCTGTTTATTGAAGATTAAATATATTTCTTATACATCTTTTTTGCAGAATTTTTATTTTGTCTATTTCAACCGAATTTCCCCACATTGCTATAGCATATTTGACATCTGACATAAAATATGAATGATGCATATTTAAACATACAACAATACTGACATTATTCCTAAGGGTACTAATTGATAACACAGGAAACAAACTTTACAGATTGAGCATCTTGCAATTCCGTGTTATCAATTTGTACTTTAACCATTTCTTCAGGATGATAAGATGAGTGAAACTGCATTATTTTGGTTCTTTCAATATTCAGTGTCAGCATATTATTATCATACCAGTTAAGTTTTATAATTTATTCATTTATATTGTTTCTCAGTTCAGCAATAGATTTAGCCGACAATATTTCAGATTTATCATCAGCATAAGCAACAGTAAGTTCTGGAAGGACATTTGGTAGATCATTCACATACATTACAAATAGAGGCGGTCCCAAGATCGAACCATGAGGAACACCTCTGTACAAGTCGCCATTCAGAAAATATATAATTTCCACATTCATCAGTTATATCTATTTTTTGCAATCTGTTTAATAGGTAGGATTTTATTAAGTTCAATCACGGTCAACTGCATCGAAGGCTTTTGATAGGTCTAAAAATATACCTTCTGTTTTATTTTTTTCATGTATAAATTTCAATATTTCATCAATTACCTGGAAAATAGCACGTTCAGTAGACCTATTTTTTAAATATGCATTCTGATAACAAGGAGACATTTGGTTTTTATAACAAATGTTGTTAATCTTATGGCTATAAGTTTTTCAAATATTTTAGATATATTATTTAACAATGCAATGCATTTAGCACTCTTTTTTAATTTGATTATCTGAAAGATCTTATCATTTTCAGACCCTGTGCAAAAAACTAGAATTTTGTGAAACCTAGAAATCGTCTAAAAAAAATCATAAAACTGGACCGCACCCGCGGTCGAGTATAGGCCGTGACATCACTTGATAGGAACCCGCTAGCCGAAGCGGCTAGCTGCAGCGCGTTATTATAGTTTCACAATGTACAAATCGTGAACTTAAGCAGTGTGTTTTAAAACTTATGCGTGTTTGTGAAGAATTTCTATTTATCAACTATTTTCACCGATTTATATTACTATCCTCTGACGTCACGATGTTGGTCGCACAGTGCTGTTTAAAAGTCGTATATTTTGAAAACCACATATCGGATTTATCTGAAATTTTCATTATCGTCTAATTTTAAGTAATACTTTATCCACAAGAAGTAACAACTACTAAATGAAATTCATTAAATGAGCCCATTGGTCGGTGGTTTTTAATTTCAGAAGTATCTCCTTTTTTAAATATCGGTTGTGTAATTGATGTTTTTAAATTTTCAGGGAATTTACCACTTAGAAACATAAGATTAGCTATATCTCGGTAACGGATAGAGATATCGAGCTATCGCTTACACCATTCGGTTTCTCGTTTGATTTTTCGCCCTTTTTTTCTCGGAACGTTTGAGTTATAACGTCGAAACGGAAGCATGCCAAAATAATTCATTCGCTCATAATTGAAATACAGAATATTCCTCGTAAACGACTTATGCAAAAATGAATTCCTTCTTTAATTGTCTATTCATTAAAAAGACTACTTCTAGATATCAGTAACTTCTAGAGTTACTGATGAATTTACTGAAAGATGTCGCAGGAGCATCTATAAAATCCGTTCTTTATTTTTTCCCTCCCATATATCGATAGCGCATAGGGATATCGAGCAACTGTTTGCATCATTTAGTTACTAGTTCAATTTTTTTTAATCTGAAGAAGTTTTTGGCTTTAAAGCATTTCATATGACATTTATAACAGTTGCGAATGTCGAAACGGAGGCATGTCATAAATAATTGATACCGAAAAAATAATTTCTCATAACTAGAATACAAATTATCCTTCGATACCGAGGTGTGAAAAAATGGATTCTCCACCCTCATTTCACTAGTTATCCATAAAAAATATCTTCCTTCTTTTCTGACATCCATGTAAACAAAAAAATAAAAATAGCTAGATATATTGGCATATAAGTGGATGTCATTTCAGGATCAAACCTAGATAAAAGTATTAATTTCAGAGTTCAAGGAAAAATTGACACTTTTCCTTTTCTATTTTTTGTATAATCTTATTATTATCTGTATAATTTACCCTTTAGGTAATTAAATTATAAAATTGCCACTTGAAACCTTCTGGTTTTTAGGATACGAACTAAAAGCTTTGTTTCAAGATTGTAGTTCTAGGTACCTGCAGAAATATTCACACATTTTTTTTCACTTTGTTAAAAATGTATTACATTATAGGATTTAGTATTCACGAATTAGATGTCATGTAAATATACTACAACACGAACATTTCTAATTAAAATAAAATTTACTTCGCATAATCTAGTTGTAGTACATTTGGCGCGTGGAGCCATCTGATTCTCATCCCTTCTTTTCTTCTTCTATCCCTACATTACATTTTCTCATTAATAATCAACTTAACGAGGAGACCCACCGAAGTGTTACCTGTACTAGCCATACTGGTCCAAAAGTCCACCAACATGGATCTTCTTTTTGTTGAGAGAGCAGAGCAGCAACACAACAGATGCTAAGATGTTAGTCATCTAGTTTAAATCCTCCACTTTTGGGGTGCAACTCCCTATATATGAAGGTGTTCATTTAGTTTTGAGTGTCCCATGCCCTATAATCCTTTTATAAAGCTTAGGATTGAGTGTAGCTAAATTCGTTTTATTGTAGCCGCAGTTGCTGAGGCTACTCTATGGCGTGTTAGTTCTTCTTGAAGGAACTATGAACTGAATAAGAAATAGTTGTTGTTTCTTGCAAATCATACAAGGGTTCTCTTCTAGCCCTTTATGGGCCAAGGCATCCATTTTTTATTACTCTAAGGTCTATCATGTTCTTTCGCCCAGCAGAGCTGGTGATTGTTATTTACTGCGAGCACATCTAAGGCTTTGCCAATTTACAAATCTAGTTCCGAGTATATGCTGAAGTTGTTTAGGGCAAGCAGAGTCGCTCTGCTGTTTGTAGAACAACCGTTTTGCCACTAATGTTTACGAGGGGCGAAGACTAGCCCCCATATATAAAAAAAATCGATCCAAAACAGCAATGACTGCCGAAAAAGCTCAAAATGTCTAAGTTTTGTTAAAGTGATGAAACTGCATCAGGTCCGACGTAATCTTCATAAACTGCCTATATACAGTTGAGTATAACCACCCCCAAGTTTAAAGGACACGAGAAAAACAAGAAAAAACGGGATTTCTATTTTCATGGATGCTATGATTAGCTGAAATTGCGTAGTACTCTAAAATAGAACTAGAAACTCACGTACCATCAACATTCTACAACGTCAACCCTCAGAGGGTGTGAAAACTGCCCCCATGTAAGGTTTGACCGTAAAAAGTTACAGTGACTTCTATAAAAATTTGAAACACCTGCGTTGTTTGGTAGAGAGAAGAAACTAGACTATGTTCGACGCTGTGCTTGAAAATCACCCCCACAGGGTTGAGAGAGGCCTATATATATAAAAAAAAATTATGGAAATGAAACGAATAAGCAACAGTATAGCTTTTTCGTTACATCTTGAATTACGGTAGTTTACATCCTTTCTGGAGGTGTTACTTAATAACGTTTATAGGACATGAGTTTCACTCTAAATGTGCAACACGATTTTTGCCAATCATAGCATCCATAAAAATGTAAATCCGGTCAGTTTCTCTCTGTTTTTCCAGCATCCTACAGATATAGGGGTAGTATCTCGCAACCCGTGGGGGTGGTTTTCAAGCACATCGTCGAACACAGTCTAGTTTCTTCTCTCTTCCACATAACGCAGGTGTTTCGAATTTTTATAGAAATTGAAATTTTTTATAGTTATATCTCACATAGGGGGTAGTTTTCACACCCTCTGAGGGTTGACAGTGTAGAATGTTGATTATACGTAAGTTTCTGGTTCTATTTTAGAGTACTACGCAATTTCAGCCAATCATAGCATCCATGAAAATAGAAACCCTGCTGGATTTTACGCTTTTTCTTGTTTTTCTTGTGTCCTTTGAACTTAAGGATGGTTGTTCTCAACATTATAGGGGCGGTTTATGAAGATTACGTCGGACCTGATGTAGTTTCTTAACATTTTAACAAAACCTAGACATTTCGAGCTTTTTCAGCAGTCATTGCTGTTTTGGATCGATTTTTTTATATATGGTTTTCGCCACTCCCTGGAGGTGTGTTTCATATCTATTGAACGCACGCTGCTGTTTAACCTTAATTTGTATAATTCGATTGGTTAAGAAGTAAAAACTGTTCTCGTAGCTTAATCTTCTTTTTATCCCATTTCAGGGGTGTTTTTTGGCTCCAGCTAATGATTTTGAGGGTGTACGATTTTTTTTGACCCCGGATTCGGATTTAGCGACCGAAAATACATAGGGATACACGAGTCTGGTTCGCTGCTTTGAACTTTTTTTTTTTTGTGGGGCTGTGTTATCGGTGTACTTTAATCCGTCAGGTTTGTCATTTGACAACGCCGGGTACGTTATTAATCTTACCTCATAGTTTTCGCAGAAATTACATTTACGATCAGTAGTAATTCCTAGGAGTGGTGTAGCGTTATGGCCTCTTCTAGTATACGGGTATGTTCGTAACCATACCATTATGCTATTAGCCTACAGATTGCAATCTTATGGCAGTCCTCAACATGATTTCCTCTATAAATAAGTTCATAGGGGGAATACAGAATATGATATATATTGCCCCTGTAGGCGTTGTTTTCCTTGAACCAGTGGCACAGAGCTCTACTAGTCTTTGAACATACTCTAGTTGAGATGCTAATGTTCTTTACCTTATTCTAAGTCTAAGGTAACCAAACAATGGTTACATAGGAAAGCATGGGTTTCACAGCAGTGTACACTGTGTACAGCCACAGAAAGATCTTGGGTGAAAACTCAGGTACCTACCTCGCTGCTTCTCTACCAGAAAGCTGCACATGTCTCGTTTAACTTCCTTCCTCCTACATGCCTCTTCTAATTCAGAGTGCAATCAAGTATATCATATGTTTACCATTCACTGTGTGTATTAGCAACACCGTGCATTTGAATAGCGTTGTGTATGCTCTCGAGGATTTTGTTTGTCAAAAGCACCTTGGATATCAACAAACACCCCTAGACTAGACATTTTCATGTCTATCGATTTCTCCATCCAAGATACTACGAAATATAGTAGTACTGTTTCTCTAGATCTCCCTGGGATGTAAGCATATTAATTTCGACGCACTATACTATTATACTACTATACTATTACTGCATCTGACTTCTCGCTCGCTTAGTCTTTCCAGACCTGTTAGTACAAAAAAAATAAGGCTGATGGGCTGATATGATTTTGGTAAGGAATAATTCTTACGGCTTGATTTACGTATATGCATTACCTATAATACTTCTCTCCAAAACATATATTTTCAGAATATTTTTTCTCTTTGTCTGTATGTTTGTGCCACCGTATAACTTAAAAACATATTTTTACACGTGTAGACATCTTCCCAACTTATAAAACAGGCTGTTTTATATTATAAGTGGTTGGAAGGTAGGAAAAATGTTGGAGAACGCTGAGTGGAAATCGTAGAAAAGTGAGGGAAGTTGTTGGAAAGATAGAGGAGGGTAGTGGTAATATGAGAAAATAGTCGATAAGTGGTACAAGTAATTAGAAAGTTGGAAAAGGTAGAGAAAAATGGGGGAAAAGTTGGTGAGAGGTGTGGGGAGGTAAAAAGGTTAGAAAAAATTAAGAATGGTGGGATAGTGGAGGGAAATGGGTGAAGCATCCACGTTAGCCTAAACGTACGCATACAGCTAGTTGCAAATAAGATATGGTAATAATACTTTCATTGGCCTTTGTAACACGAGATTCAAATTTAATAAATAATAATAAATACAATCTATCCTGATAGTAAATGTCTTATTTGTTTCCTTCTGCATTAAGAAGCAGGTGAACTTTCATCCTCTTTTTCCATTTATGACAAATTGTACATATTAAAAATCGCCTACGTAAAAGACATTCGTGATTTATTTAATATATAAATACGTATTTTATTTAACATATAAATAAACATATAACGTTCGAAAAATGATACCTACGTACAAGAAGTATACGCCGTATAAAGTCATATTACTGCCTTATCTTTAATATTACCCCGTATGTGAAAGGGCAGCTTTCAGCGACCGGGAACCGCATAAAGGAATAAAATTTTATTTTAAGCACAGGCCCTGGCAATTAACCTCAGTAAGTACCTAAAACGTTATCCTATTAAAATTGTAACATTCTGAAATTGAATACTGCAATAATCGTAATAAGTAAATTCGTCTAAAATTATTTTCAAATATATTAAACTGTGTGCCTACAGTTACTGTTTACAAGATTTTCACTCTCTATTATATCTATTTGATTTAATGGAATAGTGATATTATAACTTGACAAACATTTTTAATATCCATCGTAGAAAAAAAAATGAATAAAAATACATTTCATTACATGCTGAATTCAAATATCGAATAAAACATGTCTATGCGTGTTAGGGTGGGCCGAAAAACACGAAAATTTCAATTTGCAGATGGAGTAGTTTCTAATTTATTACTATTTATCAAAAACTAATTCGGATAAATTTCTAGTCAAATCGGTTAACATCTAGCCGGACCCCCACGGCCTTTAAAATGAAAAAAGGTCAACTTTTCGATTTTTAACATTTTTCAAATTGACATTTGAAATTTTTTTATGATTCTTTACTAATGTCTAAACGCGTGTAGCAAAAGTTTTCCTGACAATAGTAGATTGTTATACAAGTGTGGCAAGGGCTTCATTTCAAAACGATGTATGAAAGTAGGAACACGAGCGCAGCGAGTATTCCTATCATACGAGTTTTGCAATGAGGCTTGCCACATGTGTGTTACATACTATTTTTTCTACGGTTGTGAAGTTATTTCTCTTTTTTAAAGTCTTTCCAAAATTTTAAATTTGCTGCCTGTCAGATTTTATTTAAAGTGACATTTTCCGCAGTCATTCTGAAGTTAGAAAATTTGACTTTGTAATTGCAATTCATGTATAATTGATGTACATTTATACAATTTAATTGTTATTACCAGTAAGTAATATAAAATTCTTTAAGGTAAACACACTATTTTATTCCGGTGTGTGAAAATGTAATCAAGGCGTGTGGCAAATTCTTTGCCGCACTGCGTGCGGCAAAGTGATATTTTCTACAGTCATTTTGAAGTTAGAAAATTTGAGTTTCAGCACAATCGTAGAAAAAATATTTTTCAGTTCCAGAGAAATTAGAAATTTTATACAAAAAAACTCATTTTCATTAAATTCTACGTTTTAGGGACAAATTTCTAATTTCGCTGGAACTGAAAAATATTTGATTTGGAAAACTTTTGCCACATGCGTTTAAACATTAATAAAGAGTTATAAAAAAATTTCAAATGTCAATTTGAAAAATGTTAAAAATCGAAAAATTGGCCTTTTCCTTCATATTCAAAGCCGTGGGGGACCGGCTAGGTATTAAATGATTTGGCTAAAAATGTACCCGAATTAGTTTTAGAGGCCTAGTAACAAATTAAAAACTACCCCATCTGCAAATTCAAATTTTCGTGTTTTTCGGACCACCCTAATGCGAATGTACAGGGTTATTCATTATATTTAGGCCGGCCTTTATTATCGTTATTATTGGAGATAGAAAAAAATTTTTCGGACGAAAGTTGTAGGGCTGTAACTGAACCCCTTTAATAAGTTGATGGAAGCACAGTGGCGTGCAGAAATTCAGGAGTGCGAGAAGCAATAATTTATTTTTTAATTGAACGCCCTGAATATTGTTGAATTTTTGAATTATTCTTTTTTTTTATTTCGAAAAAAAGACATATGATAGTCCTATATCTAACCGTTTTCGAGTTATTGAACATTAAAAATCGTATTTAAGCTATTTATTATACGAACGGAAATTACAATTATTAAAGTAATCTATGAAAATGACAAGTATTCTGTTATTAAATCTATCAGCATTTCGTATAATAACAGAATATTTGTCATTTTCATAGACTACTTTAATACTTTAATAATTGTAATTTCCGTTCATATAATGAATAGCTTAAATACGATTTTCAATGTTCAATAACTCGAAAACGGTTAAATATAGGACAATCATATGTCAAATTTTTGAAATAAAAAAAAAAAGAATAATTCAAAAATTGGACAATACACTCACTATCTTCAATAATAACGACAATGAATAACCCTGTACGTCTATAGACTGTTTCTTGTAAACGCGATAATTTCTGTTAGATTTGCAATTTTTATTACGTACATTCGCAAAGGACAATGTTAAAAATAGCTGATTTTTGGCCCCTATCCCGGAACGCATAAAACCCAGAGAAAATGATTGAGAAAGGCTCAAGATTAATAAAAATACATCTTTGTGGTTCCAAAAGCCTGGGGAAAATTTTATTTCACCCCTAAAAACATAAAAACAACCACTAAAATGCTATAAATAATAGCTTATATTGAATGTGAAAATTATATTTATTTTATGATGACTATTAGGTATCGATTCAATAGAGATAACAAAAAGGTAAAAACTACCCTATCCTATATATATCCTATAAATTTAATCAAGGTGTGTGGATGGATATTCGGGGGATGGAACGAGATACACAGCATCTAATATTAAGAAAATAGGTACCAAGGTGATTAAAAATGTACAAAATGATTTTTTGATATAAGCTGAGCCAAACCTTCAACTGTTCTTGACCTCAGCATCCCCGTTTTCAAAAACAACCCCTATAAGGGTATGAAATATTATTCGCAGCAAGTATTATTACAAAAATGCGTTTTAGTTAGCGGCCCTGGAAACCACCAAGCTACCCTATTCGGGGTCCAATTCTATTCACAGTATCGGATACTAAAAAATGCCGCGGCACTTAGTAATGCACCAAATTATTTTATACTAGTAAAAGGGACAGACATTCACTTTGTCTTGACGTGAGTATTCTTATTACGAAAAACTACCTCTGAAAAATATTTACCGCACGTAATATTACAATAGATCTTTATGGTTTTAGTCAACACATTTTTTTAATAAAGAACAAATAGCGAGTTATTTAGCAACCTCGAAAACGATCAAACTACCCTATTCAGGTGGTAGAATCGTATTCACCGCTACAAATACTAAAAAATAAGAAACAAGGTGATTAAAATGAGTCAACACCCACTCCAGTTTAGGGATGACAGGAACTATAGATAACTAATGTTAAAAAAAAAGATTATCAATTTATGAAATATATAGAATCATATGAAAATATTACAGCAACACTAATAGTATCCCTATAAAGAAAAACTGCCGTTATTTAGAGATGTTAGAACAGCATCTAGAACAGAATATTTGCAGAGCAAATTAAAATAAAATGAAAGGTTTCTATTGGTTCTTATGTTTGCATTTAATAGATAGACGTTGAAGATAGTTAATCACTGTAAGGGGTTGAAAATGATATTGGTTTATTCTCTGTTATATTATCCCATGTAAAAGTACTTCTGGGTAAGCTTCACTTGTTTGAGAAAAGGTAAAGGTAAAAGGTAAAGGTAAATATGTAAATGGTTACTTGCAAAGAAGGATCATTTGGCCACTTATTGTGTCCGCCAGGATGCACCACGGGAAGGTGATCCTTTTCACATACAACATTTTTTTTGCTATTTTTTTATCTTACTGGTGAACTAACTGTATATAGGTAGCAAAATGTTAACTATAATACAATGTGTATGTGCAGTATTATAGTATATAAGTAAATATTATATATAGATAGATATTAAATAGTGTAAAAATTAAATGTTCACACACTCAAAATCGCCAACAAGTGTTCCTACTAGAATACTTCTGCGAAACCTGAGTGTTTATTTGGTCAACATCTTTATTGTTACATTGTGTAATCTTTTAATTTCAAATAAACATTATTATTATTATTATTATTAATATTATTATATTATTATAATGTGAAACTCTCTAAAGATTTAATAAACATTCTTCTAAAAATATATAATTACTCCTACATATATGTATATAATAATGTAATAATTATAATATAATAATTTATTATTTATTTTTTATTATACCCCGTATAGGGGGTATAGGGTTGTTTTTGAAAACGGGGATGCTGAGGTCGGATAAGTTGAAGGTCTGGCTCAACTAATATTAAAAAATCATTTTGTACATTTTTAATCACCTTGGTACCTATTTTTTTAATATTACATGCTGCGTATGGTGTTCCATCCCCCGAATAAGGTATGGACAGGGGTAGTTTTTACCTTTTTGTTATCTCTATTGAATCGATACTAACAGTTATCATAAAATAAATATAATTTTCACATTCAGTATAAGCTATTATTTATAGCATTTTAGTGGTTGTTTTCATGTTTTTAGGGGTGAAATAAAATTTTCCCCAGGCTTTTGGTACCACGAAGATGTATTTTTATTAATCTTGAGCCTTTTTCAACCATTTTGTTTGGGTTTTATGCGTTCCGGTATAGGGGCCAGAAATCAGCTATTTTTAACATTGTCCTTTCGCATTTTAGTATATAGATAAATGCACTAATTTTTAAATACGATGTTATTATCATTAATTATATTATTCTTAGTAAAAACCTGTCAGTTATGCAGGAAAATTAAATGGCTTTTCGAGAATGAAATAAATAAAGCATTTAGATAAAAAACAAGTTTGTAAGTGGTTTCAAGTATTTTATAAAGTGACTGTGACAGATATTTACTGTAAACAGATATTTAGTTACTATCAGAACCGACTGCAACTTTAAGTGTGTTATTAGTTATTAGGCAAAAAATACATTTTGGATAAGTATCCTAAAAGTTTCTTATATAATGTCCTATGATCTACTAATACATAAATAATTATCTATAATTAGGAAGCACAGTTAGTGTAAATAGTATTTTTAATTAATTAGTTATTCAGAAATTAAAGAAAAATATTTATTTTTTTTATAAATCAAATCTAGTGATGCGAACGAAATGAAACTTGAGTTGGAATAATTATTTATTGAATCCATTGTTATAGCCGCTTGCAAAAAGTTTTTTTTTCCGTTCAGGCTGTTCCAGTCATCGTCCTAAGTAAAAATAGGTTTTAAATCAGATTTCTTAAGAAGCAAATAACAATCGAAATATACACTGTGGTCCATATGTAGCGAATAAATTCATTATCAACGTTATTTATAACATTTATTAGAAATACCGAAACTATTTTGATTTTAAAATTACATTTTGTGGTTAAAAATTTTCACCCCCCCGCGTGAACCTTATTTGAGTTAGACTTACAACACTTACATTCTTTAATTGTAATACTTCATCTGAAATCTATTTTGATTTTCTGTTCAGCAATGTCAACTTTCTTAATTTTGTTCACTAGTTAACGAGAAAATTACTTTTAAAATGCCACAACATGAACATTTGGTTCCAGTAATATGGAGCTCGACCGCATTTTGCAATTAAAGTCAGAGTCCATTTAAATGTAGTGTTGTTTTTGGCAAGTAGATTGATCCAGATGTCGCAATAAAGCGGCCTGCTCGTTCTCCTAATTTGACGACACTAGATTCGTTTTTTATTGGGATACTTGAAGTCGCACTTCATTCCGTAGTATCTCCCATTGAGAAATATGAAGATAGTATTTGTAAAGCTCTTCAAATGCATGGTGTTCCGAACACACTAAGTGAATAGATAACACGCATATGCTTACATACAGAGAGCCTTCCGAATAAATGTGGGGAATATAGAGAAAAGAGGAATGGCCAGTAGAGACTGTCCTATCACCCCTACTCTGAGTTATGGTCGCCGACGCGATAGCCTTCTACATCGCCTCAATGACTCTGGCTTCTTCACAATAGGTTATGTAGATGACATTACCATCTTGCTTAACAGAAACTTTAAGGATCCGTTATGCAAACTTATACAGGCGGCCCCCAAATCAGTCGATAATTGGTGCATTGGTGTACTTGACCGTACCTTAAACTGGAAGAGACATATTGAAGTTAAGATAAGCAAGGCATGTGCAGCCTTCTGGCAGTGTCACAGGGCAATCGGTAGGTCCTGATGCTTTTTATCCAGGATCTCCTTTTGGCTGTATAGTGGTGTGACAAGACCCCAAGCTTTGCTGCATAGCCATAGTCTGCTAGCCTAGAGTACAAGAAAGAGCAGCGTCTCAACTACAGCATGTTATAATTTTTATTTTTTGATTAACTATATCACAGAATGTTCAAGCAATTGCTACGTTTCCTTATGTGCTGATGATACTGCTGCTGCTGTTTCCGGAAAAGATTTCAGTAAGTTAAGTCAAAATGTAAATTGCATTGTCACTAGCATGCAAAAATATTGCTCAGAGAATTGTTTAGTTCTCAATTATTTAAAAACTAAATTAATGATTTTCACCACTCGTGAACTAGAGAAAAGCCTATTCGTAAAAAGAAATCATATCACCATCTAGCAAACAGGCGTGACTAAATTTCTTGGGTTGCAGTTTGATTCTAAACTATCTTGGAGCTATCAGATATAAATTATAATAAAACTACATTGTTTTGTCCTATGGCAACTTACAACTAAAGTAAGTCTGAACATACTGGAGTTATACTACTTTGCTTATATTCATTTCTGTTCAAATTATGGTACTGTGTGTTGGGGAAGCTCAATCCGGATTAAAGATATATTAGTCATGCAAAAGAAAATCATACGAACGATGATGACCTATAAGGGACCTCAGTTCTCATGCAGGTAACTTTTCAAAGAGTTGGGAATATTAACCATTAGAACAATTTATATTTTACACTGTGTTGTTTTTATAAAAACGAATCGAGACAAATTTGTTAAAAAACGTGACGGCTCTGAGCTAAACAGTTTAAGAATAAATAATAATATAAGCTTACCACAACACCGCTTAATCACGGTTGACAAAGGACCTTTTATATGTCCATAAAACTGTTTAATAAACTTCCAACTACTGTTAAATAAATAACGAATATTTATTCATTTAAGAAATCCGTAAAAAATTATTGTTAAAAAATATTGTGTTTTATTCTGTCAGAATAAATTGCTCAAATTTTTAGTGGACGTTTTATTGTAATACTTTTGAAATGATTCATAATATATATAAAGAGATATTACATTGTATTGTATGTTCAAAAATTAGCTTGCATCTGCGTTACTGGCGTGATGAAAACGACGCCTACAGCGGCAATGGAGACTATACTCTGTGCTCCTTTGAACCTATTGTGATGTGTTGCAACCCCTTTAATTAATTCAGATGTATTTGCACCTACTCGAGAAAGAACCTACCATCAGTAGCAGTAGTTCTAGAGTGATGACATCCGGAATTATCTAGAGAATGCTGGCGTCATCACAGAAAAATCGAGATCTGTCATTTTTAGGTATAAAAGACCGTATTCTTGGCGGGTAGTCCAGAAAGTATAGAAAGTAGAGAAATTTGATTGACAAGTGAGGTTAAGACTACAAAGTGATAAACATTGTTATTTTTAGTCAGTAAAGTGCATTTAAATTAATAATAGTATTGTGAAGTATCCAGTAAATTGTTTAATAAAGTGTGTTAGTGGTTATCTCTTGTTATAATTTTTGGAAACCACGGAATTTGCAAGGGTGGTTTCCTAGGGATGGAAATACGTTACAAATTGGTGTCAGAAGCGGAATTTTATGACAAGAGGAGCTCTGAAGTGTTCAAGAAGTATTCTCGAGGGTTAGTGCTAACACAGAGGATTAATTTACTGGACATTGTTCGAGGGTTATTTTCGAACAGGAAAATAGTGTTAAGTGCATTTTTTTAGATATTGTAGAACATTTTATTAAAACATTAGTGTGATAATTAAATCCTTTAAACTGAGAAGTGACAGAGACACTGAAAAAGACTCATTTGTGTTAGTGCGTGAAAATTACTAGAACTTTTCTATTTGGATATTAGTGGAGATTATTAAATTCTCTGAACTGGATAGTGACAAAAGACTCTGGATAAGACTTTTTCGTGCTGTTTCGAGATTTTTCTGGAAAGTTCCATTACCGATATTGACGTGGCAGTTAAATTTATTTTATTTTAACATAATCGTATGCCCATTACAACAAGAGGCATGGCTACGGAGAAACAAATGAAGGAAGTACTAGCGAAATTTACGAAGATGATGGCGCAGCAACGTCAGGAAGATAAAGAAGAGCAAGAAAGAAAACGCTAGGAGAAAGAAAAACGACGCCAAGAAGAAAGGGACGAATTAAAGAAAATGATGGAAGATCAGGAAATAAGACGTCAGAAAGAAAAAGAGGATGATGAAAGGAGCCGTCAGAAGGAAAAAGAGGATGAAGAAAGAAGACGTCAGAAAGAAAAAGAGGATGATGAAAGAAGACGTCAGAGGGAAAAAGAGGATGAAGAAAGAAGACGTCAAGAAGAGAAAGACGAATTGAGACAAATTATGGAAGACCTGAAGATACGACAGCAAGAGGAGAAAGAAGAACAAGAAAAGCGACGTCAAGAAGAAAAAGAAGAGCAAGAAACAAGACGTCAAGAAGAAAAAGAGGAACAAGAAAGACGCCAGGAAGAATTAAGGAAAATTCTGAGCGATCAAATAAAAATACAACAGGACGCAATCATTTCTGTCAAGGAAGAAGTTAAAGAGGAGATAAACAAGGTCGAAGACAAAGTAGGTGTGGTCGAGACAGGAGTTAGTTAAATCAGAGGAAAAATGAGCGAGTTCGAAGGAGAAATGGAGAGACTTAAACGATAATTGAGAGAAAAAGGAGGCCAGCTAGTAACATCATCGGGCCCTCGATTAAAACCTCCCTCCTTTGATGGCCAAAGCTCATGGACAACCTACAAGAGACAATTCGAGGCAGCAGCATCGGCGAATAACTGGGATAACGAGGAAAAGGCTATGGCATTAGTTCTGGCGTTAAGGGGCCAGGCCTCAGAGTTACTTCAGACTATCCCAGTGGAGAAACAAAGGGACTTCAAAGTCTTGGAAGCTGCATTGGACTTGAGATATGGCGACCAACATCTCGCCCAAGTATACCAGGCCCAGCTAAAATCACGGACACAAAAGGCTGGAGAAAGTTTACAAGAATTCGAGACCGCCATAGAGAGACTGGCACACCTGGCGTATCCGAGTGCACCTAGAGAATTTCAGGAACAATTAGCCGTGGGGGCCTTTTTAGATGGCATAAGGGACGAAGAGGTCAGGCGAGTTCTGAGGCTGACGAGACACCAAAGTAGCAGTGAAGCCTTGGTGCGTGCCCTTGAAGTAGAAGCCGCATATAGAGATACTCCAAAGTCGAGAGTGCGAGCTGTGACTCTCGAAGAATCACAACAAGAAACGAATCAGAACCCTATGTTGACCGAGATGCAGAAAATGTTTAGCAAATTATTCGATAAACTGGATGATCTCGGAAAGCAGGAAAAACAGCAAAACAAAGGAAAGCCGAGTGGTGGTATTAAATGTTACAATTGCGGCAAGGTAGGACACATGAAACGAGACTGTCGACAGCAGAACTCAGAGAACCGAGTAAATGCTGTGAATCTTGAAGAGAAGCAGGAAAATAGTACCAGAGGGATTGTGCTGGCTAGGGAATGCAGTGCCCCCAGAGAAATAATTATTTCCCAGCTTCGAGGAATTTCGAATAGTCTACTGTTACAAGGCTATGTGAATGGAAGAAAATGTATGTTTACCATCGACACAGGTACTACGTCATCAATGGTACGGCCAGGATTTATATCAGGCATAAAGATTACCAAGAGGCAAAATGAAGTGATCGTCCGGACAGCTATGGGGGACAGGGCTACGGTTCATGGAGAAGTAGACTTGGGTTTGCAGATTGGACAATTAAGGTTGACCACAAGGTCATCGTGGCTGACATCACGGATGATTTCATTTTCGGACTGGACATTATGGAACAGTATGCATTTATTGTTGACGTAGGAAAGCGAGTCATAGGGATTGGGAACGAATAATTCATTCTGTCAAAAGTGAACGACCAATGCGAGAAAACCAGGCTGTTGACAACGCAGGCAGTGAAGACTCCTGCATTATCCAGAAAACCAGACAAGGAAAATTGCAAGCGCTACCCTCAGGTGGGAAAATTGCCGAACATGGTTGAAGTCAACACTGTCAAGGTCGATCTTCCAGACAGTTGGACAAAGAAAACTCTGAGGCAAGAGCAATTGCGCGATGTAGAAATCGGACCCATGTTGAGAGCAAAAGAAGGGGGAACGCGTCCAGTATGGAAGGATGTTTTCAACAAAGAAGTGGGGCTGAAGGCTTTATGGTCACAATGGGATTCACTTACGGTCGTAGATGGGCTTTTGAGGAGAGCATGGGAAAGTCCAGATGGGAGGTTGCCATGCGTCTAGTGATTCCCAGGTGTCGTGTACCAGTAGTACTCCAGGAAGCGCATAATGAAACGTCCAGCAGACACTTCGGCATAAACAAGACATTGAGTAGAGCACGGGAACAGTTCTATTGGGTTAATAGTCGCCAGGATGTGGAGGCTTGGTGTCGTAAGTGTAAGAATTGTGCTGCCCGTGGGGAACCATTTTCCATGAGCAACTACAGAAATGGAAGTCGAGAACAGCCGAAGAATGACCGAGAGCAGATGAATAAAACTAGTAACCGATTGAAGGCTCGTTATGATCAGAATTCCAGTACAGGGGATTCAAGGTGGGAGATCTGGTTTGGTTGTACATCCACAGCGGAAGGAATGGAGACCCACAAAACTTCAACCTTCTTGGGATGGACCGTATACTGTTATTACCCGAATTAATGATGTCGTTTATCGGATTCAACGAAGCAAAAAGTCCAAGATGAAGATCGTACATTTGGATAGACTGGCAAAATACACCGATGATTCCAAATTGCCTGACCGGGATGTTCAGGCTTAAGGAGGGGGCAGTGTCATGTTTTGCAACCCCTTCAATTAATTCAAATGTATTTGCACCTACTCGAGAAAGAACCTACCATTAGTAGTAGTAGTTCCAGAGTGATGACATCCGGAATTATCTAGAGAATGGTGGCGTCATCACAGAAAAATCGAGATCTGTCATTTTTTAGGTATAAAAGACCGCATTCTTGGCGGGTAGTCCAGAAAGTATAGAAAGTAGAGAAGTTTGATTGACAAGTGAGGTTAAGACTACAAAGTGATACACATTGTTATTTTTAGTTAGTAAAGTGCATTTAAATTAATAATAGTATTGTGAAGTATCCAGTAAATTGTTTAATAAAGTGTGTTAATGGTTATCTCTTGTTATAATTTTTGGAACCCACGGAATTTGCAAGGGTGGTTTTCTAGGGGTGGAAACACGTTACACTATTTATAGAGGAGATGGCGTTGAGGACTATTCTGAGATTTCAATCTGTTGGCCAATGGTATATAAAGGACACGGCTACGACATATGCCCGTATTCTGGAAGAGGCTACAATATAAATTTCTCTTCTGGGAATGGGGAAGGGTCGTATCACCCCTATATATAATTTCAACAAGAACTTCAAGGTGAATTTGAACGCGTCCGGAAAAGATGAGCTGAACGAGAATCTGCACCAATGGTTAAAAAGTGGACTGTGGATCAGGGGCTGCGGTCTATTCAGAAGACCAAGATCTACACTCGAAAATGCCGCTAGGCACACATACCACTATTTTCCAGGCGGAACTAGTACAAATTCTACAAGCGGTAATAGAAACTACGAGTACAAATATCAGTGGTAAAACACTGCGCATCAACTTACAGCAGAGCTCCCCTGTTGCCCTGCTAAACAATTGTAGGACAGACTCTGGGCTGGTTCTGAAAATTAGGGCGTAGATGTGCCCACATAAAATAACAGTGCTGTTGCGGAAATTGCTATAAAAAAAGCAGATCTTGAGAAATGTTCGCAGTTAGGTCTGTAACCGCGTTCTGTGTCTAGTCTCGGATGTATCAAAAAGATTTAATGTATGCACCTCTTACCATTAAACTGCCCGACTGTTGTGGGGTGGTTTTGGGTGAGAGCTCTCTACCACCTAGGATGTTGGAATCAGGCCCGCCTGGAGACACTTGTTAACACCCAAAGTTTATAACACAAAAAGACAACTAATGTAAAGAATGTACAAATAGTTAATATAAGTATTGAGCACAAACTACTCAAGTCTAATTTTCAGCCTTGCGAGTATCAGTCCTTTTGCGGCGAAACACGGACGAACAATATGTTTTTTGTTAACTTCCTTCAGTGCCGTGAAACTATAAAAGAGCTAACAAAAAACTTTCTGATACATACTTTCCAATAAAAAATATAATTTAAGACGCTCCAAATCAACTAACAATATAACAAAGAGCGTACATTTATTTTTAAATTAAACAATCAAAATGCGGACGAAACAAGTGTCTAGCTCCGCTGGGTGAAATGACACAAAGGAATTCAGGACAACGATTAAGCGGATGCTTTAGCAAGGGATCTGAGATGGCTCTGCATGGTCCGGAACCTGCAATAGCGCTCTCGGATTCAGTCCATAGTTCCCTGTTAAGGAACTATATACTTAAACGCCACGCCGACTGATGTTGTTGTTTAAGCAGCTGCAGGAACAGTATAATGGCTTTGGCCACATGAGGTCATAAGCTAGGCAAACATTGCCTTCAGCTGACCAGGAGTAATCTGCTTATCTATGTAGGATTGCTAACAGGACACTACAGACTAAGCAAACACCTTCATACACTTACACAGATAACCCCTAGTGTAAATAGTGTAATTTGGAGGTCGAGACTGCCGAGCATGTGTTGTGGCTCTACCCTGCTTTCTCAACGAAAACAGGATCTGGGCTCCGATTAAAGAACCTAGATACATAATAGTTATCTCTTCACTATATACCTTGTTTACTCCTAACATAGTCACATTATATGTAGGATAGATAAACATAACATCCCATAAGCAACAGTGGCGGTAGGTAAATGTTTTCATTAAAATGAATTATTGCAATTCCTACATTACCGGCTCTTTATACAACGTGATGTAGGCATGCAATATTACAGTAAGATAGATAAGTAAGATAGATAATGCTTGATATTTTTCAAATTTAATTAGCCTAAACTTTGAAATATATCTATTGTTACAAATCTGTAAAATGTCTCAACATTCATAACTGTTGTGTACTTCAATAATAACACAATAGTTTCTATGTATGGTGCCTGTTCCGGTCCTATCCGCATGTGCGGTACGCTAATGTTGCCAACATAACACTCCCCTATACTTAAGCTTATAATTGTCACATATGAAATATATCAATCAGTAATGTTACTTGTCATAGCAAAGAATTTATACAATAAAATATACAGCATGTGATTTTGTAATGCTTGTACAAGTATCATGAGTTTTTAAGGTAATCTCATTAAAAGAAATGAAAAGAAAAAATTATGCACCATTTAAATTTTGTAATTTATATGACTGAACAAATGTGCTTAATATTGGGAAGTATGACATATGGCAGTGGTTTCTACTAACATCCTGTGAATTAATTTGACATAAAATTTAGCCTGAAGTTTGTACTTTTATTTTGTTATATATTTAAATTCTGAGAAATATCAATAATCCACACATCTCATTTAAAGTCCTGTCTGATATATATAACACAAATATGAAAAAAAATACAATTATTTGTAAATGAACATACTTTATCTAGCAAACAGAATAAAACAAGGTCATTGTCACAATAAAATAAATTAACTAATACATGTTAAAATGCGTCGTCAAATTCTTCTACCTCTCCCCCGACTAAATAGTCCTTAAATGTGGAGGGTATTTTCCTATGTCTAACAGTTCGACTAGAATTACATTTCGAATCATTTTTATTGAAAATTTCGTCACTTACATTTTCCCTAGGTGATTGGAAAGAGTCCGAGGTACTGGAATTTGCTGAAATAAAGCTATCATTAAGTGACTCATTGATAGGGTCAGCAGTTGGGGACTTACATAATATTATTTCTGAATGATACTCGTCATTATTTATGATATTGCTACTAGATGGTTTTGTAGGAAAAATTATTAAATTTTCTGCAGACCTACTACTCGTGTCTGGATCAACATTGGCTTGCTCTACTACGATTTTAACTGGGGTTTTGATAAAGGAATAATCGGTGTCATTGTTTACACCGGAATGTCCCGCTTTAGCGAAACGATGAATTACTTAATTTGCGTGGAGTTTCCACACAAGTCCCGAGTCTAACGTACAAAGGTACGTACTTTTTCCAATTCTTTCTGTGATCGTCGCCTCGGTCCATAGTTTTCGGTTGATGGTACGATAATCTCTTACCATGACGCTGTCTTCTATTTGAAACTCTCGGTACCTTTTGCTCTTACCCTTGTAAATTCGTTGCCAAAGACTTTCTTGACATTCTGGGTTTTTCTTCAGAAGCGAGAGTCTTGTTCTGATTTTTCTATTGAACACTAGTTCCGATGGTGATTTTTGGGTACTTGCATGTGGAGTGTTACGGTAGGTTATCAAGAATCGCGAAATCAGAGTTGATAGTGGTACACCATCATTCCTGGGATCTTCTACAGCAGCTTTAATCTTGTTTTTAAAAGTCTTAACACTGTTCTCGGCTGCGCCATTACTCATAGAATGGAAAGGAGGACTGGTGACATGTTTAATACCATTTTTGGTAAAGAAAAATTGAAGGTGGTTTGATGTAAATGGTGGTCCATTATCGCTAACCACTGTCACGGGTAAGCCAAAACTTGCAAAAATTGACCGAAGTTTTTCCTCAGTTTCTAAAGCGTTTGTCGTTTTCATGGTAAATACCTCAACTCATTTCGAGTAGGTATCGACTAACAAACATTGTTTGTTCTTTATTTTGCAAAAATCAATAAGAATGCGTTCAAACATTTTACTCGTTTTTTTGGCGGATCTTGTCGGGTTTTCAAGCAAGGAATACAGCCTTTTGTTAGCTCTTCAATTTCTGTATCTATTCTAGGCCAGTAAACCGCAGATCTAGCCAAAGACTTACAGCGAACCACACCAGGATGGCTGGCATGTAGTAGTTCCAACGTTTGCTGCCGCAGCTGTTTAGGCATTACTATTCTGTGGCCCCACATCAAGATCTATATAAAGCTCCATACATCTATAAAAATAAGGCAAAATGTTCTTACTTACGTGGTTTGGCCACCTATCTTTACTCACGTACCTGATAACTTCTGTTAGCTCTGCATCTAATTTGGTCATTTTTCTCACCATTTCATTGTCTATTCGCCAAGATTCCACCGATTCGGTGAAGTATATATATGACGCTCTACCTGCAGCTTCTTCGGATGTTACAATGGTGTTCAGTGGTACTCTAGACATGTAGTCAGCGACAGAGTTCTCTGATCCTTTTATATATTCAATTTTATAGTTAAATGACGACAGAAAAATTGCCCATCTTTGAAGTTTGTTTGCAGACATCTGTGGAATGCTGCGATGTTCACCGAAAAGAGCTGTTAATGGCTTGGGGTCTGTCCGCAGTATGAAGAAATTACCACAGAGATAATGATACAATTTATTTACAGTAAAGGAGATCGCAAGAGCCTCCCTCAAGATAGTACCTACTTAACTATTTTTCACTGGGCATTAAAGTACGAGACACACAGGTGACTGTGCGTTCCTCTCCGTTAATAATATGTGATAGAACACCACTAACGCCATTTTGTGATGCGTCGGTCGTAACTACGATTGGTAATTTTGAATCAAAGTGTACTAGACAACTATCTGAAGCTATAATTTCTTTTACTTTGGTAAAACATTCCTGACATTCTTGTGACCAAACACATTTTTGATTACTTTTTAATAAATCATACATAGGTGACAAAATGTCTGCTGCATTAGGTATAAATTTATGATAATAATTTACCAAACCTGTAAATGACCTTACTTGGGACTGATCGTTTGGTTGGGGTGCATCCAATATTGCTCTGACTTTTTCTTTTGTTTTCTTAAGTCCATCTTTCGTTATAACAAATCCCAAATATTCGATTTCACCTTGGAAGAAGGCACATTTTTCTTTTTTTACAGTTAAACCAGCTTCCTTCAGTTTGTTTAATACCTTTTCCAGATTTTCCATGTGATTTTCGTCAGTCACACCAGAGATTACCAGGTCATCTACGAAAACTGCAACAAAATCAATACCATTAAATGGCTTCTCCATTTCTCTCTGGAATATACTCGTAGCACATACGATACCAAATGGCATTCGACGTACTCTATACAGGCCTCGTTCAGAATTCCATGTGAGGATTTTACTTGATTCAGGATCCTTACTAAACTGCATGTATGCTAGTTGTAAATCTAACTTTGAAAACTTTTTATCCTTACTTAATTTATTAAAAACTTGTTCTACTTTGGGAAGGGGGTACTTCACATCCTCTAGATGTTTATTCACAGTTACCTTGTAATCTCCACATAACCTTAGTTGTCCGTTGCTTTTTAACACTGGTACCAGAAATGTTGCCCATTCACTGTTGTCTATCGGCTCGATAACACCTTCTCTCTCCAGCTTGTTCAACTCTTCGTTTACTTTTTCTTTATAAGCAAGTGGAACATTCCGATGTTTCATGAACACCGGGACAGTATTTTCCTTTAACCTTAAACAAATTTTTGACCCCGTGTACTCACCCAGTTTGTCAGTGAAGACTGTTGGGAATTTTTTTACCAACTTTTCAACCTCTTGGTTAACTGATATCTGATTTACCATCTCAATTTTAACATTAAATGTACCGATCCAGTCACGTCCTAGCACGTCGGCAGAAACACTATTTACTAGATATAGTTTGACTTGTCTGGATACATTTTTGTACTTTACGTTGGCCAAGAAGTAACCTTCTGGCTTAAATGTATTACCGTTAGTAGCATACCATCGTTTTTCAACCTAAAATCAGAAAAATATTTTAGATATGTATTTTTGCTTAAGGCGCTTAGTCCTGCCCCACTATCAATGATCATTTTGAGCTTAAAATTGTTTATTTCTACAGAAATTTTGAATGGATTCTCGGAATCCTCCCCAATCTGATACATATCTAATATGGTTTTTGAGACTACATTATTAAAATAAAATAAGTCATCATCGTCTTCTTGAATGAAGTTAACATTTTTATTATTACCACAAGCTGCTATATGCCCCATTCTATTACACATATTACACCTAGAATTCTTGTAAAAAAAAACATTATTATGAGATTTATTACAATGTTTACATTTGACATTTTTAGCATAGTTAAAGTTTCCTGTATTATCGTTTCTTCTTCCTCTGACATTTGGCTCGTGGCGTTGATGTCGCGCGCCCTCTGTTGATGAGAAGTCACGGATACCTTCTGAGGTTCGACGCTCCGTCGCTTTTGACTGTCGGCGCTGTGTGTTGCCGCCAGTATTGCCACCAGTATTACTATTTCCGCTTTTCTGCACTCGAGCTCTCCTATTCTGCGGGAAATTTGAAGTGTGTGCTGTCTTGGCTACATTTTCAACTTTCGTTGCCAAAGCCACTAGATCTTCCAACTTCGCATCTTCTTTCTCTTCGCATATTCTATCAACGATTTTTCCATTGGATAGACAACAGACAAAACGGTACCCTAATGTTTTCGTAAGCTCAGCCCCAAAATTACACGTTACGGCTGCACTTCTGACACGTGCATACCACTCGCTCACCTGTTCACCCTCCGCTTGGTTCATAGAATAAAACTTTCTTCTCTCGCGCCAGGCGCTTACTTGAGACATGAATTGGCTGGACAAAAGATTACACAGTTGTTCAAAGGTTTTTTCTTTTGGTTTTTGAGGGAAACAGAGGTCCCGTAGCAACTTATACGTCATTGGGCCTACGGAATTTAGTAAGATTGCAGCTTTCATTTTATTTTCGTTTACCTCATGGGCAAAGAAATGTTGTTCTAGCCTTTCCTCGTAGATTTGCCAGTCTTCTATCTCTTGATGAAATTCGGAAAATACGTGACTCATTCTCGTGGCCATGATAGCTACCGGAAACCGCTAACACGTGGACGAACTTCTTTCCGACAATTTTTATTTTTAAGACACCTGTTGCACGCGTACCATAAATTTACAGACTCGTCGCCAGTGTTGTGTACTTCAATAATAACACAATAGTTTCTATTTATGGTGTCTTTATTATATGTATCGTTACAGGTTATACAGGAGCTTTATGACGTGTGATTCAACTTCGCGATGGCTAAACGTAGACTGCCGGTTCGGTCCCGGTCCTATCCGCATGTGCGGTACGCTAATGTTGCCAACATAACAATAACAATTACATTTCTCTATTCTTTCTGAAAGTTTACATATAATAAGAGGTTAAATATTATACATATTTACATGGACAAATTGTTAATATTTTTTATTTGAATGCTGGTCATTTTAATTTATTATGTTTCTACACTATTGAATGGCATATTTAATAAACACACCACAAATTAGACAAGCCTTAAATTCAATGTCAAGATTGTCTGGGTGGAAGTTACATATTTAAAATAATAAACACATGCTGCTTTCTGAAGGATATTAAAGGAAATATGTATTGAAAGGATATTAAAATTTAACTGTTAGCTATTCACCTTATTACAACTGTAAATTGAATCCCATCATGTTATGACTATGAAATTTATACCTACGTACTTATGAAACGATCGATTTTTTCTTCTTTAAACAGCTCATCCTCTCCAAACAATCTAAATCCATAATCCAGATACTTGAAGTCGAAAGTGTATGTTAATGTAGCGGGCAATACTGAAGATTCAAAATAAAATAAAACAAGGAGTTGAACAAGTTCTCGCATCATACACGGTTTTCTTGCAGAGTGTAGTAACCGCCTTGCGTATGTCAAGATGTGAACGGTTTGCTATTTGAATATTTACTTTAAATTTATTTTTCCTAAAACACAGAATACAGGTTTTATATTATTACATTTCTGTAATAAATAGAAAATATTTAACTTTACTTTTTAAACAAACATATTTTACACAGTTTTTGTGGAAGTATTGATTACTTAGTGAATAACCTTTCCAAGTAAATAAAAAGGCCTTCTTTGAATTAATCTCGCACAAGAACATTTTTGTCAAGTCAAAATTATGGCCATATCAATTCATTTCAAATATATACACATTTGTTTCGATATACCCGCCCAGGGTGTTACGAACCTGATGTCTGTGCAATTTTCTTGTCTGTGATGAATATTGAAAATATTGGACTGGTTATGATAAACTTTATCTCATGAAATAATATAAATGTACTTACGTACAATTTTTGAAATATCCTTTCATTTTATTTAAGTATGTAAAATAATTTTATTGCTATAACTAGGATAATATCTGGATTATATAAAATAAAACATTATACTCAACATAAAAGCAGTAATATCATCCGTTTTATATATAGGCATTATTCTCTATCTATGCTAATGGTTAATTAAATAATATCCAAAATTACAGAACTTTCAAGGATTTCATGTATATAATAATTCTAAATTAAGTTTTAATGAAATATGTTATAACCATTTCGGTTACGCTAGGATTCTTGACAGCATATGTTATTATAAATTCTTTTATAACTCATCAAAAGCATTTGAATTTAATATAGTTATAAAATATAAATAATTGTATTCTTCACCATCAGCGTTGATAGTTTCAGCATCAGTGTTACGTCTATCCTCACTTTCATGTTGCCTTTTCTCATTGCTACATTAGAACAATCGAAATCATTAGCTTTTATTAATTTGAGTGCTTTATCCTGCTCGCTGTTTAAGCGTACTTGGGAGATTTTGCATGCAGACGTACAATTTAAAGAAGTACAATCGTACAAGTACATGGTATTAAATTTAATATGAATTCAGATGAGGTTTCTAAAGTTGTTTTTATGGGTTCTTGCAACCCATAAAAACAACTTTAGAAACCTCATCTGAATTCATATTAAATTTAATACCATCATTTATTCTTGTCCGACGCCATTGCTCTAGCGAAATCTTATTACCAAGCCATTGCTTCGTTTGATGATAAGTTCTGTAAAAATGTTGCGCAGCGGTTGCAGTAATAAGAGGAAATATTTCCAATTCGGTTTTTTCAATAAAGATTTTGAAATGTATATATTCGTCAAGTGAATATTTTCCGTCCTTTAATATGTATATAAGATAATACTTACTTCGACAGGATTGATGATCAGCAATTATGAAGCCTTATTTTAGCTGTAAGTGTTTGTTATGACAATTTTTTTTAATACAGGCAAAACTGTCACTTAATATCACCTCTTCAAAAATAAGATATAAATCAGTTCCCTCCGGATTTTTTGGTCATCATTTATAGGACAAAAATATACTAATAATTTTTGTGTGCAGAAGAAACAGTTCGTCCATTACATTCAATGAATCTTTTCACAAGACCTGGCAGATCTTGAAGCACTTGAAAACGAGATGACCCATGCATACGTGCGCACGTACACACGTACACATAATGGCTAACGCACATGGGTACATATTAATCGCACTTTCAACTAGCTAAAAACTTAGTTCTTAAAGTATCTTGGTCAATTTCCATCGTATATAGGTAAGTAAAAAATTATTGAGATTATTTGCCTCAATTATCAGCAATAAAAGAGATTGAAAACCGCACTTTTCATCTCTTCGCACCTCCCAAAAACACCTTTCCACGCACTTTGGAGTTAGGTACTCATCGATTTCTTAATATTAATTAATCCCAAAAATATTATTGATTCCCTAATGTTTTCTTTTTCCTAGGAACATTTTATATGTTTTATGTTTTACTCGTTTTATCCGAATATGACGTTAGAATTGCTTCATGATAGTGACAGTTCTCTTCTAATCTCAAAAAATAGCTAAAAATTCTTGAAAATTCACTATTTCTTGGCGGTAGAAGAAAGTATGATGCGATTGAACAAAATTAGTTTTGTACATGAGAATTTTGTTTGTGCCTCTGTCACAGGAACACAAATAAATCTGTAAATTTATATACACAAAATTTCCCTTTCTGTTTAGTATCACTTATTTATTAATCATTTTTTCTCTTGGATGACCACCCTGTTAATTTTCTTACTAAAAGTATATTGTCTTTTTCTAGGCAATAGTAATAACTACATTCTAAATATTGTTTTCCTCCGTCGTTTCTTATTTTTTTAAAGTGACCACACCTTTATATTTTTCACTAATAACATGTCAGGCTTCTTTCTCGATAATTGTGTCAACTATACTCCAGGTATCATTTCCATTACAATTTCTTAATTATTTCTTAGAGTGTTTGAGTGACCACCCTATATATTTTTCTTCTCTGATGTACATTTTTTTCATAAGAAATCCCGAAGAGTGATTTTTTTTCACGATTCCAATACGTCCCTTAGGTAGCTGAGGGAAATAAAATAGTGTCATGTGCGAAGGACCAGATGATATATCTTGATGTATATGCTTTTCCGACTACCGTAAGATAATTACAAAAGTATCCGTCTCATAAAATTCTAAAACACCAATTTACTTTAAGAAAGAAACTGCTACATCGCCTTTAGTTTGAAATCTGCAAGCAGCTCTTATGGGACAATTTCTTTCAAGCCTTAAAAGAACATTTAAAAGTGCTTAATAAAATTGTTCGCAATGGGAAAGCAGTTTGAGCAAATACAAACATATATGAGGTAATATGGCTGGAGACACAATCTTGCAACATAAGAAATAGTTTGTCTTTGTACGTTGGAAATGGGTTTTTTATTGCATTATTTGAAGAAACATTTGGCTTTATAGTTACGTTTGCATGTTATGACAATTTGCAGAAACTTTGTGTTTAGCTGTGGCTGTAAAATCCTCCATGAAATCGCGTATGCATATATACGCCCCTCAAATAAAAATAGAATTAAGTTATTTCCGTCATAAACTAGGTTTATATAAAACAGTGCCGCCATGCACTCGCAGAAAACAAATGATATCATATGGTCGTGACACTAATAAAATAAAGCGGATCCTTTTCAATACGGCTGTGCGGTTGTACAAAATAGGATGCTAAGCTTTGCCGAGTTTTGATATTGGACACTACAATCAATCCACTACGCGAGACTAGCTTCACAATGAAGAACGAGCAAATATAAATAAAAGATATGATATTAGCAATATTGCCAGCATAACACTCTCGCAGCTCGGAAAATGAGCCACAGCTCAAAAGACCGCTGAAGTATTTTATCCCTTTGACAATTTCTATTTCATCAATATAAACTGAGCTTGACTTTATTGCTAAGCCCAAATTGCCAGAAATATATTTTCGCGTGGGATCAATCACCTCGTTAAATATGAATCTCATTCCCTGTTAGTTGATTTTTCTTTTCTTCTTTCATTATTTATAACGGTAGACACTTAATATAAACGCTATTTAATTGCATGTAATATTTACAATTTGCTTAATTATTATTCTCTTCGCAAATATGAAAACGAAGAGTATATCGCATTTGATCGACACATTTCAAAAACAGGAAATATTGGTCGTAGAGAAAAAGATTTCATATCATTGTTAGTCCCTTATAATTTTGCCAAACACCACCGATTTTCATAAAAATTTGGATTCAGGTTCTGCTTACCCTCTACTCCAAAGTTGACCCTGTACCGGGGGTTGCTTTTACCCTGGGGGTGGATGCCACCCCTTCTCGGGGGGTGAAAAATGTTTCATTGAAAATAAGTGCAATGGATAGATTGACTAATTCTAAGCAACTTTTGTTCTATAAAGTTTTTTCTGAAAGTCCATACTTTTCGACTTATTCGCGAGTGAAAGTGTCAATTTTTCAACCAATAAACCCACGTTTTCAGACGGTTTTTCGCGAATAACTAAAAAAAGTAAGTATTTTATCAAAAAAATCATTAAATGTAGCTTATAAAAAAACAAAAAGAATAATGGATTTATGGTGTCTGTAGTCCCAATACAAACGGAGTAATAGCTTGTTGAAAGTTGGTTATTATTCGTCAAACGCCAATATTGAAAGTTTCAACGTGAAGTTGCCAAAAAATAATGCATTAAACCTTTTTTGAAGTGCTTGAAAAAACCTTTATTTTACTCTTCGCAAAAACGAAGAGTATATTGTATTTGATTGGCACATTTCTAAAATCGTAAATATCGCTCGTAGAGAAAAAATTTTCATATCATTGTGTTAGTGAACGAATTCTGAACAACTCTAAAAATGTTCGTCTATCCGTCCGTCTGTCCGTCCGTCCGTCACGTTTCTTGTAAGGACGATAACTTATGAAAGAAAAGTCCGATTGTATTGAAATTTGGAAAGTAAGTCAGTGTTTGGTAGAGGAAGAACCCTATTATTTTTGAAGAAAATCGATCAGTAAATAAAAAAGTTATTAATTATTTAATATAAAGAAAAATTCTCATAATTTTTGTCGCTTGTACTTAAATAGAAATCTTGCGAAATGTTATCTCCATAAACTTTTGCCTTGCAATCCAAAGATCGTGTGTTCGAATCCCACACAGGTTGGATATTTTTTTTTCATTTTTTTTTCATATAATTTTTTTTACAACAAAGATGGTATCAAAAAATTTAGGATGTCCAAAAACTAACATTATTTACAAGAAAACTGCGAATAGTATCCTATAGAATGTGTAACAATTATATAAAAAGCTCAGTAAATTGGCAAAGAGTACGTTTTTAGCTTGTTTTTATTTTTTATAAAAGTCCCTAGCATCAAAACTAAGCGAGTTATGACGAAAATAATGTTGGTCTCTATTTTTTGTCGGCGTCAAAAAAATGTAAAAATCACCCCCAATTACCACCCCAATTGAAAATAATCGTTACCACTTTACAATTTACTTTATTTATGTACTTGTAACATGCTCTAGTAGTTTGACCGGTTTAAAGTGCTTAGTTTTGAAACAATTTGAACTTGAAGTGAAAAGAGCATTTTTGTAATTTTGCAAAAAATTGCCTTTTCTTCAAAATAACTCAAAAACTTAATGATACGCAAAATTTTGTAGAGTACAAAATTGTAGGTTTTGCTTTTCTCAAAATTTTCGTTTTTTTTTTTTTGGATACAACTTGAATAACATATGGCCGTTTAAAGTTTGCATATGTTCGTAAATAGTAACTTGTTCAAGCCCTTTCAGCTCAAACCCTTTCAAAAGTAAGGGCTAAAAGAAAATTAAATTAAATTAAGCTTATAGCACTTAAAAAAACCTACAAAATGATTTTTTGAAGGACTTGATAGCTTAAAAACTAAGCGAGTTATGGGTAAAAAACCAATCACATATTTTTGCAGATATCAGAACACGTATATTGGAGCATTGATGAATACACTACACATTATAGCTATATTTAGGCACAGCATACTTACACCTATTCATAAAAAACAGAAATAAAGATTTTTTCAAGCACTTCAAAAAAAGTTCCATGAGTGTCCCCGAAAAATGCATTGTTTTTTGGCAACTTCACGTTGAAACTTTCAATTTTGGCGTTTGACAAATAAGAACCAACCTTCAATAAGCTATTACTCCGTTACTTACTTTTTTAGTTATTTGCGAAAAACCGTCTGAAAACGTGGGTTTATTGGTTGAAAAATTGACACTTTCACTCGCGAATAAGTCGAAAAGTATTGACTTTCAGGAAAAACTTTATAGAACAAAAGTTGCTTAGAATTAGTCAATCTGTCAATTTTCAATGAAACATTTTTCACCCTCGAGAAGGGGTGGCATCCACCACCAGGATGAAAGCAACGCCCGGTACAGAGTCAACTTTGAAGTAGAGGGTAAGTAGAACCTAAATCCAAATTTTTGTGCAAATCGGTGCTGTTTGGCAAAATTATAAGTATCGCCGTATGTATTTTACCTTCAATAACTGGACTATGTGTTAGTGAACGAATTATGAATAGGTTTCAAAATGTCCGTCTGTCCGTTTGTCCGTATATCCGTCCGTGTCTGCCCGTCTGTCTGTTTGTCCTTCCGTCTGTCCGACCGTCACGTTTATTGTAAGCACGATAATTTAAGAAAGAAATATCTGATTGTATGTATTGAAATTTGGATAGTAAGTTAATATCAGCTAGAGAAATAACCCTATTTTTGAACAAAATTAATCGTTAAAAAAAAATCGGTAAAGGTATTTACCCATGACTTCCCTCATTCTTTATCATACTTCTTTCATTATCATTTTTTTAAATGTCCACGCTGGCGAGGTATATTTTTCAAGTTTTTTCCTAGACAGTTGTATTAACTGCATGAGAAATATTATCATCCACCATCACATTTTTTGAAAATGTTGTAAGGGTCATATTTTTCTTCTTTGACAGTTGTATTAATTAACTGCATCCGAAATATTACCATTTTTCGCCACATTTTTTTAAATTTTCTTTTGAGTGACCACTCTGTAAACTTTTTGTGGGGGTGACCATCTAGTATATTTTTTTTTTTACATTTTTCTGCGACAGTTGTATTAACTGCATGTTAAATATTATCGTGCTCCGACATATATTTTATTTTTTTTTTGAGTGACCACCCTGTATATTTTTTATTTTTTTTCTTTGACAGTTAGTTGTTCATGCGAAATATTCGTATTTTTCTATTTTTACAATGGGCTCATTTAGCAAATTTCTTTTTACCTATTGAGTTTTAGGAGAAATGCAAAAAAAGAATATTTTAGGATCTTTATAGGCTTTAAAATTAATCAATAACATCGACGCTGCGTGACGTCATTCACTTCTAGTTGAATTTTCATTCTCCTCTTTTTGGCACTTATATACTGCATACTTTTGTGTTAAAATACTCCAATAGTATTCAAATCGCCATAATCAAGAACACATCTGGCACAAATTGCCCGATTTCAACAAAGTAAAAGCACTTTCGAGACTTTTGGATACAATGACGTCAGCACCTTGAGCGCATCGGTTCGTGTTTGAAGCAGTATATCTCTGAAACTACTTATCGGATCGACCTCAAATTTTCAGTGTTATAATTATTCAACGATTACTTCGCATAAACGTACTAAAAAGTAAATTTGACTAAATGATCTCATTGTGTTAACTACATGCGAAATATTATTCCTCTCTATTTTTCACAAATTTTTTTAGAGTAACCAATTGTGTACAGTTTTTTTATATCTTTCTTTGACAGTTGTGTTAACTATGTACCAAATATTATCGTTCTCCGTCATATTTTTTCATTATCTTTTTAGGTTGACCTCCCTGTATGTTTTTCATATTTTTTATTTTTGATAGTTGTGTTAACTGTATGCGAGATATTATCGTCCTCCGTTGCATTTTTTAATTTTTTTTTGGGGTACTACCCTGTATTCTTTTTGTGGTGACCATTTACATTTTTTTGTATATTTTTCATCTGCTTCTTCGACCGCTAACTGCATGCTAAATATTATTGTGCTCCGCTGCATCTTTTAATTTTTTTTGTGACCACCCTGTATTTTTTTCATATTTTTCTTCTTTGGCAGTTGTATTAACTGTATGCGAAATATTATCGTCCTCCGGCACATTTTGTACTAGAAATTGTTAATAGCTGAACATAAAAAATATATATTTAAAACAAAAAACTTAATTTTTTTATAACTCTCCTTAAAGATATCAGGCGGCATTATACTCCAGGCATTAGAGATCATATAGGGCCCTTACCTGGAAAAATTCATGGCAATTCTGGGAATGGGCTTACTTTACGTTTTTTTGGAGCGTCGAATCCGAATTTTTAACTTCCCACCAAAAATTCCCCCCGCAACTTCCTCAAAAATTTGAAAATAAAATCAAAAAACCGTTTTATCATAATATTATAATATTTTTTTTTCTTCGTTTTACGAAAAAATGCCTAGAAATTTGGAGAGAAGACAAAATTTGCAACAAAAAAGGTCCTTTGACATTTTAACGTTGAACGAACGGGGAAGCGCTAGCACACCTCGAAACATGATCCTCGGCGCTGTGAGCCTGCATGCGCTAAATTACACGTCGTTTCAGTCAAAGTTAAAGATTGCAATTTTGAAATTTACGGTAATAACAAACAAAATTCATACGTGCAATAATGTTACAAGGCAGTTGCAACATGATTTAATAGTTCCGAGCCTAGTTTTTGCGCAAGTTTAACTGAAAATGAGAAAAAAATGATAACAGAGATGCACTTGTCGTTTGCATTATGTATTTAATTTGTAAAGACAAAAGAAAAACTATTTAGAAATTATGACAAATGTCAACTCTTTCTTCTCAGCTTGACTGCAACCGATGACCCAGGTTCATCCATGTTACTTTGGTCGTCACTATCAGATCCGTCAAATGTGTCTCTGTAGGTTTCACTCAAGTTTGAAACATACGAAAATATTTATCAGTCAAGCTGAAAGTTAGTACATGTGTGACAAAGTTACAAATTGATTCAACTTTCATTGTTAAAGCGGATTGATTGATTGATAAAGCAATAGATTTTAATTATTGCATAGTTGCCAAAAACTGTCGGAAAAGAGAAAAACATAGTTGAATTATGTTCGGAAAATTTTTAGTTGTCTATCAAACCTAACAACTTCGGTTTATTGAGCGATTAGTTCGTTTATTTGATAGAGAAAGGGAGAGAAGAGGAGGTAACGACTAACCTGACAATTCGTCCGTGCTTTCGGGCACCCGATCTTTAGGTTCACATGGTTCCTCCAAATCGTTCTCATCACCTTGATCCATCTTCTCGATCAACAGTTCGAGTTCCATTTCTTGAGAATCATTCTCATCCAGATCCTCGAGGATATCTTCAGGAATATTCTCGTACGAATTGTTGCACTCGAGGCACATGATGGAACATTTCAATCCGCTTTTCTATAGACGAGAGAACAACTGTGGAGTTGCCGTATGATAAATGCACGCGCGGCGCCGAGGCGCATGTTTCGGGACCCACTCGCTGCCCTCCCGTTCGTCATACGTCAGAATGTCAAAGGACTCTTTTTGTTGTAAATTTTGTTTACTTTCTGAATGTCTGTGGAGTTGCCGTATGATAAATTCACGCGCGGCGTCGAGGCGCATGTTTCGGGACCCACTCGCTGCCCTCCCGTTCGTCATACGTCAGAATGTCAAAGGACTCTTTTTGTTGTAAATTTTGTTTACTTTGTGAATGTCTGAGTAGTTTTTCTCTAAAACGAAAAAAATAAACGATAAAAAAAATCAAAAACCAATTCTCGTTTTTTCTCTCTAAATTTGAGGGGGGGTTGCGGGGGTAATTTTTGGTGGGAAGTTAAAAATTTGGATTCAGCGAGCCAAAAAAACATAAAGTAGACCTATTTCCAGAACTACCATGAATTTTTCCAGGTAAAATTCTCTAATGTCTGGAGAAATAACATTAATTTACACAAGCATATTTTTAACAGTAATAATTGAATTTTAATTGAACTTAGGTAATAGATAAAACAACTTAAAATTAAAATGATCTGGATTAGAGCTGTAAAAAAAATGAAGTTATGTTAAGAATTAAATTTACAAAAACTTACCCACAAGTTGGTTATAATCAGTATGAAGCTAAGACAATCGAAACTTGAATAATATGGGGTTAGCACTAATTCGAAATTGTTTAACTGCAAAATTCTCACACACAAGTTCTCCTCCAGTATAATATCTTCGATGCTGCAAGATAGGGGCTATTGATACAGATGAGACTCATGGAGTGTCAATGTACATGAACCTCTTAAAACTAGTCTGAAGGGCTGATTGAATTTATTTTATTTTATGGGCGCCAAGTTGCTTATTCTTTATAAAAGATGGTCCAACTACTCTAAGAGTTTTTTTCTTTAACTATATATGAGACAACAAAGATAATAGATGAGATAAGAAAAAGCTGTCAAACCTACCAAAATATTGCTTGCTGTTTCTCTCCAGCTGCCTTCCAAAGATTCTCTTATATCGATGTAAAACACTGCTTAAACTCTAAACACCTCTTAATTTTTAACCACTTTATAGAACATCTCCCATTAACCTTCGTGATTCGATCGATGTCCTGAATAACAAACTTAAGGATTTAAGGAGAATCTTCTCAAAATCAGTTGTCGACCCAACACACGAAGACGTTGGAGAGATTATACTTAAAGTAAATCATTGAAACTAAGAAAATTCGAAATTATGTATACAACAGAATGGGTAAATAGCCTATCTAGCTGATAAATTTAATACATCGGAATCCGTCTTCCAAACAAGGCACGGATAGGACCCCACCCCCAAAGGGCGTTATCACAACTACATGCAACTGAGAAATACAATGACAATCGACTGACACAAAAAGTCCACAATTTAAAAAATATATATTGTGGTTATTAGATTATAGTCGATATAGTAGTATCAATGAAGGGGGTCTAGAGGGAGATGCCGAGATCCCAATTTTTGACTTTAGGACTAGTTAGGAGGTAAACAAAACTAACAAAAAAAGCTATGATTGAAACAATGTGCGACTCCACATTTTTTAAAGAACATGTCGCCATTATGTTGCTATAATTGTCCAGTAATTATAACAAAATTATCAAACACTGTTTTTTATTAATGTATAGCATCACCTAATGATCATTTTCGTCCGTTTAAATCACTTGTTTTAGAAAAAAGATTCCCTTCGCTGTATGGAAGCCGCCATTTTGAATTTTCTTATTTTGACTTCAGATTCGTAATGACCGTTCCCAAAAATATGATATCCTACGTTTCAAAAATAAATTGGCATTTTCAAAAATTAAATATCTGAATTTAGGGGTGGTATTCATCTTTTGGGGGCAACAGCAGGTATCGGAACCATATAGAAATAGAAGATGACAACTTTTACTAGAATAATTACACACAAAAAAAGTATCGTATTTGAAATTATTTCTAAATTTTACCTATTTTTCCCTATATTGTGCTAGACAGGGTGTCCCACTTGAATCTCACATCACGGAACATTTCAATCCGCTTTTCTTGTAGGGGAGATCTATAGACGAGAGAGCAACTGTGGAGTTGCCGTATGATAAATGCACGCGCGGCGCCGAGGCGCATGTTCGAGACCCACTCGCTGCCCTCCCATTCGTCATACGTCAGAATGTCAAAGGATTCTTTTTGTTGTAAATTTTGTTTACTTTCTGAATGTCTGAGTATTTCTTCTCTAAAACGAAAAAAATAAACGATAAAAAAAAATCAAAAACCAATTCTTGTTTTTTTCTCTCTAAATTTGAGGGGGGGTTGCGGGTGTAATTTTTGGTGGGAAGTTAAAAATTTGGATTCAGCGAGCCAAAAAAACATAAAGTAGACCTATTTCCAGAACTACCATGAATGTTTCCAGGTAAAATTCTCTAATGTCTGGAGAAATAACATTAATTTACACAAGCATATTTTTAACAGTAATAATTGAATTTTAATTGAACTTAGGTAATAGATAAAACAACTTAAAATTAAAATGATCTGGATTAGAGCTGTAAAAAAAATGAAATTATGTTAAGAATTAAATTTACAAAAACTTACCCACAAGTTGGTTATAATCAGTATGAAGCTAAAACAATCGAAACTTGAATAATATGGGGTTAGCACTAATTCGAAATTGTTTAACTGCAAAATTCTCACCCACAAGTTCTCCTCCAGTATAATATCTTCGATGCTGCAAGATAGGGGCTATTGATACAGATGAGACTCATGGAGTGTCAATGTACATGAACCTCTTAAAACTAGTATGAAGGGCTGATTGAATTTATTTTATTTTATGGGCGCCAAGTTGCTTCTTCTTTATAAAAGATGGTCCAACTACTCTTAGAGTTTTTTTCTTTAACTTTATATGAGACAACAAAGATAATACATGAGATAAGAAAAAGCTGTCAAACCTACCAAAATATTGCTTGCTGTTTCTCTCCAGCTGCCTTCCAAAGATTCTCTTATATCGATGTAAAACACTGCTTAAACTCTAAACACCTCTTCATTTTTAACCACTTTATCGAACATCTCCCATTAACCTTCGTGATTCGATCGATATCCTGAATAACAAACTTTAAGGAGAATCTTTTCAAAATCAGTTGTCGACCCAATACACGAAGACATTTGAGAGATTATACTTAAAGTAAATCATTGAAACTAAGAAAATTCGAAATTATGTATACAACAGAATGGGTAAATAGCCTATCTAGCTGATAAATTTAATACATCGGAATCCGTCTTCCAAACAAGGCACGGATAGGACCCCACCCCCAAAGGGCGTTATCACAACTACATGCAACTGAGAAATACAATGACAATCGACTGACACAAAAAGTCCACAATTTAAAAAATATATATTGTGGTTATTAGATTATAGTCGATATAGTAGTATCAATGAAGGGGGTCTAGAGGGAGATGCCGAGATCCCAATTTTTGACTTTAGGACTAGTTAGGAGGTAAACAAAACTAACAAAAAAAGCTATGATTGAAACAATGTGCGACTCCACATTTTTTAAAGAACATGTCGCCATTATGTTGCTATAATTGTCCAGTAATTATAACAAAATTATCAAACACTGTTTTTTATTAATGTATAGCATCACCTAATGATCATTTTCGTCCGTTTAAATCACTTGTTTTAGAAAAAAGATTCCCTTCGCTGTATGGAAGCCGCCATTTTGAATTTTCTTATTTTGACTTCAGATTCGTAATGACCGTTCCCAAAAATATGATATCCTACGTTTCAAAAATAAATTGGCATTTTCAAAAATTAAATATCTGAATTTAGGGGTGGCATTCATCTTTTGGGGGCAACAGCAGGTATCGGGACCATATAGAAATAGAAGATGACAACTTTTACTAGAATAATTACACACAAAAAAAGTATCGTATTTGAAATTATTTCTAAATTTTACCTATTTTTCCCTATATTGTGCTAGACAGGGTGTCCCACTTGAATCTCACATGATGGAACATTTCAATCCGCTTTTCTTGTAGGGGAGATCTATAGACGAGAGAGCAACTGTGGAGTTGCCGTATGATAAATGCACGCGCGGCGCCGAGGCGCATGTTCGAGACCCACTCGCTGCCCTCCCATTCGTCATACGTCAGAATGTCAAAGGACTCTTTTTGTTGTAAATTTTGTTTACTTTCTGAATGTCTGAGTATTTCTTCTCTAAAACGAAAAAAATAAACGATAAAAAAAAATCAAAAACCAATTCTTGTTTTTTTTCTCTCTAAATTTGAGGGAGGTAATTTTTGGTGGGAAGTTAAAAATTTGGATTCAGCGAGCCAAAAAAACATAAAGTAGACCTATTTCCAGAACTACCATGAATGTTTCCAGGTAAAATTCTCTAATGTCTGGAGAAATAACATTAATTTACACAAGCATATTTTTAACAGTAATAATTGAATTTTAATTGAACTTAGGTAATAGATAAAACAACTTAAAATTAAAATGATCTGGATTAGAGCTGTAAAAAAAATGAAATTATGTTAAGAATTAAATTTACAAAAACTTACCCACAAGTTGGTTATAATCAGTATGAAGCTAAAACAATCGAAACTTGAATAATATGGGGTTAGCACTAATTCAAAATTGTTTAACTGCAAAATTCTCACCCACAAGTTCTCCTCCAGTATAATATCTTCGATGCTGCAAGATAGGGGCTATTGATACAGATGAGACTCATGGAGTGTCAATGTACATGAACCTCTTAAAACTAGTATGAAGGGCTGATTGAATTTATTTTATTTTATGGGCGCCAAGTTGCTTCTTCTTTATAAAAGATGGTCCAACTACTCTTAGAGTTTTTTTCTTTAACTTTATATGAGACAACAAAGATAATACATGAGATAAGAAAAAGCTGTCAAACCTACCAAAATATTGCTTGCTGTTTCTCTCCAGCTGCCTTCCAAAAATTCTCTTATATCGATGTAAAACACTGCTTAAACTCTAAACACCTCTTCATTTTTAACCACTTTATCGAACATCTCCCATTAACCTTCGTGATTCGATCGATATCCTGAATAACAAACTTTAAGGAGAATCTTTTCAAAATCAGTTGTCGACCCAATACACGAAGACATTTGAGAGATTATACTTAAAGTAAATCATTGAAACTAAGAAAATTCGAGATTTCGATAATACCATTTATAGTGAATAACGTTCGAAATTATGTATACAACAGAATGAGTAAATAGCCTATCTAGCTGATAAATTTAATACATCGGAACCCGACTTCCAAACAAGGCCGAGATCCCAATTTTTGACTTCAGGACTAGTTAGGAGGTAAAAAAAACTAACAAAAAAGTTATGGTTGAAACAATGTGCGTCTCCACATTTTTTAAAGAACATGTCGCCATTATGTTGGTATAATTGTCCAGTAATTATAACAAAATTATCAAATACTGTTTTTCATTAATGTATAGCATCACCTAGTGATCATTTTTGTCCGTTTAAATCACTTGTTTTAGAAAAAAGATTCACTCCGCTGTATGGAAGCCGCCATTTTGAATTTTTTAATTTTGACTTCAGATTCGTAATCACCGATCCAAAAAATATGATATCCTACGTTTCAAAAATAAATTGGCATTTTCAAAAATTAAATATCTGAATTTAGGGGTGGTATTTATCTCTTGGGGGTAAAAGCAGGTATCGGGACCATATAGAAATAGAAGATGACAACTTTTACTACAATAATTACACACAAAAAAAAAATATTGTATTTGAAATTATTTCTAAATTTTACTTATTTTTCCCTATACTGCGCTAAACAGGGTGTCCCACTTGAATCTCCCGGAACTATTTTTTTGATATAAAACAGATATTTGAATTCTGTAAAAGGTATTCATTAGAATATATAAATGAATACAGTTTTAAGTACAAATTTTACATTTTACAATAATTACACACAAAAAAAGTATCGTATTTGAAATTATTTCTAAATTTTACTTATTTTTCCCTATATTGTGCTAGACAGGGTGTCCCACTTGAATCTCACGGAACTATTTTTTCAATATAAAACAGATATTTGTAAAAGGTATTCACTAGAATATATAAATGAATACAGTTTTAAGCACAAATTTTACATTTTACAGATTGAGGTATAAATGGGGTTGCGATGCAAAGAAATTAATCGATCCTAGGAACTCTGAAACAAGGTGCTTACAATTACATTCTAAGCAACTTTTATAATACGAACAATTTTCGAAAAATCTCTCTTTTTCGAGATATTTGAACTTCAATGTAATATTTTTAAGAGTAAAAATCGCTGTAACTTTTCTAAAATAAATTTTAGGCGAAAAGTCCTATGGGACATTTCTCATATTGAATCAGATTGGCTTAGATAGTAATGAGACAAATTTATTTCAAACAAAAGATAAATGTTTACTTAATTTTTTTCAAGTAAAACAAAGGTAGCTGCTACTGCTATTTGGAAATTAAGATTGTGACCTTTCTGTTTATTGTGTATTGTCTAATTTCTGTGTTATGTTGTATATTCGATTGAATTATGTTGTAAATTGTAGACATGGTTATATCTTGAAAAAAATGTGATCTTAAAAAATTACACTAAAGCCCAAATATCTCGAAAATCAGTGATTTTTCGAAAATTGTTGGTATAATAAAAATAATGTAATGCGCAGGTTCCTGGGATCGTATAATTTCTTTGCACCGCAACGTCATCATACCTCAATTTGTAAAATAACCTTTCTTAGTCGAAACTAATAGTTATTTACGTAACAAGCCCCGAACGAGTCGGCAAATTCCGGGGCGAGCTGCAGGCGAGTCCTGAAAGCTTGCGAGTCCTGGAAGCTTGCGAGTCCAGTAAAAGCACTTTTGGGATGTGCTACGTACAATATATTTTTTAAAACGTGCACCGTGTTTTACTGTAAATAACATACTATTCAGTTTACATTTTTACAATTGTCGCATTTTTGACTAAACGTCAAAGTATATCAAGTTATTTTATAGTTTTAAAGAATACATAAAACGGTTACTATGAAAATCAATTGATCGTCGACTTGGACTAAATATTTTATTAATTTTTATAAAATTGTAAAAGCTTTTTTATTCCGACCGATCAGAAAATACACCCTTTCTGGGGAAATCTTCCGCCAAAAATTAACGCTTTCCCGGGATAGACCGAAAAATGAGCATCAAAGATCGGCAAAAGCTTTTCCGATCCCTGTTATTCTCTTTTCCGATCCATGAGGTAATAAACTTAAATTACAAATTTTATACATTTTCTTTATGTCGTCGAGATTTGCTTTCTTATACGCATGAATATATCGGGAGCTGCTGTTTTGAATATAACTATTTAGTAGTTCGTCTTTACAGCAGCCCCCGACATATTCATGCGTATAAGAAAGCAAATCTCGAGGACATAAAGAAAATATAAGCTGGATTTAAATAAATCATAAGAGTTCGTATATGGAATCAAAATTATTTTAATTTTTAAAGTTGTTAATTTATTTTTTTTATATTAGTTATTTAGTCGATATTTTTGTGTCGGTTTTTTTTTTAAGTTTGTAGTTTAAGTTTATTTTATAATTTTTAAACTAAACATATACATACAACATAGCGTATTATTATATCACGAGTCCCACACAGAATTTTTTAACCTTTAAGCCGACGCGGTCCAATTATGTATTCTACTAGTCGCGCACGGTCTACAAGACCGGTTCTATTATAAACATATTTATGTGTTATATTTAATTTTAATAAAAACTGCATCAAAATCGGATCTCCCGTTGAAGAGATATAAAGCCACAGACAGGTAAACAGACGGACGGACGGACGGACGGACAGACAGACAAATAGACTCTTTTTGGGTCGGGGGTTAAAAAATTGAAAATTTTTAAAAACCCCCGACCAATGTATCTAATCGTACCAGTTTCATATGACCGAATCAAAATGAGGCCGAAATCATATTCGGCTACCATAATTGTCTGCACATTTTCAATTTTACTTTAATCGGACAATTTCTAAAGAAGTTCAACATGGCGAATTCAAGATGGTGACCAATCATCAAAATCTAATATGGCCTAAAACCTTCTCGACAAAGTACTCTTTCTAATAAAAAAAATGCATCAAAATCGGATCACCCGTTGAAGAGATATGAAGCCTATCCGATATAAAACTTATAGTTTAAATCGAATCCTTCACCATTTCTTAGAATGGAACGTATGAGCGAATATACCATACGATCAAATTATAATGTTAAAACTAAAAAATTTTGTCCGCCATCTGGGGGCGTCCGCCATATTGAATTTAATGTGACGTCATTCTTTTTTCGTATTCTTCCCAGCAAACCTCATATCATATAAAAAATAACTGGTCTGCCATATTGGATTTGGAATGACGTCACTTAGCTAACCATGCATTGTCATCCAAACTAAACGTGTATGCAAAATTTCAGCTCAATCGATTGGGGATAACTGTTAAATAAAATCTTATCAAGATGGCGACCAAACATCAAAATCTAATAGTGCAAAAACCTTCTCGACAAAATACTCTTTCAAATAAAAAAAAGTGCATCAAAATCGGATCACCCGTTGAAGAGATATGAAGCCACAGACAGACAGACATACAAACATACGCGACAAACTTATAATACTTCTCTTTTGGGGTCGGGGATTAAAAAATGCTGCCAATTTATGGTATAGGTGGCTTTGCTTTCTCCTTGCTATGGAAGCGTACTTGTGTTAATTGTTGAGATAAGTGTCAAATAGATAAATACACTTAACTTTTACGAGTTTTCAAAAGTCAATTCACAAGTTATTACCTATATTCATTATTGTTTGTAGTTGTGTTTTTCTTAGAAAATTTATTAAGAAATAATAAAAATTGAAAATGACAGTGTCGGCCGAAGAGAAAATATTGTACGTTACATGATCGAGAAACCGTGTTTCGCAGGTTTCCCCAAGCTTCCTGCGGCTCGACCTAGAATCTGCTTGGATTGAACTGCAAAACACGGTCTTGTAACGTAAATTACTATTACCGTACTCTCACAATCATTTTCTGACTGAGTGTGATAATATGCGATTTTCTGACCTAAAAATAAATTGAACAAGGCTAATTTCTGGCCGATTTTCAAAAAAGTCATGCATATACTCTACTGATTGCCTTTTACAGAATTCAAGTGTTTCTTTGAATTGTCGAGAAAATGACCCCGGAAGTTTATAGTGGGACACCCTGTATATCTAATTGTGGCATTAGAATTAGGGAAGAAAAATATATTAAGGAAAGAAACGTAATTATTTTCAGTGGTTCTATAAAGGAATCAAGTTTTGTGGAGGATTGTCGTAATACTCTAATATAAGTTTTTAATTCATTACTGGAACTTCTTAATGGAAAGAAGAAAAATGTATTCAGCGTAATGTCATCGGTTATTATTCCTATGGTTCTATTAAGGATGAAATCTAAAATCAATCAATCTACTTTAAGGGATTACGGAATTAACTAATCTAAACTTTATAGACTGTTGAGGGGTAATGTAATGCGAGGGTCTGTTTGCGAAACTAACATTATTGGCAATATCCTTATTGATATTTGTGAGAGGTGTACGCCTCGAAATGTCATTCTGCAATTGTTATTATAGATATAGTGACTAGCTTGTTGATGTAATTTCATATGGTGTATTACGTTCAAGAAAATAGATCCCGAGATTATTATTTACAAATCTCTTCCCGCATTAAAAATTAATTTTTTAAATAATTGGAACCATTTTAGGGGGTGAGGCCGAAAAAATTGTAAGAAAAATTGTCAAGTATAGCTCAGGACCACCCGAATGTGTATGGTGGTCAAAACACATGCTGCATGATACAGGTTACAGGGGCAAAGCGATTTTGTCCCACATCAATTATGGAAACAAAGAAAGCTAGAAAGCCAGATGTAGAGGAAGTACATCTGTATCTGAGGAAAGTAGTAGCACTTAGTGCCCTAAGGATGCAGCAAGTACTCAAGTTCAAACCAGGCGATCTCGTTGGTCATCCAAGAATTTTGGAGTTGACTCATTGCAGTCAATTACCAAACCTACTGACTCGATTCCAACCAAATAGAACCCACACTGAGCTTGAAGGACAGAATTATGATAAAGAAAGCCCGACAAAAATTGCGAATGGGGGGTGATTTTAGAGGCTTTTGCGATCGTTTTCCCGCGGCCCAGAAAATCCCCTCTTCGAGAAAGCCCAATTTTTTGTGAATTCCCCATTTTTATCATGAATTATCGCATTAACAGTATAATATTCCGCCGCTTACCTGTGCGATGAGGGTGTTTGAAATATGAAGTTGTATGTCTGAAAACAGAAGTTTCTGTTACCGTATAGGCCTATATAGTAACATATTGCCGCTGAAATCTCCGTCTGGCTATTTTTATGGCAAAGATAAATTATAACAGTTTTTACGTAAGCATCGTCATCATCATTGAACATGGGGAGATTGATCGTACCGTGGCATACTTTTGCATATTTTTTATTGTTTCCTGAAAATTTGAAAACCGGTCAGCAAATTGAGAATTTTAATTGAGAAAAACAATTCCTTACCCAATCCGATGTACTTCTCATAATCTTCTCCCAAATGGTCAAAAGTTTTCAGAAGTCTAATTTCACTTGTGTGCATTGTGACCACTTGTCACAACTCGACCCAGATTCGCCATTTTCTTCATTATCTCTGAGCTCCGAAAGGATACGTAGCTGTTGCCGTTTGTTGCCCGTTAACAATATGGTGTTTCAAAACCCCTCAAAGTTCACGTTATTTTGGATCATATTGAGCAATGCTTAAAATTTCTCTCGGGCTCGCGCTCGGGTCTGGGAATCATGTCTGAACAAGCAGGGGAAGCGATTCATCGAGAATTTCTGAAATTTTGGGATAAACACAAAATAAATATGATTGAAGGAAGATCCATCATATATTGAGCGATTGCAAACAGCTGTTGTTGAATTCTAATCAAGACACATTTAGTTATTTTAGTTATATTTTAGTGAAATTTAAATAGAATATCATATGATTGTAGAATAAATAAATCCCTGGATTTATAAAACAATTGTATTTTCAAGGGTTATTTGACTTTTATTTCATCAAAAAATCCAAGGAAATCTAAAAGAATTTGTCCAAATTGGTGGAAAAACTGTTATAATTTATTCTGGCCATAAAAATAGCCAGACGGAGAGGCAATATGTTACTATATAGGCCTACACGGTAACAGAAACTTCTGTTTTCCGATATACAACTTCATATTTCAGATAGATACCCACATCGCACAGGTAAGCGGCATAATGTTGTACTGTTAATGCGACAATTTATGATAAAAACGGGGAATTAACAAAAAATTGGGCTTTCTCGAAGAGGGGATCAGCTGGGATTTTCTGGGCCACGGGAAAATGATCGCAAAAGCCTCTAAAATTACCCCCCATTCGCAATTTTTGTTGGGATTTTTTTGTCATAATCCTGTCCTTCAAGCTCAGTGTGAACCTTGACTGTCAGCTTGCTCTACTGATTGAGAGTCGCCAATCGAGCAGGATCGAAGTACTGCCGTTGAAGAGAGGGTCGCTCATCTGGTACATATATGGATATAAGATGGTTGTAAGGATAGGCATTGGCAGAATGTGTTGTTCATAAAAGATCTTTTAGGTCGCGGTGAAGAAAAGCTAAACAGTCAAGCGATCCCTTAAACAATCTACAGTTATCAGTATTATAAATATTATGTAAGGACTTAATCTAACCTCTAAATAAAATGTAAACTAACCAAACTTCTGAGTAAAATATGAATCTGAGATTAGATGTACACGGAAGGGGAAGGATTACAAATAATACTTTCAATTTAACTCAAGGTGCCCGAAAGAATAACAAGAACAACCGAGCGTCTTAACCATGATGTCAAATCTGTCCTAATGTTTATTCACAAATAACGGCGCATGTTAAGACAAATAACGTTTATGGTAAACTCTCAATAATCTGGGCATGCTTATACGTTAAAATAAAGTAAGGAAAATGTGGTACGTGCCTGCGATAGCTCCCTATTATTTCTCTGGATTTAATATTTTATTAGACTATTTCTCGCATATAAAACGTACCTTACTAAACTATATGAAAGGAACAGGAAAGATGTAATTAGTATGGTTTTTTTTTTTTTTTTTTGGCGAGGGGGGGAAACCCACACGGGCTGCCTATCCCAACTAGGAATAGGTCTGAGTGTCAGGCTCTAACTGACTAAAACCCCTCCTCTTAGGGCTCGTCTGTATGAAATACTCCGAATGCACTGCAGCCTCCTGGGCTTATTGTGCTTACCCAACCTTAGTATGGTTACAAATCGTCCACGCAGTCTAATATATAAGAGGATTTACGTTTCTAATTATCGTTAAAATTAAATGGATTTACAACAAATAAACTTTTCACTTGGATAAGTTTGTTATTGGATATTTTAGGTAGGAAATTACAGTTCCACTTCTATTGATTGCTGTTATAATATTATTACCAATGCGACCCAACTCTGTTCTAAACTGTAACCTAAGGGAAATAGCATACTAATGATATCGTCTAAAGTGACCTATCTTGTTTTGTTGACATTGGAATACGTAAGGAGCTGACGTTTACATTTATCCAACACTAAAATAATGGAGTGTAATAATCTATGTAAAGCTGGGTCCGAAAGTAATAAGGAATGATTATGATGAGATCTCAGCTAAACTATATATATTTTTACTCAAATATATATCTTTTCTAATACTGTTGCAAAGTGACAACACTTTCAATGTTACTTTAGTTTTGAAAAGTGTTTTTCTATATGACGAGTTAAGTATACGATTGACACTTTTTATATACTAACCAACAAAGAACTATTTTCTGAATTTTCTGAAATTGCCATTTGCGAAACTCCTAAATAAATAAAGCAACCTAATATTTAAATAAATTTTATTTTTTTTTTATTATATTTTTAGTAGTTTTTAGTGACTATTGTTTTCACAAATATTCTAATTTTCCTGGAAAGTTTCGGATTAATGAAGAATAAGTCTAACCACAGTTACTTTGTTATTTTTATATTTTTTTATAAAGAACAATAAATATGCATACAGTAGCTTTTTAATCTTCTTAATTTATTTCAAAACCATATTGTGTTAGCAGAATCGGCCGCATCAATACTTGGAATCTTTATAACATCTTTGATGTCTGTACAGGATTTCCATTTTTTTGGCTAAAGTGAAGTCTTATCAAGTGTAGTATATCTACATAATTAAAAAAAGAAAATCCTCCTTTGTTAAAAGTTATAACATATTTGTCGATTCTGCAAATTTTCTCAAAATGAATGTAGCCTCCTCGTTTATATTTTATTGTTTAGCTGTGAGCCGAATTGAAAATTGCGCGACCTAAATGCGTGGCACAACAAAAACGACCGAATTGTCACATTTGGTTGTTTAAATCATTATTTACATTTAGTAACTATTGAAATGAATTTAGGAAATTCACATCGTGTGACGATTGTAAAGAAATTTTCTTATAGGACAGGAAGTGTTTCGACCACAAATTAGAGTTTGATACCTATGCGAAAATAAAACGTTTTTTTCCCTCGAGCACTCTTAATGCATAAACAGCTCTTTCTTGTTGCAAATTAAAAAAAAAATGTTATAGGAAAATATAAGAAATTTTTCACAAATAATATGATTCTTAAAAATTGACTTCTAAGAATCGTTTATTTAAAAGATTGCAAATTATAATTAGAAAAATTCGAAAAATATATGTTCTTTGTCACCCGCTCTACAAATAACCTGACACAATTTTATATAAATAAGCATTTTAAACACATTTAATGCAAAGAATTCATGAAAATGGTATTTTTGTTTTGATTTTTTTGCTGAGAGACCATAGCTTTTACAATAAAATGTCAAGAGAACGAATTTGTGAGTTATTAAAGGTCTTCATTTTTAACCTAATTTTTGAAATTGTAAGTAAGAGGAGGATCAGAATTTTCCCCGTATGATTTTTTTATATGCTCAGTTATAGTAATAACTAATCGATTGGCTTAAGGAATTTCTTCGAAAAATCTTTTGTAAACTATAGGGTATACAGCTGCCATAATTGCAATTTTATTCGGATTTACGTGAAATTTAGTACATGGGGATTTCAGGAATCTCTGATAACGATTTGATGTTAAAAATTAAAAATTCAAAACAACGGAAATATTTTTTTTATGTACTGTCGTGCGCAAAAAAAATGGGATAAGTCTTATAACGTATTTTTGCTAAAATCTAGTTGTGTACATCTAACTTTAATTTTTGTGACATTGTCAGTTATTTGTCAAAATTCATTGCAAGTGTGCAAATACAGACAGATTTACATTAGAAAAAAATAGTTGTCCTATTTTTTTTTTGCTCACGACAGTACAAACTAAATTAGAGGCTACTAAAAACGGTAAAAAAAAATGAATCACTAAAAATTATGAAATAAAGTTTCTCCAACTATTTATTGAAGAAAAGTATAGTAGATGGCGCACACTTAATGACGTCTAACCCCAAAGACTCCGTCCTGTAGCTAACTAGTACCTTATCATATAGAATCACTTGTTTATTTCATGTGCGTAGCAATGTTATTTACATTTATATACTGGGTGTCCCACTTTTCATACAATTACCCTCATATCTCGCTCATCTGATATCCGAATATTTTGAAATTTTGTTAGTGAATATACTTATAAACTGAGTCTTTAGATGCAAGCACATTTTGTTTTTGTTACAGGTATCGAATTTAGGATGGAGAAAGGGGGATTTTAAAAAAAAAGTATTAGCGATTATTATACTCTTCGCAAAAACGAAGAATATATTGCATTTCATCGGCACATTTCTAAAACCGGAAATATCGCTCGTAGAGAAAAAAAAATTTCATATCATTGTGTTAGTGAACGAATTCTGAACAACTTTCAAAATGTCCGTCTGTCCGTCCGTCACGTTTCTTGTAAGCACGATAACTTAAGAAAGAAAAGTCCGATTGTATTGAAATCTGGAAAGTAAGTTAGCGTTAGCTAGAGGAAGAACCCCATTGTTTTTGAAAAATCAATCAATAGATAAAAAGTTATTAATCATTTAAATAAAAAAAATTTTTTTTCAAAATTTCTGTCATTTGTACTTAAATAGAAATCTTTCGAAATGTTATTCTCTATAATTTTTTTTGTTTTTACATTTTACCTATATATTTCATAATTATGTATCTAATCCGTTGAAGTAAATTCTTGAATGATATTCATTCAAGTTTTCTGGTAAGATGATATAGCCCAATGGCTAAAGCATTTGCCTAAGGCGGACAGGTGTCCTAGTTGCAACAAGCATTATCGTTAAACCAAATCGAACCCGCCTCGTCCAACCACACATTTTTCACGACGCTACGCGCCGTGGTTGTCTGGTTGGCTCCGGGCCGGGATCCGATGAGGTGCATTCTTGTAACAAGAAATGTCAAATAAATTTGTTTTGTTGTTGTTTTTTTTTTGTTGTTGTTGCCTTGCAATCCAAAGGTCTCGTGTTCGATCCCTCGCATGGTGATTTTTTTTTCATATATTTTTTTTCCACAACAAAGTTGGTATCACAAAATGTAGAATGTCCAAAAACTAACATTATTTACAAGAAAAATGCGAAGAGTATCCTATAGAATGTGTAACAATTATATAAAAAGCTCAGTAAATCGGCGAAGAGTATAATGCTTCCACTAGTTTAGAATCTTAATCAGCACCTTTAGAAAACCCTTTGAACAAGATCACATCGTAGTGGATTTAAAGGTGTTTAAGATAGGGGCCGCGAAAAAAACAATTTTTTAAACTAAAAATAACTTTTATCTGTAAAACGGATTCTCAAATGAAAAAAAATGTATTCTTCATTTCTTGTTCAGAGTAATGTATTATACTACTGTTTGAATTGACATTATAACAAAATAATTATTTATATAACAAGGCAAAAATTCTAATTCTAACAAATAATCTTCAATAAAGCCTAGGTCAGCCATGAAAACATGAAGTTATTACAAGTGTCAATTTATTGTTAAACGTAAATAAGTTAAAAATTCGTGTGAATGCTGGTTTAATGTTAGATAAGTGTAGTGTAAATTTTTGTGTAATAAATATGGTTCGGCGTTTAATAACTCGAGAAAAAGTGGAGTTGATTCGTCTAGTCGGAAATAATGCCAGATCAGTTAGACAAGCTGCTGTTGAATTTAATTTACAGCATCTTGACTATCAGCCTCCAATTAGCCATATATTGGTAGCAACCATCAATAATAGTTTTACCAATACAGGAAATGTATGTAAGTTAAGACCAAAAAATTATAATTTACAAAATCGTCAAATTGAAAATGAAAAACGCATTTTACAATATTTTAAAGAAGATCTAATATAATGCATTGAATCCAAATATTAGTAAGAACATGGTTTGGCGTTGCTTGAAAAAATATAGGAAAAGAGCAATCAAGCCAAAATTTGTACATGCCATAGAAGACGGTGGTACAGACAGAAGATTGAATTTCTGTTCTTGGGCCAAGGGTGAATTTTTAAACAATGTAAATTTTCTGAAAAACATCATATTTACTGACGAGGCAACATTTACCACCAATGGGATAGTATCCTCCCAGAATTGCCGTTTTTGAGCTGACGAAAATCCCTACTGGTTTATCGATACTAAAAGGTAATATGTGTCAAAGTTAACGTTTTGTGTAGTTTATGGAATGGTCAGATTATTGAGTCTTTTTTCATTCCGAGATTGAATGGGGAAGCCTAGTCAAATTTGTTGCAAAATCAAATTCAACCCTTTCTCAATAATCTGCTGCAAGATGTCAGAAGAGACTTGTATTATCAACTTGATGGTGCCCAGCTCATAACGTTGCAAGAGGTTGGCCAGGAGACAATTTTCCAGGTAAATAAGTAGGTCTAATAAGTCAAATGCAGGAGTTTCCCCCTAGGTCTCTGGCCCTGACACCACTTGAATTTCATTTGTGGGGTCGTTTAAAAATGTTAGTGTATAAGAGCAGACCACGTAGCCAAGAAGATTTAGTGAACAGAATTAGACAGGCATGTGTTGAAATCACTTAGGCAGAGATTAGAAAAGTTAACGTAAAGTGACCATTAGGCGGAGAGTCCCGTCTTTTGAGGTGTTGTCCAGCATTGGTTTTAAATTTCGCCCCCCCCCGCTCATCAGTTGTTCATTTATGAGATTTTGATAAAACATTTTTTTTCAGATTTCTCCCCCTCGCTTCATCAATTTTGGGACCTAGATAAAAAAAAATTCTCAAGAATTATTAAAAATGTATTTATGTCCCGCATTAGCAAGATTCAAATATGGTCACTTCAGTTATACGCCATATAAGAAAAAGGACTGAGAAATGTATTCGAAATAATGATGGTTACATAGAAACGCAAAGAATTATATAATTAAATTGACACCTGTAATAACTTTCATTTTCATGGCTTACTTAGATCTTTACTGAAGATTATTTGTTAGAAAAATGGTAGGTATGTACGAATTAGAATTTTTGCCTTGTTAAATAAATAATTATTTTGTTGTAAAATCAATTCAAACTAGCACAATACATTATTCTGAAGAATACATTTTTTTTTTCATTTGAGAATCCATTTTATAGATAAAAATTGTTTTTTTGACGGCCCCTATCTCAAACATTTTCAACCCACTACAAAGAAATCTAGTACAATGGGGTTTCCAAAGGTGCTGATTAAGTATATCTTACTAGTTTTTTTCTAAGAATATCGCTAATAATTGTTTTCCGAAAATTGACCCCCTTTTTCCATCCTAGAATCGTCTGATTAAAATCAAATATGGTTACGTTTAAAAGCTCACTTTATAGGTATGTATTCACCATCAAAATTTCAAAATAGGTATTCGGATATCAGATGAGCGAGATATGAGGGTGGCTCTTTGAAAGTTGGACACACTGTAGAGTGTATATAACCAAATTTATATTAGACCATGTAAACCATACGTTAACCAGTCGATAAATAAAATTAGTAGTAATCCATCAACGAAGGTTTTACTAATAAAATATTTTTTTTGTGCGACGTTTAACGAAAACTGGCACGTTTAAACTTATACTCAACGTAAACGCTTTCGACTTCTGATTTTCATGATTTAGTTCTACAAATAACAATTTAAAGATACTAAAAAGGGTGGCTATAATAAAGTTCTACTTGGTTATTAAGTAATTATCTTGGATTTGTATTTGGTTTCTAATAAATTTAATTTTAGACTGTTATATCTGTATATTATATATTATACATATTTAATTTTTTTTCTTTTAAATTAAGTTAAATTCTAAGATGTGGTTTATAAATCTTGGATCATATTTTTAATTTGTTCAAATTATTATCGCATTAGCAAATCTGAAATAGTAGATTACTATTATCCTCATAAAAGGAATAAGGTGTTTTCAACATTGAATCTGAAAGAATTTTCTACATTAATTAATTAATAATTCTTTTAGTGCATTAAAAAAAATTGATAATAATTTTTGTTATCCATTACAAATGATTATTTATAAAGCTTCCTTGAACCTGCTTGTAAAAATTGTAAAAAATAATTCAGTATCGGATAATATGCAAATACACTAAATGTCGACGTTAAAAAAGGTACGTCACCCTGCTGACAAAATGTCAAGAGACCATTGCTGTAGAAATGTTTGTGCTCTTTCATTCAACTAGTCGTCGGAATGCATTGCGTTTTCTATTGAAAATTGAACAATCTGCCAAATTATTCATGTGTAGCTACTACTAGTCGCCTCATTTGGAAGAATTTACCAATGAAATCAAATTATAAATTTTTTTGTAAAATAGGTATGTTGAAAGTTTTTTCCCGTCTATTATCTAAATTAATTGGCTTATCTATCTATTACCTGACCAAAGGTATAAAATTTAAAAAATAAATAAAACAGACTTTTGAATCTTTCCTTAAAGGAAAGTTGGAACTAGAAACACTAAATATTACAACTTCATCGGCGTCTTGTAACTAAATTGACATCACCTGAGAATTATTAAAACTACTAAGGCAAAAACATTTTCAAGCTAGATGTTACGAGACGGGATATTTCATCATTTCTTTTTTTTTATTAAAGAGAAATTTGCATATATATTCGGTGTAACGAAATTTAAAATATGTTTGTCACCGTTAAGGTGCTTTAATAATTTAATAATTTACTTTACCTCCGTTAGAGTTTCAAGTAATTTCATTACAAATTGAAGTACTTTTTTATTTGAAATATACTCACAAACTTTGGATATAAATCTGGAAGTTCCGTATTTGCCACAAGGTGACGATAACGATCTATATCCTACCGAACCCATTATTTTTTTCTAATATGTCAAAAGAACTGTGTAACTGGTACAGGCAACCTTTTATTACATACTAAAAGATTAGTTAGGAATTTATAATTTCACAAAACGAGATAAACATATTAAATTACTGACAATTGTACATCGTAAAAAAATTTAATATACACGATGATCCAAATTTTATCCGGAAAATTTTAGAGAATATACAGGGGGGATCCACATAATAATGATGGCGAACAAATTGAAAAAAAAAAAGCAATGTAAAAAGATGCACCACTATTTTCTGGTCGACTGTATTGAAATAAAACCAAATAGAACAGCTAATAATAAATTCAATTCGAATTACCAAAGCTGATAGCGGTAATGTGAACAACAAGAATTTGGCCCTTAGCTTAGCTTTAGCTTTAATTTTATTATTTTAAAATTTTGAATTAATAAAAAATTTAGTATATACATGCTGCTACGAGAGGTCAACCGCACCCAAAATTTTGTACACCAGATTTCCTCTTTGACGAATATTATACAGATTTCCTCGGATTTTCTCAAAGATTTCCTGAGATTTCCTCGGATTTTCTGAGATTTCCTCCAGATTTCCTCGGATTTCCTACTGAGTGTATACCAGATTTCCTTCGCAGTTTGTCCATCGTGCTGCTATAACAGCCTTCCAAATTTTGTTTGCCCACCAGCAAAAACATTCGTGTACTTCTTCTTTTTCTTATTCACAACAACTTGGGAGACGTTTTGTGATTCATAAATTATTCTAGTTGGCCTTTCTTTATTGTATGGCATACCTGACAGCATTATGCCATCTGTCGCAGTTGCCCTTTAAGCGCACAGCTATATCCCATTAGCTTCTTGGATGCCTCAACCCAACCTTCGCTTTTTGTAATTTGAACTATCAGCCATTCTATATTGTTCTCTCTCCGGTTGATGTGACTAAAAATTGAGAGAATATTTGAGAATATGTTGCTGGACGTATTTCTTGGAGAGTCGAGGTGTTAGTTCGATGGTCTGCCCAGGGAACTCGTAACAAACATCTCTAGGCCAATATCTGTAAAGTGCCAATACGTCATGTATCTTGCCTACTTAACGGTGTATGTATATGGAGAAAGCTGCGATGTTAGCAAATCGGCGTTTGTCCATGTTGGATCCAATTTTACAATTCAATACATGAGAACATAAATACATAAAAATTGTTTTGGAATAATAAACGAAACAAGGGAAATGCATTTTTTTACAAATGCAGCTACACCATGTTTTAGACCCAATATTAATTACTTATACAAGATTTAACCTTTTAAATGAATACAGTGACGAGCCAAAGAGTTCTATATCTTTATGGAATGAGTTTTCTGTTCGGAGTAATCTGCTTATGGACTCATTTTGATCATAATTTGTAAGATGAAAGGGTATTTTAAAAGAATTCTGAATTTCTTGTTCTACGATCGTTTAAATTAAAGCTAATCAACTGAAGTATCCCTGGACAGTTCATATTACAATTAATTAATTTATGCGAAAAGTATAAACCGAGTTGCACTCTTCTCCGCTTAAGTGATAGAAGGTTGAGTTCGCTGGATTCTATATCACACTGCCATATTCTAGTAAACTCCTTACCAGAGAAGAGGAGGGCAATTTGTATGTTTTAATAGAAAATGTTAGAGTCCCTGTTGATGCAACCTAATATTTTCAGTGGTTGTGTTGTGAATTTTGATATATGAGGTTTGAAAGTCATCTTGAAATCGAATATTACACCTAAATCTTTTATAGAATTTATCCTGTTTAAGGTAACATTATTGCGATGGTAGTTGAATATTACAGGATCATTGCCTTTCGTGAAAGAAATTTGATTACACTTAGCAAAGTTAAGATGTCACACCATTGAACTAAATTATCGAGATCACTTTGCAAAAGAGAGGCATCACAAGAGTTGTCAAAGATTCTGAATACCTTCAAATCGTCAGTAAACATTAAATAATTATTATTAATGAGTACCTCGCTAATATCATTAGCAAACAAGTTAAATAATAACGGACCGATATGTGATCCTTGAGGAACACCGGAAGTAATAGAAGATGCATAAAATCGTGCTGCTCATAATATATGCACATGCAGTACCCCATGATATTTTTGTAGTGATCAAGCAATCAAGAAGCTTGGGTATCTCAGATTGGATGCAAATGGCTCGATAATTCATGATGTCATCTCTTGGATCAGATTTGTGAATTGGTGTTAAAAAGCTATTTTTTCAGAACTCAGGGAAAATGCCGGTGTGTAATGACAAGTTATAGATTTTATGTAATGGTATCGCTAATGTAAATACACATTCTTTTAGAACGTATAGTGGAATGCCATCAGACCCAAATGATAATTTATAAGGTGCTTGCTCTATAATTTCAGTTAAGGTGACAGTGTAATAGGTGATAGGCTACCACTAAAATAATAACGCAAGGCGACTACTCTGCACCAAGCAATTAAAACCAACTGGCGAAAGGTGACTCATTAAACTACAGCCGTCCATCTATATAGCGTTCAATAATATCATCTATTTAACAGTTTTTACGCACCTTCTATTAGACTTCTAATCACCATTTTAGTACAATGATCTATTAATAGGTGGAGTCACAGTCACCGCTCATATAGATTTCAGTCGTACTATGTTTGTCTATAAACAAATGTAATAAGGATGCTGAACGTTTAGATAAGAATGTTTTTTTATATTAATATATGCACCTCTCAAGGAGCCTATCAACAATTCTGTGTTGGCTATATAGGTATAGTTAGGAATTTAACGTTATAGTAATTTTAATGTGATCAGTATTACTTAATTGGTTCACTGTGAAAATTCATTTATCATTTATGCGCTGCTCTACAATAATGTATGCATATAAAACGCAATGTAAACTGTGCACCGTCTAAACCTCACTCGATTCTGACACGTACCGTAACAAACGATGAGAATCTTGTTTGTTGATCTCCGTATAGTGCAATGCTAGTGACGGCATGTACTATCCAAAGACATGTTTACAAAAATATTGCAGAACATAGTTTCTCCTACAGTCGCCTTACGTTAATATTTTTTACCTCTTTAATATACAATACAATTTTCAACATTGCTACTGATATGCAATAAATTATAACTGTACATTGCATGTAAATAAAATATTCTATGATTACATTTCTGATCAATTTTCAATAAAATGTCAATACCGTACACTAGCATTCTATTATTTGTGCAGTATATTTGAGAGAAGTTTTATTAAATAAAGCTTCCATCATTAATTGATGCAACAATATTTGATGTGATTGATAGATACATAGGTAGATAGACTTTAATATTCATCCACGGAGTAGCAGCATTTACCATACGATGATTTAAAAGGTTTTGATTTAAACTGCTGTGTATTTTTTGCCATTTTTATATATAGTCGTATTGTGTTCATGTTTGTCGCAGTGCGTTGGTAATTCATTTTTTATACCATATATATATAAATATAAAAATAACTTGTATAAGTAAATCAATGTAACAGTTAGCAGTTTGTTGTTTTTGAAAGTATCGCGACAAGATTCCCTGTACCCCATTTAAATATTACTCACTATACTCTTTTTTGCATTACAAAAATTCTCTCCACACTTTGACCCCTTGTTATTATAAGCGATTTTTCAATAGAAGAGAGCATAATACACGTCTATTAGAGAGTCTAGATCTAAACTATTTTTCAGCATAGTGATTGCAAAGCATGATTGATTTAGTTTGGCACAGAGTTGATCAATATGATTTGTCCAACCGAGATTTTCATCCATAATAACTCGTATGTGTTTAATTGATGATTATTTAGGTAAATATTTATATTTTTGTAGATATTTTTTCCATGGGTTTTAAATAATACGCATACAGTTTTATCATAGTTAATCATGTGAATTAAACTGACCAAGGACTCTATTGACTATCATCAAGTTCTTCCAAACTCCTAGACGAAACAATTATTGAAGTGTCGTCTGCATACATAAAGATTTTTCTATGTATTATAGACTCAGGCAAGTGATTTATGAATAGTAGGAATATCCACCACTACCACTACCCCGAGGGGTTCCTATTGATATATCATATTGAAACTAAAAATATTAAACACAAAACATATCAATGTATGTAGGTAAAAATACAGTTAAGTACAGTTTAATAGTGGTTTTGACCTCTTTCTAAAACCAAACAAGTTGAAACTGCATATATGACTATAGACGGTGGCTGCATAAAATCTCACCTGATAAGATACATTAATGAAACCATCTTGTAGCGAAAATAACATGACAGAAACTCTAAGAAACATAGAGTTGCCACATTCTAGCCTGGAAGGTACCCCGTGGTTCTTAAATACATACACCTATTTTGATCCCAAATTTATATGATAAGATACACGAATGGTATTTCTACGTAACGATAGAAGTCAGTTAGACGAATAAAAGACAGCCGTCATTTAGGGTGTCTGAGAGGCTCTCTTACATCACCGACTACATGAATAAAACCAGGGATCCCGCTCTGCCCCATATTTGGTATTTAGTAATTTAGTTACACTAATCTTCGGTTTTTCGCTAAGCGGTTTTTTTTGAGGGGGGGGGGGGGGAGGTGATGGGACCCCAAAATTTCGACTGTAGAGGAAAAATTCTTTTGAGCAGCGAAATAAATTTTCAAAAAAATCCTGCCCGGAGATGGGGGGGCAGGACCGACACCCGCAAATTCTCGTAGGGACCGAACGCTTCTTTCTGACCTGACCACGAGACGATCTATAAAAAACAATCCGCGGGAAACTGAAACGGAAAAGGGGATGAAATGGGAAGGGAACGATCGGACCGATTTCTTCATATCATGAAGGTTTGCCATAGAAGAATCTCCCCTGTCCACTAATATTGTTCTCCTAACCACTTGATAGGCGCCACTGAGAAAATCGGGATCCCCAAAATCGAAGTCGAGAGAACGAGTGGGTAGTGAGGTGAAATAATTGATTTTCTCAAAATTCAATAGCGGCAAAAGGGGGACTGGGAAAGCTCCCACGAATGCCGCATGTGTAGGTGCCTACATTCGCATTCAAATTCTTTGCAGAATAATTCGGAGAAACGCTCGGGCGAATAAGAGAAGTAAGGTTTTGATCACCAGGAATGCAAATCGGCATAAGACATAAGAAGCTTCCCGGCTGATGGCAACCTATAGAATTCGTCAAAGGTTCATCTGAGCTGTAATTGGATACTGATTTCATTGACGTAGTCGATGACGTAAGATAAACTCTCAGAGAGACAACCTAAATGACGGCTGACATCAGGAAACGAAGCAACCCTTGTTTTTTTTTTCGTTTAACTGGCTTCCATCGTTACATAGAAATGTCATTCGTGTATCTTATGAGGTAAAGGGTGAGTTCAAGAACCACGAGGCACCTTCTAGGTTAGAATATAGCAACCCCATGATTTTTTGGCGGTTCATATTATGCTATTTTCGATACAAGATGGTTTCATTAATATATCTTATCCAGTAGAGTTTTGTGTAGCCGCTGCCCAGTCTAATAATTTTTATTTGTTTTTTATTCCAAAAAGAACTGGATTTTTTCAAATAATTTTATAAATACGAAAAATGCTAAAAATATTCATCAGAACCAATTTACAACATTGAAATATCTACAAGTCATAGGTTCCTACTTAATTTTTTGTGGAAAAAAAGAAGAAGTCCATTCACGGCAACCATCTTTGATGTCATCTTGAAAATAAGCATGAAAATGCAAGAATAAAAAACGGCACCTAAGATTTTATTTCACACACCACCAGCTTTACTTTCACGAAATCAAACTAGGCACTTCCAGACTTCCATTCAGCTAGAGCTAATATTTGTTCCAGTCAATAAAGAATCTAATCTAAGATTTTCGGCATTTTTTATTATTCTGTCAGATATAACCAATCAGGGTGCCATATTTCAATATAAACACATTTTAAATTAATATATGGGAAAATGTTAGAATTGCAAAGTGTAAAATTACTCTCTTCCATTAAACCATTTCTAATAGTGACACAAACGAGGTTGATGAATTCTAGATTAAATTATAATTACAGAGTTTGTGGGTCATTCTGGTGCATTAAATAATATTAAATAATAAACGACTGATAGCTTGATATCATCCATGTGCTAACTGCTTGTTTTGCATTACCAGTTTATGACACGTAATTAAGGCGTGTTATAATTATTATTATAAATAACAATATTAAAATTTTACTTTATGCTATTTTGTTATTTAACTGTTATTATATTTCAGTTACTGAATATGCAGAATTTATAAACATATTTTAATTAATGTATCTAGTGAAATAACACACAATTAATAGATAACATTGAAAAAAAAACAACTACTGTGGTATGGACACATGAGGAGAATGGACCAGGATAGATTACCACAAAGGATTTGGAAATGGAAGGAAAAGAGGAAGACCAAGAAAGAGTTGGGAAAAAGGAATAAAAGAAGCTATGCAAAAAAGAGGGCTAGAAGAAGACGGATTTAGAGATAGAACCTCCTGGAAATTAGCATGCGGTAGATGGCAAAATTAGCTGTATACAAGCCGAATATGATATGAAACCGACCAATCACAGTTTGTGAATTAACTCCATAGGCCATTCGTTTTAAATTCAAGTTAGTGCCTAAGCTGTCAAAGTAATTGTCAGTGTGTATTTGTGTAATATATAAATGTTTAATACATTTTGTAGTTTTTTTTTAAGTTGGTCGTAGAAAAAGTATACTGTACAACTCGAGTGGATTATCCATATCGCACTTAAAAGATTGAGCACTTCTCCTACGGCGTCGTGCTCAAACTTCTTTATCGTGCGATATGGTTATCATATCCACTCTTGTTGCATAAGCTACTATTCTAATCACGAGAGAATTAAAAGATAACAGGAAAATCAAACACGCTTCCAAAAAAACTGAAACCAAAAATATATTTATATATACTCCTTAGGTTTTGTAATTGATTAATAAGACAATTAAGAGAAGAAAAACAACTCGCAGATGTTCTGGTTGTTTGCCATACTCTCAGATCATGCTCTCAAATTATTGGGAAAATCCAAATACTAAAAAATTCAGTCGGGAGGAAAAGGAGGGAGGCTCAAAGAAAGGCGATATATGTGTGGCATAGAAACATTACTACACTAGAGATTTTGGTAGTTCAGCGTGTAAGGTCTCTGGCTAACAATCAAGAGATTAGTGTTTCGAGAGAGACAGAGGGCAAAGTCTTTCTTTATTTTTCATGCAATTATGAAATTAAATGTGAATAATTATGGTTTAATATTTTTTGTCCTTGCTTAGGACCGATATATGGTGATGTGTGGTCACTCACAGTTTCTTAATCAACTTAAGCAATCGCCGACCGCACTATACCTAGAAACCTCTGATGGAAAAAAAATAATATTAGGCGCTATTAATTGTCAATGGAGAAATTTAATATACTTACGGTAGAAAATATATACAGAAGGTCAGAAGACAGCCTAACAAAAATTAATGGAAAAAAAAAATCGAGGAAAATAATATTTTATCATGTAGGTAGATAACATAATTGCCATGGAAGAAACCTGTTAAATTTTTATTGAAAACTATAGAGATGGTCATCTTAAAGAATAATTAATTAAGAAACAAATGAGTGAAACAATATTTGGCATATAGTTGACACTATTGATAAAAAAACCTGATATAAAATATACTTACAGGGTGATCACGCAAAAGAAAAAAATAAAAACCTAGCAATAGCTGTCTCAACCATTGGTAATGCCGTCAAGTTAACAGAAGGAGGAAAACTTATCACTCTGCTTTCAAGTTAGCCTTAAACTTGATCTATTTCGAAGCGCCAGCTCGCACGTCAAAATGCTTGACTCAAATTTTAAAAGAGTGCAAAATAATGTTTGGGGTGAATGCACTGTGACTTATAAGATGTGATAAAATTCCTTGACAGAACTGAAAGAAAACAGAGAAACAATGGGCGGAGTGACAGTTCTATGGAGGTTGTCACCAAACACTTTCTGTTGTTCCCAGAGGGACCAAGGAAATAACATCCTCCATGAAATCATCTTTAATTTAAAAAGAAGCTCAAAAATTTACTTTTACTGCAGAGTTCACTTAAATGAGTCGGAAACGTAGCTAAGCCAACAGAAAAACACAAACGTTTAACGAATGAAAATTAATGTTTGCCCTCGAGGCCCACACACGCCATGTTGGATGTCATGTGGTTTGGATTACCTAATTGGGTTGTTGCATTAAGTTCAAATTTGAGGGGAATCTGTGTTAAACAATAACAATTATTCATAAAAAATCATTAGAAACATGTAGAAGTTGAAAATATAGCCTTATAATATTATAATATCAGTTATAAAAATGCATGCATTTAAAACGGAGATGACATCACAACGGCAGTCTGCAGAGAGGTTAGTTATAAAACGACGAGAAACGGGTACTAATTAAGAAACTCGCTCATAGCGATGGAGAAAAAAGAGAATCACGTCAATTGAACCTGACATTATATTTAATGTCAAATTCAACTGACGTTCATAGGTCATAATTCGGTATAGTTTAACAGCATCCAGTTATGGATAAATATAAGTACAGATGGTGTTTCCCGCCGTACGTATATAATTCCACCAATTCACCAGAAAAACTGTTCCAATAATGAATACTGAACGTAAAAATGAATGATTTAAAGTCACCAGACAAGGACCAAGTCTTTGTATTTGTAGAGACCATTTCAATGTCGAGGAAAGAAACAAATTACAGATGTGTTCTAAGCGTTTTATTTGTCGTAAGTTGTATCTTAATCTAGGAATTTGATTTTTAACATGGGTTTATGTTGTAGGAAAAACGGGCATATTACAAGACAAAACTAGTGTAGCGTTCTAGCTGTTACAAATTTAAATTACCCGCCAAACTGGTGGATAAAACAGAGTGTGTTCTTAACGGCTCTAAATTAGAATATTATTCATGCTTTAACTTCCTAAAAGGAGCGAAATGGCTTTAATGTGCTTTTATGTATTTTATTTAGTTTATGTTGGAATAAAATACAGTTCTTTTTGTCAGCTATTGATTATTTATGAAGCTCCCTAGATGCCCTATACTAGGATGATCCATAAATTGAGAAAGGAAATTTAAAAACTCAATGTTGAAACACTATGAAATAAACTGTGAAAGTGGTCTAAAGCCGGTGAACACGAACAGTCGGAAATGGCTACGAATGCGTTGAATTGTAGCTATAAATGTCCTTTGAATTATGTGTATTATAAATACATGCTGTTTATTGCTTAAATAGATACTAGCATAAAGTACCTAACTATATATCATAATTATTTATTTTTTGTTATAATACGCAGACCTTTCTTGATATCTTTCGTAAGTTTCATGTTGACTCTTCTTAGAAGTATAAATAATAATAATGGAAATAATTTCTTTAGTAGATATGTTTTCAGTTAGATATGCATGTATATAATTAATATGAAATAAAACAGTTAAAAGGAAACACTTAATAAAATACAAAGTATAGTTAACAAATTGATGTAAATGAAATAATAAAATATATATTAGACATATTATGTAATATTAATAAAAGAAGATAAAAGAAGTTCTTGTAAAAATTACAATAGTTTGTATTGTCCAATCTATAGCTGTAACGTACCTTGCAGCTTTTGCACTTCCAACCAGTGCAATGCCAAAACGATCAACTCTTTTTAAAAATTCGTTGATAAATATATCTACCGCAAGTAGAATGTCAGAATTAGCTTTTACAAATGTACTGACTTAGTCGTTTTGTAAAAAATATTAACAATAACTGCAAACTCTAATCACTACTGGCTAAATGTCAAATTTACTTTTGACATCTGGGTTATTTTCTTTGTTGTCAAGAATGTCAACTTGTTTGTCTACATCTATTCTTCGTATAAGTTCACATCTAACTGCCGTTATGTTGTCACTACCGTTTTCATGGCACATTCAAATAGTCGAAGTTTAATATATTTTTTTAAATATGTTGCGCTTAGAATTTCTCTTCCAAATTAAATATGTAACTAAATTAACGCCTCTACTGCTCTATTTCACCATTTCTGGAAATTCGTCAGCAACCCAATATCTGACGACAGCAAAGTTTTATTTCATAACTTTTAGTGTCCTTCTTTTGAAGACAGTTAAGTTTTTAAAACATTTTCTTCATACTCTTTTGCCGGCCTCTCATTTAGATTCTACATAATAAAAGAAAATAGCATTTTTAATGTTTATGCTTTAACATCAGACTCAGTGTCAGCGACTTTTGAGATTCCCACGTAACAAACTCATGTAAATCTACCATAGTTACCTTGTGTAATATAAATATGGTTTAAAAATGAACGTCATTTGTTTTTGAACGTTATCTTTCTGGCTTGTAATATAAGTTTTTTACTGAAAGATGAAAAGAATTGCATGCTAAAAAAATTAAAAATTTCGTAGAGAAATTCACATTTTAACTTTCTTGTAGCAGTTTATATCTTCTACCATACACCGCTTTAAAATTTTTAAGTGAGCCGCCTATACAACTATACTTAAGTCCTAGTCATGATACATTTCCAAATGTAATACAATAATATTAAATTTATTATTAAAATGCAGAATACCAGATCCTTTAATAAAAACGAATACATATATTGAAATATAGTAGAAACCCCTTAAAAGGTCACGAAATGACATCCAGAGCAATAAGGAACATGTGTTTCCTTATTGTATTACTAAATTTTTTATATATGCGTTTTCATATATTTTAACTTATGCCACAGTTTTAAAATTAGAATATAATTCATATTATTTATTTTATTAGAATATCAGGAGGTATTTATTTAATACTTAAGTTATAATTTCCTTTATATCAATGTAATTTTCTCGAGAGGAAATATTATTATGAAGCAGGAGTAATTCTAATAAAGTAAAGGAATTGAGAATGATAAGTAATTATTAAAAGATCAAAAGCAAACATACTAACAAAAAAATATTATATTAAAGACATGTTTTTATTAAACTCAAACATAACAAGATATCGACATTGTATATTACACAGGATGTCCCTTAGGTTGAAAAAAGCAAGTTAAACTAGATATAAGAAAATCGGCAGCTGCGGAAAGCGGCTGGAACCTCCGCACCTGGTGGATCTTTGAAGCCGAAAAGAGCACTAAAAAATAAACGATCTCATTTAATTACATGTTTTTATTTATTTTTAAAAACCATATAATTCTTTGTATATAATACAATAATAATTCTCTGCCAACTGTGGCCGGTGTGGACCGTTTCAATTTAAGATGATAAATATTATTTTTATCTTCTGGCTTCGACCGATTTTTCACTAAATCGGTCGGGGAAGGTTGTTATTTGGTTGCTTGTCACTAATGTCAGATGTCAAACTGACAGATGCCAAAAGGTTTCAGGAGAAGAAGTTTTTTGACAGCTGTCAAACTGATAGCTGTCAAATTGTTTGTCGCTAAACTTTGTTAGTTCGAAATCTGTCATACTGACAGCTGTCAAAAATTCTGGTTCTAAACTTTGCTGGGGATTTTACTTTTTAACAGTTGTCGAAAATTTTTAGGTTGGTATTGCACTTGGTTTGGTACTTAGGTTATGTTAATGTTTTTTAGGTTGTGACTGCCGGAAATTTTTCCGGCGTTGTGCCGGAAATGGATTCAAGTTTGTCAGACTTTTAATGTCACTGTCACTTTTAATAGTTTTGGGCAAAAAACTTACTTTGGGCCCAGTTAAGGACCGTTCGTAACTACACGGGCTCCTTATTTGTTATGTAGGCCTTACATAGCTATCACTAACTTCAACTGCACTTTTTTCTCGAAATATCACAATTAGTATGACGTCTTCAGAGAAAACACGTGTATAGTCTTACGTTTTAACACATTAGTCTACCGAACGTTAGGTTAGACTAAAAAAAATTAATGGACAAAATTGTCGAATATTTTAAATTTTCCCAATTCTTTTGTATTTATAAATTTTAATGAAAGAAACGCATTACACAAGAAAGAAATAGTTTATTTCACATATTTTAAGTAAGTTTTCATTAGCAGAAAATGCTTAAAAAAATTAATGCAACATGTTATAAAAATTACGAATAATTAGTTTCAACTTAAATGCTACCACGTTAAGCAAATTAGTCTTTTGATTAGAATAATAGGGTATGGTTAATAACGAGTATTCCCACCTCGAGCTCTAATGGCTGCTTGCATCCTTCTTGACATACTACTAATTAGAAGAATTGAAAAATTGCATTCCATTCATATTGTGCTGCAATTCGAAGTTCTTCTAGGGTATTTGGAACAGGATTTCTTTGTCGTATACGACGTTTTAGCTGATCCCACATATGTTCATGGGATTCAAGTCTGGAATATACGGTGGCCAATGTAATCTTTGAATCTGGACTGCATCAAGGTAATTAGTCACTGTGCCAGCTGCGGGGAGTCGAGGGTTATCGTGCATAAATACGAACCTATCGTATCCAATGTGGCCCACATATGACAAAACATGATCTTGGAGAATGTTTTCGATATACCAGTCACTAGTCATTCGTCCAACGACTTCCACGAGTTCGGTGCGTCCTTCCCAACTAAAACCTCCCCAAAGCATTATGCCGCCAGCTCCAAAACTAACAGTTTGTACGAGATTTCAACTCCCCAACTCTTCTATAGACATGATTTCGTCCATCTGGCTTCCATAACTTTATTCTAGTCTCATCAGTGAATAGAACATTTTTGTAATTCTCGATATTCCACCGAATATGTGCTCTGGCAAATTGTACTCGACGAGTTTTGTAATTTTGGAAAAGACGTGGAACTTTGGCAGGCCGTCTTGGCTTTAAACCTACCTCTCTTAATCTTCGTCTAACCGTTTTCGAACTAACATTCACTTGTCTTACATTTAATAACTCATTTCTGAGATGTGTTGATGTCAGTGTGTGATTTCGGGTAGAATTAAGGATCAAAAAACGGTCATCAGTTGCTGTTGTGCACTGTTTGCGCCCTTGGCCGGGTCTTCGAGCAAAATTTCCAGTCTCTCGATACCTTTTTAAAATATTCGATACTGTAGATTGACCTCTCCTAAGACGTCGTGCGATATCTTTTTGTCTATATCGTTCCTCATATAGAGTTAATTTGTGCCGCTTCAGCTTCACAGCAGTATCTATTTGGTGACATATTTTTTTCTTAAATAGAGGTAAGAACAAATTAAAATCTAACACTTACTTTAATTCACTACAAATAACTCAATTCACTATAATTCTTGAATTACGTAAAGAATTTTCAAATGACAAAACGCGCGTTAGAAAATATACGCCACTAAAATGAATTAAACGTCAAAATATTTTAAAACAATTGAATATATTCACCTACTAGATAAATAACATCAGCACATATATAAATTTACAACGACGATTTGAAACCATATTCAAGTAATAGTGATAACAAAAAATATTCGATAATTTTTTCCATGAGTGTATATCTTACACAAGAAGCGTGACTCTATAGATTGTTATTTTGTTTTTTAATTTCTTTCACGAAAACCAAATTGTATGTAATTATAAAATAAACAACTTGTTGTATCAAAATTGCACTAAATTTAATCCGATCTCAACCAAAACCTTTTTAGATCTTCTGGAGCATTAAAGAAACCCTCATGCAAAGTTTCATCCAAATCCGTTTAGTAGTTTCGCCGCTATCGTGCTAACATACACACACACGTACATACACAAAAAATTTTTCAGAAACCACTTTTTTGGGTTCCTGGGACCTCAAAACGTAAAGATTTGATGTTATCTCAATTTACGATTTTGGAACAATTTTAGTAACCTCCCACAATTTTATTGTGGGGAGGTTAAAATATACCCTTCGCCGGTTTATTAAATATTTTATTTAATTATTAAATATTGTACTCTTCGCAGTTCCTTTAATATAAGTTAGTTTTTGAGGTATAATTGCTATATTTAAATTTCAAGCATCTTCTAACCGGAATTTGACAGGAAAAGTTACCCAACTAAAATTAAAAAGTTTTTACAATTCTTTTTCCTGTTCTTCTTATTCACAGCATATTAACAAACATTTTGTGACACATTAATGCTGTGACAGGATCATGACATTTGTCGCGGAACAGCCTCACCAAAGCTCTTACCCATCAGCTCCTTGGTGACATCAACCCAAAATTTTGGAAGTTATCTTCCCCTGTTGCTATCTGGTTTTCCTTGAACTTATCAACCATTCGATGTTGTCGTCTTTTCGGTAGGTGTGGACGAAATATGAGTGGATTCGGAAGAACCCGATGCTTTGCGAATAGCTTTGAAGGATGTAATTCTTTCAGAAGCGAGCTGTTGGTATAATGGAATGCCTGAAGAATTCGCAAAAATGTCTCTAGATCCACATCTGTAAAACATTAATACGGTTCATGTCTCAGAGACATATAGTCTAGGAGCTAGCTCCAGTTTCGTATGCACTTTTATGTACCCGCAGTTTGTCTTCAGATACTACATACAAGGTGTTTCGAAAAGATTGGGACAACGCTTAGCCGTAGATTCTTGACATCAAAACAAGTCGATTTAACTCAAAAAGTAGTGGTCTAACTCTTTTCGTTTTCAAGATATAGGGTGGTAAAGTAAAAAAATTGTATTTGTAATTTGTCTCTATCTTGGAGACTATTACACGTATCTACTTCAAAGTTAGTAACGACATATTTTTCGGGTCGCTAATTACAATGGTGATATTGCCTGTGTCATATTTTGTAGATGGCGCTAGTTACAGGACTTTTATGTGACAGTTTAAGCCATAACTTTTTTGAGGTTAGATTTTGGACATCGTCTTCTATTATAATCTAAACGCAATTTAGTTTCCTAAAAAAAGAAAGGTGTTCTTGTTTAAACGCGATTAAATGCATGATTTCAGAGAAAGATAGAGACAAAATACGAATACAATTTTTTTACTATATCACTTTGTATCTTGAAAACGAAAAGAGTTAGACCGCTACATTTTGGGTTAAATCGACTTCTTTTGATGTCAAGAGTCTACGCTAAACGTTGTGTGACAAAGTTGTAAATCGCGTATTTCTCTGAAAATGTGCATTTTATCGCGTTTAAACAAGTACACATTTTTTTTAGGAAACTAAATTGCGTTTCGATTATAATAGAGGACGTTGTCCAAAACCTAACCTCAAAAAAGTTAGGGCTTAAAGTGTCACATAAAAGTACTGTAACTAGTGCCATCTATAAAATATGACATCGGCAATATCACCATTATAATTAACGACCTGAAAAACATGCCGTTACCAACTTTGAAGTAGATACGTATTCTAGTCTCCAAGATAGAGACAAATTACGAATACAATTTTTTTACTTTACCACCGTCTATCTTGAAAACGAAAAGAGTTAGTCCACTACTTTTTGGGTTAAATCGACTTGTTTTGATGTCAAGTATCTACGACTAAGCGTTGTCCCAATGTTTTCGAAACACCTTGTATGTAGTATCTGAAGACAAACTGCGGGTACATAAAAGTGCATACGAAACTGGAGCTAACTCCTAGACTATATGTCTCTGAGACATGAACCGTATTAATGTTTTACAGATGTGGATCTTCTGATTTTTCAACTCCTTCCTCTTGAAAGAAATGTTTTCGCCGTAGTACCTGTTGTCATTCAAACGAACGTGCATGTTATGTGTTCTGTAAATGCGAATCACGGCAGATCTGCAATAATCCATATAACCATGATGATTGAGGATGCCTATAGTATTCTTAAGCAGATTTGACTGTAAATATAATGTGGTTTTAAGCATTATAAAGTTTTTATTCCTAAATTTAGGTCATTGAATAAGTATGGATGAATGAAATAATTAACCACATTTTCTTCATTTCAGTTTTTTTAATATTCTCGGATAAACCGTCAAGTTTTTCGAAATAATCATGACAAAAATTGGGGACCTCTATTAGGCCTTTCAAAAAGAAAAAAGTGAAAGAAAATTGATTAATAAATAGGCGAAAAACAAGCGATCAAGGCAAATTTTTTTTGTTAATCCAAAACTGTAGTGTTTTCCGACTAAATGATGATGACAAAAAATGAGCTTCTTTTTCAGAACTTTCAAAAAAAAAAAAGAAAAAAGAAACAGGTTCTTAAATAGCGGAGAAATAAATGATTACCAAAATTATGCTCCGCCAGTTTCAATCCAATATGGCGGCTAAGAAATCAAAATGCGAGTCACGTAACCAATGATTTTTACACATCTGGACCCTTTAGATAAAGTATCTGAAGACAAACTGCAGGTACATAAAAGTGCATATGAAACTGGAGCTAGCTCCATGACTAGTAAAGAAAGATAGAAAAATTTGGGGCGCTAGCAAATCTGATATTTGTATTGTGTATTCTTAGCAGAATCTCATTTTCACAGTCACATTTTCTAAAGTAGTATCATTTGCAAATCTCAGGTCAGAAATCTTAGTTCCCTTGTTAGTAGTGGTATGAAGATTAGGGTTCTCCAATTATCGAGCCAGACTCTTCTTTTCCATATTTTTTGGCGTATTCTATGATGGATTCTCACTCCATCTTCACTAACTCACTTAAGCTCCTCTACCATAGCTGCTTTGCCAGTTTTTAGTTTTTGTGTGTCTCCTTCATTTCCGATTTCAGTATTGAAAGTTTGCTTTCCTAGGTCTATTGCCATCATTTTATGCCTCAGGATGAGCAGTTTAGAAAAATTTTTAGTAGTATTGGCGCCAAACCTTAAAAATCTGTTTCCTAACAGCTCTCAAAGTGTTGATGGAGCAGTAGAGCAGTTGATCGCGCTATAAGTTTGAATTTACGTGTATTCGCCCTTACGGCTCGAAAATATTTCTACCATTATTGTGGTCAGCAAATGACTGTATTTCATTTCAAATATCTTGCAGATAAAAATTCTTACCTTTTGGACAATTAGTTTAAACTATTCGCGTCAGTCTCCTCCTCAAACAATTCCAAGGCATTGTTGATGCCTCGAGCTATTAGGATTTGCTGGCTTCTATTTCAGTTAAAGTTTCAGCAATTATCCAAAGCCTTCGACATTTATACGCATCTCGTTTTGTATTCCTGTTAAAGAGAATGTCACACAAGCAATGACTGCCTCTTTTATAGAATCCCACAGGTCATTTGGATCTTCGTCATATAATGGGATGACCTCACTTATATTTCTCTTACATTTATTTTGGATGTCTGGACTATAAATTATGATGAACAATGTTTTTGCATTGTAGTGATAGTTTTACAAAGCTTTGTTGTATCTCCAAAATACTTTTATAGGATTTCGTAAATAGCAAATAAAAGTAATCTATGAACAGTCATAAAAGATAATCTATGTATAAAAATACTAAATTTCAACATGTGTATTCTTTTGATAACCTACGTTATGGTTGTACAAGAAATTACAAGAATTTAAAATGATTTATTTTTTCAAATAATTATTTTTTATTTATTTGCTTTCATCATGATCAGAAAATATTATTAAGCAAATCACAACACGCTTTTTTATTTATTATGAATTTACCTACTTTCTACATATTGTTGCTCTAATTTGGATACTATAGTACTCTATACTAACCAGGTAAATACTTTAAAACACTCATTATTGGAGAACCAATAAAAATAACTACTCTTCTAGCTAATACTGACGAAGTATTGAATTACGTGATAGAATTCCTAGCATTTTAAAGCTTTTAAGCTTTTTTATTTAATATGAAGTTATCTACTTTCTGTGTGTTGGTATCTTAATGTGGTCACTCTAATATACTACATAAGAAAATACTTTAAAACACTAATCATTGGAGAACCAATCAAAACAACTACTCTTTTAGCTAATACTGACGAAGTATTATATTACATGATAGGATTCCTAGCATTTTAAGGCAAAAAAATATATTGAAAATACTTAAATCTTTATTGAAATTTAGTCATTCACAACAATTATTGAACCTAACATTCTATTTTTTCGAACTCGTTAATTCTCATGAGTAGAATATAGAAAACATTCATTCATTATTTAAAAACCTATTCTTGATTTGTGTATGTTGTGATTTGCTTAATACCTAAATAATATTCTCTAATTATAATTAATGCAAATAAATAAAAATCAAGAATCAAGTTCAACGATATTGGTTTTTCAACGAAAATTATTTTTTTTTAAATGAAGCTCCTATGGGACAACATGTCAATTAATTAGATCTTTAAATTATGAAGAAAATGATATGCATAATGTACTAAATTCATAATTAAAATTAATAATTTTCTTTTAATATTTTTTGAAAATCAAAATAATATTTGAGGATCAGATCACCGGATCTAAACATGTAAAAATATACAGGTTGTCCCATTTAAAAATTTGATTTTCATGTGAATTTCTTCGAAATCAGAAGTCGGCCATTTTGATTCTTTTCATCATATAATAGGAAATTTCATCCCATATCACTAAACTAAATTTGACAAAAATCTATTCGTCCATCCAAAAGTTACATGAGTGTCCTTATCGGCTGAGCCACCCGGTATTACATTTGATCGGCGCATTTCTGTAATCGTAAATGTCACTCATAGGAAAAAAAAATCATATCATTGTGTTAGTGAACGAATTCTGCACAACTTTCAAAATGTCCCTCTGTCCGCCCGCCAGGTTTCTCGTACGCACGATAACTTAAGAAAGAAAACTCTGAATGTATTGAAACTTGGCGAGTACATTAGTGTTAGCTGGAGGAAGAACCCTATTACTTTTTACCAAGATTGATCAGTAAATAAAGAATTATTTAAATTTAAAAAAATATATTATTTTCATTTTTATGTTTCTTGTGTGTTATTTCCTATCATTATTTTTTATTTATATATTTTACTAATATACATTAATATTATATTATTATCCAATCGCCAATACATGATTTTGATCTAGGTATATAATATGGAAATTTAAGCTTATTATAATCAAGACCGGTGGTCTAGTGGCTAAATTTTTTACTCGAAATACTCTTTTCTATCCTCTTCTTCGTTTCTGTTTGCTGCTTTCTGTTCGTTTTCTAAATTTTTCTGTTCCTAATTATATTTTTTGTAAATATCAAAATCTTCTGAAACTTTAAATATCTTAAATCTTAAATTGTGCGGTCTTCCTGGTCAGTAATTTTCCCGCGTGGTCACCACATTTATCTCTGGAATTTGTTTATACACGCGCCTTTTGCTTCTTTATTTCAATTATTCTAACTTATCTTTTAACATGCCCACCTTTAATTAATACTTATATTGCACCCTGTGTATTATTATTCAGTTCTTTTTACCTTTGCCCGGCCTCACTCCATCCAGTCCTTCAATTTCCACGACGACCGACGCCGCGGATGTCTGACTGGTTTCTGAACAAGTGTTTGTGGAGGGCGAAATATTGTATTTAATTTTAAATAAATTAGTTTTCAATTTAATTAGATTTACTAGAAATTAGAAGGTTCCGGGTTCGAAATACAAGTAGGTAGATTTTTTTACTTTATTTTATACTGACGACTGTCTCACGGAATAAGTTGGCATCATAAAATTAAAAATGTCTAAAACTAACATTATTTACAAAAAGAACCGTGACAAGTATCCAATAGAATGTGCAACAATATAAAATAAATGTTCAATAAATCGGCCGAGGAGTATAATAGTTTATTTATGTCATTGTTTATATTACTAAAATACTCCCCATAAACATAATAATCATTTCTAAATGTACCCCTATTGATATTTGTCGTAAATCTCCACGTATTGTTAATTTCTCCGTCATGTGGGAATTCCAGAATAGAAAAGCATTTTTCCTAGCAATAGTCTTGACAATGGGAGCTGTAAAAGGGTTGTAAAATTAATGTTATCCTTAATAGCATATCATAATCTTCCCCATACTAACAATAATAACATAATTAACTCGAAGCAACAATGTGGGTGAAAGTAGGTACAAAAGGCCTATTCAGCAATTATGAAAATCAGTCGTGAAAAGCGTCGGTCTTCTCCCTACGGGTAGCACGGCAGTAAACCGTCAAACAAACAAGTAGGAGAGGTTAAAATAGCACCCTTAACAAGCAATAAACGGAACGTTCCGGTAAAATGATCCCTGCCGAGTTCGTCTGGAATTAGCCTAACATGAATCTCGCTAACAGTGACCGCGTAAACACCCCCACAGCGGCCCGCCGCCTGATACTGCCGCGATTTTCGCAGACGCAGTACAATAATACCCAGACTGAGATAAAGGAAGCCACGACATTCATTTCCGAGATCTCACAGTCGTAATTAATGCCACTGCAGGACAACCGCCCGAGGTGTGGTTTTGTGTTGCGTTCTTGCCACCAACCAGGGTTTGTTAAACCCTCTGCAATTGTTCCCACAACTTCCTGCACCATGGAAAGTTATAACCGAATAAAAATAAACGTTAACTTTAAAGTATTGCGAGGCGTCCCTTTGTTTTAAGAGCTCTGACAGAAATCACGAAACATTTTCAAAAGTTTCGAAATTAAATTGTTCAGCAGCAGTTACAGAGTTTTGAAGCAAGTCATACAATTATTATATCTATCTGATTTAATCAAATAGGTATTTTATAGTGGGACAAATATTTTTAATAACCATTGTAAAAAAAACCTTTGTGTATAGAAATTTTAGTACAGTAACTAGTGTTTTAACTTCGGAATAATGTCATATGAATCAGTGGCGGCTCATCAGGGGAGGTAGGGGAGGCTAAGCCTCCCTTTGGAAGAAGCAGCATATCTTCCAAGCTTCCAAATTTATCTTTTACTTGTAGAAAATTTCACTAATTGTCTTTAAAATATATCAAGCCTCTGCAGACAATATCACGAGCCGCCACTGATATGAATTAGATTTCGTTAATTTTTGGCAACATAATAGTAAATGCACTCAAGAAAAGTTTCTATATTGTTATGTGTAGTAGAAAAATCTAGAACCAATAACCTAAGGTATATAAGAATGGACAAGCGGTGTGTGGTGTGCACAGTTAGTACAGTTCTAATGGTCAGTTGAGTTGAATGGACAGTCTAAGTCTAGTTGGAGTTCAGTACAGACAGTGATTGGAAACATTAAGAAGTTACTGAATTATTGAGACTTATAGTTCTTAGTGCAATATTAGTAAAGTAATTAATTGTGGGAATTGTAATTAGTATTATTATTAGTAAGTTAATAAATTAGTGTTTAGTGTTACCCCGGTGTTATAATTTCCGGATCCACGATACAGGGTGTTTAAAAAAGGGTGTAAACATGTAACAATTGTTGTCAGAAGCGGAATTATAACAGAAGATTTCTGGATTGTTCGTGAATGTTTCTACAGTGTTCTTCTCGAAAATTAATGGTGACACGGAGAATTGACTTACGGGACTTTGTTTAAGGACTACTTAAAATTGTGAAAAGTGCGTTTTCGGGAAAGTTCCAGAACATTTTATTCGGAAACTAGTGGAGACAGTTCAATTCTTTCAACTGGAAAGTGACAGTGACACTAAATAAGACTTATCTGTGTTCATTTAAGAAAATGTCTAGAACATTCTATTTGAAGATTACTGGACAGAGTGAAATTATTTCAACTGGATAGTGACCTAGACTTTAAATAAGACTCTTTTGGGTCATTTCGATATTTTTCTGTAAACTTCTATTGGAAATATCGACGAGGTATTTGGATTTTCTTAACAGTGTTGTGTAATAAATTGTTTAAAGTAATTATATGTCTATAACAACAAGAAGCATGGCAGTAGACAAACAAATACAGGACCTACTTGCTGAATTTACAAGGATGATGGCGCAGCAACGCCAGGAAGACAAAGAAGAAGAAAACGACGTCAAGAAGAAAAAGAGGATTAAGAAAGAAGACTCCAAGATGAAGAAATGTGGCGTCAAGAAGAACAAGAAAGACGACGTCAAGAGGAAAAAGAAATACGACGTCAAGGAGACAAGCCCGAATTGAGAAAAATTATGGAAGACCAAAAAAGAAGACATCAAGAGGAAGAAAAGAGGCGTCAAGAAGAAAGAGACGAATTGAAGAAAATGATGGAAGATCTGGAAATAAGACGCCAAAAAGAAAAAGAAGAACAAAAACGAAGACATCGGGTAGAGAAAGAAAAACAAGAAATACGACATCAAGAGGACAAAGAACAACAAGAAAGACAATGTCAAGAAGAAAATCCGAACTGAGAAAAATTATGGAGGACTTGGAAATAAAACGTCAAGAGGAGCAAGAAAGTCGCCAGGAGGAATTAAGAAAAATTCTTAATGAACAAATGAAAATACAACAGGACGCCATCATTTCCCCCAAGGAAGAATTAAAGAGGGAAGTCAAAGAAGAAGGTTGAAGGAAAAGTAGATAAGGTCGAAGAAAAAGTAAATGAGTTTGAAGTAGAAGTAAAGCGACTTAAGCGAAAATTGAGAGAGAAAGGAGGCCAGCTAGTAACATCATCAGGTCCTCGATTAAAACCTCCCTAATTTGACGGCCAAAACTCATGGACAACTTATAAGAGACAATTCGAAGCAGCTGCATCTGCGAATAACTGGGATAACGAGGAAAAGGATGGCCTTAGTTTTAGCGCTAAGGGGCCAAGCCTCAGAGTTACTTCAGACAATCCCAATGGAGAAACAAAGAGACTTCAAAGTTTTGGAAGCTGCATTGGACTTGAGATATGGCGACCAACACCTCGCCCAAGTATACCAGGCTCAGCTAAAATCAAGGACGAAAAAAGCTGGGGAAATATTGCAAGAATTCGAAGCTGCGATAGACAGACCGGCATACCTGGCATATTCGAGTGCTCCAAGAGAATTCCAAGAACAATGAACCGTCGGGGCCTTTTCAGATGGCATAAGAGACGAAGAGGTCAGGCGAGTTCTAAGGTTAACTCGACATCAAAGTATCAGCGAGGCTTGAAGTAGTGGCTGACTTTAAAGTCACCCCACGGTCAGAAGTGCGTGCCGTGAGAGTCGAAGAGGCACGTTCAAATAAAAAGAATCTGGACACTAAGGACGTGCTTGAAATGTTCAATAAATTATTAGCCAAACTAGATTTTCTAGGGAAACAGGACAAACAAGACGGTGGAGCAAAACCGAACGGAAGCATCAAATGTTATCAGTGCGGTAAATTAGGGCATAATAAGCGAGATTGCAGACAGCGAAGCACCGAGGAGGTAAATGCCGCGGTTGTCGAAGAATCATATAAGGACACTACGGACGTACATGAAATATTCAGTAAATTACTGGTCAAACTGGATTCTTTGGAGAAACAGGTTAAGCAACCAAGCGGTGGGAAGCCAAGTGGGGGTATTCGATGTTATAGCTGCGAAAAACTAGGCCATGTTAGACGAGATTGTCGACAGTGGAGCCCTGAGAGGGTACATGTCACTGGGGCGGTGCAGGCTAGTGAAAGCGATGCCCTCAGAGAAATAAAGGTTAGCCAGTTTCGAAGAATTCCGAGTAGTCTACCATTACCAGGCTGTGTAAACAAAAGGAAGAAAATTCCAGAGAATTGGAAAAAGAAAGCTTTAAGACAAGAGCAGCTGGACGATACAGAAATTGGGCCTATATTGCGAGCTAAAGATAAAGGAGCGTGACCGGAATGGAAGGATGTTTCGAACAAAGGAGTAGGACTGAAGGTCACAATGGGATTCACTGAGAGTCTTAGATGGATTGTTGAACAGAGCATGGGAAAGCCCGGATGGGAAGCAGGTTGCCATGAGTCTAGTGATTCCCAGATGTCGTGTACCAGAAGTACTCAGAGAAGTGCATAATAGAACGTCCGGCGGACGCTTTGGCGTAAACAAGACGCTGAGTCAAATACGAGAACGATTCTATTGGGTTAATAATCGCTAGGATGTGGAGGCTTGGTGTCGCAAATGTAAGAATTGTGCGGCCAATAGGGAACCACTTTCCGTAACCAACTATATGAATGAAAGTCGAGAAAAACTGAAGAATGACCGAGAACAGATCACCAGAACTGGTGACCGAATGAAAGTTTGTTATGGTCAGAATACAGGGGGATTCAATGTGGGAGATCTGGTTTGGCTGTACAACCCATAGTGGAAGGAATGGAGATCCACGAAGCTTCAGCTACCTTGAGAAGGACCATATTCCGTCATCACCCGAATCAATGACGTTGTTTATCGAATACAAAGAAGTAAAAAGTCGAAGATGAAAATTGTACACTTGGATAGACTGGCGAAGTATGTGAAAGAGGGGGCAGTGTTATGTGTTTCAACCCTCTAGAGACATAGAAAAATCTAGAAGATTACAGACATCCTCTGGAACATTGCAGAATATGCTGGAATGTAGTAGAAAGATCTAGATCATTCTTTATATACCTAGGGTATATAAAGAATGGACAAGCGGTGTGTGCACAGTTAGTACAGTTCTAATGGTCAGTTGAGTTGAATGGACAGTCTGAGGCTAGTTGAAGTTCAGTAAAGACAGTGATTGGAGAAATATTAAGAAGTAAAAAAAGTGATCAAATGTGACTGAACTATTGAGACTTGTGTAGTACTTAGCGCAATGTTAATAAAGTAGTTAATTGTTGGAATTGTAGTAATTAGTATTATTATTAGTAAGTTAATAAATTAGTGTTACCCCGATATTATAATTTCCGGATCCACGATACAGGGTGTTTACAAAAAGGGTGTAAACACGTAACAATATTATACGGAGGTCTGCTCATTTACCTTTTCAAGGAGTAGCACCTAAAAGAAAACACAAGAAAAATGGCGCTGAAAGAAAATCAAATTTTGAGAAGAAAATGTTTTATGCAATTTATCATATAAATTGATAGGCTATAAGGTTGTACTGGAGATAAAATCGTTGACAAAGGTCGATAAATACTGAGATTTGAAAATAGATGGATATTAAAGGCACTTGCGGTCTTAAAGCAAAGCTGCCATCAATTAACAATGATACGTAAAGGTATTGTTGTAAATATTTGATTATTGTAAATATTATGATTTCTCGGTTATTATAACAAATTGTTAATTTTACAGCCTTTTGGCACTAAGCGTACTAAGACTGCAACTGACAAAAGCAAAATTTTGCAAGAATTATTTGGTTGTCCACATGAATGGTCGGTATACGTCATTGCCAATGCTATGTTAAAGTTTTATTTCAGTTTTGGTATATATATGGTAGAATGCTCCATAATGAAATAGAGCCATATCCGCTATACACGAAGATCGCCAGAGGCGTGTAAACGGTCATGTTTTATATATACCATATTTACTATATTTTATTATAATTTTGAAGTATTTTCTTTTGTTATAATATGCATTCCATGGTCAAGAAGCCAGTTTTAAAGCATATGATGCCTTGCTCATTAAATTAGTACCAAAATTGCATGTAACCTAGGTTTATACACAGTTTGAAACGGTAATCTAGTAATTTTTGCATTCGCACTTGTCTCACAATATTATATTATTTCATATTAACGGTACACCATCCTCAACTAGACTTCCTCTAAACAATGTTTTGAGAGATTCTTTATTTAAATGGCCAAAATGTCTATCTCAACTATGTCAATTTATTTCATTAAGCACATTTGCATGATAGCGTTTTAAACTGACAAGAAAAATTAAGCGAAACAAAAATGTGAAAACGCACATTGTATTGGCCATAACTTCTTTATTTTTGTGATGTAGAAACAAAAATGACTTTAAAGATTGGTCAACATTTAGTTTGAAAAAATACACCGAACGCCACCTAGATACTCAGGGGTTCTTGGGGTCGCTGATTCCGATGCCGAGGCCGGTTAAGCTCTATCACGTGAGGTTCAAGATCATTTGAAGGTCAAAATAATAAAAGGTGGTTGAAAAAATCTGAAAAAATTCACACCTAGGTTTTTGGGATCGTTGAGTCCGAATTCGGTGTTCGCTTACCCTTAAAAGACGTCCGGAGGTCATTTCAAGGTTAATTTGAGAAAAACAGAGGGGAAGCTATCAAAAAATCTGAAAAAATTTATATTTAGGTTTTTTGGGTCTGCATCCGATGCCGGTTGATCTCTACCACGTCAGTTTCAAGGTCATTTGAAGGTCAAACTAAGAAAAGGTGGTTGAAAAAATCTGAAAAAATTCACACATAGGTTTTTGGGTCCGCTGAGTCCGAATTAGGTATTCGCTTACCCTTAAATGTATCCGGAGGTCATTTCAAGAGAAATACAGAAGGGAAGCTGTCAAAAAAATCTGAAAATATGTATATACAGGTTTTTTGGGTCGCTGAGTCTATATCCCATGCCGGTTATCCTCTACCACGTCAGTTTCAAGGTCATTTGAAGGTCAAACTAAAAAAAGGTGGTCGGGAAATCTGAAAAAATTCACAGAAGTTTTTGGGGTCGCTGAGTCCGAATCCGGTGCTTGCTTACCCTTAAAAGGCATCCGGAGGTCATTTCAAGGTCATTTTGAGGTCATTTCAATCCGGCATTCGTCCACCAGCTTTAGCTGCACATGAATATCTCAGTCAATGAATCGCCTACTTATTTTTTTTTCTGTGAAAGTTGACGAGCTTATATTCACCACATAAATCCTGTGGAACGTAAAGACTGGCCTTTAGGTATAGTTGCAGAAGCAGAGCGAACATGAAAGTAGAGAGTACCTTGAGTATTCGATAGATGGCGCATGCCCACCGCAAGTGAGTTGGGGCAGAAGAGGGATATAAGTTTGGCGTGAATCACGTGCGCTGGCTTCACTCCCTTGGAGCTCAATCATGTCAGAATCAAAGTAATTTAATGGTTTTTTGAGTCAGGGTTTTTAAATGTAAGTACTTTTAGCATAAAGTTTTGGAAATTTCTACACATATCAACAGCAAATCAGATCATTCCAGAAACAAAGTAAACATTCTCGCCCGAATTTCGATTAATACACTTATGCTGAGAGAAGCGAATTGATTTGTTGAAGGCTTTCAAAAGTTTTTTTTTTAATCTGTACAATCACGCAAAACCGAGAGAGAATGGTAGGCAGAAAGGTAAGAAGACAAACTAACAAGGAGGCAGACAGACTGTTAGTGGACATTTAGACGGAGGGTGGTAGAAAAACAGACAGATAGAAACATTTAGTCATTTAGTCAGTCAGGAAGATAGACAGAATTACCGACAGAAAGGCAGGTAGAAAATCAGGATGTCAGATAGATGGACAGAGAGAAAATGCAGGAGGACGAAAAATACAGACTAACAAGCAAACAAGCAGGTGCGCAGGTATAAAGGCAGACAGTTAAACAGACAATAAGTAGGCAGGTGAGCATTCGTATAAATTTTTTCCATTTTTTTTTCACCCCCTATTCTTACTTTAACCTTCAAATGACCTACATCAGATTCGGACTCAGCGACCCCAAAAACCTATGTGTGAATTTTATCAGATTTTTTCAACCACCTTTTCTTAGTTTGACCTTCAAATGACCTTGAACCTGACGTGATAGAGCTTAACTGACCTCGGCATCGAAATCAGCGAGTACCCCTGAGTATCTAGGTAGAGTGCAGTGTATTTTTTCAAACTAAATGTTGACCTGTGTTATCTTTAATTTTGTTCTGTAGAATTTTTGTTGGAAGTGCCACAGTTTTTAAAATATTCAACATTTAAACTAAATACTTCATTCAAAAAACGGTCGGATGCCATAAAACTATCAGTTATAAATAAATATATAAGAAAAACAAATTCATTCTCAGTTTTTAAGCTTCATTTTTGTTAACCATTTTTTCGCCAAAACTAATATTTATAGAGATATTCACAAAGAAACAAAAATGTTATTTTTTTTCTAAAATATCTTTATACGGTTTAAATATATTTATTATTTTAAACTTTGTATCTAAAATGTATCTATTCGGCTAGAGGAACCTTCTTTGACTTTTCCTATTCCATTGTAATTTAGTCTATTGGAATAAACTATTTATCTGTCTATCTATCTATTTTAGCAGATCCGAAGTCATACTACAATAGTGATTATTTTCTCATCAGAATCACATTTAAAAACATATAACTTTAAAATATTACTTACTGAAAACCGTCAATATTCTTAAAGTTTGTTGCCTCTAACAATTACTACAGAAATAATCGATTAAGTATAATGACATCTCTCCAGTAAGAAATAAATAATTGAACCATTTTGTATAAAGTCGGACATTTTGTACTACACAGAAAAATATGTGAAATAAAAGTAAATATAATGCAATTAAAAATGGATTTATAATTTACAATTTCAGTCATTCGATATACTGCCAATAACGGTTCGTTAATGGGTTCAGTATATTATTCAAAGCTAATAGTGAGAGCCATACAGAAAAATGTAAAATAATTTTTATTATATTGCAAATATATTTAATGTTTGCGGTTTTGTGGTTGAATAATGCAAAATGATTTGTGCGTTGGTAGTTATTGAACTAACGTATTGATAAGAGTACGACTATAAGTTTAAAGAATATTTAATATTTAAAAATACTAATAAATATATATACAATTATACACAGTGTATGAGTTTTGAAATAAGAGCAATAAATAAATTAATTCTCTTGATTGATTGATTTACCAGCGTGCGGTAGGCATTGCTGCCACTCCCAGGTATACAGCTGGGCCTGATACGTCCACGCTGGATTGGACTAAAGTCATGCTTGTTGCCAGCAGCGAGTGCCACATGGCGCATGGTAAAGGAATATGGGATGGGAGGTGTAGGTATTTGTGAGTTTCGTTACCGCATTGTGTCGTGAGGGAGCGTTTAAGCTCCCTTTCTTGTGATTTTTGTTCTGGGTATCTGCCTCTTCTGAATTTTCGTGTGAAATATGTGTTGTGTCTTAATATGGAGTGTTTATTACTGTTTATGCTCCTCTTTTTTTGTTTCTGCTTCTTTGAATCTTCTTTTTCTGAGTCTTCTGATCCCTAGATTTGGCTGGGTTGGATTTGAGTCATGCTTGTTGTCAGCAGCGAGAGCCACATGACGCACGGTTTATTTCATTTTCCCCTCGCTTTTCTTTCCCAGTTTGTTTATGATCCTCTCGACTGTTGTTTTTCACGTGTAACATGGTGTCCCTATTTTTAGTTTGGTGCTGTTCAGTGTTAGCGTTTTCTTCAGTAGGTTTTCTGCTGTCCTTTTTGCTTTAACCTTCTTGATGCTTTCCCTTATCACTCTGCTTGCCAGAATATGGTGTATTTGTGTGATTGAGCTTCCATTACTCCAGGTGTCAATGCATGTTTGACTTTTACTCTATGTGTTTCTTATTGTTAAAGTCTCCAGGTACACGATTTCACTGCACTATGTATATGCTATGATTTACTGCGTTAGAGGGAAGCACTGTGGAAAGTTTGGGTTTGTGTACCTAATTAAACACTAACTAATATTTGTTATCAAGCTGAAAATATTCCGAGGTATAAATTATTTTACAAACACATTCACTTATACAAACTTAAATATAACTTCTATACGTTGTCATTTTGTTGTCATATTCCGAGGTATAAATTATTTTACAAACACATTCACTTATACAAACTTAAATATAACTTCTATACGTTGTCATTTTGTATTTAACTTCTTCAAGCTCTTATGGTGACAGAACACTATAAGTTATTTCCCTACCTTATTGCCCTACCTACCAGAATATGATCTATTTATTGAGTTGAGTTTCCGCTGCTTTAGGTCAAGATTGCTCTTTTCCGTGCGTATTTTCTTGGAAACCATTTTCCTGAAAGGAACCTGTATCAGGTATACATACATTGAGGTGCCATAAGAATTCAGTCTGGACGCTACACACCGACAGTGCCCCATTGATTATTTCTGATCTAATCCAAATTAAACTCATTTGAATATTTTTAGCAATTATGAGAACCTCACCTGAAAGGTATACTTTAAGAGTAGTGCGCCACTGATCATTACGTGTTCAATTTTGATTAAATTTGTTTGAATATTTTTAGTAATTATGAGAAAACACACTTGAAGGTTCACACAGGAAATCTGTATAATCACACTTTAATAGCGATGCATTACTGATTATTTCGGGTTATTATTATCACCATTATTATATCGTGCGTAATTCTCTTGAGGCTGAAAGAAATTCGGTTTTGGCTATCAACTATTGTTTGTATTTTTGTAATAGTTTGGTTTGTATATTTTTGCTGAAAGAAAAATATTTAGTGCCCGGCTTTTAATTTATTGTCTAGGAACTATCAAGCATTTAAAGCATATAGGTATAAAATTAAGTAAAGTGGTATAGTTGGGTGTAGACTTATCTTTAGCCTTAGTGTTGATTGATTTATGGTTTACTAGAGGCTCTCGGGTTATTCTCCACTTTTCACTTGCACTGAGATATTCTAATCACCCACATTAATTAAATATTAGCTATTTAGCTTCACTGTTGTAATGTTATTTTATATATTACTTTGCGTATAATTTTTCACTTATCACATCAGCGCAATTTCGTCCTATTGTGCCGGCTTTTAATCGGGATTTAAGCAGATTACTGGCACCGAACTTAAACTCGTCCGATGTCTTTGAGATCACTAGACGAACTCTGCAATAAATAAATTAATTCTCTTCAATATAAAATGTTTAGCTCCATAATTTCGATTCACTTCGTCTTGATAGACCATCTACACTCAAAGAAATAGTATGGGTAAATTCAACAAAAAAAAAGTGGTTAACTAACAATATCGTTCATTTTGTTAAACCAAACTATATTGATGGTATTTTTAAACAAGAGGTGATTGTTATTTTAATTTATAAAAAGTTGTCGTACAACAAAACAAACACTAACTTAAAAACCGCTGCCCAAGGAATCACTACTTCCACATCCAGATTCTCTATCCAAGTCACTCACAACAAAAAAACTTTGTATGTGAAAATAATTGTTTATGGAACTTTAATAATATAATATTTGAAATCCTCTACCCCAAAAACCCATAAAACGATACCCCACATCGGTAGTGGGGTGGGGGTGGTGATAGGGGGGTGGTAGTGGGGGATGGATGAAGCAAAAAAATATTTTGAGGTTTCTGGTTCCTGTACATACACTAAGTCACAATTTTTTTTCATCTCCTTTAATAAGGAGGTGGGGGTGGTAATGGGAGTGGCTAATGCCAAAAATTTTTTTGAGACCTTAGCTTCTCTTGTATATACTAAATACCAATTTCATGGACTCTTACCTGGTCTATTTACCCATTTACCCCAAATTTACCCCATTTTACCCCCCAACCCTTCGACGGAACAAGATGAAAATATAATCTAGTTCTAGATTCCGTTAAAGTACATATGTGTACCAAATTTCAAGTCAATGTCTTAAACGGTTCCAGAGTAAACGTGCGCACAAAAAAAAGTTACAGACAGACAGACAGAAATTTTTTTTTCGCTCAAACTTAAAATCTCGACATTTCATGACATTTTAAGCCTATTTGGACAATAAAAATTTTTAAAATTTTTTTTGTCGTTACTATGCTTCCACTGGACGTGGAAGTAAAAATAGATGAATAAGACTATTATTTTATTCGTCTGACTATTATTTTGTTGAATTCTGTCAAATTAAACTAGATAATAGTATATTTCATTTTTAACTATTATCGAATTGTAATTCTAACCCAATATTAGTTCGCTGTACTATTGTACTTGGTAGACAAACCAATATTATTGTCGTCTTCTAGAAGTTCTAAAAGAATTACCATAAAATTTGCTTGCTTACCACGTAGTCTATTACAGAAATTATTCCCAGATGACGAAACATACAAATCACTAACAATAATCCATCATGCATTATCTTGCACTCTTATGAATTTATAGAAAATTAATAACATGATTGCAGTGTTCAAATTCTCTCAGGGATCATCGATATATTTGGATGGATCTTATAAACGATCTCTAATCTTTGGTTTGGGTGGTCTGATGTCTCAATACTGAGATTTTGGCTAACCAAAAAAAACTTCATCATACAATAAAGTGTAGATCAACCTAAAAATTAGTTGGTGAACAAAAAACAAAGTCGTTGTACTATTTAATTGTAGACCAAATTGAAAATGGTTAGTGAACATAAAAAAATGTCATTGTACTATTTAATTTGTTACAAGAAGATATGATTATTAAACTACTATTTGTTTACGAAAACAAATAAAGTTGTATGACTATTCTTTACTGATTGATTTAACTATGAAACTAGATAGGCGCGATTTCATATGCTCTTTTTGGTTGAATTTACCTATGATTTTCTTTGAGTGTAGCTCGTGTATTATTCTAGTCGACCTCCCATTGCTGTATGCTATGTCTGACTGCATCATACCACCTGTTGCAGTTGCTTGTTAAGCATATGGCATCTAACATCACTTTCTTGGCAACGTATTCCCAACTTTTGCAATGCGTTCTCTTCATCTGTTATCATCTTGGAGTTTCGATGCAATGTGCTGTCTGAAGAATTCGTAACAAACATTTTAGGCTCACATCTCGAAAGCATCTCTCTGCTTCATTAACATCTATGTCTGAAAGGCAAAACATAATTCAAAATTTTGAAATTCTTAGTTATAACTCGGAATTTTAAAATGAAATTTCGACTTACAAGTAGAATTTTAAAATTTCGAGAACTAAATCGGAATTTTGACGTAAAATTCCCAGTTATAACATGGAATTTTAGAACTAGAAATGATTTTATTTTAGGTGTCCCTTCCAGAACTTCGTACAATAGTGACACGCAAAAAAAAACAAAATATATATAAACGAAAATATTTTATTTTTAAACGAACATGAAATTCGTAATTTTAAAATTTCGAGTTATAACTCGGAATTTTAAAATTACTACTTATACTCGAGAAGCTCGCGCTCACTCCGTGAAGACGGACAGTTCGAAGTTGGGTATATGCAGTAGAAACCACACCGTTGCGAATGCAAATTCATCTTACTCGCTCACTTGACAGGGTTGAAAAAGATTTTGTTTCCGTGAAGTTGCATTCATTGGGTATTAGAGGACAATTAAATAGTTGGTTCACATCTTTCTTATTTGATAGAAAATTTTATGTCGAGGTTGACAACGTACGGCCAGATGAATTTAACATGAACATAAGCACTCCACAAAGCAGTGTCCTTGGACTGCTTATTTTTATTGTTTTTCATCGATGACCTTCCTGCAAACATCTCACAAGGGCGTGTTTTTGTGTGCGTGGATCATACGACTATCGTAATATCAGACCCAAAACCAGAAAAGGCTAATATTGTGTTAAAGAATTTTCTCTTTGGTGTTCAAAAACTGAACTTATTATAAATCACAATAGAACAATAGAACAATATCCTTACCAATTCACTTAGAGGGAATAACTGTGACAATTATTGTAAGGCGTATAATATAACGTTATATTATTGATATAACAAAAAATAAAATAAACTGAAAAAATTAATAGTAATAATAATACTATAATTTGGAGACATTTTTCTCGAAAAGGTATCTGGAAAATGGCAACTCCTATCCAAATATTGTATAGGAACAAAATTGTAAAAAAATGTATGCGCTTTGTTTTTTGTGTAGAAAGTTTTCTCCATCTTTTTTAGTTTTTGTGTCAAATGACAAAAACAATATTTGCATTTTTTTTTAAACGGACGCCATTTTGAAAGTACAGCCATTTTTTTCTTTGGGGGATATATCTTAAATTGTTCCTTAGGCTTTAATCTTTATGAAAAACATTGTCTCCAAGGATCGGGGGGTCCACTGACAGTTAGGGTGGGCTCCCGTAATATTATGCTCTTCGCAGATACGAAAACGAGGAGTATATTACATTTGATCGGCACATTTCTAAAACCGTAAATATCGCTCGCAGACAAAAAATTTTCATATCATTGTGTTAGTGAACGAATTCTAAATAACTTTCAAAATGTCCGTCTGTCCGTTCGCTCATCCATCCGTCCGTCCGTCCGTCCGTCACGTTTCTTGTAAGCACGATAACTCAAGAAAGAAAAATCCGATTGTACTGATATTTGGACAGTAAGTTAGTGATAGCTAGAGGAAGAACCCTATTGTTTTTGAACAAAATCGATGAGTAAACAAAAATGTTATTAATGATTTAAATTTGAAAAAATATTTTGTTTTTTATGTTTTTGTAATTGAATAGAAATCTGGTGAAATGGTATTCCATTTGAATAATTAAATATTTATATATTTTACAATACATCTCATAATGTAATATACCACCGTGGAAATATAATTTTAGCTCGTCGCTTATAATGTAAAAATTTACTTTTTCTTACGTGTTAAGTGGTGGTGTAGTTCTTAGGCTTTTGACTCGGGTTCGAAACCCAAATGGGGTATGGTATAGTTTTTTTTTTATTTTTTACTTTAATTTACATTGCTTACCATCTAACTTCGCACTATAAAATTAAAAATGTCTAAAACTAACATTATTTACAAACAACTGCGAAGGGTATCCTATAGAATGTGTAACAATTATACAATTATATAAAAAGTTCAGTGAACAGGAAAAGAGTACGTTTTTAGCTTGTTACGTTTTATATTGAATTTTATATTTTATTTATCTGGAAAATGCATATCTCCTATCCAAATATTGTATAGGAACAAAATTGTAGAAAATTTTATTCACATTGTTTTTTGCGCAAACAGTTTTTCTCCATATTTTTTAGTTTTTGTGTTAAATGACAAAAACCATATTTGCAATTTTTTTATTTTTAAATTGTTCCTTAGGCTTTAATCTTTATGAAAAACATTGCCCTCATGGATCGGGGGGAGGGTGCACGGGCACTTAGGGTGGGCTCCCGAGGTATTACAACATAGTCTTATAGTGTCAGTCAAAAGATGTTAGTAGAGTTTTTGTTCTGCAAAAACGAGCTCTACGACTGATATTTAATATACCCAACAGTCGTCTTGTCGCGATTGTTTTAAAGCTAACAAAATATTTACTAGTATTTCAATATATCTCTGGAAACTGCTAACTTTCATATACACTAAAAACTAAACATTCGAAAGAGTGCCTTTTTAATTATTTTCAAAAGACGTTTAAAAAACTCTTTATCTACTCTTATTAGAGTATTAGGTTATATACTAATTAATGAACTGCTTTTGATCAATTAATAGTATCCATAAACAAACAGCGTGAGTTATAATGCGTGAGTTATTATAACTCACTGGGTACAGAGCCAATCACCTTTATCTTCATGCCTGGCTTGTCCAATCGACGTAACGCGCAACACACGAAGGTGGACCCAGAGAGGTAGTGATATCTATAAAGATTTTCTGAAATGTCACAAAATGCTACTTTTGATTCGTTCGTGCCGAGCCGAATTTTCGAATTTCGCCGTGCAATTTACGATCAAGGTTATCTGGAAGAATTCCTCTTTACGTCGCGACATCGATATTTTTCGCAGATATCTCCAAAACGGTGGGAGTTATCTCGAAATAAAAAAAAGGTCAAACGAATATTTTCCATTACGAAACTTTTGCTTCTATCAGAATATTGATTTTTTTTTTTTCGTTTTCGTTACTGAAATGTTGGCCATGTACGGCAAAAAATCGCAAATTTTGAGCTTCTACAGTTGGCAACTTTTTAATCTCGCTCCTACGCCAAAAGATTAATCTAGTTAACTTAAATAGAATTAAATTTGTTAAAACTTTTTTTAATTTTTTGAATTCCGACAAAAATGAAGAAATTGGATTTGGGACTTTTTTTTTCGGTAAAAAGTTCTCCATTTTGTTACCGTAATTAATCCGTAGTTAACTGAAATCGATCTCATCTACGATGTTCACTTAATATCATGTACTACTTTGACGCTCCGTTAATCTTGGCCCTTCGAAACAAAGGTTTCTGAGAAAAATTATTTTTTTAAGATTTACATAAACTCTATAGGAAAACGTGTAATTTCTTACATTTCCTCGAATATCTCGATAATTATCGTTTTTTTCGTAAAATTTGTAGATAGTTTATGTAAAGAGATTTGATTGAGCTTTCCGACGCTTTTCTCTCTTTTTTCTCTAACATAAAAAACAAGACTTTTGACCGAATATGCGCTCCGGGCTATTGCAGTTCACGGAGAAGTTTTGCATTTTCCGCCGCGTAATATTAATCTACAAAGCTGATTTCTTGTCTACAAGCAGTTTATGCACTATTTCGATTAAAAATCACATTCTACCTCGCCTACGGCTCGTGCTGTAAACTTTCATCTGCGTGAGTTATTACCTACATTACCGCTCGTTGAATAATATACTATTATTGAACCATTTTATTCAATTAATGAATTTATGATATTCCTAAAAAACAAATCCTGCTGATAGTGTGATATTTATGTATTTTAGTTGTTGTGTGTGTCTATAATGTTTGTTACACAGTTTATGTATTTTCTGCACTTCTTTTGACCTATCCTTTTACAATGTTTTGTAGTATACAAAGTATAATATATTTTGTTATTATTATTATTATTATATTGACGCAATATTATATTCGAACATTAAACTAAAAAAATATATATTCATATGTTTTCACATTTTTTTTTTCTAAAATATCTTCTAACCAAGGACTAAAGTGCGTGCAAAAAGTATCTCTGCATTTTTTAATTACGAACCCTTGCGACCTAAATTGAAATCTGAACTTTTATCCATTAGCTGACCGTCGATGTTTTTGTTCCCCTTTCATACTCTCTAGATTGCTGTAGATGCTTTACCGGTTGTCGTCTCTGAGACAACCTTCGTATTAACTAAGTAATCATAGCGGTCCATGAGTAAGTGACAGTACAGTAAATTGTTTCAACACAATTCGAAGATGATTTTAATTTAAATAAGGAAATATTATGTTTGTCATTGTTTATCCCTCCATTACGTGGATGTGGAAGTAAAAAAAATCAATTTATATGAAAAATTGAAGAGAACAAGAAAAGGGATGCCATCCACTCCCTAGAAAAAGGCAAGCTCCACCATAATATAAAAGTGTTTCATTGATGCATTTACTAGCAAATTGCAAAGGAAAAACGAAATTTAATTCATATGACAATATTTCTACGTTGAAACTCTGCGAACTAGTGGCTATCCTGTGGAACCACCTTATGTACCTACGCAAAAATGAACTTTGACAAATAATGAAATTTTGTGAATTTTATGACAAAAAAATTATCTTCTTTTTCATTATCTGAAATAATGTTGTCGTTTGTCAAGAGTTAATTGTGTGATTTTATGTATTCTGTGGAACAATGATGTCTCAGGGTCCCACGCGTAGAGGTACGCAGTACTGAAGATCCACTAGTAAAACATATTTGAATCGCGAACTGTCCATTGAAAAAAAAAGTAGAACTGGTAGACAATACCTTCACCACGAAAAAATTTTCCAACTCAGATAAGAAGTCTCTCAGAGTAGAAATCCTTACGTATATTGTTGATAATTATAAGGTTCATAGGGGCTATAATCGTATTCCCTGTCGTTTTTTATCAGTCCGCAAAGGGTTAAAATCTCTAGTTACTGCATTGCAAAATAATATTGTAAAATTATCTTTATTGGTAGTAGAATAAATTCTAATTATTTTTTTGCTGTCAGACATGATTTCGTCATTTCAAAACATAGATCAACAACATTGATGTTTGAAAATACTACTCGATTTGTGTGATATCATAAGTACATTAAATTTGGTTAGTTTTTAAATAATTCAATTGAAAATTCTTTCACCCTCATGACAATTCAATTCAAAAGTTTAATATGAGAATGACATAATAATTTTATAATTCATATATCAATAAATGTCCCATAACTGAGCATTAAACCAATTTTACTGTTTTGCATAAAACATATTATGCGTCTCAGATCGAATCCCATAAGCTATGCTTCAATTTAAAATTCCCGTAGTAAAAAATACATAATAATCCAACATTGTAATTTGTTCCATAGCCGTATGCTGTTCTAAGTTGCCCCATTTCCGTATACCGCACTTACTGGCATTTATTATACATATCACTACGTATCCTGAATCCTGCAAGACATACATTTACGTTTCTAGCACATCAGGTAAAACTTACGTTATTATTAAAACGATAACTGAAATAACAGAAACCTACTTTCCTATTTCTACTGTGAGAGTAACCAGACATAATCGTCCCAATATTAGCGAACAGTGCAAGCTGGCCCTGCATTTTCTAGCTCACTTTACATAATGTTACTCCTGGGTAGGTATTCCCGTAACAAAACAAGTTTCTTTTGTGTGTTTCCAAATTTTCCTTTCCTTCTTCTCTTATCCCTGCTTTTTCTATTTTCTTATACTGTATGATTCCAGTCTCAGTTTCCGTTGCTTTGTTGTGAAATTTATTTGCAGGAAGGGCGTGGAATTACTAAACAGTCTACTAAAATATAGTTAAATTATTATACGGGGAAAGTCCAGGAGGGTAATAATTTTACCAAAATATTTATCTGAGGGAAGAAATTTATTTTTTCGTATCTTCCATCCTAATTAAGTACCAATTCCTGTATTATTACTAGAGGTCGGGAGGCATCAATAAATTACTTCAAAATCAGGTTGTCACTGTATAATAATATTCATGAATATATCGTACGATATTTTAACTTGTAGATATTTTGGTGAATTTGGTAATATCCTAAGTTGATACCAGGAGAGCTAAAAATATTAGAATTTATGCTAACATACATACATTAGAAACTATCGATCACGAGAATAAAAGTCTATTACTAATATTTGCTGTAAATATTCCGAAATTAATGTAGCGCCTCTCATTAAAATTAACTTGTATTGTGAGAAAGACCATTCATCGTTGACAGATGTAATTATCGCATACTTAAAATATCTGATCTTTTCAGATACTCCACATTTATGTCTTGTGCAGATAGACTACTTTCTTACCTTCGAAAAGGTTCACCATACCTAACATCGTAAGAAATCCGGGATTGGTTTTCAAAACAGTTTCGATTTTCTAGTACTTTCTCAGTGGAATTTCCTGATAATTGATTTAATTTTATTAACTATAGTAAATTGATGTTTCTGTATTACGTTCGAAGTCGCATATGGCTAGGGGAATTCGTGAAAAATTCTCATGAATGAACTTCAAATATTCTTGAACAGTTGGACCTATAAGTGACTGATGTGAAGTAACAACTGCATCATCTAGGTTTAACAGATGTAGTACTGACTTTACATCGCTAAAGTAACTATAATAGAACGATACTGCCTATATCCAAATTCCCCATCACGGTAAAACGAACTCTGAAGGTAACGGCATATTTGAGAGAATTTCGTGATATAACCGTAGACGATCTGGTGCTTTAAGAAAAGTTTTTCATATACTAGATAATTAATTTATTAACATTAAGGTAGCGCCTTCTAATAGTCTCAGCATTTCTATGAAGTCCATGTGCCAGATATATTTACGTGAAGTACATTCTAATATGTTTTCTTCAAAATTGCTCCAGTAGCTTTCATATAAGAAACTCCATCGGTAAGAAATAATAATAACTTTTCCTATTTTCTGTGCATTCGTCGCCTCACAATCATAGCCCGTATTTCGGATGACATTCCAGAGACGGATTCTGAATTACACGATACTATCTAATACTTTTATAAAGTTACAATTAGAAACATCGGTCGCTAACAATAAGTATTATTGCCACACAAACCAAAAAATCTTTACATGAAAAATTTTTATTTTATAAACCTTAGTGAAAGTCCAGGCGAACGCTTATTGAGATGTTTACGTTTCTCTACAGATAAAAAGAGTCCCTGACCCTCCAGACAGGTAAAAAATTATTAGTCGTGTTATATGGTGTCATTACACAGTAAAGTAATTATTCTTAAATATTGAAAGTTCTAAATATTATTTTTTGGTCGACTAGACAATATCTAGATTTTAAAGATATAAATTTGATTTTAATATTATGATATAAAACATTAGTAGTTATAGTTGCATTGAATATTGTTCAATGATATGGAGCCCGAAGTATAATAATTATGTTAATAGACTCGAAAGTATTTAAAATAAATTTGTCAAATTCATTTTACATGCATAAACATTAACTCATCGGTTATAAAGCACTAACAGTAAAGGTATGAGTAGAAGTGCTGGGGCTGTGGAGTTATCAACACTGCGTGGCTCACCCGCCCGAAACCCAACGCACGCTGCCAAAGCCTAACTAGAGATGAATTGCTATTTAACAACCTGTTATTATACTCTTCGCAAAAACGAAGAGTATATTGTATTTGATCGGCACATTTCTAAAATCGTAAATATCGCTCGTAGAGAAAAAATGTTCATATCATTGTGTTAGTGAACGAATTCTGAACAACTTTCAAAATGTCCGTCTGTCCGTCTGTCCGTCCGTCCGTCCGTCCGTCCGTCCGTCCGTCCGTCTGTCCGTCCGTCACGTTTCTTGTAAGCACGATAACTTAAGAAAGAAACATCCGATTGTACTGAAATTTGGACACTAAGTTAGTGTTAGCTAGGGGAAGAACACTATTGTTTTTGAACAAAATCGATCAGTAAATAAAAATGTTATTAATGGTTTAAATTTGAGATTTTTTTTTTTTATTTTTATGTTTTTATAAAAATTTACATTTTTTACATTTTTTTACGTGTTAGGTGGTTCTTACGTTTTTGACTCGGAATTCAAGGGTCCTAGGTTCGAAACCCACATGGGGTATGGCATGTTTTTTTTTTAATTTTTACTTTATTTTGCACCGAGTCTTTCACCAACTAAGTTTGTTCTATAAAATTCAAAATTTTTAAAACTAACATTATCTACAAAAAACTGCGAAGAGTATCCTATAGAATGTGTAAAAATTATATAAAAAGTTTAGTAAACCGGCGAAGAGTACGTTTTTAGCTTGTTTCATAACTGTTATTTGTAAATAGCATTAACAGACTGTTATTTCTGTTCGAAAATAACAGGTGAGAAAACAACAGATAAGAAACACGACGAAGTAAAAATGTTTTTGCTAACTGCTGTTAAACTGTTATTGAGAAAACAGCAGTAGTAGGTAATGAAATCACAGCGCAACCGCTAATGTAGTTGAATATATTATTGAAGTTAAATATTATTGTGGGTATCTTGAGTCATCGGCTTTATGTATACACTTTTTAGTTGTTATTTTAATCATAATATATCCAACTCTTTTTGATTTTCTTCTCCGTGTGTATATTTTCGATTAACGAACACCGAGTTTAAAAATGAAGGGCTGCCAAAGTTGAATATTTTTGTAGAAATCTCGAGCCATCCACTTTATGTACTGACTTTTAGCTGTTTTTTAAATCATAATATGTTCAAAGCTTTTATATTTTCTTCTCCAACCGTATATTTTCGTTTACCTGCATCTCTAATATTGTCGTTGCATACGCTGTGTTTGGCGTGTTTCTATGCTGGTATTTCTTTATTAATTTAACATGAAACAATAACAATTGCTTCACTATGCGTCGATTACCCGCTGTGACATGGGTAAGGGAAACTTTCCAATGACTATTTCGGCAGTTTAGTATAATAATGGCGCGTCCATTTTCGTAATACAAATCGTGGATTTGTGAAGACGCCGGGTTAACATTAAATGATGCAAAGCTTAAGTACCTATCAAAGGTGCAATATTACCCTGTTATGATCGCGCAAGTTTTTAATTACATGGCATAATGTCGTCTAACTCCCATCAACAGGAAAATAGGGATTTACAAGTGATATTCTTAGAGAAACGGCGCGCGGCGTTCTTTTCGTGCCGAATATTTAGACTAATATTTAATTATCTATTGTTAATTACGTGGTATTAATCTGCAATGTAACAGTTTGATTTAATGTTTCCAATTGGATGAGCAGTTAACTACAAAAAGAGATAAGAATTATTATAATTTTGTACTACCCTCCCATGTCGACTCTGCATTTTACTTCAATATCATCCAAAATACGGGCTCTGCTCATAATTAACGGAGAATTTTTTTCGTAAACTTTTGGTAGATATATTTTAGGAAAGGCTTTAGAGAGAGACTAAGTTTTTAAACAGCATTTCCATCAGTATGTTTATTTTTAATTAGATCTTGTGTTAATTTATTTCCTTTAGTTTGTGCTGTTTTGGTGGGATCATAATCTGGCTTTTTTAGTCGTTGAGTCTTGTAAAAATTTTAAACATTTTTCATTATAGTAATGTTAATAGAACATTGCCCTGGTATTACCCTTATCTGCCTTTGTTATTATGTCTTTCTGATCTATCAGGGAGAAGGACGTTTCTATGAATATTTTACAGTTATTTTGACATTGATTTCATCACGTAAGGTTAAAAATAATAATCGTTTTATATTATGTAGGTATAGTTTATTTGCAATTATAACAACCATGTTTAAAATCTATAAATGAAGCACTTCTCGTGTTAAAACATGAAAATATATTTGAGCTACCATCTTAGAGATGGGATAATTGTTACTGTTCTATAACTTTACTTACAACTAGCTTTTCGTAAATAAAATGGTTAACATTTCAGAAATAAGGAGCGCGTTCGTCACCAAAATTATTAATACACCAATCGTGAAAACTAGTTAATCATACAAATGAACCAAAACTGTTAATGTAATAAAGTCTATCTATTCTCAATCGAAAAAACGACGTTGGTCTTTACCGCGGCGATACTTTGACAGCAGCACAGATCAAGCGTCGACGCTTTGGCGGTCTTTTTTATGATTTTCCAACTGACTTTAGGAAGAGTTTAATTGCAATTTCGTATGATTGTTGAAGTAGATACAGATAGTTTTCGTTTCTTGAGCGATTGAGTCACAATGTATAAAGTAATTTTTTCCTCTTATCCCCTCTTAGATCCCTACCAGTCGAGCCGTCGAATATCCAATTCTGTTGTGTTGTGCTAAAATAGATCTTTGAAAAGGGGTTTGTAAGGGAGGGTGAGGTGTAATTGTTTCGGTGAAAATTGTTCATATAATTTAAATTAATCTTCGAGTCGATTAATTTTTCAATTATATTTCACAATTTTCTTCTTCAACAATTACATAAACACAGTAGATATTTTAAAAAATATGATCTATTTTAAGAGCAAGTGTATTAATAATGTGAAAAATTTTCAGCTATTTTAGTTCTTTAGTAATAGACTCTGAAACGATACAAAAAATGATTATAGTGGTTAATATTAACAATTTGTAATTTTAATGGGCAACATTTTAATGATTTCTATTATAAATAATACTAGTAATGCAAAATAAACTTCTACTATGTATTATTCGACCGTAGCAATAAGTGTTTTCAAAACTTATGTCATTATGTAAGTCCATATTAGATCTTCCAAATATTCCTTCAATGACGCTCCTTACTAGATTCACAAGTCTATAATAAAATGTATTATTTGATCTGTCTGCTTTTCGCCTGAGCAGTTGCTGCTCTGTGTGGCTTTTTACATTAGCTGGTTTTAACTTCAGGGCTAATGTCTCGTTTATAATCCAAGTAAGATTTTAGAATAATAACCAGCGATAATTTTTGATTATTTGAGAAAAGTAAGGGTATCAGAAGCTGTCGACTTTGAAAGTTTTTAGTACATTAGTTTTGTTTTTTTCTGACGTTACATTAATATTATTGATGGTGATTTCTTTGGTAAAGTCTACGTTTTGTGTCCAGAGTCCTAGGCTAGAAAGTAACCAACTGTAAGTGATCGAATCGAGTAATCGAGGATACAATTTTCCTTGGTAATACTGGATTTAGATTGCGGGTATTTCCGTATTTCGGGGCACTTGACTTTTTATTACTCAGAGGGGATAAGAGAAGAAAACTTACTTTAAACATTGTGACTCAATCGTCCAAGAGACAGAAACTACCTGCACTTATGTAATTGTTGAAGGAGAAAATTGTGAAATGTAATTTTTGCACAAAATCAGAAACGTCTACCAAGAATTTGTGTAGATACATAAGATATTTTTGTTCAGTTTGTCTTCCATATATATGATTATACTACCTAAATTTCAACAAACACTTCCAAATATTTCGACTCTCGAAACTGTGTACCTGAATATAATGCACAGGTCTGCGCTCCAATTCAACCCGAGGCTTTTCTTGACAACTACCATTCCGATGTATGGATACCCAATTCAAAAGTATCCGATTCAAAAATAGTTACGGTAACTTTAAATCAACTCAAAGAATAAAATTGATGTAAACGAAAGTGCGGGATTTACGAAATTAGCTTTATGACTGTAATTTAAATTATAGAAAACAAACATAGGGATCATATATGGCTCAATTCAAAAATGTAACAACTAAAATGCTAGTTCTAATCAACAATTACGTTTGATAAAGAACTAATATTTGTAAACCACATCATAAAGTTTTCTCTGGATTTCATGATAAGAAACTATGCACATTTTGAATACGTAAATACTTTAAAGCAAATAGGTAACTTTTGTTACACCAATTCTTGAGTGTGTGTCAATGATATAGCGTCCAGTTTGTAACGTGCGCATAAAAAAATTGGAAAGGGCAGAACGGCATTTCATCTTTTAATGTTGACACGACGGAACTAATCGTGCTATTAGTTACCGACGTGAAGAACTGTTTTCCATAGACAATCTAGAAATTCGTAGAAACAGATCATATTTATATAAGATTTTACCCGACAACACCGACTGTGGAGATATTTTAAGAATGCTTAATTTTCAAATTCCTAGAACGATATCTAGGCACAACAATTCATTTTACTTGCCATTCTCAAGAACATTATACAATCACAATTCCTTGTTTCCACCAAATGTGTACATAATAATTTGAGCAACTACAACAGATATATTCGCTTGCAGTCTTGCAAACATAAAAAACAAATCTGTCTTTAACTTAAATTTGATTTTGTTATAAATTTTTGTTGACTTCTGAGCTGTTTCTCGTGTCTCTCGTTTTGTAGCTGTATTTCTTATATAAACTTTTTATTTTGTTAAAAATGTATAGTATTACTTCAGTCTAGTTTAACCTAGCTTAAATTCAGATATATTATATGGCTAATATTTATATATGTCATAGCTATATCTTTTCTCTTGGTCACACTCAAATGATTAAATTTGTTTGCATTTTCTATTTTGTAATTGCGTATCAAGAAAATAAATAAATAAATGAATGAATGAATGAATGAATGAATGAATGAATGAATGAATGAATGAATGAATGAATGAATGAATGAATGAATGAATGAATGAATGAATGAATGAATGAATGAATGAATGAATGAATGAATGAATGAATGAATGAATGAATGAATGAATGAATGAATGAATGAATGAATGAATGAATGAATGAATGAATGAATGAATGAATGAATGAATGAATGAATGAATGAATGAATGAATGAATGAATGAATGAATGAATGAATGAATGAATGAATGAATGAATGAATGAATGAATGAATGAATGAATGAATGAATGAATGAATGAATGAATGAATGAATGAATGAATGAATGAATGAATGAATGAATGAATGAATGAATTAATGAATGAATGAATGAATGAATGAATGAATGAATGAATGAATGAATGAATGAATGAATGAATGAATGAATGAATGAATGAATGAATGAATGAATGAATGAATGAATGAATGAATGAATGAATGAATGAATATAAAATTTGCGTTAATAATTTAAGACTAATTGGAAGCAAAACAAACGAGTAAAAGGGCCAGTCGGTCGTGGCCGATTACGAATACCTGTACATTTTGCTCAAAAATGACATAATTCATTTTTCGGTGGTGTTACTGAGATTAAGTACACAGCCAATATCTCAATTAATTTCATTGTTTATATAGGTGAAATTATAGAAACGTTTGTCTGTTAGGCGTTACCATGTAAAATACGGACTCCTAGACAACGCCCGACTGCTGCTACTATCGTTAATTTCTAACAAACATAAGCTGAACTCACCAGATATAGTAAACAACCCCCAAATCCAAAGCCAGTGCTGTCCGGGAGGGGGGTCACACACTTAAAAAAACGCAGACATACATCCATACCCACCGACACTGCCAGTACCGGGGCTTTGGCACGAACTTAGTAGATGACAGACAGCTTGACTAGCATATTTGTCATACAATACACTTTAGCCGACTGAGCTACATAACAATATTATCAAAAATACCTCAATAAAATTGTATGTAAAGTTTGTTTGAACTTGAGAGACACACTGTATATTCCAGTTTCAATGTTATACAAATTTTAATATTTTTCCTGAATAGCATTTTAAAGTTAAAATTAAAGTAGAACCTAATAAAGCAAGACGGTTTATATTCATCTAGCAATAACCTATATAATATAATGTGACTCAAGAGGGTGCTATTATCTACTTATATTCGAAGTTTAAAATTAAAATTTTAAATTTAACAGAAGTCATTTTATATAATAGGTTTTCGCAGTCGTCAACGCACTGCTACGACATTCGTTCATTTTTTTATTAGTCTTATTAAAAATACCTTAATAATATTTCAAACCAAATAAATTGAGGTATCACTTAATCTATGTAAAGTTCATTTAAACCCGAGAGTTGCACATTGCAGTTTCGACATCTTGTCAATCTTCCTATTTTGTGAGCCTAATCATGATGTAAATAGATATGGTGTGTTTATGCGCATCTCGATGTTAGTCACTTTGCAGAAATGTATGCGGTATTCAAATTTTGGAAGTATTATCATACATTAGTATAGCTACATGCAACAATTTTGTAATGTTATTCCTAAATTTGCCATATTTTAAATGCTTTTAATGCTCAACTAAAAGTTAATTTTCAATTGTTCGTAACTTTTGACATTTTTTTCTTTATTTTTCGCCTGCAATTTTCAAAACTTATTTTTTTATTTTTATTTCATATATAACTTTTATATCTTACTAATCGGTTTCTTTTCCAAAAAATATAGTACTTCCTCTATCTAACACTAACTAATTCTCAATTAAACACAATAACAATTATTATGAAAAAATTAACTTATTTTCAAATAATTGCGAATAGTATCTGTTATATTATTATATATGCAACTATTAATTAGAATAATACAGTAACATATATATAGGAGTTTATGTCTGTCATGAAATGACATGTAATGTAAAATAAAGATACATTCAAATACATATAATATTTTGTGGTTTATTAGAAGACATTAGAAGCTACGCGAGATAACAGATCCAAACATAACAGTGGCGACGAGGAATCTAAAGGTTATGTAAAAGTATAAAATAACGACTTATTGTACAGTTAATTCGAGTAATTCAAAGTGGAAGTAAGAGTAATAATGGAAACATAATTGGAGGAATACAACTACAACCATATGATGATATACAAGAGACATTTACAACATATGTGGAACGTTTAGAAAATTTCATATTATTGAAAAATCTAACAGGAACAGCGGAAGAAATCGATAACAAAAATGTACAAATATTAATAAACTGCATTGGAACAAAATATCATCAGCTACTAACAAGTCTCACGGCACCAGATTTACCCAAAACAAAGAGGTATATTGAGTTAATTAAGTTATTAAAAGATCATTTAGACCCCATACCAAATGAAATTTCGGAACAACATAAATTTCTATTACGTATACAAAGTGAAGGAGAATCGATAGCAACATTCTTTACTGAACTCAAGAAATTAACCACATATTGTAATTTTAAATGTACAAGTTCTAATGTTTCAACAATTAACACTCATCTAAGATCGCAATTTATTCGTGGTTGAGAGATAATGGAACTAGAGAAGAGTTGTTACAGCAAAATAAATTGACATTAAAAGAAGCATATGAATTAGCATTAGCTATTGAATCTGCAAAAATAGAATGTAAACAAATTCAAGGTACAGAGGGGAAGGGTATAAATCAATTGAAATCCACAATGAAGAGAAATAATACAAACAGCAATAACAAGCAGCATACGTCAAAAACGTTCAATAACAGTGACACCCAGGGCAAATTAAAAGGAAAATGTGGAAGGACAGGTCATATATCGAAAGTATGTAGAAATGGAACAATAAAGTCGAGGAAATATGACGGAAACTCAAGTTCAAAAATGGCAGGAACAAAGCAGATTGTATACAGTGACAGTGAACTTGAAAACGGAGAACAGATACATGAAATTTATATTTCAAGCAATTCAAAGAATTATAAATTTATGTTATAACTTTTCATAGATGGAAAACAACATTCATTTGAATTAGACACAGGTGCAGCAGTTACGTCAATTGGGATAAAGGAATTTAGAGCTTTATGCCCAAATGAAGAATTGAGACAGACACATGTGAAGTTACGAACATATATGGGACAGATTATTAAACCAGAAGGAGTTGCTACAGTAGAAGTTGTATATAAAAATCAGAAAATTTCATGATGATATTTATGTATTACCAATGAAAGTTGATGCAGTTTTTGCACGTGAGTGGCTAAGGAAAATTCAAATTGATTGGAAGGAAATTGAGAAATTGGAGACAGTAGACCAGCAGAATGAATTAAACAGGTTGTTGGATGCATTTCAAGATCTATTTCAATCTGGAATTGGAAAAATATCCAATTACAAAGGTGAATTATGCCTTAAAAACAATATTATGCCCATTTTTGTAAAGCCGAGACCAGTACCGTTTGCTATAGTTGACAAAGTTGGAGATGAATTAGATAGATTGGATGATGACGGCATTATCTAAATGGTAGCTCATGCAGAATGGGACACACCTATTGTTCCGATAGTTAAAGTAGATAAATCTGTACGAATTTGTGCAGACTACAAAGTTACTCTAAATAAATTTTACAAGATGACAAGTATCCTATTAAAAGAATTGAAGAAATCATTGCAAAATAGAATGGCGGTAAATTATTTTGTAAATTAGATATCAGGAAAGCATATTTGCACATGGAGATGACAGATGAAAGCGCAGCTTTACAAATAATATGCACTCACAAAGGAATGTACAAGGTTAACAGGTTAATGTTTGGAGTCAAGACAGCATCTAGCATTTGGGGACGATTTATGGATCAGATGTTGGGGAATTTATACAGAACAACTTATTTCTTTGATGAAGTCATAATCCAGGGTAAAAATTTAAATGAAATGATTTACCAATTGAAACAGGTTTTCCTAAAGTTTAGAGAATATGGTTTAAGGCTAAATAAAGGGAAATGTGAATTTTTGAAAATATCAGTAAATTATTTGGGACATACCATTGACAGAAATGGATTACATAAAAGTGATGACAAAATAAAGGCGGTGATGGAAGCTCCATATCCTAAAAATGTAAATGAACTACGAACACTTTTAGGTTTTGTGAACTCTATTATCACAGATTTATTCCAAATATGTCAATGACATTAAGACCATTACATGATTTACTACATCAAGGTATTGATTTTAAATGGACGACTGCGCAGAGTAGAGCTATGGAACAGATTAAAAAAGAAGTCGCAAGTGATCGAGTTTTAGTTCCGTACAATCCTGAATATCCACTCGTCTTGGCGGTAGACGCTTCACCGCACGGACTTGGAAGTGTTTTATCTCACAAGATTGAGTGAGTTGAAGGACCAATCACATTTGCTTCAAGGTCATTGACTAAAAGTGAAAAATCATACAGTCAGATTGATAAGGAAGCTACAGCTATATTTGGGTCGTTACATAAATTTTTCCAATTTTGTTGTGGAAGAAAGTTTACATTGATAACAGATCACAGACCATTCACGACAATATTTAATCCACAGAAGAATTTACCAGCTATGATAGCGACACCAATGTGCTACATTATGCTCAATTTCTATCTGGATTTGATTATGACATTGTCTACAGGAAAACAACGGAAAATAGTATTGCCGATTATTTTTCTAGATTTCCGATAAATGCAACAGAGAAGCAAGGTAATTGTGATGAGTATTCACTATTTCAATTGAGACAAATTGAAATGTTACCAGTGACAGCAAAACAGATTAGTAAAGCAACGAAAGAAGATGCAGAGTCGAGGAAAATTTATATGTTGTTACAGACAGGGAATAGTTTAAAGGGAACAGATTTTGCTGGAAGGAACATGAACTGACCATTGAAAATGGATGTTCTATGAGGAATAAGAGTGGTAATTCCAAAATCCTTACAGCACATCATATTAGGAGAACTACATGGTGCCCTTATCGGCATGGTTAAAATGAAAGGACTTGCACGTAGTTACTGTTGGTGGAAGAATATTGATAAATGTATTGAGGAGAAAGTTAAAAGGTGTACTAGTTGTTCTAAGTTACAAAAAGAAGAGGCAAAAGTTATTTTACATCCATGGGAATTTCCTAGTCAACCATGGCAACGCATCCATACAGATTTTGCAGGACCATTTATGGAATACTTTTTAATAATGGTTGATGCTAATTCAAAATGGCTAGAGGTAGTATCTATGAAGAAAATAACGTCAACAACTACCATTAGAAAACTTAGAAAAATATTTGCAAGATTTGGTTTACCAATAACTATAGTAACAGATAACGGAGCACAATTCATCACCGAAGAGTTCAAGATGTTTGTAAATCTGAATGGTATACATCACAAGTTTAGTGCACCATACCGTCTAGCGACTAATGGACAAGCAGAAAGATATGTGCCCACCGTAAAAAGAAGCATTAGATGTATGACGTCTGATCAAGGCTGTATAGAATATAAAATATGCTTGTTCTTAATGCAACAGAGGAAGACGATAAACGCAACCACAGGTTGAAGTCTAGCAGAATTAATGCTCAAAAGAAACATTCGTACACGAATCGATTTGATAAGACCAAACATTACTGTGGAAATGCGCAAATACCAAAATCCTGTTAATTTCAATAAAATTTGAGAATTTGATATTGGAAATAAAGTATTAGCCGGATGTTATCATAGTAAAGATGAAAAGTGGTGTAGTGAAGGTAAATTACATTACAAAATATTGGTAAATGGAGTTTGGAGGAGACATATTGATCAGAGAGAATGATCACAATCCACACCAGGAAAGTCTGAACACAGCAGGAATTTCTTCAGGAGATACCGCACAGAATATCTCGGAACCAGAAATAAACGATGAACCAATGATATCAAAGAAATTAGAAATACCTATCAAAAGTCAAGAACAATCATTAAGATGATCAAATAGAGTTAGGAAACCGCCTACGAGATTCGGTTTATATATGTATTTTTGTTAAATTAAAATAGTTCATTTGTTTTAATTTAGAAAGGAGGATTGTTATATATTATATATGCAACTATTAATTAGGATAATACAGTAACATATATATAGGAGTTTATGTCTGTCATGAAATGGCATGTAATGTAAAATAAAGATACATTCAAATACATATAATATTTTGTGGTTTATTAGAAGACATTAGAACCTACGCGAGATAACAGATATTTTGTATAGAATCATTAAAAATTATTTAAACTTCAATAAACTGGCGAAGACTATATCTAATAAATATAAAGTTGTGAAATAGCGAATCGTATTTTTTTTACGATTATGAACATATTATTTATCGAACAGTCTTCATCAACTTGTTCTGCAAATGCTTGATATTCTATTTGTTCCAGACTAATGTTGTTTGAATTTAACAAAATCTGCTCCAAGGACTAAACCTATCGTGCCTTAAGTATTTTTTTGTGCTGAAACCGAATTTTCGATTTAAAAATTTTTTTTCCATGTAAATTTCGAGTAAATGTCAAAAATTGTCAAAAAACCGTATTTTGACAATAAAAACCGGCATTTACTCGAAATCTACGCGGTAAAAAATTTTTAAATTGAAAATTCAGTTTCAACACACAAAAATACTTTACAATTTTTTTTGTAGACCAGTGCACAGGTCTCCAAAAAAAAAAAAATCTGCTCCAAGAACTAAACCTATCATATCTTAAGTATTTTTGTGTGCTGAAAACGAAAAAACGAATTTTCAATAAAAAAACATTTTCTACCTCGTAGATTTCGAGTAAATTCAGGTTTTTAAAGTCAAAATACGGTTTTGCGAAGTAATTTTCGGTTAAACCGAAAGTTTTGAATTTTGTTTTATTGTAGCATGATTCGCATCAGTTTCCTATGAAGAAAATTTCCAATGACTCATCGTCTAAAATTTATTTTAAAATAGTTATACAAATTTTAATTCTCTAAAGACTACAATATTTAAATTAAAATATTCCGGAAACGGTTGGATATTCGAAAATATTTTATATAACGAAATTTGGTTGAAAATTAAAGCGTTTTTAAATGCCCTCCATTTCAAAGTACCCGTCATCGGAAAATTTCTTTGCAGCACAGCGCCATCTATATCTTTACATATTAAAAAACGATCTGTATCCAAACTGAAATTGTTTACACAGTCTAGCAATTGGCCTTTGCAGGACTCAAATATCTATATTACTTTCCGAAATATTGCGCCTGGAAGTTTTTATTGATGCACCCAACTTAAGTTAAAAAAATAGCAAAAAAAAACTTTCTGTAATCTATGTTCTGGTTCACTATTATGGGTTCATCATATATTGATATTATAATACCGCTTGTAGTATCAAAGTTTTCTCACAAGCCGGTACAATGTACAAATTTAAATGGTCGAGTTCTTTGCTCTCTATATACAAACTATACCGTTATGTGTGTATAGGGTTGTGAACAGTAGAGTTGTTTCTACAAAAATAGTAATTAATAGTGCTATATTTTATGTTTTATTACAAAAATAATATGAGTTTATAACAAGCGCACTACAGAAACAATCTTTATAACTTGGACTAACACTGCCGAGACATTTTATTACATGTTATTTCACTACCATTATTTATCATTTTTAATATCCTCGGCAATATTGTAAAGCTTTTCCAAATGTTCATAATGTTTGCTTGAAGTTGTAAAGTCGGCCAATAATCGTAGTAGTTAAAATAAAACGTTTTAATTCACTTAAATTAACCATGCCCAATTTTTAAAAGAACATAAATAGAAGAAATTAAATTGATTTCATAATATGAAAACGCGATTAAAGATAAATACATATTTTGCAATAAGATGATTACTGACTACTCCAAAATAGCAAAATAATAATGATAACTTTTATAAGTCTTTTTATATGACCATACTTTACAGACAGATCAAATTCATTTGAATATTTTTATAATGGTTATAAAAATAATTTACAGGTTTACAGAGGGAATATCATGCCATGCTTATTTATTGCCATAAACTCGTCGACAATGTCGACTCTTCAAGGGTGATGGGCCTAAACACTTCAAAGGTTATAAATATACTTGTCTGGGAAGGTACTTCTTTTGCCTGTCTTGGGTTGTTTGTTTATTTACGCTCTTTTCGTTTCTTAATACATAGCACTGGTCACTAAACTGTATTAGTTGTTTTCAAATATTAATACTATTTCAACTTTGTTCTTTTGATATGAGATATCAATTAAGCGGAAATTCTTGGGCTACAATTCACCTAAGTTTTATCAAATTTGATGGAATTTTTCGCGGCAATTTTGCGTTTATAGTGGGAGTGTTTACCGTTCGCTTCGAAAACACAACCGACTATCTCAAAAAAACTTTGAACATTTGTTATCATTTAATTAAACTTAATATTGTTTATTGTTAAAATAAATCATTTCGGACAGCACACTTTTTTTAATTGCAGCGTTGATTTGTTGTCAAAATGAATGTTTTGAATATAGTTTTATTCAATTTCTACGGCATACTTACTTGATAAGAGTATTTTCTCGATATTTTGATTATTATCCACCAAAGAACTTGTGTATTTGGGTTAATATCAAATCGATTTTCAATTTGTCGTGAAAATTAGTACTTAACTACTGGGTGTCTAAAAGATGTCATTTGAAAAAGTTAACATAATTACAAATTAGTGATTTCGGAAATTTTCGTAGCTACTACACCAATTCGAAAAATCTCACGTTTACATTATTCTCTTATTATTTTGGTTCACTTGATTGATTTGAGTGCATTCACTGTGCTCTAGATGCAAAAATAAAAATAGCCCTAAAAAAATCAAGTAGTTTCAAAAAATTTTAAAACTACGCAGTCATACTTAAAATTGTCTCCGGAATCCAAAAATGTAAAAATATATAGGGCGTTCCATTTAAAATTTCAAAGTTGGAGTTATTTCTGGGGAAACCGGAAGTGGTGGTGAAGTGTCAAATTATGAAAAATTTGCCGCATTTGGTATGTATTACCCCTGCTAATTTCAGACTTATATCTTGAAAAACTATGGCCTGTCTAATGATTCCGTTGATACCCGGTACACATCTCACAGACAGTAGCTAGGCGGCTGGTTACTGAATGCATAGTAGCAACTAGTTTAAATACGGAAAAATATATGTTTTGATTTAATTATGAATAAGCGCTATTTTGAAACTCATACTTTTGTCACAGATTGCACTCGAGATACTTGTATCCGATCACTTGTTTCTAACAGAAATCTTTTTTCTATACTTTGCGCATTTCATCCGCCGAGCTACTTTCTCTGAGCTGTAACTATATTATATTTGCAAACGCATGTACCTATATTTGCATCGAAAATATCTATTTGAATGCATTTGTATTTGTGATTAATGATATAGTAACTAGGAGTTTTAACTTCGTAATAATGTCAAATGGAATTTCGTTCCTTTTTGTCAATTTAATAGTAAATCTATTACTGAAAAGTTTCTAGATTATGCGGGCGCTTGCTAATTTATAAAAGGTGGATGCAATTTTCAGGGGGTAGCACCTACAAAAAAAATGAGAACTGAACTTGAAGAAGAATTAAATTATAAGAAGAAAAAGCTCTATGTAACTTTTCGTAAAAATTGATAGTCTTTAAGTTAAAAGACTTGAAATTTACTATACTTGCTTGAAAGAAGAGGTAATTTAAAACAGTTTTCATCAAATAACTGGAAAAGTATTACTTTTAGTGAAAAAATATTAGAGACAAATATTAAACCTACTAAATTTAGGATGAACTTTGCTTTTTCCTGATTTCTACAGAATTAATGGTTTCGGAGATTTGAAAATATAAAGATGGCATCCGAATGTATATAAGACAATTAACCAGTATTTTACTGGAAAATAACCTCTACGCCTGTGACTTTTACGTCAAAGGATCAGTTAGAGGGTGGTTTTTGACAAATAATGAATAAGATCAAAAAAGATAAAATTGACGTATTTTGCTGACGTTTCGGAAAACGAATCTGTTTCCTTTCTCAAAGTGTATTATAATGTTTGTGGGCTGTGTATATTAAATACACTGCTTTAAGAATATATTTGTTATATTCAGTATCCATACATACTTACTGCTTACACAGAACTGTTGATAATATCTAATTGATAGTTTTATTTTAAACAATGTTGAGTTTGTTAAGTTCTTCTTTTAACATCGGCAGCCAGGTTGTGCAAACATCTACGGAACAAGTCGACACGCATTTATCCTCATTCAATAGTATTATAGCCGCTTCTTTAATTTTTCTTTTCTTGCTATCTGTTTCTTTTGTTAAAATTTTTGCCGAGTCCCAGTTTATTCTATATCCGTTCTCCCAAGCGTGTTCGCAAATCTTCGATTTCTGAATCTCATTTTTTCTAATGTGCTCACCCAATCTAACACTGAATGGTCTGGATGACTCACCCACATAATGTTTATTACACTCACACGGAATACTATAAATGCATTTTTTTGAATATTGCTCATGATTTAGTGGTTTTGTTTTTGAATAGATCTCAATGTATTGCCCGTTTGAAATATCGTCCTAATATCAAATCTATTCCCGAACGACGATGCAAATTGTTGGCCGAGGCGCTAGCCGAAGCCAACAAGCATCGAAGTCCGGGAATGTGCTTTCACACCGAAGTACAGATACTATTTTTTCTGAAATCACAATCAACATTATTATAAATTAGGGAATTTGTATTAATGTATAACATTTCTTCGTTACAATCTAACTGGTTACTAATAAATGCAATTTTAATGTGAGTTGGTTTGTCTGTGTGTATTTATTTACTGTCTAAAATATACATAAAAAACCGTACGGAAATGTTACTTTCCCGGCCTAGGCCTCAGAAATACACAGACAAACCAACTCACATTAAAATTGCATTTATTAGTAACCAGTTAGATTGTAATGGAGAAATGTTATACATTAATACAAATTCCCTAATTTATAATAATGTTGATTGTGCTAATTCCCTATAAATAAATAAATACAAAAATAGAAAACCTAAATTAAAAGATTTCCAAATTTAAATCTATAATAAATAAACTAAATTCATTGCCATTTATTATTTTTCAATCTATAAAACATACAGTAGTAAAGCACTTAAAATGTAACAAAGGATATAGAGTGTCGGATTACAATTACTAATTAATGACATCAGGCCATAAGCTTCGGAATTCTCTACTACATATGAAGGGAATATGCTGATTAAACATTTCTCAAACATATAAATAGTCCAGAATGAATGGACAGTGGCAGTCCATCTTGGGGACCCATCTCCTCTTGACATGTGCTTGTGGTAACAAAACTTTATTTGTTATTTAATTCATATTTTGTGACTTTGTTGTTTGACTGCAACCATTATTTGATTAATAAATATTATTGACTATTTAATTGTGTTTAATAATTTTCTAACAGAAAAACTTCTCGCAGGCCAAATGGCCCTTATTGTGGCCGTCTTAATTTGGCGGTCGTGACAGATTTACTATTAAATTGACAAAAAGGAACGAAATCCCATTTATATGACATTATTACGAAGTTAGAACTCCTAGTTACTATATCATTAATCACAATACAAATGCATTCAAATATATATTTTCGATGCAAATATAGGTACTTGCGTTTGCAAAATAATATAGTTACAGCTCAGAGAAAGTAGCTCGGCGGATGAAATGCGCAAAGTATAGAGAAAAGATTTCTGTTAGAAACAAGTGATCGGATACAAGTATCTCGAGTGCAATTTGTGACAGAAGTATGAGTTTCAAAATAACGCTTATTCATAATTAAATCAAAACAGATATTTTTCCGTATTTAAACTAGTTGCAACTATGCATTCAGTAACCAGCCGCCTAGCTACTGTCTGTGAGATGTGTACCGGGTATCAACGGAATCATTAGGCAAGCCATAGTTTTCAAGATATAAGTCTTAAATTAGCAGGGGTAATACATAACAAATGCGGTAAATTTTTCATAATTTGACACTTCTCCATCACTTCCGGTTTCCCCAGAAATAACTTCAACTTTGAAATTTTAAATGAAACGCCCTATATATTTTTACATTTTTGGATTCCGGAGACAATTTTAAGTATGACTGCGTAGTTTTAAAATTTTTTGAGACTACTTGATTTTTTTAGGGCTATTTTTATTTTTGCATCTAGAGCACAGTGAATGCACTCAAATCAATCAAGTGAACCAAAATAATAAGAGAATAATGTAAACGTGAGATTTTTCGAATTGGTGTAGTAGCTACGAAAATTTCCGAAATCACTAATTTGTAATTATGTCAACTTTTTCAAATGACATCTTTTAGATACCCAGTAGTTAAGTACTAATTTTCACGACAAATCGAAAATCGATTTGATATTAACCCAAATACACAAGTTCTTTGGTGGATAGTAATCAAAATATCGAGAAAATACGCTTATCAAGTAAGTATGCCGTAGAAATTGAATAAAACTATATTCAAAACATTCATTTTGACAACAAATCAACGCTGCAATTAAAAAAAGTGTGCTGTCCGAAATGATTTATTTTAATAATAAACAATATTAAGTTTAATTAAATGATAACAAATGTTCAAAGTTTTTTTGAGATAGTCGGTTGCGGCGAAGACTAGTTGTCACCCGGGTACCTTAGGTAGAAGAAATCGGTAGGTAAATTGTCTCCGGGTCATAGGTAAGTTGTCTCCGGAATGCAGCAGGTACCTTGATAAAATTTTATTATGGATTCCAATAATAATAATTATTCTTCTTATAAGTAAATTTTAAGTATCTATTAAGGTTGCTATTTATACCAACATATTTTTGAAAACTTAAGGAAACTTGACTATATTACAATTTATTAAAAAAGTCTCTTATAAATTTAGACATAGTTCCTAAATGAAGATTATATACATTTGTAAATAAAAATTAAATACTAGTCAACCATACTAAGTTGGTAAATAGCCGCACAGAAAGAGAAGAAATATCGTCACTGTTGGACACAGACAAACAAGCTTCTTAAGCTAGCTTGCAAGCTTAAGAAGCTTTAAAATTTTGTTTATCTTTGTCCAACAGTGACGATATTTCTTCTCTCTCTGCGCAGCTACTTGCCAACTTAGGATGGTTGACTAGTACATTTATTTCTTGGCAATTAATAGTATAATTTCAAATCCAAAATAAAATACCTTGTTACCTGCATGCATGGGAGAGAATTTACCTATAACCATTTTTGATCCATACCTGAAAATTACCTGGCGGGTGACAACTCGGATGCGCCCGTCGGTTGTGCCTTCGAAGCGAACGGTTGGGTGCCTGAAACTCTCCCACTATAAACGCAAAATTGCCGCGAAAAATTTCATCAATTTTGATAAAACTTAAGTGAATTGTAGCCCAAGAATTTTCGCGTAAATTGATACCTCATAACAAAAGATCAAAGTTGAAATAGAATTAATATTTGAAAACAATTAATACAGTTTAGTGTTGATCGTTGCTTGGCAACGGATCTTTTCCGGTCTGTATTCCGGTAATTTCTTAGCAACGGACTAAAATACTGGAATTGTGCATTTTTCGATCTGAAATCACGCCGAAAATGTAGACATTGCCGATCGATTTCAGAAAAAAGCTTTTGCCGATCTCTAATGTCACTTTCCGGTCTAGCCCGGGAAAACGTTAATTTGCCGGTTGAAATAAATTGAGTTTTATAATCACTAGTTAACAATGACAATGACAAGTCTTTTCCAATTGACCACAACTGTGATACCAAAAATTGTGATGATTTAATCAGATCTGTTCATATTGTAAATAAAACTATTAGTGCATTAACAGATGTACCGTTAACTTCAGAAGAAACAATATTCATGTATGAAGCAATACTTGAAGTTATTTTAGATTTCGTTTTCGAGGCTGCTGAACTTAAGGAACTGGTAAACTCAAATATGATATATATGACTGATAACAAAGAGTCTAAAAGTGATAAAAATATATAAATCCATTCAAATATTATAATACACAATGGTTGAAGTTTGAGAAAAACATTTACATTGGCCACGTCAAGATGAAAAAATTTTCGCAATAACATCGTCGAAATGGCTGGAATATTATGAGCGACAAGAAAAGGAGAAAGAGAAGGAGCAATTAAGATGAGAAAATCGAAAAGAGCACAGAAGACGAGTAACTCTCAAGTGGAAAAAACGAAGGGGATGAAAAGAAAACGAGAAAGAAGAGAAGATGATAAATCTAACGGAAATTACCTGATTAAGAAGGAACCTGAAAACGAGCTCTCGCTTAAGGAAGCAGTAGAAACTTCTGAGATAGTGAAAGTGGGAGACTATCTGATAGTAGTGTATGACTACAAGGAATATTCGGGTGCAGTTGAAACAATTGCTGGACAAGAGACGTAAGTGTGATGCAGCAAACCTCCGAGAAAAACTGGAAGGGGCTGAAACCTCCAAATCAAATATGGGTATACAAGAAACCAAATACTTAAAAAAATATCAGAACCTCAACCTTTCAACTCTCGGGGACTTTTCAAAATTCAAATTTATTCTTTTATTTTGTGCTATTGTATTTTCTTGCCATACCTATATTTTGTATTTTTGCACCTAGTTTTCTGAATAACTAATTGTATTGTTCATTTACTGGTTTTATCTTGTTTATTTATTAGACTTTATTGTTTATTCACTAGATTTTGGGACATTTCAGAATAAGCTTTTTTTTAAATAAAAAAAAATAGTGAAAACTCATGAGTTTATTGTGCTTGTCCAATTTTTGTATAATACAGGTTGCTATTAAGGGTGGCGTACAGTGCTTAAGAGAATGATTTCGTAATTCTACAATTTCTCCTATATCCCTTAATCGATTGAAAAAATTCCTTGATAGGCTTTTAGAGAAATGTGGATAGAATGAAATCAACAAGAAAAAGAAAAAAGAAAAAAATCTAAGTTTCAGTCGCAAAATTGTGAGTACCTTTTGGTTTAGAATTATTTATTTTTCCAAATACGTGTCACAGCACTCATCAGTGACATGACAACCAATTTATTGAAATAATTCTCACGTTAGAAAAAAAAATCGTTTCATATTTTATAAATAACTATTATGTCCTTCTCTCCTCAATTTCAATTACATTGTGAGCGCTGATAACAACTGATTTTTTACACCCCATTCAGTTTGGGGTAATTGAGTTATTGTCTAATTTATTTGCATAGCTAGTTATACACAAACCCGATAAGGCTCCACAGTTCCTTCTTGCATGCATGATATGTAAAGGGCAATGTGGGTATAAACTTGCAAACAGTTTAAGTGAAATCAAGTTAAGTTCAATCACAAAGAGTAAACGAACTTTGTGAGAACATCAAAAAGCTTGAGCTCTGCGTTGTTCCAGCGGAGGATAAATGAAAGTGGCATGCTGAGAAATCCACATATAAACGGGATTTATAGGGAGGGAAAACTCTTAAATTTAAGATTATTTTAATAGACAACAATAAAAGCTCAGCTTCTCGTATCCCTTATCCCTTTGGTTTTTTGAATACAGGAAATGGGAAGTGGCTGCAGGTATTTTATGTTTATTTGCGTATAATAAAGTATTGACGTATTTTACTAACTCAATACATTGTATACATTTGTATCTCTAAACTAGTTTTAGTTGTAAGAAAGAATCCCACTAAATTCACAAGAGGCAATGGTAAATATGGGTGTTTCACGAGGAAATGGACATGCTTTAATGGCAGATAGAGGACCCTGAGGATAATCATAATTATCCATAGAAAAAGCTAGTTGGGTCCTCGTTGTTGAAATACAGGATGTTTTATGTATTTTGCCAAAATTTCTACTGATTATTACTTTGTAAAGGAATGGAACACTGAGTTCATATTTGGTACATATAATACACTAGTAATCATGAATAAGCACACACACACACACACACACACAAAAATCTAGGTTCTGACTTGAAAAAAATTTTTTGTTTTTTAAGAATACAACACCTTGCATATGTTTTTTTTTTAATTTCAATATTAAATACGCCCAACAAATGCTACCATTATTAAATTAGTCATTTATTATTTTCTCAACAATAATTCTAATGTTTTAATTACCAATTTTGGAGGAGGTAAAATAAATAAACAAATAAATATTAGAGGACACCTACAGCTTATATAATGTTATTAAATAAATAAAATAATTTAATTTTAAAAGATTTTAATCTTGATTTCAAAAATAATTTTTTATAAATTTATTATTTTATAACCATAGCTATATTTCAATATTCACTTATATCTAAGTGAGTACACTACATATACTTCTCCCCTGTAAAAGGGTGATCAACCTACCAAAGTATCAATATCAAAGATGACATTCAAAAAAGAAAAGTCAGACTTGACTGACAGTTGACCAATTATAATTATTCTATATATAAAAATGAGGCAATATATCTTCAATAATTCAAGGAATATATATATTTAATATATTAAAATTATACTACATTCCAAGGTAACATATGTATACATCAAAAAGATTAAAATCAGTATTATTTTTTTTTTATGGTAAATCCAAATAATTAATCCATAACAATAATTATTTTTAGTCAATTATAGATAATAATTAATCCATAATAACAATTCATAATAATAATTATATTCATACAGTACATTAACACAATGGAAATCATCAATTTGATAAATTAATATTTTTCTTTCGCTAATCGAAAATTAATTGTCAAAATGCCAAATAATTGATACATTGATAAGATGATCTAATAATACAGGGAGTAATATAAATAGGCCACTTACCCATTAACTTCGCCCTTAATAAAGACATGTTATTATTACTATTTTTTTTTAATTTAATAAAAGCCAGTCACCCTACTCTGTCGCTCCGATCCTCACAAAGGGGAGCTGGTAGTACCGGTATCCACTCCCCACGCCCGTGGGGTAAGTGACTACTGGGTTCGAGAGTCGTGTGCCCTGAGCAGACATAATGAACCGAGGATGACGGCCTTCTGCATTCTGCCGGCTAAGACCTCTGCCGAATTTCGGAATACCGGTATGATCTTCAGTTCCGAAAGCAGTGTGTGTCTCGTTCCACCGAGGGCACCTATATTCAGTACCACTATCTTAACAGTATGGTCTGGATAGAGTCTGCGGTGTTCGAAGAGCAAATCTCGATATTTTGTCCGTTTTTCCTCCTCCTTCAAGACAATGTTGTTTTCCGCGGGAGCCGAAAACTCCACGACGAACGTTGTCTTGAGTTGATGGTCGAGGAGGACTACGTCAGGCTTGTTGGCTTGTATTTGCCTGACGGTGGGAAACGACACTTCTCATTTCCCACAACGGACTCAATATCCCCCGGAGCGTAAGGCTGCACTGGTGTCTCGCCTATCCCATACGAGCGCCTTAGGTGATAATAAAGCACTCGTAATGCTTCGTCGTGCCTCCGGATATAGGCCGAGACTGCATATGTCGGACACGCTGACAACAAATGCATCCGAGTCTCTGGCGCCCTGCGGCAGGCCCTGCAACTGACACCAGGGACCTTTATACCCATGACACGACTATGATAGACGAGGGTATTAAATACACCATCCTGACAAGCCATTATGAATCCCTCGGTCTCAGACTTCAGCCCGGCTGACCTTAACAAGGCAAAGGTCAGCCTTTCGGATAAGCTAAGGTTTTCCATAGTTTTATAGAAAACTTCATGCATTGGCTTAACCGTGTGAAGCTGCAGAAAGATGTTGTGTTCTGCAGCTTTAATTTGGGCTTTTCGCCGAGCAGGTTCCAACTCGGTGATAGAGTCGCGATTTACCCGCTCGACGTCGAAGGAAAGACCAAGTTCATCGGCTGCACTTTGTGCTGCCTATAACAGAAAGGCTCCTACCCCTGCATTTTCATGGTCCCGGACCATGCAGACCATGCCATATTATTATTATTATCATTATTTTTATTTATTTTTTTTGTTAAAAACCAGTCACCCTTCTCTGTGGCTCCGACCCTCACAGAGGGGAGCTGGTAGTACCGGCAACCACTTCCCATCCCGTGGGGTAAGTGACTACTGGGTCCGGGAATCGTGTGCCCTGAGCAGACGTAATGAACCGAGAATGACGGCCTTCTGCATTCTGCCGGCTAAGACCTCTGTCGAATTTCGGCATACCGGTATGATCTTAAGTTCCGAAAGCAGTGTGTGTCTCGTTCCACCGAGGGCTCCTATAATCAGTACCACTATCTTAACAGTATGGTCTGGATAAAGTCCGCGGAGTTCGAAGAGCAGATCTCGATATTTTGTCCGTTTTTCCTCCTCGTATTTTTATTATTATTGTTATTTTTTTTTTTTTTTTTCGCGTGCGCGATGCTGGACAGTTCTCCCGTGTCTCCGACATTCTCACGGGAGAAGCGCCAGCGAACTATCCACAGCCACTCCCCTTCTGGAAAGAAATAAACTTGGGATTGTCTTGGAAAATAATTTGGAACTTGTAAGTGACTCCATGCCGTATCAGCTGCCCTTATACCAGTAATTCCTTATAGCATTAAACATAAATCCCTATTGTAACACTATCAGGTTGCAAATTAATGATCATCAGAAGATGATGTCCAAATATCAAGTCAGCGGACTTCTGTCAAACACTTTCCAAAAACATCATTTACAATTTTAAAGCTTCAATTTTCATCCATAATATACCTTATGGCTTTTCTGATCCAATAACGTAATATAATATTATAATATGTGGTTCAATTGCGTTTTTCTGGCTCCAATTTTTTTCTTGCCTCTAAGTTCCTTATATCATCAGGAGGCATGTAACGCGTGTAGAATCGGGGTCACCAATTGTAGTTTATATAATGCTATTAAATAAATAAAATAATTTAATTTCAAATGATTTTAATTTGTTTTCAAATATATTTTTTTATAATAATAATTTGTTATCTTATAACCATAGTTATTTATCAATATTCACATATATGTAAGTGAGTACACTACAACACCGAATCAAGAATCTATTTCATTAATCTCATTTATTAAAGTAATAGTAATACAGAAACAAAATGTGCATGCCTATTAACAACATCAATAACTAATAACAAAGTTCCATATCAATAATGCACATAGTAACAAGATAACAACACAATATCAACAGAATAATTGTACCAAAAACAAATAATGCAGATATTGTCATAAAACGTATTATATTATATTAAAAATGTTTAATCTAGAAAAGAGACCAAATAAAATATATTATAAAACAACAGATATTATCAATACTAAATATATATTTGATAGATGTTGGTGTAACAGAACTATGTCCAATATTTTATCTAAATTGTCTGAACTACCGTCAAGTAATTACCGATTATCAAGGTTGGCGTCCCAAGAAAACCCTTGTATCTACAGCCCAAGTCAAACACGAGAAATAGTTTTTATAAAGTTTTGTCGCTTAATTCAATGCCCATCTAAAGTATCTAAAACCTAGCCTATTTGTTTTTCTGAAAAACTCGCAAAAAATTTGCTCTAAAGAATTTTATTTTTCAAACTGTAATAATTTTACAATCTATACAAATAGAATAATTTTTAAAAAGTGTAATTATTTTATCCAAAGATATAGAATAATTATAAAGACAACAAAGACTTTTTTATCGTTTACCAAATATCTGAAGAAATTAACCCTACCTCTTTTGGAAAAACAAACATAATCGATGCATTATAAGCTAACTGCTACTTAAATTCAGATAGCTCTTCTTCAATTATCTAAAATATTTAAACTTTAAGCTGAAGCATTTTTTGAAATTATATCACACGAACGACACTGACTTTTACCTGAAATAATGAGTTATTGTGAACATGTATTCATTCTCGAATTTGTACAGTATACTGACTTATTTATTCATTTATTTATTTATTTATTTATGAACTTATTTATTTAAATATATAGCTGCCCAGACAAATAAGTATCCAATTAAAGGACAGGAAACATACAAATAAATATATATAATATAGGTACACAGGACAAACTTAATAATAATAATAAAAATAAATATTTTACATATAAAATATAAACATATCAGTATTAAAATTAGAGATAAGCGAATAGACAATTACAGGATGAAAGCAAAGTGAAAAAATCGCTGCCCAAGGAATCACTACTTCCACATCCAGATTTTCTATCCAAGTCACTCACAACGAAAAAATTTTGTATGTGGAAATAATTGTTCATAGAACGTTAATACTATAATATTTGAAATCCTCTACTCCAAAAACCCATAAAACGATACCCCACATCGCTAGTGGGGTGGGGGTGGTGATAGAGGATGGTAGTGGGGATGGATGAAGTAAAAAAATATTTTGAGGTTTCTGGTTCTTGTACACACACTAAATCACAATTTGTTTTTCATCCCCTTTAATAATGGGGTAGGGGTGGTAATGGGGGAGGCTAATGCCAATTTTTTTTGAGACCTTATCTTCTTTTGTATATACTAAATACCAATTTTATGGACTCTTACCTGCTTGATTTACCTATTTACCCTAAATTTACCCCAATTTACCCCCCAACCCTTCGACGGAACAAGATGAAAATATAATCTAGTTCTAGATCTCGTTAAAGTACATACGTGTACCAAATTTTAAGTCAATATCTCAAACGGTTCCAGAGTAAACGTGCGCACAAAAAAAAGTTACAGACAGACCGACAGACAGACAGAAATTTTTTTTCGCTCAAACTTAAAATCTCGACGTTTCATGACATTCTAAACCTATTTGAAAAATAAAAATTTTTAAAAATTTTTTTGTCGTTACTATACTTCCACTGGATGTGGAAGTAATTAAGGACTTAATAAGTATATGATATAATAGTATATTACGTAATGAGTGTTGTAAGAAGCATATTACGCACGAATGGAAAAGTTATGCTCGATGCCGCGTAGCGGTGAGTGCGTATTTCCATGAGTGCGTAATTGCTTTACAACTCGAATTATCTACTATATTTTACCTACGATCATATTTATTTATTTAGCAAAATCTGGATTTAGTTTACTTGTCAACAATATTATTCAACAAATATTATGTCAATTTTGACAGCGTTTGAAAATTACATAGGCGCATTTGTTTTTTTAAACCCCGCGTCAGCGATATAACCCACCTATAATTGCGTGTTCCGTGCGTTCTGTTTACCGTGCGATTTGTTTATAGTGCGATTTGTTTACAATATGTAAAGTTCAACTTACATAGATGGCAGGTAGTGTGTTTTTTTACTATTTACAGTAGTGATCGTAGGTAAAGTAATATAAAACATTTATTCTTAAATTACTAATCCGAAGATATCTGGACCTCATGTGGACACTCTAGTAAATCCCGAAGAAGTTGAAGTAAGTTAAAGATTTATCATATGCCACATTTGCGTTTTTCAGATGTTTCACAGTAATATGCTGTCGCATTTTGTTGAAAAATATAATTACTTCCACATCCAGTGGAAGTATAGTAACGACAAAAAAATTTTAAAAATTTTTATTGTTCAAATAGGCTTAAAATGTCATGAAACGTCGAGATTTTAAGTTTGAGCAAAAAAAAATTTCTGTCTGTCTGTCGGTCTGTCTGTAACTTTTTTGTGCGCACGTTTACTCTGGAACCGTTTAAGATATTGACTTGAAATTTGGTACACATATGTACTTTAACGAGATCTGGAACTGAATTATATTTTCATCTTGCTCCGTCAAAGGGTTGGGGGGTAAATTGGTCAATGGGTAAATCAAGCAGGTAAGAGTCCATAAAATTGGTATTTAGTATATACAAGAGAAGCTAAGGTCTCAAAAAAATTTTTGGCATTAGTCACCCCCATTACCACCCCTACCCCATTATTAAAGGGTATGAAAAAAATGTGATTTAGTGTATGTACAAAAACCAGAAACCTCAAAATAGTTTTTTACTTCATCCACCCTTACTACCAGCCCCTATCACCACCCCCACCCCACTACCGATGTGGGGTATCGTTTTATGGGTTTTTGGGGTAGAGGATTTCAAATATTATATTATTATAGTTCCATAAACAATTATTTCCACATACAAAGTTTGTGAGTGTCTTGGATGGAGAATCTAGATGTGGAAGTAGTGATTCCTTAGGCAACGGTTTTTTTTACTTTTTCCAGTATGGAAATTACGATTGCGATTTCGACTGAGAGTGATATATCTTCAGAGTAGAATCTGCCCCCTACCATAGTTCTGAGATTTTTCGTTCATCTTTCACCCATACTCCTCTTAACCATCTCCTGTCAACTGCCAGACACAAAAAGAAGTACAAATTCGTGACTGAAGATAATAGTAGTACAGGTAGTCACGGAGATTCGTTATTGTAAATCATGCATTCAAAAAATGTTATTGATACTGTGGTTCTCCAAATGAGAGTCTTCAAGCGCAGTCTACTCAGTTGTGTTTGCTCTAAGGCCACTTTTTGCTCAGACCATGTCTTCCAACACTGCATTACAGTCATTGGTAAATAACTCAAGCCGCAGGTGATTTATCTACGTTGAAAACCTCTAAATCAATGATTTGATGCTGCTTAAAATCAGTCAGTTGCAGAAAATATGTACAGTCACGCACGGGTATTAACTTTCACCAAAAGCAGAATAAAAATTTAATATTTTAAATCGCATTCTTTTTTATGCGGCAATGAAACTAATTTATCATACCAAATAACCATTGAAAGATTTTCATTTTTAAATGATTTTATTTACTGATTTACCTTTATGTGATCTATTCTGGAATGTTTCTGAATTTCAATCTTCTACGTTCCACATAATTAACCAAAAAAATGGAAACATTACTAGCCCACGTTACAATTATTTGGATTTTTGTTCCTTATAAAATTCTTATTCTTATAAAATTCAATTTTTTTACCACTACGTAGATGTAAAAGTGATTTGACTTTGTTGAATGAGACAACTTGTGTTAAGTTATTTATTTGAAATATTATATAATTTTAATACATATTTTATTGTTTCAGGTAAGATAACCATTATTTTTTGGGGCCTTAATTAATTCAGGTGAGATGATAAAATACGTAATAATAGATTGTGTAGATGTAGTATAAGATTATCCAAAGCAAGATAAAAGAGAAAATCTACTTTACTATCTTCTATACCCTTTGTGGCTTCCTTATGTACGATAAAAAAAGAATCTAGAAATTCTGATGACAACTTGTCGCATACAAACAAAACAATTGGCACAAGATTTTTATGAAAGCTGCCTATTTAGGCACAAATGTCCATTCACATGCTTACAAACATATGGTGACACTTACGTTTACTCAGCGCTATCCAATCCATTATTGATTCTCTGAAAGAATAAGGGCATATTTTTGGATCTCTATTGATACTGTACAAGCTGGAAGAAGAATTATGAATATGGTTACGTTGGTTTCTAGCGAAATCTTTGATTTGTCTTTTGGTAGATGCTCAACATCATATCCATGAAACACAATGTGGTCACTTAGCAGTGGTGTTTGACGATATTTTGTTGACATGCCTGACTGTAGGTTGCTAGGCGTTGTCAAACTGCTCGAATCAAGAGGTATCCATCACAAGGATGATCCATATGGTGCATTAAGTGAAACTTACGTTCACTTGGCTGAAGCTGCATCCAAAACGTGTATAGGACATCTCCTATACACGTTATATCATCATATTTTGTGCCAATGTACTTATCGGACAATGCACTCAATTTAAAATGAGCCATGCAAACTAGCAGTATAGCTCATGATTTATAACGTGATACAGGATGTGATTCAGTTTTTTATCCTTTATAACTTTCACTTGGAGAATATTTCTCATGAATAAAACTTTCTTGCTCTGTGTCCAACTTGCTTTGTTTACTAATTTTTTGTTTGTTTGATAACCCGTATTTTGTTTGTTTGATAACCCGTATTTTGTTTGCTAAAAGTGTATAAAATTTTTTTCCTGGCAGTGGCAACTACATTCCAAATATTATTTTATTATCTTGTTCTTTTATTAGTAATTTTTTAAGAGTGACCATCTTGTATATTTTTAGTAAAAAATATGTAAAGTTTTTTCCTTGACACTTGTATTAACTGAATGCGAAATATTATTCTCTTCCGTCACATTTTTCCTGATAATGATCTTTTTGTCTTTCAGTAACAGTATAGCAGGTTTCTTTCTTAGCAATTGTGTTAACTGCATGCCAAATTTTATTATGCTGTGTCACATTTATTCACTAATCATTTTTCTTAGCGCATATTTTTCACTAAAAGTATATTTCTAAAGCATATACTCTAAGAAGTGATAGGGATCACATTATTGAGGTTTGAAGCCAATACTGCGAGAAGCTTTTCGGAAATGGCCATCCTGAGGTACGAGATAATTAACAGCGGGACTACGAATCAACCTTCAACATGGAAATCAGAAATGGAGGTAGCCATGCAGAAACTAAAAATTGGAATTGACAATATCACGACCCAGATATGGAGTGAGAATCTTTCATAGAATATGACAAAAAATGTAAGAGGCATGAATATGGCCTCTATAATAAGAGAATATCATATCATATCATATCATATCATATCATATCATATCATATCATATCATTTATTTCACCAACTAAAATACAAAACATATATATATGGCACGTCAATTAAAAAATATAAAAAATAATATATAAAATATAGGCATAAACCTATAAGTGCACAACATTAACAAAAGTAAAAAAAAACATCAACACATTATGTTACGTTTTTGTATCCTATACAATACTAAACAAAATAATAAAAGAGAACAGAGAAATACGTAACGAAATACAATATAAAAATAAGTGGCCGAGCAACATTATTGTTGCATGTTCATGTCGTAGAACTCTCCAAAATCGTCCTAAGTTGAAGACAGAATCAAAATTCGACTTAGGCAAAAATTTCATTTAAATACATTTTTAAGAGTCTGCTGAGGCACAGATCAGTCCATAAGGACCGTTTTGGGTTCCATAAGGCGTTGGAAATGACCAGGTGAAAATTCGAAGAAACACCGAATTTTCACTTAGGAAAAATGTTTTTGGTTCAGGATATGAGAGCAGAAGTATATAATGACAAAGATTTATGAATAATAATACTTTTTCAAAGGTACCACAAATTGGACTTTGAAAAATAATATTTTTGAAAGGGCGTCAAAATTTGGCTCAAGAATCGATTTATCGAAAGTACGCCAAAATTTCACTTGCAGACTAATTTTTCAAAACTGCGTTGAAATTTGGCTTGAAAATCGATTTTTCAAAAGTACGCCAAAATTTCACCCGCAGATTAATTTTTCAAAACTACCTTGAAATTTGGCTTGAAAATCGATTTTTCAAAACTACTTTGAAATTTGGCTTGAAAATCGATTTTTCAAAAGTACGCCAAAATTTCACCCACAGATTAGTTTTTCAAACGTACCTTGAAATTTGGCTTGAAAATTGATTTTTCAAAAGTACGCCGAAATTGGTCTTAAAATAGATTTTTCTATAGTACCACAAAGTCAGTTTAAAAAGTACCACGAAATTATACTTTGAAATATTTTTTTATTTTTTATTCCTCCACCAAAGACATTGACCTTTGATGCACGGTCATTGAAAACCCAATTCTAAAGTATGAGCATAAAATTTTAGCGATGCACTGCATCCAAAAGGGAAAATAGAAGATTTTGACAAAGCCGGTGTAGTGCCGATAAGCAAAAATTGATAAAAATCAATGCACATGTACAAGGCCGGTTTCTCGCATAGAAAGAATTTGAATTGACTCAGCGGCTCGCAATTTGGTCGAGCGCGTTGAGTGGTCCAGACAAATCATTGGTAGAAAAGCCAATATCAGGGCTTTTCAAATGACAAAGTTATAGAGGAAAACGCCTAGTGCATAAAAAACCAAAAATTCAATTTTGCCTAAAAGTCGCTCGAAGGTGGGTTGCTGCCATATCGATAATATTGAACAACTGCATAGGAGCAAGTAAATCGTGGACTGATCGAACGCCATTAAACTTATGCAGTTTAAAGTCATCATGAATGTGTTTGAGTACGTGAATCTCCGCGATACAAGAACTTTAAAGCTAAGTAGTTTCTAGCGAAACTAAATTCATTTAGTAAAACTTTTTTAAGTTAATATCAGTCAGCCGTAATTACAAATTAATTACAAACAGTCACAGACTTCTCTAAAAAGCTCGCAATTTGATTCTGAGAAGCTATGCATGAATCTTTTCTACCTAATTGATCGTTAGCGTGAGCGCTCTCGCTTGTATGGTCTGAAAGTCATTACCTTGATTGGGGAAGGCACGATTCTTATCTTGAGAATTTTGTATAACCAATTCTGTTAAATAAACGGATTGTTTGAACTATTGTTTCTTAATTGATCTTGAGGCCTGTTGACGGTCTATAATCCCTGGAACTTTCGTATAGAAAACCGGATGTGTCGAGTTAATTCACATTAACGTTCGACCTTCTGGTTGCTTTACGGAGGTTTGATAGGGATTTTTTTATGCGTTTTTTGAGAAATAGATTCCGTCATTAACAGACCAAAACGTGGTTTCCACGTACAAAAATTAATCCCTCCGCAGAGAAATTCTTCGGTTGGGATTTTTTTATGCAAAAATTCGGGAAATTAAGAGGTACCTAAACCCCTAACGAGGGAATTCAGGTCCAGAGAGAGCGTCATTTCCGATCTGTGGTAGTGCAGCCTTGGTCCATTATTCGGCTATCGAAGTGCATCTTATCTCGAACCCGCTTGGGAGGTAGAAGAACGGGGTAATACGCGACTGGCGCCCCCTGAGAAATAAATTGGTGTCGCGTTATTTTGACGCCCGGTAGTGCGTTCTTCTACATTCAAACAAGAGCAAGAAACTGAAGGAGCAAGGAAGTGGTGCGTACCACGTCAAATGGATGCCACTAAACCAGCAATGTTTTCGGGGTTTGTCAAAAACGCCACGAACTCGTCAGTAGAGTAAAAACCGTGGATTAAAATAATTTTTTCAATATGCCCTTAAAATCGTTATAGGTCAATAATTTTAATGGATTTTGAAGAAAATTATATAGCCTGAGGTGCGGCGAATTTTTAGACGATCTTGTCAGTCGATGCCTAGCTGGCCTTAGCAAATCGGCTTGTCTAGTGCTGTAATTATGAAAATTTGAATTCCTTTCAAAAGAATTTAAGTTTTTCTGTATATCCAGTAAACTAAGATAAATATATAAAGAAGGTATCGGAATAATACCCAGTGAAATAAATAGAGGTCTACAGTGGTCTGCATTGGCAATGATTCTAATTACTTTCTTTTGTAGACGAAAATTTTTATAGTATGACAAGAATTACCCCATAAAGTGATGCCATAACTAATGTGTGAATGAAACAGTGAAAAATAGCTCGCTTTCAAGGTTTCCAAAACCAAATGCCTTCTTAGCTGGCGGAGCAAAAATATTGTGCTGGCAAGTTTGTGGCTTAGCTGATCAATATGACTAAACCAGTTTAGTTTATCGTCCAGTGTGACACCTAGGAGTTTCACACTGTCACCCTTTGTCACTGTGTTACTCGTGGAAAAGACAAGCTTCTGAGTTTTTTTCTCATTCATTTTCAATTTATTAGTGATGAATCAGGTTTTGGCTTGATCAGAAATTAGATAAGTCTTTTTATGTAAAACTTGAAGGTTACTATGGCAATGTGGTGTCATCAGCGTAAGCAACACACCTATGGGGCAACGTAAAATGAAATATATCTGCCTGAGTGCCTTGAGGCACTCCGTGCTTAACTGGATTAAGATCCGAATTTATATTATTTACACTGACGCACTGTTTTCTGTTACATAAATAGGAGCATAGTAGTTCCAATGGACTCCCACGAACCCCATAAAATTTCAACTTTTCTATGAGTAATTCATGCGAGACACAGTCAAAGGCCTTGGACAAGTCAAGCAGTGTAATTTCTACATGCCTGCCCCGCTCAAGGCCCTCAACAATGTCCCGCACTACAGTAAACACAGCTTGTGTAGTAGAGCACTTATTACGAAAACCAAATTGACAGTTATTAAGAACGTCATTAGATTCAAGAAAGTTTAATAGTCGGTTTTTCAAAATTATTTCTAAAACCTTTGCAAAAATTGGTATGATGGAAATTGGCCGGTAGTTGTCCAAGTCATCGGAATTACTCTTTTTAAGAAGTGGTAAAACTTTCGTGATCCTAAAAGCTTCTGGGAAAACACCCTCACCAAGGCAGCTGTTAATTAATAAAGTTAAAGGTTGAACAATAATGTCTACTGTTTCTTTTAAAATTCTAGAATTCATTCCATAAATATCTGTACAGTTAGAATCTTTTAAAGCTTTAATGGTGTTGGAAACTTCCAGTTCTGATCCGGGGTACAGAAAAGAAGAGTTATTTGTGGGTGGCAAGTCACTTAAAAAATCCAGTGCAGTCTGATCTGCAGTTGGTAAAGAATTTATTATATTCTCAGCTATCGAAGCAAAAAAGTCGTTAAAAGCTTTTTGTGTAAATGCATACTCAGAACTCGCTTTGTTACGTTCAAAGTTGATTAATTTCCAGCTGTCCCTAATTTTATTGTCTGAGCCGTTATTAAAATTATTGTAAGCACACTTCTTAGAATCATTAATACATTGCCTGTACTCTTTACGTAAAATATTATATACTGCCCAATCGGCAGGATCCTGAGTAGAATTACAAATTGTTTTGACACTGGATAATGTGTCCCGTTTACCTTTAAGAGTTTCGTTACACCACTTTACTGGTGGGTTAGATTGATTAGCAACCTTTTTTAACGGGAAATGTGTTTCACTGAGACTTTTATAGGTGTTGACCAAAAAATTTGACAAGACTTCTGGACTATAAATATTCCAATTTATTTGAGACAAAGAACATTTAATTTTTTCTATTCCGTGACTAGTAATATTCCTTCTCCATATAGCTTTAGGAGGTGCCATATGACCTTTCACTACAATAAATTGGCCTAGGTGGTCCGAGAGACATGGATCTGAAACACCGGCCACAAAACCATCCCCCAATTTGTGATGATGTTATCGATACACGTAGCTGTATTTTTTGTTATCCTTGTAAAGTCAGAGATGCAGGTTTCAAGATCAAACGATTCAACTAAACAGGCTAAGTCGGTTAAATTTAAAATCAACGTTAAAGTCGCCTAATAATATTACACGTTTTTGCTTCGATAGGCATTTGATAAAAAGGTTTTCTAACAACATTAAGAAATTATCAAAATTCCCAATAGGGGATCGTGAACACATAATGCAACGAGTGCTGGAAGACTAACAAGGCATAGTAGTCAAACGCGGAGCTAATATTCTTAACTTGAGGGCAAAATTGATGGCAAGAGGCTAAGAGAACGCCTTGGGCTGATGTCACCGAGAAGCTGAAGATAAAGAGCTTTGATGAGACTGCACACATAACAGGCGACCGCAACAGATGGCATTATGCCATCAGGTGTGCCATACAGCAACCGTAGGTCAACTAGAAAATGCATAGATCACAGATCCCCCTGGTAAGACGCTGTAAACAAGAAGATTAAAAGTCTGCTCTTGAAAAATATAAAAGAAGAATTAATATAAATAGATCGGGCTACTTGATCGTCCATCATATTGGAAATCAGAAATGATAACATCGCGTCCACAATGTTTATAGTTTTGTCAATTACACTAATACTCCAATCATTATAAATTTTGAGGTCGATATAGTCGATAAACCAGAAAAAGGCAAAAAGCGGAAAAATTCTGCGACGGAACGCAAGACATCTTCCCACCCGCTTTCCAATTTTCCGGTGCTAGGCATTTTTTTATCGGAAAATTTTATTAACGAAAGTTGTTCAGACTTATCCAAAAACTCTAAATCCAAAATTTAATCAAAATTAAAAAATATTGAAATTTTGTTTAAAATAATGTCCAAGTCCGAAAACATCATTTAAATGGGTTTTTTGTTCAAAAAATTCATGACAATTTTGTTCGAAATTAAAGCCAAGCTGTTAGATAGTTGTCAAGTAATTAGTAGTCTTTTTCGTACTTTTTAAATTTATTATTTTTTTAAATTTAACAATTTTTTTATTTTGATGAAATATTGGGCTTAAGGTTTTTGGACAATTTTGAACAACTTTCATTAATACAATTTTCCAATAAAAAATGCCTAAAACCGGAAAAAGGAATGATTTTTTCGGTTTAGGGGTAGTGGTTGGAGGGTAGGTCTGAAAATATTGTCACCATCGTGTTCCCCGCCCTCGAAAATGGAGGGAACATGTCTTGCGGTCGAGTCGCAGAACTTTTGGGGTAAAAGTTTTACCTGATGGGGCTAATAGTCATTATTATTGGTGAATTGTCGGCATTTTACGCGACTCGGGTTTTCCGCCATCTTGAAAAAATGGTTAAAAACCGTTTTTTCAAATATTTGAATTTTGTTGAAGCTACATAAAAACAAATACGGTGTATTAAAGGGCGTGAAATTTACCATGTTTTATGTGCTATACATTCTTTTCGTAGGATTGATAGATTTTTGTTTACCGAGAAATAAATTTTGAAATGAGAGCGCGGCTCGCGGTTTCTCACATTTTTCTCGATATGGGAACTCCTACGAGAAAATGGTTCAACACGAAATTTGTATAGCAGGAAAAACCTACAGATTCGTTTTTGTAATTTTTATTTTCGAACAACAATTTGTAATACAGCGCTCAGCAAAAGTCGGCATGTCAGCGTTGAATCCAACGAGCTGATTTCATTCAGTAGTGGAATTGTTGGAAACATCACCATCAATTGTCACTTCTTTGATGACGGCAAAGGACCCCGAAACAAAACACATGAAAATGTTGATTCGGTGGAATCGGTTGAAATTTTCGTATTTTGTAGTTCAAGTGATACTGATCAAAAGTTCTTATCACATCGAGCCAATCCTATGGACAGTTTTTGAGATACAGCTTGTCAAAGTTAGGTAATTTGCGTAATTTTAGACATTCAAGAACTTTTTACTCCTAAACTATTAACTTTAGCAAGAAATTGCAAGGGCCAAAATATTTTTGTTCTAGTCTAATAAAGTTAAAGAATTTTTTCAGAATTTTTTAATCAATTTCTGGGTTAGGTAAAATATATATATGCCATATTTCGGCATGCTTCGGTGGGATTGGTTGAAACTTTGCTATTATGTAGTTAAAGTCATGCTGATCAAAAATTATTATTGCACTGAATCTATCCTATGAGTGGTTTTCGCTCCAGAAGTGCCTGAAGGTCTTAACAACGAGGTAACGTGTAATCTATATGTACGTGTTTATGAATGGCTTCCAGCGTGTCTGTGTACGTGCGTGCGTACCTGTGTGTCTGATTATTTTTGTCAAAGAACCTGCTCTTACCGGCACTATGTTTCTTATGAGAGCGTTCTCATTGCCAACCAGGGTGATCCAATTTTTTTTGTTTCACTTTCTATCTGTTTATTTTTACTTTTTGTTGTTTTTAATATTTTTTTTTTAGTTTTTAGCGGTTCCGCATCAAACTCATTAAACCGATTTTTCTCACAAATGGTCCGTCCTACGACTAAAACGAAAGAGAACATTATTTGTGTATTTTTAATTAGTGAATGACATTCTTGTACTAAAGTGAAAAAAAAATAAAAGACATGAGAAATTATCGGTAAAAAATATTTTTTTAAAATAATGCAAAAATAAGCTTGTATTATTACTGTTCAATATACGTGTAAAGTCGCGTCCCTGTAAATCAAATGGTTTCTGAAATATAAAATAATAATCAATTTTTGGGTGCCATTTTCAAAGGGCCGTAGCTCAAGGTATTTGCGAACATATTTTTGCATGTAGAATCTACAACAGAAGTTTGTCATCGATATTTCCGGAAAACCCTCTTTACACTGGCACATATATACACACAAACGCATGCACGCAGTACACAAACACGCTGGAAGCCTTCATAAATACGTATATATAGATTACCCGTTACCTCGTTGTTAAGACATTCAGGCACTCCTAGAGCGAAAACCACTCATAGGATAGACTCAGTGCAATGAGAATTTTTGATCAGCATGACTTTAACTACAAAATAGCAAAGTTTCAGCCAATCCCACCGAAGCATGCCGGAACATGACATATACAGTGTGGCTACAATTTCGTGGACACAAGCCTGTATCTATGTTATTACTCGACGGATCGGTTTCTAATTTGGGCAGGCCACATATACCATGGTAGTGCATATTTAAAACCTAATAGAATACATTTTAATCATAGGCGTGCGTTGCAGGAAATAAATAAAGGGGCAAATTTCTACGATTTTTTGTTAGCGAATCGGATAGAAAAAAATCGATGTCATATTCTTATTTATCACCCTCGAAAACATACCTGAAACAAGTTTCATCCAAATCCTATGCGGGGTTGCTCAGAAAATAAAGAAATATTTCAATTTTCTTTCGTTATTCCCTTTTTAGATAATCTGTTAAAACTAACTAGAAGGACGGTTAAGCATATCGGTGATTAAGAACTCTCGCTGCTTTTTTACTTTAATCATAAGAATTATCATGAGATTTTTTAGCAACTAATTTACTTAGTACACAATGTAAGAGCAAATTAACAAAAGGGAATTCTAAAAATAATAAAACAATAATTTATCAATCTTTACTGCTTGCAATTATAATGAAAAATCCAATGGTGCCATGGAATGGCTTTATTTGTCGAAATGTCATATTGTGACATAAGCTAAGTAGTTTACATTTTAGTGTTGATTTTAGACTTCAAATAATTGTGATTTCTAATACAATGCCAGAAAATCGTTTATCATTTGCTGAAAAAGTTGAGATTATTAGAATTGTAGGAGAAAATATAACAGTAAAAGAAGCAGCAAGAACTTTTAATGACCGACATCCTAACCGGCCTCCAGTAAGTTTTACCACAATAGCTAAGATTAATCGAATTTTTAATCAAACTGGAAACGTTACAATATTAAGACCAACAAATTATAATCGGAATAATTTAAATGAAAACAGAATTTTGCAAGCATTCCGTAATAATCCAAAATTAAGTATAAGACAAGCTTCTTTGAACTTAAATCTAAACAAAGAAATAATAAGAAGATGTCTAAAAAAAAATAGCATAAAACCATTTAAGCCTAAAATATTACACACACTCTTAGAAGGGGATTTTGAAAGAAGATTGGATTATGCAGGGTGAATTTTTGAACAACAGAGATTTTTTGAAAAATATAATCTATTGTGACGAATCTACTTTTACATCAAATGGTGTAAGATCCACCCAAAATATGAGATACTGGGAGTCAGAAAACCCACATTGAATAATTAACAGTAAAATCAATACTTATTCAAAGTGAATGTTTGGTGTGCTATTTTAAATCACCAAATTATTGGACCTTTTTTTTATTCAGAATTTGACTGCTCAAAATTTTCTGAATTTTCTAGAAACAGAAATTATGGATTTTCTTGATAATTTACCGTTAAACGTGAGCGAAAACCTTTACTTTTTGTTAGACGGTGCCCCAGCACATAGTTCTCGTATGGTTAGAAATTGGCTTGACACCAATTTTCCTATGAAGTGGATTGGTCCCCGTAGCCCATTACATGAGTTTCCTCCAAGATCCCCGGATCTCACCCCGATGGATTTCTATTTTTGGGGTAACATAAAAAATAAAGTATATGTTAATCGGCCTCGTACTGTGGAAGAATTGCGGCAACGAATTACAGAGGCATGTCAAAGTATCACAAGGCACGAACAGATAAAAGTGATTCGTCATGTTAGAAAAAGGGTAGAAGCATGCGTCACATTGGATGGCGGTTATGTTGAAGTTAGAAGAATTCATTAGTATAATTAATTAATTAAGTTATGATGACAAATGAAAAGAATAAATATTCCATTATTTCATATAATTTCTTCAACAATTTATCATTACCACATATGTATTCTTAATGTCAATTGTTTTTCTGTTAATACATTTATGTGATGTTTCTGTGTGTTATTTTTTTCTGTAGTACGCATGCCATAAAGAAGAAGTAAATGGGATACAATGTTAACTTGAAATTACATACGGGAGAAAACATATTTCTTTGTTTTCTGAGCAACCCTGCATAGGATTTGGATGAAACTTGTTTCAGGTATGTTTTCGAGGGTGATAAATAAGAATATGACATCGAATTTTTTCTATCCGATTCGCTGATAAAAAATCGTAAAAATTTGCCCCTTTATTTATTTCCTGCAACGCACGCCTATGATTAAAATGTATTCTATTAGGTTCTAAATATGCACTACCATGGTATATGTGGCCTGCCCAAATTAGAAAACGATCCGTCAAGTAATAACATAGATATAGGCTTGTGTTCACGAAATTGTAGCCACACTGTATATATATATATTTTACCTAACCTAAAAATTGACAAAAAAATACTGAAAAAATTGTAGAGCTTTATTGGACCAGAACAAAAATATTTCGACCCTTGCAATTTTTTGCTAAAGTTAATAGTTTAGGAGTAAGAAGTTCTTGAATGTAAAAAATTACGCAAAATACCTAGGTTTGACAAGCTGTATCTTAAAAACTGTTCATAGGATTGGCTCGATGTGATAAGATATTTTCATCAGCATGACTTGAACTACAAAATACCAAAATTTCAGCCGATTCCACCGAATCAACATTTTCATGGGTTTTGTTCCGGGGTCCTTTTGGAGCCAATTATGCATCGTTGACATCAAGAGAAAGGACAGAGTACTTCCATTGGAGACAATAAACAGCAGCATAATAATCTATGCCGCAAACATTCCTATCAATACATTCTCTTTCAAAGAATGTGCGTAACAAAGCAATTTGGCTGAATGTGAATGTGATAGTGAGGATTTGGAAAAGTAACTAGCATACGAACTCGCTTCTTACCCGCTCTCGCTATTCACAGAAGCAGGATTATGAAAGGGTACGAAATCAACATTGTATAAAAAATTTAAAGAATTACCGAAGAAAAGTGAGCTGGGAACAGAACTTTGAGAGTTCTGTTGTGGTTATTGATGGAGGATATCTGCTGCACGCCGTTCTCTGATGACGAGGAGAAAATTTAGATTGCATCTGTAAAAAATACGTTTCTTGTGTGCATCGAAATTACGGACAAAATGTGGCAATTGTTTTTGACGGTTACACTGATGATCCGAGCACTCTTGGAATAAAATCTTCCGAACAACTACAAAGGGCGAGAAAACAACGTTGTAGAGATTACTCATTCAATGAATCCATGGTGGTATCGACGACTCAAGAAAAGTTTTTAACCAACGAAAAAACGAGGATAAATTCATAAAAATGCTTTTGAAATACTTGAATCAAAACAACATAAAAGCCACACAGGTCCAAGAAGACGCCGTTACCGTAATCGTAAACACCGCTATTAGACATAGACATTCTTCAAATTACGATTCCGTAGTAATCGTAGGCGAGGATATCGATTTTCTCGTATTACTAACTAGTCTACGGTAAATTGAACATGTTTTTCAAAAAACCCACAAAAGGAAAAATTGTCGAGAAACTGTACTCAATACGATGATATCGTAAGCCACAACATTCTGTTTCTTCAGCGGATGCGAGACGACTTCCTCTCTTTTTTGATTTGACAAATCGAAATTCATCACCACTTTGAAGAACAATGATCATTTGGAAGCATCTCTGAAAATCTTTAAAGAAAGAAAGTTTCCCCGAACTTCTTGTTACCGCAGGAGAAAATAGCCTTTCTTGCTTTGCACAAAGAAAACGAAGCACAAGAAAAGTTAAATTCGTTACGTTACAAACGTTTTGTAAGAGGAACTACAAAATAAAAAGTGATACTTGAATCACTTCCACCGACATTGGATGCGGCCCGGAAACATAATTTCAGGACATACATTCAAGTGCAAACGTGGTTTGGAAACTTTTGGAATCCTGAGAAATGGGGAAGGAACAAGACAAATTATGGGCTAGAACCGAAAACCATCACAGGAAAAGCTTCACCCGTCGAACTTCTAAAATTAATAGCCTGTAAATTCAAAGGAAACTGCGCAATAGCTTGTAGTTGCCGGAAAGTTGAGTGAAATGCTCCGTTATATGTCAAAACTGCAGCTGTAAAATTTGGGACAACATTACAGAATTCCCGAAAATCTGTGTGCAGGACGGCATCAACAACGAGTCCGACGAAGAGAACAAATTAACTGCTATCGATCGGCAATGACAATGGATTAATCCGAGAAGTAATGCGCGAGCAGTTTCGAGATGTCCCTGTCAATAGCGGGAGTAAAAATTTCACATTACCCTACCGCACAACATCTAGACGGGCGTATTTTAAAGATTTCCGCTCCTCCACAAAAAAAAAATACATGCCGAATTTTACGGCGCGCTGTATTGCAAACTATTGTTCTAAAAATAAAAATTGAAACATGAATCTGTAGGTTTTTTCTCCTCTACAAATTTCATGTGGCACAATTTTCTCTTAGAAGTTACTCATATCGAGAAAAATGCGAGAAACCGCGAGCAGCGCCTTCATTTCAAATTTTATTTCGCAATAAACAAAATTTATCGGTCCTATGAAAAAAGTGTATAGCACATAAACCATGAGATATTTTACGCCCATTAATACGCCGTATTTATTTAATATGTAGCCTCAACAGAAGCCGAGATATTTACAAAAATATTTCTTCAAGATGACGGAAAACCCCGGTTGCGTAACGTGCCGACAATTCACTAATACATTCACCAATGACCCCCGCCAAGTCCCAAAATATCTTTGACCTCGCATGACTTGTCGACCTCCACCTTAGTGATTTGATTTATAATGACTGGGCTATAATTCAGTTACATTACTGTCAAAAGCATCAAAAAGTCAAAGTTAAATAAAAAGTTCCCGATATATGTTATTATATATAATTAAAAAGTAAAATTTAATTTCTCAGAGAGTAAGTAGAGTTATCACAAAATTAACTGGTGCTTCGGATTTAAAATAACACATCAAATAAACAATTTAAACACAACTTGAACTGAGCTACGCACTCTGTATTTGATAGTAGGGCTTTATAAGTCGGAATATCGAGATCTAAAATACGCCACAACATTGAGTGAAAGTGAGTGAAGAACACTCTCACTGTGACTGACACCCATCGCATGTATCCTCCGGGTTACAAAAGAGTTGAAGAAGTCTTCATCTTGAAAAGCTTTGTAGAGCAACTCGTTTATCGGGATATCAATCTCATCGAGTCGGATCATTTCCAGAATTGGATTTGCAGAACTGTGAAGTGATTTCCTTTTTATGAGATACTGTAATGGGGGAACTTGTAATTAACTCTCTTTTTTCTTTGTTGTTTTACTTGACTGATCAGGTGTAATGCGTCCGCGGGAATAGGACGAAAAAGTTCCTAATTTATGTCTTTAATTAAACTTTGGTTAATACGTTTTTTGTTGCGATTCTATGCGGGAAATTTACCGGAATTATTGAGCAGGTAATGAAAATAAAAAGCATTCTTAAATTGTTTGAAGACAGCACAATTCGAGGTTTATATTCTGTGCTATAATTGTGGAGTGCACTTAGACGAAAATAGAAAGTTACCTGAATGGATTTGCCTGCAAATATTTTTAATGACTTCTAAGATCATAGGCTGCACGCTTATTTTTTTTGAACTTCAAGAAATCGATTCTTGTATGAAAAAAAATGTGGAAAGTGTTATAATTGGAAAAAATTAGGTTAATTTGGCTTGAAAATATTCACCTAGAAATTTTTGGAGTGGAATCCGCTGTTTTAAACATTTAAAATGAAAACGACGATTCTAGAATGACAGATTTTAAGACCAAAATTCTACAGTGTGTCCCATTTTGCTTGGAACTTTCAAAGTACCTATTTTCAGCAACTCCGAATCAAAATAATATTTGAGGGTCAGATCATATGTATTTTGTCCAGCAGCATCTGAGTATGCAAAAATATACAGGTTATCCCGTTTAAAAATTTGATTCTCATGTCATTTGCATCGAAACCGGAAGTCCGCCATTTTGGTTCTTTACATCATATAATTGGAAACTTTATCCCATATCACTACACCAAATTTGACAAAAATCCATTCTCCCGTTCAAGAGTTACAAGAGTGTAAAAAAATTTTGAAAATTTTTATTGTTCAGATAGGCTTAAAATGTTATGAAATGTCGATATTTTAAGTTTGAGAGAAAAAATTTTTCTATCTGTCGGTTTGTGTGCAACTTTTTCTTGTGCGCACGATTACTGTGGAACCGTTTAAGATATTGACTTGTTTGGTACACGTATGTATTTTAACGTGATCTGGAAATAGATTGTATTTTCATCTTATTCCGTTGAAGGGTTGGGGGGTAATTTGGGGTAAATGGGAGTAAGTAGATAAATCAAGCAGATAAGAGTTCATGAAATTGGTATTTAGTATATACAAAAGAAGCATAAGGTCTTAAATATATAATACATATTGTTTGAAAACAGCACAACTCATTTTTTGTGTTATAATTTACGAAATAACTTCTCTAATTCATTTTGCAGGATTACACAGAAAAAGTGAGATTCTTATACAAGATATTCTACGAATGCCAGCGACCCTGCATTATAATTTTTATTCTTTTTTAAAGAAGTCCTTGCCAATTTTATCATATTAACTCCAAGCCAGTACAGTTATTTATTGCGATAGCATTCGTTGAATTTTTCGCGCAACTAAACACATTGAAAGGAAAATATCGTTTGTCGTTGCATAATCTAAACTGCTTGATATATTTGCAATCGGGCAGTCGATAAGGTTGACTTATGGTGAGACAAATAGGAATAACAATAATATCTAAAGGTCATCACCTGATTTGGGTTCATTACTTTGGGACCAGTTTAACCTGATACAAATTATTCTCTAGGACTAATTGCTGTGTTTATCTTTGGCACCCTTCTTCATATAACTTATAAACATTAGTTGGGGAGTCATGACAGATCATCGTTCACTTCTCTCTATGGATTTTGGTTTATTCAGAGCTGAGCAAAGAAAGCACTTAGAAAAAGTAATGAAGCCCAAGATCCGGTCATGTTGCTCGATATTTGGAACTTATAAAAATTAAATTAAAGAAAGTATTTAATGATGTGAATATTGCATTAGCAGTATGTACAAATAATTCTTACACTAGTTATTCATTAAGAATATAATGTTTATTATTTATCATTTTACATTTTGTAAGTTTGGGTAAGATATTAATTATCTTTGTAGTAATTTCAATGGGAATATTGAATAATAGCTATTAACAGTAGAATACACTGCATGCACGTATTTAAAACAAAATAATAAGAGAAAAATATTGCGAGATAAATACATTTACAGTAATGTATTCTTTATAGAGTAGGTTCTACTGGTAAAGAATTAGAATCAGAATTCACCACCGCTAGTAAAGAAGGTCTCCTTGTTCTTGCACTAATTAGACACCTCGTGGATATACTGCCGTTATTCTTGCGGGTCACCACCTGCTAGGCTTCTTATGCTGTTGGTGCTCACGTGTTCTACTGACTGCGCCAATTGTTAGTTCACGATCTATATTAAGATTTTTTTAAAACTTTTATCAAACTAAATAGAATTAACGTTGAAAAATGTAATATTGTTAACCACATTATTAAATTTTTCAACGTTTTTAATATTTAATATGGCACGAGTATAAGAACGGAACTTACAATTCTATTTCCAATTTATATTCTAAGTTGGCTGTCCTTAGTCAGCATTGATATCGTCCCTAAAACATACAACAAGGAAAATATGATATTTGCATATATGTGATAAATAACGAGGGAACTTGTTATCAGCAACTAGCTGAAAATATGATATGCTGAAATAGTTTTAAAAGGAATAAAAGCGACGTATAATTTTCTATATAGTGTTTTTAATATTATGTAACAGATATAGATCTTTCACCCATATGTATTGGTGACTAAAATTATCCATAATCACTATATTATTATGTGTGTGTAACTGGACGAGAAGCGTGTATCCTTGTCCGTATCCTCTTGGTTTATGGAATGATTTATATATTGTCGAATAGATTAGAATTAAGTAAATTGACACAGGTAATAATTTAGCGTCTGGCTGTGGGTCCATCGCCCTAATGCTATATAAAAAAATATATATTTATACGTTGTTCCGTGTTTATAATATCGAAGAAAAAACACATAAATACATACACACACACGCACACAGAGGTATGAATAAAAAAATGAGTTCAAAGGATTTCTATATCAAAACGGTAAAATGTTTTAATATTTTTTTAGTAAACATACACAAACTGAATTTTGAGGAAGATTTAAATCTAAAGAATTTCGATTAAGAATAAATTAATTAACGAAGTAAATAACACTGAAGTCTAAATCCAATTAGTAAACAGTTTTTTAACTTATAGAAACATATTTTTGTTAAATGGAAAAAAACGTACAAAACAATCAAAACCGTCATCCGCCAAACAGATGACACTAAAATTATATAAATAGCTACATAACGACATATCAATAAATCATCCCGTGCATGAGTCGTTTTTCATTGCACATCCGTCAACTCCATAAGGCATTTCTGCGACTTTGAGGCATCCTATCCAATTTCAAGTTATTTATATGTGACAGTGTTGAATGAAAAGAGAGATTTAATATAACCCCAATAATCGATTTAGGTTAATTAATAATTACTTCGTTAATTGAATCATAAGAGGAATGCGGGTAAATCTATTGGGAGAACAGGTGGCGATGACAGCTCCTGTAATTCAGGTATCTAGAGCCATAATGGGTTTGTTATCTGGACAACCGTGAGGCACGGGGCTGATGGAATGTGGTGCAGTTAGGAAATGGAGTAGCAACTACTCTGGCCGGCCTTCGAGTTTAACGTTTGGTCCAGCGCATGGAGATGTATAGGCCTGCGGCGGGCAATATGGGGGATGCATTTCACTGTATTAGCCACTAAATAGCGTGTACTGTACTATGATATACACCATAATGACCATTTTGGTGTACACTCTGACTCTCTAACAAGCAATTAAAGTAATTTCGACGGGAATTAGTTAGTTGGTAATTTCGACAAATATGTATAGAGTTGAGCTATTAACTGCTAATAATAAAAACCCTTGAATAACAATGTCGCGTAAGTGAAAGCTGAACTGAATATATAGTTTCTGCTAATCGATAATCACACGGAAACAATACAAGTTATCTCCAAGGTATTCAGTTTTTAAATTATTAAATGTAACGTGAGTTCATGTCAAAGGTTTATGTTCTAAGACTGTATTATGGGTTAAATATACGATTTAATTTTTGAGAGTACGGTAGGCATTACTGCCACTCCTGGAAAATGTACCGATTGGCCGGTTACATCTACGCTGGATTGGATTTGAGTCATGCTTGTCACCAGCGACAGCTACATGATGCACGGCGCAAGAGTGTAAAATAGTATTTGTAGGTGTTTATGAGATGCATTGCCGCGTTGTTTGGTGATATATAGTGTTTATTTTTTATGTTTTTATTTCTAAAGGTTTTTTTGTTTTGAATCCTCTGTTTCCCGCATCTGATCTAGAAGAACTTCAGAACAGTACTTCATTGCATACATTTCTGCCCTTTTTGTAACTGCTTTTCCTCTTATTAATATTGAGGTTTTATGTAGTTACTTTAGTCCTATTATTATTTGGCCAATTAACCATCAATAATTGATGGCATTATATACCAAAAATCAGCCGTTTAATGTTCACATTATTTGTTAGTCGTATATAAAATTTATTTTTGACAATGTCACAATTACGATTTGGCACTGCAAATAATGACTTGATAAATATAATAATAGTGGAAAATACGCCAAATAAGAATAGGACTAATATAACTACATAAAATTAATCTCACAGGGAATTACAATGGGGAAATTCTGGTCATTATAGGGAGTTCATCTACCCAATGTGACATGTTAGCTCTAGCAGTAATGGCAATTTTAAGAGTTTTGTGAAAACGTCCATTGCTTTGAGGGTGGTAAGTGGTTGTACGAATTCTATGGAAACCCAAAAATTTTGCAAATTCGCCAAATAATTTTGATTCAAATTGAACGCCTTGGTCAGTTGTGACGCTCAAAGGTACGCCGAAATGACAAATAAAGTTTTGAAATAATGTACGTGCCACAGTTTCTGCAGTAATATCAGGCAGAGGATAAGCTTCTGGCCATCTGGTTAATTGTTCGATCACTGTTAGAATGTAAGATGGAGGTAATGGTCCTACTAAATTAATATGTATATGATCGAATCTGCATTTAGGTATTTCAAAAAGACCTAGTGGGCTTTGAGTGTGGTGGTTGACTTATCCAGTCTGACAGTTAACGCAAGTTTTAGCCCATAAATTGCAGTCAGTATTCATTTTGGAGCAGAGGTAATTATTAGTGACTAAAGCCCTAGTAGCTTTAATTCCAGGATGAGATAGACCATGAAATACACCAAATATCGTTCTTCTATAAATAATTGGAACACAAGGTTGGAGATTTAGACGAGAAACATTGCACCAAATAAATTCTTCCAAATTTGGAATTTTAATTATTTTCAAATTGAAAAAATTCTTAGAATTTGATGATTGGTTTGACAATAAATGTCTAAGGTCAGAATCTTTCTCTTGAGCTTTGCTTAATAACTTTAAGTCAAAATGAATATTAACTAAATGAGATTTTTCTCTCTGAATGGATGAAATACATCGCTCTAAAGAAGATGTGTCATATATACGTGATAAAGTGTCCGCTATGACATTATCTTTTCCTTTAATATGCTTAATTTTGCATGAAAATTGAGCAATATATTCCAAATGATGTATTGGTCTTAGAGATCTTTCAGCTTTTGTGAATAAAGCATTTCACGACCTTCTAGTAAATGTTTAAAATGCTTAATAGCAGATTATAAGGATTAAATTTCTTTATCGAAGGTTGAATATTTGGCCTCGGTCATGGTGAGTTTACGCGAAGAGAAAGCTAAAGGAGTAAGTATTTCTTTGTTATCTCGTTGCTTTAAAACTGCTCCCATAAAGACATTAGAACAATCAACTGTAAGTGATAAGAATATATTATCACTACAACAAGGATGAGCTAAAATAACTGCATCGACTATAGAGCTTTTGACTTTTAAGAAACTATCCATACAGTCAATAGAAAAGTCATCTATTTTCGCACTATTCTTATGCGATAAATTAGTACAGAAGGAATGAAAGGGAACTAAGATTTCAGCGAAGTTAGGTACGAAACGATTATAAAAGTTTACCGTACCTATAAAAGGTTGAAGTTGTTTAAGAGTTGTTGGTTGCGACATAATTAATAAATTGTTTTTTTTTTGTTAACGCCTTCGGAGATCTTCGGCAACACTATACGTGGATGGAGGTGGCGATGTTACTGGGTTGAAGCGTCACGGAGGCTGGAAGTCCTCATTCTTAGCTGGAGGGTATATCGAACAATCTGTTAAAAATACAATGATAAAACCAAAACTATTTTAAAGCGAGTGAACAATGCTTCAGCTTCTACTTCTACAGCTACTAGAGTGGTTAATGCTGATAGTATTACTACAGTTGAAAATAGTGCTAATCATACCATAATACAAAATATGCCCTCATCAGTTCAGTTTATTAACTGTAACATAAACTTAACGTTTTTTTGAAAAGAAATAAATAATTTAAAAATTAACATTTTTCATGCGTTTATATATTATGTATATATCACTATATTTTATAAACAGGTTAGTCGTATATAAGTATAGTATACAACTAACTATAATGGTTATTATTACCTCGGATGGTTACTGTTTGCTGCGCTCACCCGAGTTGTAATATCCATCTTCAATAATAATAGCCTTCATTAATAGCGTCGTTGTATAATATACTATTAAATTATTGAACTGTCAAATTAGATGACAAAGTGATAATCGTCATAGGAAGATTATGAGTGTAATGTTGCTTTGATTGGTTATTTCTGCACACGTGATTAGAAATGAGAAAATTTAATAAAATAATTACTATTTGAGCAAAAAAATGTTCCTTGTAACTTTGTATGCCGTTTTAATTCCTCACTTTACAGCTTCTCTATTTTTCAGTTGGTTTGTCAGACATGTTAAAGTATTTCAATTTGTTTGTGGTTCATAGGAAGTATTTTGTATTTTTCTCCGCTGGCCGAACTCTCTTTTCATTCCTTCAAACAAAAAGCCTAAAATCTTACACAAACCCCACTGCAAATCGAAAGGTGAGGTTTTCTATCACTAGCTCACTCACCAAATTTGTCAATGTGCTGATACTATGAAAAAATGATCAATATTTGTTCTCTTTAGACTAGACGTAGCTTGATGAAACTACAATGAATCCACCAACGAGCTATATTATACAGTTTGCAAAAGATTTCATGTAAGTCCGTTCTCTTTGATTTCATTAAAAAACCAGGACTCAGAAGTGCCTAGAGCAAGGTGATCGACCTTTTCAGTACCTTGTGCAATTCTTTATAAATATACATGATTAATATTACAGTGGAGATTCGGGAGGTCAGAAAAATTGATGACGTTCATAAAATGTCAAACAAACTTCAAAAGAATGATTTTTTTTATTATTATTATAATTATTTAACGTCGGCCTATTTCCGCTACCAGGGCCTATCACCGACGCCAGGAGACGAGCTACCCCCAACCTGGAAATTTTGCCGAACCTCTTCTCTTAAGAAGAGTAGGGATCTTTTACTTGCCTAACATTTAGTAGACAAGGGACCGCCTGCTTTACATCCCCTCCGAAGGATGGTATATCCACTATGTAATCCTCGTCTGAAATTACGTAACTTCCGAGTATACACTGATATACAAGCCTCTAGAAAGTGGGACGAGAACGCTGTATTTCCCAAGATGGGTACCCCATCCAAGTACTAACCGCGCTCGACGTTGCTTCAACGGAATATCGACTGATATTCACATTGAAGTCGCCTCTACGCTCGCCTCCCAAAAGAATGATATGTATCAATCAATGTTCAACATTTTTAATTTGCATCTACCAAAGAAGAAGCTATTGCAAGAGAATGGTGTGCTTGTAGAAGAACGCACTACCGGGCGTCAAAATGACGCGACACCAATTTATTCCTCAGGGGGCGCCAGTCGCGTGCTACCCTGTTCTTCTACCTCCCAGGCGGGTTCGAGATTAGATGCACTTCGATAGCCTAATAATGGACCAAGGCTGTACTACCTCAGATCTTTAACGGCGCTCTCTCTGGCCGTGAATTCCTCTATTTAGGTTTTTGTACCTTTTGAAAAGCAAAATTTTTGCTTGAAAAAAATCACGATCGAAGAATTTCTCTCCGGTTGGGATTAATTTTTGTCGTGTGGATCACGTTTTTTGTCTGCTAATAACGGACTCTACACCCGAGGATTTCTGAGAAAAACGCATAAAAAATCCCTTTCGAATCTCCGTACAACAATTAGAAGGTCGAGTGGTGCATTAACTCGACACATCCGGTTTTCGGTACAAAAATTCCAGGGATTATAGACTAGCAACAAGTCTCAAGATCAATTAAGATGCAATAGTTCAAATAATCCGTTTATTTAACAGATATGGTTATACAAAAAGGGGGTTATAGCAAAATTCTTATTGTAAAAATCGCGCCTTCTCCAATTAAGACAAACGGCTTTCAGACCATACAAGCGAGAGCGCTTACGCTAACGATCGATTACGTAGAAAAAATTCATGCATACCTTCTCAGAATCAAAATGCGAGCTTTTTAGAGAAGTCTTAGACTCTTTATAATTTTATAATTACGGCTGACCGATTATAACTTAAAGAAGTTTTACTAAATACATTTAGTTTCGCTAGAGATTACCTAGCTTTAAAGTTCTCGTATCGTGGCGGTTCACGTACTCAAACACATTTATGAGGACTTATGACTGCATAAGTTTGTTTGACGTTCGATTAGTCCACAACTTACTTGCCCCCATGCAGTTGTTCAATATTAGCAAAATTACAACGATCCACCTCCGAGTGACTTTTAGGCAAAATTGAATTTTTGGTTTTTTATGCACAAGGCGTTTTCCTCTATAACTTTATTATTTGGAAAACCCTGCTATTGGTTTTCCTACCATCGCTTTGTCTGGACTACTCAACGCGCTCGACCAAATTGTGAGCCGCTGAGTGAATCCAAACTCTTTCTATGCGAGAAACCGGCCTTGTGCATATTCATTGATTTTTATCAATTTTTGCTTATCGGCACTACGCCGGCTTTGTCAAAATCATCCATTTTGCCCTTTAGATGCAATGCATCATTAAAATTTTATGCTGATACTAGAACAGGACATTCAATGACCGTACCTCAAAGGTCAATGTCATTGGTGGAGTAATAAAAATGAAAAATATTTCAATATTTTTTAATGTATATTTTCGAAGTACTTTTTAAACTGGCTTTTTGGGGTACTTTTGAAAAAGTAATTTTCAAGTGAAATTTCGGCGTACTTTTGATAAATCAATTTTCAAGCTAAATTTCGCCGCACTTTTAAAAACATTATTTTTCTAAGTCCAACTTTGTTGCACCTCTGAAAAAGTATATTATTCATAAATCCTTTGCCATTATATACTTTCGCTCTCATATCCTGAACCAAAACATATTTTCCCAAGTGAAAATTCGGTGTTTCTCCGAATTTTCACCTGGTCATTTCTAATGCCTTATAGAACTCATAACGGTCCTCATGGACTGGTCTGTACCTCTGCAGACTCTTAAAAATGTCCTTAAATGAAATTTTTGCCAAGTCGAATTTTGATTCTGTCTTCGACTTAGGTCGATTCTAGAGGGTTCTGCAACATCTCACAACAAACCATCTTTGTTAAAATGATCAAGGAATGACACTTGATACTTTAGCTGTTTTATTTGGGAGTATAGCCAGTAGGGTGGAACTTAAAAACGAAGTTTCAAAGTTTATATTCTAATAGTGAAAATACTTTTCCATTTTAACTCCGTATAACAAAAACATTTAGTTTTTAAATTTCAAATAATATTTACCGGTGCCGCAAAGCCTGTTAAGTAAAAAAAAAACAAAAAAAAATAATCATTGCGTTAAAGCTATTTTAAAAATATAGATAAGTTTATATTATGCAAAACGTAAAAGAAAGAAGTATTGAAGTATTGTAATGGAGAAAAGTTTATGCAAAAGGTCACTGTAATGATATTTGTCCTTAGCCTAGATGTATAATTGTGTCTGTTTTACTTGAGTGCGAGTCATAACAGATTAGTTTTGGTTAGTGTTCCGAATTAACATAAAGTGCGCTAATGATATAGTTAATGAAATTTTGGTGCATTTTCAAAATAATAATATTAATATTTCAAATTTAAAACTTATTGGGTGCGACGGAACCGTCGTCAATACGGGATGTAAATCTGGAGTTATCAAAATATTGGAAACAAGACTAAAAAACCCTTGCAATGGATAATTTGCTTACTACATCAAACGAGCTTCCTTTAAGGCATTTATTTCAGCAGCTTGATGGGAAAACTGCGGGTCCTAAAAGATTTTCTGGTCCAATAGGAAAACAACTTGAAAAATGCGAAGATATGGACATTAAGGATTTAGGTACGGACCAGAAGTACTTGCTTCGAAATCTTTCAAGCGGTCTCAAGCGGAACATTTTCGCAAGACTTAGCAAAAAGAAACCCAGGAAAAATAGGCCACTCTCGTTGGTTAACAACAGCCAACAGAATTTTGCGTTTATCGTGCGCATCCTGTGAAACACTTTCTCCAACTTTACAGGTTCTGGCCGAATATGTTTATAGTTATATGTGGTTCAAAATTCAAGTAAAACCTTCTTGCAAGGATGGATCTATTCATTTGTGGGAAATGAATAAATGTTCCAGGTACCTCAAGAAACAGCACAAGGATATCATCGATCAGGTAATTCAAAGGAATAACTTTTTTGGCAATCCTGAAAATATACTTTTGGCAATGATAACTGATAACCCTTCGATATATTAGAGAACTTGGGCTTAGGAGAATAACTGCGGCAAGATCCAAGCCTGATAAACGTGTTAGGAGGTTTGAAGTTTTTCCCCTTAACTTTGAAGCTCCTGAGTATATAGATCTAATAAATTGGAATGATTGTAAAATGACGGAACCTCCTGCCTTCTCTGACGAAGAAGTAAAAAAAATGGTACAAACCGGAGAAACACCTGATTTTCCACGCTTTCCATGTCATACTCAAGCCGTAGAAAGGTGCGTCAAGATTGTCACGGAAGCCGCATCAGTCGTGTCTAGATTTGAAACTAGAGATGGTTTTATCTTGGAAAAGTTGAAGTCTCGAAGTGTTATGCCAAAGTTTAATACTAAAAAGGACTATAGGCCCATAGATTGAATTGCTAATATAAGAAAGAGTGGGAAGGAGGGTGGAAGCCGATACGCAGCCACCTCCTTGTGATGACTTCTGGGTAGAATTTGCTTAATATATAGCACATTTGAGCTAAGAACTGCGTTTTTTTCTTTAAGTTACTTTATATATAGATTATAAAACTTTGACGCCTGTGCTGCACCGGAAAATAAATGAATATTCATAAAAGCTTTTTACTAACAGTTTAGGAATCCAGAAAGGAAATCAAATTTCATTATTGCATATCAAAACAAAAAATGTTTATAGCTAATAGCTTATAGTTAAGTTCCACCCTAATAGCCAATCCATGCACTCCATGAAATCCAACGTGGACGCTGGAACCTGATTTGTCGGCAGTTGCTTACCGTTTGCGACAGCTGTTTGTTTATCTTATAGATGGTCTAGTGAACAATCGTCGATTAAATGCATATGAAGGAATGTTGCTCCTGGATTCTCAGTTAGCGGCCAAAGCAGAGTATTGAAGGCCCAATTTGATCGTGGAAATTTCCGAAAATCTTTTCATCAATCATAAAAACGCGTGTCGGGTGCTTCCTCAATAATGGATCTTCGGTCGAGAGATCACTGGGTGCAGTACAATTATATTACTGGTAGTTATTCTGAATGGCATTGATGAAGGTTGTGATCTGCTTGAACAGCTGGAGCAGAACAATTGGGACAGCGTGTCATCATTGTAAATTTATATTTATATATAATACCTTTTATATATTTTTTTGACTTTCAATTTTGACTGTATACATAACTTTGAAATTTCTCTTTGTACTAGATTTGACTTGTGTAAAACAATTTCTGTTATATACATCAATAAATATTATTATTATTATCATTTAAAGTCGTATTTGACAGAAATTCATATTAGTCGGGGAGCCCTCCCTAGCTGTACGTGCAACCTCTCCCCCGATCCTTGGGGACAAAGTTTTTCATAAATATTGAAGCCTAAGAAACAATTTAAGACATGTCCTAAAAAAAAAAACTTGCTGTACCTACTTTCAAAATGGCGGCCATATGTTAAAAAAAAATGTTGCCAATGTTGTTTTGTCATTTAACACAAAAATTAAAAAAGATGGACAAAAACTTTTTTCACAAAAAACAACGTGCATAAAATTTTCTACAATTTTGTTTTTTTGTTTTGACAGAAATTCATATTAGTCGGGGAGCCCTCCCTAGCTGTACGCGCAACCTCCCCCCCCGATCCTTGGGGACAATGTTTTTCATAAATATTAAAGCCTAAGAAACAATTTAAGACATGTCGTAAAAGAAACTGGCTGTACTTTTAAAATGGCGGCCATATGTTAAAAAAAACTGTTGCCAATGTTGTTTTTGTCATTTAACACAAAAACTAAAAAAGATGGACAAAAACTTTTTCACAAAAAACAACGTGCATAAAATTTTCTACAATTTTGTTTCTATACAGTATTTTGATAGGAGTTACCATTTTCCAGATAAACGAGTCCAAAATTAAGAATAGGAAAATAAATAGGAAAAGCAAAGTCTCCACGGTAATATTAGTTGTTATGTATAAATTCAGACATTAATAAATGTTAATTTTTAAGTGGGTCCAGATCATACTTAGGTATAAATTATTACTTAATTAGATCCGGACGTTGAGTAAGACTTTTCACTGAACGGTCCGGATAAGAGATCAGTACTGAAATATATTCAGCCAATAGTGTTATTTGCATGTGAAGCCATGGAGATACAAATATTAGAGTCCCATTAGAGTGAAAGTTTATTTCTTTTAAATCTATTAATAACTACAAAACTTACTAAATATTGTAAATAAAAATTGAATACAAAATGGGTCGCGATTTTAATAAGATCCTGTTAAAATAAAAATACTGTATAGCATACTTACGGTTGTTTCATCAACTAAGCCGGGCATCATCAAGAAATGTTAAAATTAAAAATATAGCAATTATAAATAAAATATTTATTTATTTTCACAAGACTACGAAGGAATATTCCATATACTGCTCAATAATTATAGAGAAATTTCATTTAACTCTTAAAGAGTACAATGCTTATGTTTGATTATAAAAATTTTGGGGATTCCCCGGAGCCTTTGCGGTCAAAAATTGGCCGGATAGTGGAAATATCGACCGGATGGAGGATCGGAATTCATGTCGACGAGATATAGAAAGTTCAGTTCGACTGGATCTAACGCGCCGCCTCACAGCGGTTTAAAGTAAAGATTTGAACGATCAAAATTCTCAAATTTGGTTATATCTTTAGTTTGTAGCGGTAATAACAGAAAAAAATATTGAAAAGATCTCCTACACTCCTAAATGTTGGAGAGAAGTGGTGAGGAATAGAGGAGGTGTATCAAAAACGAGCAAAGCCAGTACATCATATGACCATCGAGAGAGTTTAGTGAGAGTTTAGTGAGCCTATGTGATATATATGTTTTGTTTGTTTCACTGAAAGGTTCTTTAATCGAACTTACTTCAAAAAGTGATAAATCCTGACCTTCTAGCCACTCTGCGTATTTATTTTGAAACAATTTTTGTTTCCGGGGACTTGTCTGCCAATGTTGGCTCTTTTTTTTGTGAAAAATCGGCATTTGTTAATTTAATTTAATTTTCTGTCTCTCGTTAGTGTTTTCAATTGGAATTTATTAACAATGTTACGAACCAGATCGCTTTTTCGAGTAGATTTGGTGTATGAACCTTATAGTCCAATCAATAAATGCCCAAAAGGGGATTGTAGAGAACATTTTGGAGGGGATAATTTTTCTCTTCAGTAATGTGTTAAGGGTAGTCAGGAGGTAAACATACTAAAAGTCCCCGCCCCTAGCCCCGCCACTTCAAGGGGGAGGGGGGTGGAAAGGTTCCTTTTTTCGATTCTTCGCTTATAACTCGGAAACGATGCGTCATATGGGAAAAGGTAATCTATGCAAAATTAAACATAACTAAATTTTCCACAAGAATATTTATATTCATTTTCTTCCTGTGTGTTATAGTTTACGAGATGTTCGCCAGCGAAAATCGATCATTAATAAAAAAAAAATCAATTATGTACCTTGTATATTTCTATCAAAGCGGTTTACCGTGGTCTGCTAATAAATCACAGTCACAAAACAATCTTTAGTTTACAACACTGGACGTATTTACTAACGAAATATTTTGTCGAAATCTATACATTTCCTTAAATATACAGTGTGACTCACTTAAAATGAAGATACCCTTATAACTTTTTCTTTTTGTTTCCGATTTGAATCAAATTTTACTCAAGTATAGAACAAATTAGGTTCTACTTATGACCAGAAAATCATTCACCTGCTATAAAGCAAAGCCACCTTCGTTCTTCGAGGGAATAAAGAAAGAGACATAGAAACATAACATTGAAAAATATTATCCTCCTTTGCGAGAGCAGTTAGGTAAAAACTAATGTTCAATGGAAAAAAAAGTTATATAAAATTGATAATGTAATTTGTTTCAACAGGGCTTTTCCACAACGAAATGTGTATTTCATTAAGTTTCGGCAATAAGTTCACTTCTCTTGATAGCAGTAATTATTTAAAATATCTTGTCACCCATTTTCTACTAATCACAATGTAAGCGCGTAAAAGAAAATCAACTTTTAATAAACATCTGTCAGTGGTACTTTTTAATTAAGTCATTGTTGATTTCATGAAAATTCTGTGTGAATTATTTATTGTCTGTGTAATTTTACCCGCTTTTTTTTGCTAATTTTGTTTAGTGTGTTTAATATTTAATATGGCGTTCGAAAATAGAGCAAACTGTTATGTTTGTAATAAAAATTACAATGTTCGACAAATGGTTCGAATAGATGGAGAAGATGATATTGATAAACAAGAAATAGCAGAATTAAGACAAGCTGCAGGTAGACCTCCTCTAGATATTTTGGAAGACAACAAAACTTGTTTTAATTATTCAGGCAATACTTACTCATTTAAGAACAATGGAAAACAATCCAAATTATTTGCGTCTCAATATACTATCTCCAAAAAATTCATAGAATTTCTATGGAGTGCAGGGTAAATATTTTTGTATTTTATGATATTTATGTTCCCGAAAATGTAAGAATATGTCGGCATCATCTTGACGACCGAGGATTTATTTTGAATGTTCTGCGTGGTGGTTTGAATTTTGTTAACAGACCTTACTTAATAACCCAACTCCAACAATTTCTACAATGCCTTAGAGCAGCTGTAAATGCTAACAGAAACGTCGTGAATTTAAAGCTTTTACGTCGCTTTCAAAACAGCAATTTCAAGAAATATATGAATTTTGTGATGTAATTGAGCAATGTGGCAACAGAAGATATACAACAAAGAAACATCTACTCACTTTTCTCGCTAAATTGCGTCATGGTGTATCAGATGACTTTTAAAAAATACTTTTTAAATATCCTACTCGACAAGCAACTAGTCTTATTATTTCCAACGTACGCAAGTCTTTCTTGCAACGATTTGTACCAAGCAACATCGGCTTCAACGCAATCGGGGAACCTTACATTGCAAGACACGCTTTCCAGTTTACGAATAAACTATATAATCCTGAACCAAATATTCTACGGGCTGTTGTTTTAATAGATTGCACTTATTGCGCAAAATTGAGAAAAGTAGTAATTTTCGAATTCTTCGTCAATCATATTGCTTCCACAAAATGGAACATCTAGTCAAACCAGAGGTAATGGTTGCTCCAGATGGATACATCCTAGCAATTAATGGGAACTATTTTTCGGATTCTCGAAACAATGATGACGTTAATGGAATGAGAACATGGTTCCAAGAAGGGGATATTTTAACCGTAGATGGGGGTTATCAAGAAAAACCTGACGTGCTGGGGAAAAACTAAGATCAGATTCGCATTTAGCGGCTCAAAATACAAGGGATAGGTGTGGTCACTACCCCCGCGCAGACCACTTTTTATGAGATTATGCCACAATGAGTGTGGCACAATGGACACAAAAAATGGTCTGCGTGGGTGTACTGACCATACCCATCCATTTTGAGCCGTTGAACATGAATCTGATCTTAGTTTTTCCCCAACACGTCCGGTTTTTTTTTAACAGCAAAAAAAGTCTGTTGAATTGATAATATTTATATATTTATTTCCTGTTAAAAAAAAACCTGACTTGCTGGGGAAAAATTGAGGTCAGATTCGTGTTTAGCGACTCAAAATACAAGGGATAGGTATGGTCAGTACCCCGGCGCAGCCAACTTTTTTTTGTGGGGCTGTGTTATTAGTTTTTGTTATCAAGAACGTTGATTATGTGTTTTAAACAGCTCTTTTGGAAAAAGACACTATTAGTTTTATATAACTTACATATTTAGTATAATTTTAACATCAATTTTTGATAACAATTTGGACAAAAAAATACATAGTATCTGCGTCTACAGGTTGTAGGTTTTCTGCTAGTTTCATTATATTCAGTTTTATTCATTATTTTTTTAAAATCAATATTTTGGCTACTAGGAATATAGTACAGCAGATTCGGCCTAACGGGGATACCACTATAAAAAAAAAACGCGTCGGGAACTCTACCCTTGTGGTGATGAGGAAACGAGTTTACTCTTTGAATTACTTCTATGTTACTTGTATATTGTAGGTTATTAAATCTGCAACACAAGGATACCTATAGCAGTGTTGGTGGAAACTGACTTTAATTCCGTCTCGTCCGATGTACCATTTTCCGAGCATTCTTAGAGTAACTTGAATACTATTTTCATTTTACTTGGTCGGTATGTTAAAATTTATTTCATATTCACATCACTTTCCACTATTTAACCGAAAACTCGTATTCGGTGATGATTAGATATAAACAAGCTTTATTCCTTAGATTTATGTACCTACATGGTAAATTCGCTTTAAATCTCGAGAACTAGTCGTAGTAAGATTTTAGTTTAGATTTTTGGTACTCTATTAACGTATACACAATAAACATAATTTGAAAGAATAATGGAAATTAACAGACGAAATTCTGAATTATAGGACGATTTCAAAAAAAAAGTATTTCATCATTATTCTTGGGTTTTAACTTTTGTATCACCCTCTCTAAAATTATATATATTTGGAACCAGCTGTCAATGGACAATCAATATATGTTAGAATATACAGGGCGTCTTATTAGAATGAGCCACACGTGTTTCCATATTTTTGACTCGCCCTGTATAAAATATACAAATAGGGAATTTCGATAATTATGAAACAGTACATTTCATTTCAAAAATAATTTTCTCAAAATTTTGTTGTTTTATCATAAACACATCAATTTTAAAAATTCACTTTTGTTATTGGTGACTCACGCTGTATATAACCGCATATTTTTATCACAATATATTATCTGACATTACATGAATGATATTCGTGAATCTTTCAATTGCCATGAATATATTTTATAAAAATAGCCACCTTTTAACTTTAACACCCTGTATCTCAAAAACTAGTCATAGGATTAGATTGGGCCCATGTTACTTTTAATCAGGAGATCGAGATCTATAACATACTAAAAATTTTACCGAGAACCATTTTATATAAGAAAAAGTGCGGGGTCCATTTATCAAGAAAATATTTAAATAACGCCAAATTTACAGAGGTGGGAAGGGGGGTGGCTCCTGACCCCCGTGATGCTATGCCATTACTTACATTTAGTTTTAATTGTATGAGAGATAAGTAAAACGCCTAGTAGAGGAAATGGCATTAGTATATATTAAAAAATATTGTCAGTTACATCGTACTGAAAACAGTTTACGTGATTTTCACTAAAGCCTAAGAATGCCATATTATGATTTTGCCTATTCATGACATCAGTCAAGTGTACTCGAGAATTTCGCGAAAGCAAAATAAAAACTTGGTATTAAATGCCTCATTCCGGTAAAACCAAGTGGATATCGATTCCAGTTTTCAACTTAACCGATGAAATGGCTCTATGCAAAATAATAAGCCTCTCAAATTCGTTAGCACCACTTTCTAGTATCACAAATACATTTCAATAAAGGACGGTTTCTTGCTAAAGGTTTCTGGATTGTCAACGGTTGAATATAACAGAATATAATAGCACGTCAAATAACAACAGAGACAATTTTAAGTGAATTTTACATTAAAGTACTGTTGAAAATTGATTCAATGTATTATAATTCTAAAATTAGCCGGTGTATTCCTATGTTGTTTATTATTACTTAGCGCCGTCTAGACACTGGTATAACTCATCGATTAGAACTTTAGCTACTAATAAAGTTTTATTTCTATGATGCAAAAAATATATGTCGCTGTTGTGGCTTTAAGTAGACTGTAATTTGATATGTACCTGAAGTTTCGAACGTTCACTTGAACGAATTTCATATGAAAATGAAAAATTAATAAAAACCAAAAGCCGACTTAGTCGTACAATTTTTTTTAGCAACATTTGCTGGAAACAATATCTAAAATACTCTTTCAAAGCCTCCTTCGCATCGAAGGTCTCCAACGCACCCTTAACCACACTTAAGTTAAAAAAATTACCAAAAATTAAATCTGGCTTACACCAAAAATTTTCTTGGCCACATTTGCTTAGAATAATGTCCTAAACATACCCTCAAAATCTCGTTCTCACGTAACGTGCGGAACATACCCTTAATCAACCCCTCATTTTAAAAAAATTGACCAAAAATTAAAACGGGCTTACACCAAAAATTTTCTTAGCCACATTTGCTAAGAATAATGTCCTAAACATACCATCAAAATGTCATTCTCATGTAACTTGCGGAACACACCCTTAACCAACCCTCGAATTTAGAAAATTACCAATAATTATATATTTCTTACACCAAAAATTTTCTTGGCCACATTTGCTTAGAATAATGTCCTAAACATACCCTCAAAATCTCGTTCTCACGTAACGTGCGGAACACCCCCTAATCAACCCCTCATTTTAAAAAAATTGACCAAAAATTAAAACGGGCTTACACCAAAAATTTTCTTGGCCACATTTGCTAAGAATAATGTCCTAAACATACCCTCAAAACGTCATTCTCATGTAACTTGCGGAACACACCCTTAACCAACCCTCGAATTTAGAAAATTACCAATAATTATATATTTCTTACACCAAAAATTTTCTTGGCCACATTTGCTTAGAATAATGTCCTAAACATACCCTCAAAACTTCATTTTCATGTCACTTCCGGAACACCCCATAATCATCCCTCATGTTAAAAAATTGACCAAAAATTAAAACTGGCTTACACCAAAAATTTTCTTGCCTACATATGCTTAGAATAATGTACTAAACATATCCTCAAAATCTCGTTCTCACGTAACGTGCGGAATACACCCTTAATCAACCCCTCATATTGAAAAAATGACCAAAAATTAAAACTGGCTTACACCAAAAACTTTCTTAGCCACGTTTGCTAAGAATAATGTCCTAAACATACCCTCAAAACGTCATTCTCATGTCACTTCCTGAATACACCCCTAACCAACTCTTCAATTCAGAAAATTACCAATAATTATATCTTTCTTACACCAAAAATTTTCTTGCCTACATTTGCTTAGAATAATATACTAAACATATCCTCAAAATCTCGTTCTCACGTAGCGTGTGGAATACACCCTTAATCAACCCCTCATTTTAAAAAATTGACCAAAAATTAAAATTGGCTTACACCAAAAATTTTCTTGCCTACATTTGCTTAGAATAATGTACTAAACATATCCTCAAAACCTCGTTCTCACGTAACGTGCGGAATACACCCTTCATCAACCCCTTCTTTAAAAAAAATGACCAAATATTAAAACTGGCCTACACCAAAAATTTTCTTGGCCACATTTGCTAAGAATAATGTCCTAAACATACCCTCAAAACGTCATTCTCATGTAACTTGCGGAACACACCCTTAACCAACCCTCGAATTTAGAAAATTACCAATAATTATATATTTCTTACACCAAAAATTTTCTTGGCCACATTTGCTTAGAATAGTGTCCTAAACATATCCTCAAAATCTCGTTCTCACGTAACGTGCGGAACACACCCTTCATCAACCCCTCATTTTATAAAAATTGACCAAAAATTAAAACGGGCTTACACCAAAAATTTTCTTATCCACATTTGCTAAGAATAATGTCCTAAACATACCCTCAAAACGTCATTCTCATGTAACCTGCGGAACACACCCTTAACCAACCCTCGAGTTTAGAAAATTACCAATAATTATATATTTCTTACACCAAAAATTTTCTTGGCCATATTTGCTTAGAATAACGTCCTAAACATACCCTCAAAACATCATTTTCATGTCACTTCCGGAACACCCCATAGTCATCCCTCATGTTAAAAAATTGACCAAAAATTAAAACTGGCTTACACCAAAAATTTTCTTGCCTAGATTTGCTTAGAATAATGTACAAAACATATCCTCAAAATCTCGTTCTCACGTAACGTGCGGAATACATCCTTAATCAACCCCTCATTTTGAAAAAATGACCAAAAATTAAAACTGGCTTACACTAAAAACTTTCTTAGCCACATTTGCTAAAATTAATGTCCTAAACATACCCTCAAAACGTCATTCTCATATCACTTCCGGAACACACCCCTAACCAACCCTTGACTTCAGAAAATTACCAATAATTATATCTTTCTTACACCAAAAATTTTCTTGGCCACATTTGCTTAGAATGACGTCCTAAACATACTCTCAAAACGTCATTTTCATGTCACTTCCAGAACACCCCATAGTCATCCCTCATGTTAAAAAATTGACCAAAAATTAAAACTGGCTTACACCAAAAATTTTCTTGCCTAGATTTGCTTAGAATAATGTACTAAACATATCCTCAAAATCTCGTACTCACGTAACGTGCGGAATACACCCTTAATCAACCCCTCATTTTGAAAAAATGACCAAAAATTAAAACTGGCTTACACCAAAAACTTTCTTAGCCACGTTTGCTAAGAATAATGTTCTAAACATACCCTCAAAACGTCATTCTCATGTCACTTCCGGAACACACCCCTAACCAACCCTTGACTTCAGAAAATTACCAATAATTATATCTTTCTTACACCAAAAATTTTCTTGCCTACATTGCTTAGAATAATGTACTAAACATATCCTCAAAATCTCGTTCTCACGTAGCGTGTGGAATACACCCTTAATCAACCCCTCATTTTAAAAAATTGACCAAAAATTAAAACTGGCTTACATCAAAAATTTTCTTGCCTACATTTGCTTATAATAATGTACTAAACATATCCTCAAAATCTCGTTCTCACGTAACGTGCGGAATACACCCTTAATCAACCCTTTCTTTAAAAAAAATGACCAAATATTAAAACTGGCTTACACCAAAAATTTTCTTGGCCACATTTGCTAAGAATAATGTCCTAAACATACCCTCAAAACGTCATTCTCATGTAACTTGCGGAACACTCCCTTAACCAACCCTCGAATTTAGAAAATTACCAATAATTATGTATTTCTTACACCAAAAATTTTCTTGGCCACATTTGCTTAGAATGATGTCCTAAACATACCCTCAAAATCTCGTTCTCACGTAACGTGCGGAACACACCCTTCATCAACCCCTCATTTTAAAAAAATTGACCAAAAATTAAAACGGGCTTACACCAAAAATTTTCTTGGCCACATTTGCTAAGAATAATGTCCTAAACATACCCTCAAAACGTCATTCTCATGTAACCTGCGGAACACACCCTTAACCAACCCTCGAGTTTAGAAAATTACCAATAATTATATATTTCTTACACCAAAAATTTTCTTGGCCACATTTGCTTAGAATAACGTCCTAAACATTATCCTCAAAACGTCATTTTCATGTCACTTCCAGAACACCCCATAGTCATCCCTCATGTTAAAAAATTGACCAAAAATTAAAACTGGCTTACACCAAAAATTTTCTTGCCTAGATATGCTTAGAATAATGTACTAAACATATTCTCAAAATCTCGTTCTCACGTAACGTGCGGAATACACCCTTAATCAACCCCTCATTTTGAAAAAATGACCAAAAATTAAAACTGGCTTACACTAAAAACTTTCTTAGCCACATTTGCTAAAATTAATGTCCTAAACATACCCTCAAAACGTCATTCTCATATCACTTCCGGAACACACCCCTAACCAACCCTTGACTTCAGAAAATTACCAATAATTATATCTTTCTTACACCAAAAATTTTCTTGGCCACATTTGCTTAGAATGACGTCCTAAACATACCCTCAAAACGTCATTTTCATGTCACTTCCGGGACACCCCATAGTCATCCCTCATGTTAAAAAATTGACCAAAAATTAAAACTGGCTTACACCAAAAATTTTCTTGCCTAGATTTGCTTAGAATAATGTACTAAACATATCCTCAAAATCTCGTTCTCACGTAACGTGCGGAATACACCCTTAATCAACCCTTCATTTTGAAAAAATGACCAAAAATTAAAACTGGCTTACACTAAAAACTTTCTTAGCCACATTTGCTAAGATTAATGTCCTAAACATACCCTCAAAACGTCATTTTCATGTCACTTCCGGAACACACTCCTAACCAACCCCCGACTTCAGAAAATTACCAATAATTATATCTTTCTTACGCCAAAAATTTTCTTGCCTACATTTGCTTAGAATAATGTACTAAACATATCCTCAAAATCTCGTTCTCACGTAACGTGCGGAATACACCCTTAATCAACCCCTCATTTTGAAAAAATTACCAAAAATTAAAACTGGCTTACACCAAAAACTTTCTTAGCCACGTTTGCTAAGAATAATGTCCTAAACATACCCTCAAAACGTCATTCTCATGTCACTTCCGGAACACACCCCTAACCAACCCTTGACTTCAGAAAATTACCAATAATTATATCTTTCTTACGCCAAAAATTTTCTTGCCTACATTGCTTAGAATAATGTACTAAACATATCCTCAAAATCTCGTTCTCACGTAGCGTGTGCAATACACCCTTAATCAACCCCTCATTTTAAAAAATTGACCAAAAATTAAAACTGGCTTACACCAAAAATTTTCTTGCCTACATTTGCTTAGAATAATGTACTAAACATATCCTCAAAATCTCGTTCTCACGTAACGTGCGGAATACACCCTTAATCAACCCCTTCTTTAAAAAAAATGACCAAATATTAAAACTGGCTTACACCAAAAATTTTCTTGGCCACATTTGCTAAGAATAATGTCCTAAACATACCCTCAAAACGTCATTCTCATGTAACTTGCGGAACACTGTCTTAACCAACCCTAGAATTTAGAAAATTACCAATAATTATATATTTCTTACACCAAAAATTTTCTTGGCCACATTTGCTTAGAATAATGTCCTAAACATACCCTCAAAATCTCGTTCTCACGTAACGTGCGGAACACACCCTTCATCAACCCCTCATTTTAAATAAATTGACCAAAAATTAAAACGGGCTTACACCAAAAATTTTCTTGGCCACATTTGCTAGGAATGATGTCCTAAACATACCCTCAAAATGTCATTCTCATGTCACTTCCGGAACACACCCATAACCAACCCTTGACTTTAGAAAATTACCAATAATTTTCTTTCTTACACCAAAAATTTTCTTGCCTACATTTGCTTAGAATAATGTCCTAAGCATGTCCTCAAAATCTCGTTCTCACGTAGCGTGCGGAATACACCCTTAATCAACCCTTCATTTTAAAAAAATGACCAAAAATTAAAACTGTCTTACATCAAAAATTTTCTTAGTTACACTTACTAAGAATAATGTCCTAAACATACCCTCAAAACGTCATTCTCATGTCACTTCCGGAACACACCCTTAACCAACCCTTGACTTTAGAAAATTATCAATAATTATATCTTTCTTACACCAAACATTTTCTTGGCCATATTTGCTTAGAATAATGTCCTAAACATACCCTCAAAACGTCACTCTCATGTCACTTCCGGAACACACCCCTAACCAACCCTTGAATTCAGAAAATTACCAATAATTATATCTTTCTTACACCAAAAATTTTCTTATCCACATTTGCTTAGAATAATGTACTAAACATATGCTCAAAATCTCGTTCTCACGTAACGTGCGGAATACACCCTTATCCAACCCCTCATTTTAAAAAAATGACCAAAAATTAAAACTGGCTTACACCAAAAATTTTCTTGGCCACATTTGATAAGAATAATGACCTAAACATACCCTCAAAACGTCATTCTCATGTCACTTCCGGCACACACCCCTAACCAACCCTTGACTTCAGAAAATTACCAATAATTATTACCACCATTATTACCACTTATCACATGGAGCCGCAGTCGCGTGCCGATTAGATACGAAAATTCATAACAACCTACGATGACAGGACCAATCATACGTGACATTTCATCGAGGCCACTTGTTGGGTTAGCTCTAGCGCCCGCTACGCCATTCGCCACCTATAAACAGAAAAGAAACAATAACACAAAGCCGTGGCCACGAGTGGGCATGCGCGACTGGGCACAGGACATTTGTGGAGAAACATAACTCGGAGAATTTCACTTCAATTCGAGCAGAAGCAGCAGTGGCAATCAATAAGAACCCGAAGATAACAGGTAAAATTTTATCGAAACGTCGTTTAAGCAACCATAAAATATAAAAAATATTCCTTGGAAAGAGAAAAAATTGAGGAGTCACTGAAAACTTGAAGGTTAGGCAGGTTACACCAATAATATTAACAAACCCATGCGTCCCTAACTCCAGCGGGTACAGAAATGTGTTTTTAGGAGTGTAAAGGGGTAAAAAATAGATTTTTTAAAATTATCTCGGAAAAATATTATCTTTTTTAAACCTCTTATTTTTCTCGCAGTTGATTTTGATTTTCTACCAACCCCTGTATGATGAACATTGACCGAGATAGAAAATTATGTTTTTTTTTCTAGCGAGTTGAGAGTATGGCGAGCATGTATTCATGTACGTGCATGATTGCGTGAATGTGTACACGTCCGTACGTGTGTGAGCCATCTCGTTTTCGAGTGTTTCAAGGCCTGTCAGACAGTCTGAAACATAGATAGGAAATTGTGTAAGGGGTGTTTGGTAGAGCGATGCTGAGACCCTGAACAGAGAGGTATAGGGGTCATTTGGCATATATATCACCAAACATACATACCTTAAATTTAACTTTTCACACTCTGAAATATTTGTTCTCTTCATCCGAAATAAGTAAATAAGTAAATAAAATAAAAAAAATCGTTTAGATTTTACAATTATTTTGAAAACTTCTCTAACCTCTTCTATTGGTATTATACACACATACATACAAGTTTTATCCATTACAAAAACGTTACAGAATTATTACTTTTATGCTCAAAATGAGTTCCATTATTTTTAAAGTATTTCCGTGCCCGACTTCTTATTTCAACCGTAATCATTCTTAGTGTCTTATTTCTGTTCGTAATTACAGGGCAGCTTGCTTCATTTTTGCCATCGAACTGTTGGCAAAAATGAAGCAAGCTGCTTTGAATTTCTCACTGTAGACAAGTTTCTTCGTTCTTGGCAAATGTGGCCAAGAAAAATTTTGATTTAAGAAAGATATAATTATTGGTAATTTTCTAAAGTCAAGGGTTGGTTAAGGGTGTGTTCCGGAAGTGACATGAGAATGACGTATTGAGGGTATGTTTAGGACATTATTCTAAGCAAACATGGCCAAGAAAATTTTTGGTGTAAGAAATATATAATTATTGGTAATTTTCTAAATTCGAGGGTTGGTTAAGGGTGTGTTCCGCAAGTTACATGAGAATGACGTTTTGAGGGTATGTTTAGGACATTATTCTTAGCAAATGTGGTCAAGAAAATTTTTGGTGTAAGCCAGTTTTAATTTTTGGTCATTTTTTTTAAATAAGGGGTTGATTAAGGGTGTATTCCGCACGTTACGTGAGAACGAGATTTTGAGGATATGTTTAGTACATTATTCTAAGCAAATGTAGGCAAGAAAATTTTTGGTGTAAGCCAGTTTTAATTTTTGGTCAATTTTTTAAAATGAGAGGTTGATTGAGGGTGTATTCCGCACGCTACGTGAGAACGAGATTTTGAGGATATGTTTAGTACATTATTCTAAGCAAATGTAGGCAAGAAAATTTTTGGTGTAAGAAAGATATAATTATTGGTAATTTTCTGAAATCAAGGGTTGGTTAGGGGTGTGTTCCGGAAGTGACATGAGAATGACGTTTTGAGGGTATGTTTAGGACATTAATCTTAGCAAATGTGGCTAAGAAAGTTTTTAGTGTAAGCCAGTTTTAATTTTTGGTCATTTTTTCAAAATGAGGGGTTGATTAAGGGTGTATTCCGCACTTTACGTGAGAACGAGATTTTGAGGATATGTTTAGTACATTATTCTAAGCAAATCTACGCAAGAAAATTTTTGGTGTAAGCCAGTTTTAATTTTTGGTCAATTTTTCAACATAAGGGATGACTATGGGGTGTTCCGGAAGTGACATGAAAATGACGTTTTGATGGTATGTTTAGGACGTCATTCTAAGCAAATGTGGCCAAGAAAATTTTAGGTGTAAGAAATATGTAATTATTGGTAATTTTCTAAATTCGAGGGTTGGTTAAGGGTGTGTTCCGCAAGTTACATGAGAATGACGTTTTGAGGGTATGTTTAGGACATTATTCTTAGCAAATGTGGCCAAGAAAATTTTTGGTGTAAGGCAGATTTAATTTTTGGTAATTTTTTTAACTTAACTTAAGGGTGGTTAAGGGTGCGTTGGAGACCTTCGATGCGAAGGAGGCTTTGAAAGAGTATTTTAGATATTGTTTCCAGCAAATGTTGCTAAAAAAAATTGTACGACTAAGTCGGCTTTTGGTTTTTATTAATTTTTCATTTTCATATGAAATTCGTTCAAGTGAACGTTCGAAACTTCAGGTACATAATTTGATGCTAATTTAATAATAATTGAGTCCTACCTTTTTTCTGCCTTTTGTCGCTTCTGTTGCTCCACGCCTTGGAAGGAAAAGGAAAGAATGCAAGGATTAGGGAAGGGGCACCTCAAGCACAAAATTTGCACTAACCCAAAATTATTATAATGTTTAAAATATTATTCGACACTAGTTATTAATAAAATTTTGATTAATTGGAAACTGCAATTAATCTACGGCAACTTCACTATCTCTTCCGCGTGAAACAATGTTGCTCACCGCGTGGTTTTCTTGCAAATCATATTCTAACTAGAGGCCGTTACTCGCTCTTTGGATTATCGCTACAGCAAGCGGCAACACAAAATACAGATTTTTGAAACATTTGAAACGGCCTAAACATCCTGCCGGGCCGGGTTGAAAGGTAATTCAACAGAACAAGCAAAAGAAAACAAAAAAACCGCTGCCCAAGGAATCACTACTTCCACATCCAGATTCTCTATCCAAGTCACTCACAACGAAGAAACTTTGTATGTGAAAATAATTGTTTATGGAACTTTAATAATATAATATTTGAAATCCTCTACCCAAAAACCCATAAAACGATACCCCACATCGGTAGTGGGGAGGGGAGTGGTGATAGTGGGGGTGGATGAAATAAAAAAAATATTTTGGGGTTTTTGGTTCCTGTACATACACTAAATCACATTTTTTGTTCATCCCCCTTAATAATGGGGTGGGGATGGTAATGGGGGTGGCTAATGCCAAAAATTTTTTTGAGACCTTAGCTTCTCTTGTATATACTAAATACCAATTTTATGGACTCTTACCTGCTTGATTGACCTGTTTACCCCAAATTTACCCCAATTTACCCCCAACCCTTCGACGGAACAAGATGAAAATATAATCTAGTTCTAGATCTCATTAAAGTACATATGTGTACCAAATTTCAAGTCAATATCTTAAACGGTTCCAGAGTAAACGTGCGCACAAAAAAAAGTTACAGACAGACCGACAGACAGACAGACAGAAATTTTTTTTTAGCTCAAACTTAAAATCTCGACGTTTCATGACATTTTAAGCCTATTTGGACAATAAAAATTTTTAAAAATTATTTTGTCGTTACTATACTTCCACTGGACGTGGAAGTAAAAAATGATCATTCTAGACTGAATAATTGAATAATATATCTTGCGATTAAAGTAACATAACTAATTTTATAACTAACTATAACTATTACTAACTAATGGATACATTTCTATATTTAAACAGTTATTGGTTGGGAAGTGGACATAACTTCACAACCGGACGCAGATAAGAACTAGTTTTTGTTCTTACGGTAGCTACTCGAGCAACACCATCCTTACCGATATGCAATTTTTCAATTATAGCTAAAGGCCACTGCAAGGGGGGAATGTTGTTTTGCATAATAACTACCACAGTGCCTACTTTCGCAGGGTTACTCTCCGAATTCCACTTCTGCCGAGCTTGAAGTGTGGACAGGTATTCCAAATGCCAACGCTTCCAATAATGTTGGACCATAGAATCTAACAATTTGTATCTATTTAGGCGATTAGGAGGTTCTGCAGATAAATCCTCTGCTGGGAATGAATTTAAAGGAGACCCATACAAAAAATGTGTTGGGGTTAATGCAACTGGGTCATTAGGATCATTTCCAATGCAACATAATGGTCTTGAATTCAGTAGGGCCTCGATTTGTGTAAGTACCGAACTGAATTCTTCATATGTTAGTACTTGACTTCCAATAACCTTAAAGAGATGCGACTTAACACTTTTTATATTGGATTCCCAAATCCCGCCAAAATGGGGGATGAAGGGGCGTTGAACTTCCAGTTAATCTTGTGAATATTTAGCTCACGCTGAATAGCGTCCTTATACTCAAGGGATTGCGTGAGTTGATAGATATCATTTAATTTTGAACATGCGCCTACAAAATTAGTGCCGCAATCCGAAAATAAAGTGGCGCAATTACCACGGCGAGATAGAAAACGCTTAAAAGCAGCTAGGAAGGAATTGGTAGATAGATCTGAAGCTAGTTCCAAGTGAACCGCTTTTGTCGCTAGGCAAATAAACAAACAAACATAAGCCTTTTGGCTTTTTGCACCTCTACGTCGACCTAGGGTTATATGGAAAGCTCCCGTAAAATCAACTCCGGTCGACACAAAGGCTTTAGCTTGGTTTACTCTCTCAAATGGTAAGTCTGCCATTATAGGGTGGCGAGGTTTTGGATTTAATTTAAAACAATCATTACATCTCCAGACGCGTTGATGGATAATGTCTCGACTAGAGAGAATCCAGTAATTTTGACGCAATAACGATTGTAACAAATGCTCACCTGTATGGCAGTATTTTCTATGGTTATAGTCTATAAGCATATTCACAAACGGGTCGGATTTTGGTAACAAGATCGGATGTTTTTGGTCAAAACTAATTGTGGAATTCGATAATCTTCCACCTACTCTAATAATTCCATCACTAATAAATGGATTCAGGCGGCGTAAATTAGATCGCAAAATTTTATTTTCCGAAATAGTTTTATATTCTACGTGAAAATGACGCTGCTGTACAGCGCGAATTAACGTTAATTCGGCCTTGTTTAAATCAGATTTCAATATTTTATTATGGTAGTGTAAAGTTTTCAACAAATCTTAAAACGTAAACGGTGGCGTTAAGTAATTTGGACCAGATCGAGAAATATTCTATCAAGGAATACAAGGGGGGATTTATTTCTCTGGAAATAACATGTACCAGCATTTCATCTGTTGCATGTTCAACGTCACTTTCATTGAAGGATTTGATTGGCCACTCAGAGGGGTGCTGTAAAAGCCATGAAGGACCCGAGAACCAGGAGGGATGATTTTTTAGGGCGCAAGGGGTAAGGCCTCTGGAAGCACAGTCCGAAACATTCTGCTTAGCAGGTACAAAATACCAATGGGGTGATGGTAAGTAGTCTTGAATTTTCGAAACTCTGTGGGAAATAAATGGCTTCCATTTATTAGGGGATGAGTGTATCCAATTTAGTGTGATCATAGAATCAGAGAGGGCAAAAATTTCACAGATATCTTGTCTAGGAGAATAAGTATCTTTAACATGTGATATAAGTTTGGCTAATAGTACCGCAGCACAAAGTTCTAAGCGAGGAAGGGTAACCTTTGACATGGGGGTAACTTTGGACTGAGCGCATAGGAAAGTAACATTTATTTGACCAGAAGAGTCTACTGTTCTAGTATAACTTACTGAAGCATATGCAGATGGGCTAGCGTCGGCAAAACCCACAATAATCAAGGAGGTATTTTCGAAAACTAACACATGACGAGAAATTTCCAAACTATATAATGTATCCAACTCATTTTGAAATTTGAACCACAACGTTTGTATTTCACTTGAAGCGGGTTGGTCCCATTCTAAATGCAACTCCCAAGCCCGTTTAATCAATAACTTTACGAATAAGGTGACTGGGGATAAAAAACCTAAAGGGTCAAAGGTGCGAGCTACCAAATATAACAAATTCCGCTTGGTACATGGTGACACATCGAGATTAAGCTTGAAGCTGAATTTATCAGTAGATGGATTCCACTGTAAACCGAGAAGTTTCAGGTGACCTTTGTCAAATTCAACAGGCTAGGTTAATTTTAAACAATCAGGAATTTTTTTCAGTAGGTTGGGACAATTTGACATCCATTTAACCATTTGAAATCCACCAGATTGGAATAAATTAACTAACTGGTGCCTTTTCTGTACTAGGTAAGCTACAAATTAAATCATCCATATACATATCTCGATCGATATATACAATGGCTTGGGGATATAGTTCCGATTCATCAACAGCTAATTGTTTCACGGTACGGAGGCTTAAAAACGGAGAAGACTTAACACCGAAAGTGACGGTATTCAATTCGAAAGTGGAAATGGGTTCGTCTATATTAAAACGCCACAATATTCTTTGATAGGGTCTATGGGTTTTAGTAATATTAATTTGTCTATACATTTGTCTAACATCAGATGTCATGGCAATGGCATGCAAGCGAAAATTTAATAAAATGGTAAATACATTATTTTGCAATTTAGGCCCGGTATATAAAATATCGTTTAATGAAATTCCATTTTCCGTTTTCATACTGGCGTCAAAAACAATACGGCATGGAGTAGAAACGCTATCCGGTTTAAATATACAGTGGTGGGGAATGTAATAAGACGGAATGTCAAGTTGTTTTTTTGGAACTATAGACATATGTCCCTGATCCAAATAGTCTTGGAGTATGGAGCTATACATTTTTCGAAGAACGGGAGATTTATCTAATCGTTTTTCCAAATATAGCAATCGTTTTTCTGCCAAAAAATACGAATTTCCTAATTTAGAGGGGTCATCTTTAAAAGGTAACGCCACTGTATACCGGCCATAAGGATCTCTACCGACCGTTTCCACAAATAAATTTTCACAAAGGGCATCCTCACTAGTAGGAACGGGTGGGGTGTAATTTTCTAGTTCCCACATTTTTTCTACAAGAGAATCTAAACTTAAAAATGTACAATAGGTTTTATGAAAAAAAATGTTTTCCTTAGGAGGCGCCGAACCTAACACTATAAACCCGAGCGCGGTTTGGATGGCAGTGGGAGTACCGGGTAATCCAGTCACACGTTGAGAACTCACTATTTCGGCAAATATAGACGCTCCTAAAATTCCGTCTATTACACCAGGAGTGTGAAAATTAGGGTCGGCTAAAGGCAAATTTTCTAAATGGTTAAACGAGTTGGTGTCTATAGCTACATCTGGTAAAAAACTAGTTATTTTATCTACAAGTAACACTTCAATCGGATATTTAATATTTGAATTTATATGGTAACAAATTTTTAAATTCGTTCGGCCGATTATCGGTTTTTGCGCTCCCCCTATACCAATGATATTCGATGTTAATTTCGAATAACAAAAACCTAATTTTTTGCAACAATCAAGAGTTAATAAATTGGACATTGAACCACTATCAATTAAGAACCTAACGTTTTGTTCTCGATTCCATTTATCTACAATTTTTACCAGGGCTGTACTTAACAATACAACTTGTTTAATTAACTCCGGCAGCATTAATTTTAGTGCATAAACTAAGACTATTTTCATTTACTGGGTTATTATTTTCTCGACTCGTACTAGGAGTTGATATAACAGTGGAATTTGAGGAAATATTATTTCGATTATCATTATCACATAGCTCACCTCTATGCAATAAAGTGTGATGTTTCGCCTTACATATTTGACAGCTAAATTTAGACGGACACAAAGCTACTTTATGCTTTGACGAGAAGCAATTAAGACATATACCTTTCTCTTTCACTAATTTAAATTTTTGTTCGTGGGAACTATCCTTAAAATGTTTACAATCTTTTAACAAATGGACACCTCTATTGCAAAAAATACAATTTTTTCCCTCGGTACTGCTCATATTAGACACAAAAGTTTTGGTAGTTTTAGGATTATTATGACTAAAATTATGATTCCACGGATTTGTATGAAGTTTTTCACTTTTAACTATGATTTTACTTTGCTGACGAACAAATTTAATTAATTCATCATAGGTCGGTAATTCTGGGATAGCACGAACTAATTCAAAGGCGTTCAAGGTTTCCTGTGATAATTTGGACATGGCAATGTAAGTCAAAATATAATCACCTAAATTTTTCAAATCTAAACGTTTCAAAGCAACAATATTAGTAAAATTTTTCCAAAAATATTTGCAGATTACTAGGGTTATTATTAGGAACAGTTTTAAAATTTAACACTCGATCTAAATAGATACTAGATAAAAATTTCTTATCATGGTACGTTTCTTCTAACAATTTCCAAATGATCTCATAATTATCGGGGATCGCTGCGACTGCATTACAAGTCTTCAAGGCTTTGCCAGTTAAGCTACCTAATAAATATTGTAACTTTTCGGCTTTAGAAAATTCTGGTTTTATATGTACTAACCGTTTAAAATTTTCGTGAAATAATGGCCATAGTGTCAAGTCACTACCATCAAATTTGATTAACTCAATTTTTGGCATATGAATTCGAGGTCTGTCATTACGGCTCCCATCAACATTATTATTATTACTGGACGCGGTATTATTTATATTCCCCAGTAATTGGTCGGCCAAATATTTAATATGATCACACAAATCTTCAAAGGCATCCATAATACTATAATTCGGAGGTTCTTCAGGATTAATTTCCTGTTTCACGATAATTATTTGTTGAATGACCTCTTGATAATCTAACTGTGTTTTGGCTAGTGTACCATAACGAATTTTAAAATTCTCTAGTTTGGCAGGATTTTCCCTATTTTGCTTTAATTCCTCACCAGCTTCATAACAACGCTGAACACGTATAAAAAGATTTTCTCGTTTTGCTATTAATCTATTTAACTTTAATTCAGCTTGAGTGGCAGGCATTTTTTTTACAATATTAAGTATTTATGCCAAGGGAACAATTGAACAATAAAATACGAATTTATCAGAGGGTTAAACAAGACTCGGTATTAACGTTTGCTATATAGGTAAATAATATAGAAACTAAATTTTATTCAATCTAGAATACCAAAATATAAGTTTCAACTTTATTGAAATCGACTATATCTACTATAACTTCACAAAAAGAGCGGAGGCATTTATTCCTGATTTACTGTAAAAACTGTCAACCGACAAAAACTCGTCGTTTCTCTCTAGCACGTTAATATGCCAGAGATTATGATTTTATTTTAACTAGGTAATTTTATTTATCTATGAATTTTAAATAATTATGGCAAACAAATTATTATATTAACTAAAAAGGTACGGCAATAAGTTAGGTACGTGATAGGATGCAATTTCCTATTACCAACTAAGTTTCCAGTAACTCAACTAATCAAAATTTTATATTGGATATGGACTTGAATCGGAAAACTACTACTAAAAATGATTCAATCCGGCTCTGATAAGGAACAAACAATGTTGTGGCTTTAAGTAGACTGTAATTTGGTGCTAATTTAATAATAATTGAGTCCTACCTTTTTTTCTGCCTTTTGTCGCTTCTGTTGCTCCACCCCTTGGAAGGAAAAGGAAAGAATGCAAGGATTAGGGAAGGGGCACCTCAAGCACAAAATTTGCACTAACCCAAAATTATTATAATATTTAAAATACTATTCGACACTAGTTATTAATAAAATTTTGATTAATTGGAAACTGCTATTAATCTACGGCAACTTCACCATCTCTTCCGCGTGAAACAATGTTGCTCACCGCGTGGTTTTCTTGCAAATCATATTCTAACTAGAGGCCGCTACTCGCTCTTTGGATTATCGTTACAGCAAGCGGCAACACAAAATACAGATTTTTGAAACATTTGAAACGGCCTAAACAGTCGCTAACTCTAAATAAATATGCTGGACCTGACAGAAGTTGCAGCCGAATATGGTCGACTATGAATACCTATTTGACTAGCATTCTATCCTAATACAGCATAGTTTATAAAGTCTGTGCGCCGATAGAATCCCGGTCGTATAGTGTAAGGAATATCGTCCGGAGCTCCATCCTTCCTTGTCTTTATTGAAATATTGTTTGTAATCTAATCTGTAACGCAAGTTTTAATCTTTGTGGTCAAGTTATGACCGACGTGCGGCATTTCTATTGTTCGACAGTAAACCAATTTGCCTAACGCGTGTCGAATGCAGCTGGCGATTCCAGAGGCGGGTCGATTTTTTCGGAAGTCGAGTATAGCAGGTATAGTACACTTATTTCAATTAGTGCCTAAGAGGGCAATTTTAGTCTTGTTCTATTGTTAAACCTTATCTTTTAATAGTCATATAAGACAAATAAGTAATGCTAGTCTAAAAAAACTCGGTTTCCTCGTTAGAAATACTAGAGACTTTACTAATATAGAGTGTATCGAAGTATTATATAATAGTCTTGTTAGGTCTAACCGATTATTCTCAAATCATTTGGTCACCGTTCTATCGCAATTCTATTGATCTTATAGAGAATACACAAAAAAAATTCCTTAAGTATCTTCTATATAAAGAAACTCATTTTTATGATCATTTTGCTCACTGTAATGAACTGTTGCTTAGATATGACTCCGAACCTCTTGAGCTGAGACGTGTTCATGCCTCGTTAATCTATAAACTTCTAAATCACCTCTCTGATAACTCCGACTTTTTAGCAAAATTGCCATTTAATGTACCAAACCGAATAGGTAGGAATTTTGACCTGTTTTATATTCCACAGTTTAGAACGAATATGTACCTGTCCAGCCCTCTAGTAAGATTATATTTATTAGGTAATCTTGCCCACTCGAGATTTAATTTATTTACCCTTAACCCTGCCAGTTATTTAAGGAATGTTAAATCAATCACTCTTGACGAAATTTAAACTGCATTATTTATTTATTCCTTACATTTTTACCTTTTTATTCTGTATATACTTAGTTATTGTAACAGTTAAGCAGTACCTACTATGTCCACTGTACGTGATTATATGTTATGTAAGGTTTTATATACATTTATGTACTTTGCTTCTTTGTTCTTTTTATACTTTGTAAATCTCTGTTTGTTGTTCTCTCATGTTACTTGTACTATTTAGTCTCATATAAATCATGTTCTCTTTACAACTTTGTAATTGGGCTTCGCCTGTAAAATTGTTGTTGAATAAATAAATAAATAAATAACTAAATAAATAGATAAAATAGTAAACGTGCATCCTGGTGAATTTTTAAGTCCGCAATCACAGCAGTTAGTTTTGAATTTGTTGGAATATTTTCAAATGGAAAATGAAAATAGTGGACCTTTCTTGTCAATAAAAGCTGTTCAAAGGCGAATGGGTGAGGCTTTAAAAATCGATGAAAAGACTGTAAGAAAAATAGCTAAAAATGACAAAGAAAATGTGAAACCTCACGCTTCGGTTAAACGTAATCGTAAAAAGTTTAATTAGAGAGCATGGACATGAAGTACTGCGGTTTCCACCATATCACTCTTAGTTCAACCCACCAGAACTTGTTTGGGGAATTTGTAAGGAGTATTACCACAAACACATCGGGTATGATGGTTTTAGTGACGAAGCCATTATTGCTATGTGGATGAGGCTTTATCTCAAGTGTCGTGCAAAATTTAGTCCAAGTGTGTAAATCACGCAAATAAATTGATTTTAAAGACATATGATCGATACTGAAGAAGTTGTGCCACTCATTAGGAGTGTCAATAATGAAAGAGACGATGAGGACTCGTATTTTACTACCATATTTGTTTTATATAGGGTTCGGAATAATTAGTATTAAGTGTATATTTTTATTTTAAGATTACATATACTTATTTGACGAAATTCTTTTAATGAATAAAAAGATTTAGCTACAACTATTTACTTGTATTTATTTTGTATATTTGCTCTATAATATTTTTTACTTGAAGCCAAGACAATTCAATATTACAATTTATTTATTTAACTTAAACTACTACAAATTTACAATAGATGTATTATATATGCTTTTATTTCAATTGCCTTTAAATAAATATAAAATATATAAATATATAAGAATATCAAGTAAAATATAAAACAAAGCGACGCCACTGTGCATTCCAAAACACGAACGAGTCTATGGCATCTTAGTTTACACGTTCGTGACGTGACACCGGGACTCTATCAGCGAACGGACTTTATTTACGTGGTGCCACTTAGATTAAGTACAGAGCTAATACATTTTTACTTTTATTCTTCAAACAGATATTCGCAGTCGGCAACACAAGACTTTCATTGCTCTCGTAACATTGGTATTAAAAATATATTAGTAACATTTTAAAGTAAACTTGACCTAACACTGAATCCATGTTTAAGTTCGTTCAAACCTAAGAGACACACTGTGTATTACGATATTTCAGATATGTTTTAAAATTGATATTTTGTATGCTTTATTAGTTTGCACGCCCCTGACGACCACACTAGGATTAATATGACGAACTCAATAGAGAGTGTTTTACTAGGCTATTTTAAATTCTTCTCGAATTTGAAATGCAAATTAACAGAAGTAACAGAAGCTATGGTGTTTAATAGATATTTGAAATCGGCGACATCCAACTGCAACATTCGTTAAGACCAGACCGCCCGAAGGTAGATGAGAGATCAGTAGCTCAATTTCTTGACAATTTCGTTTTTACTGTTATTAATTCCTAACTTTATTATAACTTATCGATAAGCTTGTGACTGTGTGCATTATTCATATGAACTTCCACGATCATCAAGCAACTGGAAAGTGATGAAGTAGCTGGCTTCTTGCCCTGGCGATGCCGATTTCTGCAGAGATTACGGTAAGCATCTTTCTCTCTGGCGTCTAATGTACATTCGAACATTATTTCAAAATCATACAGTACGTAAATTTCGTTTAAATCTGAGAGACAAACCGTATATTGCAATTATCTTGTTTTATGTTCGTATTTCTGTGTTCTTGATCAAAAACATTAACAAAATTTTGCTCTAGAATTATAATAGACTATAGGTTATATAAATTATGACAGTTAATAAGCCATTGGCGATCATCCTGTTGTGTGACGGATGAGGCCCAATTTCAATTGGTTAGTTATAAAGCATTTTTGTCATACGCATTCATAGCTAGAATTCCACACTTTCGTAGCCCGTTCGGGTGCTGTTTATGCGTTTACTGACCCTAGGCTACTTTTATATATGTAGTTTCATAGTTTCTGAATGGTAGACAATCCAACATTGAGTTTTTAAACACCACACAATTTGTGTGAAATAGCACGCCCAGTTGCCAGATCACTTGTTGACAAGTGCACTTTGAATTTCTTTTCTTATTTTATGTATTTCATCAAATATTTTTATGGGGCCTGCAAATTTTTCTCTGGGTGTGCCTTATTTAAAGCAATTTCTGTTATTGTACTTTTTTCTTCTTCGGTACAGCCTCACCTCCGCTCAACTAAAATTTAAATAAGAAACTGTTATTAAAATTACTGACAATCCAATATAAAACGTTAATTTTCTTACCATGAGTTGTTTGTTGCTTCTTTTAGCAGCAGTTGTTATTATCACAAGCACTTACAGTTTCAGATTTGGGTTTTAAATTGTATCCCAACGATTCCCAACAGGATGTATCATTATGGTCTTGTAATACGGTCGTTTATCCTACAATATAAACTCACGTTAAAAATAAAATTCTTACATTAACATGCAACAACTTACCACTAATAAAATGTTTGGAACACTTCTGCAAAATCATCCCTATTGATTGCAATCAGTTGAAATCTCTTACTTAGATCCCAACTTCTTTCGATTGTAAACTGAGGTTATTTTATAAAAACCGGCATTGTTTGGGATTGTCACACTCCCACAATTAATGACACACTAAAAACTTGTCATTTTGTATGATATAATGTACACAGACATTTCCTAGGCTCGTAGTAGAGTTCAGCATGTGATGAAATGGAATATAATAACGTAATTATCGACGAATTTTTAGGACACTGCAAGTAATATTGTCAAAAAGTGAAGTACGATATATTACGGTGACGATTATGTATAATTTCGCTTATATGCAATGAAATGAAATCAATCCATATTATAACCTCCCAACAATAAAATTGTGGGAAGTTACTAAAATTGGTCCAAAATCGAAAGTTGGTTTTTGAAAAATGTCTGTGTGTGTGTGTGTGTGTGTGTGTGTGTGTATGTGTGTGTGTGTGTGTGTGTGTGTGTGTGTGTGTGTGTGTGTGTGTGTGTGTGTGTGTGTGTGTGTGCGCGTGTGTATGTACGTATGTTAGCACGATGGAGGCGAAACTACTAAAGAGTTTGGATGAAACTTTGCAGGAGGGTTTCTTTAGTGCTCCAGAAGATCTGAACAGATTTTTATTGAGATCGGATTACGTTTAGTGCCGTTTTGGCACAACAAGTTATTTATTTTATGATTACTTACAATTTATAATCGAGCCATTGAAAAGCAGTAAAAAATCAGATTTCAACGATATATCACACTTGCACCCTTTCGATTTGGTTTCCGTGAAAAAAATAACTTTTTGCCCAAAACTATTAAAAGTGACAGTGACATTAAAAGTATGAGAAACTTGAATCAATTTCCGGTACAACGCCGGAAAAATTTCCGGCAATCACACAATCACTAAAAAACATTAACATAACCTAAAAACCAAACCAAGTGGAATACCAACCTAAAAATTTTCGACAACTGTCAAAAATAAAATCCCCTAGTAAAGTTTAGAAACAGAATTTTTGACAGCTGTCAGTTTGATAGATTTAGAACTAACAAAGTTTAACGACAAAAAATTTGACAGCTGTCAGTTTGACATCTGTCAAAAATCTTCTCCTGAAACCTTTTGGCATCTGGCAGTTTCACATCTGACAGTAGTGACAAGCAACCAAACAACAACCTTCCCCGACCGTTTAGTGAAAAATCGATCGAGGCCAGAAGATAAAAATCATATTTATCAGCTCAAATTGAAGCGGTCCACTATAAACACTTCACCTGCCACAGCTGGCAGAGAAGCTGTCTACAAAGAATTATATGGTTTTTAAAAATAAATAAAAAAATATGATTAAATGAGAACGTTCATATTCTTTAGTGCTCTTTTCGGCTTGAAAGATCCACTGAGTGGGGAGGTTCCAGCCGCTGTCCGTAGCTGCCGATTTTTTTATTACAAGAGCACTTATTTCAGGGTGACTGGATGGTCGTTTTAGATTGTCATAAAAGATTTGGGATATATCACAACTTTCCTGCCTCACCTATTAGATAAGCAGAAAATCCGCGAAAGCGCGTCAAAGTGCATATAACTTTTGACACATCAGAAATTTTTGGGCACAAATATTTTTTTCGAAATCAGAAAGTCATAATACATAAGAATTAACAATAAAATGTCTAGTGGAATTATGTCGCCAAAATGAATTTAATTAAATCAATTGTACTGTACTAATACCTTAGCTCTCTAAAAAACATATTTTACCGACTTCTCCATAGCGCGAATTTATCCCACATATGCTTATATGTCAATTACTTCACACATTTTCTACATCAAAATGAACCAAAATACTGAATGCCATATAGTAATTTAACATAGGAACATACCGTAAAATTTTATCACTTTGGGCTTGTATGGCAACAATTTTACCCTTACCAATCTGTATGGCAAATGCATGTTTCCTTTCTTATGGTTCACTTAAACATTGTTCAAAGTTTTGCCAGGTAGTCATTACAATTTTTTAGTAGCCAAAATTGATACACTTAGGCATCCATGTACAACTCATCAAACCATAAGGCATTTTCTATTTTCGTTTAAAATTTTGTTAAGCAAGAAGTGCAAGATGAAATTGATTGTAATTGTGTAAAAAAAATGTGTATATTTGTTATCTAATATGTAATTTCTTTATTTTATAAATATCAAGTTTCCAGTATATAAATAAATCTCATAATTAGCGCACAGGGGAAAGCATATCTGGAAAAAATAATATTAAAGTTCCATATAAACAAAAATAATATCTGCAATAAATTACACTCGTCAACTGAGCTTCTGTATCTGTATTATAAAGTTTTATTTGATCAATCTACGCAGCTATCTGGAAAAGGTTTAATATAAGGGCATAGAAATAGATTAAAATAATTTCCGAAGCCATTAAAATGATCTGCATTGCAGAATATAAGTAATGACCGTCCGGCAGGGACACTACCATAACAGATGAGCTGTCTCTTGCTGCTCTTTTCTATTCGACCGGGGGAGTTATTCATAAAACAAAACACGTCAAGGCCCGGCCGACTCGTCCAAGTACCAGCCAGTGTCTCTGGAATATTGAGCGTACGTGCTTAGTTGCAAGGGGAGGTAGTCGACCACTATTTAAAATAAATTTATTTTTATTATCCACTCGTTCACACACATGGTTCTCTTTAAATGTAATGAAATCTTTTATTTTCAACTATTTGTTATATTACGTATAACCTATTTCCATTTGAGTGGGAGAAAATAATGAAGTAATAGATATAAATATTATATATACCAGGAGCCTAAAAGGGGGTTCAAACTCATGAGGAGCACTGGCACTGTAATAATTTTTACAAACAAACCACAAACCACTATACTTGGCTGTCGCCTTCTGCAGATCATAATAAAATTAAATTACAAATTTAAAAAAACCTCCGACACAAAAATATCGACTAAATAACTAATATATATAAAAAAAATAAATTAATACAACTTTAAAAATTATGAAATAATTTTCATTCCATATACGAACTCTTATGATTTATTTAAATCCAGCTAACATTTTCTTTATGTCCTCGAGATTTGCTTTCTTATACGCATGAATATATCGGGAGCTGCTGTTTTGAATATAACTATTTAGTAGTTCGTCTTTACAGCAGCCCCCGACATATTCATGCGTATAAGTAAGCAAATCTCGAGGACATAAAGAAAATGTAAGCTGGATTTAAATAAATCATAAGAGTTCGCACACGGAATCAAAATTATTTCATAATTTTTAAAGTTGCGTTAATTTATTCTTTTTATATTAGTTATTTAGTCGATATTTTTGTGTCGTTTTTTATTTTAAATTTGTAAATTAATTTAATTTTATACTTTTTAAACTAAACATATAGTCCCACACAGAACTTTTTAACCTGTAAGCCGACGGGGTCCAATTTTGTATTCTACTAGTCGCACATGGTCTACAAGACCGGTTCTATTATAAATATATTTATGTATTATATTTAATTGAAAATTTTTAAAAACTCCCAATCAATGTATCTAATCGTACCAATTTCATATGACCGAATCAAAATGAGGCTACCATAATTGTCTGTACATTTTCAATTTTACCTCATTCGGACAATTTCTAGAGAAGTTCAACATGGCGAATTCAAGATGGCGACCAATCATCAAAATCTAATATGGCCTAAAACCTTCTCGACAAAATACTCTTTCAAGTAAAAAAAAGTGCTTCAAAATCGGATCACCCGTTGAAGAGATATGAAGCTACAGAGAAACAGACAAACATACAAATATTCGCGTCAAACTTATAACACCCCCTCTTTTTGGGTCGGGGGTTAAAAATTAACTAACTTCAAACGTTTGGTTATTTTTTGGTGGTGCGTTAATTTCTTCGAGAAGTGTATATTCATTGCGTCGTTCCTATCCGATATAAAACTTATAGTTTAAATCGAATCCTTCACCATTTCTTAGAATGCAACGTATGAGCGAATACACTATACGATCAAATTATAGTGTTAAAACTAAAAAATTTTGTCCGCCATCTTGGGTCGTCCGCCATATTGAATTTAGTGTGACGTCATTTTATGCAGAAAAGTTTGATATATTATAAGAATAAAAATAAAATCCTGAGATGAACAATATTTTATAACATAAAATAACAACGAAAATTTGACAACAGCGTCAGCATTAGGTTCATCAACTGTTAAAATTTTTCGCTTTGGTAATGGGATGGGAGTGGTAGATGCCAAAAGGCATTTGGAGACCTTTGGTTTTTGTACACATACCAAATAACAATTTTATTCTTTTATCTCCTTTAATAATAAGGTCGGGGTGGTAATGGGTCGGTAGAAGTAGAAGGTAGATACCAAAACACAATTTGAGACCTTTAATTCTTAAAGACACTATCATAATTTTACATTTTTACTCCCCTTTAATAATGGGGTGGGTCGGTAATGAGACTAATATTGGATGTGGTTGATGCCAATAAATTTTTTAGTTCTTGGCTTCTCGTATATAAAATAAATATCAATTTTATGGACTCTTACTTGCTGCTTTACATACAGACAGACAGACAGAATTTATTTTTTGCTCATACTTAAAATCTCGACGCCTCATGTAATTTTAAGAGTAATTGGATAAAAAAAATTCAATTCATTGAAAGGAAGTATTGTAATCGTGAAAAAATCACCCTTCGAGATTTCTCGAGTACGTAAATTACGAAATTTAATTCTGTCTGTTGGCGCTATAAGAAATATATGACAAAAAATACAGGGTGGTCACCCTAACAACATTTTTAAAAATGTGACAGAGCGACGATAATATTTCGCATGCAGTTAACATAACTGTCAAAAATTAAAAATACGAAAAAAATATGCAGGGAGGTCATTCTAAAAAGATAATGAAAAAATGTGACGGAGAACGATAATATTTGGCACGTAGTTAACACAACTGCCAAAGAAATACATAAAAAATTGTACAGGGTGGTCATTCTAAAAGAAAATGGGAAAACATGTGAGGAGTAACATTTCGCATGCAGTTAACACAACTGTCAAAGAAGAAAAATGTATAATACTAAAATATAGAATAACTTATGAATCATACAACATCTAGCAAGACTTTCCGAATAAGAAGAACAAATAAAGTGTGAAAAACAGACAGGGAAGTGTTGGGTAAATACCTTACTATACTCCCATGATGTGGAAGTAAAAAGCCATCAGTAAGATTGAAATAAGTTTATAAGTTTTCAAACCATTTTTTAGTAATGATACAGTGTGTTTAACCAGTACCATTCCATAAAACCTAATGCTAACATTTGTATTCCTCCCCTGGTTAGGTTGCTAATTTGGATTGCAAAGTTTTTACATGTCGTCCCATGATATTCCAGAAGTGTCCTAAATTTGTTAAAGCAATGCGAACCTCTGGTTTTTTTTAATTTCCAAAGTGTACTAAATGATGGTACATATCCGGTGCTGGCATGAAATTGGAACCAAAATTATAAACTTATTAATAACTTTGTAAGTCAACTAGCACCACCAAATAATGGTATACGTCTCGCAATTAGCAGCGATAGTTGTGTTGTTGGTGCCAAGTTGACCTCAAAGTCCTAAATTTATTACTACCTTTGTTAAACCAATTAGCACCTCTGCCCTTTTTTCGTATTCTAAAAATGCTAAACGATGGTATAGGTTTAGCAATTATCACCGATGGTTGTGGTGTGGTGAAGATGGTGCTAAAGTAATACAATTATAAACCTGTTAGCGCCTTTTTTTAAGTATGTGAGATTTCGTCGTTAGCACCGATGGTTATGGTGCCATTTTCATAATCCCAGCAAGATGTTACATTAAAAATATTCTAGACAAACTTCTCTATTCAATAAGGAAATTGCTCTAAAATCGAGTCCGTCGTTTTCGAGTAACAAAGGGAGAGATACAGAAGCATACCGACATTTCAAACACATAACAATTTTTCGTCCAAGTTAGAAGACAAGAATTGAAAACCCAATCCCTTTTCCAATCAATTTTAAACCTATGAGGACTGACCTAAAAACGAACATAATGAATATGTAGATAATTTTAATTACAAGAAAAAAGAACTGCTGTTTAATGTTTCAAAATAAGTATATTGATACTCTAGATATGTTTTAGCTTATTAGGCCTTTCTCAAGAGTAAATATAAAGATTGCTAAAGCTATTGAACAAAGTTCTACTATTTATAAAGTTACTAAATTCAGAAAATTGCAGGTCAAAAGACCAGGCACGAATAAGTGGTCTGGCCTGCGGACCAGATCAGTATATCCTTATGTACTTGGACCTGCTGAAACCGAATCCGAAGTCAGAATTGTCAAATTGGTTCGTATTCACCTTTAACCCCCAAAAACACCCACCCCAAGAATGGTCTGTCGGGAGGACCATACCAGTGGCAGTGTATCTTTATGTATTTGGTAAGGATCACTGGTCTGGTCCACTTTTTTGTTTTGGGGGGTGTTTTTTGGGGATAGGGGGTGAAAAACAAAAGAATCTGACAATTCTGACTTCGGATTCGGTTTCAGAGGGTCAAAATACATATGAATACGCTGGTATGGTCTGCAGGACAGATCGCTTTTTTGCAGGGGTGTTTTTTGAGGGTTAGGGGTGAAAAAGGAACCAATCAATGACGAGAACCAATCAACCAAGAATGACATTTCTAACTTCGGATTCGGTTTCAGTGAGTCCAAATACATAAGGATACACTGGTCTGGTCCGCAGGCCAGACTAATTTTTTTGTGTGTGGCTGTGTAATTAGTGAAGAGTTCTTAGTGCTGAGTCTATTATAGGGGTATTAAAGAAATTTAGTTGATTAGTGGTATAAAGATTATTTCTAAGGGATTTTTTCATTTCTAATTGCTCGACAAGATTTAAACGTTTCCCTTTTGTTTCTGCATGGATTAGCTTTACATTTTTAGAGTCTATAAAACGGTTATTATTATTAATACAATGAGTAGACATCCCCGTGCTTTTATTTTTGTTAAAAATTTAATTTTTGAGTTCTGTTACCCTCTTATCAATGCTCCTACCACTCTGACCAATATAAACTGCCCCACAGTCACTACATTTAATTTCATAAACACCAGATTTACTTAACTTATTCATTTTTTCTTTATTGTTAACTAATAGTTTCCCTAAATTTGTTTTATTTACGTTTACTGTAGATGTACATATAAGTTGTTTAATTTATTAGACATCTTGTTACTACAATTTGGGATATAAATATGCCTAGTATTGTATAGCCTATTAAAAATTTTAAATGCAGGATTAACTCAATTTTTAAAACTATGCATTAATTTTGCGGAGCAGTGTATTTTAGTGGCAGTTACTAAAATACTTTCGGGGCGACACCGTCGTGGTACACTAAAAGAACCTTAATTTATACATCTCACTGAATAGACTAAGGCATCAGCATCCCCTAAATACATTTCAACAAAAAATTACAGTGGCTCAGACAGTTTCCTGAAATTATTTGCATATAAAGGCAACAGTGCACACGATTTCTCTGCCGCAACCACAACAATGCTTGGTTTACATAAATATCTTAACTCAGCGGAGACTTGTAATTTTACCTTTACGATTTTAAAGTAAACCGCACTAAATCTCTGGGGTCCGGTACACTTGTTTTATTAAAGGGATGCGGTTTAAGCAGTAGTTTATTCGAGCATTTGTATAATGATGGGATTAACTCACGCCCGAGAACAAAACTGTGAGTTCTTTAATTTTTGTCTTATGGTAATAACAGGCTAAATTGACATTTATGATTGTTTACTGCTTTTTCAACATGCATGCTAATATTGTGAGTGTTTCGATTTAAAAATTGTGTTTTGTAAATCGGTGGCAATTAGGAAAGAGCCCTGTCTATATTATGCTCTTAAACTAATCGTTACTCCTGTGAACAAATATCGTCTATAACTTTTTCTCTAAATATACAGTGTGACCCATTTCAAACCTGAACGCATTGATAAAAGTTGTATTTATTGCTCAATTTCTCCCGGCTTCTTTCAGAGGTCGGTAAAACTCCAAAAACTGTACTTTTGGACAATTCGTCGCATTTTATTTACGGCAATCAAAGTCTAATGCGATTTTTATTGGGAGCTATAATTCAAGAAGCTGTGTTAGTCATTTGAAAAAAAATCTAAACATAGCACTCTTTTAAATGGGGATGTATCAAATTTCACATATAAAACTCTAAAAATTTTATATTCAAGTTAAAAATAACAATATTATTTTTAATTTATTATTACAAACAAAGTAAGCCATAAATCTCCAGATGCCAAAGAGGCAATATAGAACTAGACTCCCTCTCAGTTCATTGACTTCGGGCCTCCAACCCAGAACTTCGGGATGAAATCCGGCCTGAATGGTGAAATTTCCTAATTTTGTAGCGGAAGCACAATGGACAACAGAGCCTGAGTGCAACGACATTTTCTTGGCCCGCTAATAAGAAGAAGAAGCCATAGAATAAACATGAAAGCTATTGGCAAAAATAGTTTTATAAATATCACTAACAGATGAAAATATAAAGGAATCGATACCACTGACGTACAGTAATCCAGCATTATGTTTTGTAACGAAGCTACTTTCTTCATCTATGCGTAAAATATTTAAACCTGACCGGCTTTGTTACGCACCATTATCCATTGGCTTTGATTTCTAGGGTCAGGCAGGACTATTGCCCTTTACCCTAGTACATCGCTACAGACCTGGACCGGCCTCGTGCAGGACGGGCGAGCTTACTTTACATCAATCCCACTCACAAATGTGAGCGGTGTGGATGAACCTTTCCGGGTCCTGGCTTGTTGGACATTGCTGGTTAAGGCCTTTATCTTCTGGCGCTCTTCTGACTTGGTGATCTTTCTTCGCTAGCTTGTCACCCCGGGATAGTAATCCGTCTGTTCGGAAACTTTATGGTATTTTTGGTAGAGATTGATTGCCGGCACGCAGAATGTGAATTGACATCCTGCCATCCGGATCATCGGTTAGGTAAGGATGTAGCTGGAGGAAGTGCAGACCTAACTGCCCTGGTAGCATTATTGGTCGACGCGGAGCTAGGTGACTACAGGTACTGGACGGTGTTTTGTCCGGTACGCGCAGGATAATGGGTGGGTGGTTGAGTGATCGTCATGTCTCTTCTGTGGGTTGTCTTCATCGGTGGTGGTATGGTGCTCATACTCACCCAGTATCCTCGATTTGCATCTTCGGCCTCTTGTGCCTCGGAACGTCGGCTGGATCATAGTCAGCGGCCTCCATGATCAACGGATTCTTATGCTTCTCAGCAAGGGTGTATCTTCTTAGCTCTCTCCCGGATGATGGAGGTAGGTATTCGCTTGGTAGCCCCAGGCTGCGGAGGCGTACGTCAGTTGGGACCTGATGAGTGACCTGATAAGCGTGAGCTTATTCATCAGGTTGAGTCTGCTCAGTCTGCTCACCATCAGCTCTCGTCCTCCTGGCCTTTGCGACGATGGCTTCTGTGTTTTGTCTCCGTATTAGGCCTGTTTTGTTACGAGCCCGCACTAGACTAGAAAATTTACTCACTAATGGTAAGGATAGGCAGTTTTAACGTTTAATGTACCGATCGCACCACTTTACGATTCATCGATATTAGGCCTGCTTTGTTACGTGCCCACCTAGACTAGAAAATTTACTCACTGAATGGTAAAAACAGGCAGTTTTAACGTTTAACGTACCGATCGCACCACTTTACGATTTATCGATTGATATCGAATAGCAGTTTTGATATACCAAAATGTAATTAGTGGCTAATGGAGCAGAATTTCATTCTTCTTCGGTTGGTTTAAATACCAACATTCTGCCAAACTTAAATAAATCTCTTACAGCATTTATTGAGTTATTTATAATATTTGTGTATTGACCATTTTTCCAAACGCATAGGTCCTAATCAGAAGATTGTTTACCGCAAGTGGGAAACCCAGTAGTAAACGATTCGTTAAGTCAAATATTAGTTTTTCTTAATTTCCGCGAACCATATTTGCTGCAAGTGGGCAACCCAGTGGGAAATAATACGGCATAGTTTTTGTTTTCGTCCTGGGACCTATTAGACCTAGAGCTCGCGTAGAAAATACCGGAAAAAAGATACCAAAGGTTTGAGTGTAGGTATGGCAGAGCTGCTAGTAAACTAGAAAAAAAAAATAAACCGAGCGTCTGCTGTTCGTAATCGGTCACCTAACCTCAACACATATTTTCAAATTTGGAAAAATCATGAATACCAGAATGGTTCCCAGTTTAAAATGTTAGGAATATGAATTAGTTTCAGAATCTGTTTTGGTAGACGATCTAGGTGGTAGCATTTTCGAAGCAGACGTTTTCAAAAATACGTAAAAAACGGCCGAAATTTAGAAAAATATACCAGCAGCAAATTTTGGGAAATAGGCAGAGAATGATGTGTATATTTGAAATACGAAAGAAAATTGACGCAGACGGTCGCGTTCTTCGGCAGACGTCGTTTAAGTTCGACCAACCCAAATGTCGAAAAAAATATATCAGTATTACGTGTTTCAGCACTTCTAATTCTGAAACTGGCGCCCGAGTGGAAACCTTCCGTTACACAGGGGCATAATACGTGACAGCTCACCGATAGAGCGCGTCATAGTTTAGTTTGTGTGCCTCAATCGCTTTATGATTTTTGGAAAATTTCTATCGTACACTTTGGTTGATGACAAAAAATTTACAGTTTTGACCATTTCTCTCCAGGCTTGCAAGTAAAGTTCCATTCTTCTTCTTCAATTTTTTGTAAGATTGCCATTAAAAAACAATCGTTGGAATAATCAAATACTGTTGTTGACTGTCAGTTAGTGTCAGAATAAGTTTTGCTAAACATCCCTAAATGTTATTGATAGTATTCATTAACTCAGTTTAAGGAAAAAAAATAGTTCGTTTTCTTCAGCGTAATACTCATTCAGTAAGAAAGATAGGCAACTATTGAATATAATACTAATTATAGATGTATAGACTGTTGCATTTAATATATAAAATTTTCAATGAAACAGGTATATCTAAACATATTAACAAAGATAGAAATACTGCGCTAGTCTAGATTTAAATAGTCCAAGAGAAAGTTTTAGAAGTTAAAAAACTAATCTAAAAGTCTTCGTGGGTGTAATTGAAACTGGCATTTTTTGACAAAAGAGAATGATTGCTGACATTAATGATTGCTTCTAATCATGGTTAAGTTGATGGCAATTTTTAATAAAAATTCATGGACATTTAAGAAAATCGCCAATATTTCGAAAAGTTGTAACTTTAACATCTACAATGCTGATACTAGAAAAAAGCGAATTTAATTTAACATAATTTGATGGTGTTCCATTTAAAATAAAAAAGTTTTTGAGGTTTGAATTTGACAAATGTAACGTGAAAAATAAAACACTTGGTATACTATTTTGGAATCTGTTTTTTTTTTATAGAGAGTAGCTCATCTTATGTTCTTTCTACGTAGCAAAGAGCAAGTAAGGATCTCCTACACGAAGAAAGTTATAACGGTTCTTGCAAACCGTTGCACCTGTCAAATTTTTTATAAAATGTCAAATATCTCCGAAACTGCTCGGTTTAGGTATAGAGTGCGCTACATGTTTTGACTCGGAAGTGCCGCTATTTTGAAATTATTATTTTCGAACTCGCAATGGTCGACTATGGTAGTGCACCAAATCTCAAATATCTATCTCATCTGCAAGTGGGAAATATTCTAATGGCCGCCTTAAAAGAATCACCCTGTATAGTTTACTCATTAACAACTATCTCAATTGTAACTATAACCGTAACTGTAACTGTAACAGTAACTATTTGATTTTGGTATTGTTGTGTAGGTTGAACCTTCCTGCGTCGCATAAAAGTGGTCCGGGGGTTCCACGATTATGGTGGTGGCAATGGAGGAGGAAAATGTTGGACCTCTACATTTTGGCTGTTTTAATTTCTTGTAATCCCTATAACTTCCGTTAGACATAACATTTCTATTTCAAAGGATCATACATAAACTAGCATAGAATATTCCCTGTTGAAATTGGGCTATATCCGTCATACAGAGCGATCCTCTGTGAACTCTTATTTTTATATAAATTATGCTTTATTATAATTTCAGAGTAAAATTTTATTAAGGCTTTTGATTAAGCACACAAGAATATGAAGATGTACGAGCTGTTTAAACCGTAATATGCAGGGTGTCTCTTAGGTTGGAACTAACTTTGTGTAGCTTAGATAATATGTCAATTTTACCTTAAAACATCATTAAGGCATTTTTAATGAGATTAGTATGAAGGAAATATAAGTCACAATCGGGCGTTGCCGAAGTGTGGTTGAGCAGTTTTCATAGTTGTTTGGTAATTTGGTAAATTATGCAATTATACCTGTCACAGATAGGAGACGTTATTATATCTATAAAATAGTAGAATACTCTTTATTGCATTTGGGCCATATTCGTTATACAAGGGGATCGTCAGAGACGTACGAACTGTTATTTTTATATAAACTGTTATATAATGATTAAAAGTTTCAGTCGGGCGTTGCCGACAGCCTCGCCGACAGCGAATATCTATTAAATATGATAATTTCTGTTGGACTTAAAATGTTTATTTCGAATTTGGAACATATAAAATAGCATGGCAGAATCACTTTGGATCATATTAGTCATACAGGGTGATCGTCAAAGGCGCGTAAACTACGATATTTTAGATTAAAATTTAAGGAGGGGCTTTTATTATGAACATAAAACATACAAAATTGTACAAGATGTCTAAAGTGCAGTACGTCCTTCAGGTTTATGAAGGTTTACAGTACTTTACGTAGGTTAGATGGCAAATCAATCTGAACCTAAAATGTTATCGAGATATTTTTAATAAGACTATTGTGAAACGATAGGAATTTGCAATCGGACGTTGTCGAATATCCAATACAGACGATGACTTCTAACATATTTTTTTTTAGTGGATAAGAAGACTTAAAATAAAATGAATAAAAGGTGAAGTCAGGTGTTGTCGACTGCGAATATAAATTAAACACGATAACTTCTGTTGAACATACAATTATTACTCCAAGTACATATATTAAATAGCACGGTAGAATACTTCCTCGAGAAATTGGATCATATTCGTCAATTAAGGTGATCGCCAGAGGCGTAGAAACTATCATATTTTACATAAAACATGTGTCACAATTTTAGAACAAAATAATCTAGAGGTATAACCGTAAAAAGTTGTACAAGATATCTAAATTGCAATATACAATTCGTTTTTCGGGTTCGAGCGAATTTTACCTAAGTTAGACTACTCATTTCTTTTATCTATTTTATTTACCGTCGGCCTATTTCCACTACCAGGGCCTATCACCGACGCCAGAACACGAGCTATCCCCAATCTGGCAATTTTGCCGAACCTCTTCTTGTAAAAAGAGTAGGGATCTTTTACTTGCCTAACATTTAATAGGCAAGGGACCGCCTGCGTTACATCCCCTCCTCGTCTTGAAATTACATAGCTTCCGCGTATACGTTGATATTCAAGCCGCTAAAAGGTGGGACGAGATCACTGTGTTTCCCAAGATAGGTCACCCATCCAAGTACTAACCGCGCTGCACGTTGCTTCACTGGAGTATCGGGGATACATACACAGTGAAGACGCATCTAAAAAAAAAAATGATCTATCTTGTAATATGTTTTTAGTGGTTGGTATATGTACTGTACCGTAAGTTGAACGCAACAAAAGGCAGAGGAAGCGACTTAATAGGATATTTGCTTACAGAGCGTAAAGTGGTAAAGTCCAATATTGATAACTTAATCGAAAAAACAAATATATATCGTGATTCAGCATCAAAACGACTACTAATATACCGGGTGACACAGGAGATATGTAACACCCCGTAGTATGTTTATTTAAAAAGATATTATTTTGAAATTTGGTAGACTTATATAATGTGTGATTGTCCTTTTCTCAGTATACACAAGGAATGTTTTCCACTTCCGCTGAAACCGGAAGTGACATCTACTTTGCTATTTTAAATGGCACCCTGTATATATTTTTTTCCTATCTGATTTCTCTTTTCATTTGTGTATAGCAAGATGGCATTCGTTTTTAAAATGGCTACTGAAAACCATTTAATTGCATTAAGTCAAGTTGGCTATGGTATGAAATGTAGTGGTAATTAATGCTTAGCGTGCTGTGATATCAAAAGAAGACTGGTACACAATTTTGTGTTTCATATTTGTTTTGTTCTAATAAGTAGCCGAAGAGACTTTGTACAATTTTTATATTAAAGAAAAATCTCTAGACTATATCCCCGAAATCATAAAAACTAAGACAGAAACACTAATTTTAAATTTTATCCATATCTAAAATATTTATTCACATTTCACTTTTACCGATTAGATGGCCCCCGAGATCACCGGATCTTACGCCACTTGATTTTTTCTTATTGGGCCATCTCAAGGAAATAGTTTATAAAACTCCACTGTAAAATAGGGAAGACTTGGAAATGAGAGTTAGGTTGGCAATATATGGGATTACTGAATTGCAGTTAGAAAATGTGCTTAGAGGTACTGTTACAAGAATTCGACCCTGCAGGGAAAATAATGGTAACATTTTGAGACTTTTCGAAAACAATTTTAAAAGCAAATAAAATCAGATATAACAATGAGATTTTTCTTGAATATAAAAATTGTACAAAGTCTCTTCGGCTACTGATTAGAACAAGACGAATATGAAACACAAAATTGTATACCAGGGTTCTTTTGATATCGCAGTACATTAAGCATTAATTACCGCCACATTTAATGCCATAGCCAACTTGACTTAATGCAATGAAATGGTTTTCAGCAGCCATTTTAAAAGCGAGTGCCATTTTGTTATATATAGTTGAAAAGAGAAATTTAAGTAGAATCAGACAGGAAAAAAATATATATAGGGTGCCCTTTAAAATAACGAAGTAGATGTCATTTCCTGTGAAACCGGAAATGGAAAAAATTTCATGTTTGCACTAGAAAAAGGGCAATCACGCATTATATAAGCTTACCAAATTTCAAAATAATATTTTTTTAAATAAACATGCTACGGGGTGTTACATATCTCTTGTGTCACCCGGTATATATCGTGATTCAGCATCAAACGGACTACAATTTAAAAATATACAGGGCGATTATGCATCGAGTAGAAATACAAAGATGTATTTGTTTAAATGTATATTTGTATATTGTACCATTTTAAAGTCGACTCTAATTTCTAGTAATTTGTACTTAAAATTGATTCAGTGCCGCCTAAACAAAACCACGATTTATTTTCATGGACTAAGTAGGTAGGCAACCAACTTGCATCTTGACAGAACGGCGTGTTGCATGCTGCAAACGTTTCTGTTTGGTAATTTCTGATGTTATTTTAAAGGTGTATAACTGAATTAGGTTTATTTATTCATTTATTAGGGTTTAAATAGTTTCTGTCGATGGAATTTACCCCCCTTATGTTCTTGAAGTTAGTTATGACACGTTTCATTGGTCAAGGGAGTAGAGGAAATTTTCGTAACTAGTTTTATGTTGGTAACGCCGGAAAAATATCCTGGACACGACCTTCTTGCCTAAACCGCGAAGCCCTGCGGACACGCTGGTCTTTTTTGGAGGAATTTTGGTGGCATCGCAGCCAAAGTAATATTTCTTGGACCTATGGATGATGTAGCGTATCCTCTTGCTCTACTTCTTGCCGCAAATGTTCAGAGTGTTTAGAAAGTTATGTTTAGATGAATGTTGTGGTTTTTTTTGTTGAGTAATGCTCTCTATGGACGTAAGCTTTTTATTTAGAATTTATATGATGGAATTCTTATTTGAGTTGTGCAGTGAGTGTTTGAATCCAGTGATTTATTCTGGTAATGTTCTGGACAAAACGCCTGGTTTTATTATTGGTTATGTTGATCCTCTTGGAAACGCCTCGTGCTGGCTTGTTTAATTGGTCTTGATCCGCGCCATCCTGTCACTCACTGTGATAAAATCATTCACGTTGATCCGGGGGCACTTATGCTGGAGTAGCAGCTGTTATCTGGAATGTTATGGGGAGAAGTCGCACGAAGACACTGAAGCACTGGGAGATGTGCTCTAGGTATTAACGAGGAACTCAGAATCTCGCCGGACTACCGGAATTTACAAACTTTTTTTCTTAATCTCTCTGTAATAATCTTGCAATGGCTTTGAGCCACTCATTTAGTAAACTTTTTGTGATAATTTAACTAAATTATTTTACAATATTAGATCATTAATCAAATCATGAGTTGTGAACCTTCAGTTCTATTTCAAGTGCATTTAAATGAATTTTTGTGAGCATGTCACTGTAAAAGCCAAACATGGTACCATGGGCTGCTTAGGCATTACGCATAATGTAATAGGAGGATAGTTTAGTTCTGTTATCAACTTAAGTACCTAGCTCTTTTAGTAAAAATTCTTTATTAGTTAATTTATTAGCGAGAAGGGCACGGCACCCCGTCACATACTTAAATTCATATACAAGCAATATAACTTTTTTGGTTGAAATTTCAATTTGAATGACCAATATATTTAATCTTAAGTGTTATTTTTTTGTGCATACAATTTAGGTATTTTTAACAAATGTTTTCCATGTCTAAGTACTCTCATTTCTTGATACTCTCCTGGAGTTTATTAAAATTTTATGATTAATAGTTTGTTACCATAGTCAGACTAATACTAGTTCGAGTTTTAATACATTTCATCATATGCCAGTTAAAATTTTGTTTCTTGGCTGACAAATTTTCTTTTCTATACTTATTATTGTCCAAGTGACGCCCTCTTTTGTTTAACTGTGTTTACTCATTTAATCACTCCCCTTTTTGCTCTTCGAAACAAACTAGCTGCCGTAAGCAAGTGAACATTTTTTTTGCATTAGGCATAAAATGTGTTGCAGTATTGTATATTTCTACATATTTGAAATCCTTGTAAAATTACAAGAAAACTGATATAATCAATGCTGATGGTCTGATCTTCGAAGTTCAACTGTTACTATGTACGTCTGTGTTCAATGAAGTCGTTTAGTCAACCTTAATATTGCACTTTTTATTACAATTGTGCGAAGAAGTTAATCATCAAATAATTATTACACTGAAAATTTGAGCTCGATCCGATATGTAGTTCCAGAAATATACTGCTTTAAAATCAAATTCTTCATAAGCTGAGGCGGTCGAATCGCTGACATAAATATCTCCACATCCCTACCTCGCTTACCTAATAACCTTGCCCACCGCAATCGAATGTCAGTGTTAGTATTATAGTACAGTACCTAGAAATTTTCGTCGAAAACCCGACATCTAAATATACACATATTATCAAAAATACGATACCGCGACGCCCGTACCATGTCGATACGGAAAGAGCAAGACTTGTAGTTGATCCGCATCGTAAATCGCACGCCGAAATTCGAAAATTCGGCTCGACACGAACAAATCAAAATTGACATTTTTGGCATTTTTCTATTGTTGTCTTTTATATATACTATTTCTTATCTGAATAACAGATGAGGGTATTAATTTCTTATGCCGGATCTTAGACTACTAGGCAAGCGGGTCAGCTACGTCTATGTCTCCCGATGCGATAGAGACATTGACGTTACATAGCTATAATATGAAAGCGCCACGTGTTGATATAGTCTTGATTAATTTTGAAGCCTATACAGACCCTAGAAAATTCTTTTTTTTTTGCATTTCGCTCTAGAATTAATAGATCTTTCAGAAAATGTAATAAAAAAGTAATGCTAAATGAGCCCATTAATCAATTTATGTAGCAGTAATGTGGTGTTTTCTTTATGGTAACTACGTTCATTTCTAATGTGTAAGAAGTTAGCTTGATGGCGAATTCTGTGTATTTTTTTTATTAACTTTCGTTGAAAAAAATGTGATAATATTCTCTACTTATATGACATCATCTTCATTTGTATCATTGTTAGTTGGCACTTATAAAATTGTACAACATTTAAAAGTATTTAAATCAAGATTCAGATAATTCGTATATCACACTGTGTACCTCGAGTTATATAAATAAAAGAAATATGTAAAGGAGCTGAAAAGCACAAACTTATTTCATTGTTTCAAACAAGTTTATTTTATACTTTTAGAATTCTTTAATAACAGTCTAACGGCAAACTGAAACGGGCTAGGTATTAATTTACACAGTTAATTTAAGAATTTGCTAATTATGAAGCCAGACTTTTTATTCGAGCTTTAATTAAATATGCTTTTCTTTCATTTAAATTAACCTTACTAATCGTATTTTTTGTCTCTTTAAGGGTAAGCTTATATTTCCTCTTATGAGGAAGCAACTTTTTTAATTGCAAAAATGGGCTACACAAATTACAGAAACAAGTATTTCACTACAATTAATTATTTTTCATTTATTTGCTTTTATCGTGATTAGAGAAAATTATTTAGGTATTAAGCAAATCATAACATACACAATTTTTTATTTATTATGAATTTACCTACTTTCTGTATATTGTTGTCGTAACTGGGCACGCTAATATACTAGTTAGATAAATAATTTAAAACACTTATTATTGCAGAACCAATCAAAACAACTACTCTTCTAGCTAGTACTGACGAAGTATTGAATTACATGATAGGATTCTTAGCATTTTAAAGCAAAAAAATATATTAAAAATACGTAAATCATTTATTTAAATTCAGTCATTCACACTTTCTTTATTTAATATGAAATTATCTACTTTCTACTTAACCTGGTCACGCTAATATACTAATTAGGAAACATTTTAAAACACTCATCATTGGAGAACCAATCAAAACACTACTCTTCAGAAGAAGAAACGTGGCGGACGAATAATCGGATTTTTTTGGTCTACGAGCAATATCTCCAATTTTAGAAATGTGCCGATCAAATACAATATACTCTTCGTGTTCATATTTGTGAAGAGTATAATGCCAGCGGTCCTAGTATGGACCTCTGTGATACTCCTACGGTGACCGATTGAGTGACTGATTCTTTTCCTTTGTATTCGACGATTCGTTGTCAAAGATTTTATGAAATCAAAATTTGCCTGACTCCGTAGTATGGTAGCTTTTCTAATAAAAATTGGTGTGATATATAGTTAAAGACATTGGAGAGGTCGCAAAACAAAGCTGTGCGATTTCTCTCCTCTCGAATATTTTCGTGATTTATGTAACTATATTGCCTATACGGTATTGGTACTTTCCTAAATCCAAATTGTGTAGTGACGAGTTGCATTAGGCCGATTGGTATACTTTTTAGAGAAATTACGAAAATATTGTATATGGGAGACATTTTTCTAAGACCGTAAATATAGCTAATCATCGAATTCTGAACAAATTTCAAAACTGCCGTTTATCTGCCGCTTTGTCCTTCACATTTCTCGTTAGCACGATAATTTAAGAAGAAACATTCTGTCTCTATTGGCATTTGGAGAGTAAGTTAATGATAACACAGGCACACACACACAAAAAAAGTTCAAACCCAGGAGACCGACATATCATTTCCGAAGGATCTTCGGGCGCTGAACACGATGCCGTAGTCAAAATATATGATTTAAGGGCAAATTTTGGAGATAATCGCAATTACTTCCACATCCAGTGGAAGCATAGTAACGACAAAAAAAAATTTTAAATTTTTTATTGTTGAAATATGCTTAAAATGTCATGAAACGTCGAGATTTTAAGTTTGAGCGAAAAAAAATTTTCTGTCTGTCGGTCTATCGGTCTGTCGGTTTGTCTGTAACTTTTTTTGTGCGCACGTTTACTCTGGAACCGTTTAAGATATTGACTTGAAATTTGGTACACATATGTACTAACGAGTTCTGGAACTAGATTATATTTTCATCTTGTTCCGTCCAAGGGTTGGGGGGTAAATTTGGGGTAAATGGGTAAATCAAGCAGGTAAGAGTTCATAAAATTGGTATTTAGTATATATAAGAGAAGCTAAGGTCTCAAAAAAATGTTTGGCATTAGCCACCCCCATTACCACTTCCACCCCATTATTAAAGGGGATGAAAAAAAATATGATTTAATGTATGTACAAGAACCAGAAACCTCATAATATTTTTTTACTTATCCACCCCCACTACCACCCCCTATTACCACCCCCACCTACCATGTGGGGTATCGTTTTATGGGTTTTTGGGGTAGAGGATTTCAAATATTATATTATTAAAGTGTATGGAACTTATTTCCAAATACAAAGTTTTTTCGTTGGGAGTGACTTCGATAGAGAATCTGGATGTGGAAGTAGTGATTCCTTGGGCAGCGGTTTTTTAAGGTTAAAACTGGCCAAACATTAAACTTAAAGTGACTTTAACATACATGACGACCAAATATATTATTTCCGTAATATTTTCACGCGCCTACAAAAAAAATGGATTTTTATTGAAATCTGAATGTTAAAAATAAATTTCACTATTTTTATCGTGTCCAGCGCGTGAAAATACTGCGGTAATGATATACTTGCTCGGCATGTATGTTAAAATCACTTTAAGTTTAACGTTTGGCCAGTTTTAACCTTAAAAAACCGCTGCCCAAGGAATCACTACTTCCACATCCAGATTCTCTATCGATGTCACTCACAACGAGAAAACTTTGTATAAAACGATACCCCACATGGGTAGTGTGGTAATAGGGGGTGCTAGTGGGGGTGGATGAAGTAAAAAAATATTTTGAGGTTTCTGGTTCTTGTAGATACACTAAATCACATTTTTTTCATCCCCTTTAATAATGAGGTGGGGGTGGTAATGCCAAAAATTTTTTTGAGACCTTAGCTTCTCTTATATATACTAAATACCAATTTTATGAACTCTTACCTGCTTGATTTACCATTTACCCCAAATTTACCCCCAACCCTTGGACGGAACAAGATGAAAATATAATCTATTTCCAGAACTCGTTAAACTACATATGTGTACCAAATTTCAAGTCAATATCTTAAACGGTTCCAGAGTAAACGTGCGCACAAAAAAAGTTACAGACAGACCGACAGACGGAAATTTTTTTTTCGCTCAAACTTAAAATCTCGACGTTTCTTAACATTTTAAGCCTATTTGAACAATAAAAATATTTTAAAATTTTTTTGTCGTTACTATTATACTTCGACTGGATGTGGAAGTAATTGCCCGAAATTTGCCCTTAAGTCATATATTTTAACTACGGCACCGTGTTCAACGCCCGAAAATCCTTCGGAAATGATATGTCGGTCACCTGGGTTTGAACTTTTTTTTTTGTGTGTGTGCCTGTGTAATTAGTGCCAGAATGCTACCGCGTTTCAAAAAAATCTTCAGTTGCCAAATATTTTATGAACATAAAAATACAAGAAGAGTGTACAACCATTTATGACTCTACAAAAAACAAAACATTATATAGTACACTAATGAGCATTTCGCTAATTAAGCTGACATTATCGGGAAACGATCATTTTTTGAATAAAATATATTTGAAAAATGACTTACTTTTTTTTAGAGGGTCTCGATCCCCCAGTTTGTTTCTAAATCCGAAGAAAGTAAGTACGTATTTTCGGTTTTTCAAAATTTTGGTTTTAAATGGTGCCTATGGAGACCTGAAGTTTCCCATTTAAATTGCATGGGGAAAAATCACTTTTTGGGATTTTTGAATAATTGTTCAGGGTCAAATATTTTCCAATTATTGTTTCAACAATTAATAATTGTTTATTTTCAGATTTTTTTCAGAAAAGTCAGTTTTATTTGTAATAGGCCCATAACATTTTGTGTTTTAGATATCTCACATATATTATCTAATAAATCCTCATTTATTTAAACAAATTCCAGTTGTTTAAATAATTTTGTTCTCGAAAATTCACAAAAAATCCTGCTTTCTGACTGGCAGTCTGTTATTTTTAAGTGACATCAATTTATTTTGAAGTAATTTCTATTCATCAACTTATGCTGGAAAAGACAGCTTTTTTTGTAATAGGGCCATGAGTATATTCATCAATTTTGTGTTTTTCATACCTTTTTTTTTGGCGAGGGGGGAAACCCACACGGGCTGCCTATCCCAACTAGGAATAGGTCTGAGTGCCAGGCTCCAACTGACTAAAACCCCTCCTCTTAGGGCTCGTCTGTATGGAATACTCCGAATGCACTGCAGCCTCCTGGGCTTATTGTGCTTACCCTGTTTTTTAGTTTTTAGTTTACACTTGTCCATTTTAATATTCCTGTCGGATACAGGTCTGAAAATGGACGAGTTTTGATGGTTTCCGGGTCTGTTTGTGTTTTCCCGTAGATATTATACCTTCTGCAGACCAATGCCTCGCAGTCATGTATAATATGTTCTACAGTTTCTGGTACCTTACCGCACAGTCTGCAGTTAAGGTCGCCAGCAAACTTTCCAATTAAATGCAGGTACTTCTTGACGGGAAAGTGTCCCGTCAGAAGACCAGTTATGATTCTCAGCTGAATCCTGTTCCTTGTGAGCAGTTCCTCAGTTTTTTTAACATGGTCCATTGATAAGTGTTTTCCCATGTCGATTTCCTGAAATATTTCTCCAGTAGTGGTTGTGTTTACTCTTGACCCAGTCTTTGATTACCCTCCTGGCTGAGCCTTTTGTGATGCCCAGCGCAGGTTCTGTGCCATAGAGTATATTCGCTGCTCCTTGTCTAGCAAGTTCGTCAGCTTTCTCATTGCCCTCTATACTGGTATATCCCGGCACCCAGAGTAGTCTTACTCTGTTCCGCTCACCCAGAATTTTGAGCTCTTCGTGGCAGTCCCAAAACAGTCTGGAAGACACTTTGTTAGAGGCTAGTGCCCTAAGTACCGCCTGACTGTCTGTTGCCATTGAAATCTGCTGGTTCACGTATCGTCGTTTAACATTCTCGCGTACACACTCGAGTATAGCCAGAATTTCTATCTGGAATACAGTGGAGTGCCGTCCAAGAGAAAGACTTATACTCTCTCTCGGCCTCACACCATGTATTCCTGCACCAGCTCCTGATTCCATTCTGAACCCGTCAGTATATCAGACCAGGCCTCTGCGTAGAACATCAGGAGTACCTGTCATCCATTCCTTCCTATCTCCAATGGTGATAGTGAAGGGCTTATTGAATGTAATTTTTGGTGTCATGTAGTCCGACCTCATGCTCAATAGAGGATCCACTACATTGTTTATTATCTTCATGTGCCCCGAGTTGCCTCCAAGAGAAGTCGGGTTCTGAGAATTTTGTAGTCTGTAGGCTCCCATTCCGGCCTCCCCCTGAATCACGAGACTTAGTGGAGGGAGGTCTAGTAGGGTCTCCATGGCTGCTGTTGGGGAGCTTTTCATTGCAGGCAGGCCAGTCTTTGCACCCGGCTCAGCCTGTTCGCTGCTGTGGTTTGAGTGACCTTAGGTCACCAAACCAAGGCTGCATATGTGTTGGTGGGTCTTATTACGCTGGTATAGAGCCAGTGCACCATACCAGGCCTAAGCCCCCATCTCTTACCATACAATCGTCTGCATGTTGCCAGTATGGCAACAGACTTATGTATTACTCTGTCCAGGTGTTGGTTCCAGGTAAGTTTGGAGTCTATAGTGACTCCAAGGTACTTTACCTCCCTCGACATCTGAAGTTGTGTGTCTTGGAGAACTAGAGGACCCAATCCCTCCAGGTTTCTCCTTCTGGTGAATGGAACGATGCTGGTCTTTTGAGGACTAATTTTCAGCCCCTCCTCATCGGTCCATTTCTTTACCATATTCAGGGCCTTTTGTAGACGGTCCCTGACTATGTTGTTGAACTTCCCCCTAGATATGATGACTATGTCGTCCGCATATCCTTGGGCTTCGAATCCCCCATTTGTGAGTTTCTTCAGTAGGCCGTCAACTACAAGGTTCCATAGCAGAGGGAACAGTACACCCCCCTGCGGGCATCCCCCAGCAACTGACGCGCCTAAGGTTTCATCCATCATTGTGGTGAATACCACCCTGCATTTGAGCATAGTGCCTATCCACCTGCAGAGGTGTCCTCAATGCCTCGCTCTCTTTCAGTTCTGATGATTGATCATATCTTAGGTCTATAATTTAACAAACAATAATTTATTTAAACAATGTAAATTTGTTTTAAAAAATGAGAGTTTATTAGAAAATATAGGTAAGATATCTAAAACATAAAATATTATGGGTCTATTACAAAAAAGCTGACTTTTCTAGCATAATTTGAAAAAATGTTGAAAATAAATAACAATTGATTATTTAAACAATTGGAAAATATTTGAAAATAAATTGATGTCACTTAAACATAGTCAACTACCAGTCCGATTTCAGAAAACAGGATTTTAAACAAATGGAATTTATTTAAATAAATGAAAATTGACTAAAACAATGTCATAAGTATTCCACTAGACCAATTGTAATCATTTCTGAAGAATAAACGAGAATAAAGTGCTCAAAAGGGTCAATTCCCTGAAGAATTTACATTTTTTTATTCTTGTCGAAGCATCGATAAGGTGTACTAGGAGCGACAAACCCATAATATGAATATACATCAAATTCTTCGTCGGATAGTCCTCTCCAACTCCTGTAAGTTTAGTGCAAGATTTTCCCTAACCCTGAACAGTTAATTATTCAAAAAATTACAGAAAATGATTTTTTCCCCATTAAATGGGAAACTTCAGGTCTCCATAGGCACCATTTAAAATCAAAATTTTCAAAAATAAAAAAAAATATGTATTTACACTTTTTGGATTTGAAAACAAATTAAGTCATTCTTGGACCACCCCAGTGTACAACCATTTTTTGTAAGATTCTACAAAAACAAAAGACTATGTTGTTTAGTGAAATGCATTTTGCCAGTCAAGTTGACATCATCTGAAGATGATTAAAATCACAAATAGCAATCATATATACCTATAAAATAATATATATTTAAAAACTGTGAGGAGTATTCTATAAAAATTTTCAACAATTATACACGTTTCAGAATAAAATCCAAAAAAGTCTGTCTACTTTTTATATATGCCTAATGTAGTTTAACTAGTAAAGGAATTTATACTTTATCTTTAAGGCAAGTATATATTTTAAAGTCTCATACAATAAATTTCAAGCCTATCTGAAAGCAATCGCGTTATCGGAATATTTCCGTCTAAAATAGAGCACCCGTTATAACGTGCGTCCTATATTCAGGTGAATAACTACGAAATATCTTATTAATGAGGACGTATAAAAAGATTTTAACCTGATTTTATTCAATGCATGTGGTTATTTGTATTTTTAGCGGGTCGATAACGCAAAAGTTCGCAGATACCAGGATTTTTAGCTTGAGTAGTAAAACATGTCCTAACAACGATTGGATTGAAAGGTTTAGATGGATTGAAGGAGTATGTCGACGCCAAAGGACACATAAACAGATTAGATTCGTAAAAGTCTGAAAATCCCTAACCACGTACAGAACGGATCGAAGAAATTAACAAACTTTCCTTGTTTCCTTTTTTCGTTATTGGATGCTAAATGGGCCATTTCGTACTAAATGATTACGTGAAAGTGGATGGCTTTAATTCGGATTTTGGGAAATCGTTGTAAAATATTGACTGATATTCAAGTGTGGATTAATACGTTAAGCTTTGCGGTAGATGCAATATTATTATTTATTATGTGGTATATACGAAATTTTCTGTACTCTTTAAGCGAACAGGTCATAAAATAGGTCTTTTAAGAAATTAAATTCTCAAAATGTATAAATACGCCGCGCGCCGTTTGAAACATTGTCGTCGAAGAAGACAAAATTATATTTAAATATATCTTATATTTAAATATAATTTTGGGGGTCTAAAAATGGAGCTTCAAACCAATAGTGAACTAGGTGCCCCATATACAGGGTGATTCTTTTAAGGCGGCCATTAGAATATTTCCCACTTGCAGATGAGATAGACATTTGAGACTTGGTACCCTACCATAGTCAACCATTGCGAGTCCGAAAATAATAATTTCAAAATGGCGGCACTTCCGGAAATACCGGAAGTCGATACCAACTTGCTTATTTCAAATGGAACACCCTATATATTTTCGACTTTTCGAAATTACCATAAAATTCTGAGTCAAACCATGTAGCATACCCTATACCTAAACGGAGCAATTTCGGAGATATTTGACATTTTATAAAAAATTTGACAGGTGTAACGGTTTGCAAGAACCGTTATAACTTTCTTCGTATAGGAGATCCTCATTTTCTCTTTGTTAGGTAGAAAGAACACAAGATGGGCTACTCTCTACAAAAAAAATAGTTTCCAAAATAGTATACCAAGTGTTTTATATTTCAAGTTACATTTTGTCAAATTCAAACCTCAAAAACTTCGTCATTTCAAATGGAACACCCTGTATTTTTTTACATCAAATTATGTTAAATTAAATTCCCCTTTTTCTAGTATCAGCATTGTAGGGGTTAAAGTTACAACTTTTCGAAATATTGGCGATTTTCTTAAATTCCAAAAATTTTTAATAAAAATTGCCATCAACTTACCCATGATTAGAAACAATCATTAATGTCAACCATTCTTTTATGTTAAAAAACGCCAGCACGTTTAAATTACACCCACGAAGACTTTTAGGTTTGTTTATTATTTATGGAGAATGTGATAAAGTAATACCAAGAACATGTAACACATTTGCTATTCGATACCCACAAGAACCGAAACCATTCACCATACACACTGTAAAACGCACTTTGGATAATTTTAGAATATTTGGCTCTGCAAATGGCATGTGCTAAATTTTTTTAAGGGAATCGATGTAGAATTAAATTAAAATAATAAATGCTTATATCAGCATGTCCTATATCTAACACATGTACTTTTTGAATTATTCGCAAGCTTTTGTTGCAAATTATAATTTATCCAAAAAAACGTAGAAGCCTATGAAACAATTGAAACAATAAAATGAGTATCGAGTAGCAAATGTGTTACATGTTCTTGGTATTATTACTTTATCACATTCTCCATAAATAATAAACAAATCTAAAAGTCTTCGTGGGTGTAATTTAAACGTGCTGGCATTTTTAATAAAAGAGAATGACTGACATTAATGATTGTTTCTAATCATGGGTAAGTTGATGGCAATTTTTACTAAAAATTCTTGGACATTTAAGAAAGTCGACAATATTTCGAAAAGTTGTAACTATAACCTCTACAGGCTTATACTAGAAGAAAGGGAATTAAATTTAACATAATTTGATGTAAAAAAATACAGGGTGTTCCATTTGAAATAAAAAAGTTTTTGAGGTGAATTTGACAAAATGTAACGTGAAAAATAAAAAACTTGGTATACTATTTTGGCATCTATTTTTTTTGTAGAGAATAGCTCATCTTGTGTTCTTTCTACGTACCAAAGAGCAAATAAGGATCTCCTTCACGAAGAAAGTTATAACGGTTCTTGCAAACCGTTGCACCTATCAAATTTTTTATAAAATATCAAATATCTCCGAAACTGCTCGGTTTAGGTATAGGGTGTGCACATGTTTTGACTCAAAATTTTATGGTCATTTCAAAAAGTCGAAAATATATAGGGTGTTCCATTTAAAATAAGCAAGTTGGGATCGATTTCCAGTATTTCCGGAAGTGCCGCCATTTTGAAATTGTTATTTTCGGACTCGCAATGGTCGACTAGGGTAGAGTACCAAATCTAAAATGGCTATCTCATCTGCAAGTGGGAAATATTCTAATGGCCGCCTTAAAAGAATCACCCTGTATATGCACATATTATGATAATAAAATTACTAAAATAAAAACAGGATTTTTTTGTTAGTTTGTATGTTTCGGAAAGACATGTAAATTGTTATAAAGAAATTATGGTACATAATGATCAGGGCGCCACTGGATTTTATAGTACAGCCATGCCAAACTTAAGAAAAATCTATAGAATTAAGAAAGATTGTAAAATATGCAGAGTACAATTTTAAACGTGACAATCAAAATAAATTTAATATTTTCAAAACTTCGAAGAAGAAATAATGTCCCGCAAATATATGAACTAACTAATATCCGCACATCTGCTTTTCTTACTCACAACTTTTTGGCATACGCTTGTGATCCATGAATTATTATAGGTAATTGGCCTCCCCTTGCCTCTAATAAATAAAAAAAATAAACAACGATTTAATTATATCCATAACTTAGTAAATGACCGCTGCCTAAGGAATCACTACTTCCACATCTAGATTTTCTATCTAAGTCCTCCCCTCAATCCCACCCCACTATTAAGACTGGTGGTAGTGGGGGTGGCTGATGCTAATAAAACATTTTGATGCCCATGGCTCTTGTATACACTAAATCACAATTCTATTTTTTCACCTCTTTAACAATGGGGGGGCTGATGCCAAAAAAAAATTGAAACCTTGGCTTCTCATAAATATACTAAATTCCAATTTTATGGACTTGCTTACTATACATATTTATACCCATTTACCCCTTCACCGAAATAAGATCAAGATAAAAGCTAGTTCCAGACCTCGTTATAATACATAGGTGTACCAAATTCAAGTCAATAATTCAATATCATAAGCCATGTTAGAGTAATTGTGCGCAGACAGATTTTCTTTTGCTCAAATCTCATGACATTCCAAAACTATTTGAACAGAAAAAAATTTTAATTTTTGTTTACTGTTACTATACTTTCATGTGGAAGTAAAATTGTATTAAATGGTGTGGATGTAACGCACTACAACCAATGGAAACAGAGGAAAATAGCGAAATATTTTATGAAAATTATATCAAATGTATGTTACAAAAACTTATGCTATGCTGGGTTGTAGTGGGGGCTGATATATAAATCCACTCAAAGGATGTGTCAAAGTAGAAATTATTGCTTCATGTAATAATTTAAGGTTAAGAAACAAGTTAAGAAACAACTTATCGCCATTTTTTAATTTGGTTATTTATAAACGACATTTAATATGGCTTCTATTACAGCCGGTAAAACAATTATGGAACAACCGAATCACAACGATTCACTTTAAAACAAATAAAATCAGTCAAAAAATGCTATGTTGCATAAGAAATAAACCTACTTTGCCTGTCTAGGGACTAAAGGTGAAAAGCTCTCCTGTCTTACAACAACTATGGAGGAAATGCTGTACTTACTTCCTCTGCATTTGCATGTGAGGAAGGAGGCAGCACTTAGTGCCTTAAGGCTGCACCAGGCATTTAAATTCAAACCAGGCGACCTGGTTAATCATTTAAGGATTTTGAAGTTAATCCGATTTGAATCCGTGACCAAAAGCTCTGACTCAATGCCAATCAAGCATGACTTTGACTGTCTATTTGATGTGCTGATTGAAAGCCGAAAGTCGGTTGGAGAAAAAGTCATTCATCTGGTATACAGATGTATCCAAGATGGGGGTTGGTGTGGGCGTAACGGGGCCTAAATGCAGGCAATCTAAAGTCCTTGGTAACACCCCAACCATCTTCCAGGCAGAGATCTATGCTATAGATTTGTATGCCCAGGAATGCCTTGGACAAAGATCTATATACTTTCAGAAAGGCAGGCAGCACTAAAGAGTCTCAGGTCCTATACCTTCGAGTCTAAAATTGCCTGGGAATGCAGACAATTTCTGAAATAACTGGCAAAAAACAAAAAGATTACCTTAATGTTGATGCCAGGGCATGAGGGAATAGAAGGCAATGCATTGGCCGACAGCCACTCAAGAAAAGGGGCTGAAGCGGAATTCACGCCTGAAGACATAAGGAAGTTAGCTCCCAGGAAAATCACAAGCTTTGTAAAAAGTCTTGGAATCCTGCGCAACAACTAGTTAAAGGGTAATTCACAAAAGATCTTTTACGTCGAGATGAAGAAAGGCCAACAATCTACAAGAAATAAACATTTATTGCTTTATCGAAAAATATATAAGATCAATAACAAAAACAATTAACAAAAAATTGAAAAAAAAATAAAAAATAAAAAAAATCTGTATTGCTTTCAGTATCTGGATGAAGTATTAATATACTGTTATACGTTTCTGCATTTTTATGACCTATAAATTTGTATCTTTGTAGTCTTTCCATATCATAATAATTTCACGTATGCAAATGTTTTGACGAAATTATATTAACTTAATAAAATACTATTTTTGATGTCGCTACGGATTATATATTTCTAATTTATAATACAAATTTAAACTCTGGTGGAACTCCTTCAAAATGTGCGAATATTTAAAAGTTTAAAAAAGGAACCGAGTAATTATACAGTTAGTTAAAAGGATGTCACTTTTGCCTCCCCCCTCCCTTCCCTTATAATACGCCTATGAATAATAAAATTTCTTTGATTAATACAAATTTTAAGTTTTAAGTTTTTACGCTCTACAAATTCGTTTTCTTATATTTTTCCATATCTGTTATATTCTTGAAGCTACCAGCAATAACTTGAAACAAAAATTGAACCATCTTCAAAAGAGATAGCTAAAAATTATGAAACAAAATTTTACCGTCGCCCAGTTAATTGAATTGCAATATATATATTTTTTTAATCTATTTATTTAACGTCGGCCTATTTCCGCTACCGGGGCCTATCACCGACGCCAGAAGACGAACTATCCCCAACCTGGAAATTTTGCCGAACCTCTTCCCTTAAGAAGAGTAGGGATCTTTTACTTGCCTAACATTAATAGACAAGGGACCGCCTGCTTTACATCCCCTCCGAAGGATGGTATATCCACTACGTAATCCTCGTCTGAAATTACGTAGCTTCTGCGTATACACTGATATATAAGCCGCTAGAAGGTGGGACGAGAACGCTGTATTTCTCAAGTACTAACCGCGCTCGACGTTGCTTCAACGGAATATCGACTGACATTCACATTGAAGTCGCCTCTACGCTCGCTCCAATTGCAATATTTAAAATGTAACTTATTTGTACATTAATATTTCTATATTTTTTTTAATTACGATTTTTCATTTAAATCTATTCATTTCAATCTTTCAATATTTCATAATACTTTTATAATGTTTGTTACCCTGCCCAGCACCACATTTCGTTCCTCGGTCCTGAAACTTTTTAAATTTTTTTCTTCTCTATTTACGGCTTACCGCAATTGTTTTTTAGTATGTTCCTTCAAACTTCATTTCTAGCTATATTTTTGTTTAGAAGTATATTTTTGTTTAAATATGTTACATCTACGATATGATGCATAAAAAAATACATACATAAATATATACAGGGTGAGTCAGTAGCGTAGTGACAGTCAATATCTCCTCAACCGTTTGAAATTAGAAAAAATGTTTCAGTTAAATATTGTGGGAGATGAAAAGTGTAATATTCAAAAATTAGTTTCAAATCTACAGGGTGTTTCAGTAGAGTGGTAGCAAGCTAAATGGAACACCCAAAAGTAAAATCTGCAAAAGACGCATTTTCGTAAATTTGAGCGTCATTTTATTTTGAATGTTGGTCGAGATCACGTACTAATTTACAGGACTCTCAGAGTTGACCCCAATTCTACAGGGTGTTCTCCACGATGATTTAAATTGTTACGTATTTAAACTGTCATAATTCAATTTTTTCAAACGAAACACCTTATATATTTTTATTTAATATGTCTCTGCAATTAATTACCTATATGCTGATACTTTATAGTGACAACTTTTTTCGACGATTTCAAGAAAAAAGAGTCTATTATATATACAGTCTTTCTTTACCTCTTTTATTGCTTTCGGAACCTTCTCAAAATTTACTCCTGCAATACTGTACGCGGAGAGCTATTTCTAAGGTTTTTTATTACGGAATCAACATTACGTTTACCACTTGCATGATATGCGGCTTGAGTTGCTAAGCTTAACTCTTTTGGAGTATGTTCCAGTAATGGTTGCGCTCTTTTTCTTTTCGACTTTTGTCCACTACTACTAAAACTCTTTGACGGTTGACCTACTTTCGACCTAGAAGGCTCATATACATTTTCTTTATTAATTTCATATTTTAATTCTCCATTTAACCAACCAGAATGTTTTTTAAACGAAGCCACATTAATTTTACGTTTAAGTAAATTACATAAGAATTGCTTAATAATTTAATAATAATTATAATTATAATAATAATAATAATAATAACAGGTCTTTATTTAGGGTGAATTTCGCTTGTAATGCGCTCTTCAATAAGTTCTTAATTTTCTCCTAACAACCTGCGCTAGTCTTCTTTCTCTTGTTCAATATATTCAATTATCCTGTGGACAGTCCTTACGGATGCTCCATCAGCTAATAATTTTTCATTCAGCAGCAATTCAAACAGGTAAACTCTCTTCACGGAAATGACAACATCTGCAGTAAAATTAAGTATCTTGTAATAAAAGTACAGGAAAGTAAACTCTCACTATATGTTCCAAAGTACAGAGACTGACTTACGATATACAACAGAAATTTCGGTGAAACTTTGTGAAACTTTTTCTAAAACTTAAATATAAGTGCGCAAACGCAGGCTTCCGCGAAATAAATCGGTAATATGGTTTTGCCCAAGAGGATACATACCTTGTGACATTTTTTTGATAGTTAAAGGCATGTATTAATAGCACACGACAACAGTTTTATAATATCAGATACAGTAAACAACTTGCTTGGACTAATATCAGCGGTAAATTATCTGCCGCGACTCCACCCAAATACTATGTAACATCACCACCTTGAACGCGTGCGGCATAAACAAAATATTTTTATGGTTTCTGATGGTCCGGTTATTCAGGTATCGACGTATATGTCAATTTTAATTTTTGGATAAATTTTATTTTTGTAATACTTTCCTCCTAATATTGGCAAATTGACCATAGTGCGGCGGTACCTATAACGTACCAGCAACCGAAAAAGATTAGTGGCTCATTTTAAAAGCTTGAAAATTGTAAAATGTAAGAATAGTATGAAGAGTGACATAACGACTATCCCAAATACAGTCCGTTTTATTCGTCAGAAGGTCAGGGTTCGCCGAACCGAGATAATGTTTAAATTGGGGCAGACTTAAGTAATTTGTTGAATTTGTTCAACCATGTTAGTAGTTAACATAAAGGTAATATATTCTTAGTTTTTGGTGTCTGTGGGAACTACTTTCATAGGTAGTACACACTAAAGGATAAGGATACCACATGTAGATTTGTTTAAATACAATTATTTTTTTTATTGGTACCCTATTTTGCTTATTTAAAGTACACCTCAGAGTGTTTAAATCCAAGTTCTAAAAACGCGCGTGTTTTAAAGTTACCATGGCAACATCAAAGGTAAGCAAGTACAACTCGTTCATCTGTATCTGTTACTTTTTGCTCTTCCATCCATTTGATGAACTTATCGTATTCTTTTTTATAGGCGTCTTCCGATTTTTGCGGTATTAACCGCGATTCTGCTTTTCTATTTAAGTAATCAATGTTAGAACTCATTTTAAAGCAATATACAATCAGTGACAACTGTAGTGACAATAATTAATCATATGTGACAGATTGCAAATTAATTTTTGTTTTCTCATTTTCATGGCACTGACAGGTATCCTGATGTCACATCACGAATTCAACCACTTTACAATTCTTAATTCTTATTTCCATTTTTTGTAGTAATAATACCAGTATTTATGATTTCAAAGTGTACTATTAAAAAAAAAATAGCGTAAAGTATTCGTGGATAACTGGTCTTTAAAACACTTGCTCTATTTCGAGCACTCCGGCTGCGCCGTCGTGCTCCAAAAATCGCGCGTTTTACAGACCTTAATATCCACTTATGCTTTAATATACTATATTGTCATTTTAACATAAATAAAAAATTGACCCATTTAGTAAAAGCAACATCTCCAACATCGATGACATACCAAAATAAATGGATATGAACAAAGCAAGCACAACTAAAAATATGAATTTACGTGTTTCCGCATTCTGTCAAAATATCACTGATTTTTAACACACTGCATATTTCCTAGCAGCAGCATTATTTGAATTTAATGTACTGTTTCAATATGCTAATTTAATAATAAATGTCAGAAATCTAAATAACGTCCTTGTTATTTAACTGTAAATTAAATCACTGAGATCCAAATAAAACAATCGGAGAACGTATGAACACGAGCAATTTGAGAAACGATCTCCAGAGAACAGCATTTTATTCTATTTAGAGCTATATAAAGTTTAATTGTGTATATCATAAATAACTAAATTTAGAGTTGCGAGGATCCTCAGTGAAGTCTGAATATTATTTAATTGTATTTCCAAGTGCGACTAGAATGAAACAATAAACAAAATAAACTTGAGCTGACTTTTGTCAAATAAGTATAATAGACTCCTTCCTTACCTTTTGTAAAGCTATGTTTGTTAATTCCGGTCTGGTAATTCAAATAGTAATGGAATGGTAAAATATAGACTAATTAAGTAACCTTGTTTGCCGCCGAACAAAGATAGTGCAGTTTTTATTGTAGACCCGATTAACAGATAGGGAAATAAAACAGTCGTAAAGGTCGAGCGCAGAGATAAAGGGAGAAGCGGACGTAAAGGAGGCATAAAAAGTTACTGGGTAGATTTTTGCTTCCTATGTTAAAGTTTAGTAAATTTATAGGCTAGTAATTTACTATACGTAGACTTAATATGCGTTTTTAAAATTTATTGAAGAGGTATGCTTTTGTTATCGACTGCTACGACAAATAAAAAACCTGATAGCAGTAACTGAAATTTAGGTTGAGATCTGCACAATTGATGATATACGTACGATTTTAAAGATAGATAGATATATAACAGATTGATAGTCCTTTATTTCCCCATTATATGTTCAAGGCTGAACATTTGCAGCAAGTCAAAAATGCAGCTGGTAAACAAAAGAGCTATAAAATACAATCAAATGTAAATATAAAAAAGAACATCTGCTTAAGGAATCTCTACTTCCTATCCAAGTCTCTTGTAAGGAAAGTAATATTCATACTATATTTGCACTCCACTATGTGGGAATGGTTGTACACAGAACTATAATAATAAAATATTAGAAATCGTCAACTCTATAAACCCATAGAACGATACACATAAATATCGGTTGTGGATATGGGGGTGTTGGTGGGGGGATGGCAAGGGATACTGATGCCAAAAAAAAAAAAATTGAGGCCTTTGGTTCCTGCAAATACACATTAAATCACAATTTCCTTATTTTTTTACCCCCTTTTATAAAGGTGAAGTTGGTAATGAAGGTGATAATGTGGGTGATTGATGCCAGAAAATTTTGAAACTGTGACCTATTTGAATAAGAAATACTTTAATTTTTTACCGTTACTATACTCCACTCCACCTCGTGGGCGTGGAAGTAACATAAAGAGTGTCAGAGCATTCTGTAAATATGAGCATTTAAACATTATAGTATGGATTGGCACCATAGGGTGCTGAAAAATTCATCAATGTCAATAAAATTCATCAAATACTTTAGAACAGCATGTTTACATTCTTTTTGAAGGACAGTAAGTTTAGTTGCTTAATATAAGATGTTATGTGATTATATTAATTTAGAACGAGTTTTTAGAGCTTAAAGTTAACCTAAGGCGAGGTATTTCAGCGGCACGGCACGGTGTTGTGCCCATGATAATCAGACTGGATAGAGATACTGGATGCACTTCTGCGAATTTTGGCAGGATTATAATGAATAAAAATTGAAGGCAGGGGCATAATGCCAAGTTTAATGAAAATGGAATGATAACGTTCCGTAACTTAGTATTTACAAGTACTCTTATAACCTTCTTTTGGTGTCGAAAAACTTTTGATGCGTGGTGAGAGTTACCTCATAAAATCACTGCGAAGGAAAGACTAAAATGGAAAAGGAAAAACAAATAGTTTTAGGATGTTAAATTCGAGAACGTTTTTAATTTTCTAAGGGCGAGGATCGTGCTTGACAGCCTTTTATTTAATTCACCATTATGGTTTACCGGCTAAGGTTATTATCTAGATACTTGCCTAGGAGTTTAACATGCTTGGCTTTGGACGCGTTTCTATTAGAAGATATAAGTCTCCGAGTTTACCCTTAAGGCGCTAGTTTATTAAAGGTGAACTAGTTTTTTTTTCATAGAGTTCTGTGTTGGAGCTTAGTTGGAGCAGATTAGCAATGTTGCGGTCAGAACACAAGAGAGTGGTATCATCAGCAAACGGAGTTGATTTGCTATGTAACATAAATTGAGGAAGTCATTCATATAGACTAAAAATGACAGTGGCTCCGGGACAGAGCCCTGGGGTATACTATGGTTAATATCTAGGGAGCTAACTTGTCATTTCCTATGACTGTTCAAATAGGGTTTAAAGAGAAAGATCCTCTAACTCCATACAATTGCATCTTCTTCATTAAGTGATTATGAGAGACATAGTGGAAGGCTTTGGGAACATCACACGGAGTAATTGCTGTATGATGGCCCTCCTCAAGACCCTGGACTATGTCACTCACAATCTTTATAACCACCTACGCGGTTGAGCGTCCAGAGTGGAAACCATATTGGTGGGGTCTAAGGAGTGAATTGTGATAATTTGACAATCTTTGGCAAATATTTTACCAAAATTAGGGAGGGTGGAGCGATAGTTGTTTAACAATGGCCTCCTTTTTAAAAACCAGTAAAACGCGGTCAATTTTAAATATGTCTAGGTAGATGCCTTCAGCGATACAACTCTTATTTAAAGCAGCTAGCGGAACGGCGATGTCTACCGTAAATTTAATTATTTTGCCATTAAGGTCATGTATATCAGAGAATTTAAGTTCTTTTAGGATTCAATAGCTGATAATTATTAAATGCATGAAGAATGATATATTCGGTGTTTGATTGTAGATAAAGTTAGTTTGAGAACTATGATCAACGTTAAGCAATGAATTAAGTCACTTGAAACATAAACATATACATATGCAAATTGATTGTTAAATGTGTCTGGTGGAATAGTTGGAGGATTGATGATATTATCCCGACAATGTTTATTTCAAAATTTATAATTTTTCTACTATCTGCTACATTATTGGCAGAGTCACTGAATAATTTGTTAAAAGTCCTTTTCTTTATAATTTATGTACCCCACTATAAGTAGAGTAATCAACCGGATTTCTGATGAGATTACAAATTAATCTTAACAGAGGATTGCGTAAAGAATTGCTAAACCAGTCTGACATCTTCTTGTTTAAACAACATTTTTTTAAAGGAGAAGTTGATTTACCAAAATGTTAAATCTATTTACCAGGGGCTCGGATAAATATGTACTATTATTATTACTACTATAAAAGATGCTTCAGTCAGTGTCAAGCAACTGGTTTTTAAATTTTACTAAACCATGGTTAGTAAATCTCCTGCGAAAGGCGGCAGACGATGTGTCCTTGTTATTATATATTTTAATAAATTGTCCAAAATGGTCAGAAAGATAAGGATCTACCACACCCACCTCATAGTCCTCCTCTTCCAGGTTTGTCATAATATTATCAGTGCAGCTGACGGAGTGGACTCTCATCCTAGTAATCTCTGAAATTTTTGATTAAGTCCGAAAGATATGCGTCGCGCTTGAAGTTATTGCAATAATGAGAAACTAGCCGTGTATATCGGGCTTTTCTCTCTAGTATTATGAGACAGAAATATAGAACACACGCTAAAAAGAGAGATAAAAGCCAAGTTCAGAAATTCTCAAACAATTGTCTGACTTCCATATTTATATTAAATTATTTTATTAACAAATTAAAATTTTATATAGTTAAGGTGAGCCAACGTTATCGGGGAAAGTACATATAAATTTTCCTTTATAGAGTTGTTTTTAAGTTTGTCAATAAAAGTATTTTAATTCATTGCCACCAGCTGCAATTCGGCAAACGAGCTTTCGACCACCCAAGTTAAATTTCAGTTGACTCTCCACAAAGAACAATTACCATGTTACCTATAGCAAATTCTGTTTGGGGGATCAACATAAATTGATTAACAGGAAAGTAAACATTTTCTAGTTTTGATAGTAGCTATATTTTGTGTGTCATTCTCTTGAGCATTGCTTGATATCGCACTCTATGCGATATTTTACGAAAAATTGAAAGTAGATGATAGAAAACTTATATATTCTGCTAAACCTTAATATATATTCTGCTAAACAATGGATTATTTAATAATCAGGGATTCTTATCATTAGGCAACGATGTATAATAGTACATTAGTTAGTTATTCAACACATTCTTATACAATTCCAGACATTACAAGAAGGATTTAAATTAAGTGGTCGATGACACCTGATGTTTTGGGTCTCTAAACTTTTTGTCGTAAATCCATACAGACGTCTAAGGATACTAAAACCGCTAGTTTGCCGAAACTAAGTGGCAGCTATATTAGTGTGACAGTCAGTTTTGTTTTATTTTCTGATCCCTTGGAATGTGAAACAAGTTGATGGGTATTTGAAAATCGTATCTGATTGGTAAAATGCTCTACCATTATAATCACTGTAGTAAGGAAGATTATCTTGTAACCGTAATTCTTCTGTACCCATAAAATGGGTACAGAAGGTCCCAAAATTACACAAATTGCATTACAAACGGTAGAAAACATAAAATGGTCATCAGAAAGAATGCCGGGGAGTAGGCGGGGTTAAGGAGGGAGGGGAAGCCAAATTAACTTGAACAAATGCAACAGCAAATTGGCAAAGTACCACAGCAACTCAATTAATCCCCTACCCCCTCTGGAAACACTTACAAAAACTGAAGTACATAAACTAGCTGATATTTAATATAAAAAGTATAAGGAAATCAAAGTGTGGCTGAAGTTCATTTCATCTAATATTAAAGTTTTTAACGTCAGTACTTTTCCGTACATTTTTCATACAATTTTACATTAATTTTAGAAAACGTATGAATATCAGACTTATACGCACACCGTACTACTAATTGCACAAGAATACCAACTTTAAAACAGGCTACATTTATTCCTGAGTTTGTCGTACTATTTCAATATAATATTTTCTGATACACTTACAAACATGAATATTTTTTAATGAATCTATCTTCTTGTCATAAAAACTATTTGTACCGATTTTGTGAATAAATGTTTGTTTGTCATAATCGTATCAGCCATCAAGTCATAAAAGTAGTAATAATCAAAGACTTTTGTTGGAAAAAAAGACTTTCTCATTGACCATTCAACCATAAATCCTTCAGTCAAAGCGAAGATGAAATCTTCTGTGATAGAGAGTATAAATCCACAACTAATTTTATAAAACTATCTATTGATTTTCTATATACATTGCTCTTTGAAAAACTTAACTATTAATTCCGTTCTACTAACTTAAATAGTAATGGAAGGATAAAATATAGGCTAATTAATTAACCTTGTGGGTGATTGAACAAAGATAGTGCAGTTTTTATTGCAGACCTGATTAGCAGATAAAACAGTCGTAAAGGTCGACTTCAGATAAAGCGAAAGCAAGCCTAAGGGAGGCATATAAAGTTACGTGTGGTTTTTGTTCTAATATGTTAAAACCTACTTAATTATACCGGTCGTTAATTTTACGCTGCTACATAAATATATCTGTTTGAAAAATATAAGGAACCTCTTTAATATCATAGTCATATTGTAACAATATACTAATTTATTAATATAAATATGTAAACCAAGGACAAATTAAGAGTAATTTGATTTAGTTTTAGAGTTAAACCAAGGTAGTCTGTTTGTTCGTGTTATACATTAAATATTTCTTTCCTATATCATTCCATGTATTGAGCACATAGTAAACAGTTGCTTATTATTTAATACCTTTACTGCCAATGGAAACAAGTATATTTTATTCCAAGTCCAGGGTCTGCTAAAGATTTACTTCCGATAAGCATACTGCCTACATTATCCAAAATTTTAGAGAATTATCTACAGTTAATGAAGAACTACACTACTGCAATATTGAAAGTGTCTGATGATATTGTGAAAGCATTCAATGACAATCAATTTAGTGCTTTAGTACTAACAGATTTTACTAAAGCATTTGATACCATGTAACATCAACTTCTTACAGGTATCCTTCACTGTATAGGACTATGTGCAAATGCATTTAGTTTACTAGCTAATTATATGGAAAATCACACTCAAAGAGTAAAAATAGAAAGCTCATTTTCCGACGTTGGTCCACTTAAAATCGGACTGCCGCAAAGCTCAATTTTAGGACATTTTTTATTTTATAATTATACCCGAAACCTTTGTAGTAAATTAGAACATTTGTAACGGTTTCTTGTCGGGTAGCTGGTTCGGAGATTAATCAGGGTCCAGATTAGTTAATAAGACAGCCCAATAAAGATATAAACAATTTATTTACTTTTCCAAACAGGTAATGTGTGGCAGTGTTACATAACATACAGGTACAGGTTATATGTCCGTATCTTTTACGGTTCTTAGGACAACATTTTCTATTATCTGAGAGAGAGAGAGAGAGTGTAACGGTTGCGATGCGACGTCTCTGGCTTTGGCGGCGAAACGGCGCCGGGGAATGACTAACGACTCGAGGGGTCCCAGTTCAACACGCTGTAGGATTCCCAGGGTCAGATTGCATTCGTTCCGTCGTGTTTGCGTCGGGAGATGCACAAAACTGCAATATGTCCAGCTCAGCACGCTGTAGACAGATTGGCAGAATTATCCACTCTGAATTATGTTGATTTGCGGCCGGGCTTTTATATCCGAGAATCCTCGCTTGCTGGTGACGTAGTACTGCGTATAGTTTAGTGTCGTGTGCAAATCCATGCCTCTAGACGGGAGATGGGCAGGTTTGCGGGCCGTGTGCACATTGGTGTCGTGTGTAAATCCGGAATCTTAGTAATGGAGCAGGAATTTAAAGAATGCTTCATTACACTCCCCTCTTTCTTTACAAAAAAAATTTTCAAAATTCTATCAGAGAAAATTTTTACTAACTTAACATCAAAATATAGCAATGAGAAAACAAGTTACTAAACATCTTCAAACAAAATAAAGAAAGAATGGCCAATTCTTTCGTATACACCTGGTATATATGTGCAGATGTAGAGAAAAACAAATTTTTAAATAACATAAACAGTATGTAAAATATCTTAAAACTATGGTACAAGTAAAATAGTTAAAATAAATGAGCACAAAAAAAATTGCAAGAAACAGGTATACAAATACAAATGTGGTTCTTCCGGACGTCTACTGCAGGGGGCGATGGCGGACAGGGGGGACGGTGCCAGGGATCCTGGAAGCGGGGCCATCTTGGTTGTGGCGCCTGAACTGTCGCTTCCGTTGCGGAGCTGGGACCGGGAGGGCTGCGTCGTCGTCCTGGAAAAACACCTGGAGGCAGGCAATTGGCCTACCTGGGATCGGTGGCTTCGGGGGGCTGGGGCTGTCTCCGAACTGGGGACGGCATCGGCGATGGTGCGTCCCGGACTGGGGACGGCATCAGGGACGGTACGTCTCGGACTAGGGACGGCATCGGGGACGATACGCCTCGGACTGGGGACGGCGTCAGGGATGGTGCGTCTCGGACTGGGGGCGGCATCTGGGACGATACGTCTCGGACTGGGGGCGGCATCGGGGTTGGCATCATGGACGGCATCTGGGATGATACGTCTCGAACTGGGGACGGCATCGGGGACGGTACTTCTCGGACTGGGTACGGTATCGGGGCGGTACATCTCGGACTTCGGATGGCATCGGGGACGGTACATCTCGGACTGGGGACGGCATCAGGGTTGGCTGTTGCGTCTCGGACTGGAGGCGGCCTTTTGGCTTCGGGTGTCGGAGGCAGAGGTGACAGCAGGTCTGGCACTTGGACTTCCGACTTCATCACTTATTTTGGATGACTCTGGTTTTACTGGACTTGTTTTCGTTACGGTTGCGGGATACAGGATTTCCATGGGTTGGAAAATTCGGGATCTATAAAATTATTACTGCTCCATATATGGCGGTACAGGATTCCGTCTATAATGCAGTAATCTGGAGTTTTTTCTGGACATCGGTACGATTAACGTATTTTTGGGACTCTGGACATAAATTTAAATTATTTTACTGCTCCATATATGACAGTACAGCTATCATCTCTAATGCAGTAATCTGGATTTGTGTCTGGAATTTGGTTCGTTTAACGTACTTTCGGTACTATTCGGAATCGTGTCTCTTCTGGGGTTAAAATTGTAGTAGTCTGGATTGCCACCACAAAATCCTTTTCATTTTCGTTTTCTCTCTCGATTTGGAATGCTTTCATTTCTCTATGAATTAACTTGAAATGTCTTTATATCTCTCTCTCATTCGTGAACGTCTCTTTTTGGGCTATCTGGAATAAACTAAAGTCTCAAAATGTACTCGGGCGCCAAATTATGTAACGGTTTCTTGTCGAGTAGCTGGTTCGGAGATTAATCAGGGTCCAGATTAGTTAATAAGACAGCCCAATAAAGATATAAACAATTTATTTACTTTTCCAAACAGGTAATGTGTGGCAGTGTTACATAACATACAGGTACAGGTTATATGTCCGTATCTTTTACAGTTCTTAGGACAACATTTTCTATTATCTGAGAGAGAGAGAGAGAGTGTAACGGTTGCGATGCGACGTCTCTGGCTTTGGCGGCGAAACGGCGCCGGGGAATGACTAACGACTCGAGGGGTCCCAGTTCAACACGCTGTAGGATTCCCAGGGTCAGATTGCATTCGTTCCGTCGTGTTTGCGTCGGGAGATGCACAAAACTGCAATATGTCCAGCTCAGCACGCTGTAGACAGATTGGCAGAATTATCCACTCTGAATTATGTTGATTTGCGGCCGGGCTTTTATATCCGAGAATCCTCGCTTGCTGGTGACGTAGTACTGCGTATAGTTTAGTGTCGTGTGCAAATCCATGCCTCTAGACGGGAGATGGGCAGGTTTGCGGGCCGTGTGCACATTGGTGTCGTGTGTAAATCCGGAATCTTAGTAATGGAGCAGGAATTTAAAGAATGCTTCATTACACATTGTGATTCACATATGTACGCAGATGACACACACACTTATATTAACAAAATAATGTTGATGATGCGATAATAAAATTAATTTAAATCTTAGGGTTATCAAGGAAGTCTCAATGGAGCATTCCTTATTTCTGAACCTTAATAAGTCAAAAATTGATTTTATTTGGTAACAAGCTAACTATTTCTAATATTTCCTACCATTTCCATGTAGTGACTAATGACACAACTGAACCAGACGTTCAAAGAACGTTTGACTTGGGCTTAGTCTTGTATAACATTTTTAGACTCTCCGCATAAATCAGAAAATGTATACAAAGCTCTTATTAAGTTTTAAAATTGCTTTATTCACATAAAAATTATTTGTCGACAAAAATAAAGATATTATTATGTGAAATTCTTTTTTATCTATTTTATATACCGCGCACCTGTTTACTATCCATATCTGGATGTTCTAATAAAATCTAGAATAGAAAGGACTCAAAATGCATATTATATTAGATATTTATTTGAGATATGATGCAGAGAATATATCTCTCATAAACTTAGATATCTAAAAGTGCTAAACATTAACCATCGCTTAAAATTACAAACATTATGCCTCTATCATCAAATAATTAGAATGAAAACTCCAAGCTATCATTATAATAAAATATGTTTTCACTCAGTTGTTCTTAACATTAAAGCTAGAGGAAAAATCATGTAACATTTCATAGAACTAACCACTACGAGCGGTAGTAATACTCATAGAATAGCTCAAAGTTTCATAATGCAGTCCCAGATAATATTGAAGCAATGTCCATGAAACAATTTAAAATAAATAAGTTAAGTTACTGATTACACTTATACGGTAATCAGTAATACATTTAAAAAACATTAAAACCAAGGAAAAATATATATTATAATAAGTTAATATATTGAACTATCTCTATCATTTTGAAATGGTTTTGTTTAACTATACACCACAATTTAGTTATTTAGATGTAAAGGATTAGTATAATCACTGTATCACTATTAATTTTGTATACATTTGCTAAATTTTGGGGGGGGGGGGGGGAGGTAGTGCGAGTAGTGCCTTCTACTACTTGCTTTAGCATAGCTAAGTGGTTTTCTTTACCACAGAATGATATTTTATCTATTTTAGTTCATCTGTTGTTGTAAATATGGAAGGAAAATGACTATTATTATTATTATTATTATTAGATTAATTTAGTTAATATACTTAGTTCATTCCATATTAATTTATGTTATACAGTTATACATGTAATTGGGATAATATCAAATCTAATATCTGATTAGAAAAAAATATTATATAGTATAGTATTTTTATACTTGGCAAAACATTTCAATACGTTTCCTTCACGTGAATAACTACATTCTAGCTATTTCCTCTCCGGAATATATTCTTGATGTTAGGGAAACTTTTACTCCAGATGCTGCATATTAGGCCCAGGAAAATTGTATACTATGCTCTTGAAGAATCATACTTGAACTAAGGAGTTAGAATAGAATGAAATGGATAAAAGAAATGTATTCAGCATATATCTTTTTACATGAACAATGTCGGTTTTGTCGTTAAATTGTATAAGCAAAAAGCGACAAAAATTATGTCATGAATAAAACAGCGAATGAACATATTACATAAATATAATAAAAAAATGTTTCCATTACCTATAGGAAAAACCGGACATGTAATAAAAAGCAGTCTTCGATTAAAAATATTTTAAGTTAATTTCTAAATAACTTTGTCTCCTGATTTCTACGTAAAGTTTATTATTCATATAATTGCCAGTGCAATGCAGTATATTTCCATATTTGCTGAGATTTAAACTATTAACATTACATGTATTTCTTGTGGTGGGGTAATTATAAATGTTATTATCCGTTTTAAATGTAGTTTCTACAAATAAAACATAAAACTTTAAATTATGGGCGTCCCATTATATTTTCCCCTATTTAACACGCTTTTATAATTAACTTGAACTGTAACATTGTAAGAAAATCTTACAATTCACTTTTCACCCACTTCTAATTGTCGTATAAATTTGAAACTTTGCGAACTCATGCAATTCTGATGACTCCTCATGGGCGTATCACCGGCGACTACGCCATAAGCACGAATTTTCCGCGACAGAGAGAAAATGAATTATAGTTAAAAGAAACCAAAAACACGTTTTTATGAGAAGCGCATTGAAAAGAAGTTAAGAAATTCTGTTAGGGTGTCTAGCTGTAATAGTAATATAGTAAGTATAATCGAAATTAAAATTTAATAGGAAATTATTGCTCTATAGAAACTTCTGAACTGTCTTATTATTATAAATTAAAAATTTATTGACTTATCATTGTTTGATATCACGGTCTCTTCGCTGTTGGGTACCTGTTTGCCAGTTGTGTTTTAGCTTCTAGTTTTTGAAATGAAGGCTAACTAAACATTTTCACACTAGACAGCATTTTTCTATGTAGTGGTTTTAATTTAAGTTTAATTTAAGCAAATTGCGGTCATGAATTTAGTTATTTCCAAAAATTTGTTTTAAAACATGTGGTGGTAAACCTCTACCCCCCCCCCCCCCCTCCTCCTGCACCTACTGACAAATAGACGGTTTATGATGCTGAAATCTGGTTCACCTATGCATTATAACGAGATATGGCACTAGGTTATATTTTGATCTTATTCTGTTAAAGGGTTGGTTGGTAAATGGAAGTAAAAAGTTAAACACAGGCAAGTAAGAGTCCATAACGTTGAGTTTCAGTATATCTATGTACAAAAAGACAAGGTCTCAATATTTTTTTGGCATCAGCCACTCCCATTATCACCCCCATTACCATCCCTACCACATTTACAAAAACAGTAAAAAAATAAAATTGTGATTGGGACACGCACTAGTGTCCCAATTTCTTCTCGGCATAAGCCACCCCCACTACCACTTCCTTAATAATGGGGTTGGTGTGGTCGTGGTAGATTTGGATAGCAAAAGACGTGGATAGGAAATCTGGATAAGGAATTAATGATTCCTTAGTCAGCGGCTTTTACTTTCCAGCGGCTCTAGGAGCGAAGAAATCGGGGTAATCGGTTAATAATTTAACAGTTTGACGGATTTTGATTCTATATCATCCTCAGATGCTGAAAAAGTGGTTTTGGAGAACTATCTAAAGGCGTGTCTGTGTGCCTGGGTATGTGCGCGCTCGCGCGTATGAATTACCTTTGCTTATCCTGACGTTGAAACCAATTGACCAACCTCGTTTTAGTTAGATATAAAAGCCCTATTACAAATATGTCCAGATATTTTTTTTCTACCTATTTTAAAATCAAGGGTATTCAGTAGTAGTTCTAGCTACTTTTAAAATCATGGGAAAAAAATTAAAGAATCGATAACAATGTAATTTGTAGTACATTACCAATCTAACCATATGCCATTATTGGTTTTTCCCAAAATATTCGTATAAGGGTAGTTTATATATTTTAATGTCCTACAAATCTGTTATTTTACAATAACCACCCTATTTTGAGATACATTAAATGAAAAATAAAGCCCTAGGGCGCTATGAATATCTATAACGCCCTAGGGCATTATAAAATTATGACACTACCCAAAACAAGCAAATTATGATAGAGTTATTGACAAACAATTTTGATTTTTACTCTCTGTTAAATCAAACCGTTCTGAACATAATAGATGTCAAATTAATAAATCGTAAATATCAAAAAAAAATTCGAATTAAATGACAGACTTGTAGGACATTAAACGTTGAAGGCACCACGGGTGTTATAGGATAATGACGCCCTCGGTCGACGTACATTCCCTCGGGCCGGAGGTCCTCGAGAAGTATACTGCCGACCTCGGTGCGTTATTATCCTTATAACACCCTTGGTACCTTAATAACTATATTTTTAGAGACATTTGTTATAAAGATAATTTTTATTCATTGCATGTTGAGTATTTCTCTTATTTTATGGAACACTTCATTATTGATATATTTATTAATACTAGGTCGCAGGTAATACAAAACCACCTTCCATGCTGAAATAAATATTTTGACAATCGTTAATCCTTTTGTTGTGAAATATAATAAAATAGCTAAGCACAAACTTATGAATATTAAGGATAAGATTTTGAAAAGTGAGAAGGAAATATGGGTTTATTTTCTATTTATTATAAATATTTTAAAAACCAGACATACCTATATACATTTTTATTGTAAATTTCTGTTGTACTCGAATATTGTAGTTTGTCAGTCAAAGTAGTTCCTAATATCATTATTAGAGCATGACATTTAACTACGTACAAAATTTATGATAATAACTGTGTTTGGTTGTATTCCTTAGAACAATGGGAAGTACCTGAAACTGTTTTAAATTTACTTTTATGATTTTTTAAATAAACTGAAAATAAACGTATATTTCCCTCTTCCTCTGCAAAATCTTATCTCTAAACTAAAATATTCCTTACAGAAATATTTATTGTTTTATTAGTAAAATAAAAAAATAATGACCCAACATACTTGCCCAGGGCCACACATATTCAATCCTCTCCCCTCTGAAATGATAATGTTCATTTTTGTGGAGTCATTAAGTAATATATCAGTAAAATGAAAATAATGAATAGAAGAATATTAAAAATTCATCATTTAGTAGAACCAAAGAAAAATTACTATGTTTAATATTCAGTCATGGTTTTCAAATGTAATTGTATCTCATCATAACCAATATTTATTTTGCTATCAATCGTTGTTTACATTACATGATTACTCATTATTATACAAATTAACAATTATTGATTCTAATACTTATTTCCTACCATTTACGCATTGATTTAATTAGCATTATACAATTAATTAATTTTGCACACTTCAATAAATTTGACACATTTATAGCTTTTTCACCACTTATTTGAAATGTGGTAGGGAAAAGTTATATAATTGCGAATCTAAAATTAATTGATGTCATTATATTTAAATCATTTTTAAATAAATTTTCACTTCCTACATATCTTGTTAACTAACAGTGTTAATTAATATAGTTGAATAATACGCAAAACAAAAGAATATCATGTGAAATATTTTTCTATGGGTGACTTTTATAGTAAGAAATATCTTGTTCAGTTTCTATATTATTTTGACTCTGGCGCTTTTACCAGCAAGGTGTGAAACCCACATGTAAATTGAAAAATTTAATATTAGAGTATTGCTGAACTTAGTGTATTTACGATCTTGCGGTTGCTGATTACGACTCGGAAGTCAAAACTTAAAAACTTAAAATGTCGGCCCAATATAGATGAATGGAAGCAAGTGCTTTAAACGGACAAAGAAAATGAGCATCTAGGTAATGCATATATTAACAAAAACCAGTATTTAACTTTACTGGATAATAGTAACAAAATGGCGATATTGGTATTGAAAAAATATGAAGTCATATTGTTCTTATCACTAAGTACTTTGTTTTATATGCTATAGAGGCGACAAACAATTTTAAAAGGTTAGTTAATAATAATCTTTAATTTCGATCCTTTATATGTTTGATGCAAGTGGCGCATTAAAATCATTAAAACAAACTTATGAAAGTTCGGATATTGTCTTTAAACTTCCATATTTCCGAAACTGTTAATTCTACAAAATGAAGAGAAAACTAAATTAATTTAGAGTTTGTAAGCTTATTTTTAGTTTCCACGATTTTTTTGGTAAAACTTCTTTATTGAGATATTTGCAATAAAAACAAAGAATTTTGTTTTTTGTGAAAATATTTCAGTATAGTAAAAGTGGCGACGTATTTATTTAAAAAAATGTGAAGATGAAATATTTCAGTGATATTTCAACTTCTTTGAGCATTTGATTTTGATGCTTAGTATTTTTGGCGTATTTAACATTTAAATCAAATACTTCGTCTTATTTCGGATGCCTAATGTAAACTTTTATATCTCCAAAAATGTACAGAAGTAAAAATAAAATTCAGTCAGGTTTCTTCTTGTACTCCATCGTTTTTTCACTAAATGTGATACTTTTCAAGTCGTTCGACAAAAACCGTTTTGAGATAACTGTTTGCTCAAATTTAAAAAAATAACGATAGGAATGAGAGAAAGAAAAACTTTTTATAAGAAAGAAAGTGCAATATCATATGGCTTATTTCAGAAAGCCAACTTCTTTTAAAAATAAGTATGTATTTTTTACATGTTTCGATAAATACATATTATTTAATAATTATTTATGAAATTTGCAATTTTCTTTAAGTGACCATCTTTTAGGTGTTTAGGAAGAGGAGATTTTTATACACATTTTCATAGATTTAAGTGATATATTTTATATGCCTGCAGAATTGACTTTACGCTAATATTGCTAGGTAAATTCTATTTCATATATAATAGGTACCTATAATATAACTATTCAGTATTGCTAAGGTATCTGAAAAATACACTGAGCAGTGAAATTAGCACAAAAGAAATATCAAAATAATGGTGATAGCCATCTTTTACTCACTTTCTCATTTGAGGAGCAGACTTTCTAAGTGAAGTTTGTCCATTTTTTTATTTTTTGGGGATAGAGGTTTTAAGGACAGATATAGGTTCTTTTTGGTGGTCTCTTCAGATTTTCATTCGTAGACTACCTAAAAGCAGATCTTGAAAATATTTATTTCCTAGCAGGTATAAAATAGGAAATTCAGATTTTTGGGTTTTACTCAAAATAGCTGATTGGATAAACTGCATTTAAAAAGTCTGCTCCTCATTTGAAAACTTATTTATGCTTTTTTTAAATTTTCATATATTTATAACACCCAGTACTTATATGATGCGCTAAAAAAGATTTTGCTTATTTAATAGCGATTCTGTCATAGTCACACCATTCGTATTTGTCTCAATAATGAAAGATTCGAATATTTTCTACGCAGTTGTTGAAAGTAGTTTATTTTGTTATTCTTTATTGAAGTAACCAATGCAATATCCACTTTTCAATAAAAGTGGAACAAAGACATACTTGGTACATTTCTATCGAACAATTACTAACTCTAGAAAGTAGTTTAAACGCGGAATCTATAAATTCTATTTTAAAGCAATGTTCCACAATACAAGCAAATTCAGTTCAGTTAAAGGCACTTTTAACATAGTCGAGACTCGATTCAAGTGCCGCAAAAAATATATACACCATTGTTAATTAATTTAATCAAATACAGTAGTCAAAATACAGCTTCATAATATTTTTTAATGAAATATAAGAGAGATCGAACAGCAACATTTTTTCTCCCTCAGCATAGATCCTATTTTTGTCGAGAGAGCAGGGCAGTCTCGTCTTCTAAATTTTCTGCACCGGAGTTGCCTGCAACTCCCGAGGTATGAAGATGTACATTTAATCTGCAGTATCCTGTTAGTAATCTTACAGAAATACGTGGATTACTCCTGAACATCTACAGTTTGTACTTTCTTAATTTACAGCTGGATGTAACCAAAGCCATTTGATTGTGTCACAGACACATTTTCATTTTCTAAACAGTTACAAACTGCTTAGACTACTCCAATGATTTGCGTGACGTTTGAATGTATAGTTCTTTATCAGGCAACTGTGAATTAAATGCGAGAGCACTATTGCAGGTTCAAGTCATACAGCGACTCTCAGAGCTTTTCCGGGCTAGGATATTCGATTTCTCATTACCCTGACGTCGATCATGGCTTTCACCCAGCGGAGTTAAACACTGTTGTTTTGCAAGCACATTTTAGGTCTTCCTAATTTGCAGAACCAGGTCTAAGTCTGTCCTTAAGATGTTTAGGGCAAGTAAGTCCATCTCTATACGCACCGCTCCCCACTAATGTTTTAATTAGTGATTACCTGCTGCATAATTCCCAGGCGTATTGCCTAGTAAGTATCTCCTAAATAGGCTCCAGCTTTTGATTCATAGTCCATCTTTTAACCATCGGTTTATATTGATAACTCAGATTTGTCATTTCCGGACATGCCCAATTTTACCCCATAGATTTTGCTAAAAATATGTCCTAGGAGAGGTTATTAGTATTATGGCCTCTTCTAGTTTATGTCTCACAACCACTACCTTTACACAACCTTACACTTTTACATGTAATCTTAGAGTCTTCAACACACCTCCTCTATGAATAGGTTCAACGGACAAAACGCCGAGTATAGTTTCCATTGTAGCTCTAGGCATCATCTTCATTGCACCAGTAATACATGACTTTGTCACTCTTTGAACTTTCTCTAGTTGAGATGCTGCTGTTTTCTGTCTTACTCCGGGCCATCAAAGTACAGCTATGTACAGCTCCAGAGAGATGCTGGCTGAAAAACTAGGTCTTATCTCTACTTCCATATATTTCTCCCAAGTCAGAAAGCTATGAAATATTATCCCGGGTACTTGACCTCACTTGTTAATTTGGACATTTTCGTATTTGACAGTTTCTGTTTCTTGGTAAATAGTCTTAGCTCTAATTTCCAGAGGTTAACTCTAAAAGAGCTTATTTGAGAGCTGCTTACTTAAATTCGCAGCAGGTCCTCCAGGTTTCCATTTAGCTGGATGGTAATGTCTCCTGCTTAGCTCATCGAGGCGACCAATACCTACAGTAATACTGATAGGACGTCGCCTTGCAGGCAGCCTCTGGTTTCTATATTCCCCTCATTAATTCGAACTCTTTCTCCATTTATATATATTACTAGATGTTTATACCCCCAGAGACATCCCTTATGTAGGCAACACAGAATTCAATTACCTACTAGAAACACCTGAATGTAGTGAAGAGCCTTCTGGAAACATCTAGAAAGTGATGACATCATGACAGGATATTCTGGATTCCTCATCTTTGGGTATATAAAGGCTTGGAGAAGCTGAGAGTCACAGTTCAGTTTAGATAGTAAGTCAGTAAGATAACAGAAGTAAGCAAAGTGACTCAAGTAGTGAATTATAGTACTCAGTGTTGTATTAGTAAAGTAGTTATTTGTTGTAATTAGTAAGTTAATAAATTAGTGTTTAGTGTTAGCCTGGTGTTATAATTTCCAAATCCACGATACAGAGTGTTTACAAAAGGTGGTGTAAACACGCAACAATATATTATACGAGTGTGTTGGGAACACCAAGCTTTGTGAACACGAAGTTTGTTTTGTCAAAAGCAACATTGACAGATACTACAAAATGCGGTGCTCTTTCCGTAGGCCTCACGGGATGTTAATTTGGATGCAATTTGCATGCAGTTTGAGATATATTATCTCATTTTCCCCCTTTCCAGGATAATTTCTTTACTTTTTAGCCTTGACCATTTATGACTTTTCTATTAATTTTTTGCTTTGGTTCTAACAGTAACAACTTAAAATATCCACAATTGCATCATCAATTCTGCACTATCCTTTTCATGCTTAAAAAATTATTATTTTTATATTACAAAATATACACGGCCCTGTAATGGACATGATGTCAACTACTGGCTAAAATTAAAAGGTAACGCAAGGTTAATTTAGAAACATAGAGCACTAACTCACAAAAAATATAATAGAACTTCAAATAACACAGTTTCTCATTGTACTGTTAGTTGAAATTTGTGACAACTAATAGGAAAATTAAAGCATCTTCCATAAATACCTAACAACCCCCTAAATAACTACATAATACGAAGGAAGTGACTAAACTACAAGAAGAAAGCTTTAGATAAACAATATTTTAGTATACTCGTATAAAAGATATTTAGATTTAAAAATTTAAATATATATTTAGAGGTTTATAATATTTTATATGAAATTTAATATTCAGAAAGACTAAATAAACATCGATAATTTATATTTGTTCCAAAATTACGTATTTTACCTGAAAAAGTTGGTATCTTTTCTTAAACTGGACATTCTTGAAGCATCTGCACTATTATCGAAGTGATATCCCTCCCTATAGCATACAAGTTCATCCGGATTAGGAAGAGTATACGTTGCGGATTCCAACTTCTCCCTTGCTGGAAATGACACGTCAAGGTGTTTCTTGAAGGATTAGTGTAGGTTTCATATAATCATTTATCATGTGAGTGACCTATACAACTACTAAAATGGCTTGAAAGTGTTTTAAAATTATTTTAAAGTCATTTATAATAGTAATAAAAATGTATTTTCCTGGAGATCACAATATTAGTGTTATGGTGTTAATATAATTCCATCACTCAAGTATAGATATAAATGCTAACATAATTTTTTTGCGATAAGTATGTGATAGTCAATAAGTTAAATAAAAAAGGACCGTAAAAACAGCCAAATATACAGCCTAAAAAACACATTGATAAAAATTGTATTTGTTGCTCTATTTAGGCCTTGTTTTTATTAAAGGTAGAACAAAACGTCACATTTTATTTGCAGCTTACTGCGATGTTCGTTGTTGCCTATAATTTAAGAAATCATATTAGGGAATTTAAAAATAAATAAGAAATGCATTCGCAGAAATTAAATAAAATCAAATAATATCAAAAAAAGGCATGAAAAATATATTCGAATGAACGAAAAAGTTTAAAAAATTAGTAGTTTCTCTTCTTATAACGAACGTTATAACTACAACATTTTAAGTATTGGTTCTCGTTTTAAAATGGATATTTGTTTAAAATATTTCTATATACCATTCTCATACTTATCATAGTATTCATGTATGTTGTATAAGCAACAAATTAATCTAAGATTTTAGTTAACTTTTAAAAAATTGCGGCTGGCAGTATGGTCCTTGACCGAACGCCATAAAAAAAAAATTATATACCAGTCAGTTTATTTGCCGTTATATATTAAACATTTTTTAAAAAATATAAAGGTTACAACAAATTGTTTTTGTTAGGAGGTAAATAAATAGCAACCAATCACTAAATATTTCTCGTTAATAATGTAACCAGCTTGTTGGCTATGATATTGATAGTTTTGATAAATATTTTGAACATATTCCTTTATACAAATATCATCGGTTTCATCATATCGTACTAGGTTCTTGTTAGGTCTTGCTCTAAAATCGAAGAATTGCAGACAAGATAAAAAGAAGGTAAACTGGAAACATTTAAAATAAAATAATTTTTGCATAAGAATTTATCAATGTTATCTACGTTAACTTTTAAGTTAGCCACATACAAAATGGACTCGTTTAGCACTTTTTTTTAATTCGTATTTCGAAAGTACACCTTGTAGTTAGCATATGTGCAAAATATTAGGTTTTTTTTTCAACTCCTTCTCCCTCAAAATAAATAATGAAAATAGAGTGCGCGAAAACGCAGTGTGACGTCAAGACACTCTCGAGCGCTCGCCTGCCTCCATATAATTTCATACGGCAAGCACACCAGACGTGCTATGAGAAGTAGACCGCTGGACAGATTTTGTACACCAGATTTCCATTTTGTCCCGATTTCCAATGATTTCCACCAGATTTCCATTGATTTCCAATGATTTCCGATGATTTCCATTGATTTCCACTAATTTCCATTGATTTCCAATGATTTCCAATGATTTCCAATGATTTCCACTGATTTCCGTTGATTTCCAATGATTTCCAATGATTTCCATTTATTTCCAATGGAAACATGCGCATGCGCAGGTATTTAAATTCTGATGCTCTGCGTATAAAACTCAAATTTCGGAGTACAGATCTGTATGAAATTATACGAGAAGTCATACTTAAAATACAAAGCACAATATATACCGATTTTTCGGATAAAAAGTTATTAACAATGACAGCAACAAATGCGGGGTTTTATGCTTTTTCGTCAATATCTTAAAATATAAACGAGATAGGTTAAAAATGTGCCTTTCACTTTTTATAGAGAAAATTATAATTTTTTGTATAACAAAAAACACTCAATTTTAATAATTGCGTAATGTGGTACTGATTCATATTTGCATCAATACTGGTCGTTTCCTGTTAAATGTGTAGTGTAGATCCATTCTATATACTTGAGATATCCAGAATATCAACGATGGTGCTTTGCTTTATTTAACGAATATTCTTTTTCTCAGAACTTGACGATTGCAGCTGCAAGCCGATTGCAACAGCAAGACATATTGTCCGATGATACTGCGCTTTTAAACATCAACTTAAACGAATTAAAAAAAAAAATTCGTACTATCCGGATCGCAAAAATCAAAAAAATTTTCTTTCAAGGTCACTGCGGCGGCAAAAATAATCATCCGATCGAGTTGCTACACAAAATCGCAAAATCGGTCCTAGCGTAAATGTGGGGGGAGTAAGCCCCTAAAAACCAGAAAAAATATGAATAATTTTTTTCTCTTAAACGGCTCTAACGATTCTATTTAAATTTAACACATAAATACTTTCTTGATACCATTGGTTAGTACCAACGGTAGAAAGTATTTATTTTTCATATTGATGAAATGGCATGACCAGTTACTCCAAAAAAATGCAGAGAGAGAAGTTGTGAGGCAGTAGTAAAGAAATTAGTAATTTTTTTTTCTGTAAACCGGCTCTAACGATTTTGATCAAACTTGACACGTGGATACTTCCTCAGTAACAAGATGAGATAGTATAATCAGCTGCTCCAAGAGAATACAGGGAGGGCGATGCTGTGGGGGCAAAATGTAAAGAATTTTAAAAAAAAATCTCTAAAACGGCTCACACAATTTTGATTAAATTTAACGCATAGATACACACTTAGTACCAGTGTGAAACAACATAAAAGTTCTTACAATTAATTATTTTTTATTTATTTGCTTTTATCATGATTAGAGAATATTATTTAGGTATTATGCAAATCACAACTTACACACTTTTTATTTATTATAAAAATACCTACTTTCTGTATATTGTTGCCCTAATCTGGGCACGCTAATATACTAGTCAGGTAAATACTTTAAAACACTCATTATTGGAGAATCAATCAAAACAACTACTCTTCTAGCTAATACTGACGAAGTACTGAATTACATGATAGGATTCTTAGCATTTTAAAGAACAAAAATATATTGAAAATACTTAAATCATTTATTCAAATTTAATCATTCACACTTTTTTATTTAATATGAAATTATCTACTTTCTGTATATTGGTGCCTTAGTCGGGTCACGCTAATATACTACTTAGGAAAACGCTTTAAAACACTCATTATTGGAAGACCAATCAAAACAACTACTCTTCTAGTTAATACTGACGAAGTATTGAATTACATGATAGGATTCCTGGCATTTTAAGGAAAAAAAAATATATTGAAAATAGTTAAATTATTTATTGAAATTCAGTCACTCACAACAATTCTTGAACCATACATTCTATTTCAACTCTAGAGTTGAACCATACATTCTATTTCAACTCTAGAGTTAAAATGCTAAGAATCCTATCAAGTAATTCAATACTTCGTCAGTATTAGCTAGAAGAGTAGTTGTTTTGATTGATTCTCCAATAATGAGTGTTTTAAAGTATTTACCTGACTAGTATATTAGCGTGCCCAGATTAGGGCAACAATATACAGAAAGTAGGTATTTTTATAATAAATAAAAAGTGTGTAAGTTGTGATTTGCATAATACCTAAATAATATTCTCTAACATAAAAGTTCCTCTTAGAAAATGTAGGAAGGAAGGTTGCGGAGGCAAGGGTCAACAATTTTGATTAAATTTGGCACTTGAATACTCCCTCAGTACCAGTGTACGATAGTATAAACTAGTTGCTCTTAAAAAGTGCAAGCAGGAAGGCTGTGGAGGGTAAGGTTCAAAGATTTTTAAAAAAAAATCTCTAAAACTGCCCTTACTCCTAAATGGGAAAGTTTGTCCGAGTTGTGTTGGACCGATTTTTGGTAGAGAATTAAATTCTCTAACAAAATGGTCATAAAAAACGGTACAGTTTTGATAATTGAGCTTGCACCGACGTAAAAGTCTCAAAAATGGGGTTCCTAGGCACTTGCTTTTCATCACTTTTTAAAAATCTGAAAAAGGATCCATGAAATTGTTTCAGATAATACCTAAGTCCTGAAATCCGCAAAAAAATATGACAATACAAAGAAGTTTATTTGTGTAGTAACAACTGCTTAAACAGAAAATAAGACTGAAAAAACTGCTGTGCTATGAAAAGTGTTTTTTAGAATCCATAGATGATCTGTGATTTTATTCAGACTTACAATCACATTTTAAACGAACGAGAAAAGTCGTAAGGTTTTTATCAAAAAATAACAAAAAGTAAGCGTCCTTTAATAAATTCTGATAAAATGTGGGATTCCCTGAATACTGAATAAAATCCTATAATTTAAATAAGTTCTCTGTAAACCCGGCTCTAGCATTACGTAAGAAAGGCTAATTTGTAAGAAATTTAGGTGATTGTAACGTGAAATTATTTATTTCAGAGTTTTCACTAAACATTAAACTGGACATTATAAGAGCCACACATTTATTATATTATACACGTAATTTGGATGACAAAGAATAAGTTTATCGCCCTTTACCGCGATACAATTCGCATTTGCTTCCACAATAGAAAACCTGTCGCTGAAAATTCGTTATGAGCGCATGCGCAGTGCAATTGTTTTCAAATTTATTTCCATTGATTTCCAGTGATTTCCAATTGAATTCCAATGATTTCCGTTGATTTTCGTTGATTTCCATTGATTTCCAATGATTTCCAGTGATTTCCATTAATTTCCAGTGATTTCCATTGATTTCCGCTGATTACCACTTGCGTGTACACCAGATTTCCACAGCGGTCTACCCCTCGACGTACTATAACCGCATGCGGATAACTCATAAAACCAGTCGAGCGGATGCCGTGACGTCATTGGCGCCGTCGGACGTTTCAAATATGCTACGAATTGGAAATCAACTATTACAGTTAATATTAACGCTAGCGGACTAACTCTTTCACTATATACTTTCGGAAAATGCATAAATAAATTGTAAATTAAATATCACTAAATGAGCCCCCATTCAGTCACTGTTTTCATATACCCCTTTTACATCAAAAATATTAGTTAGAATTGAAAGTATCAGATATTATATCTTTTAGTTAAAATTTTCATTTTGACTCACTGAAGCAGTAAAAAGTTTACAGAGAACTTCTTTAAATTATAGGTACTTACTATACTATCTATATATGTAGGTATATGTAAAGTAATAAAAAAAGATTATTGATTTTGAACCTATTTATTTAAAGGAACTTTTAGTTTAGATTATTAAAACATAACAGGCAAAAATAATAACTCTTATAGTTTTTCAATATATAATTTTGAAAGTTTGTCATGACAGCTACTAAAGATAATATAATCAGTATGCATACAATATATCGATGATTTAGAGCACAGATATAGTATGTCCACTTTTTTGCAAATTTGAGGATATTATATTTTATGAACCACCCTGGTCCTCTCTAAGCCCTGCACAAATATAGTAAGTTCCAGTAAAGCGGGAAATAGTGTAGAGACTATTTCGAAATATTACATGTCCTTGATAGGCACGCTATTATTGTGCACAGATGTAGTATATAATATTTTTTGCTATATTTTAAAAATTATAAAGCATACATATTGCATATCCGGACATAACTTACTAATTTCCAATGAAATATTTTACTTACAGTGCACACACATGGTATATCTAGACATACAATATTTCTGCATTAAATAATTAAAATAGTCGTTGTAAGTCCACACATACAATATCTGTGCTATGTTAGAGAGCTCTAGGCATGAAAATAAATAGTTTGGGGTGGGACATACAATAATAAAGTTGAGGATCTAGTTCCATGGCCGACACCTAGCGATGATGAGGATGGATGTTAAAATTATACTTAATAATAATAAGAATTTTTCTATTTTATGTTCTGATTTTTGTACTGTCAGTAAAGTGTACTTATATACTGTCTTTTAATATTATACCTTTAATATCGATAAAACTGATCTATTACACAGCCCCACAAAAAAAGTGGTCTATCCGGCGGACCAGAGCAGTGTATCCGTATGTATTTGGACCCGCTGAAACCGAATCCGAAGTCAGAATTGTCAGATTGGCTCGTTGTTCACCCCCCAACCCCAAAAAACACCCCTCCAAAAAAATGGTCTGTCCGGCGGTCGAGACCAGTATATTCTTATGTATTTGGACACGCTAAAACCGAATCCGAAGTCAAAATTTTTAGCTCGTTTTTCACCCCCAACCCCAAAAAACACCCCCAAAACAAAAACAAAGTGGTCTGTCCGGCAGACTATACAAGTGTATCCATATGTATTTTGACCCGCTGAATCCGGATTCAAAGTTAGAATTGACAGATTGGCTCGTTTTTCACTCCTAACCCCGAAAAACACACCCCCCAAAAAAATGATTTGTCTGACGGACCAGACCAGTGTATTCATATGTATTTGGACCTGCTGAAACCGAATCCGATGTCAGAATTGTCAGACTGGCTCTTTTTTCACCCCCAATCCCAAAAAACACCCCCAAAACAAAAACAAAGTGGTCTGTCCGGCGGACTTTACCAGTGTATCCTTACCAAATACATAAGGATACACTGGTATGGTCCGCCGAGCAGACCATTTTGTGGAGGGGGTGTTTTTTGGGGGTTGGGGGCGAACACGAGCCAATCTAACAATTCTAACTTCAGATTCGGTTTCAGCGGTCCAAATAATAATAATAATAATAATAATAATAATTTATTCATCGCTCAACATAATACAAAAAATGCATCAGTTATTGGACTAGTCAAACTTAAAACTAATGTAAACCATCGTATAACATACAACATTCTAAAACACATACAATCATTTAAAATTTAAAAACTCTTCATAGCTATAAAAGGAGTTGTTTAAAAGGAAATCGTATAACCTTGATTTAAAATTATTAAAATTGTCGCTAGTGCCATAACGATTTACAAATTTATTGTAACAGTTTATACCTCTATAAATGTGACAATGCTGACCAACAGAGAGCCTAGAAAATGGTTGATGTAAATTATCTTTGGTTCGTGTATCATAGGAATGTATGGAGCTATTTTTTACCAAAGATTTTTTCTTTATATTTATTATCAGTAGAAAGATATATAATGATGGGAGGCTCAGGATGCCATACCTCTTAAAAAGATCCCTACATGAAGTGAGGGGATGAACACCTGCTATTACCCTCAATATGCGTTTTTGTGCAACAAACGCCTTATTTATGTGTGCCGAGCTTCCCCAAAATATTAAACCGTAGGATATAATGGATTCTGCTAAGCCAAAATATACTGATCTAAGTACATCCAAGCTTACAGTACCTCTTAGTTGTCGAATTAAGAAACATATGCTACTTAATTTACTAGATATTTTTTCTACATGAAATTCCCATGTCATCTTAGTATCAAACGTTACACCTAAAAAATTTGCAGTATGTACCTGTTCAATTGAGATATTATTTAATCTGACTAAGAAACTGCAATCTCGGATAGAATTTTTCGGAAGAAATGTCATAAACTTAGATTTATTGATATTTATGGATAGTCCATTGTTTGAGCAGTACTCTAGAAATTCATGAGTAGATTTATTAGCTTTTGATACTACTTCTTTCATATTATTTTCATGTATGCCAAAATTTGTGTCATCGGCATATATTATTTGCGTATCAGCTGTAGGACAGTTTAAGGATATATCGTTTAAAAATACCAAAAATAATACGGGCCCCAATATGGTACCCTGTGGAACTCCAACTGATACATTACATGGCTCAGATTTATAACTGTTTATAGTAACTATTTGGCTTCTGTTGTTTAAGTAGGATGCTATCCAGGTGTTTGAAATACCGCGAACACCCGCAGTCGAGAGCTTTTCAAGCAGCAGATCGTGATCAACTGAGTCGAATGCACGGCTCAAATCAAAGTATAAAGCTATATTTAAATTCCCTTTATTCAGCGACTCGTAAATAAAATCTGAGAATTCAGCTATGGTAGTTGAAGTAGACTTCTGTTTACGAAAACCATGTTGGGATATGTTTAAAATATTATTAGTCTCCAGGAACGGAGTTAATCTATTATAAAATGCAAGTTCGAATATTTTTGCTAATTGGCTCTGTACACATATATTTCTGTAATTAGCATACTCCTTTGGCGACCCTTTGTTTTTGTATACTGGGATGGATTTTGATAATTTCAACGCACTAGGATATTGCCCATTTGAAAAGGACTCGTTTATTAGATACGCTATAGGTTCACTTAGAACTGCACTTGCTGTTTTTAATATTTTGCCATTTAGTTCATCGACACAATATATAAGGATATACCAGTATGGTCCGCCGGACAGACCACTTTTTTTGTTTTGGGGGTGTCTTTTAGAGTTAGGTGTGAAATACGAGCAAATCTGACAATTCTGACTTCGGATTCGGATTCAGTGGGTCCAAATACATACGGATACATTAGTCTGGTCAGCCGGACAGACCACTTTTTTTTTGTGGGGTTGTGTTATTAATAATGTCATCACAAACAATTAAGTGTATAGGACAGTATGTCCAGTTATTGAAAACGTATTCGTTGCATGTCCATACATTTCATTATTAAATGCTAATTTCTCGTGTAATTAGTTTCACCACTAACTTTTCATTAGGTCTCAAACAATCTAAACATTTGCAGCTATATTTTAAGTTTGATTATTATTTTCTAATCGAACACAATTTTCTTTTTAAGTAAGGAGAAAATGCTCTCCTGAACAATTAATAAAAGGACATACCATATGTGTGCTCTAAACCATCGATATAAACCTACAATCTAGTAGTATTACACGATGTATTTTTTGTCAATCTAATGCATAATATCATTTAATCTTCTTTGATGTTGCATAAGCCTACAGGCGCCATAACGCACATTTCGCAAAGTATTTGCAGGCAGCCTCTTGTGAAAAACAACAAGGTTACCTTGATGTGGGTGCCAGGGCATGAGGGAATAGAAGGCAACGAATTGGCTGTTGGCCTCGCAAGAAAAGGGGCTGAAGCCCCATTTTTTGGACCCGAACCGTTCTGTGGCTTATCTAAGGGACACATAACGGAGGAGGTCCTGCAATGGGAAAAGGAACAAAAGAAGTCCTACTGGAGGAATACTCCAGGCCAAAGACAAGCGAAAAGCTTTATAACTTATTCAACAAAGAATGCCACAAGGCTTCTCGAACTCGAAAAGTTTTTTTTTTTCTCCAAAACTATGGGCTTTAGACATGTTATATAAGGTTTCTTTATTTGTCTAGTTGTTCCCCAGTTGTTTTTAGTATTTATGTTAAATTTCTTTAAATTTTTAATATTTATATACAGTGTGGCCCATTTCAAGTGGAAACACCTTTGTAACTCAGTTATTGGTCATCCAATTTCAACCAAATTTGGATCGATATCAAAGATATTTAATATTTCTTTTTCAGTAAAACAAAACTTATTTCAGTCAGTGGCGTGCATTTCTATTAAGAAAAAATTGGTAGATTTTTCGAGAAATCATATTAGGCATTTTTTTTTGTTGAAAAACTAATGCAATATTATTGATCAGCATTATTATTATGATAATAATTATTATTATAGATGCGTAATTAAATTTTGGCAAAAAAGTACATTCTATTCCTGTATAGAATAACAATAATATAATCATTTTTTTATGTAATTTTTCATAAAATGGCTCATAATCTAAAAAAATGCGCAAAGGTCTATATGTATATTTCTTTCGCGCCCTATAGCGGCGAAACTAAAAAAAAAGTAGACAAAATTTATAGAAAATTTTAGGCTCTACAACTTTGCTCTCATGATATTTTTCACCAAAATCTCTACCAAAATGCACAGTTTTTCCTCAAAATAGATAAAAAGGCGAAAAAACGCTAAAATTCATATATATGTATATATTTCTCAAAAATCACCCTTTTTTAGAACTGCGGGGGGTGAAAATCATGTTTAGACAACCCAAATACTTCACTTTTTACAAGTCTCATAACTGTGGGAATATTTTCCATAAAACAGCGATTTTTTGACTAATTTGAAGGGACTAAATAAGTGATAGGTAAAGTGGGGCAAGTGCACACCGATTTTTGGACAGTTGACATTTGTTGACAATTGTGGGATTTATGATTTAGTTTTCAAATTGTGAGTATTTCTTTGTTGGTACATTGGGCGAACAAATCTATAAATAAATAAACCCTAATCAACGGCTAACGCACTACAACCACACTTTAAAAAAAATGACAGGAGGGCGCACTTATCCCGAATTTCGGGGTTAAAGAATCATGAAATCTACTGAAATTGTTAGGAGGCAAGATCGTTTTAATTACAATTTTTTACTATTTTTTTCACTTTGCAGATTTAAAATTAATTGATTTGATCAAAACTTACAAACTCTATTGTACGAGGAACCGAGGGAAAAGTTCAGAACATTAAAAAAATATATTTCATTAAACATTCTCAATAAACTGGAAATATTATATTTATATTTCAAATAACAGAAACATAAAGTCCATAATACATTCTCATGTGATTAAGTAAGGTTAATGTTAAATTTATGGAAGTCAAAGTCGAAAGTCCAAGCATCTCCAGGACGATTTAATTTTGGATCAGGCAAAACCTTAATAGTATCTATGTTAGTTATATTATCTACATCTTCCAATTCTGGCCAAAAAAATTTGCCGTGGTTACGTTTTGTGAATTTTACAGTCCATTCATCGTTACTAATTTTGTTGGTAACCTGAAAATGACAAAAGTCAGTAAGACATTGATACTTAAATAGTTAAATGAAGCAATACCTGTCCTACACAATGTCGTGTTGTTTTCTTGGTGCTATATTTGACAATTATCCATTTGTCTATGTATGTTCCTGTGCTTGATTGTTCTTGATTCTCATCTTCTGAAACTTCATTAAGATCGCTTTCAACGTCCATGTCATCGTCAGTGTCAACGTAAGGAGGTTCTTCTTCATCACTTGATGAAATAGCCGGTGGCGTCATGGTTTTCTTAGTCTCTCTTGGTTTTTTTGAAGTTCTCTTTTTCTTTGAATCTTTCATCATCTTATTCAAAGCTTTTTCCTTCTTCTTTGAAGCTTTCTCTTTCTCTATTTCTTACATTCTGGCCACAGCTTCCGGTGACGTAATAACTTCACCACCAGGAGCAATTCTTGTTTTTTTTTTAGCTAGGGGTTGTTTTGTTTGCCTAATTGTCTGCAGAAGATCTTCAAAGGATACTTGCAGAGAGTAAGAAGTTGATGGAACAGGATTAGGTGGTTATTCATTTAAATCTTCTAGCAGTTGTCCAGCTTGTGCATTTGGATGCCTATAATAGAGAGGAGGTTGTTGTTCATTTAAAACAACTAATAGTTGTTCACCGTCTGCATTTGGCTGCATATGTTCGAGGGCAACTGGCTGTTCATTTAAATTGTCTAACAGCTGCTCACCTTCTGCATTTGGTTGGCCATGATCGTAAAAAGGTGGTTGCGGGTTGATGACTGCCTTCTGCTGTTTCCAACATAATAACGCAGAAGGTTCGAATTTATCTTCTGGAATTACTTCATCATTGAAAGGTACCATACCTGCTTTCTTAAAGCCACTAATAATTGCATCAATCTTCAAATCTCTGCAAGTTTCTGCCACCATAGTAGAAAACTGCACCTTTGGAACTTTATACCTCGCATTCTTACGTTGCCAGGATACCAATTTAGCATCCCACATATCCTTTAGAGGCTTAAATACTGCCAAGTCAAGTGGCTGTAACAAATGGCTTGTATGCGGGGGCAGTTTTAAGATGGTAATTTGTTCCCTGACTGCAAGTTCTATGATATTGGTAGTCACATGAGTGCTATGGCCACCATAGATTATTAGAACTGGACGACTGTCACCAAGAGCAGAAATCAAACTTTTTTCAAAGTAGTTACGGAATATGTCTGACTCCATCCAGCCATTGGAGGAGGCAGCATAGACTTTCTTGGAAATATTTCTGTTTTAGGAAGCCACTCATTTCAGATATTTTTGGATTTAAATATTTTCAGCGGTGGACAGTGGCGGCTGGTAAAATTTCAATAATTTTTTTCTCGTCTGTGGCGCATGGGACCCATATAAAATATGGGAACTAACATCTAGAGAAGCACTCCTCTAACGACCTCTAAAAAATTTTGAAAAAGCATTTGCGAAAATTTTTTTTTAAATTCGGTTGCCCCTCCTAGGTCTAGGGACTCCTGCTTAAAATTATTTTTTTGCCATGTACATTTTACTTTTCATGAAAATACAACAATAGGTTTTGGAGTTTATGAAAATATTTTCATTAACTGAAATACAATGAACTGAAATTTTGTAATTTACAATTTATCAAATTATAAAATTTCAATTCGTTGTATCTACTATATATCAATAAAAATTATTTTGAAAGTGATTTTTTATTTTTAAATAAATTTAATATAATAAAAAAACAAATAGCATAGATTTGAAATGGATATCAATGAATTCAGAAAAAAATCTATAATTTATTGAACACTATGAGCCACCACCTTCCCAATTGAAAAAAAAGTTTTAGATAACAAAGTGAATTGTTCAATTTTGGAGGCTTCGTAAATAGTTATTAATCGAATTAAAGGAAATATTATATTTTTCCCTTGTGTTTTACCTGCCGTAGAACAACATTTGGTATTTCAAAGCACTCTAGAAGAATGTCTTAACACGCTTAAAAAAAACTGAACATCGACTTAAAAATTCGCGAAAATCTCATGGTATACTCAGAATGTTGTCTTGAATACAAATATGTAAATATATACAGGTTGTGCCATTTAAAAATTTTTCTGAAGTGACTACTCCGAAAATTTGACAATTTTCAAACATTTGACATTTTTCTGAAAGGTGACATTTTTCTGAAAGGTGACATTTCTTCGAAAATTTGACGTTTTTCGAAAATTTGACGTTTTTCGAAAATTTGACATTTTCCTGAAAATTTGACATTTTCCTGAATTTTTGACATTTTTCTGAAGTGGCATTTCTCTGAAAATTTGACATTTTTTCGAAAATTTGACATTTTTCTGAAGTGACATTACTCCGAAAATTTGACAATTTTCAAACATTTGGCATTTTTCTGAAAGGTGACATTTCTTCGAAAATTTGACGTTTTTTCGAAAATTTGACAATTTTCTGAAGTGACATTTTTCTGAAAATTTGACATTTTTCTGAAAAGTGACATTTCTTTGAAAATTTGACGTTTTTTCGAAAATTTGACGTTTTTTCGAAAATTTGACATTTTCCTGAATTTTTGACATTTTTCTGAAAAGTGACATTTCTCTGAAAATTTGACATTTTTTCGAAAATTTGACAATTTTCTGAAGTGACTACTCCGAAAATTTGACAATTTTCAAACATTTGGCATTTTTCTGAAAGGTGACATTTCTTCGAAAATTTGACGTTTTTTCGAAAATTTGACATTTTTCTGAAAAGTGACATTTTTCTGAAAATTTGACATTTTTTCGAAAATTTGACATTTTTCTGAAGTGACATTACCCTGAAAATTTGACAATTTTCAAACAATTGACATTTTTCTGAAAGGGGACAATTCTTCGAAAATTTGACGTTTTTTCGAAAATTTGACATTTTTCTGAAAAGTGGCATTTCCCTGAAAATTTAACATTTTTTCGAAAATTTGACATTTTTCTGAAAAGTGACATTTCTCCTCGCATTTCTCCGAAAATTTGACGTTTTCCTGAAAATTTGACATTTTCTTAAAATTTTATATTTCTTGGAAATTAAAAAAAAAAAAATTCGTGACTCGTCTTGTAGAAATATTTTTTTGATATCATCATCAGTTCGCCTGTTATAAGAATTTTATGCTTTTACGACGTCATCAGAACGTAGGTGTATTTTTAATTCACTCGTATTCCATCCATCTACAATATTTCCACCTACGTTTCAAACTTTAATTTGATGTTTCCAGTTAAGTCGATATCTGCACCAGTTTCTAAGAATTTTTCTTATTTGTGACGTCATGTGACGTAGGTGTATTATTAATTCACTCGTAATCCGTCCGTCTACAATATTTATATCTACGTTTCAAATTTCAGTTTGATATCTTCAACCGTTCCTGAGTTATCAGCCGAAATCACTGAGCACTCCTGTCATTATTAGAATATCACGCTGTACATTGCACTGCTTTGAGGACAAAACAAGTGAAATTTTTGTTTTTTAATTTTTTTCACGGAAACCAAATCGAAAAAGTACAAGAGTGATATATCGTTGAAATCGGAATTTTTACTGCTTTTCAATGGTTCAATTACAAATTGTAAGTAATCATAAAATTAACAACTTGTTGTGCCAAAACGGCACTAAACGTAATCCGATGTCAACCAAAACCTTTTCAGATCTTCTGGAGCACTAAAGAAACCCTCATGCAAAGTTTCATCCAAATCCGTTTAGTAGCTTCGCCGCTATCGTGCTAACATACATACACACACACACATACACACACACAGACATTTTTCAAAAACAATTTTTTTGGGTTCCTGGGACCTCAAAACTTAAAGATTTGATGTTATCTCAATTTTCGATTTTGTAACCTCCCACAATTTTATTGTGGGGAGGTTAATATAATTATGTTAATAATATTTTTTTTATATTTTATAAATTAGTTTTAATTAATTTAAAGGTAAATTTTATAAATATTCAATTATAATACATATTTATGAAATCTTTGAACCTAATAAAATTAATTATGTCATTAAGAAAATTTTTTATAAAAACGCTGCCCAAGGAATCACTACTTCCACATTCAGATGTTCTATCCAAGTCTCTCACAACGAAAAAATTTGTATGTGGGAATAATTGTTTATGGAACTTTAATAATATAATATTTGAAATCCTCTACCCCAAAAAACCATAAAACGATACCTCACATTGGTAGGGGAGTGGGAGTGGTGATAGAGGGTAATGGGGGGTGGATGAAGTAAAAAATATTTTGAGGTTTTTGGTTCTTGTACACAGTACACACACTAAATCACAATCTTTTCCCATCCCCTTTAATAATGGGGTGGGGGTGGTAATGGGGGTGACTAATGCTAAAAATTTTTTGAGCCCTTAGCTTCTCTTGTATATACTAAATACCATTTTTATGGACTCTTACCTGCTTCATTTACCTATTTGTCCCCATTTACCCTAATTTACCCCCCAACTCTTCGACGGAACAAGATGAAAATATAATCTAGTTCCAGATCTCGTTAAGATACATACGTGTACCAAATTTCAAGTCAATATCTTAAGCGGCTCCAGAGTAAACGTGAGCACAAAAAAAGTTACAGATAGACCGACAGACAGACCGACAGAAGACTGACAGACAGACCGACAGACAGACAGAAATTTTTTTTCACTCAAACTTAAAATCTCGACGTTTCATGACATTCTAAGCCCATTTGAACAATAAAAATTTTTTAAAATTTATTTGTCGTTACTATACTTCCACTGGACGTGGAAGTAAATCGAAAAAAGCAACTTTGGAAGAAATCTGGGAATATCAAAGAAACCCAAGAAAATCCCAGGAAATCCGAGGAAATCTGGAGGAAATCCGAGGAAGTCCCAGGAAATCTTAGGAAATCTGAAGGAACTCCGAGGAAGTCTCAGGAAATCCGAGGAAATCCCAGGAAGTCTGGAGGTAGTCCGAGGAAATCTGTGTAATCTTCGTCAAAGAGGAAATCTGGTGTATACAATTTTGGGCGCGGTTGACCTCCCGGTATAGAGTGTATAATTGTATATTTAGTGTATATACAAAAACCAAAAAAGGCCTCAATTTTTTTTGTTTCATCCACCCCCACTACCGCCGCCTCACCCCCTCTACCGATGTGGCATATCGTTTTATGGGAATTTGGGGTAGACGTTTTCAAATATTACATTATTAAAGTTCCATAAACAATTATTTCCGTTTTGAAAACTTGGATACAAAATTTGGAGATGGAAGTAGTGATTCCTTAGGCAGCGGTTTTTTACTTCTAGTATGGCCTAGCGCGGGTATTTTAATTTAAGATTATCAAAGTAATGTTAAGACTTTCTGTTCTCTTTGGTCCAATATTCTATATGTTCAGATTTTCATAATCCCTAGCATAAGGCAAATATAATGATTTTGTGTAATTACTCATTCCAAACAACCTCTTTAGCCATGCATTATCTAATTACAATCTCCTGATTCGCTAATGTCTACCATCTTTGATTTTTTCATCTATTATTTCCTAGCACCTTTTGGTCTATTTTTGTTATTTTTTTCTAAATTGGTTCTTCCCAATACTTTTATAAAGTCTAAACGTATAATCGTTTAGTACTAATTACAAATTAACCAGGGGCGAGCACAGGTCCATTTTAAATATACCCGTATTTCGATACGAAAAGTTAGTCGCAATTAGTACTAAGAAGATTGGACGGGACAGCGACCTCGTCCGGCATTCTAGCGTCTCATATACGCAGAAGATATACAATATTAGGCGAGGATTACCTAGTGGAAATCTTACCATCTTTCGGAGAGGATGTAAGGCAGTCGGTCCATGCGGTCCCTGGTGAATTAAGTGAAACCTCTATGAGTATTATATTTAAATTCAAAATTATAACTCTAAGGAATATTACAAGAAATAACTATATCCATACATACGTATACCAGCCTTCACTCGTGAACTTTTTTCGATATTTCAGTTTATAGTGTTATGAAACAAATTTATAACCAATAAATATTTTTCTGGGATCATAATTATTATTATATAACATTTTTGTTCAGTTTCATACGCATGTTTGATTAAATCAAATGGGTGTAATAATTAACTGTGTGAAAATATACCGTTCATGAGTATATACATTAATAAATTTCGATTACTGTAATATCATTTAAAAATAGCAAATAGTGAGATAAAATTGTTAATAAATTTATTTTATTATGATATGATATAATTTTTAAATGTTATCCACTGCAAAAAAGCACTGCACATCGGCACATGCAGGTTTGAATATTTAATGGATCTATTAATTTCATGAAAACTGAATGCTTTGCATTTTTATTTATCTGGTTGTAAAAATACGTTTATACTGATATAACAGAAGTTTAGTACGTGACAAATCCGAAAAAAATCGTTCAGAGTTGTCATAAACAAGCCCAAAATATTATTGGGACAAACACACACTCAAATCGGGAGCACATATAGAACGTGAATCGGAAAATTCACATATTGGATTATCCCCTAGTTTCAGATTTGATTTTGAGAAGACATTGTCTCAGCATCTGTATTTGAAACACTTGATCTTGAGAAGATTTTGAAATTTATTGCGACCTAGACGGAACATCTCTTATATAGAAAAAGGTACCGTGAAATTGTGTCGTATGGATTTACATCCTTTATATTGCATATACATCGTTTTATTAAAAACAAAAATGTTATATATTTCAAACGTATACGTTTCAAATCTTATTGAGGCCAATGTTTTTGTCGAACAGTCAAGTATATCAGAACATCAAGATTTTATTTTATAACTTGAAATTGCTCGAATAGTTTACGTTCTAAGTTATATAAGATTAAATTTTCAGACTTTTATTAAGATGCGAGATATTACAAACTTCAAAGGTTCTTTCACGAAAATATTTTTTTACCTTAATTTTACATGATGTACAAATAGATACCAATAATTATCAATTGTGACATATATTTTTACTCACTTACCGGCTGCCAGATTTCTATGAAATATCACCACATATAAAAGTATCTTTTAAACTTAACTTTATATGAACTAATTGAGAGCAGCAATTATAAATTATTGGAGTTAGTGCAGTCTACTTTCACCAAAGCAGAGTTCTCTTCATGCAGTTGGTGGATAATAAAGACATCTGGTCTGTATTATTGGATGTCCCATTCTTCAACAATACAGCCTATAATTTGTCCCATTTCACATTGTCAAAGACCTTGCGCTAGTAGCTAATAATAATTGTTTATGTTCAATGGGAAAAAATTATTTGATACAATTGAATTTTTTATTAAATTGTCAATCGCAGTAGTGGTCCGTGGACATAGCATTTGTTGTCGATATACGAATATATAAGAGAATAATGTTAATCTATCGATATCTAGTAGTAGCTGTCAAACAAACAAACACTTTTCGCACTAGCCCCAAAAATAATTACCTTCGGTATTAGCCTGGGAAAAGACAACCCGAAAGCAATTCACCTAAAATGATTCACTGAAAGTCAGTTCACCGAATGGACACACCGAAAAACAATTTACCGATTCAAAATACATCGAATGACCAATTTATCGAAAAAGACTAGAAAATGTAACAGTTTTTTTGTCTTCATGGCTTTATCACTAATTAGCATAGTAGCGATTACGTTATTTTTTAGACAAAGTAGGTATTGTAGAATTTGTGAAAAAATAAACTTGGACATGTGATTCAATATCCAATTTAAGAATATTTTATTTAAAACCTAACTCATGCAAATCTCATACAATCCATTTTTATATGCGTAATTAAGTTTGTAAGTACATAAATAATCATATTTTACATCTAAAAGGAATTGTGAGTAATTCCTCGTAAATAATCCAAGATATTAATTGGATCAAATGCTTGCACCAATCGTTTGAGCCGCTCATTTAAGTCTTTTTATTTTTTCTTTTGGTGACGCCCTTCTTCTCCGGCAATAATTTGTTCAATTATCAATTCATTTATATCTTGTTCTCTTTTTATACCTTCGATAAACTTCCAAATGGTGGGAAAACTGTACGATATTTGCGCTTCGTAACATCGATGCCAGCCTTCTACTGAATTATTCGTTTTTGGCGGCGTGTCGGTCAAAACACTTTCGTAGCAGTTCCGCATTTCTATGCCGAATGGCGGAGGCTTACGTCAATTATTCCTAGCGGGCCATCCTATCCGCATATAATCAACAATACTTTGCACTTCGGGAGGAAAAAATTCGATCTCCAAAAGTTCGTCGAAGGCTTGGACTACGTGGATCTTAGAGACAAACGCCAGAACTGACAAACGTTTTATCCTCAAAGCAAAATCAGCGTCTTGATCATACCGTTGCTTGAAACCGCTGCGTTAAATCTGCCGGTATATGCACTGCGCCAAATGGAAGAAACAACCGCATATTACGCTGCCGGGAAATTGATCACTTATCGCATTCATCATTGCTACTTCGTAATCAATCAAAATTGATTCAAGGACCATTGAAGTATGGAGCAGTTTAAGTTAATTCAGAAGTAATTTCAGTCTTATTAGGCAGCAAAATATATAGCAGTAGAATAGCTATATTTTGCTTCAAGTCATGAACGCTGTATATCTGATGAAACAACGAAAGAACGGTTTTGAATGTTCCATCCATATATCAGTCCTTGGATGTGGACAAGGGTTTCAAATTGTTGCTCGTGCCAAATATTATCAAAATTCTATCGTCTTCGTTGCCAGAGTCATATAACAAAAAGTTTTCAGCCTTAGACATTGTTGTGTATTTTGTAGGGAAATCCAGATCACGTCTACATTGCGGTTGGGCTGGAGCACTGCATGCTGCTTCTCTGGATCGTCTAATTGTTCTTTTAACCGTTGATAATTTCGGAAATGTACCGCACGCCGCTTGACTGAGGTTCGTAGCCATTTCAGAGATTATCACGCGAGGTGCTTGCTCAGTTTCTAAGGCAGCATCTTTGACTTTGTTTATCGCTGTCGGTTCCTCAACCCTTGCTGCGTTTGCACTATGATTATGATCGCTGATTTTCTTGATCACTGTATTGTCTTCGGTGATGACCCGAACGCGACACTTGATTTTATGGTAATGTTCCCACTTCCAATATATTCGTCTGTCCGCTACTTTATCCTTTACAAACAGATACCCGTTGCGATTCAATAAGTAGTGAGGCTGGATGAAGTAAAACAATTTTTTGAGGTCTTTGGTTCTTGTACAGATACTAAATCACAATTTTATTTTTTTCACCCCCTTCAATAATGAGGGGGGTGGATGGGGGTGGCTAATGTCAACAAATTTTTTTGAGACATAAGCTTCTATTATATATACTAAATAAAAATTTTATGGACTCTTACTGGCTCGATTTACTTGTTTACCTCCGATTTACCCTCCAACCCTTCAAAGGAATAAGATCGATATCTCTATATTTTATTGTTATCGCTGCACCTCTGAATAAATTATCATTTAAAACATGCACATTTACTGACTCGCCTTTACAACGCTTGAAATTGACCAGATACGGGAAAATACAGCTTTCAGTGGAAAAAGATGATCCACAAATATTTATTTTCGGAGAGGTTGCAGAAAAAACTAATAATATAGGCGTCCTCTTAGAGCTGGCTTAGGAAGAATTTCCCGACGCATGTGTACAGGAAATTATTTTATTATTTTTGTGTGTAGATTCAGCCTCAAAAGAGTAGAACGGATATTTAATAACACAGCAAGTAAATAGAACAAACTTCGCTCTACAACCAAAAACAACTTATAGTAAAAAAAAATGAGTAGATATAAATACTTACGTCAGTCAATTTCTGTATTCTCTTAATGGAGACTCTTGCTTCAGTCATGCCATTTAAAACCCAAGACCCATTCAAAGGGTTAATGGGCATATTTAGCAGTGCTGTACCAGTAAATACTGTCGTTGCTGATAATGTATTGCCTAACATGACGTACGTCCCGAAAGTAAGACTGGAAATTACAACTGGGGTAGTTGCCCAAAAATACACACATAGAGCATCTAGGTATTTTCACCCTTTCAAATATTTTAGCTCCTGATCCGTTAATTCTACAAAAAAAAATGGACATAATAAAGTATAATTGAATACGTACCGCTGTCAAAAAATCTTGTGCCAACGACTCGGGAAGGTATGAGGGAAAGGATTCGTCAGTGTTTCAATCGCATAAATTTTGATATATTATAAAATGTAATGCGTTCATTTATCAAGAGACTTCAGTGTTGCGTGGGACAAATGATGGACATTTTGAGCAATTGTTAGGGTACTTTCAATATTGTGAGAAAGTTTATTTCTCAAAAACCGTTCATAATTATTAAAAGAAAGTGTATGATATCAAAATGTGAGAAATTGTATGTGTTATTGGTCCATGTAAAAAAACATAGGCATTCCATTTAAAAAAATTGAAGAAAATGTAAAACAAAAGACCAAAGCCATACTAGATTTTAATGCTAAAATAAAGAGGCATCTTAAATTACGCAAAAATTATTTGAAATAATCATATCTCAAAAACCGTTTGAAATAAAAATTAAGTGTATAATGTTATAATGTGGAGCTTTGTATGCTTTATTCATCCATGTAAAAAAATTATAGGCTATAGGCATTCCGTTTTAAAAAAATAGAGAAGAATAATAATTAAATATCAAGAAACGTAAACAAATATTTTCGACACCCGGTATAATAATAATTTATTTCAAAAATGTTTTTCAGTAAATATATCATTATCAAATAATCCTACATTTATAGAAAAAACAATTAATAAATCGCGGAGATATGGCAATCAAAATTGTTTGTAAATCAAGGAAAATAGGAAAAAACCATAACTTGGCAACGCTGCATTCAATTGGCAAAATATTTTAAGGTGTAATAAAAGACCTTTGGGGGCTCAACTGACGCTAATAAAATATAGCGTATTTCATTTTAAAAAATTATACCTTCTTGTGTAACTTATTTTTGTGACACCTTGTATAATTGAAAATAATTTTTCATTGTAGTAGAGATGAATCACTGAATCTTTTGTTATACTACGGGAGCCCTCCCTAAAATATTGTATAGGAATAAAATTGTAGAAAATTTTATACATGTTGTTTTTTGTGAAAAAAGTTTTTGTCCATTTTTTTTAGTTTTTGTGTTAAATGACAAAAATCATATTGACAACAGCTTTTTTTAACATATGGCCGCCATTTTGAAAGTACAGCCAGTTTTTTACTCTGTATACGAGATGTTTCAGGTATGCGGTCATTAATTTCTAGTGGTGATTCAACATAAAAAAATATGAAAAAAGTTCAAATAAACATGGGTGCGGAAATTCCTCCTCAGGGTGCTGCAGGCCTCTGAAGGGGCACCCAAAATTAATATTCTATTTATTATCTCAGGAACCCTTCGAGCTACAGTGACTAGTTTTTGCACGTGATTCGATGTCAATAAAGTTCATTATCTGATGTTATACACCAAGGGTAAATTCAATCAGGGGTGCACAAAATTGGAAAAGGGGGACTTACTTCTCCCCTCAAATTTTTTAATATGAATTTTCTGTGATTGTCTCATCGGAATATGATTCCTTGGATATAAATACACAAGAAAGGTTATCTTGTTATTGCAACGCCGTACGACCAACCGGTTTCGAGAAATTTGAACTCAAAGGAATTTTTCCAGTCTTTTTGCGTAAACAGAACTTTTTCAATGACTTCATCATTTCATTAGGTTTAAATTTCTCGAAACCGGTTAGTCGTACCGCAACAAGATAACCTGTTTTGTGTATTTATAGCCAAGGAATCATATTCCGATGAGACAATAAAAAAAATAAAATAAAATGAAATGTTAATTTTGGGTGCCCACTTCACAGGCCCGCAGCGCCATTAGAAGGGATTTCCGGACTCATGTTTATATTAACTTTTTTTCATATTTTTTGTTGTAGAGTCACCACTAGAAATTAATGACCGCATACCTGAATCACCCTGTATATATAGAGTTATTTCTCACATACCAGATATTCTGCCAATATTATTGAAAATATACGTATGTAATACTGTTTCTTAGTATCAGTATATCAATATAAGATTTTCTTTTCTTGTTTCAGTTCTTTTAACAAAATTTAAATGAAACGAAAATTGGGAAATAATATGATGTAAAGTAGTAGTAACATTATAAATAGGACCCGCAGATGTAATGCGCTTATATTCCTTCAGTGATTCATCCTATTTTATTCTATGATAATGTTGAAATGAGTTCCATCTTTCGACCCAACTGATACGGATTCATCCAAGCTTAATCCGGTGGTGGGATAAAATCGATCCGAGAATTTACCGCAGAAACTACACAAACTGAATACACTTTTTAGTTTTCTCAAGCAAGGATTATCATGATTTGTAACTTTATACCTCACTGACAAAATAAAAATTACTTTTACTTCTATACCTGAGTTTAGTGAACTTTTACCAAAATAAAATCTCCATTATATTTAGTTTCTTAATACCGTAAAACAATTACATGTTCAAAAATGGATTATGGAATATTAAACTACGCATATGTCAAATTTATACACACATTTACAAGATGGATAATAGTAATAATAATGAAAATTTTCATTATTCTTAAATTTGTATAAGTGTTTTAAGTGTTTACAAGCCTACAGGGCCTCCCGAAATTTCCTTATTTCCTTTTAGTTGCTGACTCTATAGAAAAAAAATCAGTTAATTTTTACTACGGCAGCCCACCCTAACTGCACGTACACCCCCCCCCCCCCCCGATCCTTGGGGACAATGTTTTTCATAAAGATTAAAACCTAAGCAACAATTTTAGATATGTCCCCATGAAAAAACTGGCTGTACTTTCAAAATGGAGTTCTTGTTTATAAAAAATATTTTTGCAAATAATGTTCTTGTCATTTAAAACAAAAACTAAAAAGACGGAGAAAAATTTTCTGCACAAAAAACAAAGAGCATAAAATTTTCTACAATTTTGTTCCTATACAATATTTGGATAGGAATTACCATTTTCCAGATAAATGACTCTGCTCTTAAAATAAAATATAAAATTCAATATAAAACGTAAGTAACACCTCATTCGCTTTCAGATTCATTATCGCTGTCTCCCGATACATTGAATATTTCTTCCAAGTCTTCTTCCTCTATTGCTTCATTTATGATATCGTTATCATCGTCCTCACTTTCGTCTATTATGATTTGATTTGGAATCATCTCCTAAAGAATTTCAGTAAACGATTGAGGCAGTATTTTATCTGCTGAACACCAAGGAGGTTTTCCATTTTCTTGCCATCCATAATCATTCCAAGGCTTTGGAATATTGTGAATACCTTCGTCGGCTAATCGCCAGATACGCGTTTGGCAAACACTCCTTTTAATATGCTCGATAAGACAAGCTCTTGATGGTGGAATCACAGAATTATAAAAATAAAAATAACACGGGGTGACTTAAAGTGTTCCCAGAACTAATATTTGTAACTTCAAATTGGCAATCATTGCCCACCGCTGCGCCACGCCGTGCCATACTGAAAATTTGATCCCAGATTGGATAGCGTATAAATTGCAGACCCAAATATTGCATAGGAACAAAATTGTGAAAAATTGTATGCACGTTGTTTTTTATGAAAAAATTTTTGTCCATCTTTTTTAGTTTTTGTGTTAAATGACAAAAATAAGAGTGGCAACAGTTTTCTTTAACAAAATTGTTCCTTAGGCTTTAATCTTTAATGAAAAAACATTAAAAAGTTTCTATCTGCCGACAGGCAGGCAGATAGAAACTTTTTAATGTTGTGAATAACAAGAGAAAGAAGATATTTATCATAAATTTATTAATCCAACTGAAATCCTGGCCCTATTTTAGATACCGCAAACGTGCAGCTGGTGATAGATGAGGAAAGCAACGAGGGTTAATTATCTTTTTGATGTTTAGATAAAAATTATATTATTAAAATATGTAATAAATATTTGTTTTGAAGTTTTTATTTTTTTTTGCAACATGTGCCACCAAATAAAAAAATCTGAAAAAAATTGAGGGTATTAATAACATAAATGTGCGTCTGTCTGAAAAATATCATGATAGCACCTTTTCAAAAAATGCACTTTTGGGCACTTTGGATTTTTCTTTATTTTTTTAAATTTGAATTTCTCTCCAAACACGACGTAATATTTTTTTCTGAGTTCATCTGGGAGATCTTTATGGCCCATTCAAATTTTTTCGTCCATTAGGTAAGTTGCAACAATTTAATTAACAATTGCTTTTTTTGCAAAAATTCAGCTCCCCCTTGGATTTCTGGAATAATACTGTAACAAATATTTTTTTACAGTCAAGGGAATATTTTGATGGCCATTTCATGTATTTTCCTTCATGGACATTTTTCATATGCTTATCCAGCTACACCCTTTGATAATATAGCAATAGGACGATAATTTATAATTTCTCTTTGATCTTCGCTTTTAAAAACAGGAGTAATTAGTGCCATTTTCAGTGTATTAGGAATTTTTTTATTTTTAATAGCTACATTGAATATTATTACCAGTGGCTTAACAAGTCCTTCCTTGCAACCCTTTATTACACAAGTAGGTACACTATCATGTCCCATCGCTTTCGTTGGTTTTAGTTTATCTATTACCTTATGACACCAGCATCAGTATTTTTTTTTTAATGCCTTGTTTATATTAACGTCCTGGCGAAGTTTAGCTAATGCTACTCTACCACTTAACCAGGACGGAGAGATGAGATACGGTCACCAATCCAAGTGACAGATTCGAACGGCCGCGCTTAACTTCGCCGATCGAGGTTCAGTCACCTCGCCTCAATTTCCGAAATATTTAATAATTTCAAATCCATCAATTACATCATTGATTTTTGTTGATTTTTTTTTAGGTATTTGAAATACATACTTACAATTATTGACGAAGCCTTCCTCCTGGTAGTACCTTATTATTTAGAACCATTTCTCTGGGTATTTCAGATTTGCTGTAATTTTTCGTTTTAACAAAATTCCAAAAATTTTTGACACTTTTTATTGTTCAAATAGGCTTAGAATGTCGTGAAACGCCGAGATTTTAAATTTGAACGAAAAAATTTCTGTCTGTCTGTCGGTCTGTAACTTTTCTTGTGCGCACGTTTACTCTGAAACTGTTTAAGATATTGACTTGAGATTTGGCATACGTATGTATTTTAATGAGATCTGGAACTCGATTATATTTTCATCTTATTTCGTCGAAGGATTGGGGGATAAAATCGGGTAAATGGGGGGTAAATAGGTAAATCAAGCAGGTAAGAGTCCATAAAATTGGTATTTAGTGTATACAAGAGAAGCTAAGGTTTCAAAAATTTTTTTGGCAATAGCCACCTCATTACCACCCCTACCCCATTATTAAAGGGGATGAAAAAAAATTGCGATTCAGTGTGTGTACAAGAACCAAAAGCCTCAAAATATTTTTTTGCTTCATCTACCCCCACTACCACCCCCCTATCACCACCCTCACACTATCGTGTGGGATATCGTTTTATGGGTTTTTGGGGTAGACGATTTCAAATATTCTATTGTTAAAGTTCTATAAACAATTATTTCCACATACAAAATTTTTTCGTTGTGAGAGACTTAGACAGAAAATCAGGATGTGAAAGTAGTGATTCCTTGAGCAGCGGTTTTTTTGAAGGCTACTTTGATATCTTTTTTATTTTGGATCTCAACGCCTAACTCTAGTTCCTGAATGGGTTAGAGTTATTTTCCTAATACCCCGTATGTAACATTAATTACATTATTTACAATTACATTACTACCTAGTAATGAGATTTCAGTTTAACATGTACTTGAACAATAAATAAATCTATATATTTGAAATACTTGTATTTCAACTATTTAATTTTCGAGAATATTAGTAGCGATGCTAACGTTCTATATTATTCAGTTCCGACCTATTCACATGTAGTTTTAATTGATTTATATTTACAGAACAGGCTGCTATCGGATTTTTCGTAGTTAACGGTATAATTCATGGCTTATGGACATGGATTATCAGATTTGTTGTCATCCCGCTTCCGAATGAGACAATATCGATAAAGGCAATTCTTTTTGGTTTTATAGTAATTGTATACGTCACCTATCAACATAAATATCTCTATAATAAAGAAAAATTGCCCTGGAAATACATTGTCAATACCTACATATTCTTTTGTTTCTCTATAGTTTTAAATTATTAACGTGGCAAGTTGTACTATCCATTATTCATTTTCTATTTCAGGTGGATGTTTATCAGAATGATAGAAGATATATGAAAATAACGTTTCTAATAATTATGAAAGCAGAGATCAGAGATGATATTCTTAAATAGTAGATAAAGCTGTGTGGCTTTACAGAAGTGAATCTTTTTTTGTTATGTACCTCAGATAGATTAAATATTCCAATGTTAATGTCAGTGCTGCAAATTGAAATAATGTTCATATTATTTTGTAATAGTAATTTAATTTCCAATAATTTATGCCATCCTGAAGATCTCAGATGAGAATAAAAACTTGTCCGTAGAACTTTTCGGTGGTTTGAGACTTAATAGTGGAAGGTAAGATTTTATTTATTAACGAGATTTTATAGGTATTTTTTTATTTTTTAGTAATTCTTAACTTTTTTCCATAAATGCCAAATGGCATACAACTCACTACAAATAAATTAAAATTTTAAACCTATATAATATAACCTAAACAATAGAATACATGACTAAGGCCAAAAATGTAAGCCAAAACTGAAAATGATACAAAAAGGTCACAGACTTCTCGTCAATGGATACTTAACTTTGAATTATAACAAATGTTTTATTTATGATATGTTTTGCCACACAGTTGGGTTTCTCTAAGTAGAGTTTTTTTTTTTGGCGAGGAGGGGAAACCGACACGGGCTGCCTATCCCAACTAGGAATAGGTCTGAGTGTCAGACTCCAACTGACTAAAACCCGACCTATTGGGGCTCGTCTGTATAGAATACTCCGAGGGCACTGCAGCCTCCTGGGCTTATTGTGCACAATAAGTAGAGTTAGAAATACTACTATATTTTTTTGAGATCGGTAGTGGCTTTCGTAAGACTTTCGTAGAATTTGACTGTCCGTTTGTGCTGATTGCAAGCCGTCTGGTGAGCAGAGTCGGAGTACTGTTGGAGAACGAGTGACACATTTGGTATACAGATGGATCCAAGATGGATGAAAGGGTTGGTGTGGGCGTAGCGGGGCTTAAATGCAGGCTATCTAAAGCTCTTGGTAACACCCCCAACCATCTTCCAGGCAAAAATCTATGCTATAGATCAGTGTGCCCAGAAATGCCTAAATAGAGGCACTCGAAGGGCAAAGATCTATATACTTTCAGATAGCCACGCAGCACTAAAGGCTCTCGGGTCCTATACCTTCAAGTCTAAAATTGCCTGGGAATGCAGACAATGCCTAAAGCAGCTGGAAAAAAACAACAACGTTACCTTGATGTGGGTGCCAGGGCCTGAGAAAATAGAAGGTAACGAATTGGCTGATAGCCTCGCAAGACAAGGGGCTGAATCCTCCTTTTTTTGGACCCGAACCGTTCTATGGCTTATCTAAGAGACACATAACGGAGGAGGTTCAAAAATGGGAAAGAGAACAAAAGAAGTCCTACTGGAGGAATAGTCCAGGCCAAAGACAAGCGAAAAGGTTTATAACGTATTCAACAAAGAATGCCACAGGGCTTCTCGAAAAGTCCGACCTAAGGCTGATCACATGCCTTCTAACTGGCTGTTGCCCCTTGAGATATAATCTCAAGTACCCATCTTCTGCAATGCCCATGCATGGCAGAAGATGACAAATGTAGATACTGTGAAGATGCAACTGAAACTGCGGAACATATACCTTGTGAATGCAAGGTACAAATCCGCATTAGGCTAAAGTATCTAAACAGGCGGAATTAACGTCTGAAGACATAGGGAAATTAGCTCCCAGGAAAATCACGAGCTTTGCAAAAAGTCTTAATACAGAAGGGTCAGGAACAAGAAAAATTAATACATCGTTGATGTAGAAAACAAAGAATAGAGGCCACTGGACGGAGCCTTGGGGTATACCATATCTGAGTAGAAGTGTATTTGAAATTTGATCATTTAAAAAACACAGTGACTGTTATGAAAATAAATATTTAGAATATCTTGGATCAGACATCCGATTTCAAAGTGACTTAACTTCTTCACTAGCAGCAGATGGTAGAGACAGTCGAAGACCTTGGTAAGATCACAGAACGTCATAGACGTATATTGGCCCAGCTCAAAGTCCAGGACTATCATCCACAATTTTAGGTACCGCTTGAATTGTCGTTTTATTTGTGCTGAAGTCGAATTGGTTTTAACTTAGTAATTGGTTATTCTCAAAAAAAGGTTAGAGACATTTTAATAACAATTTTGAACATATTTCCAAAAATGGGGATAGCAGAGATGGGACGGTAGTTGTCGACCTGGTTTATGTCACCCTCGTTAAAAACAGAGACTACTCTGGCTAGCTTAAACGAGTCTGGGAAAACACCTTCAGCAATACAGACATTGAACGATTCTGTGAGAGGCAGCCAAATTGCCAATAAACTCTCATATTTACCTGTAATGGTAATTCCAACATGATTCCAAATGCAAGAATTCATAAGTGAAGTATTTACTTCATCGGTTCTAGTTCCTCTCTGAACCACAGGATGAATTTGTCCGATATCTGTAGAAAGCAACAATATTATACCACCCACTCACTCAACTCACGTTGTTGTTGTTTCGCAGATCCTGAAGTTGTTGTTTCGCAGATCCTGAAGAGTTCTACATAAAGTTTCAAAAATAATTTACAATGACTAACCCACACTTCTCCCATACGATTAATTAACATTATAAGATATTGACAGCCAGTTTTACAATTGTTGGTTAATTAATAGTTAGGATTTGACCAATAACTTATTACTATGAAGGTAAAAATGTCTGGTAAAGTCGGGTTTACTAATAATTATAACTTTCAGGTTCTAGTTGGTCAACCAAAAAGATTACCAATGATTGTGAAAGAGATGTCATTCTCTAACGACTTTTTATCATCACTACATTTCGCGCTTATTAAATTCCAATCTATTGATGGCGACCCCATCTCTTCCAAAATTATCTTGTCGGTAATTTGATCTTGTAATATTCTCGCCAACGTGTGATTCCTTTTTGATACTACAGACAGAACTTTTGGAGTTTGCTAAATTAAATGGCTATTTAAAAATTCAATGTGCTGTTCATCCTCTCTTTAGAAGTGTTCTAGCTATTCCAGATAATGCAACAGCTATAACAATTTTACTAGAAGATCTAACTTGTGCGAGTATTAAACTGTGTAAAAAAGTTTTTCCTGTGGCACCAGAGGCATTATGGAAGACTATTTTGCCGAGATTATCTTCTATGCTCTTTAAAAAAAATATGGAATCCTGGGCAACAACTGGTTGCAGGGTAATTCACAAAGGACCTTTTAGGTCCAGGTGAAGAAAGGTCAACTCAGGACCAGGCGACCTTTTAAACAATCTACAATCTACGAGGGGAATTTTTTTATCATCCTTTCCAGAAAATTATGTCTTTTATTAGATTTATTAGTATACTAGTGTAATCAGATTTAGATCAACAGTATCATCAGTGTGTGAAAGTCGTTTATTAAATACCCAAAATAATATTTTTTAATGATGGGAGGTATATTTGTTTAACATGAAGAAAAGTTATCACTTGAAATGATTTGATATACTTAATAATAGCAAAACAGACATTGACGAAAATCAAGAATTATTTTTTTGGAGAACCAAATTTTCAAGCGAGATTATAACTATATTTGTAAAAACACGTTAATTACATGACTTGACCACAGAAGACCTATACCAAAAGCGTCACTGTCGGAGGCACGTTCGATGTTTGGGTGCGTTCGCACGCATCCAGTAATTTAGTCGAGTAGAGAGACAGTCCAGTAATTTAGTAATTGCTTTCCACTAAATTACTTGACTAAAACACGCTGTCCGCATTGGTCGAGTACTAAATTACTAAGCGACTCGACTAAATTACTGAGTGCGTGCAAACGCACCCTTTCATTGGTAATTTGGGGTGATCTTCGGCCATCTTGTCGGTGGTATTGTCAACCTATAAATCCGCACCTTTCTAAATTCACCGCTGGACGCATTGGTAGATAAAATTCGAAGCTGATTTTGGCTTTGGTTTTAAAAATAGCCAATCATATAATGTTATTGCTTACCGGTACACTCCACCGGTGAATTTAGAAACCTGCGGATTTATAGGTTGACAATAATACCACCGACATATGACATATGCGCATAAAATTCAATATTGGCGGGAAGGCCAGAGAGTCGTTTCTGTGACTTGGCCTTAAAAAATTAAAAACAGAAAATTACTTTCTTGAACAGATTTAGCCGCGCCGTTATAAAAATTTCATGAAGCAAATGCATGTTCTAAAAAATTATGATTTTCAAAAGCGTTCGCCACAGTTGATTTATTCTTTTACTAATTAAACACATTTAATTGGTGAGAACTCAGTTTTAAGTACAAGAAAATCTAATGAAAAAACGAAAAGTATAATACATCATCTGCCGACATACATAAATTACAACAATAGAATACTTGAACCGCATCATTACATAAATTTAAAATAATATTGGTCTGAATATGCTACCTTGTGGCACACCAAATTAGTTACCGATTTTATTAGATAACTTTCCGGTATTTTTAAATATTCCTTTTCTATTTGCAAAAATGGAGGCGTTTCAGAACCAATTCATTTATACTATATATTTTTAAGTTGTACTTTAAAAAAAAACTACTAAAATACTTACAGTTCCTAATATAGAAATATAAAACAAATCTTCACATATTTTCTTGTTTCTACATGATATTTTAGTGTAGTTCAGATTATTTATACCATTTTACCTCAGGTAAAAGGGATATCGACCTCACGTAATTATTCCGCTTAAATTGTGAATATTTCTGAAGTGAACATTTATCAAAAAAACCTCTGGCTAAAGAATGAATACTTTCATATCCAAATTTAAAACTTACCTGTTTTATGTTTTATGTTTTATTACTCAATACGTGTACATTAAAATTTCAATTTTCATGAGATTACTAAAGCTAAAATGAATTTGCGGTTTAAATTTTACTGTCGATATATACTCTGATACGAAATTCTGCAAATTAAGGGACTGGTCAAGATTTATGAAAAAAAAATGTTCCTCAAAATATTTACTAATATAATTAAAAGTGTTATTAATTTCCATAAATTAATAATTTAAAACATAATACGTAATTAAAAGTACATGTGAAATATTTTAATATGTGCTAATAGAATATTAATTTCCTTATGAGAATTTTTCTCAAGATGGATGCCACATCTAAAACCTTACATCTTTAAAAATTATGGTGGCCGAAATAGTACAACCTTTGTGGAGGCGTTAAATAGCCTTTACGAAACTATTTGTTTTATAACAGCTGTTATAAAGCTCTTTTAGTTGCGTAGACTGTTACGAAGTTCCTTAGAAAATATTTGGATTCCATTGACGATAATTATAGTTATTCGAACTTTCTGTAGTATACATACTGTTACAGGTTATTTTATAGAATTATATACCTCGCTATGGAGCCATTATATAGCAACAAAATTCTTATATAGTGTAAAACTACTACGGGTTATACTGCAGCAATTTAACTTGATATACAGCTATTATATAGCGGCACGTTCTCTTTTGTGGTATAAAGGCTGCCGCAGGTTTTGCTATAAAACATTTCGGATTGGTATGCAGTTACTATACAGCCACAAACACTTTTAGTTTATAGAAACAGATCACAGTTTACTTTAGAGAACAATCCAACTTCTTATGCAGGCATGAAATAACCACGAAGCTCGCATATTAGTAGAGTTCTCTTATAGAACAATTTATTACGCAACCATTATAAAGCCTTATAGCTCTTTGGTTAGATTTGCGAAAATTATATATGCATGATTGCTTGCTGTGTAAAAAAACCGCTGCCCAAGGAATCACTACTTCCACATCCAGATTTTCTATCCAAATCTCTCGCAACGAAAAAAATTTGTATGTGGAAATAATTGTTGATGGAACTTTAATAATATAATATTAGAAAAATAATCTTTGAGGCCTTTGGTTCTTGTACACACAATCACTAAATCACAATTTCATTTCTTTAATCCCTTTAATGGGGATGGTTATGGGGGTGGCTAATGCCAAAACATTTTTTGAGACCTTAGCTTCTCGTATCTATACTAAATACCAATTTTATTGCCTCTGGCTTGATTTATCTATTTACACCTATTTACCAATTTACCCACCAACGCTTTAACGGATAAGATTAAAATATAATCTAGTTCCAGACCTCGTTAAAATATATATGTACCTTTCAAGTCAATATCTTAAACGGTTTCAGAGTAATCGTGCGCACAAATAAAGTTAAAGACAGACAGAACGACAGACAGATTTTTTTTGCTCAAACTTAAAATCTCGGCGTTTCATGACATTCTAAGCCTATTTGAACAATAAAAATTTTCAATTTTTTTTTGCGTTACTATATTTCCCTCAGAGATCTCTATGCACGTTGCCACGACATAACCTCACTAGCGGACTACGTCCAAGAAATCTCACAAATATTCTATCAATTCAAACTTGACGGTAGTCCACTAACCCGCAACATTACCCGAATCAGACAGCAAAATGCGATACTTTTCAACCTGAAACACCCATACCACGCGTTGCCTATTTTCCGGCAACTCCCCTAGCCATACTTCCCTCTATTTTACCCTTAATCTTTCTTCAACTTTACATCTTTCAATCCCTCTATCGCCCCCCCTTTTTTTATATTTGTACATTTTTGTTTTATCGTTTTTGTTCTTTTGTCCATTTCGTCTTTCCAAATAACATAAATTAAATTCGTAAATTCAAACTTTTTAAACCACATCATTTTAACAACCCCATCTTCCTCGACGGCGGCCAGACGACGAGGTCGTCATTTGCTCGAACGGGTTTTTTCGTTTAGTTCTCTTTTCCCGTATCAGCAATCAAAAT